>OZ010794.1:255306332-256557678 GCA_963932465.1 Maratus speciosus | reverse complement strand
TTGACTTACGAATTTTTTGATTTAATCCAAGAAATCAAGTATAGTGTTAATAAAATGGGTGTTACCATTTGTAAAAACAAAGTTAGAACTAATTGCAACACAAGGTGCACACTAGTTGCAACTATCATAAGACGAAACGCAATTTTTCACCTTGATTCAACATAAAATATATAATGTGAACATTAAAAAGGTCCACAATCTTACTTAAAAGGCGACTAATGTAATGAAAAGATGTTACAAGTTTAAAATATACATTTTATTTAAAACTTCTTAGTACTTTCAAGCCTTCCAGGCCTATCATCAGAGAATATCTTTTAATAAGTGCAAGACATTTCTAGATTCTGATGTATTCTTTGATGATGAGCCTGGAAGGCTTGAAAGTACTAAGAAGTTTTAAATAAAATGTATATTTTAAACTTGTAACATCTTTTTCATTACATTAGTTGCCATTTAAGTAAGATTGTGGACCTTTTTTAATGTTCACATTATATATTTTATAGTTGCAACACTTTTACTTACATAGAGACTTAAAAAAAATCTATTGGAAAAATGATCTGTAATCTGTTCCACTGTTAATTGTCATATTATAGCAAGAGTGATTTGGCACAACAGAGTGTTTTTTGTAACAACCTATTACCGTAAAATACCGTTAATCTGCCCTCCCAAACACGGCGGAAAATCATAAAAAAAAAAATCGGAGGAGCGCTTACACAGTATTAAAATTGTAGTAATGATATCTATGGGTGGTGGGGTGGAGAATGCTAATGGCCTATCGTCGCAAAATATGCATTATTTTGATAAAGTGAGAAAAGAAAAACATTTTGGAAAAAAAAATTATATAAAAAATAGAAAATCCGTATAACTTCGCAATTAACGGCGATTTCAAATTATAGAGAATTCTGGATTTCAAAAGCTTTGAAACTGGAATGCATTTAGATAAATAATAAGACTAATATCTGTCATAAGATAAATAACAACACTAATATTTGTCATTAATATGGTAACAGAAAACTAAAAGGAACTTAATAATTTAAAATAATTAAAAAATACTAAGAAATTGCATTTGAAAATGTCCTAAAATTCTTTCTAAAACTAGTAACATTTTACGCGGTGTCGCCATCTGTTGTAAATTAGGGAGATTAAATAACTGTATTTTTTTTTAAAATCATCATTTCTTATCTATAAAGGCTAAATAAATAATACAAATCACAATAATAACATGAAAAATATTGCAAACGAAACTAATTAAAAAAAAAGAAAAGCAGAAATGTGTTATAATGGGAAATTTAAATCAGACTGACATAGAATTAATTAAAAAAAATAACTTTATCACTACATCAACTCATTTTAAATAGTGACATATAAAATAAATATTATGTATATCACCTTCAAATATCAAATTAAATCACCAATTTAATACTTAATAATAAAATAAATAATACCAATAAATCCGATTTCGCATTATTTTGGCGCCATCTACCATAACTTAGAAGAAAGAAAACCAACACGATATAAAATTCCGAAAGTTACTAAAAAAAAAAAAAATGTAAATTGCTATTATCACTATTATTTTATATATTTAGTAATAATAATATACAAGGCTAATGGTATAAAAAATATTTATTATACGTATAAATATGAAGTTACGTAGCTGTACAGAAAGGAAGTACCGATCTGTAGTGAAAAGTTCAATGACGTTAATCGATTCTTAATCGAATCGTAAAACGAATAACTGAACTGCATTTAGGGATTCCTCTGAAGTTTACGACGTTATGAAAACAAAAGGTAAGTGCAAACACCGAAACTATTTACGTTTGTGATATATTAAAGAATTGTCATGCCTTTCTGATCCATCGGGGAAAAAAATCACTCATCAGATAAAATTTTTGGTATTGATCTTGACGTGCGCACTGAAATTTTTTTGCGGCGAGGGCGCTTTCTCCGGATTTTTTGAATTTTCCAATTTGTTTACAAAGTGGGAACGGGGTGCTTAATTGGGAAGGGCGGATTAACGGGATTTTATGGTAATAATGTCCCCATTCACTTTAAACCATATTATTGCTATCATCATTCATGTTTGATGCCAACCTTACCTGTGAATCCAATAATGGAACTAACCTGTTTTCTTTCTCATGTGAACTTTGACTAATCTTTCATAATTGGAAAAGACAATGAATGAATTATTTCAAGGAATGCAGTTGCTAGGTGACTGTTAAAGAAAAAGAGGAAGAAAAAAAACATGTGATGGCAAAATTGTAACTTTTCTAGTAAAATGTTTATCTTTCTAACAAACAAAACACACAAAACTCCACCAAAAGTTATACAATTAACTATTTTTCAATACCTGGCAAATGCATTGAATAAATTTCAGAATGATTGGATTATTTCAAGGCCTGCATTAAAAAAAAAAAAAGCATCTGTAATTTAACATTTATATCAATTATCTGAAAGCAATTTTTTTTACAGTGAATGACAAAATTTTTAAATTGTCTGAATGCCCATAGAAAAGTATTATGATAGGAAGGAAAACATTCTATATTTTCGAATGAATCAAACTAAATCAGAAACGTTGCTGTTATCTTTCCTATCGACCACTTTCTATTAAAATAATCTCCTGCCAACCAGTGCGACATTATCAATAGTAGATAAATGTGATATCAAAACAAACTCATAAGATGTTTCCATGGTTTTATCTAACCCAAATTAATATCAACAAGTCGATTTAAAAGATTTCAGATGTGCAGATATTAAACAAAATCTGTTACCAAATAGTTTGATTTAACTAGAACAATGATGGAAATTCTAAGGATCTCTTTATTTAGTCAGAAAATGAGCAAATATAAGTAAGATATAATAGAATTTTCTTTTTCGCATTTAATTGGAATTAATTATTTTGACAAATTGTAAATAAACTTAGTGCAGTTACAAATGAAATTTTGGACACGTTGAACCACTTTCCGTTTTTAATAAATAAGCTTGTTACAATGTTTCATGTTGTATTGTCATAGCTTATCTATTTTTCGATAAAGTCTCATATTGGGTCATATTGATGCACAATTTGTAATATCAGATTGCCACAATCTTGAAAATACTTTTCACTGCATCCTGTTTTATAAAGAGAAATTTTTGAATCTTTACAATAATTTTGAAAACTAGAGAAAAACAGAAATAACAGTTTACTTATCCTTCATTACAGAAAATATACTGGTTTATTCACAGAATTGACAACAATGAACATAACATCTCACGTATCCATTTTGGCATTAAATCACATTGTTTGGTGATATATTTTGTTTCCTGTATAACCCTTTAAGACCCGACGTATTTGTAAACAAAGCTAGTAATGCCTGTAGAAAGTAAAACATGGACTGCAACCGCTACCTGTTGATAAAAAATGATACTTTACTCTATCTGCAAACCAGAACGATCATTCGATTCGAGTTTTTATTACATACTACTCAGAAGCAAAGATTTAAATGAATGAATGTCTAACCTGCACAATCGTGCGGGTTGGGTCTTAAAGGGATATGACTGACTGGGAGGTAAACAAGTACCTCAGAATCTATACCGCGAATTTTAAATATTTCACCAACATATCTATCCAATTTCAAGCTAATCAAATGCTTATTGCAGGACACACATACATATTAAGAGACTATCCTAAACGCAGACTATATCAAAACTTTTCATATCTCCACAGTGAGCCTTTACTGATGTTTTGGCAATAGCAATAGATTTTTTAAAATAATTTTCTTTTTATAAATTACACTGTTACTTCTATAAAATAAACCCAATGAATTCTTACTGGAACCATAGATATCACAAATTTCTACAACAAAAAAATAGTCTCTTTGAAGATTTCCTTTTTTAACATTTTAGCAATCTGTGAACCATAACTTATGGGCACAACAACAACTCTTGCAAAATCCTATGGGAAACAGCTGAAATTAAAGCCTCCCCCCCTCCCCCTAGGAAGGGGAGGAGGGGGGATTAGGGTATAAAAAAGTCTGATTAAAAAAAAAAAAAAATTAAATCTGTGTTTTTTTTTCCCCCTCAGCATTCAAATATTGAATAGTTACCAAGAGTTTTAGGTTTCCAAAACAATTAAACTTATAATTGCTAACATAATCTATGTTTTTACACCTTAATAGAATTATAATTATTAATTAATAATTACAGAAATTATAATAATTGCAAATTAGTAGTTTCATTAGTAGCATACAATAACATTACATACATTAATATTTTGTAATAATTCTATAAAACTATATTAAATACTAGAGATATTTACATTTATTAAAATTATTAATAACTACATTTAATATTAAATTGTTAACACTATACTTAAAATTAATAATTATAAACAATTAACACCATAATTAGAAACATAATATACATTTTTATGCTTTAATTACTAAAATGGTAATTAATAATTTAGTATTCATTCTAGAAATAAAAAGGGGCACGATGCTAGTTCTAGAAAAGGGCACTATTTCATGAGTAATTCATCATTAGTAATGTATTAAGTAATTATATAAGAAGAAAAAAAAGTATATAGTTTCTTAGTATGATAAATAAAGTGTCATTCATTTTAATAATTTTATTAATTACAAATTGAAAAATACAATTCAATAACGTTTTATTTTATTTATTTTTTTTTTTCTATAGAAATAAAGCTCTGTCGTTTTTACAAAGTCTTGGGCACATAAATTTAGAAATACTGTGGAATTTGGAAATTTTTTACAAGAAATCTCTGTCTACTACAGGTGAATTTCATTATTTTTTAAAAAGACAGGGTGCATTTTGCCAATTTCAAAAGGGGCAGGTTGTGGCGCCCTAAAAAAAAAAAAATGGCCTAGAGAAAACAGGGAGTAATTACACAATTAATAAAAACTCCAAATAAGTACTAATTTCATTAGTTAGTAGCACAAATAACAAAACTAATAAATATTATTTGCAGCTCATTTTGCATTTGTACCGTTAATCGCCTAAATCAAAACTTAATGTACTCATATGCTAACCTTAAAAAAATATGAAAATGTGTTAACCCATTCATACACACATACACAGTAAATATAAGGAATAGCCAGTTATATCTCAAATCCTCAAAACATTAAACAGCAGCATTATTAGCACTCAGTGAGAATTCTCAGCATTCAGTTTTTCAAATAGTTTTGCTGCCTTTTTAATTCCTAAAAATTTTTATTTGGTGTATATGAAATCAAAAATTTAAAAAAAAAAAAAACTTTTATTCAAGCTTTACTAAAGAAGCACTTGCTGTGCTTAACATTTTTTACCAATTTGTTCTTTTTCTTTCATACATAATAGGGGTTCAGCCAATGTCATTCTTTCATTGTTCTTTAGCTCCAGTATTTTCTATGAATTATTGAAAAAGTAGAATGAGAAAATAAGATTCTGGCTATTTTATTCTTTACTTGCAGAAACTTTTTATATTTGCTATGCTTACTTTATATAAAAAATGAATAATTTGATTACTAAAAGAAAATTATTGCATTGCAAGTTATTAGATTTAAATATCATTTATAAATGAAATGTTTTTTTTTTTATGTTCAATAAAAACTATGCATTTTACAAACTTATTGTGCTTAAAGTTTTTACAATACTCAGGAATTAAGCTTAGAAACAATTATTTAAAGCTTTTTTTGTATTCATAAGTCAAAACACCAGTAGAAACTTTCCAAATTACATTCATCTTAGATTTTAATACTTTTTTATGTCATTTTAATCAAGGATTTAAAAAAAAAAAAATCAGTTGATTAAAATCATGCTTGAATCGCTGATTTAAATCAACTGATTAAAATCGTTGACACCCTACTCATGATGCACCCGAGATTCAGAATTTTAAAATTCTAATAATTAGTTGAGAAATTAATTAAAAACCCTAAATTAAAAGAATGGAAAAGTATTCATAATTCAACAAAAGAATAGATTTTTATCAGAACGCAGAATATTTCTTCGAAAATTTGAAGAGAGGGTGAGGTGTTAATAGAATGACAGCGTTGCCAGAGCAATCAATGTACTGGGCTTTTATATATATAAAGGGCTGTATCTTAAATTCTACTGGCCCTAAAAACTTGAAAATTACACAGCCAGATGCAGAAACAATTGCCTTTCAGAAATTCTAAAAATTATTTTTATACTCCTGTAAATAGTTGAAAAATCTATTTATAAAATATCTTATTTTCGTTCAAAGAAACACAGCCTTTTGAGAAACCTTTCATAGCGAGAGCAGGTGTGCAGATGACTGGCTACAGAATAAAAACCTCAAACCGCAAATGATTTTTATAATAGGATTCTTTGGAACGCCGTCAAATTTTTAAAAATACACCATTTAGAGATTTTAAAGTTATGCATCTAGCCCTATCTTTAAACGCTGTTTAATAATATCTCAATTTTATGAAAATCGATTCACAAATTTTTGTTTTATAAAAAATTCGATTTTTAAGAAGGAAAAGAAATGCTTTAGCCCAGTGGTAAGGGAGGGAAAAAAAGCCGAATTCAGAATTAATTAGGGGAAAGCTGGAAATTGTTTTAATCCCTTCAGTTTAGGTCTGGAATGAATATACAAAGTTTTCCTCCTCATACTAGGTGAGTGTTATAAAATATATACAGATTTATAGTCAAAAACACGTTTTTATTAATTACCATAAAATGAGTGCCCACTCTTAATATTTTTATTGAACATTAAGCGCACAATTTTACTTCAAAGTTTTGCCTGAATTGCTAGTCCAGAGCTTGAAGCCAGAACAGACGAGGTTATCAATCAACACTGCTTCTAATTTTTATATACATGTATATTTTTTTAATTTATTGTGTCATTTACAATGTTTTTGTAATTATTTTAGGTCTTTATTTTGTATATTTTGAGAATTATGGTTTAACCTCTTGATTACAGACTATAGCCCAATGGTAGGGGATGAAAAAAAAGACCGAATTCAGAATTAATTAGGGGAAAGCTGGAAATTGTTTTAATCCCTTCGACATATTCGTATAGGTCAGAAATAAACGTACTAAGTTTCCCCCTTCTGCTAGGTGAGCTTTTGCTGCTATGAATAAATTAATAACTTAAGGGAACCGGGTAAGCTCTATCTCCGTCATGTTAAAATACACCAACTTTATGTACCTTTTTCTCAGAAATGGTGAAATATAGAGGTCTAGAATTTTTAGAGTAGTTTGAGTAACATGTCTTTATGTATTTTAACAGACCATTTTCTTTCTAAGTGAACCTGAAAATTAATTATTTATTGAAAGGCATTTTTGGTAAGATTTCACTACATAAAATAAATATTTCTCAGCAAATCATTAAATCCCTGTGTTAAAGTATACAATATAACATAATAAAAGTATAGAAAAAAATTGAGTTCTTAAGTTTAATAGATATTGAAAAAAAATGGAACATAAACATGAAAATCCAAGTTTTGAGAAAAAGTCAATTAAAGATTTAAATGGCCATTAAGCAGTGAAGTCTCTTAGAAAGAATGAATAATTCCAACACTTCTTTTTTTAATCTATAAACATGTGTGACACATCGTTGGAAAGGTAAAAAGTTAAACTATTTAATGATATAAAAAAGTAAAAATCGATTTTTTTCCCCAAATTTCGCTTACCTGGTCCCCTTAAGAAGTACATTTTTTTCATGATTTTTAGCATATTTCAAAAATGATTCATAAATTATGGTAAATATTGTTTATTATTTCCAATATTGTACTTGAAATATGCATAGTATTTAAAATTACATATATAGAGAGTGAATAACACTGTGTATGCATTAGAATTAAGGAGGTTGAAAATAAATTGCGAAGATTTTTTTTTTGGGAGGGGGGGGGGGGGGGGGGGCAAACAAATGAGTTTGCAGGAGCCTTGTCGCTAAAGGAATTCAAGGTCAACCAATAACACGATTTTAAACTTCGATATTTTACAAAAAGAACTAAGATGGTTTTAATAAAAATGATTTTCGACTACTATACGAGTATCTTAAATTAAATTCATAAAACTTTAAAACCTTTGGAATATTGAAAAAAAGTATAATCTTTATGTAAAAAAAAATCTTTCTGTTAAAACTATGGTTTGAGGGTGGCGGTATCAGTTGCGAAATGACATGTAAAACAGCTGTCATTCTTGTACCTTTTTCTTGATAACTACTAAATTATAATCCTCAAAATATACGAAATAAAGCCCTAACATAATTACAAATGCCTGAACAACTTAAAAAAATACATGTATGTGGATGTGCTTGCGCTTTCTAAAACATCCTGACCACAGCAAGAGGGTGCAGCTAATTCTCATGAGAACTAACACTGCTTGCAAATTTCAAAAGACAATAAACTTGATGACTTAGTGATTTTGCATCTCCAGCCTGAGAATCGAAGGTTAAAATTCATGGCAGAGTTCTTTCTTGAGCTGGCATGGTAAGACATCCCAAATATTGACGGTCGGTAAATCTCAGTGAAAGTCCTTTCCCTCCTAAAATTGTAAATAGATTTTATTGAAGTCTTTAACATTAGTCTAGATCTGCATTAAATTTTCATATTTGCTATCTATTGAGTCTGTCCCTTCTCATATGTTCTCACATGTATATAATAATTGGAGGCAGGTCAGACTAATAACTTGGTCTCTCCTGGCTTAAAGCTCTTCATTAGCGGCTAAGGCAAAATTTTGAAATAGAATTGCGACCTTAATGTTCGACAAAACTATTAATGTCACTTTATTCCAAATTTCAAGCTCTACAACACTTGTATTGACAATGTTTTTGATAGAGTTAATTGTTTTGAGATATTATGGTAATTTAAAAATAACATGTTTTTTTTACTATAATATGTACATATTTTCTAACGTTCACTTAGTATTTTCATTCTAGACCTAAACTGAAGGGATTAAAACAATTTCCAGTTTTCCTCTAATTAATTGTGAGTTCAACCCCCTAACTACTGAGCTAAAACTTCGAAATAGAATTGTGACCTTCATCTTCAACAAAAATATTAAGTGTAGGTACTCATTTTACTCAGAATTTTAAGCTCTACAACATTTGTATTGACAATGTTTTTGATAGAGTTAGTTGTTTTGAGATATATTGTTATGGTATATAAAAAACTTGTTTTTTGACTATAAATCTATACATATTTTCTAATGCTCTGCTCACCTAGTATGAGGGAGAAAACTTAGTATATTCATTCTAGGGGTTGTTCAAGTATTACGTAAGCAGTAATGGGGGGGGGGGGGAGGGGGGATCCAGTGTCTGCTTATTTTTACTGACAAGGGGGAGAAGGGGGTCACAAGAATTCTTACGTAAGCATTAGACAACGAAGCAACTATAGTTTCACAACAAAAAGCAAAAGAGCATGATTTGGATGAACGTTCTGCAGATGTTGAACTACTTGAGAAAAAATATATGGAGTCAACAAGGACTGTAAATGAGGAACATTCCAGCCCACCACTTCTTTGAAAACGTAATAATAAACGATGCAGAAACATGGATTCAAAGACCTTGAACACCAGACTAGAAATGAGAACGCCAAACACATAATATTCCTATGATTCTTGTTAAAATTTTTAGTTATGAGCCTAAATAAGTTAGGACTTGTTGCATTTCTTAAAGTTTGTTTTTGTTCATTGTGATAAATAATAATATAGTAAAAACAATTTTGTATTCTATGAATTGTTTAATACAATAAGTAACAATATATTAAACCGATTTTGCTTTCCTTCGATACCACAACCACTATATATCTATTTATGCAAATTTGCTGGATTAATAACGTAATTTATCACTAACTAATTTTTTATGGCAAACAGTGTTGATGTTAGAATGTCATAAAATCTTACGTAAGCAAAAGGGGGGGGGTCTAGCATTTGCTTATAGTTCCGAACAAGGGGGAGGGAGGGGTACAAAATGGCTAAAAATATGCTTACGCAATACTTGAACGGGCCCCTAGACCTAAACTGAAGGGATCAAAACAATTTCCAGCTTTCCCCTAATTAATTCCGAATTGAACTCCCTAACCACTGGACTACTTGTCGAAACTCTATCTACGGATAGGTTAAGATTAAGAAAACTGATGAACCGATCGGTTTGGAAGTTTCAGATAGTTCAAAATAAAGATTTTAACACAAAATAAAGATTTTAAAAAGTAGGGGACAACAAATTTCGGAGGAGAAAGATGGCGACGATAAACTATTTTATATATATATTTTTTTTTTTTTTGGGGGGGGGGGGCGATCAAATATTTTAAACCGTACAGTTTTTTACCGTTTTAGATGCAGTTTTTTGACAGAGCCCAGGAATAAATATAACTTATTTAATATAAAAATTTCAATGTGTACTTACTACTATTTTCGAATAGTAATTTCGGCAAATCTTTTAAATTCTTGCTTAAATCCACCACCCCCTTGACAAACCATCTACCCGTAGATATATTAAACGGAGTTTCGTTCAGAAACAGTTTTGTGAAAAATAGAGTTCCACCCTGACGGTAGAATGTGGAACTAAAAGATTCAAGATCAATTTTTATTGCAAAATTTTGCAGCGCATACGCAGCACGCTTGCTAAACCCTCATGTTATATATCATCGGGAAATCCTTGGATCACTCTTTCATATTATGAACCTTTCTACCCCCTCACTCAAATTTGATGGCTATAATCTGGGCATACGTTAGCCAATGTCCTTGACAAACTTTGCGATATTACAAGGAAATGTAGTCAAGAGACACAAATGACAAAGGAATCAAAATTTATAATGAAAAACTAGATTTTAATACTTGCTATTTGTGATTTTCTATTTAATGAATAAATTCATCTAAATTTATTAACAAACTAAATTTATTAACATTGGAAAATTTATTGTAGACTGATTATGATTAAAGATTCGAAGTTTCAATTTTTATGACATTGGGTCACACTCATTTCAAATAATTTGTAGCAGTTTTTGGGAGCAGCAAAAATCTAATTTTGTAGTGCCAAAATCAGTTTTTGTAGCAGCAAAACATGAATTTTGGAGCAGGCAAAAAAAAAAGTTTTTGTACCTGCACTCACTCAGAAAAACATTTTACAGTAAGATAAAGTAAGAAACACAAGGAAAACATTTACTTTTGTAGCAGAAAACAAATTTGTCTGAAGATAAAACAAAAAAATTGCAGAAAACGGGTGAAGTGATAAAATATAAAAGCAGATTAAAGGAAAGAAGAAAATCACCACTGTCATTTTATTCTATTCAATTTGCCATATTCTATATGTTGTTTTCGGAGAACTTAACACTCACAAGTCTGTATTCACACTGACTTACCCCAGTTTTGCTTAACTTTCTGCCACAGAATAATGTCTGACCTTTTCATTTGAGGCACATCGAAAACGTGAGTGAACCCAGAGGTGATTAGCAGTTAAAAAAAAAAAAAAAAGGTACTGAAATTCAATTTTCTGAAAGGTTAATGGCGAGGGGAATACCCTCCCGGGGGTAATTATTTTTGTTGCTGATAGGGCTAACTTTGTTTTCGGTTCTGGTTGATTATTTTTCAAAAGTTAGTTTGGTGTATTACTTCAAATTAAAAACTATAATATGTGTGCTGTTTTTTAAAGAGATCCTTGCATTTTTTTCCGTGACCCTTTGACGAAATTAGTGTTTTTTCTACGATCTTGTGACAAATTTCAGTTTTTTCCGAAATTCTTTGATGAAATTCATGTTTTTTTCTTTTTGTGATCCTTTGACGAAATTTGCGTTTTCTGTGCAATCCTTCGACAAATTTCGTGTTTTACCTGCGATCCTGTGACAAAATTTCTTCATTTTTACGATCCTTTGGCGAAATTCGGGTTTTTTTTTTTCCGTGGCCCTTTGATGAAACCACATTTTTTCTGCAATCATTTGTGTTTTTTCTGCGATTCTTTGGCGAAATTTCAGTTTCTTTTTCATGATCCTTTGACGTAATTGCCGTTTTTCCGCGATCCTTTGACGAAATTTTTTTCACCGACAATTTGATAAAATTCGCAATGTTTTTCCGTGAAAATGGTGCAAAGAAATCAAATTTGGGAGCAGAAAGGAGAAATGAAATGGCTGTTTTGGAGCAGACACAGTCAAAAGAACCCATTTGTAGCAGATAGTTTCGTTTGGAGCAGTTCGGTGCAATTGGAGCAGGTGTGTGACCCCTGTATCTATTATACTGTTGAACCTCGTTAACTCGAACACTCAAGGGGAAACTGTTATCCAAATTTAAATGCATTACATAAAACTGAACGTGGCAATCAGAAACAGTTTGTGCTAAAAGTAATTCGCGTTAAGCGTGTTAACAATGTTTGACTGTATTAAAATCTGTCTGTGTGTTTCATAGCTGCTACTCCTAGAATATGGAGCATTAGGCAATCAAATTAACCCCAATTATCTACCTGGATCTGAGGATGTCATAAGGTCTCAGAATTTTTGAATTAGATTTCGAAATATTAATTTTTTTTGTAAATTTTAGTCAAAGTATTTTATTGCTATAGAAAGAGAAATATTTGGGAATTGTAAAATGTACTTTTCCAGTATCCCTATACTTGTGAGGGGCCTTGGCGAAAGAATTTTGGCAAATCTCACTTTCTAAAGCCTGAATCACACCAAGGCCCCTATAATGGAAAAGTGCCTTTTATACATTTTGTTCCCATTTTCCTTAAAACTTAAAAAGAGGCATACTTTGCCAAGATTATTGTCTGCTATGCAAACTGGTGAACAAATATATTTGGTTTCATATGAATATTTTTTTTTTTTGTTATAAACAGACTTTATTTTAGTTTGCTTTAAATAAATGTATTATAAAGCATATTTAAGCGACTTAGCTTCACATGTATTTATTACCAAACAGCTGAGAGACTGCAATTAAGATTTTCCAAATTTGAAGAAAATGTAAATAAATGATTTCTGATAAAACATGGAGTTATTGTAAACTGTATTTAATTTTTAGCATCTATATTAATGTTACAAACAAATGAAGGCATATGAATCTTTAGATAATTTTTTTTTTGCTGAGTTTCTTGAATGATAACATAGCTTTTTGCTCGATTTGCATACTATTGCATGATCATGATGTCATGCATACTTTTCTAGGTGTTTTAGACTGTTCTCAAGAATGATAAAAGTATAATGCTTTAGTGGATGCAAATGTCATCATTTTATAAAAGAAAGCATGTATTTTAACTCTTAAAACAAACCTTTTTGTAGAAGTGCATTATTTTCACTCCAGTAGGTTTGAAATACTTTTGACAAATGATGTTAATTTTGAAAATAACATAGTTGAAATTACACACTGATAATATGCAATGTTTACTAAAATTTAGAATGCCCTTATAAATAAATATGTGACATATGCTCAGGTCAGAAGCTTTTGACCAAAACATAGTAAACCACATAACAGAACTTTGTGATTCTCGCCTGGATTAGTTTGCTTCAACGAGTTAGACAAGAAAACAAATGAGCTAGCTGATAATTGCAGGCTTACCAAGTTCAAAATAATGTCAGGTTTCCCAAGCTTTAGTACGAAATCCACTTGACCAATTGTACTTTATGGCCTATATGTCATTCTGTTATAATGGCATTCAACCATAACTTTATCAAAATAACATAATTTGTGTAATGTAATTTTGAATTAAACTTAATTGAAAACATGATTTCCTACTTATAAAGAAAAAAATATATGTAATTAATATGAAATATTTTTAAAATGTAGATTAGTTTTTTTTTTTCAAAAAAAATATCTAAAGGTCATATTACAGTGCAAATGCTAGAGGTCTGTACGGGCCGACATTTCCAGGCCCGGGCCCGGCCCGATACAAAAATTGAAAGTTCGGCCCGGACCCGGCCCATAGAAAAAATAATATTGGCCCGGTAAAAAAATTAAAAGTTCGGCCCGAGTGAATTTCTACAAAACATTGATTTTTATGTCGAATCGGTTAAAAATTTGTCTTGTACAAGGAGTTCTGACCAAAAATATTTATCTTAATTTTTTTTTCATGTTTATAATCTTCATTTTTATAGAAGTGCCACAAACTGCGATATTTATTTTTTTAATGAATCTCTATTTCTTGTATGTAAATGTTTCAGTTATCCTTAATATTGTTAATCCATATTCCATGTATAGAAGTGTTAAAAATCTGAAAAATGCTATACAGTAAAATCTTCCAAGACGGAATTGCATAGAAAAGAAAAAAAAAATGTGTTATAGACAAGTTCCCTTCTTAGCAAGTGTAAATGTATTATATAGTCTTTTCTTACTTATTAGTATATTAATTGTGCACGGATCAACACGTTTTCAGTTTAAAACAGGCTTCTGTCATAGGCAGGTTCCTTTCACACATTTTACTATATTTTAATATGCGTAGAAATCTACTATTCTTTAAAAATAATAAATTAAATTGCCTTAGGGGTAGAATAATGGCAATTCAAAAATGTATGCATTTTTTGCAAAAATTTTTGGGCCAGGCCTAATTTAACAGACCTTTAAATGGACCAGGCCATGCTGAGACAATGATTTTCATACGGGCTGGCTCAGAACCTAGGACTGAAAATTTTGGGCTGTGAAGACTAGGAATGAAACCAGGCCCGGCTCTGTACAGCAAAATTAAGTTAGGCCTGGCCCGGGCCTTCAGAAAAAAGTATGACCTGTTCCAAACAGAGTGGAGAGCAGGACCGGCCCATGCAGATCTCTAGACAATGAAACATATCTGGTTACTACACAGCTATTCTATGCTAATATATAAAATTAGAGTGTGTGATTTTCCAGAAAAATACCTACTTCTAAGTTCATTTGAATATTTAGAAGACATATAGTAGAAAATAACATTTAAAACTTTCTTTTTGCCCACCTGGAATAGGCTCAGAAATAGTTGCATACAAAGTTATCAGGGGCAGGCAGAGTATGCTTCAGCTACAATCTGCAATTTTTGGCATGATATCTAAAAAAAATTTTAATAATAAGTCAAAGGTAAGTTTTATTCCTGCACAAAAAGGTTCCATACAACAAAGATCATGTACAAAGTTTAAACTTATCATTGTGCCAAGTGCGCTTTGAAAGGAGGTTGCAAAGTTGCAATGCTGCCCTGATCTCTGCCGCGGTTTTCCAAATACATTTTTAATTAATATCTTGGCTAATTGCACACAATTTTTTTAAAAAATGATTATCAACAATACTTGGATGATTCCACATCGATAGGTACCTCGAGCGTTCCTCAACTTCCCCACTGAGCATCCACAAAGTAAAGTTCATAATGGAAAAGTGTGATTTTTCTCAAAAATTAAATATATTTTTGAGTTCGGTGTTACGAGATCTTTCGAACGATCCCTCACACAATATAATAATAATAAAATTCAAGTAGAAAACTTTTCTTTAAAATATTTGTGAATGACTAATATTTACAAATATGTAGATCAATAGCCTTTATAACTCTGGCAAGTTTGCACTTTCCATGTTCCATAGTTTTTGAGAAAAACTGCAGTAATAGAAGGACAAACGGACACAAGAGTGATCTTATAATTGTTCCATTTTCACTTTTTAAGTACGAAAACATAAAAAAATGTAAAAAGATGGAGAATCAGTCAATTAACACATCTTTCAAAATACAAAAACTCGGGTATCACATTGATCAATTTTAAGGAACTTTATGGTGATTGAAAGATCTAATTAAGAGTTATAAATGATAATTACACTTTTAACTTATGGCAAACATTTTTAATTTAAAACATGGATTGGTAAGTATTTTTCTCCCAAAACATGAAAGATCTAAAATACAAGGCAACACATGTTGCTATGCCACTAATATAAAATAAAACCTAAGAGGTACTTTTAATAATGTGCTTAGTGGTGAATTCTTTAAATAAGACTCAAGACATTATTTAACACATGCATTTTATTGAAAATCCTTAATTTACTGCAATGAAATTGAAGACTAGTAAACATTTTTCTTAACTGACTGTACATATGTTTACTAGTCAATACATATACAAATACATAAACTATATCTTGTAGTGCATTTAAATGTACAAAGTGTATTATGACTTTTTTTATATAACAGCTCATAAAAGCTTTAATACTACTTAATTTTCAAAAGAGACTTTTCATTAAATAAAAAAAAAATATATCACACTGTATCAAATTTTTCCATTGAGTAGCAGCATTTACTTCTAATTAGCAATTATCATTGCATAGACTGCATAAAGTGAAATCAAAGCAAAATGTATAATGTTTGAATTTCAAATATATCACAAATTAAACACATTTTGATCTTAATATAGCAATAAAATGACTAGCAGAGTGTTTTAAAAATACACAATAAGTATTATTTCACAATTAGACATGAAGTTTTTTTTTATTTATTCAATATGCAAATTTTACTAGTGAAAAACTAAGTTTGTCATTTTAAACAACATTGAGTCTTACATCAGGTCAGGTTGACTAATTCTTTTATTTATTTTTTTTAGATACAATTCGATTTTGGATAGAGTTCTGGTCCAGATATATTTAATATTTTCCAAGAAAATTCAGAATGTTATTTTGGGTTAATTAAAAAGAAAAAAACTCTATTCAGGTCAGATTATACCCAACCCATGCTTGACCCTACACACAGTAAAGCAGCATTTATATATTTTTCAACAAATAAGTTATATATCACTTTTAATCTAGTTTTAAAAATTTCTTTCAAAAATTTAAAAAAAAAATATTACAAACAATTCTGTATTTTTAATAAATACAAAAACATTTTTTCTTCCATTCTAGTAACTAAAATCTATTTGCAAAGACTTTAATATATTCAAGAAAATATATTAGACAAGTCAGAGTCTTAGTATAAGATCATAAAACATTTGTCTGTGTAAACTTTTATCAAACTTTTCAAACAGACAAATTATTTTATAATGCTCTGAACTCCGATTTAATAAATAAAACACAATTTCTAATTCAGGATAATGACACAATCTGTCAAAGAGAATTTATAGTCTTATTGATAAACAGTATCATAGTCATGAATGTTTGCATATTATATTGAAATAACTTTTAAATGTTGTTAAAAAAAAAAAAAAAAAAAAAAAAATGGAAAGAAAAAATTAAAATTTGAGATATTCTGAATGATAATTGAGATATTAAAATATTAGAAAACATGGACCATTTTCCACCTGTTCATTCATAAATACAGAATGAAAGAGCATTGAAATTACTTCCAGAAACATGTTTTACTGTGAGCATATTAACTGCAAAGAATGTTTACATGTTTCTACTTTTAATTAAATAATTGGGAGGGAGGAGTAAATTTAAGATGCTTGCAAAGTATTATTGAAGATCATGTAAAAGGTTAAATTTATAGAAAACTACTTTAGTAAGTAATAAATCAATGACTAGGAGAAAACTTTTTTTTCAAATTCAAGGATTGAATAATGCAGTACTGCAGAGGAAAAAACAAAACAGTAACGATATAAGTGCACAAGAATAATCATTGAAAATATGAATGGTGCTTTACTGTATTTGAATGGCACTGGTTTTACAAATGCAATATTAAATGTACTATCGAAAGAAGATTCCATATCTAAAAAATTCAAGATGTAAATACTATTCAAGCCATAAATAGGATATGTAAGTATGTGCAATATAGGAACATAAACTTGACTAATAAATTAAATAGTTGAAAATCAAATTTATTATAGAGTTACTAATCTTACTATTAATAATATTGACATATTTTTTAATGAAAAATAATTTAATACTGGGGAAAAAATCATTTAAAGACAATGTTTTAAAAGTATATTTTCTATTAAAATTAAAAAAAAAAAAAAAAAAAAAAAACAGATTTTTTTTTTTTCTCTAATTGGTAATATTGTTAACAGCAGTTTTAAAAAACACTATTTTGGTAATTATGTAGAGCTAATGATTTTCTTTTATATATATATACATAAAGCAATACATTCATTAAATTTTTACAGTTATTAATATTTAGTAATATTTTTCATTTCACAAAAAGGTAGAGTTTCTTATCTAAATTCCATTGAGGTAATATTTTATACAAACATGAAAATAAAAATACAAAAATATTTTTATACTATAATTACAAAAATTTAAATATTACAACAACAAAATTTCTAAAATAATAATTTTAAAAAAATTATGGAGATAACATGGAAGAATCATAAGTTAGAACAACAAAACCAATCTTTGAAAAATAGTTTTTAAACATAATGTCAACTATGCTAAAGAAGAATCCTACATTAATTCGATTCTTTTATTGAAGTGAAGTTTTTCTTAGAATGCACAGAACAGATGGCAAATAGTTTAACAAATAACTCGTACTGCAGGCCAAAAAAACTTTTAAAAAGTGTTTATACACATGGAGGATAATATTAAATGGCCCTAAATAAAGTTTTAAAAATATTTTTTATAGTGATACTTTATTCAGCACTTCATATAACAAACTTTAGACATGAAGTCATCTATAGTATGTTTCAAGCTGAATGAATTAAGAGCTGAATGTCAGTTTCAATACAGACCAACCAAGTGCCTAGGAGCATCAACACCACATTTATATATTAAGTATTAATGCATAAAGCACTTCCCAGGCATTAAAAAAATTATAAATCTATAAAAAACAGTAAATAAAACACATATTAAATAAATGTGCCACATAGACAAAATTATCTATGTAATTGAAACTTGGCTTAGAACTTGGCTATATCCTCCAAGATATATTTAAAAAACTGCTATGCATTATATAATTCTTTATTATGTCATTGACACATTTAATATTTAGGCATTTTTGCAATAATTATACACATA
Organism: Maratus speciosus; assembly: GCA_963932465.1. Lineage (NCBI taxonomy): Eukaryota > Metazoa > Arthropoda > Arachnida > Araneae > Salticidae > Maratus > Maratus speciosus. The sequence continues at coordinate 256,538,886 of OZ010794.1, read as the reverse complement.
TCAATTAGGTTGCCTATAAATACTTTGTAAATATTTGTAGCACATAAGTAGCGAGATCCATATCTGTGACTAGCTTATTGATTATTTTTGGAACTGCAGTGCACCTTTAGAAATGTTTATTTGCCAGTAAGAATTTTTTACTTTGAATTCTATAGTTAAGAAGCACGTGTAATGATTAGAAATGATGTACTATAAAAATTGTGTTTCTATATTAGCATAATTTAACTTAAAATTAATAGCTATTAGAATTTTTAATATTCTATTAAGGCAGTTATCAAAAAATTGTTTTTCCCCCATTTAACAATGCAAAACAGATACATTTTTAAACAAAAACATCATACTTGCAGGCATAATTATTGAAGTGATTTATCATCAAACAGGTTTTTTTTTTCCACTTTCTGATAAATGAATTACATCTTGAATTATAAGTGATTGCCCATAAAGTAAATGCAGTGAAACCTCTCCGTAAGGGCCACCTGCCGTTCCATTGAAAATTGGCCCTTATGAAGAGTGGCCCTTGAATAGGAGTGACAAAAAAACAACAACTAAAATAAGGAAATCAAAACCTATATAGGTAAAAAAACTATTAACATTTTCAAACTCTATACATGATTGAAAGAAATTTCTATTGAAATTTGTTTACTTTTCATAATTTTTTCGCAGACAATTTTGGTTTCTAATGATTCTTTTACTTTATGGAACAAATTACTTAAATTTGCATCATTTATTAATGCCTTAGAATGAGATATTAGTATATTTATTTCTGTTAGCGTTTCCTGACAGGTGTAAAAATTGTGCTTCGATATGCATTCACAGTTTTAGTAAATGTGGAATCAGTTTTTCTAGATAACCTGTTATCATTTGTGTGCCCACAACAAAGGGTCAAGTTTCCCCTCCAACCCAATCCCTACAGGTTGAAAGGTCAAACAAAGTGTGAGGAACACCTGTTTGTCTCACTTGTGGAAAAGTTTGTGGTACTTCATTGCTTTACTAAATCCTCCCCAACTCCCCTTGCCTTCTTAGTTGCAAGTGCAGTTGTTTGTTGAACTCTTATCTTTGGTTCAGGAATTCAATAGACCTGTTTAGGATTTAAGGCACATGAGAAAAAATGGCCTTTATGAGGGGTAGGTGTGGTCCCTAATAGGAGTAAATTTAACATTATGTCTATGGGGAAAATTTTCGTTCCTAAAAATAATGGCCCTTAATAGAGGTGGCCTTTAAAAGAAGTTTCACTGAAGTTTGGATTTGAGAAATCTTAATGTAGACCGCCTTTTAAAAAACACTGATATAATGAATGAAATAATAGTTTACTCAGATTTCTTAAAACATAACAGCAATACAAAGATATTTGAACGTGCAACCTATATCCTAATGTCTTATTAATGAACAGTCAGTTATTCCTTTATTGTTTAATTAGGTAAAATCATTAGGTTATTTTATATTCAATGATAAATTTTAATTCAAAATATACATCAAACTAAAATTAAAAAGATTCAACTTTTTTCAATAAATTTTTTTTTTCTTTTTAAATGTCATTACAAAATGAAAACTAATATTAAAGCTAAAATTTAACTATGTAACTAAATGAATGAAGTAGAAATACAACCATTGCCAAAACCTGCTAACATAACTATTATATATATTAAATATAAATTATTTATGCATATTTCATTATCTTCTTTATAAAACAAACTGCCTAATAAGTAAATTAACTAATGAATGTGTGAATGTAAAAAATATATTGCTTACCAAACCCAATAATAAAATAGAAAAATCAGTTATGATAAACGTAAGTTAATGTTTTCCTCATAGCTATTTTATTGGCAAATTTCCCAGCTAGAATTATACTATGAGTCAATCAAAATCAAATTTTTACACACATGATTATGCTAAGATTTATACTACCATATTCTGTCCCAGACATGAAAATTTCTCGTGTAAACATAGATAAATGTAATATTTGAACAATGTATAATAATCAGAAAAATGAATGCTGAATCCAACAAATATGTTGACTGAAAAATATCGCATTCATTTTATCAACAAATGAAAATATTTTTCAGGTAATCTTGGAACACTATTATTCTACTCAATCATTTCTACTAGAATTACTCACTAGCTTGCAAACTTTTTGCTATTTACCAATAAAAAAAACAAAAAAGCAAATAAATGACTAACTATATTCAATTTGCATAGTATTTATAGTGCAATGTTTTTACAAAATGTTATCATTAGCCTTATTATTAAAGATACTTTGTTAAAGGAGAGAGTTTAAGAGAAAAAAAAAATATATATCAGCATGTAATAAGTGTGCAAAAATACCTCCAAATTTTTGAGGAAATATTCATATTAACAGTTTCAGATAATAATAGAGGGAAACAAGGGAAAATTGGATATAATTTTAATAATTTTTAATAGGACGGGATACTTTTAATATTAAATGCTGATCAGTCAAATTTGACAATCTAGAGGAAATAAATGCTTAGTCAATACAGTATGTGCATGTCATATCAGATACAGTTTTTGGAAACTTTCTCAACACACATTAAAAATTAACATACTGAACTAAGATCAAAGACAAAGGAATGAAAAAAAAAAAAAAAGCTTTCAAAGAAGCACAGACAAAAAAAATTACAAAAATACGACAGAGGATCAAGATCAATTATCCAGATGATCAGTTTTCTGGATAATTCCAATTTGCCTATAACTAATGTAATATTGGATAAGCTATTTTAAATGTAGAGTAAAAATAAGCTATTTTAATACTGAGGCAAACTGTTTCAAATAGCTATTCTTATTAAGAATAATTTTTAAATGTATTATTGAAGTTTAATATCAACAAAAACATTGTATTCCACAGTTATGCTCAAATTTCTTTTTGTGCAATGGGCAATATTTTTTTCCTTTTCTTTGTGCGTGTGTACGAATACATTTTTCTGTACATTAGAATGCTTTTTTTTTTTTTTTTTTTTTTGCTTTTTCAATACAGATTACAGTATTAATACCAATCCAGTGTTCAAGATCTTAAAATAGCATTAGTAAATATTACAGTATTTGTTATAAAAGATCTACAAGCATTTAAAAATAATAATAGATTATCCAAATAAGGATTATTTTTTTTTTTTTTTTTCAGATCTAATCTCAATTCCAAATTAATTCAGATATTTGATGCTCTGTAATACAATGAACAACAAATTACAATAAATAGGTTAAAAAAAGTAACTTATTAAACCTTGTTGAATTCTCAGCATATACAGGAGCCTTTTCAATATTTACTTCAACAAATGTATACAATAAATTATTTACATTTTAATTGTTTAACAAATAAAAAAATATTTTCATGTATCTACAACAGAAGAAATATTAAAAAGGCCAATTAATATGGTATTTTGACTTGTCTTACAAATACTCAACTTTTATAGAGATCTAAATGCATATTTGGTCTGTGAAATGATGAATTCGGGACTAAACATTAAAACAAACAGTAAAATATACAAAGTATGAATTCTTACTTGTGTTTAATACAATCTAAAGATAACTAAAATTGAAGTAAAATATTTTTCAATGTGTAAATGACTTCTAGAGTTTTTACATTTTTAAAGTGGAAATACTTAATGAAATTTAGCACGTTTTCATTTTTAAAGTTCTGTATGGTCATGCACCTCAGTACCATGGAAGTATAGGTGTTAATATTACTTGGACCATTTACCTTGAAAAAGGGCTTAAATTCTTAAAATGATAAAAGAAATAAGTAATTCAATATAAAATTATTTTTTTTTTAATTGTAATTTATATTTTAAAATATTTGTATGCTTTGATCAATGAAAAATAACTAAATAAAACTGAATAAATTATTTGTATACCTCCCACTCTCACACATACAAATACAGTAATACCTCGACTTACGTCAGCATTTCACTCCAAGACTAGAAACGTAAGTCAAAAACGATGTAAATCGAGGTAATTTAAAGATAAGCAAAGGAGAAGTAATAAAAATTCTCCAAAATCTAATGAAAATATTCTATTGTATTTAGAGATATGTTACATTACATTTGACATTAGCAAAAAAAATGCGTTTGAAATACAAGAATTTGGAATAAATCAATAAGTTTTTTATTTACAATTTATTATGTTACTAGTTGTTCTGTTCGAGTCTTTGAAGATGCGAAAAGGTGCAAAAGTTTAAATAACAAATTTTTCTTTTTTACTTTTAGAAGCTCTTTGTATAAGCAAAGTGATTTTTCTAAGTTTTTTCTCGTGGCTTTTTAGCCCCCGGTATGTTATTGCTTTCTCCCAGCTATTAATGTGTCGTCTACCAATAATAACGTTACACTGTATAAGCCACCCTTAAAACAAAGCACGTATCATTGTACTGTTAAATACGCTACTGCATTTTTTAAAACTTTTAAGCATCGCACATTTTCAATTTTTATATCGCTGTATTGGAGGGAAAAAGTACCTTTAAATGTAATTTGTTTGAAAACTGCATCTCCATTTAATTTTGAGACATTAATTTTTTTATAGTTTTTAACGAATTTTTTTCATTGTTGGCAACTCAAGTACTCCATTTCTGTAGAAAGTAAAGGAAAAATAGTTGGAAAATAGTAATTATATCTTTTTGTTGCCATCTTCTCATAACTTTTAAAAAATGTAATTAAAGTACTTGCTATTTCGAAAAAATATAAATGAATGATTTCTGATAAAACATGGAGCTATTATAAAGCAAATTTAATTTTAAGTATGTACATTAATATTACAAACAAATGAAGGCATATGAATCATTAGATAGATTTTTTTTGGTCGAGTTGCTTGAATGATGGCATCTTTTTTGGGGCGGGGGATTTGTGTATTATTTAGCTATGGTGACGTCGTATGCGTACTTTAGAAATATAGATGTTTAATACTGGATCGTAAATGAGGAATTCTTCAGCGGATGTGGATAATGTCATTTCATATAAAATAAAAGCGCTTGTTTTAAGTTTTAAAACTGAAATATGTTTTGTACTATCTATATATACATATATATATATATTTTTTTTTCATCGGGGGTGGCACTAAATTCTGAAAAAGCAGAATTCCAGTTTTCTAGTTTTTATTTGTTCACTATCTCTTGACTGTCGTGGGAAAGTTTTCCTTCATAAAACCAAAAGTCTTCAAAAAAATTCCAAGTGCGTCTAATGAATTTCTTTTTTTTTTTCATGCCAGAAGACGTAAATGCAGGGTGACGTAAGTCAGGGGACTACTGTAAATATAAACATATTTAATGTAACTTTAAATACAGAAAAATTTAACAAATAAATATTAATTTTAAGATGCTATACAAAAATAAGGCTAATTTTAATAATGAAATTTACCAATATCATTTATCAATTTAATGAACATTTAAAAAACAAACACTTAGGCGTTTGTCACTTCTAAAATTTAAAATGCTGGAGAATAATAATTTTTGCCCTTTTTATGATTGAAGGCTAAATTATGTAAAACATGAGATTGGTTTCATTATGCAATGTTTCCAATAATAAAACTTAAATGAGACATCACAGCAAGTAAGATTATTAAAATGCTTACTTTCTAAAATCCATTAAGAAATGGTCTCTCAATAAGCAATATAGTATGTGCAAGTACTATAAATAACGGTAGTTTTGCATTCTTCTTGAAGTTTGGAAACATTGACACTTATGAAACGAAATTATCTTTTTAATCAAATAGAGCAAGAGAAACATGTATTTCTCTCTTTCAGCAAGTTAAATAACCCCACACATAACTATTTTTAACTTCTGCATGTATTAATAGTGTATTAAAAATTTGAAAGCAAACATACATGAAATGCTATAGCACTGCATTTTCACATTCTAACAATTAGAAATGTCTAAGTGTTGGAATAATCTATTATTATTACATATTAACTAAGAAATTTTTCAATGATTATAACAAAATGATATTTTAAAACAAAAATTAAATTCACATTGAATTACACATCTTTCTCCCATTTTGTACAGAAGGAAATTTAATTTTCAACGTAAACAATGAAATTATGATTATACTAAGCATTACATTAGTTATGGTAATAAATATGTAATGCAGTTTATCTGATTAATAAATATTTCAGATTTTTCTTAATTCTTTCCAAATATCACTTTAAATATTATAAATTTGACATAAATTAAAAACTAATACTGCTATACGATCTTGTTAATTTTTAATTCACTAATAGTGAGTGTTAAACTCATAAATTCTACATTTTTTATTAAAATGAGATTTAAACATATGTTTTCAATACTAAAGTGTATAAAGAAATTTTCACAAATGTAAGTTTTCACTAAAAATAAATAAATACTTACTCAAAACGAGTTAAAAAAAAACACTAAACACATAATATCCATAAAATAAAAATATATATATATGTATAAATGAGAAATTTACCATCTCAAATAATAGCACTTAAGTAGAAATAGGCCATAAATTAAAACTAATGGATCACAGCTATATTTTGTCAGGTTTTGCAATCTCAAACTATTCAGGACTACAGAAATAAATAAGAATTCACAGTTTAATAAAATCATGCAAAGACCATGTTTAAAAAACTTTGCCACTATAAAAATTGTCCTTGTAAATGACAGAAAAAGGCAGAGAAATCTGTCAGACACAATCATTTCTGAATCTGTAAGTGTTCATTATAAATGCAGGAGCTTGAAATAAAAGTAAGATCTAGACTAAGCACCATCTGTTGTTTGCTACATAGCATTCCATTTGGAGGGAATTTGATTCTTGCTGAGAAACTTATTTCTTTCCAGAAGCACCCTATTGAGAAATACATTTATAAACAAAAAATAAACACAACAATGTTGCATGACTGTGAAATAATATATTTGAAAAAACATATCCTACAGAACAACTAGAAAATAAAAGTTTATTCAAATGTTTTCTACATATTTTACTTGAATAATAAATATTTGCTATCTGAACAATATCTAATAATTCTAGCAAGCATATACAGTAGAAGATCTTTATAATGCAAACCTAAAAACTCAAGGTTGTGCGTTATATAGAATTTTGCGTTATATGGATCACCTTTCATTCATCATTAAATTTACCTTATAAATATGACCAAATATGTCTGAAACATATCAAAATACATTAGAATAACTTTATACCTTGTTACCAAGAGTTTTTGATAAATTTTTGCATAATATAGATCATTCCACACATTGTTAAATTTAGTTAATACACATAGTCCAAATATACTTGGACCAAATAATTCATTATATTAATCATTTTAAAATTTTTTTATTGAAATAGCAGCAATTTTTTTATTAAAAAGGTCTTAAATTAGGAGATAAAAAAGTTGAACTAATGTATCAAATTTAGTCCTCTAGAGAGTAGCAATTTTTTACAATGGTAATGCAGGTGCTTCTTAACTGTAAAATTTATTGTTTACGTCTGAGAAGTTGTGCGCTATATGGAGAATTGTGTTATAAAGATCAATTGTAATTGAAAGTTAAAATTACGTTTTACATTAATTAGTCAATTTTTTTTCTGCATTTATTGAGAAATTATATTGCAAATAAAAATAAATTTAAAAGAAAAAGAAATTTAAAAGAAAATCTAAAAAGCTTGTCGTTTTAACAAGTTGTTGCATTTTCTGTTTTTAATATTTAGGTAGATTTTTATGAAACAACTTTTATTACATAACCAATCACAAAGCAACATGATATAAAGAAATCAATCTTCTTAACCTTAAGATTGTAAATAGCAATATAATATGACAAATGGGGATATGAAAGAGTGACATCATACAGATCACTTGATACTGAGACATTTATTACATTCAGTTACTTGGTAAATATACCTTGCCAAGTAAAAAAATACAAATATACAACAAAAATTTCTAGTTTCATTTGAAATAGTTTTCTTTTAATTTTAAAATTTTCAGTTTTGATCTTCATCCCACTTTTTCCTTTATAAAAAAAAAAGTTGCAAAAGCTACAAAAAAAGTGCCAATTTGCAATTAAATTTCTTCTTTATACTCATGGAAAATAGTTTTACAGCACATCCTAGCTAATTTTTATTGATCTGAGTGCTATGAAATGAAGGAGTAATACACATCAGTTTCTGACAAGAAGCATGTTTGAGCTTTCATATTTTGTTTTAGGGATGATTTATTACGAGAATATTATATTCAATTTAGATCAGAGGTTCCCAAACTACAGATTGTGGGGGATGTTTTGGTGGATCATGGAGTGATCAATCAATTCTTCACACATATATATTAATTTTATCTACTGTAAAAGACATAGTGAATACAATATGTTACATGAGGGGCGAAGTAACTCTGTTGCTTAAATGTTGAAATGGTTAAATGCCACAAAAAATCTTCCAGAATTATAGGTAAGCAACTATATGAAATGAAGTGGTTAGCCTTTATGGTAAAAGAGACTTGATGCTAAAATTGACAAGCTTCAATCCTGATACAATCTCGTTGACATACAACATTATAAATCACACTGATTTAAGAAAAAAAAAATTATTATACAATTATTAATAAACCTTTTTGCATGCTTAGTAAAAGAGGGTTATATTCTATTATTACAGTAGGGCACAAAAGTTTAAACACAACGCAAATATTTTATTAAAAATAAAATTGTACAACGGAATGCTTTCAAATATCCACTGTAAGTGAATACTGTGATCATAAATATATCATCGTTACAAAAATCGGAATTTATGGAAAACATTTTTTGTGATGTTGCAAAAGTTTATGCACAAATGAGATTTTATGCAAATATCTCCTTAAATATGATAGGTGGAGGATCGGCGAGACTTTTTCCCTAGAGTATGAAGTGTAGTGATCGCTGTACGAGTTATATCAAAATGCCGAAATCTCTGCAGTTCTCGCCTGAAGAAGTTGTAGGAATTTAGAAACTGAAAGCTGAAGGTAAAACCGTTTTGCAAATTTCGCTTATTTTATAATCGGTCTAAACATGGTATTTATAGTGTTTTGCAACATGGAAAGCAATTAAAAAATGTGTATCGCTCAGAAAAGTCGAGTAAAGCCACATTTCGTGAGGATAGAAAAATTAAAAGATTGGCTGAAAGAATCAGATAAAAAATCGACTTGGATCAAAACTATCACCTGACACCATACACAAATGAATAATCGAATCAGGATTCATAAAATAAATAAATAAATAAATAAAATTAGCTCGTAAAACTTTTCTGAAACCGTGTCACAAACAAGCAAGACTTCAACGGGCAAAACAGAACATGTGTTATCGCGACGAATGGATTAGTATTATTTTTATTTTATTTTTATGGAAAAAAAAAAAAAAAATGGAATTTGGATGGTTCAGATGGCTTCTCATTTTATTGATGTGCCTTGAGGAAAGATCCGAAAAACATATTCAAAAAGCAACAACGTGGTGGTTTGCTCATGGGATGGAGAGCTTTTGGCTACAATGACAAACATCTCTTTGCTTCCTAAATGGCAGACAAAATTCCCAAAAGTATCAGGAAAATCTGAGTGAGCATCTGTGACCGTTTGGTGAACTCCTAGGGGATCCCAACTGGACCTTTCAGTAAGACAATGCATCGATAGGGTCAGGTGGGGTAAAGTGGTCATAATTCATAAAAAGGGCTAAAATCATAACTAATATAGAAATTTGAATAATTTTCTTTTAATTTTAGATTTATTAAGTATTGATCAAAGTTTCCCACTCAAAAAAAACATTTTTAGTAACATATTTGAGCCACTGAGCACTCATTTTGTCTGTCTTTGTTACACCTTGTTCTTTTAACTCTTTAATTAACTTTTCTGCTGCATTTTGTTTATCCCAAATTTTGTTAAATTGGCAGTTCAGAAAGCTTTTCACATATCTCAAGAACATATTTTCATTTATAGCTAAGTTATATTTATCACAGATTTTATTTTATTATAGTTTTAGTTACATGGGGTAAAGTGGTCATAGGGTTAGGCTTAACTTATAGATATTTGATCTGAGTTAAATTATTCATTATATACAATGCCAGTTTATTAAATACTAATAATTATTAAAAACTAACTGCAAATAGTTATTATTTAATAATAGTTTATAATATGGGGGTTAAAAAAGGTTAGGTTTAATTTTTAATAGGTTCAGAATAGTGAATGAATTAACTAAGTATAAACACGAATTGCTTGCAAAGGTTACATCAACTAATTTAAAAACCAATGCATTAACTACTTTTTCTAATACCTATACTTGTATTATATAAGAAAATGGTCCACAAGAAAGTCCTGAAAGAATTTTTAATGTTGATGAGGCTGGAATGGATATGGATAGCTAAAATAGTTCAGTTTAAAAAGTTTTACGCAATGCAATGCATTATATAAAATTCAGAAAACAAAGGAAAGATAATGTTTAGTGTTCCTTTTGGTATATCAGCTAGTGGTTATTACATTCTTCCATTCGCAGTTTATGAGTGAGTATATATATGAATTATGGATAAAGGGTGGTCGTGCAGGAGCATTGTATGAATCATGGAATCTTGATAGATGCAGGATTCTGTACTTGAATCTTGGATGGATCATTTTATTAAGTAGATAGTACACCGAAAGCTTACAAAAGCCTGCCCTTTTATTTATGATTGTGATGGACATAAATGAATTATGACGCTGTGAAAAATAGCTATCGACAATCACATTATAATACTCTGCCTGCTACCTCATACTAGTCATAGTCTACAACCATTAGATCTAGGTGTATTTTCCCCCATTAAAAAAAGCCTGGAAAGGAATTTTAAAGAAACAGTGTCAAGAAAGCCGACTGCAAAATATGTAAAAAAAATTAAAATAAGCTACATTGGCAACATTATCTACACTCATTTCAGATGGGAATAGAATTGTTAGACATAGTTTTAAAGGAAAAGGAAATGTGTCCAGTCCAAGATCGGGGTAGTATTGACAGAAAAAACACTTGCATTATATCTGCAAAAATAACAAGAGAAATGGGATACTTAAAAGTTGCTTAAATTTCCAAGAGGAAAAAAACAGCAACAAAATATCCCTAGTCAACATTCTCTTTTGAATCCATTTATAATCGCTAAAGATGACATCTCAAACCATATCTATAGGACCTTGAGTGTTGCTAAGATATGAAATGAAGAAATCAATAAAACAATTTATTGGGAAAAAACATGATTATTTTTCTTAAAGTATGTTAAAAAAAGATCCAAATTTGGCAATCATTATACTTTTCCAGAATCAGATGTGATCAAAATCCTTGAAGAACCAAATTTTAACAACAAACAATTTTAGCATTACAAATTTACACTTTAATAAAATAAAATGACAGATAACTTATTATAAAGGTTGTTTAAAATGTTTGTAAATAATAAAATGTCACTTTTTATTCATTAGTTTATTTTTTATTACACTTTTTCAATGTGACCACTTTACCCCATGCACTACTCACTTTACCCCACCCCCTGGGGTAAAGTGGTCATAAAAACATGCCTGAAAAAATATGTTATAAAAAGGTGTTATTCCCCAGAAATATTTCTGAAATGGATATGGATGTACTCTAGAGTAATGTAATGTAAAATAACACCCAAAATTTTAGAAAACATCACAGAAATTCTGATGTTTATATCCTCTGAAAGTTTGAAAAGCCTGTTTTTATGACCACTTTCCCCCACCTGACCCTACTGACTTCCCACTGCACAAAAGAATATCTTAGATCTCAGAATATCAGTGTGATGAACTCGCCAGCACTCAGCCCAGATCTCAATCTGATGCAGAGCAGTAATACTCACAAGGGAACCACTTTTGGTGCTGCTCGTGCCTAGCATTGAGACCTGGTACATTCTAAAGCCCTATATTACGAAGTTTGAGAATCGATAAAATCTTTCAGATAAAATAATATTTCTTGATTTTACAGCAGCATAACTTTCTGAAAATGCAATTTTCGAGACCACTTATCGGACTATTAGCATTGAATTTTTTTTAAAAAAGCATTTAAAAATAAAAATTAGTTGTTAATAATAAGTATAAAATATTGAAAAAAAAGTTAAAAAATTTCTTCAAGAACTCATGAATTTGATTTTGAAAAATTGCAACATTATATTCACATTTGGGGGAAAAGTTGGCGATTATTTTCAAAAGTAGAGCTTTCCGGCAACCCTAGCCAAATGACATATCTGTCTTGTTTGAGTGGACTTCAGTAGAAATTGTAATACCTGACCTAATAGCCATAATAATTTTTCTAAATTGTGTAAAAATATTAATTTAATTTATTATTACTTTTACCAAAGGACCATTTAATACAGCAACATTTCATTATAAACATTCGAAACTTTACTCCATTCAATTTCAGAAGAAAATAGTTTGTTTTGTATTTCACTAAAAAATAGAAAAAAAAAATTGATAATTATAGAAATATATGTACTATTTATATATTTATTGTCCACATAGAAAAAAAAAAGGAAAAAACCTAATTCTTGTTTCTTATGCTATCAATTCACAAACAAATCGTAATCTGATATAATTCTAATATGTACTGTACATTTGTGCCCCGGATAAAGCTGGTGACTTAACTCACTTTTGGCGTGAAACAAATAAAAATGTGATAATAAAAAATTAAAAGTAAATAAAAAATTAAAAGTATAAAAAAGTATATAAAATATAATTTTAACAGAGAAATTTTTCAGTTCTCTAACTTTTATGTGTAGGGCTACAACAAAATGCACCAGGTCTCGATGCTAGGTGCGAGCAGCACCAAACGTGGTTCCATTGTCAGTACAAAACTGTTTGCAATTAGATTCTAACAATAAATGGATCAAAACACAGAAAATATTTTAAAATAAATGTTCTTTTTCTGCTTTCATGGTGGCAAAATCTATCATTGCACCATCAAAATCTAGATTTTTTTTTTTATTAATTTATTTATTTTCAGTTTAAATAAGCAATGTAAGGCAAATTTAACAACAACAATATGAATTATTTTTAAAATATAGATCTTTATTCAAATAAAGTTGAAAAGAAAAAAGTAATGTACTAATGTCAACTGTTTCTATGTTTGGGACATCCAAATTATGCAGGCTGTGGGCCGATGCCCCACTTGCCAATGTAGAAATGACAATCTTTTCAACTATGTTGAAAAATGGTAAAAAGAAAAAAAAAAAAAAAAAAAGGGGGGGGGGGGTGCACATTGCACATAGTTGAAATAATTTTTGATCGTAATTGCACATTGTAGAAATAACTTCTGATTGTAAACACATGAAATTGGCAGATGCTTCTATTGAGAAAATGTAAAATCGATTTTTTTTTCCATTTTTCGATAAAGGCAGGGGATTTCTTTAAAATGCTGTCAAAGTTGATGTTTTAAATCTAATTTCTATACGGGACAGCCTGCTAAATGTCATTATCAGCAAATGGTCGCTTATAAGTCTAATTCATTTGTCAAAACGTACAAAATAAATAAAAATTTAAATAAAAAAAAAAATAAAAAATAAATATTCAATTCGAAATTCTTTTAATAGTCATGCCTAAGTGTTAAATGACATTTACAGATAAATACGTAAATGTATCAGAAAATTTCCAGTTGTGAAATGGTTTTTTTTTTTTTTTTTTTTAACCGTTATAATCAATAAATTTAGATCCTAAATTTTATGTCAAAGTACATTTGGAAAAACCTTTTTATTTCTGCTATTATTGTTATAGGTATTGATAAAAGAAATATGCATGTTTAACTCCTTATGTACTGAATTCGTGAAAATTTTATCTTCTAAAGCATTTTTCGTGAATTGTTTAAACTAGATTAGAGGATTTACATAATCATTTAATAAACATTAGAAAGATTTTAAAAGGATTGGAGGATTAATTAAATTTGAATTCATAGGGATTTTGTGCAATATTTATACCCTACTCAAACCTTTTATTTTGAATATTTTTCTTAGTATTTTGTAGAATTAGGAAATGCACAAATATAATGTTCTTACAATAGAAATATTTCTGAATTGAAAAATCCCCCAACCCCAAGAAAGCTGAAAAGATGCAAAGGCAAAAGAAATCATCCTTTTAAAAATATTTTTGTTATGTAACCAATGATGCTTTTGGAACAAGATAAAGTAATGCATCTATATCTCAATCTAAATTTGTATTACCAATGGCGGATCTAGGGGGGGGGGGGGGGCGAAAGGGCGATTGCCCCCCTCCCCCTGGGCTAATCAAGTGTTTGCAAAACGACATTATGTATCCTCACGGGAAATGACCTGAGGCGAAGCTCGAGCCTGGCGTGACCCGACTCTGATTGTGTCAATTTAAATCCACGAGACTCGGGCTGGGTCAGGTCTTCTCTCTTTTAGAGCCGGGCCGTGCCCTGATCCTAAATGTTTCTGACGATTCGGGTTGGGCCAGACTTCTATTTCTTCCAGGTCAAGCCTGGCCTGGACTTAATTTTCCCTAAAGGTCTGCACTGGCTAAAATTTCCTGGTCGGAACTCGGCCTGGAATAAAAACTAAATGTTCGGTACGTGTCAGCCCGTATAAGCATTATTGGCCCGGCCGCGACCCGTGCACTCATCTAAATTTTTCCCCCCTCCTCATCGAGCCCAAGTTGATCTAGCATCTTACTTATTTGTTATTCGTAAAAATTATATTTATGTTGTACATTTGTTTAAGGAAATCATAAGAGATTTAATTTTATTTGATAAGCTACAGAGATGCATTTTTTAAAATCTACTTTCTTTCTTTGCAGAGACTTAAAATTATGATTTTCTTTTATCATCCGTATATTTCATTCTAAGCTGATTTTCTTACTGGATTTTCATTTGAATGTAATTGTCTAAATCATATTTTTACGTAGTGTTTATGTACATAATTGCCTAAATAAATAGTCATTAATATTATTGTTTTCTGTATTCACGAATTTCGAACATAATCTGAAAATAAAATATGAGCGTAAGTAAGTGTGCTTTATGAATAATTTTAATTGCAAAATGCAGGCAGGGCTGGAGTAGATTTTTTAGCTTTTATACTGGGTCGGGGAAATAATTTTTTTGTGTGGGTTCGACCTGGTCTTGCGCCTGGAAACTTCAACCCGGATAAACCTATAACTGACAAATCGAAGACAGCTTTAATTTTTATAAGTGCTTCTTTCAGCCATCATCCCATAGCTACTGAATATACCGGGTGTCCTAAAATAGACTGACTGATTTTAAAATTCAATAAATTGCAAATGGTGACATCTATTAAAAAAATACTTGCAGGAGGATTATGTAAGATGTCAGGAACAGGGGTGATTCTGTTCCGAATTTTCCGAAGATTTAACCCTCTCGCAGCGTATCCTGTGATTTCCATGGCCAACGTAACAGTAGCAAAATTTGCACAACCCGCAATCTCCGCAGCAAATCTTTTTCTTTATGATCTAATTCTATTAAAAAAAACTCTTTCACAAAGATTTTGGACATATTTTAACTCTAAAATATATGCAGATTTTAAATGTGTAATAAAATAAATGTGCAATTTTTAAACCTCTTTGATTTAAAAAAAAAAAAAAAATGCAGCGAGAGGGTTAAGGCATTCGGTTCCGAAAATTTAAAAAAAATCACCAATCAGAAAATTCGAACATAAAAATAATCACGAATTTTGACAAATGGGCTCCATAAAAAATCTTTTTCGTCAATCGTTCGCAGAAAATATCTTCAATTTCGCCAAAGAATCACGAAAAAAAATGCGAATTTGGTCAAAGAACGTGCAAAAAACGCGAATTTGGTCAGACGGCCACAGAAAAAACGCGAAATTATTCAAATGATCGCGGAAAACGTGAATTTTGTCAAAGGGCAGTGAAAAACTCAAATTTTGTCAAAAGATCGCGGAGAAAACGCAAATTTTGTAAAATAGTCATGAAAAAACGCAAATTTCATCAAAGGATCATGAAAAAATGTACATTTTATCAAATAATCGCGAATTTTGTCGTGGAAAAAACTCAGATTCCTTCAAAGAATCACGGAAAAAAGCGAATTTATTCAAATGATCGCTTTAAAAACGCGAATTTCGTCAAAGGATCGCTGAAAAAACGCGAATTTTGTCGAAGGGTCGCGGAAAGAAACGCGAATTTTATCAAAGGGCTGCAAAACTACACTAATTTCGTCAAAGGGTTGCGGAAGAAAGGTAAATTTCGTCAAAAAGTCGAAGAAGTGCAAATTTCATCAAAGAGTCGTGGAAAAAATACAGTGGTCTTTTTAGAAAACAGTACACATACATACATCTATGTTTATTATTATAGGTATAGTTTTTAACCTGAATTAATATACTAAACTAACTTTGAAAAAAACCAACAAGTTAAGCCAAACCCAGTTTCAGGAATCTACACTCAGACTGAAATCAATCCGAATTGAAAACAGCTAACCCGACCTGCAACACAAAATAATTAGTGCCAGGAGGAAATCCCGCTACTGCTGTAACCTTTCATAAAATTTGCTTTGAATTTCAGATTTTTTTTTTTTTTTTTTTTTTAAATTCAGAATTACCCCTGATCAGGAGGTTTTTTTTACTGAGATTATTTTAGTTTAAAATAGCAACGATAGATAGCGCTGGAAGCAATATGCATAAAATCGGTTCCCAGAGGAGGTAGACTGGAAATCGGGCCCCGATTTAACGACTATTGTTTACAGCGCCATCTATCGCTGCTATTATAAAGTAAAATCAAGAATTACGGTAAAATATCTTTTGACATCTTACATAACCCTCCTGCTAGATTTTTTTTTAAATTGCTGTCACCATTTTAGTAGGGTCTGAAATGTTTTCCAGCTCGATTTTTGTGCCAAGTTTGATATATTTTTTTTATTTTGTAGCTTTTGACATGTAGATTCCAAATATCTTAGGTGCCATTTTTTTCTTACACATTTTTGAGGTGATTTTCAAGATGGCATCCAAGATGGCTGCCATTCACTGACTTTAATATTTGTGGGATATTATTGACCAGTATATCAAATTATATGTTTTTGGGGTCAAAAAATGCAAATCTACAATGAAAATAGGCATAAATTGTGTTATTTAATGTTTATTTATAAATTTACTACAAAATTACTTAGATAGATTTTCATAGATTTTCACATGACTATCGTTTTGGCATGCTACGACCTTCTCTTTGAAACACTGCCACATTCTACAGAGATTATTTCCCTGTAAGAAAAATGCAACTCACTACGTGAGAAATTGTACAATTGTGAAGTTGCAGCTAAAACTTTGTTTGAAGAGATCAAAGTAGTAGTTGAAAAAAATTGTCTTCCACATATTACACAATGCAGAGGTGACATGGCAAAGTTCTTATCAATTTAGAACTTTGCTACATTTCATACGTGCCACTCGTCAAGGAGATTAGGCATTGCAGCTCGCGTCATTAGAGGAACAAATCAAGTATTTTGCTCATGACTTATTTCATTATACCAGACTCATTCCAGTATACATAGAACAGATGAAGGACCTTAAAACAACATATCCAGTAGTATGGAATGCTCTTGAATCTGGTCGTTTTGCAGTATCCAAATCCAATGTGCCGTTTACGAAACTATTTTCAGACCAGAACTTGGAACAGAAAATCAAAGAACTGAAGAACATTGGTGGAGTTATTCGTTTCACTCAGAATGAAAACGCCCTTGAAAGGTATTTCTTGAGTGCACCAGAAGTATTACGCATTGTTTCAAGTTTTTTTTTAAAAGTACTGTCCAAATAAAGTCTCTAAGACGCCCAGGAAACACTATCAACTTTAGACTTTCATGTCACTAAGAATTTTTCACAATGCAACCATCGCCAAGGAGAGTATTCGAGATCATTGTGGAGGAAACTCTTTCCAAGATAATACCACACTAATGAAAATTGCATCCTCTATGACAGTTCCAGAATCTGCGAAGGATGATATTCTGAATTGTGACCAAAAAGGTCAATTGGAATTCGAAGAATTCGTAAGAGATTGACTAATTCGAGAAGATAGGCAACTTCTTGCTGTTATGGAATCAAGACCTCAAATGTCTACAAACCTAAAAGATGCAATTGGAAACTACGACTTTTCTGTAATACCAAATCATTATTTTCTTCTGATGGATATCTTCATATTCCATCTGACAAAAGTTCATTTATTGCAGAAATAGAGCAATATAATCGATCACCCATACTTGAATCATTAGAATCCTCGATTACTTCTCAGATAGAAAAAGTTTGTATTATAGATGGAATGGCAATCGTACAATCAGTAAAAAAGACACCTGCCATGAAAATTTGTAAAGACCTCGCAAATGCTTTGACTGAGATCATTATGAAAAATGACAAGTGGATATACTGAAGGGAGAACAATATTTGACCAATACCTTGAGCATTCATTGAAGGAGCAAACTCTTAAGAAAAAATTGGGGGCGACAGAACCTATTAGATTTGCTATTACAAATAGTACCAATATAACGTCGGTGTCATTAAAGACGTTTCTTTCACATAATGAAATAGAATCACAGCAGACTGCATATTTCGGGAATAAATTACTACAGGTTTTTGCTGCTAGTGAGAAGAAAATTGTTGTCGTTTTTGGCAATAAGGCACCATGTGAATGTTTTTGATTCAGAATTATGTGATCATACACATAAAGAAGCAGACACCATTATACTTCTTCATGTACTTGATACAGTGAACCATCATGATAATTATGAGATCGATTTATTTTCGCCAGATACTGACATTTTCATATTGCTGATTGGTTTGGTTTCAAGTCATCTAGTAAACAGTGAAATCAATTTTGTTACTGGTCGAGGCAACAAACACAGGAAATTTAATATTAATGGAAGATGTCGAGCGATAGGTGCTCATAAAAGCAAAGGTTTACTAGGTTTACATTCATATACTGGTGGAGGCTGGGGAGGAAAATTTGTAGGCATTTCAAAGCAGAAGTAGATAAAAGTGTATATCAATCTTCAGCGTGATGATGATATTATAACAGCTTTTCAAGAACTTGAAGAACCTAATGTTGATCCATTATCCAAACTGTCGTTGTTTGCAAAATTCACCAACTTGGCTTATTTGGAAAATAGAAATTTAAAAATTACTATTTTCAGAGGAGGGGGATTAGGATTTCAGAGTTAAGATGGCACCTTTTCAGAACTAAAAGTTTCGAGGGGGAGAAATTACCACCAACCCTTGGAGCACTGAAGCCACATATTCTCAGATCCAACTTAATTTGCACCATTGGAAAGGGCTACAGAAACCCTTGACCTACCTCGACTTATTGGCAATTGTTGGGGAAAAAATGGTGAAGGAGTAATTTCTCCAGTCAAATGCCTGGAGTTACCTGCGCCCAAAGGAGTTATTGAACTTGTGAAATGTGAGTGTATGTTGTGAAATGTTCTTGCTTAAAGAATTATCTGGTTTGTACTGCCCTTTGCAAATGCAGTGACTGCAAGAATAGAAAGGACTATCAATATCATCATGATAGCAGTGATTCAGAAGAGGATACATAACATCCCAGTACTGTATATACATATAAATGCTGTTTTTAATAATTTTGTTCAATATCTTCAATAATTTATGTTATTTCATTTAAATACTTTGGTTGTGTATAACTGGTTAAGAAAACGCTAGTATATCTATTTCATATTTTTCTGTTTTATTTTCATCTTATCGCTTAAAACACTTGAAAAACTCAATTTACTCCTAATTTTATTATATATTTGTATTTCTTGACCCTGAAAACATATAATTTGCCATACTGGTCGATAATATGCTTCAAATATTAAAGAAGTCAGTAAATGGCAGCCATTTTGGACGCCATCTTGAAAATCACACCCAAAAATGTGTATAAAAAAATGGCACCTAAGGTATTTGGAATCTACATATCAAAACCTACAGAATACAACAAAAATATCAAACTTGGCACGTCAATTGAGCTGGAGCCACATTTTACGACATTTCAAACCCTACTATTTGCAAGTTACTGAATTTAAAATCCGTCAGTCCATTGTAGGACACCCGGTATGTTTTTTATAAATTTGTTATATCTTGAAATATAATCATTTACTACGCAATGACAATACTTTTTTACTGTAGTGTTCTAAAAATCAACTTAAAACTCGATTTCTGCCGCCGTATTCCTGAAAAAGATTTTATACTTTCAACCGAATTGAAAGCACCAATTAAAGCTTTCTTTTTCGAATAGAGAAAGGTGCATATATTCCAAATAACTTCATAAACGTGTTCAAAAGCAGTTTATATTTTAGAACAGTTTTAATATTGCTTTTAATATTACATTTATTAGTGCTATTCTCAAATTCTAAGTAGCTATTCTACCTCGTGAAGTCATTTTAAAACTTATGATACATGAAATGTTCAGGTGCTCTTATTAAAAAAAAATCCCTGATGGCTCGGCCTACAGGCCCAGGTAGATTTCGAAGATAGGTACTAATTTCAACAACAAAAACTAAATCATGATGAGAGATAAACCCACTTTAACAATTTTATCTGGCCACTTTTGAACAGTTTTTAATTTTATTTTTATATAAGAGCTGGTTTTATCAGAAATGTGTTAAGGCCAGTATTCAAAAAATATTTTTCCATGCTCAACAACTCGAAATTTTCCGACACATTTTGGGATTCATTTTTTTAAATGAAAAACATGAAACTTGCTGACGTGATTTTTCAAGACATTTATAAGTGACCTATGTTTTTATTTTTCATTCAATTACCGTATTTTCGGGCGTATGAGCCGCGGCGCATACAAGTTTGAAAGTATAAAATATTCTAAGTGCGGCTCTTACGCCAGGGCGGCAGATATAGTGTTTTTTTTCTTTTACAGCAATGTCTTACGGCATTTTTTTTTTCTTTTTTTTTTTTTGGTCAAACCGATATTTTATGATGCCATTTTCCAGGGTTCCTACGCAATTCTGATAAAAATATTCCCTGACTTTTCCAGTTTTTCCCTGACTTTATTTAAAAATTTCCCTGACTTTTCTCAGTAAAAATTCAGCCTACATATTGTTGTAAAACCCTCCACAATGGACTTTAATTTAGATAAATGCTAAAAAAAAGTATGTGCTGTATAAATTTCCCATTTTTTAATTATTTTTCATATTGTTATATAGTTTGCACAAGTTTCATATAAAAATTTTTGATTGGATGAATAATTCAAAATTTCTTCATTTATGACGATAATAGAAATTCCAATGTAAGTAGTACATAAAAAATTCCCTGACTTTTCCCTGACCTTTTCAAATATTTCAAAAATTCCCTGACATTTCTCTGACTTTTTGCCTAAATTTTTGAATTCCCTGACTTTTCCCTGTTTTCCCTGACCCGTAGGAACCCTGTTTTCCCCCCTTTGATCAAGAGTTTCATGCTCTCGAATTGGTACCAAAATATTAGAAGATGTCCCTCAACCGCAGACGTCCGAGAAATGTTATTTCTTTTGTTTATTTTTAAACAAATCAGCGGGATGAATAATGTTTGTTTCGCCAATTCTCAAGTTAAAAATGATTACATTTTCCGCCCATCCGTCAATAATTACTTTACCCTCCAGATACTGGAATGTACAGCTGTTGCGAACTTTTCTTCTAATAAACCCCCTTTCCTTCCACTTGCAAAGCAAAACTGCTCACAAAGTGCTCACTCTGTGAAATTACTGGTCTCTAACTAGAGAAATCTCAAATCAAGGCATAGAACTTTTGCAGAATGTGTCTCCTAATACACAATAAAAACACTGGAGAGCAAGATTTTTTTTTTTTTTTTTTTTTTTTTTTTCCAGTACTGGATTCTATAAACTCGGTCCCTAAAATAGACGTCGTACCCGACTCGACCAGACAAAATGAATTCAAACTTTGAAACCGGGCGGGTCAGCAGAATTAGTACAGTTTTTCTGATGAGCCGGGTCGAGCGATAAACAAAATAAACGGTCCTGACCAATATAACAAATTAAGTGGGACGACTTCCGCGATATAAATATTGGGCTATTTTGCTCACGCAAAAACACTGACTCGTTAATGTAAATCCTAAGATTGATTTTTTTTTTTTTTTTTTTTTTTTTTTTAATATGTCGTTTGCATTTCATTATTTTTAAATGATCTTTTTTGCATTGGATAGCTGAGGTCGGTCTCTACAAAGAGTCATTTAACATCTGTAAACAAAATCGAAAAAGGGTCGAGATCAACCTCAGCTATTCGACAAAAAAAAAAAAATCATTTAAGCATATTGAAATGCGAACCATGTATTTTTTAAAAAAATTCTTCCATAGGATTAACATTAGCGAATGGCCGTTTACCCTTGAGTGAAGTAGCCGATCCATAGGGGGGAAAAAAATCGACCCGGCCCGTACAAAAATAAATAAATAATTAATGGCCCGGCATAAAAGTTAAAAGTTTGGCCTGGCCCGGAAAACATTTAAAATCTTGGCCCGACCCGACTGAATTTCTTCAAAACATTGATTTTTAAGCTGATATGGTTAAAAATTGTTTCGTACGAAGAGTTCTCAACAAAAATACTCAATTTATCTTTTTTTTCATGTTTATAATCTTTATTTTTAAAGAAGCGACTAATAAAATCACTGAAGTACGCATTTATAACTAAAAAACAAACAATTTTGTTATCTCTTGACAAGATAAACACACTTGATTTCAAATTCACTCCATCTCCTCGCTCCTCGGACCGAACGTTCTGACACATTACCCTATGACCTTGACGTGTAGTTGGCTAATAGTTTCTATTTCGTTTCTTTGAAAAGAACTTTGAATGCAGTAGAAAAAAGAGGTAACGAGATAAGAGATTTTTTTAATGCAAAGTGGATTCGTGGATTATTTTATGATATATATCTTCATAATAATTATCATCATAATAACTTATGATGAAAAGGAAAGTCTAAATTCTGAGCAAGAAATATTTTTAAAACTTACAAAATTATTCTTAAAAATGAACAAGAAAAGATGCGTATGTAGCCAAAATCTGCCACAAACAGAATCAATGAAACAGTTATCAATAGGTGAACTGCTAAAAAAAAAGAAAGAAAGAAAAAGAAAAAAGGAGCATTTCTAGTATGAGCACGGGCCGGCTTTTCAGGCCGGGCCATACTCTTTTCTGAAGGTTCTGTCCGGGCCGGGTTAGGGCATTACTTTTTTTCTGGAGGTTCGGGCCGGGCTGGACCTAACTCATTTTTTCTGTACAGAGCCTGGACTGGTTTCATTCCTAGTCTTCACTATCCAAAATTTTCAGTCCTA
This sequence comes from Maratus speciosus, assembly GCA_963932465.1. Lineage (NCBI taxonomy): Eukaryota > Metazoa > Arthropoda > Arachnida > Araneae > Salticidae > Maratus > Maratus speciosus. Next base: position 256,515,670 of record OZ010794.1, on the reverse strand, counting down.
GTTTTGACAAAGCCCGTATGAAAATCATTGTCTCGTCGTAGCCTGGTCCGTTCAAAGGTCAGTAAAATTAGGTCTAGACCAAAAATGTTTGCAAAAAATGCATACATTCTTAAATCGCCATTATTCTACAATTAAACATTAAAATTTATTCTTTTTAAAGAGTAGTAGATTTCCTACGCTTATTAAAATATAGCTAAATTAAAATATAGTAAAACGAGTGAAAAGAACCTGCCTATGATGGAATCCTGTTTTAAACTGAACAACGTGTTGAGGATCTTGTCTATAACGCTTTTTTCTTCTTTTTTATACAATTCCGTCTTAGAAGATTTTGCTGTATAACATTTTTCAGATTTTTAACACTTCAATACATTGAATATGGATTAACAAAAGTAATGATAACTGAAATATTTACATACAAGAAATAGAGATTCATTAAAAAAATAAATATCACAGCCTGCGGCACTTCATCAATGTTTTGTAGAAATTCAGTTGGGCTGGGCCGAGATTTTAACTTTTCCGAGCCAGCCGAACTTTTAGCTGTTATATCAGGCCAGGCCGAACTTTTAAATTTTTTACCGGGTCGGGCCAATATTTCTTTTGTATGGGCCGGACCGAACTTTTAATTTTTGTATCAGGCTGGTCCATGCCGAATTTTTTCTGCAAGTCGGCATTCCTGGGCCGAATTTTTTTCTACGAGTCGGACAGTCCCGACCTAGAAATTTCGGCCCGCACAGACCTCTAAGTGTCTCTTTTCTATACGATATTTCAAGACCTCTAAAATCCGGAAAAGCCGCGGCCAAAACGATTCCGGAATTTAGATTGTACAAATATAAGTTCCTTGGGTGCGGCGCTTACGTCGATAAACTTTTTTTTTTTTAAAAACAGATTTTCATTGGTGCGGCGCTTATGGTGGGTGCGACGGGTATTCCCGAAAATACGGTAATTAGAACTTAATTTATAAAAATTATTTTTTTCAGTCTGACCATATTTTTCATTTCCAACACAATCACTTCGAGCAATTCTTTTCAAAATGCCCACTTTGACATCATTTTAAAAAATATATTCTGCCTCTACCAAAAAATCAACCATTATGGCACATTCTATAGTTTCTGAATAAGAGATCCTAGCAATTTGATGCGTTTTAAAGCAAAAATGTCAACCTCGATGAAATTTTACATTTATTTTTTGCTGTAAGCATTGGTCCTATCAAAAAACTTGTCAATATAAAAGTTGCAGACAATATTAAGAAGATATATGCTAAATTCATGCGGATTTGATATCTTGTGAATTGACGAAGTTATGGATTTTTTTCTTCAACTCCTCCCCCCCCCCCCCCCCTTTTTGTTTTTAATTTTTTTTTGCATTAACAATTGGTCCTATCAAAAACTTGTCAATATAAAAGTTGTAGATAGTATTAAGACAATATAAAAAATTTAATTGGATTTGATATCTTGAGAATTGACAAAGTTATGATTTTTTTTCTCCCCAAAACCCTATTTTTTGCGCCCCTTGAGCCCATTTTTAGTTTTATGAAATATCTGCCATTCATTAATTTTGGCCAATTTTTTAGAAGCAATAATAACTTTAAACTGAGTCGATATGTATTATAACTAAGAAGTTATAGGGTTTTTTCGTTTTTCACGAAACCTCTCCCTATTTCTATCCCCTTGGTCCGATTTTGCCCATTAACGAACTTGAGCGAGATTTTATGCCCCTTGATTTTATGGATCAGTTTGGAAAAGATTTGTGCAGAATTATGGAAGTTACTGTGTCCATAAGAAAGTGATATATATAGATATAAAGTTTTTTACTGGGGGCGGTTTTGGATTCTAGGGGTCATGATCGGTGTAGATCTGCAAAAAATTTTCCGAGATTCCAACATAGGAGAGATTCCAATAGGTAGTATTTCATACGAAATCTACCTAAAACTATGATAGCGAATAGCTTTTACCATTTTTCGATTGAAGCACATGTTTTTTCTGAAAATACTATTATTTTAATATTTTCAACCAAATTCCCCTGAGGGAAGCCACAGAAAAGTCGTCATGAAACAAGAATCGATTACAATTCAAGATGTAATGCATTTATCGAAAAAAATAAGAAAAAATGAGAATCATCCAATAGCCATACCTGCATATTTCATGATTTGACTTAAAAAAATTAATTTATAAATGTCAATTTTGAGCAGGGAACAATATTTTTTTGCAGAATCACCTTAAAGTATTTGCTATTAAATTTTACAGTAAAAGCTTTAGAGGATCTTTAAAAAACATTGCTTTAAAAATTTCAGAATTTTAAATTCTTAAATTGGTTATGAACCTTATCCTAAGCAAATTTTCAATTTGTTTATCTCATACTCTAATAGATTATAATTTTAACTGTTATTATAATTCACTAAACAAATCCTACATTTAGGTACATGCACAAATACAATAATTTAAAAGTAAGAACAAAAAGTAAAAAACTTAACACCCAACTGTCCCAACATCATCTCTTCCATATACATGCAAAAATACAATAAACAATAACATGCACATTACAGATGTTGCATACTTTATATGGAAGGGAAAAATTATGTGAGTGAAATGGTCATGCAAGCATGCTTTCAAGTTTTAAAAATTTAAATTATATCCATTCCACAGAATGAGATTCTTCATAACAGCTTACCCTTTTTCTGGATTTTTTCCTCTTTTCCGATTTAGAGGGTAAAATGTTAGACTGAAATTTGAAAACATGTTATACAAACTGTACAGTTTTAGTAGGAAATAATTCATTCAAAATAACATAGCATTTTAATAATAGCATGCAATGTTTGTCAATTATATACCATTAGTAAAAGCAAGTTAAACAGTATACATAGCAACAACATTCTATTACGGGCTTGAAGAATACACAGTTAATTAGGCCATATATCGTAATTTTAGTTATTTATACTACTTTCTGTTAAATGCTAAGATTTTATTCACACATATAGAGAAAAATTAACTGTCAATAACATGTATTTTTAATCCATATTTACTTACATAAATTATTTTTAAAAAGAAGTGTTACTACTAAATACACTCTAAATGATATTGAAAGATTTCTAATATATTTGAGATGTTCTGTCAAATTATAAGTTGAAAGAGGTACCTAAATAAAATAAGTACAATGGAAAAGATAATTTGTGAACAACCTTAAAAAAAAAAAATGTATTACCAATTTATTTTTATTTATTAAAAGAATGCAAAAAAAAAATTTAATTGGAAAAAAAAATTGCTAATAATTATATTGGTAACTTTATATTAAAATTAACATACATTTCAATAATTTCAAGTGTAATGCAAATATTAAGTTTGCTAGACCTAAGTAACATCAAATCTTTAATCAAATGTCATTTTGAAACAGTAGCATTTTGCTTAAACAATTAAAAATACCAAACATTTGCTTTTTCTTCATGTGTTTGTGCAGTTAAATTTTCTGGGTATTGAAGCAGGGGCCGCACTAAAAATTTGCCTACTCACCAAATGTGAATACATTGTACAGTTGGCGAAAAACAAATAATGGTGAAAAAGCTGGCGAATGGTCTTTTTGGGACTCTTGTTATTGTAATCATGCTTTGGAATGAAAATGAGCATCATTTTTATCGTGAGTTCACTTTGCCGTATTTCCTTCAGTCTATATTTCTTCCCTTCTCAGTCCGAAGCGGAAGGCCATCATTTTTTCCATTTATCCCACAGCCTTTGTTACTGCTATGTGTGAAGAGCCGAGAATTTGCGACTTTCGAGTTTTGTTTTCGGAGCATTAGCATTCGAGTTTTGTTTTCGAGAACGGGTTCTGAATGTGAAACTGCATGAAGAGCTGAGAAAAATGTATGAGAAATGAAAATATGCATAAAACCTTTAATTATTCTTAATATAATAAAAATTATATTAGGATAATCTTTTTTTAAAATAATTATTATAAGGTTGCTAAAAAGTAACCTTATAATAATTATTTAAAAAAAAAAAGTTTTCCTTTAAGTGTTTGCATTTTTTTTCTTTGTTTTGTACATTTAATGAAATAATTTAATCCCTGTAAATATTTCTTATCATAACTTAGAAGGAATTTTCTAATTGTATGGTTAGGCAATACTACCTCATCAAGCTTGCAGTTAGTTTTGAGTTTAGTTAGTTTGCAGTTTGATATAACTTAGTGCTGATTACTTTTTGGTGTAAATTGCCCAATAAGTCACGCTGCTGTGCTGCATTATTCATGATTATCACAATAGCTCTATCTCAGAACTAATTCACGAATTTTCATCAAACTTCAGATTCAGTTAGTCCCTTATATAAATTAGTGCTGTTAAGCTTTTGGTGTAAATCACCCAACAGGTGGCACTGCTATGCTGCATTTTTCACAATTTTTGCAATTGCTGTATCTCAAGTACTAAGCATGAATTTTCATCAAATTTAAGATTCAGTAAGTCCCTGATATAAATTGGTCCTAATTAGTTTTTTGGTGTAAATCGCCCTACAGGTGGCGTTGCTATGCAGATTTTTTTTTTTTTTTTTTTCAATTTCCACAATAGCTCTATCTAAAAACTAATTCACAGATTTTCATCAAACTTCAGATTAAGTTAGACATTGACATTGTTATATTGGAATACCAAAGGTAATCCAAATATAGGAAATTGAAAAACAGCAGAGTATATCCTAACATGCATGTGGAAATGCAAAAGCTGAATCCTAATTTGTAATTGCTTATGAAAGATAAATATATAACATTTATTAAAAAACTAAATGAATATGAGCAAAGTGCAGCACTGCTTTCAAGTTGTAAGAAAAATGTAGAATGTGTTTAAAAGGAATAACCAGAAATTAAAACAAACAACATTTATTAACAAAGTAAAATAAATAAAAAGAACTAAAAAGTTAAAAACAGAATGAATTGAAGTATGTACATGACATGACAAACATAATCAGTTTTCCAGAGAGACCTCGCCTAATACATAATATATTGAGCCCTCTAAACTTCATATCAACATACCAGTAAACTGTATTGCTTTATAACAAACAAACAGAAGAAAAATAAACTGGAGCATTGGAGTTTAAGAAAAAAATCATAATAAATTTAGTTTTAAATTAAAAAAAAAGTTAACTTTATAATTAAAACATATTAAACTTTAAATGTAATAAACTATTAATTTACTTCTGTCACTTTACTTCTATTACTTTAATCCATAACTTTATTAACTTCATTAAACTTTAAACAAAACTCAAAAAGGTATTTCATTACTTTAAATATATTAACTTTAAGATAGAAGAACAATTATTTTAAATATTAACTTGAAAAATCTATTAAGTAATTCACCTTAAAACCAGCACTGCAAGAAGCCACATATAGAAACAAGAAAAACTTAAACCATACTGTAAATAAATCCAGATAATATATTCATCAATCTCATTAAAAGGTTTAGCCCTAATTAAATGTTTCACTCACCCCCAGAACAACTAATCTTTCCTCTTGAGAAAAATAACTAACACTATCCAATACATCACTTGCATAACGAATCTCAATATCAGCTACTGGTAACTCCAAAATGGCAGTTTACATTTAAACGCCTCCTAATATTGAAGTTCTGTAACTTAGAGATAACGTAAGCAAAAGAAAATGGAGATAGAATGTTACCAATTAAATCAGAACAATTGAAAGTAATAAGTGTATCTGTAAAAGTGAGCTATCACATCAAAAAAGGAAAAAGATAAATTTAAATAAAACCTATTTGTATGGAAATGTGAAAATGTTCTCTAAGCCACCGTAGAAACTTATAAACATCCATTAGTCATAGCCTTTCACCTTAAACAGTTCTTTTTTACAACTGTAGATATAAACCACTTGACCAGAATGAATGATTTTGAATTAATATTATTTCTTGAAAACTATGTGGAGGCAACTTATCACTTTACAATAAAAAGGTATTTCACCATTTAAGTACATCTCCGAAACAACAAAGATTAAAACCAGATTAAATACATTTCATTACTTTAAAAAGACTTCTGTAGCGCTAACAAACTTATTTATGCTTCTCCTCCAACATGACCAGCATTCCGAGTTGAAAGACAACAACACAAATGGTTCTTGAAATCTAAGCTAAAGAATTCATGAGAATGACAGAATATATAATCCGTTCACGATGAGATGCATATCATTACGCAGCCTCATTTCCAAGCTTCGGGAAAGATCCAATGGCTAATGCCCTATCACGTGAGAGAAACACAGGAGGACAGACAGGCATGCCATCTGTCGTCACCTGTTGGAATCACCACGTGGTGTACGTCACGTGGGTACACCACGTGATTTGAAAACCGTATGCATGGAAATGAATGCTATGATTGATAGAAACTATTTCGGCCAGCAGTTAAAAGAAATACAATAATAAGAATGGAAAAGGAGAAAGAAGAACTTTGAGTACCTAATGGACTTGCTATATTAGTAATGTTAAAAATCAGAAAACCAATGTTTAATGTCATATATTAATGATGGTAAGTAAAATTAAAATAAAGATATTTATTTCTATTTCCCTTTAAAGTATAAAGTAAAATATAACTATTGTAAACAAAACAGAAGCTGTGATAATTGAAAAGCTAATATGAGATTAAACTAAATTAAAATAAAGATGGGGATATAAGTCAGGGTTCAGAATAAAGTTATAGAGTGAGGAGACACTAGGACATGAACATTAGATATTCCTATCAGACATAAGAAATTGTTGATTAGATTTTGCAGTAAATTGCTTAACCGGTGGCGCTGCTTTGCTGCATTTTTCAGGACGTATTAAAATGTATGAGATAGAAAAAAGTGTTGGGATCGGCATATCCAACTAGTTTTACATATTCCAAAAATGTGTTGCAAAAAAGAGGGGAAAAATAAAAATTTCTTCTTATAAAACTTATGATACTCTAAAATAAGATTTTTATTTTTGCCTGGAGTAAAAAATTCTAATAGAAAATAAAAATGTATACAGTATTTGAACAGACAACAACTGTAATATGGTGAGAAAATGCTTTTTTACCCATTGATGTGATCATTATATATTATACGTCATCATATATATGTATATACAGTCGAACCTCGCTATTCTGACACTCTAATGACCAGAAAAAAGTGTCGTCATAATTGGAGTGTTGCAGTAACCGGAGTTGGAGAAAAACATCTTTATAAAAAGCTGTATTTTTAATTAATTTAAGAAAATTTTAAGTTCATAACTGTTCTTGCAGTTTTAAGCAATACAACATTATTATTAAACAAAGTAAACACCAAAAACAAAATTGAAAAGAACAGTATTTCGAAAGAATAGTTACAACTAGTGCTGTCTAACGTAGCTCTTGAGAGACCTATAGCGGTAGTTACTAACTCTTCTTTAAAAATAAACTAGTCAGATGTGGCAATCCCAAAACTTTCTTCTATCTCATACATGTCAATATTTCTTGAAAAATGAAGCATATCAGTGCCAGTGGTTAGGTGATTTATACCAAAATCTAATCAGCAACAATTTATGTCAAGTTGCAGCTGAATCTGAAGTTTGATGAAAATCCATGCATTAGTTTTTTAAGTAGAACTATTGCGGAAATCATAAAAAAAATCTACATAGCAGCGCCACCTGTTGGTCTATTTACTCCAAAACTAATCAGGATCAATTTATATCAGGTACTAACTGAATCTGAAGTTTAATGAAAATTCATGCGTTAGTCTTTGAGATACAGTTATTCGGGAAATCGCGATAAATGCATCCTAGCAGCGCCACCTGCAGGGCAATTTACATTAAAAACTAAACAGCATTAATTTATATCAGGGACTAACTGAATCTAAAGTTTTATAAAAGTCCGTGCATTAGTTCTTGAGATATAGCTGTTTTGGAAATCGTGAAAAATGCAGCATAGCAGCGTTATCTGCTGGGCGATTTACACCAAAATGCAAACAGCACTAGTTTATATCAGGGACTAACTGAATGTAATGTTTTGTTAAATTCTGTTCATTAGTTCTTGAGATAGAGCTATTGCGATAATCATGAATAATGCCGCCTAGCAGCACCACCTGTAGGGCGATTTACACTAAAAAGTAATCAGCACCAAATTATATCAAGTACTATCATAATCTGAAGTTTTATAGAAATCCGTGCATTAGTTCTTGAGATATAGCTATTTTGGAAATTGTGAAAAATGCAGCATAGCAGAACCACCTGTTGGACGATTCACACCAAAAAGTAATCAGCACCAGTTTATATCAGGGACTAACTGAATGTAATGTTTTCTTAAATTCAGTTCATTAGTTCTTGAGATAGAGAGCCCACAAAATTTGTGTCACACAGACATTTTGTAAAAACATGTTTTTAGAGTTCTCTGACCCCTAAAACGTGTAAATCCGTTAAAAACTAGAATTCGAAAATTTTCATGAATCCAATACTTTCTTCTTGTAACGACAGAAGAAAGTAATAAAAAGCAGATTTATGATAACTTGGTTTTTTTATTGTTACATGAAATATTGATAAATTAAGGTTTGCTTATCCCTAGATGTGCTTCCTGCAATTCTTTTTTCAATATTATACAATGAATTGTAATCAATCCTCGGTGTTTCAGGAATGGATGTAAGATGATTTCTGATCGTTTCAATGCAATGCTTCGGTTTTAGTCGGATAAAAAATGCTGTGTAACAAGAAAGTTCCGCCTGACCGGAACCAAAAGACCGTGAGTAGACTGATACATCTATCTGGAGCTTAAGTGGGTCAATCATAGTGAGTGGGTTTATTTATTCAGACAAAGGATTGAAGTAAAATTTCTCATTTACCTCAATTGGTATTTTAGACATTTTTGCGAAAAGTTTGGGTAAGACATTTCCTACCGCTTAATTTCTGTGCTTTTAAGATGGATTATGAAAAATAGACAATTTTCCTAAACCGTCGGGATATACAGAGTTGAAAATTATTTAACGATGTAAAATCTGGAATTAATTTACATTAAAATCATATACAGAAAATCAGGATTTTGAAAAACTGACACGATAAGCAGAGTGACATGAAAACCGGTTGTCGGGATAACAAGGTCCGACTGTATATAATATATGCATATATACGTTTTGGCTAATAATAGATAAATTTGGCTAATGATTTTCAAATTTGACTAATGTGTTGGCTAATAATCTTGATTTCTTAGCGCAGCCCCTGTGGTGTCTATAATCTTTAAGAAAAAATTGAAATTCCTTCACAGCCTTTTAATAAGAAGGATTGATTTATTTGTTTATGACTTCAGTTTGTATGCCCATCTTTCTATCAGCTCATCTGTGCTATCTGCTCTGTTTTTAATTTTCATAAAAATTCTCACATATACTCTTAAAACTTAAACACATTGGAATCAACTACATTAAAATTTGTTTGTATAAGGAGACATTCTTTTGCAGGATTGCACAAAAGATTTTAAATACATTCTGAGTACAAGAAATTATTGTTTGAAGCTTATACACCAGCTGTATAGGTGGTTACTTTTGAAGTACATTCTGATACACAGTTTTTTTCATATTCAATGAAACCAGTGTATACATATTTCAGTATATTACCAGCAGAGTTTTATTACTTCATTTTTTAAAAATCCTACGTTAACTCACATGAGCTGTAGCTTTTATTTAAAAAAAGTTACGTCACTAGAAAATTTAAATACGTAATTAAAATATGATACGGCATATAAAGGAAAATGGTTATGATAAGATGCTTGTTTAATTTTACATGGACTAACAAAACACATTATCTATTGTTTAAAAAAAACAGCAGGAGCTCTGAAAAGAATACAAAGTAAATGAAGCTAAAAGAATATCTTTGTTAAAAAGCATATTTAAAACTGTAGAAATTACAATACACCTAATAAAAAATGAGTACTTGCATGTGATATCCACACCCACTATTTTTGGTACTAAAAACAGGTGTGAAATATACACAAATAAATATAGTAAGTAATAACATATTTTATGCTCAAAGAAAATTAATAAATGATATGATCACTAATGGATTTTTCAAGCCCAAAACAATTGTTTCATGCAATGACATATAATAAAACACTGACAATACACTTACATTTACCTCAGGTATCTGGGCTAAGTGGTCAGAAACGGGTATATTTGAGCTGTTCGTAAGTTGTGAATCCTATAATTCAAGACATAAAATGTGAATAAGTACTAATAAAGAATATCAATATCAGAGGCAGGTGTCAACAACTAGACTACAAAATATAAATTTATACATCTAAAAAAGTTTCATGAATGTGTTAAGAGAACAGGGGGCTCATTTTAAAATTATATATATTTCATGTAATTAATGGATGCTATTTTTATAATCTTTACAGAAGATTTTATGTACCAGGTAATCTGAATAAATGTGGGAGAAAATTCTGTAATTATTTTTGAATATGCACTCCTAAACTTATGCTTTAGATTAAATCAAAACCCAAACTTATTTTGAAGTTCCAAATTAGATTTTATCAACTAATAACTGCATCAAAAATACAATAAGAATTTTAATCGCACTAGTGGAAAGACCTATATTTCCTAGATAACTAACCTACATATTGCATAAAAATACAAAATTGATTTTTACATTCTTTTATTTAACTTTGTTCATACATATTTAAAGATTAAATTTTACAATAGATTTTTCACTCACTTGCCAATACGCTAGAATTAAAAAAATATATGTACACACATGAGATGTGTTTCTGATGACAAAACATTTTAATTAACATTATTTTTAGAATTTAAGTATAAATTAATAAATGAACTTTAAGGAGTTTTCTATTCGCCAGGATCAAGTGATAAATTGCCAAATATGCTTTATGGTTACAACTATATATATATTAGAAAAATGGAGTTAATTAAGCACCAAAATATGCTCATTAAAATATGCCAACTGGCTGTAAAACCCCAACAATGAAATATTTTAAAGATTAAAAAGTAGAAAATAAATATAAAAAATAAAGATATATTTCTTAAATATGCTTTTATCAATTAAGTTTAATTTTAAATTAGGATTACATGTTGAGAAAACAATTTAGAAATCCTGAGTAGATAATTTAAATAATGTTCTATTTTCATCCCTGTTGCCATATATCTTAAAAAAGAAACAAAGCAAAAAATATTAATTTAAAAATAAATTCACTAGTTCACGCTCTCTATCAAGTGGAAATCAAAGCAATAATTTTTCAATATTCAGTGCCCATGAAAAATTAATGCATTGTAATTGAAAGTTTTTTGGAATTACATGCTATGGATAACAGTTATGAAATTAGGAATGATTTTTAAGATAAACATTGAATGCTCATGATAAAAGTTTTTTTTTATAAATTTATTTTTCTACTTATTTAATCTGAAATAATTGTTCAGTGCCACCTTTTCCTTTATTTTATTTATTTTTTTTTTTTTTTCGAATTAGCAGAATCTATTTATTCTGCATTTAGGACATCTAAAGTAATTGTCCAAAATGATACTATAAAAGACTTCTGGTGGACTCTGCTGAAATGTCATGGGGAAACTGTCTTTCAGAAGAGTACTCAAATTTAACACAGAAAGAAGAAAAACTGATTAGTCTTAAATAAAACAAACATTGTAAGAATGGAACTTAAATTTTTGTTGTGTTATCAACAGAGTAAGTTCTAAAAAACATTGAAAATACAGCTTGTCATATTTACACATGATAATATACTTGATTTATGATAATACTTGATACTGGTTAAAGTAAAAGAAATTATTTCAAGCTATCATTGCACTCAAATCATGCACACATAAATAATTTCTAAGATTTAAAATACTTACAATATGTTAAAAATATTTTGACTTTTAATTTAAAAAACTAGGGGGCTTGGCCCCCTACGAGCTACGCTCGCCAACCCCCGTCCAGACACCGCAGACTCTAAATGCACGCTAATTTGATCGGCTTTAAAAAGATTTCGAAAGATTGAATTATAATTTAAAAAACAGTGGCGATCTCCCTATAAACGGGTTTCTATTCATTTCTCTTTGATTGGGGAATTTTAACGCCAAATCCGCTGCGGTACTACTTGATTATCCAGTCAACCAATTTCGCCAAATTATATAAATTGCCAAACCACTCGCCAAATTATACAAATTGACATAATTTTTATTTTAAATAACGAAAGAACAAATAAATTAGTGATGACGTAGACCCGTGTAACAATATTTCAAAATAAGCTAATATAAAAGGAATTAAGTAAACAGAGTCTTTGTCTTCTGGTATTTTTTAACAAAGCGAAAAGAAAGTTCTTTTAAATGAGACATTTTAAATTAATCATTTTTAATCTGATGTAATTTTGACTAAGCTATTCTTTCTCTTTTAAATATTCACGTGAAAATACTTTTGCTAGAAATGAAATATTATTTGCGCTTTCCTAACAAAAATAGTTGAAAAGATCCTCTCAAAATATCAAATAAATGTCTAGCGCAATTTCTAAATTTAAACTGTTTTCCAATATTATTTTGTGTTCATTTTATGTAATAACTGTAATGTGACATACATATGACGTAATTTTTCCTATTTAAGACTTCTAACGCATGTTAATGAATTTATTATTTTACAATATCTTTTCTCTTTTAAAATTCACATGTATACTTTTTATGACGTAATTTTTGTTCCTGCTTTTTGTACATAATTATTTAATTATAATTCCAAATGATTTTTTCTGTTTATAATAGTCACGTGTAAATAAATTTTTTATTTGAAGCAAACATTACTGTTTGCGCTGTTAACATTTGGCAACAGTATAAATTAATACCATTTTCTAAAATAATGTAAAAAATATCTCTAGAAATGCTGAAAATTTGAATTTAAAATAGAAAAAAAACCTCCAAAAATGAGTCAAATTAAAAAAATTAATGCACTCTGCACACCGGCAAATTCTAACGCATAAAATGATCTAAAAATGATTACATTCCCATGTATAGTTTTTGCTGCTATAAAACTTTTTTAATGGAACGATTTTCTCCAACTTTAGCATTAAATATGTATTAAAATAATTCTTCGATTTGAAAACTGTCTGCATCAGCGTGTTTATCAAACATTTCTCTATAATACCACCGATTTTCATATTTTTGTACGCAATATTTTTCTTGATATTGACGAAGAAAGACCTCCGGTCACAAAAAATTCAAAACTGGCGGCGCCGGTGACAGCGGTAGTTACTTTTTTTAGAATAGAGAGATATAATCCAATTACTATGTGAACATTGGATTACAAATATTAATTTTTCATTCTCAATTTATGCAAAACACATAGTACTTTGGCTGTGTGTCACACACATTCACTTATTTAAGTCTGTATTTTAATCAATTTGCAAGCATTTTTAAAATTTTGATGTAAGAAAAGAATATATTTACCAACAATCAGAACTGTGAAATTGTATTACTTTATGGACAGAGCAATCAGAATAGGCGAGAGGCTGTATGCTGTGAAATTTCTGGATCAAAACCTACCACATTTAAACAGTAAAATTGTTAACCGTTTAAGAAAAACAGGTACCTTTAAGAAGCATCCTTGATTACGTTAATTCACTGGTTCAACAGTACCTCTGGAGTTTGTTCTAGGGTCATACACTTGCTCATCCTGAATGTAGTGTATGATATATTAGCAGAGTGTGGATATTCAAAAAGTCAAGTATGCAAAATTTCAAACAAGTTTGTTGCATATCCATATCAACCAATACTAAGACAAGAATCAGTATCAGGAGACAAAGAGTGTCGTTTTAACTTTTTCAATTATATTTTAAAGAAACAAGATGAAAGTCCATCCTTTTTGATTGAAATTATGTTGACTGATGAATGTCAATTTACAAGACAGGAGATCTTAAATATTCAAAACATTCACTATTGGTCCTTGGAAAACCAAAACATTATTTCTCTAAACAAACATCAAGATGTTGGTCCATAAATGTTTGGTGCGTTATCTGGAAGACATCCTTAATTGGGCCATTCATCTCCGATGACACTTTAACATCAGAAAAATATGCTGATATTTTAAGTGGGTCAGTATCCAATTTTTTAGAAGAATATGTATCATTACAAGATTTGTCCCGTACGTGGTTTCAGCATGATGGCATGCCAGCACACGTAAGCCACACACTGTCTTAACCAGCACTTTTGGAAGTAATATTATTGGATATGGAGGTCTGAGTGGCCTCCCAGATCACTAGATTTGAATTCTTTAGATTATTTTTCCTTTGGGATTTTTGAAAAATCCTTCTATATATGAAAAAAAAGTTTTGATTTGGAAATGGACCAATGAAAATCTGCGTAGATATTCCCGGCAGATCGGCATCCAATTTGAATGCTTAATCATGGCCTTTCCACGTTAATATTAAAAAAACTGTTGCATACAAAAATATGAAAATCGGTAGTATTATAGAGAAACGTTTGATAAACATGCTGATGCAGACAGTTTTCAAATCGAAGAATCATTTAAAGAGATATTTAATGCCAAAGTTGGACAAAATCGTTCCATTAAAAAAATTTTATAGGAGTAAAAACTGTACATAGGAATTTAATCATTTTTAGATCATTTTATGCGTCAGAATTTCCCGGTGTGCAGACTGCATTTAATATTTTAATTTGACTCATCTTTTGACGTTTTATTTCTGTTTTAAATTCAAATTTTCAGCATTTTGAGAGATATTTTTTACAGAATTTAGAAAATTGTATTAATTTAAACTGTTGCCAACTGTATAAACAGCGCAAACAATAATGTTTGCTTCAAATTAAAAATTTATTTACACGTGACTATTATAAACAGGAAAAAAACTTTCAAATTAGAATTAAATAATTACGTATAAAAAGCAGGAACTTATTAAAAATTACGTCATAAAAAGTATACACGTGAATTTTAAAAGAGAAAGGATATTGTAAAATAATAAATTCATTAACCTGCGTTAGAAGTCTTAGGAGAAATTACGTCATATTTACGTCACATTATAGTTATTACATAAAATGAACACAAAATAATATTGCAAAAAAGTTTAAATTTAGAAATTGCGCTAGACATTTATTTGATATTTTGAGAATTAATTTAAAATGTCTCAATTAAAAGAACTTTCTTTTCGCTTTGTTAAAAAATACCAGGAGACAAAGATTCTCTTTACTTAATTCCTTTTATATTAGCTTATTTTGAAATGTTGTTACACGTGTATACGTCATCAAGTTATTTTTATTTCGACGTTTTATTTGTGTTTTTATTAATGTTGTACGGATTTATTTGTTCTTTCGTTATTTAAAATAAAAATTATATCAATTTGTATAATTTGGCGAGTGGTTTGGCGATTTATATAATTTGGCGAAATTGGTCGACAGGATAATCAAGTAGTACCGCAGCGGATTTGGCGTTAAAATTCCCCAATCAAAGAGAAATGAATAGAAATTCGTTTATAGGGAGATCGCCACTGTTTTTTAAATTATAATTCAATCTTTGGAAATCTTTTTAAAGCCGATCAAATTAGCGTGCATTTAGAGTCTGCGGTGTCTGGACGGGGGTTGGCGAGCGTAGCTCGTAGGGGGCGAGCCCCCTAGTATTGTAAAATAATAAATTCATTAACATGCGTTAGAAGTCTGAAATAGGAGAATTTACGTCACATTTCACTTATTACGTAAAATGAACAAAAAATAGCATTGCGAAAAAGATTAAATTTAAAAATTGCACGAGACATTTATTTGATATTTTAAGATGATCATAATATTTCATTTCTAACAAAAGTATTTTTAAATGAATATTAAAAAGAGAAAGAAAAGTTTGGTGAAAATTACGTCAGATTATAATTGTCAGATTCAAACTTATAATTCAATCTTTCGAAATCTTTTTAAAGCCGATCAAATTAACGTGCTGTTAGAGTCTGTGGTGTCCGAACGGGAGTTGACGAGCATGGCTTGTAGGGGGCAGAGCCCCCTAGTAACAAATATGAAAAAGAATCCACTAGTTGGGCAGATTTGTGGGATCTTATTTCTATGGCATGCAGATCTGTAACACCTACAATGTTTGTTAAATTACAAGAAGGGTTTATTTCATGTGTACATTTCTGCATTGTAGCCGATGGAGGTCACTTCGAGCAAGTTTTAAGATAGCTTTAATATATATTAAGTTTTAGATTAGATAAGCTAACAGCATTTTAAAATATGCATAATTTTGTAAAGAATTGAGACTGTTGCTTTTCATCATTTCATTTAACATAAATAGTACTGTTCTTTTATCACTTATATTTCTAGTACAACTTCTATATTTTTTAATGTGTCATAATTAAAATAAATTTCAAATTTATATTGTAATGTTAATTTTACTCTCAACTATTACTTTTTTACATTACAGGAATGAAAGTGCACTAAAGCCACTTTGTAGCAGCTTTGGAACAGCAAAAGTCGAATATTGTAGCAGTAAAATCCATTTTTGTACCAGCAAAAATCAGATTTTGTAACAGTAAAATCCATTTTTATAGCAGCAAAAATCAAATTTTGTAGCAATAAAAGCTGTTTTTGGAGAAGATTGAAATTCTAATGCTAATATATTTCTAAAAATTAAAGTGACTGCTATCTTGAAAATATTTTGACACTTGAAAGAATAATTACTCAGATAAAATTTCTCCACACTTTTTGCTAACTCCGAACATTCTAAATGACATTTGGGTACAGATTGCAATAATAATGAAAAAATCTGTTTATTTTCAGACATGAGATTGTAAAAAGAAAAAAAGCATGTGAAATGGGAAGTTATTTAAAATAGTACACATATAAGACAACTAAGAAGATTCTTTTGGAAGAATTCACGTTTTTTGTGAACTTTTGTCGCAATTAGCGTTTTTTCCCCCGTGATTCTTCGAGAGAATTTGCATTTATTCCATGATCTTTTGGCGAAAGTCGCAGTTTTTCAGAGATCTTTTGAAAAACTTTAGATTTTTATCTGCGATCCTTTGACGAAATTAGCATTTATTTCATGATCTTTTGGCAAAATTTGCAGCTTTTCTGATATCTTTTGAAAAAATTCGCATTTTCCCCATGATCCTTTGACGAAATTTGCATTTATTATGCAATCCTTTGACGAAATTTCCATTTATTCCACTATCCTTTGACAGAATTCGCATTTTTTCTACGATCCTTTGACAGAATTCGCATTTTTTCCACAATCCTTTCACGAAATTCGCATACTTTCGTGATCCTTTGACATAATTTGCCTTTTTTCGTGATCCTTTGACAGAATTCGCATTTTTTCCACAATCCTTTCACGAAATTCGCATACTTTCGTGATCCTTTGACAGAATTAGTCTTTTTTCCCGTGAGATTTTGGCGAAATTCGCATTTTTTCTCCCGCATTCGTTTGATAGAATTCGCGTTTATTTCACAATTTTTTGACAAAATTACTGTTTTTCCAAGATGTTTTGTAGAAATTTGCAGTTTTTCCGAGATTTTTTGTAGAAATTGATTTTATCCAAAAATTATTTACCACAGGAAGTGTACAACTGTGATGAAGGTGGCCCAAAATTTAAAGCGCTGCTGAAAAAAAGTTTTGCTTGTCAAGAGGAGTCTTGTGCTCCACGCTTTGAAATGAGTAAAGAAAGAGTGACAGTGTTAGCATGATCTAATGCAACAGGTGATAAATTACGGCTCAAATTATAGGGAAATCAAAGAACTCTAGAGAATAAAAAAATGTGAGCACGAATTCATTTCCTGTATTTTACAAGAATCAGAAACAAGCATGGATAGTACCCAGCTTTTTAAAGAATGGTTCAAAAAGCAGTTTGTTCCAGCAGTAGAAAATTATAATAAAAATAACAGTTTGCAAACTGTGCTTTACTAATTTTAAATAATGCTCCATCTCATCTAGCAACATCATTGTGTTGCAGAAATATAAAAGCATTTTTTCTACCTCTTAATGTAACAGCTTTATTATAGCCTATGGACCAAGAAATGTTTAAAAATAAAAAAATGCAGCTACAGGAAGATGCTTCTTTGAATACCGATTGGCAGCAATGATAGTTCTGTCTCTGTACGGTAACTTAAACATAGGGTTCTTACACATTTCTTTAAATAAAATTTTAAAATAACAAATACAGAAAAAAAAAAAAATGTAAGATGTTCCAATCCCAAAACTTTCTTCTATGTTATACACGTTAACAATTCAAAATTCGTTAACAGAATGCCAAAATAAATGGCAATTTATGCCCATCATGAAGATTCAAAAGATATAAAATTCCGTGCAGCAGTTCTTCAGATATGAATATTGCTAAAATCATGTAAATCCTGCAAAATGCAGCCTAGCAATGCCACCTATTGGGTGATTTACACTAAAACCTAACCAGAACAACTTGTATCAACATCTAACAGAATCCGAAGTTCGATGGAAATTTGCACATTAGTTCTTGAAATAGAGCTATTGTGGAAATCATGAAAAATGCAGCACAGCAGCACCACATGTTGGGCGATTTACACCAAAACATAATCAGCACCAATATTTATCAAGCTGTACTTGAATCTGAAGTTTGATAAAAAGTCATGCATTAGTTTTTGAGATAGAGCTGTAGCAGAAATCTTAAAAAAAAGCAGCATAGAGTGCCACATGTTGGGTGATTCACACCAAAACGTAATCGATACCAATATTTATCAAGGTGTACCTGATACTGAAGTTAGATGAAAAAATAAATTATAATTAAATCTAAAAAAATAAAATTAAAAAGTTTTAAAGACTAAATTTTGTGTGCAAGGAAAATGGGGGGAGGGGGGGGGGCAAAATTTTGAGATGATGAAATTCAGATGAAATTTCAATTAAATGAATATGATGGAATGCAGTGTTAATGAAATTTGGGAGACTGGTTATGTATTCAGTATAAAGTAACAAATAGAGTAGACAAAGTTTAACTTTGGTACTGTGGAGCAAAAGGGGGAAGTGAAATTTCAGAAGGAGGAGAGGCAAGGTGGGATTAAGATTTTTTTTAAATCAGAAATTCAAAGAAATGCAGAAGAGTTTCACCCCTGATTAAGAAATAATACAAGAGTAAAATTAAGCACTATTAAGGACTTTTGCATTAAAATAAATACTTTAAAGCACCAAAAATTCCTTATGAAAAATATGAGCACTCTTAAGGACTTTCAAGGACCGTACGAACCCTAATACAGAATGTCACAATAAAAGATGTAATTTACTGGGTATCTGAGTTATGGGGTAATGTTAAACAAAATTGTTTAGTAAAGTCGTGGAAGAAGTTATGGCCAAGTTTAGTTGATTCTAGCAATGTTGAACAGAGAGAAACAAACAAAAAAGAAATTCTTCTGCTTTTTAAATGTATTTTAGGTTTTGAAGATGCAACTGACACACTGTAACCGAGTGGTTGTCTTGTGATACTGAAGCCAATCATACATATGAAGAAATCATTTCTTTAGAATAAGCCACAAGATGATTCTGATCTAGAAGAAACTGATGAGCCAAGCCAGAGAATGTTCTCATTTCCTATTTTGAAGCTGCAAATGCGCTAGAAATAGCACACTGTGATATATAGAGCAGAGTGAAAATGTGACATCAACTGACATTATGTTTATGAGATGTTAGCATAATATTGCTTCCTTGTCGAGAATAATATCACTTCGTCAGACAAATCTGACAAATTTCTTCACCCTAAAAGATCGTTAAAGTAAATGTGTATGTAATGTGTAAATGTAATGTGTTTTTATTAAATGTGATCCTTGAATTATTGCATTAGTTTCTTCAATGTGTACAAAATTACGCATGCTGAAAAAAGTACTTTTTGCTTTTAGTACAATATTTCATTTTTTCAGTTAATCTGTTCAATTTTCGAAAAAAAAAAAATCAGTTAAGATTAACCAACATTTCAGATTAGCAGGGTTCTACTGTATATAACATTTTTCAAAAAAGTTGAACAAAATGATAAAAAAATGAAAAATAAAACGTAACAGTTTCACTTACAAGTTGACCCAGTTTCTCTTGGAGAAGTTTTTTTTCCAGCTCTTCTTTCTGCAATTTTAACCTCAGCTCTTCTATTTCATATAATGCCTATCATTGAAAATCAGACCACAGCATAAACTTTTTAATACATCTGTTATATATATACATATATATTCATGCAATTTAAATCAGTAAAATGAGTTTTGAATGTGTGTGTGTGCGTGAATGTCAACAAAATGTATGTATTGCATATGCTATTACTTATTTCACTTAAAATAAAAGGGTGATTAAACTGGTATTTAAGATTAAAATACTGTTATAAAGCAGTGCTTAAAATTAACTTTAATATAAAAAATGCACATTTACCAAAAAAAAAAAAGTACTTCCAGCCTGTACAGAGAGGCAAAGGTAACTTTCCTATGTCCATGTTTTTAAGAATTAAACTAATTTTACTAAACACATAAAGCTAAAATTCGTTGAAACATTACTTTGACAAGTATCATCAAGTTTGGAGAGAAATTGATGCTAGCAGATATGACTGTGTGGTTTTAAGCAAATGAGAGTTGGAACAATGATTACAACAGTGAAAGGAAACTCGAAAGAAACCCTATTAAATAAAACTTAAATTAGTTTATGAAGGAATTCCTTACTTTTAATCTGTTGTCTTGTTTCAAAATGTCAGCCATCCTAGAATTCCAAACTGCTATATCTGAACTATTTTTTAAGTAAGAAGCAAAGCAAAAAATATGTTGCAGGATCATTTAGCAAAGTGTAACTCTCAAAAGGGAAAAACCTTTTCGAATTTTTAATTTTATGTACATCTTTTTGAATTTAAAATCTTTAAATAACCGTCACCATTTAAAAACAAGATGTTGGATGAAGCTGGTCAACGAACTGTTGAGACCTTGGTAATTACTGTACAAATGCTTAGTCACATCTAAATCAATTCATAAATAGGAGTGCTATTACATGACAAAAATCAGATATATATATATATATATAGATATACAGGTTGTCCGAGAAAGATCCGTACAACTTCAAAAATTTATTGAAAAAGAAACAATAGGGTTACAGCGCAACTAATTAGTACATTAGATAGAATAACTCAAAAAGTTTTTTTTCCTATAACTTAAGTTATTACCTTAGGAAATTTCTACATGAGACCCTTTCGTAGCGCGAACAATATCAAGACGATATTCCAATTCCATCCACGACCGTTTCAGCATGCTAACATCAACAGTAGCTACAGCTGTTTGGATGTTTTGCTTTAATTCTTCGAGACTGTTAACTTGCATTCGGTATACAGTATCTTTAACATAACCCCAAAAGAAAAAATCCAGTGGTGTTAGGTCAGGAGACCGGGGTGGCCATGCAATGGGACCATCCCTGCCAATCCAACGCTGTGGAAAAGAATTATTCAGCGACTCACGAACTGTCAATCCCCAATGAGAAGGCGCACCGTCTTGTTGGAAAAGGACATTCGGTTGAAGGTCTTGCAGTTGTGGGAATGCATAAATCAAGCATATCTAAGTAGGTACTTGAGGTCACAGTCGTTTCTGAGGGAAAAAAAGGTCCAAGGATGCGATCGTGAAGCAATCTGCACCACACGTTCACCTTTTCACTGCTCCGTTGGAGTTCACGTACGGCATGTGGTTGTTCGGAGCCCCAAAATCGAACGTTATGTTTATTGACCATTCCAGACACATGAAACGTCGATTCATCGGAAAAACAGTATTCGTTTCAGAAAATGTTCATCGGCATCCAAACGATGCAGCATATCAACTGCAAATCCATAACGCTTCGCATAATCATCCGGTTGTAACGCATGCAGAATCTGAACTTTGTAGGCTGTAAGTCGCAATCGTTTATGAAGCACATCGTGTACAGTGGATCTTGGCATTTGTAGCTCCCGGGATGCTTGTCGAACTGATTTTGTAGGGCTCCTACGAAATGTTTCACGTATTCGTTCCACACTTTCTTCGCTAGTTCTAGGGCGACCATATCCTTTTTTATGTTCCACACTACCCGTTGTCATAAATTTGTGATACCACTCACGAATGCTTGACCGAGATGGTGGCGATTCCCCATACGTCGTTCGATAATTCCGTTGTGTTTGCATATCGGATTTTGTTTCGATAAACCAGGCAACACATTGAGCTTTCTTCACGCGATCCGCCATTGAAATAACTAAAATGCTTTAATATTCCTTTGCATGACATGTAGCGCCATCTATGGTCAGAAACACACTGCAGAAAAAAACTTTGAGTTATTCTATCTAATGTCCTAATTAGTTTCGCTGTTACCCTACTGTTTCTTTTTCAATAAATTTTTGAAGTTGTACGGATCTTTCTCGGACACCCTGTATATATATAAGTCAAAATTTGAATGGCGAGTAGTTTTGGGATCTGAGTTTCATGATCGGTAAAAATATCAAAATTTTCCAGAACTGCTTTCTTCCAAAGGCAGCAATAGGTAGCTTCATACTTTTTGTAATGAAAGCTACCTAAAAGAATATTTAGGATATGTTAATCAACTGAAAATATTAAACAATCTAAAATTATATTCTCAATTCGGGACAATTTCTTATTGTTGATGTATTCAACTCTTATTGCTTAAAGAAATATTAAGATCACAGTCAATATATTTACATTCTTTTGGTCATTAATTATTTTGCAGGTTAGGTCATATCTATTATTAGTTTAAATTAGTTCCATTTTACTACTTTATTCTAATTTTTAATACTGAACATTAATTTTTTTTCTGAATTGGGATATTTCAGTTTGTATCATAATTGCTATAATATTCTAATTTTGTTGTTCTATTCAGACAAATTTAACATTTATTTAAAAACATTAAATTATTAATGAAAGTTAGGCATCAGGCATTTTAGTTTGAAAATTCATTTCATGCTTATAGCATTTATTCAGCTGGATGGAAATGTCAATAAATTGGAATGTTTTATAAGCAATACCTGATCTAAATAAAATTTCACAGAATTCATTATATTTTCAAAAAAATTTTTAAATTGGGTAAAATGCCCAAATATCCACCCTCCCTCTAAACATCAAAATTTTAAAAATAGAGGTAAAGCTAAAAATTCTAAAAAAAAAAAAAAAAATCAATTTCAGTACCTCTGCTTTATACTAGCAGAAGCCAAAAATGAAATTGAGCAGAATAAATTACTATTGAGTAAGCAAAAGCAAATAAATCTTTCAATTTTTGAAAAAGTGTTCAGATTCTTGTCACCTTTTCTTAAATTTATAATTCCTGCATTATTTGAAGTGAGGAACATGTGAAAAAGGAGGTAGGTAACTTCTATAAAATTTGAAATTTAGTTATTTTGGTAGTCTTCAAGTTGCTTTTTTTGTGATGCTTTTAGTAATTCCTTGTGGGGCGATCCTATTCAAAAAGAAAAATGAAATATCAGCTCTAGCAGAGATAGAAGGTTGGATTGTAAGAATTAGATTTCTCTTGAACTAGTAACTTTTGGTTGACATTTGATTGTGGAATTTGAGAATTTTGAAAGGAACGAATTTAAGATAGAAGTAGGAAAAACTTGATAACTCCTGGCCTAATGATGGAGCTCAGAGGCCATGGCAAGTTTGTATGTGAAAAAAATGCTCTAATTAATAAAAGTCAATCATATAGTGTTAAAAAATGTAATTTGAGGTATTTAGAACCAGAATATTTTTCTATAATTAAAAAAAAATTAACTAGCATCTACTCAAACTGCTAAAGAGTACTATGATAAAAGATAAAAATTATCTTCCATCTCACTATCAATGCGCAATTAGGAAGTATTGAAGTAATTGTTTCATAGCAATGCAGGGGTAGCAGATAAACATACAAAAGTTACAAATTTAAGAAATGAGATTCATATTAAGACACTTTTACCCTACTGAAACTTAAATTTTCATATCGCACAAATTTCAAGACATTTATTAACAGAATTGTTTACAATGTTTATGAACAATTGGGAAAAAACCCTTATTTTAAATAAAGCTTGGCATGATAAAGCCTTGTTTAAATAAAGTCAAGAAATACAAAACTGCACATTATTCAAATGCTCTAGTAACATAATAGGTATATACAACTCCATAAAATGGAAAAGTCATTTAATCATTTCAAACATACTTCTTTCAAGTCTTGAAGTTGTTCCAAATTTGTTTGCATAGTTCTATTTTGAGACTTCAGTTTTTCATTTTCATTAAAAACCTGCAAATAACACACAGTATAAAACTATCCAAAACAATGCAAAACAGCAGAATAAAAATATATACATACATATATATATATACACACACACACGAGAATGATATATAGCATGACATATCAAGAAGTTCTTACAATTCTAGTAAAGAATTATTGTTAATATATCAAATTCGTTTCTAGCACACTGCTTGTGGAAATTAAATGAACTCTAGAAAATTTCCGCAATATTTTTACTCAAAAAAGATGTTTACTATGGAAGTCCAAGATCTGATGGTTTAGCTGTAAGAAAAATTGGAATCGAGATCCTTTTATATTAAATTTAATGATGGTGACATTAATAAAATTTGTAGCATGGTGATTTATTTAGCGATATCAATTTCCATTGCTTTTGATGCTTAATCCAAGTTCTAGGGAAGGCTCTAGAAAATATAGAAATATAAGATCCAGTTGCAGTAAAGGGTCCAGTTTCATAAAGAAGTAGTTAATCATATGCAAGGGAGGGCCCCTCCTCCTAAACCTTTGAAAAAAAGAAGGAATTTAAGTAAAGAGAGAATCAA
The DNA here is from genome assembly GCA_963932465.1 of Maratus speciosus. Lineage (NCBI taxonomy): Eukaryota > Metazoa > Arthropoda > Arachnida > Araneae > Salticidae > Maratus > Maratus speciosus. The sequence continues at coordinate 256,490,962 of OZ010794.1, read as the reverse complement.
ATATAAAAAGCTGTCTGTAATCATGATTAAACTGATTATGTCACATTTGTAATTTCATTGCATAACAGTTTTGTTTTATTTTGATTGATTCATCTAGCAAATTAAGAAAAAAAAAATTCAATGCTACAGATTTAAAATTTTATATCTATCACTAATCTTCATGAAACTTTACTCATTTATCCCTAAAAATAAAAAAACTTATTTTCTTGAAAAAATTAAAACTAAATGTAGAATCTCATTTCAAACCAAATCTTGAACATTTTTTCATATTACACATGAACTTAAAAAATATTACTAATTTCAAACCAAATCTTGAACATTTTTTTCATATTACACATGAACTTAAGAAATATTACTAAGTCATTCTTGAAATCTTTAGAGCTTTAGTTTAAAAATATATTAAAAGCATGCATTTAAACTATATATATAAAAAAAAAGAACCTTTAACACAAGAAAAATATATATTAAAACAAGATAAAAATATAATCAAACATAACAATATTTATTAAAAAATAAAATAAAAATAGAGAGTTGCTCCACTTAGAAAGACATAAATTAACACTTGCAAACCAGGTCAATTTGAGCTTTGACAACTTTAGCCAAACTTAAACACAAAAATCATGCTCCATTCAAGAAGACATTTTTTTAAGGTAGGTAAGTTAAACATGGAAGCATAAACAGGGAAAACCTGTTAACTTTTAAGTTAGCAAAGAAGATTTATGCACATTCATTGGAGCAACAACTAAAAAATGCATGTTAAACCAGTTGGATGTGCCAATCCCAAAACTTTCTTCTATCTCATACATCTTAATATTTCAAAAAGTAGTTACAGTTGTTAATACTTCAATATTATTAGTTCAATACCATACAAACTTTGATTTTCATCTTAAATTTCTGCTTCAGTCAATTAAATGGAGTAATAATGAGTTATCTCGATCACTACATTTATTAAAATCAATAGTATTTTGTTATTCTGATGTACATCAGATATTTGCGACTAGTTGGCTTAGCAGGATGCCAGTCCCCGTCGCTGCTTGAGCCACCTATATACAATAGAACTATGAAAAATTGAGAAAATTATACAAAAATCTCTAACACAGCACACCTTTCTGGCAGAATAATTCTAAATTCAAGGAGGACCTGCTAGCCATAGCCAAAAACATACACAAAAAATTTTACTCAATTCTATGCATAACATTATACACTTTTCGATGGTACAACAATGAAAATGGCACAAAAATTGCTATTGCAGCACCCCCTTCAGGCAGATTTATTTCAAATTCAGGAAGGACCTGCTTGAACACAGCTAAAAACATACACAAAAAAATTTTGTTCAATTCTAAGCATAACTTCGTACACTTTTCGATCGTACAATAATGAAAATAGCACAAACATCGCTATTACAGCGTCTCTTTCCGGCAGAATTTTTTCAAATTCAGCCACTTCCAGCAGAATATTTCTAAATTGAAGGAGGACCTGCTTGTCGCAGACAAAAACAAAAAATTTGATTCAGTTCTATGCATAACTTCATACACTTTTTCATGGTACAATGGTGACACATGGACAGACAGACATTTTGTATAAACATGTTTTTGAAGATCTCCAACCCCTAAAACATAATTCCGTCAAAAACCAGAAGTAAAAAAAAAAAAAAAAAAAAAAAAAAAAAAAATGATTACAATACTTTCTTCTATTGAAGATAGAAGAAAGTAAAAATATTGTAATGATAGAAAAAAATCAAATGCATGGCAATAAATATCTATTCAATAAAAGTAGTTTACTTCTTTTAAGCATTCATCTTTACTTTGAAGCTCTTTCTTCCACTTTTTTTCTTCACTTTCAACATTATTTTGCAATGTCTTCAAAATACTTTCCTATTAAAAATGCAGATATAAACAACAGATAAACAAAAAAAATTCAACAATTTTTAAAAAATACTATGGAATCACTTATCAGCAGTGTATTTTTGGTTGTATTATAATTAGGGATGCACTGAATATTCAGTATGTATTCGGTATTCGGCCATACTACTGAATATTTGGTTAGGCCAAATATCAAACTATTCAGTATATGCCAAATATTCAGCTTGGCCGAATATCAAACTATTCGGTACGCGAATATCGACCAAATACTTAAACTTTTTTTTTTAATATTTTTAAAAACCTTAAAACTTCTATTTTTAACTATCAATTAATAAAATTACTTAGAATTAGAAATAGAATTATATTTAAAATGCTTTTACATTCTTTATTTGCTATTTGAAAAGTATAGCATAAGAAAATTAACCAATAATGATGACGATTTCAGTCCCTTCCTAACAAATAAACAGTTGACTATAAAATTTTCCTTCAAATTCCTATAAAATTTCACTTTGATTTTAAAATATTTGTTTTAGAATATATTAAGAAAAATTTATTCATTTGTTTTAATTCAGAGAGGAATCCATGAAACTTAAAAGTTTATCAATTAAAGAAGCTTTAAAACTGTCTTCTACTTAAGTAATTAAAAGCATAGATTTTTTTTTTTTTTTGTAAAATTTACTTGTAAAAAGATCTTGTTTATGGAAGTATGTGTGTTAAATATTATGTAAAATTGTTTTAAAATTTATCTTTTTAATACTTTCAAACTCTGAAATTTAAAAGTATGGCTTGCTAGTCACTATTCGACTAGCTGAATATTCAGTGTTCGGTTTACCTGTTGGTCAAATATAATCACTATTCGGTGCATCCCTAATTATAATTATATGTTGTTAGGAGGAGAAACAATTTTTGGAAACAGGTGATTCCATTGTTTGAGAGGGAAAGGTTATATATAGCATACGATTGAGGTTTATTTATTTATTTTTTGATTAAAAATGTATGAACATATTTTTCTTTGTTAGAAATTTTAAAACTCAAGGGCTATTACATTTTTAACTATCCAGGACTTGAAATTGAACTTTTCTTTCGAAAATCTCATGTATACCCTTCTCTTCCCTTTGTAAACAAAAAAGAAAAAATTTAAGCTTCTTAAGAAAAAACAAGTGGGTAAGTGTGATCAAAGATCACACAGAGGGTTTCGTTTAATATTCCTTTCAAAACACTTTATCCTTTTGAAAAATCTGTTAGTTCCACATTTCGCAATCAGGGGGCGCACCCTATTCTAAACAAACCTTTATCCGAACGAAGCTCCATTTTACAACCTATCCGTAGATATATTAGCCGAGGGGATCAGGCCCATAGCACCCGAGATAGTTAGGTGTCCCCTGGCAGTAAAAAGTGGAACTAAAATATGTAAGGCTATGGTGCATGGTGCATAATATGAAAGAGTGGTCAAAGGGGTGGCGGCAAAAGTTAGAAAAGGGTGGAGGTTAGAAAAATTGGTTAAAATACACAAGTTAGAGAATGGAAAGGTAAATATAAGACTTTTTGAAATTTTTATGATTTGTCGAGTGATCGCAAATGTTCAGCTATAAGTATTCAAAATTTCAAGTCTTCAACTTAATTAGGGACTTGGTTAGAAAAAAAAAGCTTAAAATACACAAGTTAGAGCCCAGACGGGTAAATATAAGACTTTTTCAAAATTTTATGATTTGCGTTTGATGAGAGGTGTTCAGCTATAAGTATCCAAAATTTCAAGTCTCCAACATATATAGTTTCTGAGAATGGACTCTGACACGTCAAACAGTGGAGTGAGACAAATAGGGTTTCGTCAGATAAACAAAACCCTAAAAGGAATTGAGTTGAGCGAAGCAAAGCTCTAATGCGGGAACTCCAAAGTATCTTTGTGACTATTACTAAACTGTTCTGCCAATGACCATCTAATTCAGCATAAAGATGATGTCATAGCAGTCATGGTCTTCACTCACACACACACACACACAAAAAAAAAAAAAAAAAAAAAAAAAAAAGGGAGGCACAGATAAGCGTCTTTGAGGTATAGATCATAAGTGGCATCATAGACTTAACATTAAGTCATTATCTTTTTTTTTAAATTTTCAAATCCTTTTTTTTTTCTTTCCTACTGGCACAAAAACTCTATTATGGACAATATATTATAATGCAAAAACATCTCCATGAGTAAAATTAACAATGGAAACAATCTGAATAATATATATATATATATATATATTTCAAATTTATTAACTTAAAATGTCATACAATTTCTATTTTTACAACACTGAATAGTGAAAAAAAAGTATTTTTAAATGCAGTTTGTTAGAAAACAGTATATCAATGTAATGACATTTTATTGGTTATAAAATAATTTTCAAGTAAGAGATTTATATTAAAAAAAAAAAAATTCAATCAAGTGCTGCCAGCTTATGAAAGATTGACACATTTGCACTTAAAACAGTATATATAAATAGTTCTGTATTTGTTTCCACCTAATATTCCATAACGAAATTTAAACTTCAATAAATAAAACAATAATATAAATAAAACACAAATTTAACAGACGTTTAATTGAACTAAGTGCTTAATTAGTCAAATAACCAGAATCAAGGTGGTTTCTTTAAATAGTGAAATCTTTGCCAATTTCTCTGGTTAACCAGTAGCATGCAGCTCATGTGAACTTACTATTTTTAATAAATAAAGTGCATTAAAAAATTATGTTAAATGCATTAAAGGGATGTAGTACCTTTATTTAAATGTATTTGGAGTTAACACATCTACTATAAAACAGTTAAGAAAATATTCTGTGAAAAATAAAAAATAATTTAAATATGAAGACACTTTCTAGAAGAGGCTTTCAGTGTGATGTCAAACTAAATCTAATTAAATGGGTGCTATGTGTTACTTGCTATTTCGTTTGTATATGACATCTGTAACTTATAGCTTACATTATAACTAAGTGGTTTAATACTTTAGATGCAGTAGTAACATTTTCTACAATTTATACAATATAGGAAAGGAAACATAACCATTTTTTTAAATCCATTCTTTCTCTTTACAAGCAAAACTTCATTGACTGAGCATCTAGGAAATGACATTTCCCTGTACTCATAGTAGGTTGAGTTTTTAATGAGCGAAAATGCAAGTTTACATTTAAACATAATGCTATGGAAAATATAATGTAACTAAATGTGACAACACTTGGCTGATTTTTCTTCTTTTTCTTTCAATATTGTCAAATACATTATATTTTTTTTTTACATGTATATTCTCATTTATAAAGCCAAGGGATTTTACTTTGATTGCAATAAAGTAACGTCATTTTAATCCAATTGTGTGTTTAACGATTTATGGGTCTGAATGCAAAGAGCTCTGATCTTGTGATCACCATATTATGTAATTTTAATTTATCTTACTTAGATAGCCCACATGGTTAATGCAGACAAAGCCAGGTGGTTCTGCAAGTGTGAAATAAAATATAAATGCTTAATGTCAGAAGGGCAAAAGGCTTCCTGTGAAAATTATGTCATTTTTACAAAAGAAGATTATAAGACTAAAACACTAAATCATGATTGCATCAAAATGTCATCACTTTTGCTTAATTTTCATTCTGCCAGTACAGAGATTAAGGTGTATATTTAAAATTTAATTTCTTTTTTTCAAGTGCTTTTAATGATTTAAGGTTTCACTTGTTCTGTTGCAATGTTAGACTATTTGCAGTTAATAAAGTTGCAGGAGTCTTAATAATTCTGCTTTTGTTACAGCCTTAAATCATTCTCAGTTCAAAATGTCTAATGTTGCAGCACAAGATCAAGCAATCTACAGTAAAAGAGATTCCAAGTACATTATTTTCAAGCGGCTGATCAGTGATCACAAATAAGAAATAAAGTACTTTTTTAGAACAAAGTTTTCATTTAATTTAGTATTGTATTTGCTTCCAAAATTTCTACTTTGCCTGTTCATTAATATTTTAACATTAAGCGTGACAAGCCAAAGATGAGCAAAGCTTATGTATCCACTCCAATCTGACAATGAAATAAACAAGATTTCTTGCCAATGTCTCGATCCATTACAATGAAACTTTCCATATACATAGTAAGATAGGAGTAATAACGTGACAATTTTTAAAATTCAATCTGTGGTCTGAGAAATTAAAGATAAAAAATCTAATACAAACCCTATGTGTAACAATCTTCAGTAATCTATGTATTTTAGCAGTGTATATAGGTGTTGGTCGGCTCTTGCATCCTCCACTGACCAAATATCTGTTGATTAGTGCAAAGATAGCGTACACAATATTGCACATACTATATTTGGATACAAACCCTCATCTGTTTGCTTCCTTTTGTACATTGTCTGAAACAATAGCATAAGATTTTACTTTATTGGGATCATACTAAATAATGGCTGAAAATACAGTTACTTGTGGATTTGACCAGTAATGCAGTATTTCGTACAAAAATTTCATCTTAGCATAAAAATGTACAGTTTTCAGAAAATCCACTGGCATAGAGATTCTTTGAGAAATTGTTATTTTCTTTGGCTTCATCAAAATAATCCTCTGTACAAGTTTGAATTAATGTGTGCCACAGAAATGAATTTAGTTGCTTTTGAAGATTTTGTAAATAATCAGAAACTGTTTCTTCAACTGTTATTTTTTCAAAAGGTTTATCAATGTTTTGCTATTTACAACAACTTATAAGAAGTTCTGTATTATGGACTTCCGTTTCAAATAATTCTTTGATGTTATCTTTGCAAATTAGACATTCTGAATTCATACATTCTAATTATGATGTATCTCAGCAGACAAACTCATTAAATCCTTCACAGGAATGTTTAATGCAGGAAATACACCAGTCACTGAGTCACTGCATTATGAATTGCTTGAATGTTTTGGTGACAACGACAAATGCAGATATTCTGATGAATAATTTTCTATTGTTTTATGAAACTAGGCTTTAAAGCTGGAAAGGAATCTCCAATTTTTCAATTTAGGAAAGCTTCTTTAAACAAAAAAACGCATCATCTTAGTAAATGTTACCTAGGATTGATGAAATTATGTGACCTTTTTTACGCCTAACTAATGTAGATTTAGTTGAAGAATGACCTCTCCTTAAATCTTCATCGACATAAAATTCTCCAAAGCTGTGAAGTGTTAGATTTTTTTTTTTTTTTTTCGTTACAGAATCCGAGGTTAGCTAGTTCTCTAATTTTTCCTTTTCTTAATATTTCTATTCTCTTTCTGAAGCTTTTGCTGGCTCTAAGGCTTTTCTTCACTTTATCATAATATATTTTGTTTTGTTTCTTTCTCACATCAACATATTCAATTTCAATCTTTATTTTCGCTACAATGTTTGACGTTTAACAGAATTTTTTCTGCTCTTTAAAACAATGTTGTGTGTAAGAGGCAATATTAAAATATTTCCTTTAAAATATACTATGAGAATCTTTTTCATAAGAGGTATTACAGGAATCTCTGTAGGCCGTACAGCAGAATTTAGTAAACGAAGCTTTACAAAGCCTCAAAGATCATATGCTTCAAACCAAAAGAAAGCAAATAAAAATGACACGAGTTGAGTTGTTTTAATCTATTATTTTATAATCTTAAGAAATAATAAAAATGAATACAAATAAATCCATCCAATAAAAACACTAATAAAGGTAATTTATCTTCCTTAAAATTTACAAAATAACCTTAATTATGGCTAAAACTATTTCAAGAATTCTTCTAAAAATGGAGAAAACAACTAAACTTTAAGCATTCTGTTTGTTTTGGTTGTAACGCAGTTTTATGTCAAACTATGGACAAAAGTGTTATGTGTTACTCTTGTGACAACACCCCACAGCCTATTCCATGCATAGCATAAACAAGATATTTAATTTAAAATCTGTCTTATACCTTGAAATCAGAGAGTTAGAAGTTTTAGGTAAAAATTTTAAGTAGTTTTTATAAAATTAAAACTTTAATATGTTTTCTGTTACTTTTGTGACATTTAATTATCAACTAATAAATAAAGTTAAAATTGCATTTAATACCTTAGCTAAAACCTTTTAACTATGTAGATCTGACAGATGTAATAATAGCTTGTTATATTCAATGCATAATAATTTCATTTAATGAACAGAAGTAAAAAAACTATATAACTCAGTAAGTGGATTTTTATGCTCAATTGTAAAGGAATTTTAATACTGTTAGTTTCCAGCTCAGTTTCGGCATAGACTTATTCTTATGAAATTAAAACTTACAAATTCCTATACAGCAACTCTTTAGCTTTAAATTGATGTATCACACTTATATTTCCGTTTAAAATAATTTTTCTGCAGAAATTTTCAATTGCCATGGACGTTCCCATATATAATATCAAGATATATATCTATTGATATATACAGTAGCGCTCAAAAGTATTTTGACAACCTTATATTCTCTCTTATTTTATTTAATATAAAAATATAAAAGAAAATATATTCCCTATAATTGAGAACACTATGACTGCAGTTATTCAAATGCATCAAGTTTCAATTTGTTTGTCTACATTCAGTGCCACTGAAGAAATATAACTCCTCCTTAGCTCAAAAGTATTTTGACAATTAGTTTGCACTTAATTGTTGAAGGCGTCAGTGGCACTATAGCTTCAATTAGTGTTTATATTGACTTGTTGTGATTATTTTTAAATGCCGAAACGTAAAGAATATTCCAGTGATTCTAGAAAAGCCATTGTAAATGCACTTAAGAAAGGTAGACTGCAAGCAGAATTTGGTCGATCTTTTAACGTGTCTCGACAACTTGTTACTACACAGAATAAAGTTTTTAATAAACAAAAATACATCGAAAATAAGCCTCAAAGTGGCCATCTGAAAAAAAAAAAAAAACTTGCAATGTTGACTGTTTTATAAAAATGATATCTACAAGTGATTGTCGTAAGTCCACTGTAATAATAAAAAATGAATTGAAAGAAAATTATGGCATAGACATACACGTTTCAACTGTCAAACGACACCTAAACCTCTATGGTTTATGTTAGAAAATGCTCTTTTGTTTCAAGAACATTCCACCAGATGGCAGCATCAGACAATCCTTTTTATTTGATCTACTGTGACAGACACTCAGAACAGTTAGTGTTCCTTCTTCCCGTATAGCAGTTGGCAGTAAAATGCTGGTGGATTAACAATGCAATAATATTCCAAAGGAATGATGTTAAAAAAAAACTGCAACAAACCATAGTTCAAAGTATTTCTTTGTGTTTGTAAATAGTCTTATTCATCTGTTTTGTTTTATTGTGAAGTGTGATCAGTATTGTGTCCAGCATATAATCTTCAAATAAATGTTTTTTGTTCATCCTAAGAAGAATATATTTCTATTGAAATACATCAAAACATAAAACTGTTAACTTTTTTATTGTTTACCTATTGAGGAATTTCGTATTCATGCCTTCCATATGGAATAACATTCCAACAGTTTACATGGCAGAAGACCAGCAAAAAAGTGTTTGTTATCTACTAAGAACAGGAAAGGCTAGAATTGCATTTGCAAAACTGCTTAAATCACAGAGAAGTGTACAATGGTCTAATGTTTTGTGGCGCGATGATAGGAAGTTTAAGTCATCTGATGGAACTAAGTACATTAGACTTCCTAAAAATAAAAAAATATGATGTTCAATACCAAATACCCACCGTCAAACATAAAGGCAGGAATGTGATGGCTTGGAGTTGTTTTTCACTTAGCGGAGTTGGACCCTTAATTCGAATTGATGGGAATATGGATCGGTTCATGTATGCTGATACATTAAAAACTCATATGCTACCGCACGTTGTTCAAAACATGCCAGCTCAGTGGTAATTTCAGCAAGTTAATGACCCGAAACACAAATCTAAGTCCGTATGTGATTTTAGGAAACGCAGAAAAGTCAAGGATCTATAATGGCAAAGCGAAAGTCCAGATTTGAACCCCATAGAGCATCTGTTTGAGGAGTTAGATGGTGCAGTAAAATGCCAAAATTATTCAAATAAGACAGCTTTATACAAAGCTCTTAAAAATCAGTGGAATCAAATTCTTTCAGATCAAATACAAGAATTAGTCGACTCAATATCCACACGTTGTCAGTCTGTTATAAAGGCCAGAGGATATGCTACTAAATATTGACTGATTCATTACTATATTTGATAATTATTGTGTTAAAATCAATTTTTTATTTTTATGTCAAAATACTTATATTATATATATATATATATTTATATATTTTTGTATATATATATTATATATATTTATATATACCCATATATTAAATTTCACATCTTCAATTGCAGCTTAGTGACTAACTGCTCTTTTATAAAATTAGTCGCAGTAGAGAAGCGTATTTTGAGATTTTGCGTGTGATCATGGTATACCTTAATTTCTGGTGTATAGTCTGCGGATCAAACAATCGTGTTTCGACCCAGAAATTTTAAAAAATAAAATGTAACTTTTTAGATCGCGGTAAATATTGGTCTTTAAATACTGAATAAAATTTCTGGGTCGAAACTGAATTGTTTAATCTGCGGGCTATACACTGGAAATTACGGTACTAAATTTTAACATTTGTGAGTGAATGAGATACCTTTTCTATCATTTCTTTAAGTTTCGTAATGTATGTCTGAATTTCGGTGTAGGGATTTAGTGGAGGGTATACAGTGGTACACACAGTATAACCTTATGGATTTTTAAAGAACCGCCGTATACACTGATGTTTTTATGACTACACCACTATCTCCAGGAATCAGATTGTCATTGTTATTCTGAGCAATGATATAACCTAGGGTTGTATAGGTACTCTATATACTAGAGTAGGAGTTAATATTCAGTGGATTTAGAATGCAGCCTGCAGAATAGACAATGAGGCCATTTTGATTCAAATTGAATGTTTGAATTTAATGAATCTTTTAGGAAAGGTCTCTTTCCTTCTCAGCCGATAATGGAATTGGGCTTAGTTTTGATCACATATGGTTAAATCTGCCCACTGAACTGCCAATCACCCTGTTTACTGTTTTAAATAAATTATGTTTTGTTCAAGATCTGTGTCATGACCTCATTTCAAATGAACTGCCCAGAAGGGTAAGTCATACAACATTAGTTCAAAAAATTGTGTAGCTTAAAGAATTTTTCATCAGTTAACTGAGTCAGTTTTAAAGGTATTTTTTAAAAAATTAATCTTTTTTTTATTAAAGAATTATAAATTAGTTTTAAAACAAGCTCTGAAAATATTAAAATGTTGTACTGTTAGAGGAAACACACCTGTGTACATGATTTTCATAATTCTAGCATATCGGAAAGAGTGAAAAATTGATCACAAAATTTTATCTTTACATATATCAACCAAGTTAAGAGTAAAAACAATACCTTGTTTCTAACAATATAAAAACAATGCAAAATTATAACAACAGTATAAAATAAAACATATGGCATACTTTGTGCATAAAGGAAAGTGGCATGAAAGTACAGTACTAAGTCTAAAGTCCGGAATCCTTGAGACTTTACAAAGTCCAAACTTCGGATTTTTCTGAACTTTGGGCCATCAAAAATATTGCCTTTCCAATAAGAAAAATAAATTTCACTACTTAAAAAGGCAAAATATGACGTTCATATATTAAAAATTGTTTATAACAGCTATTAATACTAAATTAAACAATCATTTTCATTAAATATATCATAACAAAATAAAAAGTAAAACAAAACATTTATTTAACGGAACATACAATTTAAGAACAAATTGTAACTTACGTAACTACTGAACATTTCAGTTAATGTGCCCTGCTTTATTAACTTAGGTTTATCATTAAAAAGTTTTTCTTTTATTCTGTACATAGACATCAGTTAAGATTCAGCAATAAAGCTTCTTTTTTCTAGACCTTTTTTTTTTCTTTGTTCGTTTCAACAATTTTGTTTTTTCCCTCCTTTCTTGAATACCTACTGTTGCTGGAAAGTCCGAACTTTGGGAGTTCGAACTTTAGACTTTATACTGTATAGATTTTGCATTTAAATACAAGTCAATAACATGTTAGGAGATAGATGAAATATCAACATTAGAATGAAAGAAAAGTTTCTATATATTAAAAAAGTTTTCAATAAAACCAAGCTAATAGCATGTTAAATTATAGATAAAGAATATTTAAGAACAAACAAATAAAAATAATGCCTTACTGTTTCTGCTAAAACAATTTCATAGTTCTTAATTTGTGCTTCCAAATTCAATTTTTCTGCAGCATTTTCTTCAAGTTTTTTAATCATATTTTCAAGATCTTTTGAATCTTGTCTTACTTCTGTTTTTAATTTCTCAAGATGCAAGACAACTTCCTTTTCATATTCGGCAATGCATAATTTATTATCCTATAAAATAAAAAATTATTCTTAAGCTGATAATCAATAAAGAAAATAATTACAAATGCTCACAATTTACATTCACAATTATAATAATTTTAATTATTAATATTTTGTGAATAATAATGACCCAATTTTATTACATATGAAAGTACAAATACTTTATAATAATATATATACATATTCAATTAAAATTGAAGTACTTACAATAGTTTGTGGAACAGCAATATTTGGAAAAATTCTACACAAGAATTCTTTGACAGAATTGGCGAAATTTTTTAATTCTTTCTGTACAAGCTAAAAAATAAATAAATAAATAAACACACACATATATATATACACACATAGATAGATAGTTATACACACACACACACTGAACAAAGAGTTCTCAATGTATATCAATAAACTTTGAACAGATTAGTAATTTTTTCAACACATTAAATAAAATAGTTGTGGTATCTGTTCCGATATCAGCGGTAGCGAAATTTTGTCTACCTGCGATCTGCCATTCAGCAGTCCATTGCTAACTGCGATCTATTAATGACGGTCGGATCTTGGATCCATGAATGAATGTTTATATCTAAATGCATCCTCCTTAGTTTATCAATTAAAGTTATTCTACATAGCTAGGATTTTAGTGGCGATGAGGATAAATTTTATCGATGTATTTCAAAGAAAAAAAATAACGTTTTTAACAATTTCAACAAAACAGCACAATTGGCATATGTCAGCGTGCTAAGCCTAATCGGCGAGCGGCGGCCTCGTGGTGCATTATTTACATTTCCGGTATGGCTTCATTTGAATGTATCAGCGAATTCAACCTTGCTATTGAATGGTGGAATGAATATGTTGAACGATTGGAGCAGTTCATCGCAAATGCAATTGAACACTGTTTTCATTGTGGTGATCCCAAACATCAGTCTCCAGAGTGCAAACATAAAAATACTACCTGCCATAGCTGTAAAAAACTGTGGCATCTCTCAAAGGTATGTTTATTTAAAAATAAAAGTGGTTACAGACCTAAAGTTAATTTAGTAGCAGAATCTAAGGAAGATTTAAAATGTAAAGAATATACCATGTTTCATTTAAGTAATGGTAAAGAAGATTACTCTCCTCTTAAAATCACATGTAAGGTCCAGGGGCAGTCTGTTATTTTTGAAATTGATTCTGGAGCTCCATTTTCGATAATGCTTGTAAAAGTGTTTAAAAAAATTAGAAGATTTTGCTCTCCTATGGAGAAAACAGGAATTAAGCTCCAGTCATACACTAATCATGCCATTAGTATTTTGGGAGTTACAAATGTTGATACGGTGTTTCAGTCTAGGACAGATCATTTATTGTTATTGGTGGTTTCTCAGGGAAACACAAACTTAGTTGGTCGAAACTAGATTGTTACGTTAAGCCTGAAGAATACATTTGATTCAAATATGGACTACACCTTTCATAATGTTAGTACTGCTCAGTTAAAATTATATGGGTTTTAGAAAAATTCAAGGAAGTTTTCTCACCAGAATTTGGATTAGTGAAAAAAGTTCATCTTACCTGTAAGAAGGGCGAAGTTCCAAAGTTTTTCAAGGTCTGTCCAGTACAATACGCCTACAAAGAAAAAAATTGACAAAGAGAGATCACCTATTGCAGATGGCATTTTAGAGCCAGTGAAAACCTCTGATAAGGTAGCTCCTATTGTTCCTGTACTAAAGCAAGATGGAAGAATCAGAATATGTGGCGATTTTAAATTAACTGTCAACAAGGCGACAGAACTAGAACAGTATCCCCTTGCAAATATTGAAGATTTATTTGCTGAAATGTCTGGTGGTACGGCGTTCACCAAGTTAGATCTGTGGGATGCATATTGTCATCTGGAACTAGATGAAGAGTCGAGACACCTGGTGGTTATAAATACACACAGAAGCCTTATCGATTATACTCAACTTGCTTTTGCCATCACCTCCGCCCCTGCTATTTTCGAAAGGGAAATAGACAAAACCTTGCAAGGGGTAAAAGGAGCTTCTAAATATTTAGATGACTTATTAGTGACTGGTACAAAGGAAGAGGAACATTTACAAAATTTGCAAGAAGTTCTTAGGCGTCTACAATCAGCAGGCGTGAAATTACATCCTGAAAAATGTGAATTCCTTAAACCATCTGTAGAATATCTGGGTTATCACTTGGACAAAGATGGACTACACCCAGTCGAATCGAAGGTTAAGGCATACTTGCCAACTAAATTTCGGTAAAACTCAGAAGATTTTGGACAAAAAATCGGAAGAAATCAGAAGATTTTGGCGAAAAATCAGAAGAAATCAGAAGATTTTTTTTTTTTTTTTTTTTTTTTTTGTTTTATAACACTTTCAGTAAAGATTAAAAACAGCTGAATCCTTATAAATATACAAATTTCAAAGAGAAACTCGAATAAAATATTCACTAATTTGCAATTACACAATATATATTATGACAAAAAAGAATAACTTGAATATATTAAAAATTATCATTTTTTTTTTTTTTTTTTTAATATTCATAGATATCCTACCTTTCACATTAAAAGACACTTAAAACTTCTGATTCCTAATTTTTTTTTTTTTTTTGGAGGGTGATTCTGAGTAAAAAAAGAAAAAAAAATCTGAAATTCACAGCAAATTTTCTGAAAAGTTACAGCAGGAAGGGGGTGGGGGGGAGAATCCACTTCCGACACTAGCTATGCGTTTTTTTCAGCGGCTCCCCCCACCTTTGACGAAATTCGCGATCTTTTGACGAAATTTGTGGGATTTTTTCGCAATTTTCTAACGGAATTGGTTTTTTTTTTCGCGATCTTTTGACGGAATTTGTTTTTTTTTTCGCGATCTTTTGACGAAATTTGCCGTTTTTTCACGATCTTTTGACGAAATTTGCCGTTTTTTCGCGATATTTAAACGAAATTAGCGTTTTCCATGCGATCCTTTGACGAAATTGGCAATTTTTCTGCAAACAATTGACAAAATTAATTTTTTTCGGCGAAGATGTCGAAATTCGCGATATTTTTTATGTCCGAATTTTCGAATTGGTGGCCGATTTTTTATAATTTTCGGAAATGAATGCCTTAAATTTTCGGAAAATTCGGACCAAAATCGCCCCTACGCGTTGTTTACGCAATCTTTTGACGAAATCCGTGTCTTTCCCGCGATCGTTCGGCGAAATTTGGGTTTTTTTCCGCGGTCCATCGCGGTGAAATTTGGGCTTTTTCTGCGATTCTTTAACGGAATTTGCGTTTTTACGTGCTCTTTTTACGGAAATAGTGTTTTTACGCGATCTTTTGAAGGCGCTTTTTTTACCCGATCTTTTGACGAAATTCGCGATCTTTTCACGGAATTCGTGTTTTTACGCACTCTTTTGGGAGGATTCTCGTTTTTTACGCGATCTTCCGACAAAATTTGCGTCTTTCCCGCGAACCTTCGGGGTTTCCCGCGATCTTTTGACGAAACTCGCGTAAAAAGCGTAAGAAAAGGCCGAAAATCGAAAGAAAATGACGAAAAGCGGAAGAAAACCCCTTACGCGCGTAAAATCAGAAAACATGTCGATTTTTCGGAAGAATTCTGAAAAAATCGGAAGAGTTGGCAGCTATGTTAAGGAGATTACTGATGCACCTGAACCGACAAATATAGACAAGCTACATTCTTTTATTGGTTGAATAACATATTATTCCAAGTTTTTACCAAATATGTCTACCTTGCTATCACCATTGTACAAATTGTTAGAAAGCAAGCAGCTGTGGAAATGGGGACCACCATAAAAAAAGTTTTTCAAAAAGCTAAAAATGTTCTGCAAACCTCTTCCTTACTGGTGCATTTTGACCAAGACAAAGAAGTAGTTCTTGCTTCTGATGCAAGTCCTTATGGTCTTGGTGCTGTGCTGTCGCATGAAACTTCAGATGGTGATAGATCAACTGCTTTTGCTTCTCGCTCCCTTGCAAAGGCAGAGAAGAATTACAGACATATTGAAAAGGAAACTTTGGCCTCAGTTTTTCGAGTGACTCGTTACAGAAACTATCTCTTAGGTCGTAAGTTTACATTGGTAACAGACCATCGTCCATTAGTAAATTTATTATCAGAAGAGAAACCAGTACCATCGGTTACTACAGCTCGCATTCAGCGATGGGGATTGACTTTATTGGCCTATGTGTACAACATAGAGTATCTGAAAGGAAAGTTGCACGAAAATGTTGACTCCTGCAGTAGACTCCCATTTAAATCTGAAATGAAAGATCTTCCAGCACCTGTTGAGTCTGTTTTGCTTATCCGGCAGTTAAATGATAGCCCACTGACTGCACATCTGATCCAAAAGGAGATAGACAAGTGTCCTGCACTGAGTCGTCTGAGATCCCATATTCAAAATGGTTGGCCAAGAAAGGTAGCAGAGAACTTGCAAGACTTTTGGCATATATGGAATGAACTGTCAGTCGAAGAAAATATTCTCAGAGGTTCCCGTGTTTTTGTCCCAGGAAAATTTCGTGAATTTGTTTTGGATGAACTGCACAGTGCTTATCAAGGTATTTCTGTGATCAAGTCTCTGGCTCATTTCTATGTGTGGTGACCTGGTATTGACCGAGACTTACAAACCGAAGTACGAAACTGCCTGGCTGCCAAGAAAACGCTGTAGCTCCTCCTTCGAGACAAATCCCTTCGCTCATACCTGAAAAACCTTGGGAAAGAAAACATATCAACCCTGCAGGTTCCGTAGAGAATCACTGACTATTGATTGTAATCGATGCTAAAACAAAGTGACTTGAAGTGATCCCGGTGCCCAACACAACAGCAACAATCATAACTTGCTGCAGCCTTTTTGCATGTTTTGGGTAAAAGCTTAGTAAGTGATAATGGACCAGGATTCCGTAGTGATGAATTCACTTATTTCTTTCGGAAAAATGGCATTACACTCATAAAAATTGCACCGTACCACCCGAATTCAAATGGCTTAGCAGAAAGAGCAGTAAGTACAGTGAAAGCTGCATTAAAGAAGGAACTTTCATGGAGAAACTGGCTAGATTTCCAAAACACCCCATCAAGGACAACGGGTATATCTCCAGCTGTTGCAATGTTTGGACGGCCTCTTCGCATGCCTTTGGATCTCATCCGCAGTGCTAAAACTCAAATATCTTAGAAGGGAGAAACCCATACAAAAAAATTCTCAGAAGGCACTCCAGTTTGGATGCGCTCCTTTAGCCGGGGCCCATCTTGGGTTCCTGAAAATGTCATATGTCCAATGGGAAATACTATGTGCAAAGTCAAGGCGACTTAGGGTGTTTGGACACGACACATCGACCAAGTCTGCTACAGACAGTAGGACAGTGTTCAAGTGTTCATGAAATTCCTCCAACCCCAGATCCAGTTGTGTCAGCCCTACTCCGGAGCAACCTAATTGTGCAGTGGATATGCCGGCTGATCAGGTGACAAACACCCCACTACCTCATCTACTGTCTCCATAGGTAAGTGTTCTAGACATAGACGATAATTCTCAGGCAAACCCTCTGGCACTCTCACCTCAAGGGGTTTTGCAAATTCAGGAACTCCACTTCTTAGACGTTTTAATCGTCCAAAGGCAAAACCTGCACGTCTGAAATATTAGACATTAGAACTGTGACTATTTTGAACTATGTCAAGGATAATAATTTTATTATTTGATCTATGTCAAGGACTGTAATTTTATTACTTGAACTGTATATGTCTGAAGAACTTAAATGTTTTCCATTAGCTTTCTTTAAGAAGGAAGAGAATGTGGTATCTGTTCTTAGTGTTGACTCTAGAAAAAAGGGCCACCCGGTTGGAATTTTTCAAAAAGGGCACACTATTCTGAAAAAAAAAGGGCACATTTTCTCAAAAGGGAACACTTATAGCTTGTTAAAAAAGAATATTTTGAAGTGGTTTGTTTAGAGTCCCCTAATGGAATTTGCAATATTTTCCCGCGATTGATAGCAATATATGGCGGTTCTTGTCACCGTACGTGCTTACCTCCATTGACAATTTATTTATCTTTATTTACTTTATTTCTTTTCTTAAAGTACTCTTTATTTACAGTAATACACAAAGCATTATAATAAATTAACTTACTTTATTTCCTTCTTGTTTCCTTTCTTAAATATTTCGTAACAGTTTGTTTACTCTCCTACCACACGTATCGTTACCTACTTTCTTCGGCCATGATTCAGAGACTTCTTCAAGACATAATCCAAACAACCAACCTTTCAAATCTAGGTGTCACAATGCTATTTTGGATAAAAAGTTTTCTTCTCTTCTGACTTCTAATTCTTCTGCTCCTAGTATTTCTCCTCTTGAACAAAATTATGTTGTCAATTTGTCTTCTCACTCTCTTACTGATTCTCAGCGTGATGTTCTCTCACTTGGCTTGAATTTTTCGTGCATTTCTAAGCCTTCTATTCCGAACTTAATTGCTCCCATTGAACATTCTTTCAAAAACAGTAAAATTTCTTCTGGTCAACTTGATTCTCTTCGCTACCTTTTGGCTAATGTCATTTCTTCTAATAAATCTTTTAATAAGTCTAATCTTTCTTCTTCTCAGAAATCTGCTCTCAGTGAACTTAATTCCGTTCCTAACCTTCTTATTACTAAGGCTGATAAAGGCGGTCAAACAGTTCTTCTCAATAAATCTGATTATATTTCCCACGTTGAATCTATGTTAAACTCTGGTCCATATTCCAAATTAAAAAAGGATCCTTCTACTAAGCATTTATCTGACATCAAGCATGTCATTAAAAATTCTGTCTTTCTTAATGATAACACTAAACGTTTGGTCACCCCTACTATCGCTAATTGTCCTCGTTTCTATGCTCTTCCTAAGGTCCATAAACCTACTCTTTCCTTTCGCCCTATCGTTTCCAATATTGGTACTGCTTCTTATAAACTTGCCAAGTTCCTTTCTAAGTTACTCGCTCCTTTATCTTCCACTAACTTTCATACCGTGAAAAACTCTTTTGACTTTGTTGATAAAATTAAACGCCTTTCTCCTTGCAATTATATAATGGTTTCCTTAGATGTTAAATCCCTTTTCACTAACGTGCCTGTTCAAGGGGCAATTGATTGTTTGGAAAGAAGGTTGCGCGAATTTCATTACTCTTCCATTGAGATTGATGAAATCCTGCATTTAGTTAGTATTTGTGTCAGGCAAACTGCTTTTCAGTTTAACAATTCTTTCTATTCTCAAGCTGAGGGTCTGGCCATGGGTAATCCATTGTCTCCTCTTTTATGTGATATTTATATGCATTTTGTTGAAGAAAAACTCTTCAGTTTATATAAATTTCCTTTCTGGTTTAGGTATGTTGATGACACTTTCATTTTAATTCCATCTGACCTTGATCTTTCTAATCTCCTTTCTCTTGTTAATTCTGTTGATCCTTGTATTCAATTTACTCTCGAAGTCGAAGAGAACAATTCTCTTCCTTTCCTTGACGTCTTGGTTTCAAAACTCCCAGATCGATTCTCTACCTCCGTTTATAGAAAACCTTTCGCTGTCTCCCTTCCTCCTCATGCCCTTTCAAATCATCCTCCTCAACAAAAAGTGGCGTCCTTTTATACTTTTGTTTTTAGGGCGTTACGCATTTGTTCTGACTCTTCTGCTCTGAATAATGAAATTAATTATCTGAAATCTCTTGCCCTTGCTCGTGGTTATAATCCCTCTTTTAATAAGCCTAAACGTCCTTTTTCTGATTCAAATAATCCTCCTAATTTTAATTCTATAATAGTTCTGCCCTTTTATTCTCTTCTGTGTTTCAAAATTGCTAAAATACTTCCTCGTTTTAACTTTAAAGTTATCTTCAAACCTATGAATAAAATTAAATTCTCTTCTCTAAAAGATCCTGTTCCTACTGAGAACCGGTGGGGTGTTTATTTCATTCCTTGCTCTTGCAATTTAGGTTATATTGGCCAAACAAAGAGAGCTTTAAAATTCAGATTAGGCGAGCATCAGAGATATATTGCAAATCAAGAAATCTCTAAATCTTCGATTGCTTCTCACTGTTGGTCTTCCAGTCATTGTTTCAATTTCTCCATGGCCAAAATTATTTCTTCCCCTGCCTCTCCCTCTCACTTGGATTTTCATGAAGCATATTTTATTTCTAAAAATTCTGCTAATCTTGTCAATGATCTCCCATCATCTCCTTTCCTATCTCCAGCGTGGAAATTAATTTTGTAATTCTTTTCCCTTTTCTCTTGTTTCTTTTCTTTTTGTAAAAAAAAAAAAAAAAAAAAAAAATAATAATAATAATAATAATAATAATAATAATAATTTGGATTTTTTTCTTGTTCTTTTATAGTTCTTTATTTATTATTTTTATTTATATTTTTAATTTACTTCTTTTATTTTTATTTTTTCTTTTATTTCCATTTTTTCCATTTCATTTTCTCTTCTATCTTTTTTCAACACATTTCCCTTTTGCATATCCCTCTATCAGGTAGCGCCATCTGTCGCATTCTTCGCAACATTCTTTTTCTTCAGTTCATTTTTGAACTTGTTCATTTTCGGACACGTGTATGCTTAGCTGATGACGAGCTGTTATGTTTTTAGCTCGAAACGCGTCCTGTGTTTTGTTTTAATTTTATGGTGATTTTTTACAAAGTTTTATTATTTTAACCAACACATAACGATGTCGTCATCTTAGCAGGTGCTTAAAGCTGTCAGTTGCATTACGTAATGACTTAGTTTTTCTCTCTGGATCGTTTAAAGTGCAGTTCAGTAGATTCTCATCTTGCCCTTTTCTGTTTTGACCTACTAACCTAGTGTGGTGTTTAACAAACGACGGTAGTGTTTGTAATGAAGTTCTACATAGCTTACCTTGTTTCTTAAAGTGGATTCCCGGGTGAAACTTTTTTCTGTAGTATGGAAGAGATAACCTTAAGTAGTTATAATTCTGTTGTCTATTAGTGATAGTACTTACGTGAATCGGCTCCTTGGAATTGACTACAGTTGTAAAATAACATCTCGGCTCATGGATTCATTTTGCTGATATCTTAGTTATGACAAGATGCCATATTTTTATTGGTATATTTCTTCACTCTTACTATACTCGAATTTGGAGACTTTATATAAGTGCTTTTCTATCTGGAATTACTTTAAATTGAATGTGGAATGTTGGCTTGCTCTGGAGCATCGATGACAAGTGCTTTTCTTGAATTGAAAGTATTGTTTTTCCTACTTTTCATTATGAAGCTCATATATAAATAGTTAAGAAAGTAAAGTGTAATATTTTTCTTTTTAAGTTTATTTGTTAAAGCTAGTTTCCTTTTCTTGAAAGTTTAATCTCTGTTTTTATATTTAATAAACATATTTGTATTTTAAACTTCTCGGTTATTATTTTCATAACTAGTATCCGTCAGGCCGAAATGTCGGAGCATGGAGGCGCATAAACTTAAAAGATATTATTAAAAAAAATGCTTTATTTTCTAGATTGCTGTTTAATAGTATAAAAGTAAGTTTGAAATAACAATCGCCGATACCTCATTTTAAAGTGTTTAACTCAGTCGTCAGTTGCCTCGGGTAATACACAAATTTTAATCTGTCAGCCAGTGCTTCCATACTTATTTGGGTAAAGCCTGTCCTTAGCGAAAATTGCTTCCATTAGAACTTTCTCTAAATGACAAACTACAGTAAAAATGACATAAGTTGTTTTATGTGACAACACCTTTAGATGGATATCTACAGCAGTTTTTGACATTGTTAAACTCGATGATCGATGTATGGTGGCAAGGTATGCAACAGTTAAAGGTAACTAACTTCGTGTAAATGAGGCTTTTTCTTCTTTCCAATATTTACAAATAGGTTTGATAAAAAAAATTACAGTTAGAAATGGCTCATGATACTCAACAAAATGAACTATTATGGCCTGTGGCAAACCTCGAGGTTGAAAATGTGGGCCATAGGCAATATCTTTTAAAGTACTTACATTTACCAATTCTCACTCCGTTCAGATATTGGTATGCAGCATAATGCATAACCCTGCATCCAGCTGCTGAGGAAAGTCTAGACTGAAGTCCAGATGTGTTATCATCTTCACTCTATCTTGCTGTTTAATCATTGTGATCTGCTAAAATTCTTGTTTATTGGTCCCCGCTGTGATTTAAGAAGTACTTCTTGATTATATTCTTTAGCTTGCTTGGTTTTGAGAAAAAGACATATGTCACCTTCAAATCATTCAAGTTAGCCGAAAGCAGTATATCTTTACGTCGGTGCATAAGGGGTGAGAGGTAGTCAAAAACTTGACTCACGCAAAGTGAGTTCAGAGTCTTTCAGAATTGTGTCAGCTGAATGTCGTTTTGTCTCAATGAGTTTGTTTAATTCATTTTGTTTAATTCGTTTAATTCATTTTTTGTTTAGTTCATTTTTTAAAAGCTCTAAGTATTTTTTGTCCGCGAAGAATCAAAATGACTTTTAAAGAATGTCTCATATATAGGGATGTCTTTTACGCGATGTAACTACCTAATACGTCCAAGGATTTAAACAAATAAGCCTCTAAAAGGCTCAATGCTATCTATTTTACCTTCGCGATATCTTTGTTCAAGGTCAGCCATAAGACGACATCCTATCATTGAAAATTCGTCAATAATGAGAAATAACACTGTATCCATTCTGAGCTGAAGATGTATTGCTGACTTTTTAAATTAGCGAACTATTTAAAACACGTTGGTTCTTTAAGCACTGAGTGAGTTACCTTGTCTTAGACATTAAATGCAGCAGTACCTGTTAGTGCCAAAAGAATGATAGCTTCTGATCCTAACTGCTCTATGACTGTTTTACTAATTTCTTTGATTTTTGTACATTTTACAGCTCTTCCTTTTCCAGTAATAAAAGTTGATTTAGGGAAATGTGTAACCTTTGTTTGCAAAGACAAAAGCTGTTCAGCGTATAACTGAAGGCAGTATAATTTGTTGTCTTTATAATAATTCAGAAATGTTAAAAGCAAAGAGAAAGAATTACCCCCGGATGTAATTGAGAGATTTCAATTTTTTTAAATTTAGCTCAGATCTTTGAGAGCTTGATCCATCGAGTTAGCGGCAGAAAACTTCAAAGCTACTTCAAAGACTTGCTCGTTTGGCTCAGCCCACACTTATTTAATATGGCAACAGGTAAAGGATTGTAACACGTATGTAACACACACTCATAGATAGTCTGCTATACACCTCTATCAAACTTGATACCTTTATTCATCTCAGTTGTTGTTATATCGTTATTATGAAAATATTAGGAAGCATCTGGGTTATTTTTATGCGACTTTTCCACATAGAATTAAGCTGAATAACTCTATACATTTGAATTAATTTCTTTTAACCGTCATTGTCGAAACTTCTGTGTATAACGTTGCACATATAAAATATGTATATTTCTTAAAATGCACACTAAATCTAGGCAGCAGATTAAAAAAAATCAGGGATTAATTTATGACTTTTAGTGAATATGGTTTCTCACGAATTATCTTTCATTGTTGTATCCATTTCTCCGATATTAAGCATAAGCGATCATAGACATATACATTAACGTCACATTTATCGCTAAGCTTCGCGACATTTGGACGAAATATAGCCAAATTTGGTGACCAAAAATATGTTGTCACAAATTAAGCCAATTTGGCTGTATCTGACTAATTTGGCGAAATTTCCATTGAAATTCAGTATTGATGATTCTTCTCTAACCGGGTTCTTTGCATTTTAACTTCCTGTCCTCCAGTAAAATTAGCTAAAATCTTAAAACCAAGAAATAGGGAAGCTACCTGTTCCAACCCGTACAGGTATTGTTTATTTTGTTATCTACATTGTTATGTTTTCTAGTGTACATCTTGACAAAAAAAATGTTTAACTCATTTACTTCAGAATGTTCACTTGCATTTCAGTTGAAATATATTCAACGACGATGAATTAAAAAAAAATGAGTAATCGTCAGTAATTGGGACAGCTACCAAATTGTTAAATTTTCGCGTCAAACAATGCTCAGTAAATTATGAATTTGTCTACAAACCTGATTACGAAAATTTCCCAATAGAAACATACATTCGTCTGAATACAAACACACATACATAAGAATACATACATATGAGTAATGTATACATGACATTATATTTTTCTCGATTTCTTTGAGTATCACTCGTAGCCATTCGACTAATGCCCAAAATCGTATTTTCCGTATTCGATTTTCTTTTCGTTTCTCTTAATTTAAAATTCAAAATGAATTGCATCGATTTGGAAGCTTACAAAGAATGAAAAGTTCGAAAAAAAATAGTGGTTGTTACATACGTAGAACTTAAAACTTCTGAAAGGGGGGGGGGGGGGGATCAATCTATATCTCAGGTCACCAATGTATGAACATCGACTTCAACATTCGACTCCATAATGATCCATATGAGGTTAAAATGCATAATTTGCAGCAATGGAGCTAATGTTTTAATTAATAACGGGATGAATCTCGTCGAATTTCGACAAAAGAAATTGTTTAAAAACGAACTCATACATAGGTTACTACTTAGTCTCTTAAAACAAATATTATTTTTAACTTAAAGTTTGCAAAATACTAATTCCATACACTTCGACTGTCAAAATATTAAAAAATTAAACTGCATTATTTATTATACCTACTCAAGATATGTAATTTTGATGAAATTACTCATTGAGGCTGTTATGTTTAAAAGGCACAGATGTCATATACGCCCATAATGGCACGATTTTTTCCCACGCCAATTCGGAGAAAACTTCAACAGCACAAACAATAACATCCGGGTTACCATATCAAGCAAAATAACGACACTTTGGCACCAGTTAAGTACCCGTTGCGTATATGACATTGGCGTCAGAAAAAAAATCGCGCCAATATGGTGCGTATATGACATCTGTGCCGTTTAAAATTGCCGATTGAAAATTAAAAAAAATATGATTTAACCACAAGTTAATCATGGAATTATTTTTCGCGTAAAATGTAAACTTTGTTATTTTCACCGTTTCATAATTTGCATACGCATCTCTTATATTTACATTCACCATTTCAAAAATATTACAATGCGCAGTATGTGATTAACACATATATTTCTAAACTTGAAATCAAGTTTGTCAACTGCGACTTTGCATGTGAACATTCGCACTCTTGACTTGCGATTCTAATCCCTCTATCGGCGAGAAAAATTCCAGAAATTTATATCTTTTAGAGGCGTTCGTAGTAAAATATTTACTTTTATCAGAGAAAATGATCGTTTTCATTTAAATATGATGTCATTTTGCCTCATTGAAGCATTTCACCAAGCATCTCAAACTGAATGAATGAAAAAGAATTGAATTGTAACAGCTTTTTGCGGAAAACATGAGTATTTTATTAAAGCATGACATCATTTTTTATTCAATTTTTTCAGAAAGTTTATTTTGAATTTTATGAGAAAATGGCATCAATAAAGATAAGCAAACCTTATTATTTTTCCTTTCTTTACAACAATGGAAGTAATCCAATTGCTACCATTTAGAAACAAATTCATAGAAATTTTTTAAATTTTAAATTTAAATATAAAAATGGGAATATTTTTAAAAAAAATAGCTAGTGCGGGCAAATCTACAAAGAAACAGCTTTCATTAAAAAAAATAATTATTAAAATTGGTGCAAAAAAAAAAAAAAAAAAGCTCAAGGTACATGACTAAAAAAAGAAAGCCTTATCTTTTAAATATATAGAATTAAACTCGCAATGTTATCTCTATGGGAAAATTTTGAGCCGACATTTCAGGCTGTTAGGGTGGACGAATATTTGTGATTTTCAATACGCGCCGAGATTTTGGCCCTACCAACGTCCAGCTCATTTTTTGTGTCGATGCGTTAAATATTTTGGACGCTATCGTGTTAACAGTAAGTGTAATTTTTGAAGGGAAGCTGGAGCTGTGCTCCGACAATTACATTTAGTCTTGTCTTTCGCTTTAACGGTTATTTGGGATTTATTTAAATATGCTTTTAACTTTCCAGACTATTTTACAATGGGTTTTGGGGTTGTTCAGCTAATAAATGCTTTTTCACTGTCCTTTTAATTTAAGTTCTGCAAAGACTTATATTAACATATAATTTAATAACATAGCGATCAATTTAATTTCGCGACCCCCCCCCCCCTATCAACTGACGAATTTCATGATTTTATTTTTAGCAACTTATTGACGAATTTCGCTTGTTTTTTTTTTTTTTGTTGTTTTTTTTTTGTTTTTTTTTGGGGGGGGGGGGGGGGGGGGCAACTGACAGAAGAATTTTGCTATTTTTTCTCATGATTGAATGCTGAATTTAACATTTTTTTTCCCTCTACCAATTGACAAATTTCACAATACAGTCGAACCCCATTAATACGCAAATCAAAAGACCGATCAAAATTTTGCACACTGTACCGCTCAATAGAGTGCTCACACACAGCCTGAAGAGTTGAAGTAATTTTGATGGGAAAATTGCGATGAATAAAAATTAATCTGATCCAATTCCGATTAGTTCACATCCCATGCTCCAAATTCTCGTTATCACATCGCTAAGAACGGGACCTGACAGAAAAATATGCACTTGCTTTCGTGCAAATGCTGATAGAAGAAAAAAAAAATGGCAGATTTTGATTATAAAGAAGAGCATATGGGCTATGTGAAACTCTTTTAAAGGCTAAGGGTTGCATAGGAAGTATTAAAAAGGGCTGTTGGGCACATCGGAAGGGTTAAAAAGTGCCGCTGGGTGCATAAAAGAAATAAAATGGGCCGCCGGGCGCTGCATTTTGCTAAAACGGCTTAGAGTCAACACTAGTTCTCATATGCACTAGTTGGCGCCATCAGTACCAGCGAAATGCACATCAATGCTGATGGCAGAATAAACATTATTCTCCTTGCTTCGTCTCTTATTGTTTTCCCTCATTACTATTTTTAAAGTATTGGTCTTTTGTTTACGTTTATACATATTATCTTTATCATAGTTTCTTTAATAGTTTACATTTATTCATCTTTATTCATTTAAATATGTTACTTACTTTCCATAGCAGTCTTTAACTTTAAATACTTTTAATTTGTTTTTATTCAAGCAATGTTTACTTCGTAAACATCGTTTAACTTTGCCGTTCTCCATATCTTGATTCAGCCACGTCGTACTTAGAACGTTTCATGACGTATCGATATCGCTTTGCCACCAGAGGGCAGCATAGGATCTTTTGTAATCAAATGAATCGATTCATCGGTTCAGGTTTTTGCATATCTATTACGATATCAGCTGTTCATTGGATGTCGTGGTTCTTCTTGAATCACGTGCCGTTTCTTTAGCTGTATATATCCTTGGCGTTTCGTAGATATCATTGCCTTCGTTTTGCTTCTCCCATGAGGGGAAGTTTGGTCAAGAAACTTGAACGTTCGGTAGCTTTACGGCATTCATGGAGTTTTAAGTTTAAGATGAATGAATGAGTTTAGTTTTTAAATAGTTTTTAATCAATCTCTGCTCAACTGTGATATTTTTCTTTCTGTTAATTGTTATGCTGTTAAAACATCTGTTTCTTGTTATGATGAACATCTTCAAGCCAGCTGTCTAAGTTTTCGTCTGTGAGTATAATCGTCTGTAATCTTGATCTGTGATAATGCTTAATAAACTGTATGATTCAAAGTCCAGACAAGTCTCGGCTATTACTCATGTAGTTAGATGAATGTTTCTCATACTTTACTGACGTCACTTAACTCACTCTTCAGTCATACTCCTGCCAGCTAAACGTACACTGCGTAGTAGGGTGGAGCGAAAAAAATTATTTTTTTAAAATCAAAAACGGGTCGGAAGCAAAAGTTGCCTTTATACTAGTACATCATCTGCGTGCAATATTACCGCTGAAAAAAAATGGCTTGAGTCTGCGCTTTTGGTCCAAAAGTCGAAATTTTGTGTAAAATTTGACATTTTTTCAAAAAATTAAAAAAAATTCTATAGAGATGGTTATTATTTAGTGTTATTTAAACCTTTATTTTTGATGACTTAACCTATTTAAACGATAAAAAAATATCTTCGCTCTGTATAAGTGGAACAAAACTGACAACTTTTTGGGGAAAAAAAGCGTTGCCGCTCTGTTGTGTCATACAACTAATTGTTATTTAGAATACAGCTCTTACGTAGTTGCTTTCAAATCTACCCAGGAGGTACCACGTGGAATTGGCTGCATTTCATGACACAACAGTGCATAGCCGACCACCCTTCCATCTCAGCGCAATGTTTTATTTATGTATTGAATTGTGATTTTTTATCAAAAACTGGCATAAGTTTTCTATGTATCAACATAGTCCATCTCTTTTTTATATCCACAGACATTAGGTGATGCTGCTGTGACACTCCTTCACATATATCCTCACGTATTCTACTGCTTGTGTATGATAAGTCAAGCAGTGTAATGCAGTGGAATTAATGGAATCTATTCAGCCCTCTAGTATCTTCACCAAAATTGCATCTAGTTACTGCATAGTAATTGGGAGGTCTGTTCCTACAACATTTTACAACATTTAGGTATTTCATCTTTGAGTATGCCATCCTTTACTCTAACTCTTGCATTTTTTATATGTTGATAAGCTTGTTCTTTAATGTGATGGCGATCGTCATCAAAATTGCAATAAGAATTTGCTCTCGATGTCCTAAATAATTTTTTAGTATTTGTTTTTTGCCGTTTTCTGTGACGTTTAGTAGCCAAGTAATTTCCCATAAGTTTTTAGATCAATTTTTTGGATGTGGATTATATTTGATGTAAACCATCCTGCGGCATAAACTTGGATTGCTTACATTGTGAGTGAACCAGACTGATGGTCAACCAGTGCTTATATAAAAAGCGAATAATTTTATGCGCCTTTGTGAGCCATCTGGCATAGGAGAAGTTTCTTGGGTTCCTATTCGCTAGTTCTTTTGAGCCATATCTTGATGAAATAACTTTGCAAATCTCTAGCAGGTATTTCTGGTATGTGCTGAGTACCCTTTTCTCGATAATAGGAAATAATGTTTGGAAATTACTCTCTGTGGCTTCAAAAATGGAAATAAAAAGGGAATGGCACGTGGACAAAGATTTTCCTATTGGTCCAGTGAATCCCAGTGGGTTAGAATCTAATTTTTGCCAACGATCATGTCTAATAAATGATGCAGAGAAATTTCACTGGACTTGGAGGTGGCATATGATCAATTGTAATGGTTCATTCTAAACATGTCCCTCGCAGAATGGATGACAACGACTAACAGAATTATCCGTCTTCAAATGAGCACTCACTGTCCATCAGAGTCTCTACGTTCACTCAAAATGTACTATGATATCCAAGTTTGGCCCCAGGATAGTTTACAATCAAATATAATCCACAGCTAAAGAAGGGATCTAAAAACTCATGAGAAATTACTCTGCTACTAAACAACTCACAAAACGGAATAAAACGACTACTAAATAAGGTTATTTAAGGCAATGGTTCCTTTGCATACGCAGAGGAAATTCTTAATTCAATGCTCTCTGACGATTTCCATCACATTAAACAGCTAACTGCTCAGCACATAATAGTTGAAATATGAGAGTAAATGATGGCATGCGCAAATCTGAAATATCGACAAACAACTTTGAAGCGGATAATTATATAAATCTAATTCGTTGAAAAAGTGTTGTGGTAACAGAACCTCTAATCAATATGCATTTGTCAGGTGCAATCTTGGTGAAGATAATAGATGGTAGAATAGATTACATTAATATCATCCGCACTGCATTACACTGTTTGTCTTCTCTTACACAAACAGTAGAAAAATACGTAAAGGAGATCACAGCAGCAGCATCCAAAGTCTATAGATCCAAAGAACAGATGTACTACGTTGATACATAGAAAATCAGTCTTTGATAAAAAAAAAAAAAAAAAATCACAATTCAATGTATAAATAAAACATTGAGTTCAGATGGTAGTGTGGTCGAGCTATGCACTGTTGTGACATGAAATGCAGTCACCTCCACGTGGTACCTCCTGGGTAGTTTTGAAAGCAACTAGGTAAGAGCTGTACTCTAAACAACAATTATTTGTATGACACAACAGAGTGGCAACGCCTTTTTTTTCACCAAAAGTTGTCAGTTTTGTTCCAGTTATACAGAACAAAGATATCATTTTATCGTTTAAATATGTTAAGTCATTAATAATAAAGGTTAAATAACACTTTTAAATAATAACCATCTCTCTAGATTTTTTTTTAATTTTTTGAAAAAATGTCAAATTTCACCCAAAATTTCGACTTTTGGACCAAAAGCGCAGACTCAAGCCATTTTTTTTCAATGATAATATTGCACGCAGATGATGTACTAGTATAAAGGCAACTTTTGGCACTTACCCGTTTTTGATTGTAAAAAATTTTTTTCACTCCACCCTACTGCGTAGTCTCTGCTTGTTTAAATGGTTATGGGCAAATAGGAGTGTCCTTTTAATGGCATATTAACTCAAAGTTATATGCTCTAAATTATTAAGGGTTATGGGCAAATAGGAGTGTCCATAACTGAAGAGGAGTTTTTGAAAATAGATCGTAATATGATTTGAAATCGAACTTATATTTTTCTGAAGTTACGCTAATGAATTTTTGTTTACATGTTTGAATTATGAGTTTATGTTTTAAGTAATGAAGTTTCTGCGATTTGAAGTTTGAATATTTTGATATAGAACTGGATTAAGTTACAAGAAAATTATTTTTGAAATAGAACTTTACAATTTTTGATCGACGTTTTCCTGAACTTTATTTTCATTAAAGTGTGAACTTTTTGGTTTCAAGTTTGAACTTTTATTTTGACATTACACTATTTTCATTTGCAGATTGATTTTGTGTATACATAGTTTGAATAATTTGCATATTTTTTGAAGAAAAAGTTCGAGATTCATATCAGTTATATCTATAATAAATAGGGATGTCCAGAAAACTACAATTTTTTGAAGAGCGGCATTGATTTGAAAATGTGGGGGGGGGGGGGGGTGAACCTTTTTTTTCTTCTTTCTTTTGATATCCATACGATTTTACAAATTTTTCTTTGAAGATGACGTCGAATACTATACAGAAACTGAACATAAGTAATTATGCAGTATTTGGTCCTCTGAAACATCCCAGAGTTAAGTACTACTGTGACTCAAGAAAATATTGATGCCTTTATGGTGAAGAGAAATTAAGCCCTGTTCCTCATTTATTTAAATATAGAACCAGAATTTAAACAGATTGTGGATGATTGTGGTGATAATCCGGTAGTAGCTTGGAAGAGGTTAAGAGATAACTTTCATCCAGAGACGAGAGCACATCATATGGCTTTGTTTTCAGAGTTAGTGAATGAAAGAATAAAAACAAATGAAAGCATCAATTTATTTGCTACTAGGTTAAAGAAAATTTATTTGAATATAAAGGTGATTGATAAGAATTTTTCTGAAAAATATCTTTCCTATCAACTGTTGAGATACTTATCATCATGCTATGACAATTGTGTTCAAAGTTTGTTAAGAAAAGATGACGATTCCTTTAAGTTTGACTTGATAGTTACTGAATTAGTTGCTGAAGAGGCTTGGCTGAGATTGCGAGATGCAGATTCCAAAAAGAAAATAGCTGCCTTAAGTATACAGCCTAGTGTTGAGAATACTCCTGTTTTGTCTTCTCCTATAAGGAGAGCTGGGGTCCAGGGATATAGAGGTAGAAGATGTTGGAATTGTGGCCGTGTTGGCCATGTGTACGCAAGGTGTTTCGGTAGAAAAAATACAAGCGGTGCTCGTAGGCCCTATCGCAATCCATCCAAAGGTAGATTCTCGTCTTCTCGGTCCAGTAGCCCTTTGTCATCAAGGTCTTTTGAAATGGTGATCGTTATGTATCAAGAGAGCGTGGTGGCAGAACCAGTAGATTTGGCCAGGCGATCTCGGAGATATTGGAAAAATGATTCCAGACGTTCCCCTTCAACTGGTAATCAGTTTGATGATGACTATGAATGTGATGATTCTTCACGTAAGTTATATTTTGTCTCACCAGCTTGTTTCAGTACCCGTCTAAGTGATGGTTCCTGGGTTTTTGACACTGGAGCCAGCCACCATTTTTGTAATAAATCGTGATAATTTTGTTAAATTTGAATCTTTAAAAGATAATTTATTTGTGGCTGTTAAGGATGTTCTTTTTCCAATTACTGGTCGGGGAAAGGTCAAATTAAGATTTGGTCAAAGGGTTTTTACCTTGACAAACGTCATGTATTCAAGCCAACTTCGTCGTAACTTGATCTCAGGTCCTCAATTGGACTTATGTGGCTTATCCTTTTATGGTGGTAAAAATGGCATGGACATCTGTCAGGATAATGATTTTCTTTTTAAA
This sequence comes from Maratus speciosus, assembly GCA_963932465.1. Lineage (NCBI taxonomy): Eukaryota > Metazoa > Arthropoda > Arachnida > Araneae > Salticidae > Maratus > Maratus speciosus. The sequence goes on along the minus strand of OZ010794.1, from coordinate 256,458,427 downwards.
GCTATACTTAAAAATAGAATTTATAAATTTTTTCCAAAGGTTCCTAAACCAGACAGTTGTTCTGTTCGTTTTGAAACTTTGTCAACTAGTAGAGATGATTTGATGATGCAATGGCATAGACGATGTGGTCATGTAAATCAGCCTATTTTAGTCGATACAAGACATAAGAACGGGATTAGAGGCTTGTCCGGGTTAAAAGAGTCAACTCTTATCTGTGAACGATGTAAACTTGGGAAATTTCGTAGTGTATCTCATAAGCCATTGAAAAATATACGTTCAGTTTGCTCTTTGGAGTTGTTGTATGCAGATTTGTGGGGGTCTTGCCATATTGTGGGTCGTAATGGTGAGCGCTATTTTCTTTCAATAATTGCTGATTATTCTAGACGTGTTTCAGTGTATCCTCTAAGACTTAAATCCGAGGCATTTGATGTTGTTAAGAATCATATAGTGAGAGCTGAGAACTTTTTAAATAAAAAGTTAAAAGTTTTAGAACTGATAATGGTAACGAATTTGATAATCAATATTTTCATGATTTCTTTTAAAGTAAGGGTATTCGCCAGGAGCTCACAAATGTCTCTACTCCAACAAAATGGGGTTGTAGAAAGATTTATGGCAACTGCTGCTAATGGGATGAGAACATTACTTATAGAAAGTGGTCTTGACGCTTGTTTTTGGCCCGAGGCTCTAAAATTTTTTGTTTATACGTGGAATAGGATGTGCCCTCAGTTTTTAAACAAATCACCTTTTGAATTGTATGGTGGACGGAAGCCATCCATTTGACATCTGCAACCTTTTGGTACTGTTTCCTATGTGGGCGTGCCTAGCCCAAAATGACTAAAACTAGAGCCAAAGGCTAGACATGGTTACTTGGTGGGCTATGCCTTTAAGACTCGCGGATATAGAGTATGGCTTCCGGAAACCAATCAGATTATTGAATCCTCGAATGTATTCTTTGATGAGTCTCGTTGTGGTCCGGGCGCAGTGGAGCTGCACTGGGCACTGAAAATTATGACCTCTTCCCTCACGATGGTAGATTAAATCCAGAAAGCACTGGTAAAGTTGCATCTGGAGTGTTTCCAGATCCTTCCGGTGAACTACCACGTGATGGAGACAAGATCGGGGATTCGGAATCCAGTGTTTTAGATCAGCCTTCCACTAACCCCCAATTGAGAGAGGTTAAGTGGTTGAGAAAACCTTCTGTTCGTAAAATGGGTAACAGGATGGATATTTATTATTTTGAGGAGGGCAGCCCTCATCGTCTCAGGTCTCATAACGAGATTGAAAAATATTGTAAAGATAATGGTATAATTTTTAAACCTGATTTATTTGATTTTTCAGCTTCCAATAAGTATTCAGGTATTGTTCCTATTCCATCCACTTCTTCTGATTCTGAGACTTCAAATTATATTCAGCCTTCAGCATGACTAGGTGGTTCAGAGGATATTCTGAAAACTTATAAACAAGCGTGTAGGAGTAGGTCCGTAAATGGTGCAATCTGGCAGAACGCAGAAAGCAATGGAGCAAGAAATCGAGGTGATGAAAAACAGGAAGGTTTGGCATTTGACTGATTTACCGGTCCATGCCACTCCGGTGGGTCTACACTGTGAAAAGGGATGAAGTTGGAAAAATTGCTCGATACAAAGTCTGGCTTGTTGCCCAGGGATTTAAACAGGTGAAGGGAGTCTCATATGATGACACCTTCAGTCCTGTGGTCAACTTTGGAGTAATTCGTTTCTTCTTCCCCCTTCTCGTTTCGTGTTGCGGGTGGTTGCATACTCAGTGAGACGTTACCTGCGCCTATCTGTATGCGCCCTTAAGAGATGATGTCTATATGCTTCAACCTCCCGGTTTTATAGTCCCCGGAAAAGAGCACCTGGATTGCGCCCTTTATGGCCTGCATCAGAGTGGCAGGGAATGGTTCTACGAGATTCATGAGGTGCTTTTAAAACTTGGCTTTAGAAAAATTTCTTCTTGTAATTGTGTGTATTTGCTTGGATCTAAGGTGGTTTTGTTGTTATATGTAGATGACATTGTCATTTTCGGTTTTAACCAAGATTTTATTAATAAAGCTTTATCTTTGTTAAAGGGAGAATTTGATATAAAGGTTCTTGGCAGAACTCGTAAACTTTTAGGTGTAGAGTTTGAGGAAACCGATCATGGTCTTGTGCTGCATCAGAGTAACTATGTTGAAGAACACTGTCAGAGATTTAGTAGGCTTAAGATTCCATTTTCTTCCTTGCCCATCAGTAAAGGTACTGTCTGTCAAGATCTAATTGTCCCACCACGGATTCTGAAATCGAATACATGTCCCATTTTCCTTATAGAAGCGTTCTGGGTTGTCTTTCTTTTGTAGCAAATAGAACTCACCCTGATTTATGTTATACTGTAAATATTGTGTCTCAATTTCAATCTAATCCTGGCCTTTTCCATTGGGATGGACTTCTTAGACTTTTAGGGTATGTGAGGTCTACCGCTAAGTACAAGCTGAAATTGTTTTGTAAATCAAACTTTCTTTCCATATTTTCTATGCTGATTTCACGGCGATTCGAAACGACCGAACCTCGATCAGCGGCCAGATTGTCCTGCTTGATAAATCTCTGGTTGACTAGCACACTTTTAAGGAAAAGTGTGTTAGTTTGTCAACCATGGAGTCAGAATTTGTCGCGATGACAGAGGCCATTAAGAACCTGGTTTGGTTTGATCAAATACGCCACGAATGGAGAACATTTTCTGAGTGTCAGGGTAAAGCTGTTATGATGGTAGACAATCAGGCGGCAATAGATTTTGTGAAGTCTTCTGTGGAAAATTATAAATCAAAGCATATTGACGTAAAGTTGTTTTTCATTAGAGATCTTTTCTATAGGGGGGATTTTGTGTTAAGGCATGTACATAGTAAATCTAATCTTGTGGATGTTTTCACGAAACCTTTGACCAAATCTGACCTTTAAAATTTTGTTAAAACTGTTTTTGTTACTTAGCATGTTTATCTAGTCATTTATACATACCTTTTTAAATGTCTATTCTTGTTATATTGTTGGACTTTTTCTTGGAATTGTTAGCACATTGTTTTATCTGTCATGTCAAGTTTTTGAAGTACTTGTGAACATAAGAGTTTACTGGTTAAATATTTGTAATTGGCATGAACGTATCGTTGTTCAGTTTTTCCTCTAGTTATGCCAACAAACTTAACATTCTATTTTTTTCCGTTGAACTTGTATCTTGACCATTTTATTTTTATTCCTGAATGATGAGCATTTAATTCCCATCTGATTACGGAAATGGTGCTTCTTGGAGGCTATTTCCAGGTGCCTCGATCAGCCTACAGTACAGTCTTGAGTAGGTGACCCTTGTCCGGTAAATGACAGAGAGTCACTTTGGGATAGTTCTCCGGAAGTTACCGCTGTATGAAGTCCTGTGCACAAGCACGTTAATTTTTTTTACTCAGTCCTTCGTTATAAAGTTTGGCAGTGTCTATAGTCCCCGCTTGTTGTCAGGAATTTTATTTTATTTTTTTTGTAAATTAAACATAGTTTTGTTAATATATTTATTGTTTAAACTGTAACTTTTTATTTTTAAATATTTAAATTTAACTTTTCAATTTTTAAATATTTAATTTTTTAACTTTTAAATTTTCAGTAAATGTTTCTCTTGCAGTTTTTCTTTAATGAAATAGTTTTCTATATTAATGGTTAATTATTGCAATTTGGATGATTATGTATTTTCTAATGTTTTTCTCTTTACTTCTAGGCATCTAGAGACTCATATTTCTTGTGTGAATGATTCTGTAAATCAGAAGTCTATTTGAAGAATGTGTGAATACTTTATTCTTTTAAGATGGATATATGTGTTAATTGGACTTTAACTTACGTCCTCTTTTCCTGATTTCTGGATGCCTTTTTCCTTAGAAGTATTTAAGGATTAGCCTTCAACGTTAACTAGTTTTTCAAGTTTAAATCTTTCTGCTGAAATGGCAGTTTTTTTTTTTTTAATAAAGAACTTTCAGGTTTTTTTTTGGTCAAGGAGTTTATTGACGGAGAAGATTAAAATTGTTATGTAATTTATCCAAACTGGATAATTACTTTTGATATTTGTGGTACGCATATTTAAAATTATTGTATTTATTGAATTGTGTATTTATTTATAAAATATGAAATCCTATATGTTGAATGATAGATAAGAATTGTGAGCGATTGTGGTTCTTAAATTCACCACGTTTATTAACTCTCGTTCATTGTTTAGAATATTAATCTGGTTTTTTTTTTTTGGTTTTATTTTAAAAGTTTTTAATCTTTTATTGTTCTGTTTTTTTTAGTCACTTAATTTATTTTTGGACTTTGGACTATTTTATGGTTTTTGCTTTGATCTGTTGTTACAGATTTTTACAGATCTCCGAAGAAATGAGAGGGGGGGGGGCGGGGCATTGATGGCAAAATAAACATTATTCTCCTTGCTTCGTCTCTTATTGTTTTCCCTCATTACTATTTTTAAAGTACCGGTCTTTTGTTTACATTTATACATAGTATCTTTATCACAGTTTCTTTAATAGTTTACATTTATTCATCTTTATTCCTTTAAATATGTTACTTACTTATCCTTTCCATAGCAGTCTTTAACTTTAAATACTTTTAATTTGTTTTTATTCATGCGATGATTACTTCATAAACATCGTTTAACTTTGCCGTTCTCCATATCCTGATTCAGCCACGTCGTACTTAGAACGTTTCATGAGGTATCGCTTTCACTTTTTGCCACCAGAGGGCAGCATAGGATCTTTTATAATCAAATGAATCGATTCATCGGTTCAGGTTTTTGCATATCTATTACGATATCAGCTGTTCATTGGATGTTGTGGTTCTTCTTGAATCACGTGCCGTTTCTTTAGCCGTATATATCCTTGGAGTTTCATAGATATCATTGCCTTTGTTTTGCTTCTCCCATGAGGGGAAGTTTGTTCAAAAAACTTTAACGTTTGGTAGCTTTACGGCGTTCATGGAGTTTTAAGTTTAAGATGAATGAATGAGTTTAGTTTTTAAATAGTTTTTAATCAATCTCTGCTCAACTGTGATATTTTTCTTTCTGTTAATTGTTATGCTGTTAAAACATCTGTTTCTTGTTATGATGAACATCTTCAAGCCAGCTGTCTAAGTTTTCGTCTGTGAGTATAATCGTCTGTAATCTTGATCTGTGATAATGCTTAATAAACTGTATGATTCAAAGTCCAGACAAGTTTCGGCCATTACTTATGTAGTTGGATGAATGTTTCTCATACTTTACTGACATCACTTAACTCACTTTTCAGTCATACTCCTGCCAGCTAAACCCACACTGTGTAGTCTCTGCTTGTTTAAATGATTACCTTTTAATGGCATATTAACTCTAAGTTATATGCTCTAAATTATTAAATGCATATAATTCTGCATATATGCTCCATTAGCATCTTAACTCTCTTATACATATTCTATCACCTTTTGGTTATTTCTCCATTATCTGGTCGCAATCGGCCATTCAGCAGTCCATTGCTAGCCGCGATGTATGAATGATGGTCGGATCTTGGATCTGTGAATAAATGCTTATATCTAAATGCATCCTGCTTAGTTTATCAATTAAAGTTATTCCACATAGCTAGGATTACTTCAATAGCCAAATTCTTTTATTAACATATAGCTTTCATCCTTATTAAAGTGTCTTTATTTTAATAGATTTTATAATTCTAAGTACAGTAGACTACCTAAAATCTACAACCCTAAAATCCACACATCATTGCAGATATAAACAATGAAACTTTCAGTTCAGATGTAGGGGCAAAATTACAGAATTTTTTTAGTTTTATATCATTACAGATGTATTTTAATATGTAATTTATGGTAATACTAGCAGCCTTCGCCTGCTATGCGGGTTGTTTTTCTAAAGAAACCTTCAATCAAACGAAATATATCTGTGAATTTGATCACACGTTTTAAAGCAATATGGACATTTACCAGGAATGTTCAACCGAATTGCTGAAAACAATATGAACGTCATTATGCTATTATATCTTTTATTGAGCCATAAAAAATTCAGGCTGTTAAAGATCAACTTCTTTAGTTGATCATTTAGTGTAGGATTCCCAAAGAACGACAGAACAATATGTAATATACCAAAAGTGTTCATGAAAAATTATCAATGCAAGTTTCATCAGAATCCGTTAATTCGACTTATTGAAAAGACTAATCGTTCATAATAATTGAGTTCGCCTGATTCTAGAACTTTCAGCCATAATTCTACAATCTAATCTAATCAAGTTCCATCGAAACCCACTTAGCAGAATCTTTTAAACTGGAAAATGTAGCGAAACCTTTTTTAAAAACGATCAAATTAACAGTTTAAATCCCACAAAAATTACTTTATCGAAACCTTTAAAAAAAAGTCAATCTTTCAAAACTGGGTTCATCTGATTTAGAATTTTCCCATAATTATTTAACTAAGCAACATAGAACATTATGTTTTATCCTAACATCTTTTCTGAAAAATTATCTAACTAACAATGTAAGTCCCATCAAAATCTATTCAGCAGAACTCATGTTATAAGCAGCCGGAATGAAGTTTCTCTTTGCATTTTATGAGATAAGTTAAATTTACTTTCATAATTGCGTTAACCTGATTATAGAACTCTCATAGATGTAAGGGTAGGTATATGCCACATCATTTCTGGATTTTTTTAAAGAAACTCTGCACAACTTCCATAACTATAGCACATATATTCTCTAGTATATACCCTATGTCTGTAACGTATGTCCTCCAATTTTTTTTACTATACCACTGAGAATTTTTTCTGCATAGCTTCGTAACGAAAGAATTTAGAACGATATGACAAATATTGAAAAAATCCCTTAAATATTATCTAACTAACTATTGCAACTGTCATTAACATGCATTCAGTAAAACTTGAAATCTTTCGTAATCGAATTCACCTAATTTTACAACTCCCGTAGCTATTACCAAGATATTTAGAACGATGGTTTTTACATTAAACCATTTACAAACCAAATTTACTATCTAACAGTGTCAGTTCTACAAAATTTTGTTCAGTAGAATCTGAGTTATAATCAATCGGAATGAAATAGGAATTTGCATTTTACATATATAGTAAATAATGTGTAAATATGCAAGTGCTGTTATTTGCGATTTCAAAAACGTTATTGGTGATATTTGCACATTTTTAGAAATTATCACTTGAAAATTTGAGTATTTTTCGCCAAAGACACTGCCAAATTAGAAAAATATTAAATATCTCATGAATTATTAGACTTAAAAGAATTTGGTTAGTACCATTTGATTCAGCATACAAAAATATACTAAAATATGTTATCAGTTGAAAAATAACTATAAAATCAGATTTTTAAGGAATTTTTTACAAGTTCGTTCTCTTTTTTACCCTTCTTAGGAGTGGAATTTTAGAAAATCCTTTCTTAGTGGCACTCTATGCCATAAGAAGTATATTTACCTCAAAATTCAAGATTTTAAGTTCAGTAGTTTGGGTTGTGCGTTGATTAATCCCCAATCCAGACCTTCTTTTATATATTATATAGATGACTGAACTCGTGGGTTTTTCATGAAGGAAGTATGAATTTATATCTGAAAAAATTCAAGATACTACTGATATTACTTGTAATCTGATTAACAGTTTGTCTTAACCAGAAAAAGATTGATTAAATCACAATCTTTTTAACAAATAAATTTGTGTATTAATCAAGCTTTTTTCGTTAAACCTGGCTAAACCTGAAATAAAACTTCTTTATTTTATTTATGATTTTGATGTGAATTATAGTACCTTTATGGAGAAAGTTTCATTGAATAATTCAAGAAAAATGTATCTCATTTTTATTAGGCATATTTAATTATGCATTATTAATTATTTACTTGATCTTTACTTTTAATAATTTAATCATTTTTAAAATTATCTTAGTTATCATTTTAGTTTATTACTTTCTTAATTATTTTAATATTTTACTAATTCATTATAAGCAAGCATTCATTATAATTTTGATTGCATTACTACTTTCAAATTACTGTTGGAAAAATATAAACAAAGCAATGACCAGAAATCTGCAAAACTCTAAAATCTGCACAACCTCTGGAGGGAGTCTACTGTATAATTTTATCACCATCCATTTAAAACATAATGGCGATAACTTCTATTTTGAATCACCTGGTAATAGACCAGGCCTATGCAGCCTTTCAATAAACAGGGATACACCTTAACTAGTTTGATTTGATAGCCTAAGAGGGACTGCTCAGATAAGAAAACCAAGTCCGTAGAGCATAATGTCACTCCCGAATTCCTTTATTAAGGATGAGAAAAAAAAAACCCCAAAAAATAACCATTGCAAGTCATCATACAATGACATCCTGCCAAAAACGTGACAAGGGGCAGGACAAAAAAAAAGCTCCAGCCTGCCAGGGGAAACCCAAACGCGACACAGGGCGAGGCGGGTAAGAAAAGTAAATGTAAAAAATACCTAAATCATTTCCTCCACGACACTGGGTAGTCAGTACATAAGATGAAGGGCCCCTTTATTCACATGAGTGAAAACATGCAACAATATTAGTAGTAGTAGTAGCAAAGCTTTGCTACCACAAGGGCTAAATTCCATCAGTATTTTTTAATAGTAATCACAGCCTTACATAAATTCAAAATTTCTGTAAGAAATAAGGTAAAAATTACTATTCGGAAATATTAGTGGAAGCTTACCCCAGAGTAGTGGTAGTCTTATACCACCTTATATCATACGTATACATCTCATGGCGATAGCCATAAGACTCCTACATCTCAAGAACTCTATGTAAAAATAATTTGCAGAATAACAAATCTTCTAAGTTTTGTATGAGAAAGGTCAAAAACCTTAATCACTCTTATAACAATATATATATGAAAAATAAATTAAATATTATTGATTTTCAAGAAAGTATCCTTTTAAAATGGATTTTTAATTTAAAAAATAACTAGTAATAGGAAAAGTTCTATGATCGCCAAGAAAACATTCAAAGGGTACTGCGTTGGACAGTCCTGTATAGACTATATCTCTAACAAAATTTGTACAGTAAGTGAGTCAATATCCTAAAGTTACTAACAGTTCATAAACTTTAAAATACTTTCCCATTTTATTTCTATTACCACACATATTAAAAAAATATTTAATTAAAATATATTTTTACCTCTTTTTCTCTGACTGCATCTTTGATCTTTTCTTCTGACTCTAAATTTATTTTATAAAGCCTTTCATATAAACTTTCCTGGAATTCTTCTAACCTCATATTAGCTTCATTTTCGGCTTTTAATATTCTCTCCTCAGCTTCTTTCTTTATATTCTCTGCTTCCTCCTTTATATTTAGTATTTCTTTAGCATAACTTTCATGTAAGGATTGTTCTATTTCTTTAATTTGTTCATTAAGAATATTTTGCATATCTTTCGAAGAAGAATCAGCCTTTGCTTGTGCTTCTTGTACTTTTTTTTCTGTTGACTGAATAACTTCTTGTATTTTCTTTTCTGACGTACTTAGAGCAGCTAAGAGCTTGTTCTTTTCTTCATTTATTTCCTGTAAAACAAGAAGTTCTAAAAATAAAATAAATAGAATATATATAAAAATAACTTAGGTACTTAATAGAAAGTAGTCTTGCCTTTTTTAACACTTTCCAACAAACTTTAAAAGCGTTTATGAATTTGGTTTGTCTGTCTGTATGTGCTCCAACTTACGTAAATATAGTCCGATTGCCATGAAATTGATAGATGTTATTTGGTATCACTATGGTGTGTTCAGTACTGAAGATGAAGTGTACAGCATTTACAGTTAATTTAAAGAGACATTCAAAAGAATTCCGTTACATTACGATCTAAGTGGGGGAAAAATCATTTGTGGTGTATTTTAATATACTATTTTAAACATACTGAAATTTATATATATCACTGAGGTGAGCTACATGGCGCTTACTGTAGAATATGGTGTGCATAGAATACATGGTTCATTTACAGGGGCACACAAAAGAATGTGGCTACAGAAGAAATTGAACTATTGAAGCATATGAACAATAATTGCTGGAAGTGCATTTTCAGTTGTGGTACGCATTTTTAAATTGAACTATTTTTTTAAATAAAACTTGGTGTGGATAAATTCTATATAGATCATATACAGGGCTGCACAAAATTTCTCAAGTACATTTCCATTTATTCACAGAAGTTGCTGAATGGAAGTTTTCAACTGTGCTATTTGTTTCAATAATGAAGTAAATTTTAGTATACTATATAGTATACATACAAATCCATAGATCACATACAGGTCTGCAAAAAAAAAAAAAAAAAAAAAAAAGGATATTTTTTTTACTATTGTGATAGCAGAAATCCGGTTTTCAAAAGGGTTATGAGTTTTTCAAATTGTTTATTTATACACCATATTTCAACTTAATAGACTGAAGTTTTGTTACAGTATTAAGTGTTACATAATTTATACTGGACACATGATTTTTCGTTCTTATTTAGAATGCTATTGGTTCCATTTGAGCTTTGGCAGCTAGTGAAAAATAAGAGACAATTTTCCTTTCAACAAATCTTAACTTTGCAATTTAACTCTTAATATTTGTGAAGGAAAATTAAGCAGGAACGCCTTTTAACTGTACTATAGTAGAAGTCAAATATTTAAGGCCAGCTACATGGAGTTCCCTTATTGTAGTTTTAAGGGGAGATGAGTTAGAAGATAACTAATATGGGCGTTAACTGATATGGGCATGTAACTACTGCTAAGTTAATACAACTGGAATAATAGCGTAGTTAAAAATTATGCAGAATATCCCATTTAAAAAAATCTGTAGTATTTAAAACATTGAATATTTTTGTCACTTTCTTACTTCTTTCAAATGAAAAAAATAAAGTGATTTAAATATCTGAGGGGCTGTACTTATATAACGTTATCAACTTTTTGGTAATTTTGGACCCCCTCCCCCTCTTTCAATATCATACATTATCCTTCGAACCCCACCCCCCTCCCCCATAATGATATTGTTATATTGCCTAAAAATTCTTTTCATTTTTGGATTTTTCTTTTCTTTTGTTTGGAGTGATATACAAGTATGGTTATATTTATACTTCGCACATTTTATTGATTCAAATGAAGAGAAGCCAATAAAATATCACTTTATACATGAAATAACTTTCTATCAAACAACATTTAAAAAATAAAAAAAAAATAGTTACTATTTAAAAATATTTAATAATAGCTTTTTGTTACATAATGCATTCAACAGTAATAATGTGTTCTTGCATTTTCCCCTGCATGAAAAGGGGGGGGGGGGGGGGGGGCAACACTTCTTACAAAGAAAATAGGTGCACAACATTTATTCTCTTATTTACTAGAAAACACCAGCATCAGTTCAAACAAACATCGCATATGGTTTCTCGAACAGCGGCTTATACATGCATAAACATATGACAGAAGAAATAGAAATACCAAACGGTTGGTGTATTCCACGTTTTGGAATTAAAGAATTTTATATTAATTAATGATTTTAATAATAGTGCTGTATTTACATAAAAATAGATAACAGTTCATAAAAAGATAACATACTATTTTGATATAAAGACCAAGTTACAAATAAAAAGAGAAAATTTTGGTTGGATCAAAAATAACGATATCTAAAGACAAACCCCCCTCCCCCTAGAGATATCTAACGATATCGTGCGCCAGACTCCTCTTCCCCCTAAAATGATAACATTATATACACACAGCCCCTGAAGCAAGAGGGTGAAGAATAGATGAAAACGTATTCTGAAATGAACAGAAAAATGTTCACTAGTTACGTATCACGCAGGAAGTTAGCAACATGCATTTATTTGCAATTAAATAACAATACTTTGCATGAATCCCCATAGAACATACAAAATGCATTTTGGGATGAAAATTTTAACAACCCATCATCAGCCGATGTAAACACGTGTCTGTAAGGGGACAAGGTCATGAATGAACAGTAAGAGCAGAGAGGAGAGCTTACATAGAATGATACAGGGGCACTAGCTGAAAGGTAAACACCAATCGCAGAAAAAATTAACAGAAAAGGAAAGAGATAAAAAGAAATAAAATAAAAAATGAAAAAATAAATAAAATAAAAAAAGTAAATTAAAAAACAAGACTAAACGAGAAAACACAAGAAAAACATAAGAAATAAAAAGATTATTTTGATAATACGAGGCATGTTTTTTAAGTAAGTACTGTTTTGCGATTCCGCCGCTGCAGCGCTACGATCGGCGTTCCGCGCATGCGCGCTGGTTACCTACATCTCTTGTCTACGCACTGACGCCATTACAGTCTGATTCTTCATTGTATACGTTGTTTACTGAGTGTTTAAGATGCCTCTGACAATCGTGAGTCCCGCTGATTGTGAAGTACGGGCTGTTATACGATTTCTTAGTGCTAAAGGCGTAAAACCGATTGATATTCATCGTGAGATCTGTGAAGTTTACGGACAAAACATTATGAATGATGGAATGGTAAGGAAATGGGTGAGAGCATTTAAAGATGGCTGCACAAATGTGCATGATGAAGAACGGAGTGGGCGTCCTTCGGTCATTAATGAAGATTTGGTGCAGAAAGTGGACGAAAAGGTGAGAGAAAACAGATGCTTTACAATTTCATCATTGTGCAACTGCTTTCCTCAATATTCTCGTAGTGTTTTGTATCGCATTGTGACCGAGAACTTCAATTACCGGAAATTGTGTTCACGTTGGGTTCCAAAAATGTTGACGGATTTGCACAAAACCCAACGTTTAGGCAGTGCATTGACTTTCCTTGAGCGGTACCACAATGAAGGTGAAGATTTTTTAGACCAAATTGTTACTGGTGACGAAACATGGGTGGCCTACGTCACACCAGAATCGAAACAACAATCCATGGAATGGCGACATTCATCATCACCCAAAAAAGTGAAGTTTAAGGAAACAATTTCTGCCCAGAAAATCATGTGCACAGTTTTTTGGGACAAAAAAGGAGTATTGCTAGTGGAGTTTCTGCCTCGTAATGAGACAATCAATGTAGCGTCTTATTGTGAGACATTGAACAATCTGCGTCGTGCAATCCAGAACAAAAGACGTGGCAAGTTGAGTAAGGGTATCGTTTTGCTACATGGCAATGCCCGTCCACATGTGGCTAATCGGACCAAAGATCTCATCAAATCTTTTAAATGGGAAACTCTAGATCATCCTCCATACAGCCCTGATCTGGCGCCCAGCGACTACCATTTGTTCCTGCACTTGAAGATACACCTGGGTGGTCAGCATCTTCAAGACAATAACAAAGTCAAAACATTTGTGATACAGTGGTTAAAAAGTCAGGCGGCAGAATTTTATGAGGAGAGTATTCAATAACTGGTGCCACGTTATGACAAGTGCCTCAATAATCACGGAAATTATGTAGAAAAGTAGATGAAGGTACAGGCTTTCATGTAAAAATAAATTTATTGCGATATCTTTGCACGTCTTTTTTTAATTCCAAAACGGTACTTACTTAAAAAACATGCTTCGTAAAATGAAAAGAGACAAAAATAGAGGGGAAAGAATTACAAAAGTAATTTCCAAGCTGAATAGAAAAAATCAGAGAGACTATTGTCAAGTTTATCTGAATAAAAAAAGAATAATAATAAATAAATAAAAATATTTCTTGAAAATCCAAGTGATTGGAAGAGACAGGAGAATTATTTGGAACATTTATATGGTAACAAACCTGGAAGTCAAGTAAAAATAAATGAGGGCTAAATAGAAAAAAATTTAGACACTTTCAAAACACATACTCTGCTATCTATACAACATATTTTAATATGTAAGGTTCGTCTTCTATTAATATCGCAAAACACATATCAGAATAGAGTCCTAGATTTTTCTCTGAAGAAAAAAAAAAAAAATGTGAAATAACCATTATAATCCCTAAAGTTCTGACCCCATTATCTACAGACAAACGAGGCAAGATTTGAAAATATTGGTTACAGTAGATCTAAATTACTATTAAGAGGGCACATCAAAAGAATTCAGATTATGTATTAATTTTACATCAACAGTAAAATTCTGAAGATGCTGAAAGATCTACAAAGAATCAAATTACAGATGAATTTGTCAGTTTCTGGACCATAGCACATTGCAACTAGAGTAATAAAATTTAACAAGATACTGATAATTTCATATAAACACGTGCTGGGAATATTTGCACATTAAGAAATGAGAGTAAATATTATGCTTATAAAACTCCACAATTCACGATTAAATATAACGGCTGTCATCCAAAAGTGAAAAGTTTCTAAATTTATTTTGGAAACAAATTGCCCAGTTTAAAACTAAATTTTAAGATGTTATTTTACAACATTTCTTTTTTACCAATACGAGTCTAAACCCGTTGAATTCAGCAAATGAAAATGTTTAGAAGATCTTATTTATCAAATTTATAAAAGAGTCCCAAAAATAATTATAATAAATGAACAATCTTATATTGGCTAGCCTAACTCCTAAAACAAATATTATTTTAAACTAAAATTTAATTTCAACTTTTCAAATTATTGAAAAATTAAACTTTATTCATATATGTAATCAGTAACATGCAATTAAGATAAGAAATTATGAAGTTATTAATTGATGCATTCATCTTTAATATTGCATAAGGAAAAATCAACGAAAATTGCATCACTATGACACAATTATATATATATATATATAAACTAAATCTAAAAATAACATCGTTTTCACCATCACAAAATTTATGTGCATACTTTTCATATTCATATTCACTATTTTAAAAATATTTTAACGTGCAATTAGTTATTAATACATATATTCTCAAGCTTGATGTCATGTTTGCCAGTCATAATTTTGTATGTAAACATTCACACTCTTGACTTGAGATTCTAATCCGAGTGCCAGTAAAATCTAGAAATTTACTTTCAGACGCATTGAAGTATTTAGTTTTATCAAAGAAAATACTCATTTCATTTTTACTATGACGTCATTTTCACTCACTGAAGCCCTGTGAGATAGCTTCTCAATTCAGCATCAGTGGAATAAAAAAAAAAAAATTTAATGTAACAACTTTATGTATAAAAATGCATTTTTTTTTTCTTAAATCATGACGTCATTTTGTTCAAAAGTTTTTAAAAAGTTATTTTTAATTGTAATATGAAAATGGCATCCGTAATGATACGGTAATTCCTGTTTTTTCCCTTCTCGCTTCAACAATGAAAGTAACCCAATTACCACAAATGTGAAGAAATTTCATAAAGGACTTTTAAAATTAAAATATGAAAATGGGATTATTTTTAAAAATAACAAGTGTGGGCACATTTACAAATAATGTACTTTCATTAACATATATATCAAAATAGGTTCAGTAGAAAGCTCAGGCCAGATGACTAAAAAAACAACCTTGTCTTTTAAATATAGCTTTCTCAGTGCTAACTCTTAATGAATGTATTTAATTTTTGACATGCATTGTTTATGCAACAAACATTTATTTAACAATTATTATGATCTAGGAGAAACCTTATTTGATGTGTAATCTAAAAGCATTTATCAGTAATAAATAACAGTTCATTTCATGTGCTGACACAAATATCTACTTTAGAGCATAAACAATCCCATAACTTCATCATTGTTGTGAAATACATTTCTTTTAGCAATTATAGCAATTTTGGAAACTATAAATCATGTGAAATACTTTTCTACTAAGAAATTATCTTTATTGCTTAAAAATAAACTAAAACTAAACTCTGTGGCTATACAATCCAAGAAGGATCTGGCCGACAGTGCCCATCTCTGTTTTCTTGCCCCTGGGCGCCGAGGTGCTATGCAGCATGCATCTCAGCCAGGTAGTCAACCTAATGCGAGACCCTCGGTGTTTAGTTCTCAAGCAAGCTTGCTACTCATTTTATCGACCCCAAAGGGATGAAAGGCTGAGTGAACTTTGCCCAGTCGGGAGTCGAACTCTCGACCTGCAGTGCAACAGACAGGCGTGCTGACCACTACACCGCTGGGCTTCTAAAAATAACTATTATGGTTTATTTATATCTGTTGTTCAAGGACACTTCCTGGTTTGCAGTGCAGCTACATTGGAAGAAGGAGATGGGGTTGAACTTTCAAGAAAAACACATGCAGCAGCTCATTCTTTTAGCTGTGACCTTTTAATTTCGCAACCGGGCATCCACAAAACCTGGCTCTTGTTAAACTTAACAAAACGCATTTCTGTACATGCAGGAAGATGTCAATATATGTTTTTTCAATATATAATTTTATTTACATCTCGTGTTAATTTACTAGTTCGATAAACACACACAGTCTTCCGTACATGCATCTTAATTCAATTTTCAACAAACTGCAAATAAATAATGTGAAAATATTTTAAGTGTAGACTTACCTTATTCCTTTCCTTTTGGCAATCTAAGTCTTTAGAGAGTGACACAATTTCTTTTTTGCACTGTTCCACTTCTTGTAAAAGTTGATTAACAATAGTTTCTTTTTCTCGAATCCTACATTGTAAAAGCATATAATATATATATATATATTTTTTAATTTGACAATTATTGACAACATTCAAATTGAACTCTACATATGACAATCATTAGCACAAATGCAGAAAATATTTTTCCCTCCAAAACTTAGAATTAGCAACTCCTCATGCTCACAAATGTTTTGTTATAAATTTTTAAAAGAGTATAACTCATTTAAAAACATTTTTAAGTTATACACTAACTAACAATTTCTTTTGGCTATATTTATACCTCAGATAATGAATGTTTCGTTGTATGTTCTCATTAACATAATAATGTAATCATGCTGCAAATTTTAAGCTTTTCTCTTTAAAAGCTTTTCAAATTTTTGAAGATGTGTTTGATGCAACATCATTTACCAGTATACTCTGGCTCTTGGTAATAATTAGTAAAGTTGGCATAAATAAAGCCATCTAAATAAGTAACAAATAAAGGCAATATTCTAAATTGTTATTCTCAACATTTTAATAACTTTTATTGACGTTTTAAATATGTTATTGTAATAGGAAACATGATTGTCTTATTCCTAAGTAGCATTTTTTTCAGCTTGTTTATTCAAATTTCTGGTATGAAACATTTATACTATAAGATATGACATACGAAACAAATATGATTCATGCAGCATGGTGAACAAACTGGTTCATATGACAGTGAAATATGATGAAAAATTGGAACAAATACACTGTAAAGTGTATGGGGTAGGATCCAAACCAAAAATCAGAGGTTTCCCACCAAATTCTGGAAAATTGACATCTTTGATTTATATTTAGATTGAAAAGAGTAATTTTTAGCTTACAGGCTATCAAAGCCTGAGAGCTTATGTGCCCGCCTGTTCTGTATGTACGTACGTAACGCAATAACTTTTGATAGAAATATCGGATTTGCTTCAAATTTTTTTTCTAGGTTCATTTTGATAAGTCGCTTCCCTGATTAGTTTTGGGGGTTCATTGTTTAAGGATAAAGGGGGAAAAGGGGGTTGTCCCCCTTAATTTAGATAAATGGGTTTTTCATGCAGAAGTATTCAATTTGCTCCAAATTTGTCACACCGGTTTATTACGTTAAGGAGCTTCCCTGATTAGATTTGAAAGTTCATTACTTAAGTATAAAGGAGGAAAGGGGGGCTATCCCCCCTCCCCCCTTTAATTTAGATAAATGTGTTTTTCATGTAGAATTGTTCGATTTGCTCCAAATTTGGTATACCAGTTCATTTTGATAAGGCGCTTCCCTGATTAGTTTTCGGGGTTCATTGGTTAAGTATAATGGGGCGAAACGGGGGCTAATCCTCCTTCATTTAGTTTTTGAGGGGCATTATCCTTTGAAATAAGAAAATAATATACAATTAATGTGAATAGCCTGTGAGCTCAATGCTATCAGTTTAACTGGGCACTTTTATTTTTATTTCAAATGGAAGACTTTATAGATTTTAAAAATTGAATAAAACATTTCAAAAAGATAAATTGTTAGATTTGAAACTGATGCTGCTTCATTAAAAAAAAAAAAAGGGTGCATTCATTGTGCATATTAAAGATAATACTCTGCTTAAAAAAACAATAATAATCACTCAATTGCATGCAAGTTGAAATCATTCACAATGAAGTAAAAGAAATAATATCCGGAGCAACTGAAGAAATTTAAAAATGTATAAGCTAAAATATATGTCATATTGCTAGAAAAATTCATGATGTAACCAGAAATTTCAGTAATAAAATTAAAGCTATAATTTCAATATTTGTTGCCTATTACATTATAATTCATGAAAATACAGATGAATTAAATTCTACTTAATTTTCAGTTTTCATTCACAGACATGTGTACTTAAAAATAAGCTAGGAATTTCTGGGAATTATTCCTATGATCGACAGAAGCACCATAGTTAATATTTTTTACCAATGGTTTTATTAAACCAAATTGATTATAAATAAGTTAACACTGTATCAAATATTCATGTTTTGGAGTAATATTTTATAATATAAGAATATTTACATTTTGAGGTAAATTATCAATAAATAAAACAAGAACATATACTTACATACAATCATGCTCTTCTGCATTTATTAACCTAGGCTATAAAATAAGCAAAACATTAGAAAAGAAAAATTCTGAAGAAGGATTTGGACTGTTTATTTTTTTAAAATGGCAAGTTCTCTTTTAGGAGAAATTGAAAAAAAAATTATGCAAAACTTAATGCAAACTTTTAATTTAAATGTTATCGATAACTTATTATAAAAAAAAAAAAAGTATATTCATTTACACTAATCAATGAATGTTTTATAGAAAATTACATAATAAATGATAATAGAAAGATTTAAGAAAATCAAGAAAGGAGAACTAATTCCACTTTTAAAATAATCAATCCATTTAATGATTCACAAAAATATATAACAGAGGAATATTAAGTTAAATTGGCTCGCATTGTTTTTAAGTGAGAAAAGAGATAACCATTAATTCTACTTAAAAAATTTAGAGTCAGCACAAGGAAAGTAATTTTTTAATAACTATTGACTGTTATAGATACGAAAAAAAAAAAAAAAAAAAAAAAAAATCACTCACTTATCAGTAAAATAAAAAAACATTGTAATAGAGTTTTACAGTAAAAATAAAGGCTTAAAAACATTTTAATAACCAGTCATATTAGTTTTGTACACACATATAGTGACAATCTGAATATCAATAATGATGAACTATTTTTGCAATAAACTATCATTTTTGTTATTTTTATGAAAATAGTTTATCATTACTTATCTTGATAATGTCACCACTCTCAAAACTGATATGAAATGAGTAGGTCTGTTTATTGAAAGGTTTTAAGGGGAAATATATTAACTAAATCATTTCATAGTAACTTAACCATGAATTAGCAATCAAGTTTCATTAAAGGTATAAATACTTGATTAAATACATAAGCTTCAAATGCAGCAGAAATTTATTTAGTGATAATAGTTAAATAATCTTAAAAATTTAGTGGAGGAATAATTAAAAAAAGAAAAAAATTAAGAAATAATTGGAGTAACTAAATTACCAGAAGAAAATGCATATTTTAGGTGGAAGGGGTAGAGGAAGGCAGAGATGTGTTATTTGAAAATTAGAGCTGTTTAGTGAGAGATTTTTTTTTTTTTAAATCTAATTTAGTTTTAAAAATTAGTATAATTCATTAAATACTACAACAAATGAAAGCTTGTATGATTTGGTAAAAAAAAAAAGAAAATGGCAAAAACATTAATTAACCACTTAACTGATTTGCCCGTATGTCGTATGGGCAAGAAGAGTTTGCTTGATCGATCACTTAATGCTTTTTGATACCACTAATTTTTTTAATTACTATTTCAGACTATTTAATAACAGAAATTTTTAGACTAAAAAGAATCACTTAAGTGGTTAAAAGGAACATAACAGAAAAATATAAAACAAACTATTTTGATTTTAAAACACATTTTAAAAAAAAAATCTAGTTTTAAACATTAATACTGTTTCTTGTTGTTGCTTAATGAACTGATGTATGATTCTGACTTTTTTTTTTTTTAAGTGCAAAAATATTAATCAAAATCAACATAAAAGAAGAATTTAAAATACAATTATGTTTTGATTTTAAAAACAAAAACTTTTTAGAATCTAGTTTTAAAAATTAATGTAATTCAATAAATATTTATATTTAAAAAAAAAAAAAACTTATGAGTTGAAAAAAGAGGAAGAACAAAAATGTTAGTGAAAACCAATATAAAAGAATAAGACAAAATATGATTTTTAAAAGTATACTTATTAGTATATCATAGAAATACATTCAAAAATTTCAAGACCATAGTTCTTAAAAATGTAATATTTTTGTTATTTTATTTAAAATTGAGATCATTTTAAGTTCAAAAAAGCTTTTATTTTTCTTTCTTTAATGTGATTTCTTGTTCCAGAATATTATAAATAGGGCTGAATCAAGAACAAGATCATATACAGATAACAGCCAATTATACTCTGATATCTTAAGATCCTTCAACGTCTTGAAACAAGAACAAAAAATTATGCAACAGGCATAATTATGAAACACTTTCCAACACTAACAGGATTTTATTAAGAAATTTATTTTTTACCTAGAATGAAATGAGTTAAAATAAGCAACTTAAAAAACCCACAAAAATCCATTTTCAGCAATTATTGTCCATATCTGGTAATGTGTGTAAGTCTTCTGTGTAGACCTGTATGTGATTTATATGGTTTATACACACCACCTAATGCATTCAAAATTAGATCTGTTTGAAAGTGCATACCATAAACAAAAACACACTTCCAGCAATTATCAATCTTAGTCCTTTAACAAAGTCCAATTCATTTGTGTGTCTCTAAATGAATGACAAATGCTATTCATTCTATAATCTATAGAAAACATTAAGTGTACTTCAGAGATTTCATTATGTTTGAAGTATCATAATGTCATTACAATACACCGCAAAAGATTTTTCTCCATAGATCATAATGTAATGGAATCCATTTGCGAGTCTCTGTAAACGAACTTTAAATGCTAATTATTCTATACTCCTGAGAAAGCATGTTGTGGTCCATCTCAATGATGTATATTCATCTTATTAGCTTTTAAATATCGTAACATCAATAAAAAGCACCACAAACAATTTTCCCAATACACTGTAATGTGGCTGAATTTTATTGTGTGTCCCTGTAAAGGAACTATATATGCTACAGATTTAATTTTCATATTCTATAGTAAGCCTCTATAAACATATAAAAATTTCATGGGAATCCGAATATATTTACAAGAGTTAGAGCACAGACAGACAGACAAACTGAATTCATACATACTTTTCAACTATAATGAATGAAAAGCGTTAAAAATAAATATTTCTTTACTTTCCACATTTAATCAATGTGGTTTCTCTATAGCTATTCAGAAAGTTTTCTTTGAAATCCTTATTTTGTCAATTTACAGATTCTTCTGTTAAAGTTACAATTGATTTACATCTATTCTGTCTGAATTTGAAAAGGCTCATAGAAAAAAACTTTTTAAAAGAGTGAGAAGATTTAGCAGTTTTCAATTGAACATTTACCCGTTCCCCCCCCCCCCCCCTCCCTGAGATTTCAGTGAAAATAAAATCCCTATAATAATTTATCGTCAGCTAGTATTTTTAAATGCATAAAATATTAAATTAAAAAATAAATAAAAAGAAGGCTTTCATTCATACTTTCTCAGCCATTTCTTCATTTTGTTGCTCTTCAGCTCCATCAGCAGACATCCTCTCTATACTCTGAGAAATTTGAGAAGCTAAAGATTCATTTTCTTGTTTTAAATTTTGAATGACTTGCAGTTGTTCGTGTTTTACATTTGTTAAATCAATAACTTCTTCTCTCATCTTTTCAAGACAATTAGCCATCTCTCTCTGCTGACGAGTGACCTCCTGCAAAATGGAATTAAACAAAAAATGAATAAAAATATGCATGTTAATTTGTTATATAAACACTATCAATTAAACATGAAATTTACATTGGGGTCATTCCACAGAATTTCAACAAATTTCATTATTTAATTAGTTGCCACACCATTTTTTCTATATCTTGTACGAAGAAACCTATATGAAAAAGAAGTTAAAACTCATTTGTAAAAAATTGCCACCATAAAAATCTTTTTAATTAGAGAGGGTTGAAAACAGCGATTTTACATATTTTTCAAAATTCAAAAAGGTTAAAATCTTGCATTTTGAACTAAAAGCAGACCTGCCAACCTTTGAAAATGAGAAATCGTAGCACACAAAATTTAAATTAATCTGGAGATTGGTTGGTTGGTTTTTCGTGTTTCACAGACATCTTTTGACATTCGTAAAAGGAATAAGTTTTCCGTCTTTCAACTCAATATAGTAAATTTTTTCCTCTGAAAGTTTTTATACGATTTTTAGAGTTTATTTTCGTTTCGTAGCGTTTTTTTTTTACATTTGTAAAAGGAGCCTGGTTCCAATATTTTAGCTCAGCGCCGTAAATTTTGACGGAATTCGCGATTTTTTTCCCGCCATCATTTCAGGATATTCACAATTTTTTTCCCACAATCGTAATTTACATTTTCCTATCACGATTCTTTGTTGAAATCTGCACTTTTACCATGAACTTTTGACGAAATTCGCATTTTTTACGCGATCCTTTGACGAATTTTGCGTTTTTTTTTTACCACGATCCTTTGACTAAATTAGTGTTTTCTTTCTGCGATCTTTCGGTGAAATTTGAGTTTTCTTACTAATCTTTTGATGAAATTTGCATTATCTTACTGATCTTTTTACGAAATTCGCGTTTTCTTTCTGCGATATTTTGACAAAATTCATGTTTTTGCCACGATCCCTTAACGAAATTTATTTTCTTCTGCGACCAATTGACGAAACTGATTTTTTTTTACACGGTCATTTGTCGAAATTCGCGATAGTTTATCACAAATCGTGCGATTTTGCACACTATTTCAAACCTTGCTTCTCAAGGAACCCCCTTCAGAATTCTTAAAATGGCACCCTTGTTTCTAAGGAAGGGAATTCTTGTATAAATATTTACAAAAACACGATTAGAGTGTTTTATGTTAAGAAGTTTTTTTTTGCAGACCAGAATTTTTTTTTTTTTTTTATCTCTCAGGAGCGTTTTTTAATGTCCGAATTTTCGGACTAATGGCCGATTTTTTAAAACTTTCGGAAATGAATACTTGGAAATTTCGGAACAGAATAACTCCTGAAAAATATGCTGCGCGGGATAAAAATCTCAACTAGAAACAAAAAATGCTTTTGTGTTTTTAGCAAAAAATCGTAGTTTAAGACCGATTTTCGTAGCATCGTAGTTTATATCTCCAAATCGTAGCAACTACGATTTTTTCGTAGCAGTTGGCAGGTATGTAAAAGACAAAAGAAAAAAATACAAAGATATCTCACACACTTTTTGTTACAAAAAATGTGTCAGTAAGTTTTAATACACAATGTACACAATTTTTTATATTAGATCATGTAATTGCTGTGGATTTACATGTATTAAAAAAAAAAATTGAGTGCTTTAAAATACACTGAAATACAGGGTGTCCCAAAAGTCTCTGTACAACTTCAAAAATTTATTACAAAAAAAATAATAATAGGCTTACAGCAAAAATAATTACAACAGTACACAGAGTAACTTAAAAAGTTTTTTTCTACTACCTTAGTATAGTTCTACATGAGATCCTTTAGTTGCATGAAGAATATCAAGTCGATATTCCAATTCCTCCCCTTGGGGGGTGTGGGGTGTTATGTAAAAGATGTCATGTATTAGATGAAAGTGAACAGTCTTGTGGGATTGAAACAAAAGATCCAAACAGTTGTACCTACTGTTAATGAATAATCTTTATGTTTTCCACAAGTTTCACATTATTGTGAATTAAATCAAAGTTGGGAGAGCAATGTTCAAGATTTTGAATTTATATCATTTTTAAAGACATAATTTTATGTATTATGTTTGAAGAAAAGTAAAATCGAATTTTTGTGTTCTTCATTTGTAAATAATCACCAACAAGAAATCCTTTAGAACATATTATTGGAAATCGAATTATATACAAAATTTACACTATGTACATATTTATAGAAGAAACACATGGTTAATAATTGAAAATCACTTGTTTAAATATATATATATATATATTTCGCTGGGAATCGAAGATAATTTATAAAATCAAGACATTTTATTTTCTTTGTTCCTTCTAGAACTCATGATTCTAAAAACAATTAAAATTTCAGCAACTATTTTCTTCTATAAGAAGCCATAATAAAAATAGGCGTTTTCATGCTCGAGATAAATTCCATTTTAAAAATTAAACAACATTTCTTCTATTTTCCGAAGACCAAGAGAAACAATGCAGTTTACTTACTGCGTTTAAGTTTTACATTACTACCATAAAACTAAACAAAAAGAAAAAGAGAAAATGTTTAATATTAATTCTCTAGTCAGACCACGTGATCTGGCACCTGCCGTCTGGTCGAGAGATGAAGGGGTTTGCGAAATATTCCACAACTGTTGATGTTAGCATGCTGAAACACACGTGGATGGAATTACAATATTAACTTGATATTCTTTATGCAACGAAAGGATCTCATGTAGAAGTATACTAAGGTACTTCTACATGAGATCCTTTCGTTGCATTCTAAGGTAATAGAAAAAACTTTTTACGTTATTCTATGCACTGTTGTAATTATTTTTGCTGTAGACCTATTATTTTTTTGTAATAAATTTTTGAAGTTGTACGGAGGCTTTGGGGACACCCTGTATTATTCAAAATGCCAGTTTTTGAAATATTATATCTCATGAAGGGAAAGAATTTTCATGTGTGTTATTTCCAAACATGTCCAGAAAAAAAGCAGGCTGTTATCTTCTTTCCCTCCTGAATTATGACAGTTTAAATTTTCATGTGATTTGGAAAGGACCTCTCTGTATACTGTCTATATTATGCAAGTTCTTTACCATTATTCTAACTAGCTTACGCGATATGGAGTCTTGAAATTGTAGAAATGACAGCCTGCCACAAAAAAAGATCTTGATAAACAAGAAGCATTTTAATTTTACTGAATAATTTTTCTGGGTTTATTCAGGGAAATATTTCTGTAATTCACTGTACTTTTGTGTTATAATTAAAGTTTCAACAGCCATAGAATTTGTTTGCAAAGTTTTGATTCCTATATTAGAATACTGAATACACAAGGTTACCACAGTTCATCATTTGAAGTTTCTACATTTACGACCCTAGGCTCATACCATAACAGTCTGAGATCAAATATTTTCTTTAGTGATTTTTGTGTCAATAAAATGTTCAGAAAAAGATTTTATGGACTTATACTATGAACATAGTGATATAACTGTGGTAACTTTGTGTGTTCAATGTTCAAATATAAGAATCAAAACACTTGGCAAGAAAATATGACTTTTGAATCTAATAACACAGTACAGTAGTACATAGTACAGTAGATTACAGAAATATTTCTCTAAAAATTTAAAGCGAAAATTTTTTGAAAATTGAATTTAATTTATTTTCTATATAGGTTTCTTCATATAAAGTATGAGAAAAAATTAAAAAATAATGCAGCAACCCATATTTGTAAAAAATCTGTGGAATGACAATTGTTTATATGATATTATCGAATAATAGAAAGCAAAAAAGTCGATCTATTGGGTCATCCAGAAAGTTCTGCAGTTTTTTAAAGTGAAGCTTGGTTTCATCTAGTTATTTTGCTACTACTGATATGACACGACCTTGAATGACCCAGATGTACATTCAGTCTTGTATTGTCACATAATTTTTGTTTCAGTGCAGTGCTAAGACTGGGGAACCAAAAAATTTAATTATATTATGCTCTTTTATTTCAAAACTAGTTGGATGTGCCAATCCCAAAACTTTCTTCTATCTTATACATCTTAATATTTCAAAACCTAGTTACACATGTTAATACTTCAATATTATTAGTTCAATACTATACCAACTTTGATTTTCATCTTAAATTTCTGCTCAAGTCAATTAAACGGACTGAAAACGAGTTAATCTATATCATGATATTTGTTAAAATTATTAATTTTTCCTTATTCTGTCGTTATCAGCTGTTTGCGAATAGCCGGCATAGCAGGAAGCGAGTTCCCGCCGCTGCACAATAGAACTACGAAAAATCAAGAAAAGTATACAAAAATCGCTAGCACAAAGCCCCTTTACCGCGCAATATTTCCAAATTCAAGGAGAACCTGTTGGCCAAAGCCAAAAACAAGCACAAACATTTTGGTTCAATTGTATGCATAATTTTATACGCTGTTCGATGGTACAATAATGAAAATGGCACAGAGATCGGAATTATAGCGCTCCCTTCTTTCGGAATTTTTTCAAGTTCAGGGAGGACTTGTTTGCCATAGCCAGAAACATGCACAAAAAATTTGGTTCAATTATATGGATAACTTCATACGATTTTCGATGGTACAATAATGAAAATGGTACAGACATCGCAATTATAGTGCCCCCTTCCGGCAGAATTTTTCCAAATTCAGGGAGGACCTTCGTGACATGACCAAAAATAAACACATAAAATTTGGTTCAATTCTATGCATAACTTCATACACTTTTCAGCGGTACAATATTCAAAATGGCACAAAAATTGTACAAAAATCGCTATTATAGCGCCCTCTACGAGGGATTTTTTTACAAATTAAGGGAGGACCACCTTGCCATAGCCAAGAACTTAAAATTTTTTTTTGGTTCAATTCTATGCATAACTTCATACACTTTTCGATGGTGCAATATTCAAAATCGCACAAAAATCGCTATTACAGCGCCCCCTAACGGCAAATTTTTTGCAAATTCATGGAGGACCTGCTTGCCATATCCAAAAACTTAAAATAAAAATTTGGTTTAATTCTATGCATAACTTCATACACTTTTGGACGGTACAATATTCAAAATCGCACAAAAATCGCTATTACAGCGCCCCCTACCAGCGAATTTTTTCCAAATTCAGGGAGGACCTGCTTGCCATAGCCAAAAACTTAAAATAAAAATTTGGTTCAATTCTATGCATAACTTCATACACTTTTCGATGGTACAATATTCAAAATCGCACAAAAATTGTTATATCAGCGCCCCCTACCGGCGAATTTTTTCCAAATTCAGGGAGGACCTGCTTGCCATAGCCAAAAACTTAAAATAAAAATTTGGTTCAATTCTATGCATAACTTCATACACTTTTCGATGGTACAATATTCAAAATCGCACAAAAATTGTTATATCAGCGCCCCCTACCGGCGAATTTTTTCCAAATTCCGGGAGGACCTGCTTGCCATAGCCAAAAACTTAAACTAAAAATTTGGTTTAATTCTATACATAACTTCATACACTTTTTGATGGTACAATGGCGACAGACAGACTGACACACAGACAGACAGACATTTTCTATAAACATGTTTTTTGGAATCTCCGACCCATAAAACATGCAAATCCGTCGAAAACCGGAAGTCAAAAAAAATTTTGATTACAATACTTTCTTCTATTGAAGATAGAAGAAAGTAAAAAGGTTAAAAGGCTAGTCAGACTGCTCATAAAATTTGGGATGTACACAGACGAAGTGCTGCTTCAGATGACACAGTTCAAAGGTGGTTTAAGAGTGTGACTCTGGGATATGTAAATTGGAGCAAACATTCTGTTATGTAATAACATCCTTTCCAATTAAAATTAATTAAAAAAAATATTTTAAAATATTTAAATTAAATCAACAAACTTCTTTACTTTCAAAATTTAAATTCTACCTTTAAATATTCATTAATTTTCGTTAAGTTCGTTTTTCAGTTAAATTTCACTTAAAAACAATTTTAATTTAATCGCCATAAAAGATCGTAAAAAATTATCAATAATAAAATAATAAATCTTAAAATTAATACTTTCTACCGTAATAGAATATTTTTATAATAATTTTCAAATCTAAAATTCATCATTTAAAGTTATTTTATTCAAACACTTCTATTACTCTGTGTGGCATCGTTTTTTTTTTAAATCAGCCAATCAAGGACATCCGTTCCTAACGCCGGCTTTTTGATAGCGTCCTTTTGCAATAGCATCGCTCTCTTCCTGCCTGGATTCTACTGCGAGCGGACGTATTCTGCTCTCGGCGGCACCGCCTTTTTCTTTTTCCTGGCATATCGGCGTCGGGCTAAACGGGTCCTTCGCTTGATATTGCCATTTTAATATCTTACTTAAAAATAATCTTAAAGTTAAATCTTACATCAAAGTAAAATTTGTAAAGGTATTGGATAAATTGGTTTCACAACATCGTTATGTACAGTTCTGTTGTCACCAACGTCACAAAATGGTTTCTTTAAAATGAGATGACGAAGAAAAATTTCGAGATGTGTTTCAACGATCGGCATAAAGAATCCAAATATGGGCCGTCCTACGCCATCCATCCATTATATTGTGAATATGCAATTATGAAGATATATTTGGATCTACCAGTATGTAATATTTGAAAGATGCTATGAACAGGTACGAATGTTAGTTTTTCTGGGCGTGGCCTAACAAGATTTCCGAGATGATCTTTCT
This sequence comes from Maratus speciosus, assembly GCA_963932465.1. Classification (NCBI taxonomy): domain Eukaryota; kingdom Metazoa; phylum Arthropoda; class Arachnida; order Araneae; family Salticidae; genus Maratus; species Maratus speciosus. The sequence goes on along the minus strand of OZ010794.1, from coordinate 256,429,829 downwards.
TTTTGGATATTTAAATCTTGCAGTACTCTTATTGTGTATTACGACATGAAATGTAGGATTTATTGTCTCTATAAACTAAAAAGCGAACTATGTGGTGGAACTCTTACAGCAGTAATCTATTAATTTGATTATTTTTCATTAGTAGATCATAACGAATGATGATGTTGGAATGATCAGTATCAATTTATCTTTAATGTTTTTGAAGTAAATTCTATGCACATTTGATATTCTATGAGTAAAAATTTAAATATATTCGAATATAATAATGAAACATTTTGATATTATAATTGTAAAGAACAGATGCATCTCGTTTTCTCTCCCCATTCCCCCCATTTAATTAAAATAATACTTTAATAAAGGAAATTGTTTATTTAAATATATTTGTGTATTTTCCTGTGTTTTGATTTACGTGTCTCTTAATATTATCATAAAGTGCCAAATTAATTTATTACAATGATGTATTAAAGAATAATTAATTATAAACGTTCTAAAGCAAAGATTTAACACTTAAGAAAATGATGAGTGGCACAATCTGTCGTCTATTTATAGAATGCTGAAGATAAAGGATTTTTTATCTGCTTGTAGATCATTCATTTAAAACTACAATAGGCAGTGTTTTCATCAAAGTTTGCAACATAAAACATATTTTAATAGGAATTACTTGTTCATTGAATACTCTTACGCTTCGGCCAGACCCTGAGGCCTAACGGGGGAAAAATCCCCTAAAGATTTGTGCATGTTACATACGCCGAGAATTTCTTATAAACTGGCTTTTTTTTTTTTTAAACGCCTGCCGAAAATCGGGAGTACGCTCTCCGCGGAATAGCCAATCAGAAAACTCCAATGGCTGGAATATCGATAATGAATCGATGAAAAATGTTTTAGCGGCGGAATAATCACCGTGGAATGGCAACACTCTAACGGGCGGGAAAGAAAGATTGTTGGCATCTTGGGAGTTCTTGTGACGTCAAATGGAATTTCTGGAGTTTACCGAGATAAGAGCATTTTCTGAGCTAAAAAGATTGCTTTTTTGATACACGGAGTGAATAGAAAGTCATTAAAATGAGGAGAAGTGTAGGAAATATAAGCTCGTTTCTCTGGCAAACTATTTTAGCAATTATTCTGAAACTTTACCAGACGAATATGAAAAAATAATAAAATACAATAAATTTAATTTCAAATTAAAATAATTAAGGATAAAGATTTAGAATTTAATATTTAAACTTGGTAAAATTTGCTGTCAAATTGAAAGATCGTAATTTGAAGTAGTTAATTAAAATAAACAAAATATACAAAATTAAATTTATGTAAATTTAAGGAGGGAGAATGTTATGTAAAGCTTTTACAACATAACAAAGAGGTTTAGTCTCGATGATGATGCTCGCACAGGACCACTATCATCTGTAAAGAAGGACCTCTTAAAAGAAGCTATTGCTGAAAATCGACATTTTATAGTTCAGGAGCTATCACAAAGATTAAATATCCCAAAAAGTATAGTGCATGATCATTTGAATGAGATTGGGTATGTAAGCGGCTATGATGTGTGGGTTCCCCATACTTCAGCACTGCAGAATTCGCTTGCTTTAGTTTCTGTATGTGATTCTTTACTGAAACAAAATGAAGAGGCTCCTTTTTTAAAACGGCTCATTACTGGAGATGAGAAATGGATACTATACAATAATGTTACAAGGAAAAGATCATGGGGTAAGTCAAATGAACCTCTCGCAAGTAACACTGAGAGGAAAGTTGCATCCCAATAAAGTAATGCTTTGTGTATGGCGAGACTATTAAGGAGTTATTTAGTATGAATTGTTGCCACCAAATCGGACAATAAATTCGGAAAAATAATGTTCCCAAAATGCAGTTTTGAAAATAAAAATTGAAAAAAAGCAACCAGAACTGTTCAATTGCCAAGGTGTCCTATTCCAACATGACAATGCTTGGCCCTAGATTGAGAGGAATGCTAGGCAATGCCCTATTTAGTATGGGTGGGATGTTTTGCATACCAACATATTCACCAGACCTGGACCCTTCAGATTTTTACCTTTTCAGATCACTTCAAAATTCTCTGAACGACCCAGAAGTTCACATCCTTGGAGTCTGTCAAACAACACCTTGATCATTTCTTTACGACTAAATCTAATGACTTTTTTGAAAAGAGAATTTCCCAGCTGCCAGAAAAGTCATAGCAGACGGAAAAGCCATAGAGTAAAATGGTGCTTATTTGATTCAACAAAATTCTTATATTTTTGTACTTCTTTACTGAAATTTATCAAAAAACCCACAGAACTTTCCAGATGACCCAATATATTTGATTTCCCTATCATTTTGAAGTCATAAGGATGATTTGAAAAAATAATTTTACATTGATTAAAAAAAATTTCTTATTTCACTCAGTAATACAATATATTTTTTCAATATCAAATTTGCTTAAATGTATAACATCCGATTCATCAACTCAATGAAATTATTCTTCTAAAAAATTTAGAAGTTTCATGTATACTGAATTGTGCTTCAGTTATTTCTTTGTCATCATTTTTACTTATTTACTGTCCATGAGATGATATATTTGCAAATAATTCAACATGATTTACAGGAATAACGATTCATTTTGAATTCTTCATTGCATTACTTTTTATTAAAATCACTAATGCAATAAAGCACACTTAGTTTCTGAAAAATGCAGGCCAGAAAAACAATCCCATTTTTAATCCTTTGTATCTTTAACTGAGAAAATATTAAAAATTCACATTTTTCAACTTTTTAAAAATGAAGGCTTACTGATTTTAACAAGATAGATCTTTAAAAAGGCATGCAAAGGACAAAGAGGAATTTTATATCAGTTAGGAATATTAAGACACATTAAAATTTAAAAAAATAAAAACTGGACAGAAAACATTCATTCCTAAAAAATAAACCAAAGAAAAATCCATTAAAACATACAAAGAGATTCATGTAATTTCAAAAATTGCATACTTCTAATCGATTTTGTAGCTTCATTATCTCCTGTTCAGATGTGTTCAGTTGATGTTTTGCTTCATCTAACCTTTGTCTTAGAGAAGAGTTGTCAGCTTCCAGGCTACTACAAACTGATTGTGCATTTTGTAGTTCTTGAACTAGAGATGACCTGGCATTTTCAGTCTGTTGGATTTTATTGCTCAGTTCATTAATTCTTTGATTGTAACTGTACTTTTCTTCCTGATGTGAAGATGTAAGCTGCTCTATGTGTTTCTCAAGCTGTTGAATTTGATGGTGCAGATCTTCCTGACTTTGCTGCATAGCTGCTTGATGAGTTTCAAATTTCTCACGAGAAGATCTAAGCTGTTCTATTTCATGTTGAAGACGTGTGATTTCCATGGAACTTCGTTGTTGCTTCCTAAAATACAATTAACAGTGTTAAGCACAAAGAAGATTTCTAACAAAAAGTTAAATTATTGGAGAATAGCTTACTCTGACTCTATTCTATTTAGAGACTGGAGCTGATTGTTTTCTTCTTGTAACCTTTGAAGAGCCAATGAGTGTTCTTCCTTCATTTTGTTTTTCAACTATGAGGAGAAGAAAAAGGAAAATTGTGTATTTTATGCATTATTAGTTCTTAACTGTGGCTTTACCCACATTAATTTACAGTTTATTCGTTACTTTTTTTTAATAAATAAAAAATTATAAAATACAATATTCAATATCTATTAAAAGTAGGTATAACAATGAATGAGAATTTTATTTTTGCCATTCATTTTGAACACATTTTACAATTTAGTTAAAACTACACAAATTGTCTAAATCAAGAATTTCCAAACTGTAGTACACAAGTTTCTGATACCGGTATGCAAACATTCTATTTTGAATGGAGTGGAGTTAATTAAGGATTTTCTAGATCACTAAATAACACCTTTCTTACACTATGACAAAACAGAATCTTCCAGGACAAAAAAGAAAATATATTTTTCACTGTAAATAATTTTACATAGCAGAACAATAACATCAATTTCACTTTTGTGAAATTTTATTGGTAAGAATGAAATAATAAAAGTGCATCCTGAATAGATGTATGGTATAAATGAATAGCAAGAATGCCATATAGTAGATGAGTATTTTATCGAAAATTTAACGACAGAAATCCTTTTGTCACTGTAAACACTGCTACCATACCTGACAAGAGATAAAAAAGAGCAGATTGTACTATTTTGAGATGGAATTCTTGAGAACATTTTAAAAAGGAGGAAGTAACAGTTCCGTTTGATCAGAAATAGAATTATCTTGGATTGCTGTGAGAACCATAATATTCTGCTTCTGTTTAGTACAATTTATCTATGTGAAAATGCATTTTCTATCATTCTTTAGACAAAAGCAAAATACAGGAATAAATTAAATACTGAATCAGATATGGCTAAAATTAAATATTGAACCAGATTTGAAGAAGCTGTGCTTGGATTAAGTAGGCTCATTCTTTGGATAAAGAATGCAAGACGCTATAAATATCTCAACCTACAGTATATATCAGTGCCAAAACTAGAGGGGTGGGGGAAGACAAGCCATAAGCAGGGTATGTGCCCTGTATGCCAGTGTAGAAGTCACAAAGTCATCCAAGATATTGTAGATCAATTTACTGTCCCAATTGGGCTCAGATTGGTTCAGTATTTCAGATGTTACAGTGAAGACAAGAATTGCATTAAACATAAATAAAATAATTGCAATAGGCCGATTTTTAAAGGAATCAATCTAAAAATATTAAGATTAGTATACTTTCTAGTAATTATTTCATATCTAAAAAAATGCAATGGATTGAAAACATCTTTTTATAAATTTCTTTTGGAAAGGAGGGGGGAAAGGGTCCAAAATCTACGCTTGTCTAGATGAAAAAATTCCTAGTTTCGTCCTTGATATATATTAATCATATGTCATAAGTTTTTGTGGTCCTCTACCCCTCCAAATTAAGATTTATTTTGCATATTATCTACCCTATATATATAAAATCCTAATGAAACAAATTTATGAAATGATTTTATGAAACAACTGATTATGTTTCACAGCGATTTCTCCTAAAACATGGAATATTATGTGGTGAAATTAACATAAAAATCCATATTGATCCGCAGATCTCAAAACTGGTATTAGAATTTCAAAATTTGAATTAGTTTGAGATATTAATTTTTTTTCCAACTTGAATTTAAATTCCCTAATGATGGCAACCAGATTACTCCATTCTTGCGGAAAAGGGAGAAAACGGATAGGGATTATTAGATTTCTTCTTTTTCGCTATTTTCAAATTAAAATTGAAATTATCTTATTTCAATCAGTAATGAAGACAACACTGTGATTAAATAATGATTTTCAGGAAAATTTGATAAAACAAAAACTTTTTTTCACATTTCGACCATCAGAAATCAGTTTCTTTTAAAAATCAAAGATAGTCTGTTATCTTACACTTTGACATAATTTCCACTGACATGAAAAAAAAAATCCATTTTTGTGGTGGGAGGGAAAGGGAGGAAAGGGATTATTGGATTTATTTTTTGTTGTCATAGTGAAATTGAAAAGTGAAATTATTAAAAACAGAAGGAAAACTTTCGCATGTTAAAAGCAGAAAATATGGGAAATTGCATCAAAATATTTACATGTAAATATGAAAAAAGTACGAAAACTTTAAAATAATAAAATTACTGAATGCAAAACACATTTAAAGGTGATAATTATGTCATATGTAAAATGCCTTAATATTAAATATCGTCATATTTAAATTGTCTGAAATAATTAAAATATTACACGTGAAAAACTTTTAATGATAAATATTAGGTCGTATTTAAAAAGCTAAAAAAATATTCCCAAGCACTTTTAAATTAAATATGTACCCGTGAATCTTAAGAGAGAAAATAAAACTTTCAAAATAAATTATTACATGGGAAATGCATTTGATATTGAAAATTACATCATATATTAAAAAGATACATTTAAAACGATTTTCATTCCCGAGAATTTTAATGTTACGTCATTTGATATAAAAGTAGTGCAACTAGCAGATTTGTTTATATATGACATCACTTGATGCAGCACAAATACAAGTAAATGTAAACACAAAATACTTTCAAATTTGATAAATACGTATTAGAGAATTCTGATATTCTTATTAATATAAACAATATACATTGTAAAAATAAATAACATGAAAAAATGCATGGTGGTGCATTAAAATAGGGAAAAGAATCAATGAATAAACTATACCTGTTCCTAAAAATATCTAAAACTAAAACTCTATGAAAACATAAAATGCAAGCGTAACATGGTTCTGAAAGCTATTCCCAAGCAGACACAGTTTAACGGCGAACCTAAAGGAAGAATAATGTCCATAGCATCATTATAAGTCAGAAAGATAGCAACATTTTTCACCTAACCATTTTTTACAAGCTGTTTTTCAAATGTGTAATTGATCTTACTTATTAGTCCTAAAACAACCATAAGTTACAGCGATGGATGAGGCCATGGTAACCGAAAAATGCCACTTTCAAACAGAAAAGCATGGCAACCCGATTACAGGAGACAACCGTTAAATTGATAATATCATTCAATCATCCATAACCTGGTAATATTCTTTAAACGGGGCCCATTACTATGTTTTTAGAGGCTGCAAAGTCTGAACAGGGGTTGATAGGCATACCTTGCAGGGGGCTGAGCCCCCTAGTTAATAATATATAAAATGATGCTACCCTATGTATGAACGTCAATAAACTATTGTAATTTAAGAATTTTAACAATCATGCAGCTTTTAGAAATTTATCATTTGGGTGGGAGGACTAGAAATATATACTATTTTTTAAGTCTCCCTACAAAACTTTATACACATATACGTTTTTTCATTAGGTCTATTTTAGAGTTTTAAGGCCCCTTAGAGAGTGGCAGTCAAAGCCAGGTGCACCAAATGCTCTACTATAAATTAGTCCCTTATATTATCTTCATTACTTCATATCTTGTTATAGCCCAGTGGTTAGGGGGCTGAAATAATCCCTTCAGTTTAGGTCTAGAATGAATATGCTATGTTTTCCCCCTCATACTAGGTGAGCGTTAGGAAATATGTATAGATTTATAGTAAAAAAACATGTTTCGTTTAAATACCATAACAGTATCTCCAAACAGCTAACTCTGTCAAAAACATTGTCAATACAAATGTTGTAGAGCTTAAAATTCTGAGTAAAATGAGTACCTACACTTAATATTTTTGTTGAATATTAAGGTCGCAATTCCAGTTTAAAGTTTTAGACCTGTGGTCAGGGGATTGAACTCAGAATTAATTAGGAGAAAACTGAAAATTGTTTTAACCCCTTCAGTTTAGGTCTAAAATGAACGTACAATGTTTTCTTCCTCGTACTTGGGTGAATGTTAGAAATTATGTACATATTTATTTTCGAAAAACACGTTTTCTTTAATTACCTTAACAATATCTCAAAACAGCTAACTCTATAAAAAACATTGTCAATACAAATGTTGTAGAGCTTAAAATTCTGAATAAAATGAGTACCATCATTAATATTTTTGTTCAACATTAAGGTCGCAATTCTACTTCAAAATTTTTGAAATCAAGAGCTTGAAGCCAGGAGAGACCAAGTTAACAATATATCAAATGCAATATGCGCCCTTAATATTAAACAAAAATATTAAGTGTAGGTACTCATTTTACTCAGAATTTTAGGCTCTACAACTTTTGTACTGACAATGTTTTTGATAGAGTTAGCTGTTTTGAGATATTGTTAACTTGGTCTCTCCTGGCTTCAAGCTCTTGATTAGCGATTAAGGCAAAATTTTGAAATAGAATTGCGAACTTAATGTTGAACAAAAATATTAATGATGGTACTCATTTTATTCAGAATTTTAAGCCCTACAACATTTGTATTGACAATATTTTTTATAGAGTTAGCTGTTTTGAGATATTGTTAAGGTAATTAAAAAAAACGTGTTTTTCGAAAATAAATATGAACATATTTTCTAACATTCACCTAAGTACGAGGAAGAAAACATAGTACGTTCATTTTAGACCTAAACTGAAGGGATTAAAACAATTTCCAATTTTCTTCTAATTAATTCTGAGTTCAACCCCCTGACCACGGGTCTAAAATTTTAAACTGGAAATTTGACCTTAATGTTCAACAAAAATATTAAGTGTAGTTACTCATTTTACTCAGAATTTTAAGCTCTACAACATTTGTATTGACAATGGTTTTGATAGAGTTAGTTGTTTGGAGATACTGTTATGGTATGTAAAAAAACGTGTTTTTTGACTATAAATCTATACATATTTCCTAACGCTCACCTAGTACGAGGGGGAAAATATAGTATATTCATTCTAGACCTAAACTGAAGGGATTAAAACAATTTCCAGCTTTCCCCTAATTAATTCCGAATTCGGCCTTTTTTTGCTCCCCTACCACTGGACTATTAATAGTACATACCTTTTTATAGTACAAAGTCTAAAAGTTTGTTAATTTTGTACCTTTAATAGTACAAAGTCTAAAAGTTTGAGAACTCCTGGTCTAGATTAAGCATTTGACAGGGAAATTTAACATTTTAAAAATGTATATAAAATTAAATATACAGAAATTTTGGAAAACAGTTGCTCCTTTAAAGAGAATTTACCTTTCTCTTGAAGGATTCCATATCTATAAGAACGTTTTGCACAATTAGTGCTTAATTTGCACAAGAGCAAGTTTTGGTACTTCTTTACTGTTAGTGAATATTTAAATATTAGCCAGAGCCTACCAGAGCTTAAATACTATGCACCGAAGTCTACTAGAACAACACTGTATATTGTAATTCTCTGGTTGATAAAAAACTTTGCCAAGTAAAATTTTCTAAAAACACCCCATGCCTGATTTAAATATTTTTGCTAACTGTTCATTCATCAGATTTTATAATACATACTAGCTGTATGGTAACCCAACGTGTTGCATTTAAATTGCACAAGATTATTAGATTTATTGGGGGAAAATGAAATCTAACTTCATTGAAGATTTAGAAGACAATTATAATATTAATTTTACTAAGTACTATATTTCAAGTAATAAATCATATTTACAATTTGGGTTTAAAACTTTCCACATAAAAATGCACGTTTTCAATAACTTTGTTTATTGAAAGCATTTCGTTCTTCCAAGGTTTGGTTTCTAATTTCGGAGCTGGTGAAATAAATGTCATTTGTAAGAAATTAAACAAAAATGGCATTTTAAAGAATTTATTCAAAAGCATTTTCTATTTATGAATTAAAATAAATGCTTACAAAAACATAATTTTTCTAGCTAAAACACTTTGCTTTTAATGCTTTTGTGAAAAGTTTTAATCACCATCTTAAGGGAATAGTTGAAAATCATTTGTTTTTCTCTTTAATTTTTTTTTTTTTTTTTTTGTAAATAGGGAGCAATAATTCTTTAACTAAATGCACAGAGATTATTTTTTTTTCCTCCTTTGTTGAATATAAAATTTAAAAAAAGCTACAACAAAATAACTTTTTTACGTCAATCATTCATTGACAGAATGATTTTTTTTGCTTTTTAAGACAACCAGATTCCCAAAGCTTAAATATGTCAAAACAGGTTTTTATTTCTTCGAATTTTCTTGAAAAATGTCATTTAATCACGGTACCATTTCCATCATCTGTTCAAATAAAAAGTATTTATTCTTATAAACTTTTATGACAAAATGACATGAATAAAAATATAATAATCACTATTTCTCTCCTTTCTCTTATCTAGAACAGCATATACCAAATTGACATAATTTGGACAAACTATTCAAAATTATTTCAAGTTTATGAAGTAAAATATATGCTAGCAAAAAATGCATTTTTCTCGCTAACCATTTTGCTATAGCGTCTTTATGAAATGTTTTAATCACCATCTTTAATAAATAATTACTTGAAAAACTGATTCTTCTTTAAATTCATTTCTTGTAAATAGGGGGAAATATTTTAAATGCAACAAGCTCAAACTTTCTTTTTCTTTTTAACCTCCTTGGTTGATATAATAAACAAAATTGTTTAACTTGCTTTAAGGCATAAAATGGATTTCAATGATTTAATTTAAATCCCAACAGTTTTAGTCTCGCTCATGCCCATTTCTCAAAAGAAGATTTAACAGACCTTCGATGTTTCACTCACCTTTCAAGAGTCTAAATAAACTTTCACAGAAACAACAACAGAAAAAGAGAAAGAAGGAAAAATATCTAGGAAAAGTTAACAAAATGGATAAGTGCCATCTGTTGTGGAAAACTGAAATTAAACAAAATACACAGCATTAAAAATCACTTCCTCCTTAACAAATTCAACCAAAGTTTGGATATATTAAATGAAAGAATGTTATTACAGGGTTGGCACAGTTTAAACCAAGCGGTTTTAACCGTGGTTTAAACCAAGTTTTTTTTTTAAAAAAGGTTTCTTTTTTAAAGAAAAAATCTAATATAATATTTCCTCTTTTTTTGTTCAATATTTAGCGTAAAATATTTTCATTTAAAAGAATGAAGATTATTTACAGCACTGGAGAACAAAACTAGTACAGGGGCTAACCATTTGCCTACTCGCCAAATGCAAATACTTCGTGAAATTGCGAGAAAAAAATTATTATGGCGAAAAAGCTGGCGAATGATTTATTTGGGACTCTTTTGTTGCTGTAATCATGATTTGGAATGTAAATGAATTTCCATTTTTAAAACGAGTTTACATACGGCCATACTCCTGGTCTATATTCCTCCTTTTCTTCTCGGCCGGCCAATTTTTCTGCTATGGAGTTTTTCTCCATGCTTAATGTGCATGTGCCATTTGAAGCGGAAGGCCGCCATTTTTCCATGCCTCTCACAGCAGGAAAAAGAGGAGCGAATATCACCTGCTCTCTGTTAGAAGAGCTGTTGGTGAAGAACCAAAAATTTGCAGCTTTTGAGTTTTGTTTTCAGAACGTTAGCTTTCAAGTTTTGTTTTTGATATATATATATATATTACATACACATATACTCCGTATGTATTCCTGTATAAGACTAAGAATTTCAGACAAAATTTAACAGTTGAAAATGGGAGGTCAACTTACATATGAGCTAGTAAAAAAATAAAATAATTTTTTGGCAGATAATCGGAGAATGGGCAAGTCTTAAGTAATCACATATGGGTCTAGGTTGGAGAGAGAGATAAAAGCGAACAATGGTCATTTCCAGTGATTGACAAAAAAAAAAGCTCAACAATAATGTCCCTGTAATTGTTCTGCACCCATTTTCTCTTGGGATAGTATTCCCTTCAGTACAGGGGCATTCCTTTCAACATTTTAATAACCTTTTTAAAAAGAGTTCAACCTGAGGGTGAGAATGCTTCTAGATATCTCTCCTAAAAGTCCTACAATACAAATTACTATATTTTAGCAGTCTAAGAAGTACCCTTGTAATAATGCTTGAATAGATTTTTCATAGAATTTTTTCTTTTTAAGTATCATTAAATTGATGTGAATAGGTTTCAAAATAGTTTAAGCTTCTTCAGTTTTACCTAATTACACAGTTTTAAAATGTTGAATTAAAAAAATCCGATTAGAAACGTTAAATTTTTGTTACTAATTTAAGGATGTTTTTTCTCCCCCCTCAATTACAAATCATTTTTCAACATACTACCAGAAATGTAGTTTGACTTATACATGAAAAAAATTTTTTTTTCAAAATTTTGCATAAGAATGGTATGATATATATCTATATGCAATATATATTATATCTACTTATAATAAAATCAGAGTAGAGAAAAGTGTAGGGAACCATTCCGGTGCGAGCCATTCTGGTCTGCGAATCAAATGTAGCTAAATGCCATGTTAGGCTTAATGGAAAACTCATGCTAACATATGACAGCTAAATGATAAATTTCTTCTACTTGAAATGTTGTTTGTTCAGCATATTTCCATATAAAACATGTATATCATATCCAATTATAATATATTAAGCTCCAAATTAAAATAAGCTATTATAAACATCCGATTACTATATATAAACAAAAGAAGACTTGTTGCCATTCACAATTTCCTGATCTTGAAACAAATGAATGACTCTTTAAACGCTCCCAGGGCTTGAAATTCAATTTTTCATAGGAGGGGAGTCTCCCTTCCAACATTTATAAATGGAGGGGAGTTGAGCTGTTTGGGAGGGAGAAAAAAAATCTTTAAAACCCACTGTTATTTTACGTTCTATTTAAAGAATTACATTAATACATACAAGCAAAAATACCATTGAAGCATTTTAAATCAACAACTCAGAATAATTATGTAAAATGCTTTTTAATTTAAATAAGGAAGAAAGTCAAGCTTTTATACAGATTATTTTTCAATTTTCAACCAAATTTAAGGGTCCTTCCTTAAACTAAACTCGTGTTTTTCCACGATCCTATGGTGAAAATTGCATTTTTTTTCTGCGATCCTATGACGAATATAACTTTTTTTCCCCGCTATATTTGGTGAAATTAGCGTTTTTTTTTTTTTTTTTTGCGATCCTCTGGTGAAATCTGCCTTTTTCTAGCGATTCTTTGGTGAAATTCGCATTTTTTCGCGGTTCTTTGACAAAAGTCGCGTTTTTTTGCGATCTTTTGATGAAATGCATGTTTTTCAGAGGCCCTTCTAATTTTGCATTTTTCCGCGATCCTTTGACAAATTCGCGTTTTTTCGCGATCTTTTGGTGAAATTTGAGTTTTATTCGCGATCCTTTGGAGAAATTCGCAATTTTTTTGCAATCCTTTGGTGAATTTCCCGTTTTATTAGCGATCATTTGAAGAAATTCGCATTTTTTTTCACGATTTTTTGGTGAAATTTGGGTTTTATTCGCGATCCTTTGGTGAAATTCGCGTTTTCTCGTGAACTTTTGATGAAACTCATTTCTTCGCGATCCTTTGACTAAACTCGCGTTTTTTCGCGACCCTTAGATGAAATTCTGGTTTTTTTGCAATCCTTTGACGAAACTCATGTTTTTTTCGCTATATTTTGACGAAATTCGCAATCCTTTGATGAAATTCGGGTTTTTTTCACGATCTTTCAACGAAACTAGCTACTCGCTTTTTCCCCTCTATCCTGTAACGAAAGTTGCGTTTTCGTGATCCTTTGACGAAATTTGTGTTTTTTCTGTGATCCTTTGACGAAATTTGTGTTTTTTCCGGGATCCTTTGACGAAATTTGCGTTTTGTTCGCGATCCTTTAATGAAATTTTGCATCTTATTCGCAATCCTTTGACGAAATAAGTATTTTTTCCACGATCCTTTGTGACAAAATTGATTTTTCCGGCGACCATTTGTCGAAATTCGCGATATTTTTCAATTATATTTTTTAATGTCCGAATTTTCAGACTGATCGCCGATTTTTCGTAATTTTCTGAACCGAATGCCGTAAGTTTTCTGAAAATTTGCAACCGAATCATCCCTGAATTTGCCAATCGGCCGCGGAAAATAACCCAAAACTTGTTAATCGATCTCGGGGAAAAAATCGTGAAATTTTTCTATCAGTCGCAGGAAAAAATTGCAAATTTCAACGATCATTCGCAGTAAAAACTCGCAAATTATGTCAATCAGTCGTGTGAAAATATCACGAAATTCGCAAGCCGTTCACAGGAGTTGATCGTAGTTTCAAAATGCAAAATATTTTCAGAAAATGGTGAAATTTTTTGGGCGGGAGCGTCCCGCCCACGATATTCTTTTGGGCGGGATTTAAAAATTTTGGGCGCGAATCTGCCCTGAAATTCAAGTCCTGGCTCCATTAAAAAAAAAAAAAAAGTACAGGTTAGCGTCGATGCTGCTCTTAAAATATTTGTAAAAGTATATTAAAACCTTTAAGTAAACCTTTACTTTATTGGATAGTTTTTGAAGGTTTTAAACAAAGTTCTAAATTAAAAATAACGGATAACTATCTATACAACAAACGGAAGTACGAGCTGTAGGCAGCTACACTAGCACCCTCAGCCTAAGTTTTACAGAAAATTCAGTCTATAAATCAGGATGATGTTTCTTGCTAATTCTCTGGCGCCATCTATCAGCAATTAATATAAACAAAGACACTTTCTGTTGAAATCGTACTTTTTTTAAATGCATTTTATCAGATTTGAAGGCATTGCAAATAAAATGAATATTTCTTTACAATTCTTATTGAAATTGAAACAAAGAATTTATAACACAGTGGTAGAACATATTTTAATTATCTTGCAGATAACATTATAAATTTTAAGATAATTTACTTTCAGAAACAATGCAGATTAAAATCATTAAAAATTTGCTGTTTAGTGTATTTCAGAATAATTCAAAATTAGTTTCTGAGTAGTAAAATAATTTGTAAGCCACAAAATTAACAATTATTTTACTACTCAAACTAATTTTGAATTATTTTGTAATATGCTAAACAGCAAATTTTTAATGTAGGGGGAACCTAAACAAGCATTTCCGTCATAGAATCTGTAGCTGGAAATGACGTGTTTAAGCGCTGGTGTCTTAACTGTAGTTTACATAATTACTTTGTTCTAATTATCGAAAATCAAAGAATAATACTTTTTTTTTTTAAGTCAGAAAAATATATTTTTAAAATATTGTTTTGCAGATTTGTTATTCACATTCTGTCATTTTTGACGGCGGTTATATACTAGTATAATATAATATATGCATATATATTTTTGGCTAATAGATAAATTTGGCTAATGATTTTCAAATTTGTCTAATGTGTTGGCTAATAGTCTTAATTTCTTTGTGAGGTTCCTGCTAGTATATAACCCCCCATCAAAAATGACAGAATGTTGATCTGCGTTTCATTTTCATATGGCTTCATACAAACAAACAGCATGAAGACTTTTTATTATTGAAAATTTTGCATTGTAGAAAAGTACATTTTAAAAATGACAAATGATTTCTACAAACACAAATGATGAGGATATTTTTTTTACTCAATATTCAGTTTCTGAAACAGTTTAACAATCAATAAAGGCTCTGATTCTAATCTTTAGAATTAAGAAATGAAAAACCAGCAAAAATTACGCCAGGTTGACACAATCATATCAATTTTTCTCCTTAATTTTATTAATGTAAAAATACATTTCAAGCTAAGCATAATGTCACTGGCACAAACTTTTCAAATATACTTTATATATGTACTTTTATGCTTAACCAGAATACATTCAAATAAAAATGTATTTCCTATTTAATTATAATGAAAAAAAAAAACAAAGTCATAATGTATAAAGATAAAATAAACCCAATAGACAATATACTCATGATGATACAATAAATATGAATTTTTATTTGTTTATAAAAATAAAATACATGTGCATAAATTTTTTTTACCAAAAATAACTTGCAGATAAAAAAAATACCAAAAAGCCACATGTCTGAATATTTTTCATTATTTCTCTTTTATCTGAAACAATGGAAGTAATCCCAATGCCACCATTTTAAAGAAATTTCATAAAAAACTTTTAAAATAAAAAACATAAAAATGAGAATATTTTTTAAAATAGTTAGTGTGGGCACATCTGTAAATAAACAGCCTTCATCAAAAAAAAAAAAAAAAAAAAAAAAAAAAAAAAAATTAGCAAAATCGGTTCAGTAGAAATCTCAGAGCAGATGACTTAAAAAACGGCTTTGTGTTTTAAATATATAGACAAGATGATCTTTAAGATTTTGGTCAAACTATAAAAGAAAATTTTCTCAATTGGAGAGATTATCCTTTAAGAATTAAAAAAAGAAACTCAAGCTATGAAATCAAATAAGGAGACATTAAAAAAATTAGGTGCTAGCTAATTATAGTATTTCAATAATATCAATCTACTTTTTCTGTTATTTCATGAATCTAATGGCCAAAAACATTGACTCAGTTACACTCAAAAAACAAAATTACAAGAAGTAATTTATTATTAAAATCTCTTTAACAATCTCGGATACTGGTATTTATATAAAAAAAAAAGTTAACCTTTGTGGAGATACTATTTTAAGGATGAATTTGGTTATAATTGTGAAGCAATGATTAGGCCAAGGAAAAAAATATTAAAATGTTTAGTGAACTAGTTTTCACTACAAAAAAAAAAAAAAAAAAAAAAAAAAAAAAAAAAAAAAACTCCACTCAAGGTAGATAAAATCTTATTGCTGTGGGCTTCTATAAACAAATTTGCACAAGAGATTGAATAGAGAAAAAACATTTTAAAAGTTTGTTTCTCAATTTAAATTTTTAAATCAAAAGTCTGCTGAATAAGCATCTGTTTACTTTTAAGGGGACCAGGGTAAGGGAAATTTGGGAAAAAAATCTATTTTTACTTTTTTAGCTCACAGGCTATCAAAGCCTGTATGTACGTACGTAACGCAATAACTCTTGATAGAAACATCCGATTTGCTTCAAATTTTTTTTCTAGGTTCATTCTGATAAGGCTCTTCCCTGATTAGTTTTGGGGGTTCATTGGTTAAATATAAAAAGGGGAAAGGGAGGCTAGTCCCCCCCCCCTTAATTTAGATAAATGGGTTTTCATGCAGAATTAATCGATTTGCTCCAAATTTGGTATACCAGTTTATTATGTTAAGGAGCTTCCCTGATTAAATTTGGAGGTTCATTAGTTAAGTATATAGGGGGGAAAGGGGGGCTAGATCCCCTCTCCTTAATTTAAATAAATGGGTTTTTCATGTAGAATTATTCGATTTGTTCCAGATTTGGTATACCGGCTTATTATGTTAAGAAGCTGCCTTGATTAGATTTGGAGGTTCATTAGTTAAGTATAAAGAGGGGAAAGGGGGGGCTAGACCCCCCCTCTTAATTTAGATAAATGGGTTTTTCATGTAGAGTTATTCGACTTGCTCCAAATTTAGTAATCCGGTTTATTATGTTAAGAAGCTGTCTTGATTACATTTGGAGGTCTATTGGTTAAGTAAAAAAGGGGGGGGTGCAGGCTAGTCCCCCCTTAATTTAGGTAAATGGATTTTTCATGCAGAATTACTCGATTTGCTTTAAATTTGATATACCGGTTTATTCCGTTATGACACTTCCTTCATTAGATTTGGAGGTTCATTTGTAAAGTATAAAAGCGGAAAGGGGGGCAAGTCTCCTCCCTTAAATTAGATAAATGGATTTTCATGCAGAATTATCCAATTTACTTTAATTTTTTTTCTATGTTCATTCTGATAAGGAGCTTTCCCTATTAGATTTGGAGGTTCATTAGTAAAGTATAAAGGGGGGGGGGGGGGCAAGGGGTTAGACCCCTCTCCCTTAATTTAGCGATATGGTTTTTTCATACAGAATTATGCAATTTGCTTCAAATTTAATATACCGGTTTATTATGTTAAGGAGCTTCCCTGATTGGATTTGGAGGTTCATTGGTTAAGTATAAAGGGGGAATAGAAGGTCTAATTCCCCTTCATTTATTTTTTGAGGGGCATTATTCTATGAAATAAGAGTATAATATACACTATATTGCCATTAATGACCGGCAACTTTCAATTTTAGACATTTTGTCAAATATTTAGAAATATACTTGACAGATTCTTCTGGAATTTCAGGATTGAAAAGAACAGGTATGACCTCATATTTAGCAATGTCGATTTGATAAGGGGGACAATTAGAGGGCCAACAAAAAATCAAAGAAAAAAATAATACTTGGGATCACCCTGTAAAATAAAATGCACGAAATGATCTACTGCTACCGAATATAAATAAAAAGACATTGTGCAATATGTGTATTCTTTTGCATAAGAATAGCACGATTAATAGAGATATAGCGATTTATTTTAAAAAATTTAAAAATTCTTGCATGTTTTTTGCTTATAACATGCAGGGTTTTCAACCAAATTTAACGCCGGTTTCAGAAAAATTGACAAAATATAGTAGAAACAATATAGTGTAATTGGAATATAAATATATTAAATATTTTAGGAAATATGAGCAGTTGTATGAAATAATTTTTATCTGCGCATGCACGAACGATAACAAGGATCATTTTACATAATTTAATAGTCAACTCTATGGAGCAACTTATTAAAAAAAATCTAGTCAAATATCGTAAAAATTCAGAAAGATGTCGGCGTTAAAATGAGCAAATTTTTAGTTGTTCTCTAAAAGCAGCTGAATGATAAGGGATTTTACACAAATTGTCATTTTTTATTAACTGACTTTCAGAAAAAAGTTAGTATTTAGCAAGTAGCAATCAGTAGATTTGGAAAAAATGCTTTGATGACACTTCTTTTGATCATGGTATAGGCTCGTTCTGGTGGTTATCCAAGAAGAACTAAAGCATCAATAAAAAATGAAAATAAAAAAAAATTAAAAATTAAAAATGACAATTTGTGGAAAATCCCTTGTCAGCTGCTTTTAGAGAACTAAAAATTTGCTCACTCTAACGCCGATATCTTTCTGAATTTTTATGATATTTGACTAGATTTTTTTTTAATAAGTTGCTCCATAGAGTTGACTATTAAAATATGTAAAATGATCCTTGTTATCGTTCGCGCATGCGCAGATAAAAATTATTCCATACAACTGCTCATATTTCCTAAAATATTCAATATATTTATATTCCAATTACACTATATTTTTTCTACTATATTTTGTCAATTTTTCTGAAACCGGCATCAAATTTGGTTGAAAACCCTGGATGTTATAAGCAAAAAACATGCAAGAATTTAATTTTTTAAAATAAATCGCTATACCTCTATTAATATATGTGCTATTCTTATACAAAAAAATACACATATTGCACTATGTCTGTTTATTTATATTCGGTAGCGGTAGATCATTTCGTGCATTTTGTTCTACAGGGTGATCCCAAGTATTTTTTTTTCTTTGATTTTTTGTTGGCCCCCTAATTACCCCCTTATCAAATCGACATTGCTAAATGTGAGGTCATACCTGTTCTTTTCAATCCTGAAATTCCAGAAGAATCTGTCAAGTATATTTCTAAATATTCGACAAAATGTCTAAAATTGAAAGTTGCCAGTCATTAATGGCAATATAGTGTACAGTTAGTGTGAATAGTCTGTGAGCTCAATGCCATCAGTTTAACTGGGCACATTTCTTTTTATTATATCATTAAATAGTTTAAACTTTTATTTTTCCAACGATAAGTCACAAATGTTTATATACATATATAAAAGAAGTGTTGGAATTATTCATTCTCTCTAAGAGTACTTCACTGCTTAATGGCCATTAAAATCTATAATTGAGATTTTCTCAAAACTTGGATTTTTCATGTTTGTGTTCTTTTTTTCAATATCTATTAAACTTAAGAACTCAGATTTTTTTTAATACTTATATTATGTTATATTGTATACTTGAACACAGGGATTTAATGATTTGTTGAGAATTATTTATTTTAGGCAGTGAAATCTTACCAAAAATGCTAATTTAAAAATGTCTTTCAATAAATAATTGATAATTTTCAGTTTCACTTAAAAAGAAAACGGTGCGTTAAAATACACAAAGTATTCAAACTATTCTAAAAAATCTAGACCTCTATCTTTCACCATTTCTGAGAAAAAGGTAAATAAAGTTGGTGAATTTAACTTGGTGGAAATAGGTCTTTCCCGGTCTGCTTAACTAAAATATGTAACAAGATATATTTAAATGCTCTATAACACAATCAAACCCAGTAGCTTGAAACAAACAAGAAAATGATGGGAAAATCGAGACAAGGTTCGCTTGAGACATAATTAAAAAAAAATCTCATAAAAAATGCCTAAAAAAATATATTTTTTTAGTTTAAGCTAAATTTTGACCAATTACATGAATTGTTGGTAAACAACCGGTAGTCATATACAGATTAATATGATATTGTCTCAGCAATAACTAGCGATTTCTCTAGGTATATGTCAAAGGTAAATGTCAGCAGGAAATCAGATTAACATTGAAAATAAAATAGTTGGCACATATTCCAAGTATGATTTTGACCAATATTCAAAAATGACGACGACAATCATTTTACTGGAAGTAAGTTATTGTCTGAGTGATAACCTCACACCCTACAGTGATGCGTCACATGACATAATCTCAATTTCATAACCCCTCAAAATTCTCTTTTCATGTTTCAAGGACAGATTGCACTTTTAAATGGACTGGCGAATGAAGTACAAATCAAAAATACATTTGAAGGACTGTTTTGGTGAGAACAAATTGCTTAGTTTAATCACAAATCACTAAACCTTAATCTCTAAAGTTTATAGATAGCACAATAGGTGATATAAAAGAATTCTAACAATCTAAAAGTTTCATTTTTATTTTTTAATCATGGAAGACGGTAGTATTTCGAGTGACGCAGCCTTAAGCCTCGTATCGTATCGTATCGTATCGTATCGTATCATAGATTTCGTAGATGGCAGAACGCATATATACAGCTAACTCGACATCAAAGAAAACGCGAAAAGCCGCCTTTTAATAACTCAGCAGATATATGTCTTATTGTTCTGAATTTTCTAGAACAGTCTTATATCTGCAGTCTAATCGTATACTGAAATTTTTGCATTTCTACGTGCAGTATATTTTGAGATCTAAATAGCCATTTTTAAAGTGAAAACGTTGGTATAATATCGAGGAAGTTCCTAATTTGAAAATCTCTAAAACGGTTCTAACGATTATTTTTAAATTGATACATAATATAAATGTGATTAAGGCGAGGTGAATAACACTTTTCTTTTTTCTGGGAAAACTCTCGTTCGTTAAATAATTCGATTTTTTTTTCTCTCGAAAATGACACGGGCGATTTTTTAAAAATCAAATAAATATGTTTCAGATGAACCAAATAACAATTTACTTGTTTCCAGCAAGACTCTTGTTCGTTTTATAATGCGCATGAAAAATCGGACTATATTTCTTCGCCATTCTATGGAAATTTCATCGAAAATGCATGACACTGTATTCATACACATGCTTTCTTTTTAACCACTTTTGGGGAGAAAAATTTTGTCTTCCCGCTGGCTGAGTAGTTGACGGCCATCGTCTACTGATCTTAACATAGGCAGTTCGATACTCTCTAGTACATGTTTTCACATGTGAAGTTTTTTTTTTTTTTTTTTAAAGTCTGTTAGTTGACCATTATTCTCAGTTCCTTTGTAATTTTTTAATTGCTATTAAGTTAAATAAAATTACAATTATAATGACGCCAATTTGATGATGATTATTTCTTGGCAATTTTTCAACAATAAAAATATTACCATAAATTTTATAAATATATTTAATTTCAATCACTTTACAAAAAATATACATTAATAATAATTATTTGAATATAAATCACATGATCAGAAACGTAAAAAAATAATTCATTTCAGCTCTTCTTTTTATAATATCATTTTTTATTATTATGACGGTCAATAATATACAGTAGAGCGCCGCTAATCCGCGAACCTGTAGTCCGTGAAGGCCTGTAATCCGCGAACAATTTATGAATGTAAACAAAAAAATTGAATTCTTGTAAAGTGTTTCAGTAGTGACAAAATTTTCAAATTTGAAATTTTTTTTACACCAAATTTCACATTTTCCTTGCCTCTGTATTTGATATTATATACTATATAACATTCTTCTTGAAAGATTAAATTAATAGTACATTTAATTATTATATTATTTTATTTATTTATATTTATTCATGCAATACTTGAAAAATACAATTTGAACTCTTATGAAAAAGTATTTACTTTTAATGATAGAAAATGCTTTCATAGACAATGAATTTCATAATTTATTTATTTATTTCAGTAAATCGTAATTATAAGATAGGAAAACACATAAAAAAAATAATGCATTTCTTACATTTGAACTCTTATTAAGGGTGTATTCCGATCCAAACTGCTTATTTTCTGATTCATTTTTGCCCTCAAACGCATCAAACTGGGAAATTCTCTTATTTAGAAACTATATAATGTGCCGTGCTTCTTAATTTTTTGATAAATGCAGAAAATACTGTAAAAAATGCTGTCAAAGTTGGCGTTTTGAACCGAATTTTCCGAAGCGGGCGATCTGGGAATGAAAAAATGGTCATACTGAGAAAATAATTGTTTAAAAATCAAATTCTAATTAATTGAGCTGAAAATGAAATCACACGGCATGTTAAACATGTCTTCAGAAATCACCCCAGCAAGTTTCATGTTTTTACTTTTAAAAATGAGTCTGAAAATGTCTCAGAAAATTTCGAGCTGTTGAGGGTGGAAAAATATTTTTTCGAATACACCCTTAATGATGTATTACAATGTAAAAAAATCTTAAACATCTGTTACTGTTTTTCTCCAATAGATGGCGCAACCAGATATGTATCAAATAATAATAATGCTATAATATCGATCTTTTTTGCAAAGTAATTATGAAAGTAGTATTTAAATGGTAACTAAAATTATAAAATCAAGATTTTTTTTTTACTATCTTCATGACATTATTATGATTACTGATTTTTAATGTGCTTATTTCTGATGTTTGCTTTTTAGACTATTTTAAAAAAATCCCAATTCTTTTGTCAACAAAAGTTACCAGATTCTTTAATCTTAATTTACTAAGGATTTTAATTCCTATCCTTCAACCCTACAAAATTATGAATAGAAATTTGAAAGCTAATATTATTAGGAATATTTTCATAGGAAATACCAAAATTAAAACTTTTTAGTACTCATTGGTAATAATAGACGGCGACACCAGACATCTACTACACGAATTTTCTTGTAGACTAAATTGACAATAAAAATTCTGTGGTCTTGTATTTATTATTTTTTCAAGTATTATTCATAAATAGATTATTTAAAATTATTCATATATTATAACAAAATAATACACTGCAATTATATTATAGTTATATTATTTTAGAAAGAAAATGGAATTTAAAAAAAAAATCCTATGAAAGTTATTGCTCATTTCATCAGACCAGAATTATTTGATTTTTAAAAAGCAACAAAGCTTTGTTACTCAACAAGAACTTATTGCTACACATAAACTTCAAGATAAAATTCAACAATATAAATAAAATGTCTTAAAACAAACAATTATTGATGCCATGTTTAAAAAAATAATAATAAATTATTATTATTATTAAATAGTTTTTACTTTATTTATACATTAAAATGTGTAATTTATTTATTTTAAAGAATTAACAATCTAAATTTGTTCAAAAGATGAATTAAAAAAAATGTAAACAAAGATTAAATATGCATGACCTGTAATCCACAAAAAGTCTCTCATCCGCAGAACCCTTGGAACAAAGCTTTGCGGATTAGAGGCTTTCTACTGTATATAATCACTGACATCCATAATAATATTATTATTATAATTATTATTTTCCTTGCATAAAAACTATTGTGATGTAATAATTATTTTATAATAAATAATTTAGTTGAAATGTTTTATTTATACATAGCAATGAAGTTTTACATAATAAGCATATCAGAATTCTGGTGTCGCCATCTTTTGACGCAATTGCGTACTACATTTTGTCTCTTATTCGGAAAAAAAAGAAAAAAACTAACGCTGTTCACCGCTTTGAAAGAATCTCTTGTGACTAGAGGTCTATTTTGCAAATATTAAGAAAATTACTGCATACAAAAATATTAAAATGGGTAGTATTATAGAGAAATGTTTGATAAAAAAGTTGAAGTAGACAGTTTTTAAATCAAAGAATTATTTTAAGAGATATTTAATGTTAAATCTGGATAAAATTGTCTCATAGGAAAAAAAAATATACATGGGAATTTAATCATTTTCATTCAATTTAATCATTCAATAGAAACTCGAAGTTTGCAGAGTGCATTTATTATTTTTAACTTGCCTAATTTTTTGACGGTTTATTTCAATTTTAAATTAAAATTTTCAGAATTTCCAGAGATATTTTTTACATATTTTAGAAAAGGTTATTTTAAATTGTTGCCAATTGTTAAAACAGAGCAAAGAATAATATATCCTTTAAATTAAAAATTTATTCACACGTGACTATTATAAACAGAAAAAAATCCTTTTAAATTAGAATTAAATGATAATGTGTTAAAAGCAGGAAAATATTAAACATTACGTCATAAAAACTGTTTTTACACATGCTTACTTAAAATGAAAGAAAATTATAAAATAATCAATTATTTTCAAATTAGAATTAAATGATTACGCATTAAAAGCAGGAAAACATTAAAAATTACGCCATAAAAATTATATTTACACGTGAATATTAAAAGAAAAAACATTTTTAAATAATAAATTCATTGATATGTGTTAAAAGTCGTAAATGGAGGAAATTACGTCATATTGGCCAAAGTGGCCAAATAATAATATTGCAAAACAGTTTAAATTAAAAAATATATTTATATGAGAGATTTATTTCAAATTTCGAGATGATATTTTTAACTATAGTTGCCAATTTTAAGGTAGCGCAAATAATATTATCTTTCTAATAATAAAAATATTTTCAGTTGAATGTTACAAAGAGAAAGGAAAGTTTGGTGAAAATTATGTCAGATTTAAAACGTTACATTTAAAATCTCTTATTTAAAATCATTTTCTTATAGCGTTGTTAAAAAATACCATAAAGCAAAGACTCTGTTGACTTAGTTCCTTTTATATTTGGTAATTTTCAAATGTTTAACTAATCTTATTTAATCAAGCACGGAAACAGCAACTAACATCAGCTGATTCGGTCTTGAAATCCCTCAGTAAAAGGGAAACCTGTTTACAGTAAGATCGCCATTGATTTTTTAATTATACAGAGCAGCCTCGATTATCCGAGATAATTGGGACTGTTAGTAAATCGGAATCGGAAATCTCGGTTAATAGAAACTGTGTGTAAAAACTCGCCATGCTTCCGAATTTAACATCTCTTTAAAAAAATATATAGAGAATGTTTTTTAAATAATAAAAATAAATATATGTAAAGTTCTGTTTCACAGCTTAACAAATTTAAAAAAAAAATCAACTACCAGTAGTAAATTTTAAAATGCAAATTGAAAAATTTACGAAAGTTCACACAGCCACTGGAAACAAAGCATTGTTCGCTATTGACTTCTCAGGGTCCAATGTTTCTTTGGAGTTGAGTGCTTTTGGGGGCAGAAGGGCCTGTATAGCACGGACAGTGAGCTAAAGAGTGTGGTTATTTTTAAGGCTCATTCAAAAGGAAAAAAAATAGACTTTGTTATCGGCTCGGTTAACAGAAACCTCGATTAATCGAAGCTCGGTTAATCCAGGTTCTACTATCATTCAATCTTCCGTAATCTTTTTAAAGCAGATCAAATTAATGGACTTTAGCACAAAGTCACATAGCTGATAACTGCCATGCTTGTTGGCCACCTTTTTTTCAAAAAGTTTGCTTCACCTTATTCAATTAATGAGATATCTCCGATAAAATAAGTCACATTTTCCCGTTCTAAAATACTGGTATCCAAAAATCGTAACATGTAACTGACACTACAAGTACTCATGGAACTAGACTATTTTAAGTCTGATTTTTATTATAGACTATATAAAATTATTAAAAATATATATTATGATAGGAACTAGCGGGCTTCGTCCGCTATTTACGTTACGGATATAAAAATCATGTTTTTTTTTTTTAGGGAAAAAGAAATAAAAACCTATTTGACGATAGGTTTATAAAGACACATTTTGTATTTGTTATATTTCCGGGGATGAGGATGGGGGGGGGGGGGGGGGGGGCTATTTTGATTAAATATCGCAATTAGTCCACATGGCAGATATAATTATGATAAACACAAGTGGGCTTCGCCCCTCTATGGCGCCTTATGAATCCAGCTTCCATAACTCAGAAACTACCTTTCGGACATCAATGCAACAGATTCCAAACGTTATAATTAACTTAATAATCACCCTATATAGCATTAAAGTAAATTTATGAGTACTGCATACTATTTTTTTATCGTAATTTCTGAAGAGAAAAAATTATTTCGGTTCCATTCTTAGGTACTGGTCTGAAAAATTTTGAAAAAGGGGGGAAGGAGGGGACATGAGACTGCTGTTTGTCAAACAACACAACGGGGTCTGGCTTATTCAACTTGGTTTTTGATGACTTCAGTTGGAAGGTGGTTTGTTTAAAAGAATGCGTTCCCTGCCCCATGAAAATTGGAACTATTGGTGCACCATCTATGTAAGGATTTAATAATTATAAATTAACATTTTGGATTTATTAATTTAAGGATAAAGTGTTTTTAAAGGAATATCAAATGAAACCCTCTGTGCGATCTGCGATTATACTTACCCACTTGTTTTTATATACAAACTGCTATAAGGAAAATTGTAATAAAATAGTAAAAATTAAATCTGCATTAAATTCCATAAGTATCTTTTTTTTAATCATTTTATCACTAACCTCAAAAAAGTAATGATATCAACGCAAAAACCCTTGACGGGTTAAAAGTTTTTGACGCAGCACTTTATCTTATGCTCTAAGAATTTTAAATATGGAACTTAAAAATACTGATATCAAATTTTGAGTGACGTTATGCTATTTCTTAAAAAATATATTTGTATTTATTTCATCATTTTATTTTTGTTTTATTTATAATCGCATGTGCAAAAGTTATGTTCAACATGAAAAGCTGCATAAAATTTTATTTGCTGTTGCTTTATCATTTACATCTCTCATAAATTCAAAATATGAGTTTTAAAAGATATGATATAAAATTTAAGTGACGCCTTGATGTGACTTTAAAAGGTTTGTTTTAAAATTCAATTTAAATTATTTTTGACTTGGTTAAAATATTTTTTTTACATCTACACAATACTTTTAATTTTACAATTCACTGTTAAATATATCACTTTCATTGAATCTATACTATGCATTGAAATGTATTTATTTCAATAAATTGATTTATCTTTTGTGTCACGCTATTCAAAATTGTGAGTAAGATTTATGTAAATGGTTTCTTTGCGTCATTGTGTCCAAACTACATGAAATGTATGAAAAAGGATAGTTTGACGCAAATAAACCATTTACATAAATCTTACTCACAATTTTGAATAGCGTGACACAAAAGATAAATCAATTTATTGAAATAAATACATTTCAATGCATAGTATAGATTCAATGAAAGTGATATATTTAACAGTGAATTGGAAAATTAAAAGTATTGTGTAGATGTAAAAAAATATTTTAACCAAGTCAAAAATAATTTAAATTGAATTTTAAAACAAACCTTTTAAAGTCACATCAAGGCGTCACTTAAATTTTATATCATATCTTTTAAAACTCATATTTTGAATTTATGAGAGATGTAAATGATAAAGCAACAGCGAATAAAATTTTATGCAGCTTTTCATGTTGAACATAAATTTTGCACATGCGATTATAAATAAAACAAAAATAAAATGATGAAATAAATACAAATATATTTTTTAAGAAATAGCATAACGTCACTCAAAATTTGATATCAGTATTTTTAAGTTCCATATTTTAAATTCTTAGAGCATAAGATAAAGTGCTGCGTCAAAAACTTTTAACCCGTCAAGGGTTTTTGCATTGATAATTATACAGGGTGATTGAAAGCTGGAGGGATGGGATACACCTATATGACTTGCAATCACATAGCAATGCAGGGTCGGAAATGCAATCCTACTGAGATAAGGCGGTTGTTAGGAGCTGAATCGTTGTGATAAATTGACATTTAAAGACCATAAGCTTGAGCAGTTCACTTTTGACTTCTTCCAACAGGGTTCCTAAGTATTAAAGTGAGAGGTTACTTCAACTCTGATTGGTTTAATCTATTTTTAATGGTGAGTTTCTGAGGCGTCCCCAGTCTTGTCTCAAGCCTGCTTGCATCACTTACAGTAATTTCCACATTTGACATTAATTGATATTTATGATTTAATAATAAATGTCAGCTAGAGAATAATTAATTAAGATTTACGACTTAAATGTAATTCATCAAATACTTATTTTGACATTAATTTGAATTTATCTACTAAATATAATTAATTTGATTATATGCTTTGAATTAAAGATTATATGCATGAGGAAAATTGATTAAAATTTATAATCTAAATATACAAGTTAATTTCTATTTATGTCTTTGAATAATCATTTAATGTTTTTAAACACTAGTTTGATTTTATGAGCTCGTTATCATAATAATGAAGTTTATTGTGATCCACGATTTTAAGTACTCATTTAATTTTTTTAAACATCAATCAATGTCAAAATGTTTATGATGGGTAAATTAGTTTTCAGCATTAAAATTAGGAAAAAGAGTTGGAAATTTTGAATTTTAAAAAAAGGTTTATTGAATTTTAAAGAAAGTTTATTTTTTTTTTAATCCTGTCATATATATGAGGACGTGAGTTTCAAAACTCTCCTTATCCAGAAAATCAAATTTTGGGAAATTGTGAAAAAACTAACTGCTCCATTTGTTTTCATTGTAAAACAAGATCTTACAATGGCAGAAATGCAGAATAAAACTAATTTTTTTGCTGTCTTTTTTCGGTGCAGGTTTATCAATAGAATAGATTGATACAGAAAACACAATTGATACACAATTTTGGTAATTCTGGATAATGAGAGTTTTGAAACTCAAGTTCTCATATTATATACAGTGTCCTCTCCCTTATATGACTCTCAGTTATACGCCGAATTCTCTTGGTCCCGTCCACACTTTATGGGAAATAATGCTAAACTTCTCTTTGTTATACGACTGCTTCTCTCAATTATATGACAATTTATAAGAATCAGGTGATTTTACATTTCTCACTCAAGAATTTATTTTTATTGTCTTTAAAGTACAAATCATTCACGTTTTCTTACCTTTATACTTTCACTATTATTAAAGTGTTTATCAGTAATGAATGACATTACTTATCTACCTTCACGCGTTATTAACGATGAAAACTATGGCGAGAGGGTGGTTGTATGAAATTCCCTTGTGCCTACCATTTAACAAAGGCGATTAACAACAACCAAATGACCACCTTCCGATCATGTCTCTGTATAGTACTGAGTGAGAAATCACGGTTATTGCAAAATGCACTTCGTGGAAAAATTTAACAGCTTTTAATACGTAGTAAAATAATTTAAAAAAAATAGTTTTATTTCAAACTTAAATTGAAAATGTAGGTTCGTGAACGTGACTAGGAAAAAACACTAAAGCGATAACATATCAGAAACACATCCCAAGCTAGAATAGTGACAACAGTCCACAGAGCGAAGGTGAAAAAACACATAGTCACAGTGTGCATCTCTGTCACTACAAGATTCCGTACTAGACGCGTGAAAGGTCATTCATTTCACTATAATTTTTTCAGTTTGCTGCATGTTGTTACCTAAACTGAAAAATGTTAAAATGCAAAGCATTAAGCATACAATTCAAAGTTGAAATAATTAAGGAATATGAGAAAAATATACTCCAATCAAAGAAGGCATTAGCTGCTCGCTACAATCTGCCAGAATTGACACTAAAAGGAATTCTGAAAAGTAAAAATGTCATTATTAATGCAACAAAAGATGTTGATTCAAAGAGATCCAGGATACAATGTAGCAGATTTGAAAACCTGGAATCAGCTTTAATTGCATAGTTTAACGAAATGTGTGCTTCAGATTTACTGATGGTGTGACTAAGAAAACGTTACCACTCTTACTCATAAATATGGAATCTGAGAATTTTTCAATGTTTTGGGGGAGCCTCGAGAAACAGAAAAAAAGACATTGACTTTCGCATCGCCAATACACAGGAGAAAGCACATGTGTTGATGATAATGATGTTAGCAGTGGTTTCAAAATATACCTATGTTAATTAAGGATTACAAACTACAGATATTTTTAACTGTGATGAAATAGGACTGGTTTTCAAACTCATGCCAGACAAGACATTATCATAAAAAGGAGATCCATGTCACGGGTGCAGAAAAAGAAAAGAAAGATTAACTATCCTTTTTTGCACAAATAGTGATAGTTCAGAAAAAATAGAACCTTTAGTAATAGGAAAATCAAGAAAAAACAGATGCTTTAAGAATATAAAAAAATCTCCAAGGAGTTAAAGGAATTAAAAAAAAAAACATGAATTACATCACAAATCTTCATTGATTTTTTAAAAGAGATGGATGATAAATTGCAAAAACAACAAAAAAAGTTTTAACTTCTAATGGATCAATGTCCATCACATCCAGATGCAAAAGATCTACCATTTCTGCAACAAATTAAATTATTGCCAGCAAATTCTACAAGCAGATTTCAGCCATTAGATTTAAGGATGATAAAGAATTTCAAAGTAAACTACAGAAGGAGATTGATTTGTCGTTTTATTTTTGATCGGGAAAAGAAAAAGGAAGCTAAAGGAATTTCCATTTTAGATGCTATGCATCTTACAGAATCTACATGCAAAAATGCGACATCACATACAATTAAGAATTGTTTTAGGAAATGTGGTTTTTCACAAGACCAAACTTGTAGTTCAACAAATGAACCAATACTGAGAGCGTATGGGAATCCTTTAATGGCGACAACTGGGATGAAATGTTTATAGACGAAGGTATTAATTTCAAAGATTATGTAGAATGTGATGAAAAACTTCTGTCAGAACTGAGAACTGATGAAGAAATTTTTGAGGATATCAATAATGAAGACGTGAGCGAGGTGGATGACAAGGATGAGAGCAATGTTCCTGTTGTTGTAAATATTTCAGAAACAAGTGCCGCTTTAAATAAGAATTATGTCCATCAAAATGATTATTCCCAAAATAGCTTAAAATCTTTATTAGACATAGAAAAAGATATTTTCTCTTTTTGTCCACGACAAACTAATTTCACTTCATTTTTTGAGAAAATCTGATCTGTAAATTTTGAAAATAAACATAGTGGTAAGTGAACTATTTTGCGAACTAATTTTAATACATTTTACATTTTATTTTTTAATATTTTTTATAAATTTTGTTAAAATATGTTTCTAGAGCTCAAAATTTATCGTTTTTAATATAGGCAAAACAGTTAATGCATATAATGTTTGACACTTGTATAATAAGACGGTCTCTCACTTATATGACTTTTTTCTACAGTCTCCTGAAAGTCGTATAAGTGAGAGGTTACTGTATATATTTTTCTTTTTACAGATTTTGCGAAATACATTAAAAATACACAAATGAGAAAATATCTGAAACTTAGACTATAATAACAACAAACTATTTGCTCTAAATAGATTTTTTTTTTTAAATTATGAATTAGAGAATATAGAGTTAAAAAAAATAGTTTCTCTGGAAATTATTCGGGTAAAATTTTGGGAATTAAGAAAATGAGGTGGAATCCGTTGAATTTCGATGAAAGAAAATGTTTACAAAGAAGTGTTGCATCAAAACAAAAAATAATTAGAATAAAAAATCCATCTTACACTTGTTAATTTAACTCTCCAAAGACATATTTTAACCTAAGATTAACAAAATACTTTTTTCATAAACTTCAACTGTTAAAATTATTGAAAAATTAAACTTTATTCACATACGTAATCAGTAACATATAATCAAGATAAGTAATTTTGATTAAGTTATTAATTGATGCTTGGTTACGGAATGAAAAATCCGCATAAATGATTTCACCTTGACATAATCATAGAATTTTCTACCTTTACTTCTAAACCGAATCAAGTCATTTTCCACGTTTCACATCCATATTATAACCATTTAAAAACATTTTAACGCGCAATAGGTTAATAAATATTTTTTCAAGCTTGAAGTCAAGTTTGTCAACTATTACAACTTTCCATGTTAAAATTCCCACTCGTGATTTGAGGTCTTAGTA
The DNA here is from genome assembly GCA_963932465.1 of Maratus speciosus. Classification (NCBI taxonomy): domain Eukaryota; kingdom Metazoa; phylum Arthropoda; class Arachnida; order Araneae; family Salticidae; genus Maratus; species Maratus speciosus. The sequence continues at coordinate 256,398,156 of OZ010794.1, read as the reverse complement.
TAATATCTGTACCTGCGCGTAAAAATTCCAGAAATTTATAACTTTTAGATGTATTCAAGGTGAAATATCTCGTTTTATCAAATAAAATTATCATTTACTTTTAAATATGACGTCATTTTCAGTCGCTGAAATATTTTGCCTATTGTCTCAAACTCAATAAAGCAAAATGAAAAAATGGTGAAATATAAGAGCATCATCAGGGAAATTGTGTCTTTTTTAAAGCATAACGTCATTTTCTGTTCAAATTTTTAAAAATTATATTTTTAATTGCAATGAGAAAATGGCATCAGTAAGAATATAATCAATAAAAATAACTAATCCACTTTTAATAGAAATGAAGTACTTCAGTTGCCAAATTAGAAAATTGGTATTAAAAACTATAAAAAAATTAATATCTGAGAAATAAATTGAGATACAGCTTTCAAACAAATTGCATTTAAAAGTGCATTTTTTTCTGCATACGACTGTGTAAACATTTAAAATGTGGGATGTTTAGAAGTTTAAAAATTTGCAGTAGCAAAAATTGCAAAAGCGAAATTTCATTTCAAATTTCAAAGTGTTGCCATTTGCAGAATGACGTATGCAGACCTGCCAACCTTTGAAAATGAGAAATCGTAGCGCACAAAATTTTAATGAATCTGGAGGTTGGTTGGTTGGATTTTTCGGGTTTCACAGTCATCTTATTTCAGGATAGTCACAATTTTTTTCCCCACAATCGTAATTCACATTTTTTTATCACGATTCTATATTGAAATCCGTACTTTTTACTATGAACTTTTGATGAATTTCACATTTTTAACTGTCATCCTTTGTCAAATTTTACGTTTTTTACCACGATCCTTTGACGAAATTTGTGTTTTCTTTCTGCGATCTTTCAGTGAAATTTACGTTTTCTAACTAATCTTTCGATGAAATTCGTGTTTTCTTACTGATCTTTTGACGAAATTAGTGTTTTCTTTCTGCGATATTTTGACAAAATTTACGTTTTTACCACGATCCTTTGACGAAATTTATTTTCTTCAGAAACCAATTGACGAAATTGATTTTTTTGCATGGTTATTTGTCGAAATTCACGATAGTTTATCGCAAAACGTGCGATTTTGCACACTATTTCAAACCTTGTCCTTAAAGACCCCCCCCCCCCCCAACCTCTCCAGAAATTCTTAAAACGGCACCCTTGTTTCTAAGAGAATTCCTTTATAAATATTTTCAGAAACACAATTCACTCATGGCTAATATACATAAAGAGTGTTTTATGTTAAGAAGTTTGTTTTGCAGCACAGATATTTTTTTCCCATGAGCCTTTTTTAATGTTCGAATTTTCGGACTAATGGCCAATTTTTTAAAAGTTTCGGAAATTAATACTTTTAAATTTTGGAACAGAAACGCTCCTGAAAATTATGCTGCGCGGGATAACAATCGCGGCTAGAAACAAAAAATGTGTTTGTGTTTTTTGCAAAAAAATCGTAGTTTAAGACAGATTTTCGTAGCATCGTAGTTTATAGGTCAAAATCGTAGCAACTACGATTTTTTCGTAGCAGTTGGCAGGTCTGCGTATGCGTTACGCACAGATATGTTTGTCCTTTATAATATAGATACAACGCCAGAGATGTAATTAAATTAAAAGATGACATTTTAATGAAAAATTTGAAAAAGTTCGAATGTTATGATTTAAATTGTTTTACACAGAAGTAGATCATCTTTTTTCTCCAGATAGTAAAAATATTAAATTTACGCCTTTCAAAAGGGAGGAAAATAAAATGATAATTTGCTGCTTGGGTTGAGCCTATCTAATTTCTCACACATGGTATTTGAATCACAATTTTGTTTATTTATTGATAACACATACAGTGTAAAAGTAAACTTTATTTACATGCTGACTAGCCTTGTAGTTTTCAAGCAATAAGAAATAATCCTTTAAATTAATAACTCATTAGTTGAATCATTTGCAAATAAAAGAAAAACACACAAAAAACTGAATCATTTGCAAATAAAAGAAAAACACACAAAAAACTAACTCATTCTAATTTTCCTCTAACAAGAAATGTATAAACACACATATGAAAAAGAATTTACCTGTTGCATCTTTGACTGCATAGCAGCCAATTCTGAGGCATACTGTTCTCGTTTACGTTGCATCATACCATGCAGAGCTTTAATTTCTTGCTGTTCTTGATTTAGTGCATCTCTTAACGATTTTTCAGTAGCAGAAGTCTGAGCTTTCTTTTCATTCAATTCTTGAATCAAATCATTTATCTGCTCTGTAGCAGATTGGTATAGCTTTTGTTCAGAACGTAAAGCTTCTTCTTTCTCTTGAATTATTTTCTTCAGTGAAGATACTTCATTTTTCTAAAGTAAAAAATACATGCATTGAAAAAAACTGAAGTACTTTTAATTATCAAACAATTTATTTTTACCAAAAATTACAAATAAAATTATTTGCAAAAAAAAATAAGCAGGCATACAAGTGGCAAATAGAAGGGGAAAAAAGAGAAAATAATTTTTTTTTGCTTATCTAAACAGATAAACATTTAATGACCAGTGAGCCTGTGCAAGGGTTTCACACTGCAGTCTAATATTTTTTAGCAATATCTAACATTTTTTTGACACAGATTAAAAACTTGTAAAGAAAAATTACAAGTAAAAGTATTTTCAAAAAACATAAATAGGCATAAATGTGGAAATAGGGGGAAAAAATTTCATCTATACAATGACAAATTTCTATACTTTAGACTCAGTTTAACAGATATCTGTACTAATAAAAGAAAGATGTTTGTGTGCTGGCGATGGCTAGGAGAATCTACAGCACATAGAGGTCTGAAAATTTGGATGGGGATAGTCACAGGCAATCAATTCAATGAACATGAGGCTCAGATTTTAGCTTTTGTTAATCAACACATTAATTTAAAAACATAATGAACACTGCAAATTGGCATGCAGTAGCAATTGTCGGGCAAGAAACCACATTTTTGAACTTCTTGGCGCAGAAAAGAAAGTAGTTAAAGAAAAGTTACTTTTTTTTTTTGTGCTTTTTTTTTTTTTTTTTTTTTTTTGTGCATCTGTTTAACGCTTTCAGGTCTGAGCTATTTCAACTGTACTGATTTGACTGAGGGTATTTGATACTTTTCATGATTTTTTTTTTTTTAAATACTTGGTATTTTAATATTTTTTTTTATTATAAACTTCAAACTGTACTAATTCATAATGAAGGAACTATTTAAATGTACTAAAAATTAACATTTAGCGAGAAATTATTGAAAAAAGTATGTTTTAAATTGTTTTTTAAAATTCCACATAAAACATTTTTTAACAAAATTTTACAAAGACTTGAATGAAAACTTACACAAATGTTGTACAAATATCTGAAAATAGGTTTTATTTGTATATAAACATTTTGTAAAACTTGCTTTTGTGTTGTACCTTTTTAAAGCATGGATTTGCACAAAGAGTAAAAGCGCAAAGTTCACAATAAGTTTGAGTTAAGGCCGTTTTCAAATCCAAAGGAGCAACTTTATGACATAAGTTTTAGTTCATTTTTGTTCAGAAACGAATGAAACGGGCAGGTGTTGTTATTCAGAAACTATGTCATCAAAAGAAGTTTTTCGTTTTTTGTAAATGCAGAATAGAACTTTCAGAAAATACTGCCAAAGTGGGCATTTTGAACTGAATTTCTCGACGAAAGCAGAAAAAACAGCAAAGGAAGAAAAATGCATTGTCACGTGATCAAAAACGCTTATAACTCGATAGGTAATTTAGTTATCAGAAAATAGAAAAATTATTTCGATTCTAAATCGCTTCTACAATCAGGTCTGCCAATTTTATACCTTTATGTTTAGAAATGTGTACGTCATTGTGTCAAAGTTTCACACTTGTTGAGCAGTGAACTTCAGAACAGCCTTAACCAAGAACACTTGATCTGGTAACGATAGCATACTGCTGGCATCCATAATGTAGAACCTATATGCATCGAGGTATTTTATTAAAAGTTGTAATTTTTCAAAACTGGGTGGAAAAGTGTCCAGACTGGGACTCGAAGTAGAGGTCTGTCTGTAGAGGCAGTTTCTGTGGGCCTGGCAGTGCCCGACCTGAAATAAAACTATCTTGGCAGTGACCATTTATAATTTTGCACATCATGGCCCAGGCTGTACAAAAATGAAATTAGGCTTTGTCTGGCCCAGCAGAGTTAATTTCTACAAAAAATTCAGATTTTTCTTATCATACAATTAAGACTCTTTTAAAGAATACTGCATACATACTTATGTGAAAATTATAGAGTATATTTCATATTATATCTCTGCAAGTGATAGAATACTTAATAACATTAATGATCATTTATATTCTCAGACTATTACATTAAAATATAACTCATTAAAACAATTGAATAAATGAAAAAGATTGTTGAAACATCATAATTATTGAAGCTGCATATTAAAAAATAAGATTAAAAAAAATTTCCTCTGTAATTTATTAAAGTATATTTCCAAAGATTCTGTTAACAAAAATTCCTTATGACTATTACTTTTACGAAAGAAAAAAATGCCTACCAACACATCATGGAAACAAAGTCCCAGCCTGGCCCGAGTATGTAGAAAAATATATAAGCCTGAGCCTGGCCTAAGTCTGCTGAGAAAATTAGGTCTTGCTCAGACATTATGTAACTATCCAATGCAGATCTTTATGTTTGCCTTGTTAAATTTCTGTATCATGTTGTCAAACTAGCATCAGCTTGTGCAGCACATTTATAACTTATTCTCAGCCCAGCCCGTAAAAGAAATTTTTTATTCTGGCGACCCGCTACATTTGAAATTTTGCCAGTCGTGCCAAGCCTATACGGGTGTTAGGGCTGGTGTGTGAAGAACTATAATTTGAATCCAGGACATTGGCTTAAGCTGCCAACATTCAGTTGGAAAAACTAAAATACTTATTTATAAAAAAATCATAAGAGTAAGTGTTTTAAAATAAATTATTTTTAAACTAAAAGCTGTTCATTTGTAGATGAGCCCGCAATAGCTATTTTTTTAAATATTTCTATTTTCTATTTTATTTTTTAAAGTTTTTAATGAAATTTCTTCAAAATGATGGTTGTCTGATTACTGAGCTGTCAAGATGCTTATGGAGCGCAAACTTAATTTTGTACCCAAAGTTTTTACTGCAAATAAGATGTCCATTTATAAGCTACTGCACATTTAAATATACATGGATCAAAAATATGAACTGTACGAAAAATTTGCGTGGATAAAAATGATGTTATATTAAACTTTAAATAAATATTTTCATTGCTAAAACTAATTAATTGTTTTAAAATGATGTATTTGCTAGTTGATTACTTTATCTTGATTATTTATACAGTCAGTATCGTTTATATGACCACCCATGCGTTCCTTAAAAATATGACCTTATAAGCGGTGTGACCTTATATGCGGTGTAAGCAAGCATTCTATTTGAAAGAATAAAATTTAAGCAATATGTTAGTTATATTAGTAAAATAATGTACAATCAAGTTACGAAAATATAATTTATAAAAGAAAAGGTATAAACAAGAATTTCTTTACGCCTTAATTTTCGAATTGATGGTAAATATAGTCTATACTAATAAAAAAAAGTTTTGCTCGCTGTGTGTCCGTCTGTCTGCGGTGGCTAGTAAAATTTGCCGCAAGTAGAAGTCTGAAAATTTAGGTAAGGATATCCCAAACCGGATGCACCCAAGGCTCAGATTTTTAATTTTTAAGGGCCGGACCCCTTTAAGATTTTTTCCCCTAAATTATTAATAACTTACACCCCTTTTATCCACTTTTCTTCATATTGGGGGCCCTTTTTTCATTTAGTCATTCCTCCATTTCTACATTACAGGCTCACTGAAGCCTAGTACAGGGCCACTTAAAGCTTCTGTGCCCTAAATTGATAATAGCTTCCCCCTTTAATCCAATCTTCGCATTTGGGTTCATTTTTTCATTTAGTTATTACCACGTTGTAACATTCCAGTTAAGACCTTGGGTCCCTGTCCAGATCACCTTAAACTTTTAGTGTGCCATGCAGTTTCATCCCCTAATTGTGTCACTCTCTCAATGCATAACTTTAAAGTTAAGTATTGGACTCTTCTACTCGGGCCAACACCCTCATATTTTTATTAGGACTCTAGGGCACTCTTTTTAAGCATTTCCTGCCATTTTTTGCACATTTCTTTTAAATTTTAATTAACGATTAATTCCTACCTTATGCTTAATTTCGCCTAATTGAAGATCTATAGCTCTAAGTACTAGGATCTTTTTAACATGTTTCATCTTAATGCCCTGTTCTCAACTATCAGTTGGCAGATTTTGGGCCCCCTATTATATCTCCCTTAAAATTGTCTGATTCACTAGCTTTTTTTCTAACAACTTCTTAGGTTCTCAAGCCACTATATGGACGACCAAAACATCTCTTGGTGCAGCTTTTAAAAAAATGATCCGATTCTCTAGCGATTTTCTTTAACGTGGTTCTAGGGTCTCCCGGCTACTTTATAAACTATTAGAAAATTTCCTTATACCCCAGGTACCACATTTTTTGAATATTAATTTTCTTTTTTGTCATTAACTTATGTTTACTCACTATCACCATAAATAATAAATCGCGTTACTGTTAAAGGTAGGTGGTTAACTTTAGGGGAAGGGGGGGGGGGCGAATTGCATCTGTAAATTAAATATTGCGTTAATGTTAAAGATAATTCATTAAATTTACAGGGAGGACATTTTGTTCCTCTTATAGGCGCATTCTTTGCTCGGGTTCTAATGGCCCGATTTCAACGGGAATTCTTTAATTCAACTTCGATTATGATTCAGCTACTTTCTGCTATATGAAAGTTTATTTCAGACTTCTGTTACTACTGTTTTCAAAAATTAATGGCACATTCTTTTCTCGGTTTCTATGGGCTAAATTTCAACGTAAATGTGTTCATTCAACTTAGCTTACGGTTGTTTTGCAGATTTTAGTTCCACCTTCCATTGCCAGAAGGCGCATTCTTATCTTAGGTTCTATTGGCCCGATTACTACTGGGTTTGGCTCTGTCATCTTTGTTATCGATTGTTTCCAGCGCTTGCGGTACACTTTCGGTATACGCTGCGTTAGACAGCGGGGACTCAGGTCTCAGTTTCATTCGGAAGAGGTTTGTTGTGCCGAAAGTCTCGAAAGCATTGGGGTCCCAGAAACTAAGTTTATTTGAAACACCATATGCTGTGAATGCAGTGCGGCCCCAAAACTAGGTTCATTTGAAAGATTTCCCGAAGATATATAATAGAGTTTTTTTAAGGTTATTTTAGGGACCCCGGGCAACGACGGCTGATCAGCTAGTATGGTAATAAAACTGACTTCTTTATTTAAAATAACATTTTATGTAGAGTAGTCTGTTTTCTATCATAGCTGTTAAGATTGATTATTTCTAATTCACGAACATTTTTAAAATGTTCTTATACTTTGAAAGCTTCTGCTTGTGTTGTTGGATCTACTTGAGATTCACTGTCCTTATCATAGTTTCCATCAGTGTTTATATTTAAAATTTCTTAAACGATTTTTGGTATGGAAGCTTCCCCATTAACAGCTATCTCATTGTCAATACCCGCATATGTCAGTTCGTCTTGTATTGTTCAAATAGAGGCACATCATCATCATCATCATCTTCGAAAGAAATCTTCACAATCTGAAATTCAAGCATGTCTACTAAAATATTTAGTGGTCTGCTTTGATACCATATTCCAACTCTTGCAATCTGAACTTTTTTTTTAATCATTTGCAGCAAAATGATCAACTGAAGTCTTTAGAAGCTCCTTTCGAATTTCGATAATATATCTTGAAATTTTGAATAATCCCTTGATCTAAGGGTATGCAACAGTAGTGTAGTTTGGAGGCATGGAAGGAAGTTCAATCGAATTTAATTCTGGAATTATGTAATGGGCAGTACAGTTGTTTGCAATGATAGCCACTTTTCTTTTTTTTAGTCCAAATTTTGTCCAATGTGCGAATTTCTTTTACCCAAATGTTTGTTGTCACCGATACTTTTCTGTCCACATCGTAAGATGCAGGCAATGATTTGCAGTTTTTCAAACAAATAGGCTTGAGAAATTTACCAATAACTAATGGAGTCAATTTCTCTGAGCCATCCATATTAGCTGCTAATAAAACAGTTAATCTTTTTTTCTCTTCCCATCACTACGTTTTTCGTTCTTAAAAGTAACACTTTTATCCGGCAAAACACAAAAGAACAGTCCGCATTCATCGAAATTAAAAACATCACAAGGTCAGAACCTACTCTTGATAAAAATCCTTTTGGAAGTTGCTTAGGAAAAGGAAAAAACATAAAAGGATGGGAAATTTCTCAATAAAAAAAGAGACAATGCGACCATCAGGAGTGATTCTGAGTAAAAAAAAAAATTCTGAAATTCATAGCAAATTTTCTAAAAAGTTACAGCAGAGGGGGAGGGGGTGGAAATCCACTGCCGGCACTAACTATGCGTTTTTTCTCGACCCTTTGACGAAATTTCAGATTTTTCACGATCTTTTGACGAAATTAGGGGTTTTTTCGTGATCTTTTCACAAAATTTGTGATTTTTTCACGATATTTTGACGAAGTTTGCAGGGTCTTTTCGCAATCTTTTGACAAAAATTGTTGTCTTTCACGATCTTTTGACAAAATTTGCAGTTTTTTCAGGATCTTGTGACGAAATTTGAAGTTTTTTCGGGATCTTGTGACGAAATTTGAAGTTTTTTCGCGATTCTTGGACGAAATTTGCGTTTTCACTGCAATCCTTTGACGAAATTGGCGATTTTTCTGCAAACGATTGACAAAATTTATTTTTTTCGGCGACCATTTGTCAAAATTCTCTATATTTTTATGCCCGAATTTTCGGAATGGTGACCGATTTTTTTTAAATTTTCGGAAAAGACCATATATCCAATAATAGGCATTAGAGTCTGACCATATAGGCAGTGTATTTTAACACATAATACCTATTCAGTCAGTCCGGACTTATGAAAAGTGATCTTATAACCGGGGTGACCTTATAAGCGGGTGACCATATATCCGGTACTGACTGTATTGACAAAGGTGATGGATTTATCTTTAAACTAGTTGGATGTGCCAATCCCAAAACTTTCTTCAATCTTATACATCTTAATATTTCAAAACATAGTTACACATTTAATACTTCAATATTATTAGTTCAATACTATACCAACTTTGATTTTCATCTTAAGTTTCTGCTTCAGTCAATTAAACGGACTAAAAATGAGTTAATCCATATCATGATATTTGTTAAAATTAATAGTTTTTCCTTATTACTTTCTTCTATCTTCAATAGAAGAAAGTATTGCAATCGAAATTTTTTTCGACTTCCGGCTTTCAACGGATTTACATGTTTTAGGGGTCAGAGATCCCCCAAAACATGTTTATAGAAAATGTCTGTCTGTCCATGTGTCTGTCGCCACTGTACCATCAAAAAGTGTATGAAGTTATGCATAGAATTGAACCAAATTTTTATTTTAAGTTTTTGGCTATGGCAAACAGATCCTCCCTGAATTTGGAAAAAATTCGCCGGTAGAGGGCGCTGTAACAGCGATTTTTGTGCGATTTTCAACATTGTACCATCCAAAAGTATATGAAGTTATGCATGGAATTGAACCAAATTTTTATTTTATGTTTTTGGATATAGCAAGTAGGTCCTCCCAGAATTTGGAAAAAATTCGCCGGTAGGGGGCGCTGTAACAGCGATTTTTGTGCGATTTTGAATATTGTACCATCCAAAAGTGTATGAAGTTATGCATAGAATTGAACCAAATTTTTATTTTAAATTTATGGCTATGACAAGCAGGTCCTCCCTGAATTTGGAAAAAATTCGTCGTTAGGGGGCGCTGTAATAGCGATTTTGCATATTGTACCAAATTTTTATTTTAAGTTCTTGGCTATGGTGAGCAGGTCCTTCCTTAATTTGGAAAAAATTCGCCGGTAGGGGGCGTTGTAATAGCGATTTTTGTGCCATTTTGAATATTGTACCATCGAAAACTGTATGAAGTTATGCATAGAATTGAGCCAAATTTTTTGTGTTTCTTTTTGGTCATGGCATGAAAGGTCCTCCCTGAATTTTGAAAAATTCCGCTGGAAGGGGGCGCTATAATTACGATGTCTGTACCATTTCCTTTATTGTACAATCGAAAAGTGAAAAAATTCTACATACAACTGAACCAAATTTTTTGTGCATGTTTTTGGCTTTGACCAACAGGTCCACCTTGAATTTGGAAATATCATGCGGTAAAGGGGCTCTGTGATAGAGATTTTTGTATACTTTTCTTGATTTTTCATAGTTCTATTGTCACATCGGCGGCTCGTGCAAAGGCGGGAACTCACTTCCTGCTAAGTCGGCTATTCGCAAACATCTGATAACAACGGAATAAGGAAAAACTATTAATGTTAACAAATATCATGATATAGATTAACTTGTTTTTAGTTCATTTAATTGACTGTAGTAGAAATTTAAAATGAAAATCAAAGTTGGTATAGTAATGAGCTAATAATATTGAAGTATTAACATGTGTAACTACTTTTTGAAATATTAAGATGTATAAGATAGAAGAAAGTTTTGGGATTGGCAAATCCAACTAGTTCTGTTGTTATCAGCTGTTTGTGAATAGCTGGCTTAGCAGGAAGCGAGTTCCTGCTGCTGTCCGAGCCGCCGATAAACAATACAACTACGAAAAATCAAGAAAAGTATACAAAAATCACTATCACAGAGCCCCTTTACAGTGCAATATTTCCAAATTCAAGGAGGATCTGTTGGCCAAAGCCAAAAACATGCACAAAAAATTTGGTTCAATTCTATGCATAATTTTATACAGTTTTCGATGGTATAATAATGAAAATGGCACAGACATCACTATTACCCCTTCCGGCAGATTTTTTTCAAATTCAGGAAGGACCTTTGTGTAATGACCAAAAAACTACACAAAAAATTTGGTTCAATTCTATGCATACCTTCATACACTTTTCGATGGTACAATATTCAAAATGGCACAACAATCGCACAAAAATCGCTATTACAGCGCCCCCTACAGGCGAATTTTTTCCAAATTAAGGATGGACCTGCTTGCCATAGTCAAAAACTAAAAAGATTTGGTTCAATTCTATACATAACTTCATACACTTTTTGATGGTACAATGGCGACAGACAGACATTTTCTATAAACATGTTTTTTGGGATCTCTGACCCCTAAAAACACGTAAATCCGTCAAAAAAAATTTCGATTACAATACTTTCTTCTATCGAAGGTAGAAGAAAGTAAAAATTTGGTTCAATCTATGCATAACTTCATACATTTTCAATGGTACAATATTCAAAAATGGTACAAAAATCGCTATTACAGCACCCCCTACTGGCAATTTTTTTCCAAATTAAGGAAGGACCTGCTTGCCATAGCCAAAAACTAAAAAAAAAAAAGAAAAACTGGTTCAATTCTATGCATAACCTCATACACTTTTTGATGGTACAAGGGTGACAGACACACGGACAGACAGACATTTTCTATAAACATGTTTTTTGGGATATCTGACCCCTAAAATGTGTAAATCCGTCGAAAACCGGAAGTCGAAAAAAATGTCAATTACTATACTTTCTTCTATTGAAGATAGAAGAAAGTAATAAAATTTAGATTCAATGAATTAAGCTTTTATTTCAAAAATGTGAACATAATTACATCACAAAAATTTCACGGTTATTTTACTTCCCTTTCTCCCTAATGTCACAGGTTGTCATAATTGAATGATCTTCCCTTGAGACAAATTTTTTGCAACTCTTAATTTTGAGTTAATTTTATCCAAAAAAAAGTTATATGTGAGGCCTTGAGCTGCATTTGAATATGAAGTACAAGCAGCGCTAGAGTCACATTGCTATTTGACAAACCTGCTTCCACGTTAAAGCGTGAATCAAGACAAACAGAAATAGAGTTCGATGAATGACTTGAAAATATCAATATTCTTCAATGTTATAAAACAGCTAATTTAACAATGTACAAACCAGAATTGAAATATTTGTCAAAAGATAATATGCTTTGTTTAAATTTTAGTGAAATGACAGTGATCATAATTGTCATTAATTCATATTCTATGTTTTGTTCTCATCCACATTGTGTTAATGTTCATGTAAAATTGAGTAATCTCTACATTAAGATGCCTCTTATCACATACATACGATCTATTACCTATTCATATACATACATATAAAATCATTAAGATTTTGTTTACTTTTACCTCAAGGTATTACAATTCAAGAAAAAAGGAAAAGTACACCAAATGCTACCTAAATAAAATACCTTCCTATTTTAGATGAGACTCACCCCTCTCGTTATGTCATACTTTGGGATCTCCTCATCCCTCCCTTGAAGTATGACGTAATTTATGGATGACCTCAAATAATAGTATAGTAAAGTTTAAAATTTTCTTTTGGAGAAAGTTGTTTGAATTGTTTTGAAATTGTTAAATCCTTGTTAAAGTTATTTTAAGTTTGCATAAATGAATATAGAATGGAAATAGATGAATTTTCTCTTTTATTTTTGACTAAAGAACTTAATAAAAGAACTAGATTTTAACCTCAACATATTTTGTCATCATTTCTAAGAAACATGGCATATACTTAGATATTTCACAAGATACAAGTTTCTCTTTTATACTATAGACCAGTGGTTCCCAATGTGGGGCGTACGCCCCACAGGGAGGCAATTTCAGATTCCTTATTAACAAATTTGTCATTTTATTTTTTCTAATGAAAGCAGTGTCTTAGTCTAAAAATAGAAATAATAGATGAAAAATTTAAAAATAACTGAATAAAAATTAATTTTCGAGACCTTTTCATTTCAAAGTTCAAAATACACTTATACCAGAATAATTATCCGAATTTCTTTTACATATTTGGACATCTTTTATATATTAAACAAGTGGGTAAGTGTGATCATAGATCGCACAGAGGGTTTCCAGGATCTGTTAAATTCAGAGATCGCACAGAGGGTTTTCTTAATATTCCTTTCAAAATACTTTATCCTTTTGAAAAATTTGTTAGTTCACATTTCGCAACCAGGGGCGCACTCTATTCTAAACAAACCTCTATCTAAACAAAACTCCGTTTTACATACTATCTGTAGATATATTAGTCGAGGGGATTGGGCCCATAGCACACGAGATAAGTAGGCGCCCCCTGGTGGTAAAAAGTGGAACTAAAATATGTAAGGCTATGGTGCATAATATGAAAGAATGGTCAAAGGGGTGTCGGCAACAGTTGGAAAAGTGCTCCCCGGGTGAAAAGGGCGGAGGTTAGAAAAATTGCTTAAAATATACAAGTTAGAGCCCAGAGGAGTAAATAATATAAGACTTTTTGAAAATGTTATGATTTGTCGTGGTCTGAAGTATTCAGCTATACGTATGCAAAAATTCATACCTCCAACTTAACCAGGGGCTCTCTTAGAAAGAATTGCTTAAAATACATATGTGAGCTCAAAGGGTTAAACGTAAGACTTTTTCAAGATTTCAGGATTTGTTGCCTGGCTTCAGGTGTTCTGCTATAAGTATGCAGAATTTCAAATCTCCAATTTAATAACGGGCTCAGTTAGAAAGAATTGCTTAAAATACGCATGTGGGAGCACAAAGGGTTAAATGTACAACTTTTTCAAATTTTTCTGATTTGTCGCATGATGGTGCTCAGCTATAAGTATGCAAAATTTCACGCCTCCAACCTAATTAGGGGCTCACTTAGAAAGAATTGTTTAAAATACACATGTGGGAGCCCAAAGGGTTAAATTTACGACTTTTTGAAAATGTTATGATTTGTCGTGGTCTGAAGTATTCAGCTATACGTATGCAAAAATTCATACCTCCAACTTAACCAGGGGCTCTCTTAGAAAGAATTGCTTAAAATACATATGTGAGCTCAAAGGGTTAAACGTAAGACTTTTTCAAGATTTCAGGATTTGTTGCCTGGCTTCAGGTGTTCTGCTATAAGTATGCAGAATTTCAAATCTCCAATTTAATAAGGGGCTCAGTTAGAAAGAATTGCTTAAAATACGCATGTGGGAGCACAAAGGGTTAAATGTACAACTTTTTCAAATTTTTCTGATTTGTCGCATGATGGTGCTCAGCTATAAGTATGCAAAATTTCACGCCTCCAACCTAATTAGGGGCTCACTTAGAAAGAATTGTTTAAAATATACATGTGGGAGCCCAAAGGGTTAAATGTACGACTTTTTGAATATTTTATGATTTGTCGTTTGATGTGAGGTGTTCAGCTATAAGTATGTAAAATTTCACGCCTCCAACCTAATTAGAGGGTCACATAGAAAGAATTGTTTAAAATACACATGTGGGAGCCCAAAGGGTTAAATGTACGACTTTTTCAAAATTTTATGATTTGTCGTATGATGTGTGGTGTTCGTCTATAAGTATGCAAAATTTCAAGTCTCCAACATGTATAGTTTCTGAGAACGGGCTCTGTGACAGACAGACAGACAGATAAACGAGACGAATAGGGTTTCGTCAGATGAACGAAACCCTAAAAATCATGTTAATTTTTCTGGTTTTAATATTATTTTAGTAAAACATCTCTTATTTTGTACTATTTATATAGTGTACATATATATAAAACTAGTACAATATGACTCATTAAGGAGCTTTTACATATGAAATTTTATAGGGTATATCTAAAATTGACTATTTTGACATGGTTAATCTAAAAAATGTTTTAAATTATTTAAATGAGGTGCTAATTTTATGAAATTAATAAATTCGCATGCGCATCGCAGAAGGAAATAGGTAGAAAGTAAACTTCTTATGGCTCTTCTGCAGACTACACACGCAGTATATAAACATACTTCATGACATATACATTTTAAAATTTGAAATTGAACAAAACATGATGGCCAAATATTAATATTGGGAAAAGAAAGTGCGCTATCTAAGAAGTATGGCATGCCGGGAAAGAAAAATAATTGCTTAAAATGGATAAAAGCGTGAATCCGGAAATTTTACTTGTGAATTATATTATTCATACGGTCTCGATGATAAGCAAAAATCATTTGTTCTTAATGAAGTACATACTAAAATCCATTATAAAATGTATCAATTCTATCAGATGTAATACAAAATGTGAGAGAGATTTCAAGAAATTTTGCGAAGATGAAAATGTAGGCTATTTATCAGTTTTAAATCTGAGGGTTTGTTGCCCAGAAACAATAAAACTTTTGTAGATGTAAATGCAAAGATCCATGGCCTCACTGCATTCATAGAGTTATGCTAAAAACATACGTGTAATAAAAAAATACGATTTTGATAAATTAAAGAATGTGAAATGACTTTAAAAAAAGTTAAAAATTTATATGATATAGAACGGAGGGGGGGGGGGATAATGATTTTAGGGAGGCTTAGGTGGGGCGTGGTCAAAAAGGTTGGGAACCACTGCTATAGACTGAGTTATGAGAACATGTTATACAGATATAAATTTCTTTATTAATATGGACACTATCAGTGTATGCTGACAATAGGTAGTTCGACTACAGCTGGCAAATCTGCTATGTTAAAATTGTTTCAGATTCTGGTACAGGGCTGCACACACGCTATGCTAAATTGATATTGACTTGTCCCAACCCAGAGTAAAATCTAAAAGTTCAGCCCAGATGATGTAAAAATCAATGATATCCGATACAACCAGGCATGCATGCATGCGCATACAAAACTGTCATACAATTAAACTTCTTTTAAAAATTACTGCATAGATATTTATGCAATCACTTTTGAAGCTATGAAGAAAAAAAAAATATCTGTAATTTATTAAATTAAAATAATTGTATACAGCTTCTGGTAAGAAAAATTTACGTCATTATTTTTATTAAAAAAATTTTTTGCTGTCTGGCACAAGTCTGAAGAAATAAAAGTAAATGGTCTAAACCCGGGCCTGTACAGATCTTCACCAGACAGACCATCCGATGTGGAATCAACCAGTAAACAGTGGTGGCTTTAGCAGTCATGACACTAAGGGCAAGATTTCTTAGTGCTCTCTAATCAGGGACCAATCACTTCAGGGGCACTTCCACCAGTATTTTAATACAGAAAATTCCGCCTTATTTAAAATGAGAATTTTTGTCTTAAGAAAAAAAAATACCATTATAAATTACTGGTGGAAGTTTCCTCCTGATGTAATCGTGCTCTGTCCCTAATAAATATTCTAAAGACTCTATTAATTTTAACCAAGTATTTTTTTTTTTTTTTTTTTCATAGCTTCAAAATTGATTGCATAAATATCTATGCAGTAATTTTTAAAAGAACTTTAATTGTATGACAGTTTTGTATGTGCATGTGTGCATGCATGCATGCCTGGTTGTATTGGATATCATTGATTTGTTTAGCGCCCCTTTAAAGACAGTCCAGCCAGTAAAAACTCTGGCAAATGAAATCAAAGGGGGTACACAACTGTTGTGTGGACTTTGAAGCTTCAAAGGAGAGCTAATTTCTTGCTCCCAACTTTTGATGCATATGATTAATGCTACCAATATTTATTTATAGATTTTTTTTTTTTACTTCTTCATTTACTATAGTTAATTTTGCAAACTAAAATTCTAATTAGTTTATTTCAGTTTATATTTTATGCATTCTTTTTAAGGGAAAATCTATTTTGCATAGTAGGGAGAGGTAATCCAATTTTAATGCTTATCAGGTTTGTTTTTTGAATAAGTACGTTTAGGATAAATATTCTGGAAATAAACATGTAAAAAGTAGAGCCTTGCATCGGGCCAGGTAATCAAATTTCACCATCAGCTAAGCTTTTTCATAGTACATTTTAGATCATTGTAATTTTTTTCATAATTAGCCTGGAATTAATCTACATTTAAGTAGGGATGCACTGAATATTCGGTATCTATTCGGCATTCGGCCTATTTGGCTATGTTACCGAATATTCGAATAGTTTGCTATTCGGCCTGCCGAATATTCAATTTGGCCGAATATCAAAATATTTGGCTGAACCGAATACTTAAAAAAAACTTTTAAAACACATTTTTAAAAACCTTATACAACTTCTATGTTTAACAGTCATCTTATACAGATATTCAGAATAATTAGAAACACAATCACATTTAAATAAAAGAGAATGTTTTTACATTATTTATTTGCTGTTTGTTAAGTATTATTTAAGAAAATTAACCAATCACGAAGATTTTCATAGGAATTAATTATGTACAAATGCAAGTTACTGAACACTGTCCAGTAAATAATCTGTTTCTTGCTAGGATTTTAAGAACAACATTTACAATCTCTGAAAATGATTGCCCACTCCAGACATCGATCTAGGATGCATTTAAAAACTTCCTTGCTTAATCAAAGGGAGTAGAATTCTTGCTAAGTTGCAAACTATATAAAATTTGAATAGATTGTATTATTTATTTACTTTTACTTTAGCCTCTTCCTGAGAAACAAATATATGGTCCTGTACAATTTTTCTTCTAATTTTTTTCACAATTTCTCTGATTTTAAAATGTTTGTTTTAGAATTTAAGAAAATTTTATTAAGTTGTTTTAATTCTCAGAAGAAGCCATGAAATTTAAAATGTTATTAATAAAAAAAGTTTTATAACTCTCCTCTTCTTAAATAACTCAAAGCAGATTTTTTTCAGCATAAAGTTTACTTGAAAAAAGCTCTTGTTTATCAAAATGAAAGTTTGTTTTAAATATTATGTAAAATTGTTTTAAAATTTAAAATTTTAATGCCTTTAAACTTTAAAATATAAAAGTATTCGATAAGCCGAATATTTGGTATTTGGCCGAATAGTGACTATCCGGCTAGCCAAATATTCAGTATTCAGTCAAAATCACCATTTGGTGCATCCCTACTTTTGAGTGAAATCCTGTATCAGGTTATGTAATCGGATTTTAATGCTTTTTTTTTTTTAGGTAATTTTTACTCATTTAGTTTTTATTGATAATTATTCTGAAATTAAAGTACATAAAAGTAGAATCGTGCATCGGATTAGGATTGAGTCCCGAGTGGTTCGGGTTCTACCTAACCTAAGTCTGCCATACCTATTAAATATCAACACACCAGCAGACTGGAACAAACACTATACATATTTTTTCTTGACAGATATATTAAATAACTCATTAGAAGAATACCCTTTTTTCAGTAGGATTTCCTTTCACTTTGCTGTTTAATGCATCCGTTAAATGTTGAACTTCATCTTCTGAGAAATTGGTCTGCTTTATAATATTCAAAAATTTTGCTTCATTCCATTCAGTGTTGTCCATATTGTGATCTACAAAAAAAAAAAAAAAAAAAAAAAAAAAAATGTAAATGTCATGAAAATATCTGAAATTGAAATACACTAAGATACTAATAGCAAAATATGAAATTTATATTTCGGTTTGGATAGGTTTGCAGTATAATTGTATGGTCTTTCTGTTAGGAATATGCAACCCTATTTACTGTACACATATTTTTATATTCCTGTTAAACATTTCCTTTTAATTAAGTCTATAAACACACTTACCTTTATTTAAAACAGCTTTCTTATACTTCCTTTCATCTCCTTAAATTTATTATTAAAGTCTCATATTAAATTCTCTTTATTAGTTTGTTACTTATTTAAAATATTCTTGCAGCCAGCAGCATTCTTTTAAAGTACTTTCGTCCATTTAGAAATGCATTTGTTTACATCTGCAACACGATGTTTTCCTTTTCCCTCTTTGGCTTCAAAAGTAGTCTTCCTTGCCTCTACTAGATGGCATTAGCAGTTTGGTACGAGCATGATTTGCATATGCAAATCAGATGACATCGCTTAGAAACTTCTGGAAACTTGTTCACAAAGCCTTGAGAGGGCATTGCTACACGATGCGTGATAGACCATTTTTCATTTGCCCATGACGGATATATGCTCGGATGTCTGGACGTTCGTTGTATTTGTTCTTTTCAATTTGAGAGGATGTCGCAGCGTTTGAGTTAGAGAGCTCCATTTGGCTAGTTCTTGTTACGTTTCGTATTAGCTCTTCCTACATACTGTTTCTCTGAGATGAGTACTTCAGCGTTTTTAGTTCCTGACTGATATACTTTATTAATAGTTTAATGATGAATCTTTAGTCTTCATTTATATAGTTCCTGAACCAGATGAACCACAGAGATGGATCCGAATATATTTAGTTATGAAAGTCAATAGACATTTCATATAAGTTTTAGATCAAAGAAAACAATGTATAGTCAGCTAAGACTTTACCAGCAGGGCCCGACTAATGCAGGAGCATGCGGGGCAGCTGCCCTGCCCCCCCTCCCCCCCCCCCCAAGGGCATATATAAATTTTAGTTAAAGGAGAGCCAAATGATAAAAAATATCCAAAAGGGACCAGATTCTAATTTAAAGTGTTTTTCATTTTGTGATATTTAATTTCTTCCTTACTGATTTCATAATTTTTTTTAAATACATAATTTTAATTAAAATATTACAGTAATATCACACATCTGCTATCTGTTTTCATATTATGTAACTTTATACCAAAGTACTTTAAGGCATCATGGGGAATGCAGTAACAACATAACAAGTATTGAAATTTGTTGCCATTATTATTAAATGCATGCCACCACTTGCCTTCCTATATGATGGAATCACCCAAGTGCATGTTGATTGAATACAAAGATTAAGTTAAATAGAAAAGTATTAACACAAACAGTTAATAATGCCTGAGAGAACTTTATTTAAATTTTAACGGCTCACATTTATCCTTATTAGTGATGGGCGATAACGAGATGTTTTTCTCGATTTTCTCGATTGTATGGACATCTCGATATTTTTCGATTATGTAAATTTTTTCTTGATGACTACAGTTTGCAAATTTCTTTTATAAATCATATATTATGTATTATATACGTCATACATTTATCAAGAATCGTCTGCGGGCAGGGTTGCTGGCTTTTAGCCAGGCCAAAAAAAGCCGGCCGGCTTTTTTTGGTTTTAACCACTTTAAAAAAGCCGGCTTTTATTGGAAGAAGTCAGTTTTTATTTTTTAAAGTTGGTTTACAGTAAATTTGTTTTAAATTTGGATCAATTAATTTTTAATACATTTATAAATATTTTCTACTAAAAAAAATAATAGACTTCTATTAAATTTTATCAAATAAATAAGTCTTTATAACTTCTAGAAGACAACTGTGAACGCATTATCTCTGAAAAAAAAAAAAAAAAAAAATACAGTACAGAACCATTTATCCGGAATGCTTGGGGTCAGATGTATTCCGGATAACTGGTTTTTCCGGTTAACTGGTTGTGCATTAAAGCAGCATCCATTTGATAAGTTTTGTGGAGTATGTGTGGTTGTGGTATTATTTCTGATTTTAATTATTAGATTACTTGGATTAAAAATCAATGCAAGAAAGATCAAAA
Source organism: Maratus speciosus (assembly GCA_963932465.1). NCBI lineage: Eukaryota > Metazoa > Arthropoda > Arachnida > Araneae > Salticidae > Maratus > Maratus speciosus. The sequence continues at coordinate 256,377,740 of OZ010794.1, read as the reverse complement.
GTTAACCAGAGTTTAAAAGAAGATAATTTATAGGAATCCCTTATGAACAAAAATTCTTCTGTTTCCTCTGCATAAAAATTAAAACATCTAAAATACAACTTAAATATATTTTCATTTCAAATACTAGATGTTGTCACCAAATTATACAATTGTTTCAGGCAAAGCCTATATCAAACTAGCAGTGTATGACACCTTTTTCTGCAAAGATACTGAAATCAGTCTATCAGAAATATCATCCCGGATAACTGGTTTTCCGGTTAACTGGTTTCCGGATAAATGGTTCCATACTGTATATATAAACATTGAAAAGGATATATGTTAGGCTCCAAACTGGTGTTTTGAAATTCTATATCATATAGCTCCACATATACTACACATTTTAAAGATTATATTTAATTAAAACTGTTCTTAACTGCTCTGCTCAACAAGCGCAAAATGTTTTGACACATTTACAAATTCATTTTTTAACGGAAAGATGTAAAATTCGAAAGCCTGACCATGAAACATGAAAGCAATTTGGAATCGAACTGTGTTTTCTATTTTTTGATCCATCAATTACTTATTGAGCTATAAAGAGATTTTGATCACGTGACAAACATGTTTTTTCACCCTTTTCTGAGTGGTTTCTTCTTTCGTGTGGAAATTCAGTTCAAAACGCTCACTTTGACACTATTTTCTGAAAAATCTATTGCGTTTGCAAAAAAAAAAACCCCAGAAAAAACAGTGCAATTACATAGTTTCTGAACAACAACATCTGCTAATTTCATGTATTTCTGAACAAAAATAAATTAAAACTTAGGTCAGAAAGTTGCCATTTTGGATTTAACAGCCTTAATGACAAAATATAACATATCAAAATGGAAACGAGAAATTAGAAAAGATGTTTTATTTGAGGAGAGTGGTACATAAGTGTATAAAAAAATAGAGCATTTAAACAAAAAAAAAAAAAAAAAAAAAAAAAAAATTCTCAAAATAAAATTTTGAAAAGCTTGTTGCTACGCATATTCATGCATATGCTATTCATAATGTTTTTAATAGTGAGAAATGGTGGTGTTTATTAATATGACTATGTATAATTTTAAATGTTTGCTAGAAATAAAATAAGACTTGTATGTTAATAGCTCTTAAAATTAAGTAATAAAACATAACTAAGTAACCATTGTCCTCTTTAATTTTATAAAGCAGTAAAAATAAAAAAAATGGCAGTTGGTATGGCCCTTTTAAAATTTGGCAGACATATTTGCAATTCTGAATACAAATCACTAGCAAAATCATCTAAGTTTTATTCCAGTATTATGTCCTCATTATTGAGAAATTGGGTTACTTATTAAACTGTAAATCAATTAAATGTCATTAAAACTAATTAAAAACACTTTAAAATGTGTAGTTTATAATTACAATGCTTTATTGTATAAAAGCCAATTATAGCCAAAAAAAGCCAATTTTGGCCAAAAAAAGCCAGTTAAAACCAATAAAAGCCACCGGCCTGGCTTTTTTTAATTTTAGCCGGCTTTTTTGCAACCCTGTCTGCGGGTGAGCTGGAATGAGTCGATGTTAATAAAGACTAGGTGACTTCGACCGCTAGCGGGCCCCTCCTTTAATCGGGGCCCCTAATTTATACGTAATCCTGTAATATGAAATCACGAACAGGTTACCAGCTATATACGGCACTGATATATGATAGCAGGCGGGTGTGGTGTGCATGCACTACAAAATCTTGTAAAAAATATAATATCAAAACGAATGAACCTCAGACCAGATCTCTTGGGGGAGGGGTCAAAGCGAGCGGAGGGGCACAGCAGCTGCATAATATGATTAAGTCGTCACTTGTCTTTAGTCCTTTCCAACTATATGTCACATGAGAAGTCTGGATCTGAATTTATAAAAATGCCCTCCCCGTGGGGGCAAAGGGGGGGAGGGGTTCGGGAGGTGGATAACATGAGTAAGTGGTCATAAGCCTTTCCAACAATATGTCACATGAGGGGTCTTGGCTAAATTTTGAAAAACACCCCCGTGAGGGAAAAGTGGGGGGGGGGGGGTGTCACCGGAGTTGTATTACATCAATAAGTAGTCACAGACCTTTCCAACGATATCTCACATGTGGTGTCTTGGCTAAATTTGGAAAAGTGTCCCCCGGGGGAGGTGCAAAATGGGGCGATGGACACCGGAGGAGCATAACATCAATAAGTATTCACAGACCTTTCCAACGATACCTCACGAGTCCCCTCCCCTTAATTTAGATAAATGGATTTTCATGGAGAATTATTAAATTTACTTTAATTTTTTTTTCTATGTTCGTTCTGATAAGGAGCTTTTCTGATTAGATTTGGAGGTTCATTAGTTAAGTATAAAAGGGTTAAAGGGGTTAGACCACCCTTAATTTAGCGATATGTTTCTTTTTTCATGCAGAATTATCTGATTTGCTTCAAATTTAATATACTGATTTATTATAGTTAAGGAGTTTCCCTGATTAGATTTGGAGGTTCATTGGTTAAGTATAAAAGGGGCAAACGGGGGATATTTCCCTTCATTTATTTTTTGAGGGACATTATTCTTTGAAATAAGTGTATAATATACAATTAGTGTGAATAACCTGTGAGCTCAATGCCATCAGTTTAACTGGCACTTATCTTTTTATAGCTATTAACCGATGTGGGTTATGAAGCATAGTGGTTTATGTATGCAGTTCTGTATAGTCCTAGTTTCAAACTTTACTGTTAAATTTAGTGTCATTTTGCCCCGAATTTTCAATGTTTCTCTTATTTTAGCTCTGCCAAGCTGTCCCATACCTGGAGACTCAGATAAATACTATTTATTAAATATAAAAAGTTCAAAAAGAAAGGTGAGTGAATTCTGGGGGGCGCGAGAGTGGACAAAGGGGGGGGCGGGAAATTTTCAAACTTTTACCAAACCTCTCCTTGACATATCATCGGAAAGTCCTTTCACCACTCTTTCATATTATGAACCTTTCTCCTCCCAGAGTTGAATTCCGGAAGGGGGCGTGGGGGGGGGGGGGGGGAGGAGAGCGGTGCGGGGGTGAATTTTTTTTTAATTGTAGAGATTTCTTCAATAAATATCATTAAATGAGGTTTTTTAATGGAGCTCTCCGTTAAATATTATTTATTAAATATAAAATTTTAAAAGTGGGGCTGCGTGATTTCCAAGTATATTCTGGGATAAAAGAGGGAACCCACGTGGGAGGAGTAGATTTCAAACTTTTTTTGGACCAGTCATTTGATATATCATCGGAAAGTTACTCTTTCATATTATGAACCTTTCTTCTTCCCTCCCTAGTTTGGCGCCCTGAGAGAGGCACTTTTCGAACTTTTTTGAAATCGTAGCGTTTTTAAACATTTTAGATCGGATTTTTTTATGGAGCCCTCCGATAAATAATTTTTAATATATGAAAATTTCAAAGAGAAGGATGGGCAGGGTATATTTCGGGAGACACGATAATTGGAATCCTGGGAGTTGGGACTCTTTTCTATCTTTTGCTGACACCCCTCATGTGATACATCATTGGAAAGCTCTGTGACTACTATTTCATTTTATATATCACCCGCGCCCCTCATCTTACTTTGCCCCCGCGCGGGGGCACTTTTCTAAATTTAGCCGACACCCCTCATGTGACATATTGTTGGAAAGTCTTGTGACCACTTATTCATATTATGCACTTTCCTTGCCCCTCCTCCTACTTTACTCCCCGCGGGGGTTCGTTTAATGTATTCCAGTCGAAGACTTTCTAAAAATGGGGAAAATAAATATCCAATCTCAAATGACGTAGAAAAATCAATAAAAAATTTTGATCCCTTTTATCATCCTTTAGTTCATGTTTTTGCCATTAGGGGGTGCTTTTGATTGTTATTTCTTTGGCCATTTTGATGCTAATTGCCGAAAAATTCTAATTTTTGATACTTAAACTCCCCTTACCGCTTCATAGTTACTCACGTTTTTTCAGCTTTTTTCAACCAGGGGGCACCCTTACAAGACTTTTCCAGTGTTATGGCTCCTTTATAGTTTCCTTTTGGTTTGATGTTTTTTTATTCCATCTGTTTTCAGTTACCCTATATTTAATAAAATCTGCCTTATATATATGTAAAAACAATGATTTCAATAATCGATTCTAGAACATCTCCTTTGTAGATTCTCGAAAGTAATCGATGACTGTATTGATTCTGTATTTTATGATAACCATTTTTTTCGATTGGTAAACTTTCGAGAATTGCCCATCACTAAGCCCTATCACTACTATGAAATTGTCGGCCAGAATAATAGCTAAGTTTTCCAGTAACTGTTTTTAGCTTTTCTCGTTATAATCGATTGTAAAACATCTCGATTGTAGATTCTAGGAATTAATCGATGGCTGTATCGATTGTGATTTTTTACGATGACGATTTTTCTCGATTGTCGACTTCTCGAGAATCGCCCATCACTAATCCTTATATTCCTATAACCAAAAAAAAATAAATGTATGCTATAGTTTCTTAAAGTTATCTTTCTTGTACTATACTGTATACAGATGTGAATAGTACTTGGTATGAAATTTAAATCTACAAACAATAGGTATGAAGTTTAGTTTTAGTCATTTCAACATAATTCACAAAAAATTTCAAAAGATCGAAGGGGGCCTCCCGAATAATGTTTGCCCCAGGGCCCCCAACTGTCTAAGTTGGGCCCTGTTTACCAGTTGAACTGTCAGATCAGTGAAACGTCTATTGTTTGTTACCGTGATGGAAGAAAAATCGCTTGTTAAGTTTCAGAGTTCATTATAGTAATATTATAGATATGGATGAATTATTGTCTAGCTTCAAATCTTCTATTACAATGAATAACAAAGTTTATTGCATTGTGAAGCTTGAAAGAATAAATGTTATTCATCCTATATTAATATTGGGTCAATGAAACAATGGGCTTTGGTTACATTTGTTTTATCTCTGCAATATGACTTCAACAATACTATGTAATATTTTTACCTTTTTGTGCCATGAGATTTATAAAAATCTCAATATTGTTAAAGTCAGATAAATCATTTTTACTTTTATTTTTATTAATGAATATATTTTTCTATATGAGTTTATTTTATGTTATTATTCTTTTGTTCCTTAAAGCTTTTAAATAAATGTGTTTAGTTTTTAAATTGTTGTCATCGTTCTGATCCACCACAGTAATTACAATTCCTTTTTCAGTTTAAATATCTTTTAAATCTAGTTCAGTAAATCAATATTAAGTTTTTCTTTATTCGGGATTATAAAATCAGCCTTGACGTTTCCTGTCTGCATAAAGCAACTATGCTAATTTCTTTCAAACCCTTGAAGATACTTTGTATCTCCTAACACTTTCTTCAGTCGGGACAATGAAAATTTTCCCTTTAAGATAAAGGATTCCATTACAGATCAGCTCCATCAATTTATTTCTTTTTTCAGATTATTTACATATAGTCCTTGGGAAGTAGTTATGGAGACATTAAATAATCCCATTTTACCTACAAAATCAATGATCAATTGTGCTAACCTAAAGAACTTACATTTATCATGTTGGGTGTCGGCTTTCAATAACACGAGGCTGCAAGTGATTTTTTACATGCTGGTAAACCACAATCAAGATCTCAGGACAATACTGCATTTACAACAGAGTGTTGAAGAGTCTTTAATATCACTTCAAAGGTGATTATTGCAGCTGGGATTATACCAAAATTCACTGCAGAGGATTCAAAAAGACTGATTTATTTCCATAAGTGTAGCAATTAAACACAGCAGATTATCAGACAAATGGCATATGCTGCGCAAATTCAAGAACGGCAAAGCAGGAAGATATGTTACAATATATTGATTCTGTAAATAAAATTTTTATCCTTTAACATATCTAATATGTGGGTCTAAATATGTGGAAAGAAAGCAAAAGTTTTTTTTTTCCCAGTTTGGCTGTTCTACCCCTGAATTACACGTATATTTTATGATTAAATAGAGCCAAAAACAAAGTAAAAACAAATTTTTTTTTTAATATACTGTGTGTATTGGGAGGACGTAAAAGAAAGGAAAACATTTTATGGAGGGAGGGTGTGAAATAATTTAGGTGGTTATTTAAATATTTTTACGACAAAATCAAAAATCAAGCAGAAAAAAAAATTTTAAATTGCAGATTTTAAACTGCATGAGATGCATGGAGGGCAAGGGCGTGCCTAGCGGGGGGGTGTTGGGGGTGTAACACCCCCCCACTTATTTGGAAGAGTTGGTAAAATTTAGAATAGTCGGAAAGTTAAGAACACACCCCGCAAAAAGTCCCCTCTCCTGTCGTCAGTATCATTTTAATTCTCTGTTGTCCGTCTTTTAAGGGGAAAAGAAAGAACTTCTCATGGAAGATTGTGTATGATTCTGTGAGGGAGGGAGTTGTTGTCAGAGAGCTGAGGTGATAGAGAGAGAGAGACGCATTTCTGAAAATTTGAGACTTTCGTGAAAGGAAGGGGGAGGGGGGGGGGTTGTTGCAATCTCTATTGTAAGTTTTCCCACGAAGCATCTTTAATTGCTCCCTTCTGCTATGGACTGATTCTTAGAATTTGGTGACCTCTTGGCTTTGGATTTGGCACTAGTTATTTGAGGTTGCTGCATTTAAAAGATGAAGTCACGGACACAGAAGAAGAGCGATTTGCAAAAGTTTGTTTTTGTCGCATGATGGCAGATAATTCAGTGAAAATTTTATGCACACACTGTGATCGCGCACACACACATTTCACAGAAAAAAATATATAAGGAAATTTCAACCGAATGAAAACATCGACCTCCAGAAAGGAAAACGGATTCAATGTACAATATGTAGATATTTCTGCATTTCTATTAGAGGCCTGCATAGTCATTTTCAAACAGACCATCCAGATGTAAAGTTATCTTTTGAAAAGGCTCCTGTATAGCCCCCCCCCCCCCCCAAAAAAAAGCCGGTTTTATTCTTTAAATTGTCACAGACACATGAATTTTGTAGACAGGTACATCTGGAACAGTAATCATGCTTAAAGTACGTGTTACTCTTTTTGTGAGTGGGTGGGAGTGACCATCTTTAAATCTCATTCGTTGAAAATTCCAAAATCAGAGCATTTAAGCATGATCACTCTTCAGGTTGGTTCTAACTGTGTCCAAAATCTTTAGTGTCTATGACTATTTGAAGATTTTAAGAAACATATTTCTTGTCGCAGGGAGGGGGGAGGAGGGGAGGGGGGGGTCAGACCATGCTCTCTTGAAATTTTCAATGAAAGAGTACTTTAATATTTCTTAAATCTTTCAAGAAAGGAATACTTTTGCATGATTATTATTTAGCTCTGCTTCCTCTTGAATACTTGCGTACCACCATGTCGGAAGAACGACTGGACGAACTAATGCTACAGTAGCGCTCAAAAGTATTTTGACAACCTTATATTCTCTCTTATTTCATTTAATATAAAAATGTAAAAGAAAATATATTCGCTATAATTGAGAATACTATGACTGCAGTTATTCAAATGTATCAAGTTTCAACTCATTTGTTTACATTCGTTTCCACCGAAGAAATATGACTCCTCCTTAGCTCAAAAGTATTTTGACAATCAGTTTTCATTTAATTGTTGAAGGTGTCAGTGGCGCTATAGCTTCGATTAGTGTTTATATCGACTTATTGGGATTATTTTTAAATGCCGAAATATAAAAAATATTGAAGTGATTCTAGAAAAGCCGCTGTAAATGCACTTAAGAAAGGTAGACTGCAAGCAGAATTAGCTCGTTATTTTAACGGGTCTCGGCCACTTGTTATTACATGGAATAAAGTTTTTAATAAACAGAAATACATCGAAAATAAGCTTCAAAGTGGTCATCCGAAAAAAACAACTTGCAATGTTGACTGTATTCTAAAAATGATATGTAAAAGTGATTGTCGTAAGTCTGCTGTAATAATAAAAAATGAATTGAAAGAAAATAACGGCATAGAAATACACGTTTCATCAGTCAAACGACGCGTAAACCTCTATCATTTACATGGCAGAAGACCAGCAAAAACACGTTTATTATCTACTAAGAAGAGAAAGGCTAGAGTCGCATTTGTAAAACGGCATAACCCTTTCAAGGGCAAAGCAATTCCATTGCTAAAGTGTTGAAATTAATGATTGACACCGGAATTTTGGTTTAAAAAAATTTGGTTTATTATGTGTGTGTAATATAGCTTTTCCTTATTTACAAATAGATTTGTTTTCAAATTCCGGTGTCAGTCATTAAATTCAACACTTTAGCAATGGAATTGCTTTGCCCCTGAAAGGGTTATGCCGTTTTACAAATGCGACTCTAGCCTTTCTATTTTTAGGTAGATAACAAACGTGTTTTTGCTGGTCTTCTGCTATGTAACCCATAGAGGTTTAGGCATCGTTTGACTGATGAAACGTGTATGTCTATGCCGTAATTTTCTTTCAATTCATTTTTTATTATTACAGCGGACTTACGACAATCACTTGTAGATATCATTTTTAGAATACAGTCAACACTGCAAGTTGTTTTTTTCGGATGGCACTTTGAGGCTTATTTTCGATGTATTTCTGTTTATTAAAAACTTTATTTCATGTAATAAGAAGTGGCCGAGACCCGTTAAAAGAAGGAGCTAATTCTGCTTGCAGTCTGCCTTTCTTAAGTGCATTTACAGCGGCTTTTCCAGAATCACTTCAATATTTTTTACATTTCGGCATTTAAAAGTAACCACAATAAGTCAATATAAACACTAATCGAAGCTATAGCGCCACTGACACCTTCAACAATTAATTGAAAACTGATTGTCAAAATACTTTTGAGCTAAGGAGGAGTCATATTTCTGCGGTGGAAACGAATGTAAACAAACAAGTTGAAACTTGATACATTTGAATAACTGCAGTCATATTGTTCTCAATTATAGCGAATATATTTTCTTTTACATTTTTATATTAAATGAAATGAGAGAATATAGGGTTGTCAAAATACTTTTGAGCGCTACTGCATTAACCTGTGAAACAGAGATAACTGATATGTTGGATTTAGACTTTAGACAGTGTAGCTGGAAAATGGGCTATTCTGAAGGATAAGCAGGTGATAATTTAAAAATGTAGAAGGATAATTTTTAGTCTCTTATAGTAATATATATATCTTATTTTTAGCAACCAAGATTTGTCTTTTTTATGTATTTTAAAATTTATACACTTACATTACACAACAGTTACGGTTTTATTTATAATTTTATTTATACTAAATAACAACAACGGTTTTATTTATAGAAACATAAATTCCGAAGTACTTCAACATTCTTAAATTGTTACTTTTGAGAACTGTTTAATGTACGGTACATCCGTACACATTTCCTTTGAAATCGTAAGCAGAATCCTAATTAATAACAGGATTCTCAACTCTACTTATATAGTAAAATAATTTTAAAAAATTACCCATACTGAATAACAGCATTTAATTTCGACTGTAGTTAAGGAGAATGCAGGTGAACACTTAAGACTTTTAGTGATTTTTTATAAATTCACAGTATTGTAGAACAGTTGAATCCGTCGCTTAGGGGGGGGGGGGGGGCTATCACAAAGCCTTTCTCACCCCCGATCTTGCAGTCGCAAAATTTAGTTCACCCCCCCCCCCCCCCCCACTAAAACAGCCTTCGAAACGCCCCTGATGGAGGGAGGGGATCATGATATGAGGGTCAGGAGACACGAGGTGAGAAGCAGCGATTTTGGGAGGAGAAAACAATTTAGCTGATAGATTATTTATTGTAACTACTATAGTGTATTTGGACAGCATATTGTGTACGAAGAAATTTAAAATTAAAGAGTTTTATAGGTTAAATTATGCATGTTTGGTACCAAAGGAGGATGGCAAAGGAGGAAGCTTTTTTTTTGGGGGGGGGGGGGGGCTTAGATGATTCATTAAATATTGATGCAGTAAAATAACAAATAAAGAAATACATTTGAAAAAAAGTAAAGATTTTAAATTTTGCTTAGAGGTTTTTTGTTGGGGAGATTTTTTGGGGGTGAGGGGGGCATTTAGATTTTTTTATATATATATATAAATGTGAAAGCTGCTGAAATATGGAAGATTCTCATCTCTGTATTTACCTTATTTACTTCTAAATTAATAATAAAAACTGGTATTAAAAGAAAAATTAATCTTGATTATAAGACCCCTTCCCAGATTTAACTGCTTTTGCTTTGGAAAAAAAAAAGGGGGGGGGGGTCTTACACTCGGGATATTACAGTAATGATTTTCTGCCAGCAAAAATTTTCATCAATGAATTCCTTTCATTTCACTAATGATCTAAAATCCATACAATTCGGAAATCTGTCTTGGTCCTATGTTGTGCAGATTTTCGAAGTATTTGTATATAGTATGATTAATAAAGCAAATAATTTGATAGCATTATAATTATTGCAGTAATTATAATGTGCCTCTAACAATGCAAAACAAAATTAAGAACTTGAATCGTAAATAACTCCTAAAATTTGGATTAAAGTGTGAAATCCCTTCCCCCCCGCCTAAAATTCCCTATTTCAAATCGTGATAATATAATGTAGTGCATAAACAAGAGTTAGGACAAAAGATGTCAGTCTTCTGTCAAAACGAGTATATATCTATTTCTGCCACTGCATTTCACTAGTGAAAGTTGTCAGGAAAATTAAAGGGGAGAGGGATTAAAAAAAAAAAAAAATGTTCAGAATTTCAGATGAAGGAAGGATTTTATAAAAAAATAAAAAGTGGAAAATAGAGAGCGTATGGAAGACTTTCACTCCTGCACATAGAAACTTATTCAAATTTTATCATTCACAAGCCGTAGAAAAATGCTTACTTGTCTCAGAATTTTCCACCTTGGATTTTCTATTCTTTTTTGTTGGTGATTTTCGTAGAGTCTTCATTGAATCCTCTATTTTCTCATCACCAAGATCTAAAGATGATTCAGAGTTCTGATTTTTGAACTCTTCTTTGGGCTGTACACTTTTTTCCAGCTTCTCTGCACGTGTGCTCTTTTCATCTTCATTAACTGGAACATTACTGCTAACAGAATTGCTGGCAGATGTTAGATCGTCAGTTTCCTCAGAAGAAGACTGATGCTGAGATACTTCTGTAAGATATAAAATATTAAAAATTTATGTAATGCAATGAAGAGCAAATTACAAAGACACATTGTCTTAATTAGAAACTAAATGTTTCTGTAGGATGAAAATATTAATGCATATTTATGAAAGTAAGAAAAGTCAGAAGTTTCAGTAACATTAAAACTATTTGTACATCTTTGTCTTTTTTTACTTGGTGAGTTGTTTTATATATCCATATGTTCATTATCTCTTTTTATTGATTTTTCATTTATTTCTTGGTTATCCTAATTCCTTTCAATTAATGGCCTTTCGATATGTTATAAGAAGCTTAATATTGTCATTTTTAGGATCAATGCTAAAATATTTGACAAAATAACATACCTTTACTATGAATTAGTCTTATGAAGCTCTGATGAATCCATAAGATTTTCATAGTTTCTCATATTTGCATTTTCAATTTTTTGGTTTTAATTTTTGTATTATCTTTTTCTTTCATTTTTAACCATGTGATTTCATTTTAATTATTTATAGCCTTCCCTTTTATATATCACATGGTGAATGGAATTTGAACTTTTTTTTTTTCTTTCTCGTTGAAATTTCTTGTTTCTCATACATAAGATACTAGCTGTGAGAGAACCCAATTCATAAGGTTTTTTGATAATTTTTGGAGGAAAAAGAAATATAATTTGGTACTTTTTGGTTAGACGGGTGCCAGTGTTATATATATACATATACAGGAACTGACAAAAGTTGAAAATTATTAGGTGCCAGGAAAAAAATCTTAGGAGCCAGATTGAAGAATCATTTCTCCGACATTAATGCATTCACTGCAAAATGAAACATTGGCTACTCATAATCATCGTATTTGGCTATTTTTGAGTGATTTATGTGTCATTTTGCAGTGAAAAACTTAACTATTCAATAAACAAAATCAAATTGAGCAAAAATTTTAAGATAATACCACTTTTACATTGTAAAAATTCAATGGAAGCAAATTATGAAATTAAACATTAAAACAATCGACAAATTAATATCCTTACCTTTAATTCCCAACAAGAAATTATATACATAAATTAATAATGTCTTTGAGATTTTGATTTGAAATACCATTTGTCCATTTGTCATTTTTGTGAGATATATCTGACAACTGCACAGTTTGGTACATTCCACTTAATGAAACATCACTTAATTTTTTTTTTTTCATTTTTTGCTGGAGTATTTTTAAGGTTTTCTAATCTAAGCAATGCTTTTTCAACATGCACTTTAGTTTGGCTTAGCAAAAACTCTTGACTTCTGAAAAATTAGGGAGAGTTCTTGCACCAGAAGGGTGCATTTTCTTCCATTGCAAATAATCGCGCAATTAAAAATAAATATTTTCGCTCATGGAATTTTTTTGGTTAAAGGAAAAAAATTTAAATTAGTAAGTAGGTAAAAAGTTAGTCGCCAAAGAGGAAATTTTTAGTCACAGTTCAGGTTTGTCAGACCCTGTACATATATATACACACACACACATATATATATATATACAGTATGGAACCATTTATCCAGAAATCAGTTAACCGGAAAACCAGTTATCCGGAATGATATTTCTAATAGATTTATTTCAGAATCTTTGCAGAAAAAAGTGTCATACACTGCCAGTTTGACATATGCATTGCTTGAAACAATTGTATAATTTGATGTCAACATCTAGTATTTCAAATGGAAAGATATTTAGTTGTATTTTAGATGTTTTAATTTTTATGCAGAGGAAAGAGAAGAATTTTTGTTCCCAAGGGATTCCCATAAATCACCTCCTTTCAAAATCTGGTTAACTTTTGATCTTTCTTGCATCTAATTTTTAATCCAAGTACCGTATTTTTCGGCCTATAATCCGCACCGGCGTATAATCCGCAGCCACAATTTTTAGTGCTTATAAAAAAATTTCATCAGATAATCCGCATCGGCCTATAATCCGCCGGACTATACGAGGATTACTCATTGTTTTCAACATTCTAAAGTACTACTAATAAACCACCTCCCTATCTATTTAGTTGCTCTATTTAAATGATAATTGTAATAAAATAATTGAAAAAAAATAATTATAAAATAATTACAAGTTAAAAATACAAATACTTTTTTTTTCATTGAATCTTATATCTAAAATGTAGACTGTCTTGTGAATACAGATAATTCTATAATGATTGCTGTTTTTAAATCATTTTCCGCTTTTATAATAATGTTCAGTTTAAATTCTGTACTGTTAAATTCACGTTTTCTGTTAGACATTATTTATTATATTGCATTGCAATTTTTGAAAGAGATGAGTTGAGAAACGCTTTGTTCTTCATAAAAACATGTTGCCAAAAGGCTAAAAATTATAACATAAAAATCAGAAGCCACTCCCACTAGCATGTACACGTCATATGTGAACGAATCACGAGCGACTCCACGATCGGTCGATAGTAAACAATCGTGAGATAGGTGTTTACATTTTTATTTTGAGTGCCGGTAGAAACAGGATATCTGACATGAACTTTTGCTTAAAAAAATGTCCGCAGATAATCCGCACTTAAAATTTTTGAGGTTTTTTAACAGATAATCTGCGGATTATAGGCCGAAAAATATGGTAATCTAATAATTTAAAATCAGAAATAGTGCCACAACCAGATATATTCCACAAAACTTATCAAACGGATGCTGCTTTAATGCCCAACCAGTTATCCGGAATACCTCTGACCCAAACCATTCCGGATAAATGGTTCTGTACTGTATATATATAAGAAATATGGATTCACTTAGTTATCCTGTCGACCAATTTCGCCAAATTATACAAATTGACATAATTTTTATTTTAAATAATGAAAGAACAAATAAATTAGTATAACATTAATAAAAATACAAATAAAACGTCGAAATAAAAATCACTTGATGACGTAAACATGTGCAACTTGCTTAAAGTCAAGTGAATGTGACATTTACGATCAAACATTACTGCATTTTATAGTTTGGCAATAGATTTTTGATCGACAGGATAACTAAGTAGTACCAATATGTATATATACATGCGTTGCGTATATATAGTTAATGTGTAATGTATATATGTATGTACATGTACATATATAACACTGGTGCTCGGCTAACTGAAAAGTACCTATCCTATAATTTTATTATACCCTATCTAATTTTAGTACTGTACACTAGTCATTTGTCAAAAATATTTTGTTCATTGAAAATCTGGCTGTTAATTTCAGAACTGGTGGAATGAAAATAACTTTTTGATGAGCATATACAAAAATATTTGAGTTTGATAAGTTGAAATAAATGCTTAAGTATGACATTAATACCTGCTAAACCATTCCACTTTTAACACACCTTGTGAAAAATTTTACTTGCCATCTTTTAAAAATAATAAGTTTAAATTTTCATTATAAATTACATTCTCGTGAATAGGGAGCAATAACTGTTCAGCTGAATGCAGAAAGCTTAAACTTGTTTAACCTTCTTTTTTAATGCTGAACTCAAAAAAGCTACAATGAATTCTTTCTAGATATGCCAATTAGGAGATAGACTATTTTTGTTCTGTAGAATAAACTAATTGATGAAAGAATATCTCCAAATTCAACTGGGAATGGAGGACAATAGTCAGCCTAGCACATCTGTTCCTAAAAAAATAAATACTGATAAAAAGTAATATAACGGAACTTCCTTTGCTCTTTTTTTTTTTTTTTTTTTTTTTTTTTTACACACATAAGCACAGCAGCTTGCTACCATTATATTTGAGAGTTAAAACAATAGTAAACATGAAACAGTCTAATATTTTTTATGGAAACCAATAGTACTAATATGCTGAGTAAGATTTTAAAATAAATTATCTTTAAAACTTAAAAATAATTCAAAAGACAAAGATGGTAACAAACCTATTTAAAATACTTTTCAAAAGATTTTAAATGTTTCACAAATTACAATTTAAATTAAGGCATTACATCAATATCATATAGAAGATAAAGGATGTCTAAGGTAGACTATGTACAAGACAAAAATGTGCCTGAACACAGAAATATTTTAAAGTCCTGACAAACTCATAAAAACACAAACTTAGTCTAAGGCAAAATATTGTCTACAATACAATTTTTTTCCTCCCGATTGATTCTGCCTTAGACAGAGCTTATTGTACATATAATAAAGCCCGGTAGCAGAAAGTTCGAGACGAGTGTCGCAGATTTTCTTTTCTCTTATTGCAGATTTTTTTTCATTGAACCTTATTTTGCTTTATATTATGTTTAGCTCTTTATTACTTAATACAAAAAGTTAAGATTATCATTAATAAAAATGTATAAAATGCCTTAAAACGCTACAGGTAAGTGATTGTTTGATTAATTAACGCTTCAATTGTAAAAACATTTTACCTGCAGATTATTTTTTACCTTGAAGTATCTGTCGCAGACACTTGGAGGAATTTCTGCTACTGAGTAATAAAGATAAATATATATACTTAAGTATTTTAACATACCGCTTTTTTCTTGCATTACTGATTTTCTCTGTCGAGTCTTTTTCTTGTTAGATACTTTTATATCATTAGTATTACTAATACTGTTGTTTGAATCAACCTCAGATTTGGTTTCATTTTCTTCAGAAACTTTCTCTGCATCACAATTCACACTCTTTTCTTCCTCAGATTTCTCTTTAGACTTTTTGCCCCATTTTTTAAATTTTTTATCTTTTTTACTTTTGTCAGTTTTTGCCTGTTGAATAGCTTCTTGATTTCTTCTTCTCTGTTCTTCAATCGCTTCTTCATATGTGCGCTCACGCATGCCAAAGACAGATATTAAATATACGACTAAAGCTGAGATTACAAACACACCAGCACATATAACAGCTGTATGCAGATCCATTGCAGACGTAGAATTTGAAAACCAGGCCATTGTATCCTTTATCCAGCTGTTTAAATCTTGTAAAGCCAAATTAAAATTCATGCTGAAAATAAAATTAAAAAGGAAATTTAACACAAGTATGCAACAAACATCAAAATTCTGAGAAACATTCTTAAATAAAAGGTACACAAGACAGGCTAAGCACATTTTACTGAACAGGAAGCTGACCTTAAAGGCTCAGCACTTGTAAGTAAACACTAGATTTCTGGAAACCTTCAATGGGACCAGTTTCTAATTTTATGCTTAAGAAATCTGAAAATGTACTTTATTTTTTAGAAATATATACCAACTTTTAATACAATATTAACCTTCTTGTCGCGCATCCCGCAATTTCTACAGGAATGGATTTTTTCCATCTATTTAAAATAGGGTGTCAACGATTTTAATCAGTTGATTTAAATCAGCGATTAAAATCATGATTTTAATCAACCGATTTTTAAAAAAAATCATTGATTTTTAAAAAAAAAAAAAAATTATGTTTAAAATGTCAAAAAAAGTTTTAAAATCTAACATGAACATAATTTGAAAGTTTCTGCAGGTATTTTGACTTATGAACAAACAAAAAAAGAGCTCTAAATAATTGTTTCTAAGCTTAATTCATGAGTATTGTAAAAAATTAAAAATAGTTGAGTTCGTAAAAAGCATTGTTTTTGAGTTTTTATCCAAATTAAAACAGTTTCATTTTAAAATGATATTTACATCTATTATAATCTGCAGTGTCATAATTTCCTTTAGGTAATCAATTTATGCATTATTTTATATAAAATACACATAGTAAGTGTAATACATTTCTACAAGTAAACAAATAAATAGTAATTAATCATGGTTCATACACTCAAGAACAAATAAAATTCAAGCACTTTTCAAGCACTATTCAAGGACTCTTTAGATACATGCATAAAAATGACGTAGAATAACACATAGGCAAAAAATAGACACCCCATTGATTATCTATTTCAAAGAAATCTTATCAAATCTTTTAATTTTTATAACAGGGATTTTCAAGACATTATTAGAGAATTTTTAAAGAATAATGTGTTGTAACTTATTAAGGTACCATGGAAAGAAATTTCATATATAATAAAAAGTTAAGACAACAGAGCTTGATTTTCTTTTCTTTAAGTGCGAAAAAAAAAAAATAATAAAAAAAAAAAATAAAATAAAAAATAAAATAAAATAAAAAATAAAAAAAAAATAAAACTACAAGAGCAGAAAACAGGAATAAACCAGTTAAATTTTAGGAATTCTGAACACTCATCAGGAGTCATATTAGCATTTCTGAAGTTGTGAACAATATGTTTTTTAATATATATTCTCTGAATTCTCAAACCTTACAGTATTGACGCTTATCCATACAAAAATAATTGAAATAAAGGTTAGATCATTTACTTTTACTTTTTAAATACAAAAGATTTTCTTTTAAATGAATTTATAAAAAGGAAAAAACAAAATTTATCAGTTACACAGTGAAAAGTTTGGAATTAATATAATTCAGTTAAGTTTTAACTGATTGACAACATTCGCGATTTTTATAAATGACTTTTTTTTTTTTTTTTTTTATGACTGATTGACTAAGAAGGAGCGAGGGTTTTTTTTTTTGGGGGGGGGGGGCAATATATAAAATCGGCATTAAACTGACGAATTTTGTGATTTTTTCAACAAATTGATGAAATTTGTATTTTTTATCGGTGACCAATGGACGAATTTTGTCGTATTTTCCCCGGCGGATTGTTAAAATTTGCAATTTTTTTTTCAGTGTCAGATTGAAGAAATTCGTGATTTTTTTTTCAACCTATAGTTGACGAAATTTTCAAGGGTGATTCTGAGTTTAAAAAATTCTAAAATTCACAGCAAATTTTCTGAAAGACTACAGCAGATAGCAGAAGGGGTAAATCCCCTCCCGGCATGCGTTTTCCCCCCCTGGCTATGCGCTTTTCTATTTTTTCCGAGGCTCTTTGTTTAGCCTTTTTTCGTAACCTTTCGATGAAATTACACTCAATCCTTTCAGTTTTTTCTGCAATCTTTTAATGCAATTCGCGCTTTTTCTGCAATCCTTTGACGAATTTTGTGTTTTTTTCGCGATCCTTTGAAGAAATTTGCGTTATTTCTGCGATCCTAGGGGTGATTGAGAAAAAAAAAATTCTGAAATTTACCTCAAATTTTCTGAAAAGTTACAGCAGAGGTGGAGAGGGTGAAATCCACCCGACACTATCCGTTTTTTCTGCAGCCCTCTGACGAAATTCGCATTTTTTCGTGATCTTTAGACGAAATTTACCGTTTACCGTACCGAAATTTCCGGGCTTTTCTGTGATATTTTAATGAAATTTTCGGTTTTTTTCGCGATCTTTTGACGAAATTTTCGGGTTTTTTCGCGATCTTTTGACGAAATTTTCAGGTTTTTTGCAATTTCTCTACGAAATTTACAGTTTTTCCTGCGTTTCTTGAACGAAATTTGCGTTTTATCCGCGATCCTTTGGCGAAATCTGCGTTTTTTCTGAAAACGATTGGCAAAATTTATTTTTTTTGACGACCGTTTGTCTAAATTCACGATTTTTTATGGCTGAATTTTCGGATTGGTGACCGATTTTTTTAAATTTTCGGAAAATTCGGAACAGAATCACACCTACACGAACCTTTGAAGAAATTGGTAATTTTTTGCGATTTTTTGTCGAAATTTGTGTTTTTTTCCCCCCGATCCTTTGTCGAAATTTGCATTTTTTGGGCGATCCTTTGATGAAAATGCACATATTTTCGCGATCTCTTAATACAATTCTCGTGTTTTCTGCGATCCTCTGACGAAATTTGCGCTTTATTCAAGATCTTTTGTCGAAATTCAGGTTATTTCTCTAGTCTTTGACGAAATACGCGTTTTTTTTCCCGCGACCTTTCGACGAAATTCTCGTTTTTTTCTGCAAACTTTAGACGAAATTCGCATTTTTAAAGCGAACCTTTGGGGAAATTACTGATTTTTTAATGCGAACGATTGTTGAAATTGATATTTTTCGGCAACAATTTGTCGAAGATCGCGATTTTTCCAGCACTTTTCCTTCCTTGAAAATGAATACTTTTTTTTCCAGCACTTTTTCTATTTTTTCCAAAGCGTACGAACCATGTTAATGGCAATCTCTAGTTAAGAATAAAAGAATGACATCTGCTCAACAGCTAAATTGTAAATGAATGCATATGAGAAAAAGAAATAATTGGTATAAAAATGCTAAACACAGCAAGGGCTTTTTTGTTATAGGTTGAATAAAGGCTTTAATTTTGTAACTTATATATACTAAATAAAAATAATTAATCAGGGATTGAAAAGGCAGCAAAACTTTTCTTAAAAGAAAAAAAAAAATGAACCACTAAAAGCTAATAATCCACACTGAGAGGAAATAATAACGCTGTTACTTAAATATTCTGAGGATTTCAGATATAAGTGGCCAGGGTTAGAAAAAACCCAGCCCACTGGGCCCACTAGTCTAAAACCCAGGGTTGTAAAAAACCCGGATTTTTTGCTAAAAACCCAGCCCATGCGGGTTTTATTAAAAAACCTGGGTTAAATGGGCAATTTTCCCCGCGTAAATTGGGTTAAAATGCCAAAATGTGGACTATGATTCCACCTTTCTCACAAATAATAATTTTCAGGGTTCCCACTGTATAGGGAAAACTAGAAAAACTGAGGGAATTTAAAAATGAATATTAAAAACAAGAAATTTTACTAAATTTTGGTACTTTGCAAAATTTATCTGTTGAAATTTTGAAAATTTTCAGAGGAATTACTCAGGGAAAATTTAATTTTTTGCTTAGGAAAGTGCAAGGAATTTGATTGCCGAAATAAGTGGCAATCCTGATCTCAAATACAATCTTTGTGAACAAAAAGGATCTCAATATTTTTCTCTGTTCTTAAAACACACACATTATATATATATATATATATATTATATTATATATATATATATATATATATTATATATGATACCTTTAATTTAAATAACAAACAAATTTTAAATTACATAAAGCTATCAAAATTGTGTGTTATTTAATAATAAAATATAAATATAACTTTAAAAAAACTTCCTTTGAAATTATCATAAGATTAGCAAATGTTGAAAAAAAAATATATCTTACAATAGAATTTTTTTTTAGATGCATATACAAGGTGTCCACTCTCAACGGTGTCCAATGGCTAATTCCTAAACCATTAGTCATAGACATAATAGTTCCAATTACAAAAATGTTTTAAATTGAGGCAAAGGAAATTTTAAAAGCAATTTGGGTCAATAAAAACATTTCTTTAAAAAATACTAAATTTAAGTTTTTATACGGCCCACCGGTATTTAGTAAAATTTTCCTATTACACTTACAAGTAAGACAAAAACAAGTCCCGTTCATATAACACTAAAACTGACTGAGTTATGAAACTTTAAAAATGCATGACATACTATTTTTCTGCATCTGAACACAAGTGAGTTTGGCCATGCCTTAAGGGGTCATATACTAAGTGCTTAAAGTATTCGAAGAACTTTTCATGTGTATCTGTGCTTTGAAAAAAATAGTACGAGTGTTGCGATTGAGTTCGCTTTTATTAAGTTTCAGATTGGCTAAAATTATTATATTTTAACATATGTTTTATTTTGTAAGGATTTGAGATTATTTCTTTTGACAAATATTGTTATTTTATTTAACTTCAACAATCGTATGTATGTTTTCCCAGTTCAAAATTTGTACTCAAAATTTAACTCACTTTCAAATATCCGATCGAGATTAAATTTTACATACATACTGACGTAAATCCAATGACAGTCTAATATTATTATATGATTTTCGGTGGTTACCATTCATACTTATTTTACAGGATAACACAAAAAATTTCGGATAGATTACCGCCAAGAAGTTTAAGAAAAAGTTATTAGATAAAGATAACAAGACTGTAATGGTTGTGTTTTTTAACTTATGTATTTTTTAGCACTGAATCTGAAAATTACCTTAATTTTTAACCATCATCTCAGGATGTTTTGCGAATCATAAATTGTCAAAGTTAAAAAATAACAAAAATCAGATACTATGTGCTGTCCTCTAAAAAAAACCCACTTTTTTAATTTCTCACTATATAAAATTTAATAAAAAATACAAAACAATTTGAAGTAGCTACATTTTCACAGCCTGTCCTGACTAAGATTTTAATGTATAGTATTTTTTTTTCTATCAATATATTACAAAATGGCAGCCAATTAAACAAGACTTTGAAAAAAACCCACTTTTTTCTAAAAATAACCCACATGTAAAAACACTTCTAGAAATCAAAATATTAAACAGCAAAGTTTTTCTTTCATTATTAATTAGTTTTAAAACACAATTCTGCAAAAAAAAGAAAATAATAATAATAATATTTTAATAATTGTAAACTGAAGGATTTACAAATGAAAAATTATAAATGTAATTTTTTGCTTATTTTTTAAAAAACTAAATAAACACTTAAGTAATTTTAAATGCTTTTATTATTGTAAATGACATATAGAAACAGGACAAAAAGAAATTTTGACTTCTGTGATTTTTTTTATTAAGTTCTAGGGTGGGTTTTTTTTAGGATACATTTTCCTGTGGGTTTTTTTTAGAGGACAGCACTATACATAAAGTAATTCAATAAATATAAAAAGTTTAGTAAATATAATACTCTTGAAGCTAACTGAAAAGCTTAAATTTACGTTTTAAATTAAAAGTTAAAATGTTTTTAAATTATAGGGTTCCAATCTAAAAGTGCAAGTAAATTAGTACAAATATATTTTCTAAGATTCAAAGAAGTGAATAATTAAAACAAAATAACCATAAACTGTTAACAAATACATCATTTGTTCCTTTCCAGAAATATATTTAAAAAAACCTGGGTTTTTTAAATGGGTTCTTTATAAAAAACCCAGCCCGGGTGGGCAGCTGCCCACTACAACCCTGCTAAAACCTGGGTTTATTCGGGTTTTTCTGAAAAAAACCCAGGTTTTTTCAGGCTTTATTGAGGGTTTTTTTTTTATTTTAGAACACTTTAAAATTCTAATTTTCATATACATAATACCTAAATTCTTCATTTATCATTGCAACCTGGGCATAATTTTGCATTAATTAAGTATGAATTAGTAAAAAAATGTATAAAAAGAAAAAAAAAATCAAATTAATTTAAAAGGTACATCTGTATCTCATGGGATAAGTTTGCTTCACTAAGCATATATTAAGTGAACCACAACTGGATTTCTTTATATAATTCTTACCTTAAGTTAAACATGCTAAATTTATATAGTTTCTTTCATTTTCTTCAAATCAGAAATCAGTTGAAGGCTTTTTTCTTTTTTTTTTAAAGAAGTGGGATTCGTAATAATATATTTGAAAATTTTAGCAAAATTTGCTACATATATATTGCAATAGTATTAAATGTTAAATTAAATTGTCATGGAAGTCAGTGTCAGTGATATTTGTAAATTTAGATCGCAAATAGCGATACACTTATTACTAGCTTTGCTGCTTTATCAACTCCAAAATGATTACGTAACTTGCTCCAAACCAGACCAAATGTAGAAAAGTATTATTCGATTGAAGCAGAGGTAGCTGGTACTGAATATAAAGAAAAGAAAAATTGACAAAATCCAGGAGGAAACTTATCTGTTTCACTCTTTTTTACCATAATCTTAACCATTTTTGTATTGAAAACTCCTATATAATACTTTCCTTGAAAATTGAAGCAGGATAATAAATGGGATGATTAATCTTAAAAGTTATAACAATGCAAACAATCAGGATGGTGTTCAACTGCCATCTTTTTGCATGCATTAAGATTTAAATCATTTGGATACATTTTAGTTACAGGCATGAAAATCTTCCTTCTTTTTCTATTTTATCTCTGTTTAAAAATTCCTTTAAATCTGGTTCTTTTGAAATATATTTAAATTGGCATTTATCTTTGCATTCTCATACCTTAGATTAAATAATGATACAGTTGTGAAAGCACAAGAAAATTTGAAAAAACCCACAATAGGTTTCTTCAATGCCCGAAAAAATCTGGGTGGGTTTTTTCTAGGGATTGACCGAAGCAGCAATTTTGCCGAATACCGAAGCTTCGGTCGAAGTGTACACCGAAGCTTCGGTATTCGGCAACCGAATACTTGAAACTTTGTAATACACATTTTTGCATGCATTAGCTGTTTTAATAAGCTTTAATTGAAATTAAATTCTCAATAATTCAGTTACATTTTTATTCTTAAATCTAATTACACAAAAAAATTTAATGACTTCTTTCCACTCACAAATTCATTAACCCACCACTTATTTTTTATTATTTTATCACTAGTCAATACCCAAAAATAAGCTATGAAAATATTAAACTATACAGGATATTATTAAGGATAAGGGTTGTCAGAAAAACAAAAGTTCATTCAAATACAAAGAAACAATATTGTCATTAAGCTGATTTACTGATTGTCTAATTATAAACATATTGAATAGGAATGTTCTCAAAATACAAAAGGTATCATATCAATCTGTACATTTAACTATTTTCTGTCAAATTATTGATCGAATATTTATATTTTGATTAATATTTTAACATTGTGGTGTTGAAGAAAAGAAATTTGAGCGATTTTGATGTAACAGTTATAAAAGCTATAAGATTGGCATAGGGTATACTTATTTGATGTGTGTATTTTATTTAATATATACCTTAGATATACAGATATAAACTCTGATTTACTTATTTGATGTGTATACTAAAGAAAATACACATTAAATAAATTTAAATAGAAAAAAAACTAATGTAGAAGTAAATAAAATTAAATGTTAAAGGAAAGATGCGCATCTTCCTTACTTTTTTTTTTTTTTTGGTCTGTTTTGATTTCACTCCTACGTAGACTTTTTTATTAAGGAAAAAGTTTTTTTTAATTAAAAATGGCCTTTGACATGTTTTTTGTAATGCAGCTGAACTCTGAACTCATGCACATAATATTGAAACTCACTGTTTAGCCTATTCTACTTCTAAGTAAAAGAGAATTCTTCTACTTCTAAGAAAATACTTATCTGTAATTATTCGGCCGAAGCCGAATATTCGGTTTACATGCCGAACCACCGAATACCGAATCAACTATTCGGTATTCGGTCAATCCCTAGTTTTTTCGGACTGTGCCAACTTGAACAAACCCTGTCTAACAGTCACTGATTATTAATCTAGTTTTCAACTAGTCTCATACCTTAGATTAAATAATGTTACAGTTGTGAAAACATGAGAAAATTTGAAAAACCCACAATGGGTTTTTTCAAGTGGGCCCGCCCGAAAAAACCAGTGTGGGTTTTTTCGGGTGGGCCCACTTGGGCAAACCCTGTAAGTGGCTAACTTATATTTATTCTATATGAATGGGTTTAACTCATTCTCATAATTTTTTTGGTTAGCGTACACATACATGTGTGTAAGTTTAGATTTTGGTGGTTTACAGTAATTTTCCTTAATACAAATGCAAAACGAGCTGCAAATAATATTTGTTAGGTAGTTTTGTTGTTTGTGCTACTAACTAATGAAATTACTTATTTGCAGTTTTTATTAATTCTGTAATTACTTATACTGTTTCTTCTAGTCCATTTTTTTTAATGGTGCCACACCATGCCCCTTTTGAAATTGGCAAAATGCACCCTGCCTTAAAAAAAAAAAAAAAAAAAAAAATAGTTGAAATTCATCTGTAGTTGTAGCCAGAGATTTCTTGTAAAAAACTTCCCCATTCAACAGTATTTCTAAATTCATGTGGCCAAGATCTTGCAAAAATAATAGAACTTTATTTCTTTACAAAAAAACAGGATATTATGAAAATGTGTTATTTAATTGTATTTTTCAATTTGTTATTCATAAAATTATTAAAAATTAAGGACACTTTATTTATCATACTAAAAATTCTTTTTCTTCCCCTTATATATTACTAAACACATTACTAATATATTTCCTCATGAAATAGTGCCCTTTTTCGGAACTAGCATCCTGTCCCTTTTTCTTTCTAAAATGAATATACTACATTATTATCATTTTAATAATTAAGGCTTAAAAATGTATAATATGTTCCTAATTAGAGAGTTTATTGTTTAATAATTATTAATTCGAAGTAGCCTTAACTATTTAATATAAAATGCAATTAATAATTTTAATAAATGTTAAATATCACTAGTATTTATAAAGTTTTACATAATTATTACAATATTAATGTGTATAACATTATTGTGTGATACTACCTAATGAAACTACTAATTTGCAGTTTTTATAATTCCTCTAATTACTAACTAATTATAATTTTATTAATTAAAATGTAAAAACATAGATTATGTTAGCAATTAGTGGTTTAATTGTTTTGGAAGCCTAAAACTCTTGGTAGCTATTCAGTATTTGAACAATGGGGAAAAAATCATAAAAATCCGATTTAAATAAAAAAAATCTGATTTTTTTTTATATTTTTTTAAAAAATCATGATTTTTTTACACCCTAATTTAAAAGCACAAGCCGCTTATGTCTCATTCAACAGTTCAACTTTTCTGCAATGTTTAATTGTTGATTCAAGTCTAAGTTAACAAATGACATTAGTTGTCCATATTTCTGTGAAGTTCACAACTTTGTATTGCAAGCATTCTGCATGCTTTTTTGAAAGCTCAAAGATGTCTCCATCGCATGAGACTAATCGCTCGACATTGTGCTAGCCATATTCACCACCCCCTCCCCCCCACAATCACATTAAAAAGGAACCTCATCAACCTAGACAGTGTGTTGTTTGTTGTTAAAAAAAACAAAAAAAACAAAAAAAAAAACTGGCAAAAAAATTCGCAAAGAAATGCGAATTTGGTGTAAAGATTGCAAAATAAGATTTACCTCAGACCTTGTTTCAAAATTTTTCATACTAAACCCCATTGCTAATATACAATTTTTGTATTTCACATATTTTCATTAGTAGGGGAGACTGGAGATGAAAGGGACACTCAAAATTTCAGGAAGAAAATAAAATATACAAAGTTTCAACTAGGGATGCAACGGATATCCGGCAAATATCCGATATCCGGCATATCCGGCTGATTTTTCAATATCCGAAATACCGTCGGATATCCGGATCACAATCACCGGATATCCGACTTCTCTGCCGGATATCCGGCAGAGCACAGCAAAGTGAATATATAAGGATAACAGAAATATTTTGACCCCAAACAATGCCGAACAATTTTGTTTATAATGCAAAATATGAAAGTAAGTTCACTATACATGAGTAAAAGGTAATTCTCAAAAGTTTAAAGAATTGCCAGCTTTCCTAACATAGGTATTTGAACTCTTTATAATAAATTTAAGAATTTATGTTTACTTCTTTCAGAAAATTGTAGCTTTACTTTCAGAATGCAAAATAAAATTTGAAGTTTTTTATTAAAGTATGACTTTATTAATTTTCTTTCTTTTTTTAAGTTTAACAATTGAACAGGCCAATTTTTAGATGAAAGTATTGTAATAGAAATTTTTTCGATTTCCGGTTTTCGACGGATTTAGATGTTTTAGAGGTCAGCCTCCTTCAATATGGAAACATTCCACTGGAAGGAGGGGGGCCACTTAATCGCGAGTTTTGTGCCTTTTTCATTATTGTACCACCGAAAAGTGTATGAAGTTATCCATATAATTGAACAAATTTTTTTGTAATTTTTTTTGGCTATGTCCAGCAAGTTCTCCTTTAAATTGGAAATATTCTGCCAAAATGGGGCTCTGTAATAGATTTTTGTGCCACTTTCATTCTTGTACCATTGAAAAGTGTATGAAGTTATGCATAGAATTGAACCAATTTTGGGGGTATATTTTTGGCTATGGCCAGCAGGTCCTCTTTCAATTTGAAAATATTCTGCTGGAAGGGGGCGCTATAATACGGATTTTTGTGTTATGTTCATTATTTTACCATTGAAAAGTGTATGAAATTAAGCATAGAATTGAACCAATTGTGTGTGTATATTTTTGGCTATGGCCATCAGTTTCTCCTTGCATTTGGAAATATTCCGCCAGAAGGTAGCACTGTAACAGAGATTTTTGTAAATTTTTCTCGATTTTTCGCAGTTTTTTTTTTTTTTTTTTCTGTGCTGTATATTGGCGGCTCATGAAGCGGAGGGAACTTCACATCCTGCTAAGCTGGCTATTCACAAACAGCTGATGTACAACAGAATAACGAAAAAAATATTGATTTTAATAAATATCATGATCGAGATTAACTTATTCTTATTCTGATTAATTGACTGGAGCAGAAATTTTAGATCAAAATCAAAGTTGGTATAATATTGAACTAATAATATTGAAGTATGGTAACATTTGGAAGTACTTTTTGAAATATTAAGATGTATGAGATAGAAGAAAGTTTTGGGATTGGCAAATCCAGTTAGTTATTTTTGTAACTTCCTTATAAATATTTAAAATTAAAAGTAATTTTCTTTTTACTTATAAATATCAAAATAATTTAACTTAAAATAAAACTAAACGTGACTTAGAGCAAAAACAATATTAAATAATTAAAACAGAAAAAGGGCATCAATTAAACCTATGTTTGGAGAAAATAACTCTTTAATCATGGGCATATTAGTAGATATTTTATGTTTAAATTATAAAAAGAAAGTATATAGTATTTCTTTGTGAAAATACTCTACAATTATATGCATATTAATTGGTCAAAATTTACTATACAAATTATCAGCATTTTATTGTACAAATTAATTAATTATTAGCAATTATCAATATAGTCAATCCCATATCTAAATCCAGTAGCAATTATCAGCATTTCATTGTACAAATAAACAGAATATTTTAATGTTTAAATTACATTTTTTATGCAATATTATTAATATACATTACAGGGCTTGAATGGCAGATACAGGGCTTGAATTTCGAGACGGTATGGCAGGATTAGTGCCCTAAAAATTATTATTGTGTCCTATTTATTATGCCCTATTGTGGGCGGACGGCTCCTGTTTCCAAAAAATCATTTTCCGAAAATGTTTCTTTGAAAACAACGATCAAGTCTCAGGACCGACCGACAAATTTCGTGATATTTTCTACTATCGATTAGCAGATTTCACAGGTTATTCTTACGACAGATTGACAA
This sequence comes from Maratus speciosus, assembly GCA_963932465.1. Lineage (NCBI taxonomy): Eukaryota > Metazoa > Arthropoda > Arachnida > Araneae > Salticidae > Maratus > Maratus speciosus. Next base: position 256,349,649 of record OZ010794.1, on the reverse strand, counting down.
AATTCATAGTTGTTTTTCTGCATCTGACTGAAAAATTTTGTGCTTTTTCTCCATGACCGACTGACGAATGCCACGATTTTTTCTAGAGACTGATCGGTGAATTTCGTAATTTTTTTTCTCGAGATCAATTGACAAATATAGCAATTCTGTGAGCAATATTCTGTGACCGATTGGCAAATTTCCCTGTTTGTTCTTGCGAAATACTGATGAAAATAACGATTGTTTTTTGCATCCGATTGAAAAATTTCGTGTTTTTTCTCTGCGACCGGCTGAGGAATTTCATGATATTTACTCGTGACGGACTGGCAAATTTCACTATATTTTTTCATGATCGATTGACGAATTTTGTGATATTTTCCCACTGCTGATTTCCCACGAACTTCAGTTTTCTTCTTGCTACCGGTCGACAAATTTTGTTATTTATTTTCACCATAATTGACGAAATCGGCAATATTTTTTTATGACCGATTTATGTATTTTGCAATGTTTTTTCCCTGTGCTCAAAATAGTAAATAACTAAAAGGGCAGTAATGGCCACTGGAGACTGGGCCCTACCAAATTGGCCAATAGTCAGCACTAAACAAAATGAGATTACACTTGTGGCACAGATGAAGAAAGAAAAATTGGTGAACTTAAAAAAAAACATGTTTAGAAATAAGAAACTAGTTGATTTTTGCAATTCACAGAAATTAGGACATGACTTTTAAAATCAACCTTTTATCGTGTAATAGAAGAAATCAATTGACTATTTTCTTTTCAAACTTTGGATATGGATTTAAAATTCAATGCATTGCAATTCCATGCAAAAAAATCTGCAACCGAAATCGAAAAAGTAAAAAACAGCCGTATGAAAGATCGAGCTCAGCTATCTTATGCAAAAAGAATCTTTTAAAACTTTTCAAATTTAAACAATTTTAAAAAAACCCTGCCCATTGGTTTAACATTACGGAATGGCCATTTTCAAGTTAGTGAAGGGTCCCCTTATAAATATTCAACTGTGTGATGTGAATGAAAAAAAAAATTAAATTTGGTAACAATATTATGATAGTGTTAGAAAGTGTTTTATAATGTATGACTAATGTATGATTTTTTGTTCTTGCTAAAATTTCCCATTGGTTAATATAGAATTTCATGATTTGAGAAGGGACAACCAGTTTCACTGGAATGTCCCCTTAACAAAAGAAATTACTTTGAGGAAATAAATGTTTCTTAAAATCTTACAAAAATAAAGTATTTCTTAACAAAAATAAATAAATAAATAGGAAGGATTCACAAGGAGTTTATTTAATATTATTAATTCACACTCAATAGATTGAAAAAATTTCAATATAAGCATAACATTTATTCATTAATCTTTCAAGTACAGTAAAACTCCGGTTATCTGAAAAGCATGGAACCAAGACATTTTTGTTGACTGGGGTTCCATAAGAATTTTCAGATAAATGGGAAGCTTTCTTATTTACCCTACCAGATGCCACTACTCAGCCTTCTCTCCCCCCCCCCCCCCCCACCACCACCACCAACCCAAATCTATAATTGCAATGAAACAGATTTGAATAATGAAATATTGCCAAGCTACACATTAGCTTCTGGAGCAGAGAACGGCTCCTTGAGAAAATTAAGAGACATTACAGGAAAAGGTTGATACAGTTTTTGATTGAAGGACTGACTGATGGAACAGAAGTTGTTGAAAATTTAAAACTTGTGGATATGAAGAAAGTTAACTACTGGTTAGATTCTTGATGGGAGTGAATGAAAGTGAATTAAAATTAAAACGTTAGTAACATTTTTACATAAGTTATGGCCTAACGTTGAGTTGCTAGTCTTTGAAACACAGTTGCAGTCGGCAGAAACTGATGTCATTGGAATTGTGGACAGAAATGATGACAATATATACACTGAAGTGTTTTTGGACATGTTGAATGCATTTAAAATTCCATAGTTCAATTTTAACGAAAATTGAACTACTAATTGAAAAAATTACCAGGGATTACAGTTTTGACTATAATTCCATTAAGGATATAATAAAACAAGTTTGTTCAGAAGTGACATATAATCACCATAGGATATCGACAATAGAATCACCGATATGCATTATTCATGCAAGTAAGTTAAAAAATAATGCACATCAAATTTTGCAAATTTTTCTAAACTTTTTTAACAGAGCATAACCATGCGTTTCCGATAATTTCTAAAGTTATAAAAGTTAGTCTGTGCTGTTTGTCAAAAGTGTAACTTGTGAAAGAGGCTAAAACATGCAAAATGGAATAAATTCTAAAATTTATTTAGCAACCCAATTGTTAATTGCCCGTAACATTAGGTGAAAGTTGAAAAATAGACATGGTATATATAAAACTTGATTCTGTTCCTTTGTTTTAATAAAAATAAACATTTTTGATAATAAATTATCTTGAGTTGTTAGTTTAAATTATTTCAAAGGTATTTTGTCATGTCTGTATAAATGTAATTCTTTAAGTGGCACATAAAAAATAACGGGGTTTAAAGATATTTTTTTTTCCTTTCCAACAGTTCAACTCCCCTGTATTTTTAAATGTTGGCTGGGAAACTCCCCTTCTGGGGAAAACTTGAATTTCAAGCCCTGATGTTCAAAGAGATATAGTTTTTGTAAATTATATTTCAATGCATTTAAAATGTTTTAATGATGTATGAAACATGTTTGTAATTTATTGTTCTGAGATGGCGTTATATAAAGAAATAATTCACCATATAACTAAAAACATATCTAGTGCCGGATATCCGATCGGATATCCGGCCGGATATCCGAATCCGGCAGGCAAAGGAGCTTCGGATATCCGGTATCCGATATCCGGCAAAATCAATATCCGGTGCATCCCTAGTTTCAACTTTGGCTCAATTGATGATGATGCTTGTTCTGTCTTAATAATCCTTACAACTAAGGGGCATCCCACACTAAGGCGACACATAAGACATGTCGCTTGAATTCGCTGGAAAAACTGGTTTAAAACAATTTAGTCCTTTGTTTCGACCAGTTTTTGCGCTACATGTTTCTGCTACTTGTCGCTTGTCGCCTTAGTGTGGGATGCCCCTAACATCAGCAATTGTAGCATTGTAGGTGACGAAAGCAAAACCTGATTTTGATATAAAAAAGCAAATTTTTATGTTGCTTTTCTTTTTTTCTCTAAAAAATTAATATTGTGTTTAGTTTAGCATTATAATATTTATGTTATCTAGCACTGTAAAGTATGCACTTTACATGAATATCAGTATATTTTATTAGCTAAAACTCATGCATGAATACATTTTTAATTTTGCTAGGTGGCTATGAGGTTAAAAAGGACAGAAACTAAGGTCCTTTCAACCCCTCAGGTTGTTCCTATCAAGCTTCCTTTAGTGAAGCTCAATCAAAAGAGTTAGCATCATATTTGCTCCAAGCATCTAATATCAATTATGGTTTGACAGCTGCCATTGCCACCTTGAATAGCTAGCCTTCTGGCTGCAAGAGAAAATTCCAGTGCCGTCAAGCTTAGTAGGCAAGAAAAAAAAATCCCAGCAGGAAGGGAACACACAGTGACTCTAGGTAGAAATGGCTGTGTGAGTTGCTTATAAGCGCTGTTTTCGAAGTTTCATACATTTTAAAAAGGATTGTTCAAAAATTTACATTAAGTGTTTTATTTTGATAAATCTTAATTTTGTGTTGCATTTACTTATTTATATTACTTCTAATACTTTTGCTGGCTTCTGATATACAAAACTAAACATAAGCTATAATTTACCACATGTTTGCACACGAGAATGCTGTGTAATATCTATTTTTAATTATTACATTTTTTTAAAACCTAATTATTGCTATTATAAAATACATTTTAAAAATAATTTTTTAGTTTGATAGATAAATCTAATGTGCATTATGTTTTTCTTTTAAAATTAAATTTTGGTATTATAATAAACATGTAACTTTACTATTGTAATTCGTTTATTTTACTATTATAATTATCATTTATTTTACTATTGCAATTCATTTATTTTACCATTATAATTAATTTATTTTACCATTATAATTAATTTATTTTACCATTATAATTAATTTATTTTACCATTATAATTAATTTATTTTACCATTATAATTCATTTATTTTACTATATTTTAAATTATACAGTTAAAAGTTTAATAACAATTTTAAATATAAATAATAATAATAGTAGTAAAATCGTAAAATATTTAATTTAGTTTAAAGTGTAGTCTGACTTTCAAAAGATTTTATTGTATTTTTAACAATGATTTGAAGATTAGTCAACGACATTCCATTTGGCATATTATTTTTATTGTTTAAATTTTAGAACAAATACTAATAATAGTCAGATATGAAATTTAGTGCGATTTCTTTAAAATAAAATTAAACGTAATTAAATAATGGATATTTTCGTATTTAAATTTGTTTATTTTATACTTTTTAATTTTATTAAACGCTTCATTTTTAAATTGTTAGTATTTTAATTTACAAATTTTAGTTTTGCACATATTTTAAAATTTATCGAATGTAAAAAACATTTATTATTTTAGCATGTATAAAACATTTATTTTGAGTTTATTGTCAATTTACATGGATTAACTTCTACAGATTTCAGTTATAAAAATTGAATAAATACTAATAACAGATTTTTAGTCAGTTAGGCAAATGTATTGTGCATTTTTTATAATAATTAAAGTAAACTTTAATAATGCACAATATTATTCAAATTTTAACTATTTAATTAATGCTTTACTTAATTTAACATTTTCTAGGTCTATAATAATTAGAGCTTTCCAAATTAATCAAAATTTAACATTTTAGTTTCGGATTGTAAAAAATGGTCTATAGAAATAATAATTATAACCATAGCAATATTACTATAAGCACTTAGATATTTTAAGATAATTTATGTTCAACTTTATCAAAAACAAGTAAAAATATTTGAAGAAAGTGATTAAATAAATACACAAAAAATTTAAGAATTTATCAAAATAAAAGACTAATCTTATAATAATAAATATCCTCCTACTTAATGGGAAGAACACTTTGTTAGTTCTATAAATTAATAAATGAAAACAAGTTGAAAATATGAACCACTTTCATAAAAAAAAAAAAAAAAGAAAGAACAAAAAGAACTCTTTCAATAAAATATTTAAATATCACTTTTCAGAAATAAATAAAAAAATTTTATTTAATCATAAACAATCTTAGAATATTGAATAAATTGAAATTCTAATAATTTTGCAAAAGAATTTTTTTTTTTTTTAAATAAAAATCATTTTTACAAAATAGGTTATTTTTGAAACAGTTTGTCTTTTGGTATAAAATTATTTTTAATAAATTTACAAATTGGCTTAAATATTTAATTAATTAAAGAATAACATTTCTTTGAAGGTTTTACAACCTTCACAACAAAAGAGAAAAAAAAAAAAAAAAAAAAAATGAATCCTATTTTTCGTCAAAAAATCTCTTTTAAAATGAACAATCTAGTTTTTTCTTTCTTTTCTTTTATGATGTTTTATTTATAATAATTAAAGGATATTTAAACATTTCTTCATAATATTTACGCACATTTTCTTCAAAAATTTTGCTACATTTTCAATCAAAAAAATCAAGAGAGACGATAAAAGAAAAGAAAAAAATTCTGTTTTTCAGATTACCGAACTTTTGATTCTAAAATGAACAATCTACTTAAAAATATTTTTATTTAAAAGATATTTTTGAAATTAGCAGTATTTATCAAGATATCAAGAAAATTCAGCAAACATAAAAATGATGATAAATGTATTTAATGTTAAAATTTTTTAGTTATAAAGTTTAATGTGTCGCAGCAATGTCAGTAGCAATTTATTGATGTACAATCAAAATCTATTACTAGGTCAATTTAATGCTTAGTTGTTTATGTAGCAGGGTTGTAGTGGGTAGCTACCCGGGTACCTGCCCAGCTACCCACCCGGGCTGGGTTTTTTTACAACTATAAGGGTTGTAGTGGGTAGCTGACCGGGTGCCCACCCAGCTACCCGCCCGGGCTGGGTTTTTTACAACCCTGTTATGTAGAAAAACATAGTAATATTAAACTTTACTTTATCAATGTGATATACAGATTTTTCGCCTCTTGCTGCTGACGTCACCAGCCAGCCAGAAGGCTTTGTATTCTAGGTGGCAATACAACTGTGCATATGAGTAGTATTCAATTGTTTTGAACTCTCTAAATATGTTCCTATCTTGGCAAACAAAGAAGTAAGCTGGAATTGATTGCTTCAAAGATTTTATGCAACGGAATTCATTACTTTCTCTTAAGAAGCCTATAACCATTAGTTCAACGAGAAGTACAAATTTCAACTAAGCTAATATTAATATTTTTTTAAACCTTCAGTTAGTTAGGGATCGCTATAAATTTACACAGAACATAATATATAACTGTGATAAAACAGGCTTAATGACATATCACAAACCCCCTATTATAGTAGCAAAACGTAGTGAAAAGCAATTTTCTCACGTAACATCAGCAGAACATGGCAAACTTGTCATACTTTTATGTTTTGTTTCTACATCAGGCAGGGCTCGAAAAATAGCGTTCCCAGGAAACCCAGAAATCATTTCTGGGAACGTATTTTTTACACCCAGGTTCCCGGCCAGGAACCTAAACAGAAGTGCCGTCAACCAATTTTGCCAAATTACACAAACTATTCACCAAATTATACAAATGGATAATTTTTTTTTTTTTTTTTTTTTAATAACGAATGAACAAATAAATTTGTAAAGCATTAATAAAAATACAAATAAAACATCTAATTAAAAATCACTTGATGACGTAACAAACACGTGTAACATGTTTAATGTCAAGTAAATGCGACATTTACGATCATCCATTGTTGGCATTTAATCTTATAGTTTTGCAATAGTTTTTTGGTCAATGGGATAATCAAGTAGTACCTAAAATGTATTTATGCAGTGTTATACATGCCTTTTCTTTTCTCACTCCACTTTAAAAAGTTGTCTAATCCTACACCTTCAAATTGTTTTTTTTTTTTTTAAGAATACAACTATTTCTTAGAAGGTGGATGAGACTTAAGGGTAGGGGAAGACGGGGTACAATGAAACATTACTTGTAAAATCAGTCAAATTTGTCATAGAGAGTTGCAGTTTATATATATGTTATACAACTATATGTTCCAATTACTGATGTGATTTGGATACATTCACACTTCTACAACAGTAGCAATAGAAGATTATTGCTTTTACGCCATTGAAAGTAACTTTCTTTACTAAAAGTAATTTAGTTTCTTTTTCCTTGTTGTTATATGTAATAATTATTTTTTCTATACATTGTTATCTTTGGGTTGTTGTCTTCATACCTCCAAAACCAAACTAAAAAAAATTAATATTAGAAGTTTGAAAATAAATTTTTATTTAGTAACCTCAGTGCGGGGTACAATGAAACACTTGCAGACGGGGTACAATGAAACATGTTTTATTATAGTAATAAAAGTAGTAAATAGAATATATTAGAAGTAAGAGTAGGAAAACAGAAAAAAAAAAAAGAGTTTTGTTCTAACCAGGTCAGTAAAAAATGCTCTTGTTAAACAATTAAAAAATAGAAAGAGAAAAAAAGCTGAGAAGGGATTGTTTTGTAAACAAACTCTGCCTGCTACAGACTCTGATGATGATCCAGATTTTTTTCCAGGCCCAGCTGGTCATCGAGGTACTAAGAATGAGATACCTATTCACACACAACATGTATGGCACAAGCAGTATCCGTATAAATGGAAACATAAGGAAATATATGCTGTTGGAGAAATCATACATTTAAATGAAGTCAAATGTGAAATACTTGATATAAAGACTCCAACCTAGTTTTTTTTTTTTTTTTTTTTTTTTTTAGAAACTTACATTTAAAAAAAAAACTCATTCTGTTGAAACTACCACCTCATATTCCTTCAGGATCAACTGAAATATAAACAGAAATGCTAATTTTTGAAACTGACTTGCACCAATTTAATGTAAAATGAAAGGTATTTCTTAAACTAATAGAATTTTCTTATTTTTCATCTTAGACTATAATATTTTTATCAAGTTCCTTATTAATCAAGTTTTGTTTTTGTATTTATCTCATTTTTCATAAAATAAACTATACTGGGTGAAAATTGCTTCTATGATTTGGAGTGTTTCATTGTACCCCAGTATGTGTTTCATTGTACCCCGGCATACGGGGTACAATGAAACACTATAAGACATTTATTTTTTGTTATTTTTCAAGCATAAAGATATTGTTTAGAACCTAATAAAAATTTATTTAGATGGGGAAAATACAAGATTAAAAATATGCATTAATTATATTTTTGTGCATGCAAAATTGTGGATAGGAAAAAAAAATTAGTAAATTTTGTTTCATTGTACCCCGTCTTCCCCTATAAGCTTCTCTTCCCCCCTTAGTCTTTACTTAATTATGCTCATACGTATAAGTAAACAGCTGCATTGCATGAGGGAGGAATTGCCCAGGACACTAAACTTTTAGGTGTGTCAAAAAGATGTTGCATACAAAACTATAGCATAAAATACTACAGTACTACTAAGAAGGGGATGCAATACTTTAAATTGGCTCGGCACTTTAAAACTCATCCTATGCCACCATGTGTAAACATTGCTACTACAACATTTCTGAATAAATAATCAATATATTGTATAAATACTCTGTGGCTTCATACAATATTTCATTTTCTTACATTCTAAATAGTAAAAATTTCATACATTAAATTTAATCATAATTTAAAGAAGTGGCAACACTTATTTTTAACGCACCTAATCAGATAACTTATAAACATGGGGGGGGGGGGGGGATCATAATTGTGTAAATCTCAAAGTTTGAATAGTGAAAAACTAAACAGTTTCTGAAGTTTTCGCATCTGTCCACCCTCAACTTATCAGTCAAATAAAACAGAATAAGTCAATTTTTTTTAACATTATTTTAAACGTAAGATTTGGGGAACAGCTAGTTGCATAAATAAAAAGACAACGCTATACTATCATTCAAAAATAAAATTTTACGAAGTGAAATATGTATCGAATGATTAACATGAACATCGAAGAAATTATTAGGACAACCATGGAAAATTAATAAATTGGATAAAAATATCTTCTTTTTTAGATACAATGTCTGTTCATTATTTTCATACACATTCATGTGTATTAAAAATTTTATCAATACGATAAAACACTGAATTATTCTCCCTGAGATTATATATATAATGTCTGTATACTTATTAGAAGCGCAAGAAACTGCGTAATAAATAAAATTTGATTCTGCAGAGAAAGTAAAAATGGTATAGAAAAATAAAATTACAAAATGGCACTTACGATAATTACAATTTTGTTAAACTACACATAATTTAAAAAACACCGAAAGCCGCAGACGTAAATACTTCTAAAGTGACAGAATTTGTTTTTTACCGGCTGCAATGATGCACAACCTCCCGCGGAGAAGATGCAGACATCTGAAACCATTGGTCGATATATGTCATGTGATCCATATTTAGATATAAAACGAAAACAAAACTATCATCAGGATTAAGTTGAAAACTTGCAAAAGACATTCACACTTTTGAAGACGACAATCTTTACTTTTTGAAACTGTCATTTCCTTTATTATTAAATGAATATTTATTTTACAATTTGTTTTAAATATCGGCACTAATCAACACTCCAATGCGCTATCTGGTGAGGAAAAGTATCAGCTCTTTGTGTCGGAACATACCAAAAAAAAAAAAAACTACACAAGGACCTTTTTAGCAACACGTGTACGGGCATAAAAATTTGATAGAGAAAATTTTCGGTAAAAACATACAAGAAAAACCTTTACTCTTTCTTCTAAGCGAGGATCGCCAAGTTCTGTTACGTGGATTGCAGTTTGAGTTTGCAGAAAAACTTCAAAACTGAATTTAAAGCGATATGTTTGTCGTTGCTCCAATTTATTATGATACTCTATAATACAGCGCCTAGAAGATACAGTGTGGAAAACGGCTACAAAATAGTGCTAAATAATTGAATCCCATAAATGTACAACGATGCTGAATAACAAGATGTCGATCGTAGCGCCATCGTAGTGATTTAAAAACGATAGTCATTCTAAAAGAGACTCTTTAACCTATTTCACGTCATTCCTTAACTAAATTAGCTTATAACAGACCAAAATATCTTATATTTATAGTTTCCGATATTTAACATTCTATAAACGAGATGGCGCTCGTATCAGTATATTGCCGCTGAGCATTGTTGGGGATTTATGGGATACAAGTTTTTAGCACTTTTTAAAGCATTATAGGAATAGCCGTTTTCCACACTGTATCTTCTAGGCGCTGTATTCTATAATAGTGATCCTATAGCATACTGGCAACTGGCATGGTTACAAATAAACTGTCATTTTCACTGTTTGGGTGGCAAAAACTTCGTTGTTCATATTTAAATCCATAGCTATCAACGTCTTTTTCATCCGACTGCGATTATTTTCGACAAAATACAGTCTTGTCTGACTATCTTAAGTCTTTATTTGTCGTTTCTCTATCCCTTTTGCCCTCCCCCCCAGCATACAACATAATTAAAAATCTTTATTTTTATTGCATAAAAATTCTGCTCTATTTGTCGATTTCTCATGATAATAAATCAATCATGTAAATTAACACCCTTCTATCAAAATTTACGAATCCCCCTTTCGTGGCTCCTCCCCTCAATCGTACAGAGTTTCATATCTTTAAAACTCTTTTATTTTTTAAAAAGGGCTGCCCTATTTGTTTCTCACAAGTAAAAATAGATAAATAGTAATTTAAATCCCTCCCCTCCAATCATACAAAGAAGTTTAAAACATTTTAAAATATTTCCTTTTAAAATTATCTTCTGCCCTATTTGTTTACCACCGTTGACAATAAAGAATCAATCATATAAATTATCCCCCTATCCCTGAAATTTTTGCTTCCCCCTTTGCACCCCTCCAGCATGCAGAGTTTCAAATGAAATATTAAAAGCTCTTTATTTAAAGAAATAATCTGCAACAGTATACAAAGGGGTTTGTGATTAATTTATTACAGAGGTGACTTTTATTATCGTTTAAACTGCTGATGAAACATTCTTCCAATTGTAAAAAAAAAACGTATAAATCAAGCTTTTGTTTTATAAGGGGCTGTATATATATATATTTAAATATGAATTTTTTTATATGGCCCCTGAGCCCTAATACCTTATATTTACAGAAATATTCTTCTACATCTAGGAAGGAAATAAAAAAAATCCCCACTTGTCATATTATGACACTTTCAGTTTTATGAAATTTCAATGTTTTTTAACTACACTAAAAGTATTTCTTTCCTTTTTTAGTGCCAGAAAACACTGAAATATATCTTTTGAAGGAAGGGAGGTGGTGCCCAAAGAAATCTAGCCTAGGGATAGGTAGTTCAAGGGTGATTCTGAGTAAAATATATATATATATTTCTGAAATTCACAGCAAATTTTCTGAAAGTTACAGCAGAAGGGGTGGGGGGGGAGAGGGGGGGGGGGGAAATCCACTCCCGGCACTAACTACGCGTTTTTTCCGCGGCCCTTTGACGAAATTCGCGTTTTTCCGCGATCCCTTGACGAATTTTGAGTTTTTCGAGATCTTTTGACGAGATTTGCGGTTCTTTCGGGATCTTTTGATGAAATTTGCCTTTTTTCGCGATTTTTGAAGAAATTTACGTTTTTCCGCGATTTTTTTTTACGAAATTTGCGTCTTTTCCTCGATTCTTTGACGAAATTCACGTTTTTTCTGTAAATAATTGACAAAATTAATTTTTTCGGCGACCATTTGTCGAAATTCGTGATATTTTTTATGTCCGAATTTTCAGATTGATGATCGAATTTTATAAACTTTCGAAAACGAATGCCTTAAATTTTCGGAAAATTCGACACAGAATCGTCGCTAGGTAGTTTATACGCACCCGCCCTTCTCGTCCGCCCACACACTATAATAATAATCAAATACAGAAAACCTCTGAATAACGGACACCTCGGGAGAGTGTAATTTGTCCGCTATTCGGAAGTGACTGCAATTGAGAAGTAAAAATGCACAGATATACAATTCTTAGGGATAGGGGAAAACGTATTTTAATAGAGGTATCCGTTATCAGGGAGGGCCTGTCATAGAAGTTTAATTGTACTTACAGAAATAGAGGACAACTTCACTTGCCATAAAACCTTTGATTAAAAAATTAGAATTATTTTTATTGTAATACAAATGCTGATTATGAATTACAGACAGGCTTTTTAAAAAAATACCAACGAGACTTTGCCTGGTAAAAAACTTATTTTACAACATTAAAATAAACATACATTAAAAATAAATAAACAAATAAATTCCTATTCAAATTGCAAACTTCAAATGATAATGGAATAATTGAGTATCCATTTTTCTTGTAGCAACAGTTCGAATATACTACATACATTCCATACAGGAAAGAAATAGCGCAGGAAAGCATCAATCAATCTTCAGCGCGTCAAATGAAACCCCACCCTAACGAAAGGGTTGCCGAAATTAACCGGTAACATTAAATCGCCAAAATCTCGCCAACATGTAATCTCGTTGATATCATGATAAAACACCGATAAATTGACTAAATCTCTGAAATATAGTTGCTGTTCATAAAAGATATTGAAGCTTTGTACTAACCTGAATTTTCGAGACCCAAATTAAATTTTTTGGACCCTATTTACCAGTATTTAAAATTGAAAACGTACAGGAAAGATGTTATATTGAATATTATTTTTACTTTTGAAAGGCAGATGACAGCACCAGCAAACACTAATTTCAATAATTCAGAAATGTAAACAGGATTGATTTTACTAGATCTAGCTAAAAAATTTGAAGATTATTAATTATTTGCTAAATATATAACAAAATAAAACATGTTAAATGAAAATTTAGATATTATATTTCACTAAATGCCAGTTGTAAAGAATATGTATCAATCTTTTAGTTACCAAAATGAGAAGTAAAAATCCATAGTCAAAAACTGGAGGGTACCTGTCCCCCTTAAAATATTTTTTAATCTTTCATATAAAAAAAAAATTCTCTTCTATTTATTGCTATCTAGTGGCAATAACTAATCAGCCTAATAAATTATCCCCCTATCACTGAAATTTCCACACCCCCCAGCATACGCAGTTTCAAATATTTTTTTTTAAATGCCGTATTTGTTGCTTACAAATAACAATAAATAATAATCTAAATTACTCCTTAACATCCTATAATTTATGCCCCCCCCCCCCCAAAACAAAAAAAAAAACTTCTGCCCTATTTGTTGCTCTGTAGTGACAATAAATAAATAATCAGTCATATAAATTAAATAATCAGTCATATAAATTAACCTCCTTCCCCTGAAATTTCTATTTCCCCCCCTTCCTTCCCTCGCATACAAAATTTAAAATTATAAAACACTATTTAAAAGAAAAAGGCGACATATTTTTTGCTTTCTAGGAGCAGTAAACAAACAATTAAACATCTAAAATATCATCTCCCTCTCGAATGAGAGGGAGATGATGTGATATTCTATCTCCCCCCCCCCCTTCCCTTTTGGTCTGCATCTTTGAAACTCTAATTTAAAATAATAAATAAATAAATGCAAAAAAGCATAAAGAAAAAAGTACACTAATAACTCTAATGCATTTTTATTAGAGAAAAGTACAGCAGAATAGGAATGGTTTCTGCCACCCAAACAACCCAGCAGCTGAAGCATGCCACATGCCATTGCTTTATAAGGGGGAGCTGATACATATCCATCTTGTTGCTCAAAATAATGGCCATATTGGCAACCGGCTCAGTATTTGTCTACCACCAGAGATGGAGTTACCAGATTTAAAAGGCCCTGTCGCTGGCCTCCATTGGCTAACGCCAATTAGTTTCAGCTTGGTTTATTGGTTTCTGGGCCCACAATGGTGGGGATGATTCAGCCTGTATCTTTGGAGTTCTAGTCCTAATCTTTTAGCTGGCACTGCAAAACGAAAAGTCAAAGAAATACACTTCATTTTCATGCAATTCTTTTCAATTTTGTGGCTGAACATGTACGTTTGTAACGTCTTTTTTCATTCCCTAGTTTTAAGATTAGAATACCCCCTTTTTATATATTGTAATCTGGTGAGCAAAAGTTTAAGCTCTTCTGTGATAAAATTATATTCTTAAGCTGTGATGAATTAAGTGCGACATTTTCTCTTCCAAAAGATTCAAGATTTTATGGTTATATATGTTCAAAAGTGTACCCATCCCCACAAACGCACACATACAGAGTTTCAAAAAACTCACTCAGAGAAAAATACCTGAATTCAATACTGTTCGCAAGAATTACATAGAGTAAATATTTTATAATTTACTTGCATGATGCATGTTTTGCAACAATTAGAATTACAAAAATCATTACCTAACTATTCTAAAGTTGTCATTGAACATCTGTCAATTTTAGCTTAATTCAAAAACAGGTTTATAACAAAAGTCTGTCAGTCCATAGGCTTGAATGAGAAACACATCACCTCATAGAATCTATTTTAACACGGTGACTGACACTGAAGTGCTGAAAAATTTAAAATGTTTTAAGTAATTTTTAAGACAGTATAATCCTGTAATAAATAAAAGGTAGGTAAATTTTAAATAAATTTTCAGTAATTACTTAAAACAATATATATTTTTTAGTTTTATATCATATTTTAGACATCAGTCATCGAAGAATGATGCATTTTAAACGAAAAGTTCAGTGTCAGTCACCGGTGACTGACATGGCACTTAACGTGTTAAAGGAGATTTAGTAAAGTTGTGTATCTTCATTTGTAATGTGTGCTATATTTGCGAATAGTATTACAGTCGATTTTCCTCAAATCCGCACTATATTTCAGATGTAAACAAACAGTTTAAATCTTTCTTTAACACATTCGCTGCTGATCTCGTGCCAGCGCGTGATGCGGTGTGAATGCTAAAGAGCCAATCCCGTGCCGGTGTGTGGAGTGAGATTTATGTAGAAAGAGAAAAAATAGGTGGCATCTGGTGAAAGATTTTGAAAAATGGGCGGCAACCAAAGTGTTAAGCAAGATATTGTACACTTTAACCATAAAAAAAGAAAGACTGATCTGAGGAATTTATTAAGAAATTTTTAATAGATTTTGCATTCATTGGAAGGAAATGTTTTATGTATTTTATAAATAACTATTAGACTGCTATATTTTGAATGCATTTGTTAGCTGTATAAAAGATAAAATTGCTTTTGAAGAGATGTTAGCTCCGGAGGATAAATATCTTAGTTTTTAGAAAAACAAACTTTTGTTACTGATCAAGAAATCCTGAATCTTAAAAGGCTTCAAGATTAAATAACAGAACTAAAAGCAAAAACTATAAAGCAAATCACTATCACTGCAATGTTTGATAGATTTAAAAATAAGTAGAAATGTTTTCTATTAATTTTGTATTATATCATTTAAATGTATTTCTAATATTCCATATAGTTTTGTTTATTATTAAATAAAAAAAAAGGCATTTTCTTTTATTTCTGTGTTATTTATTTACAGTGTGAATACTATATTTGATGATATATTCCAAATATTAGAATGTAAACAAAGAAATGACCTATAATCCACAAATCCCTTGGTCCCGGCCTGTGCAGATTAGAGGGAATGTACTGTATATAGTATTATAATGCATTACAGTTCTTGTAAATCAAATAGTTAACTTGTGCATGTTAAGATTATGATTGTTTTTAGAATTTCAACTTGATCACCCAAATGAACTTGAGCATATTGCAGCTCAAATCTCAATTTCTTCACAAGCAAATCTTGCTTAAAATAATGTGATGAAATTAGGTCAAAAAGTAATTTCAAGCAGGATTAAATTCAAATATTTATTAATTTATATATGTCATGGATTCTTAAACTGGTGTCCATAGGGAAATTTCAGAAAGTTTGCAAGCTTTGGGAGAAAAATATATATGTATGTTCATGCAGGGGGTCTATAGCCTTGTTTTACTTGATGAAAGGGTCTGTGAGAAAAAAATAAGAACACCTGCTCTAAAGCTGGGTGGCGACAAAAGAAGATACTTTGTATCTTACCAGATATATATTTTAACAACGTACCCTATAAGCAGCTGGTATCAATGGAAAGTGGAAAGTCTACTAAGAGAGAACTGATGATAAATAATTCATAACAATCTAAAAAGTGCATCCAATTTCAAAAATTTATCTCTCATTTATTCATAAATTTTAAGCACAAAATAAGTATTCATAAAATCATATTTAAAATTATCAAAATATTTCTGTAAAAGCTTGGATTAAATTAATTTTATTTTTGCTCCTTTCATTTTCTAATATACATCATCAATCTTTATTTACTATTTTTTCAGGTCACTTCATATTACATTTTTTAACTTCTTTAATATTTCTTCAATTTCTGCATCCTTTTCTTTTAAACAATAGAATACAAGTTAATTGGAACAGGGAGATTTTTTTTTTCCAGAATTGCAAGTTCATATTCAGTTGTGGCCTAGAATTAATTTTATCTGTCTTCAGGTTCAAGAAATATGGTCTTACCAAAAGCAACTAAAAAGTGGAAAACGAAAGAACGAGTATTCTCACATTCAACAGTTCTCTACTATTGTATTATTATTTTCTTTTTTTCCCTAAAAGCAGATAGTTATGAATTTTCTGGAGAATCAAATCTATTCTATTACTGCTGGTAAATATGTGTGTGTCTACCTGCAGCCACAAAAACTCTTCTCACCTAAGGCAATTCTTTTTTATACAAAGCAATGATCAATGCTCCCTAAAAGAATTACAAAATCTGTTAATTTGTGCATGCTTTTATTTACTTGTTTTCTCTCTTAATTTTGAATAGACTATACCAACAGGGATGTAGCGGAGGGTATACGGGGAGTATACGCCGTATACCCTCTGGATTTATTAAAGGGACACCGTATGCCCTCTGTTTCTCAAGAAAGCTATAGTATATATACACTGGGGTATACCCTCTGCTTAGAACGTATACCCTCTGTCTTTTTTTTATGACTACACCACTGTACACCAATATATAAAAGAGTAGAAAGTTGCAAGTATGTATTAATGATGCAAGCTTCTTATTATTCCACTGAAATCTTTCAAAGTAGTTATAATTAAAATATGCATTTAAACAATTACAGTTATCGTTTTCCCAGAATAACTTAATCAGTAACGCAAATTTAGATTATTAATTTAGGTGACATTCACTACTATCAGAATCTACTTGAGGACTATACTTACACTGCCAAAGAGCATTATTAAATATTTCACTGCCTTGGAGAGAGAAAAAATTAACTATGATGAGTTTATCTTTTTTTTTTTAAATTAAAAAGAAAGACACCTGAAAATGTCCAAGTAGATATAGGATAAGCAAAGGCAAAAAACATCCACATGTTCTTTAACAGTCTATCACTTGTTATTATTATTTTAAAAATATATATAGATATTCAGCGAAGAGTAGAAAAATTATCATTTATATAGAACTATTGTCAATGTCTTCTGTAAAGAGAATCATAAAATTAATGATAGGTATTGAACTTATTTGTTTTTTAGAGGTGGAAAGACTTATTATAATCACATACATTTTTCAGAAAATTACATGCAGAATATTTATGAAAAATAAACTTAGTGAATTTATATATATTTTTTTATTTATAGAAAAAATAAACTGACACACAAAAATATACCCCCCCCCCCCCTCCAAACTCATTGACCATGAAAGACATCACAGAGTTGAAATCTGAAAGAGTGCCTGAAATACTGTAAAACCTGCATATAATGATATTGTCTATAACGATAA
Organism: Maratus speciosus; assembly: GCA_963932465.1. Classification (NCBI taxonomy): domain Eukaryota; kingdom Metazoa; phylum Arthropoda; class Arachnida; order Araneae; family Salticidae; genus Maratus; species Maratus speciosus. Next base: position 256,331,805 of record OZ010794.1, on the reverse strand, counting down.
ACCTGTATATAATGATATTTCATTTGGCCCCAGCAGAAATCCTATTAATTTAATGTATATTGAACCTGTCTATAAACAATAAATGAGTCAAGATGAATCCTGTACATAACAATAATTTTGTGCTTTTTGAAACGATCATTTTCTATTTGTCAATCCTTTTTAAATGTGTGTTGAAAAACCCTCCAACTCCTAAATTCTCTGAATAAGGTTTAGAATAGAAAGACCACCATGGTGCGTTTAAGGCTGTCTCATTGATTAGGCAAGTTGACTGATAGCTCAGAACTGCAATGTGACTGATAAGATTTGCAATGCAACATCCTTGTGCTAGGCTCAGGAAAGAGTTGCAGGACACTGAACACAGGGAGAGAAACAAAGGGCTATTTCCCCTAACACCTTTGACATCATACCCTTCTCTTTTCAAACAAAAAGTTAGTAAACTACCTGAGGTGGGTAAAATTTCTTTCAGCTATGCTAGCATGATCACCTTAGACCAGGAATACGTTAGACAATGGATCTCTATTTTTCAACTGGGATAAACTTGAAACAAACATGATTCAGCTTTCTTCACCCAAAAGGGTGTCTTTCTGGGGGATGATCCCTTTTTGGCAACTTTCTGTTTCATAAAGGTCTTGGTGGGAGCAGGAGGTGGGAAATTCAATGACAGTTTGAAGGGAAAAAACCTGTTTGGCACCCTATCTTCCCACCATACTGTCCTGGCTAGTGGGAAGGATGATGTTTATTTCAAGAAAAGGTTTCCAGCTCTTGGAACAGTGGGAACAACGGCAAATGAAGAAAATAATAGAAAAATACTCTCCCGAGGATGTTCAGTTAATTGACACTCTTCAAAATTACCTTTCAACATTATATTTGAACTCGATGGATTAAAAAATATATGCATACAGGCTGTGTTCTCATCAAAAACTAAACAAACAAGAATATCAGATTTATTTCAAATGAAAATCAAATTTCAAATTATGTTTGCTTAAAAGGCACAAAGACCAACTTAGTGAAACTTCGATTCCCGGCATGGAATATTTTTCACTAAGTTGGTCTTTGCGCCTTTTAAGCAAACATAATTTGAAATTTGATTTTCATTTGAAATATTGTATTCAAGGTGAATGTTTCTCTCTCTGGAAAAATTTCCAAATATTAATATAGATTCATCGATGCTGGATTTAATTAAGTGTCTGTGTTTGCTCCATGTTGGTGGCTCACGGAAAATATTCCATCTTGTGCTGCGTTTGTAGCCTTGCCAACTTGTAATAGTGAGAAGTTCCAGGCTGGGTATCGTTCCATGTGGTTTAGCGGTAGAACGTCAGTGCGCTATACTGATGACCCGGGTTCGATTCCCGGCATGGAATATTTTTCACTAAGTTGGTCTTTGCGCCTTTTAAGCAAACATAATTTGAAATTTGATTTTCATTTGAAATATTGTATTCAAGGCGAATGTTTCTCTCTCTGGAAAAATTTCCAAATATTAATATATCAGATTTATATTCTGTTAAAAACCTGTGAAACTATCGAATAGTTAAACGTGTATGCTTTTTTCAACCAAAAACTCCTATTATTGTAAGATATGTATTGTTTATTTATTATGTATCATGTTAACACTTGCACTTTAAAACCTGTTTATAACGATAAATTGCATATAACAATACTTTTTTTGGTCCCTAGAATATTGTTATAGATTGGTTTCACTGTATTAGTTCCTAAATGTATGAAAATAATACTTGTGATTTAAAATATTTCTTTATAGCTATCTTGGGAGAAAAAAAAAATCTAATTTCTACGAAATATTTTGAGGCTAATAACTCAAATCACTCTATCAAACTGTATAATCAATTCATACCCTTTTCTAAAAAACTAGAGGAACTCCTCCTTTTCAATTAGAAGCTACAGTTTTACATGAAAGTACCTTAATATTTTTTAATAACCATACCACTGTAACTACATATGTTTTATGAAAATTGACTACAACCTTATAGAATAAGAGGTGGCTGCACAAACCATCACCTCATCGAGTTCACAGATGAAATTCTAGAATTAGTTAAAATTCGATTCACATATTAAAATGCAAGTGATCTGCCAGGTTATATCTAGGTGGAAAACGCCTGAAAATCAGATTTTAGTGGTTGGCTGGTAGGTTTACCATTGTGTTTTCCCGCTACCAGTCTGCCATGTTTTCATACCTTGAGCACAGGAAAACACAATGATAAACCTAAAAATCAACCACTAAAATCAGGTTTTCAGGTTTTAAATTGAGATTTAACTAATCCTAGAATTTCATCCATGAACTTGATGAAGTGATAAATTTTGAGCCGCCTCTTGGTTTATTACATTAAGCTAGTAACTTACAAGTTTAATATTAATTTCATAACTAGTATAAAAGACATTTAAAGAATGTTTTGTTTTTCACACCCTTTTACTTTATTTAAAATATGTAAATTAAAACACCCTTATTTAATTTATTAAATAATATATTTATTGCCCCAGTTATCTGTTTTCCTGTGCAAAGGGAGTTATTTGAGGCTTTTTAGTAAAAAATGTATTTTTAGAAAAAGATGATAATGTTGCTCTACTTAATAATCTTTCCTTAGCATTTTGATTTAAAAATTGGTGCAGGTAATGCTAGTGAGGTTGCTGAATTCTGCTGTATTTTAATTACCATAATTTTTCATGTAACATGCACATGGACTAATTTTTCTTACCTCATTTGGAGTGGATAATTCACATAAACAGTGACGACATTTCAAATAGATTTTATTCTATTGAAATCTATCAGGTACTACTAAAATCGCAGAGTATTTACAATGTATTCATTTATGGTTTTGTAAATTTAATTTTAAAATTGCCAGATAATAATTTTATGGGTGACAAATGGTCATATACACAGGGGCCAGACAAATTCTAAATACTTATGTATCATAGGCATCTCAATTTTTAAAGCAAATTTTGAGGAAAGCGGGAAACTATGCAGCAATCATACACTAAAAATACGGTATTTAAATTTTACTCAGCAATTAGTAGGAATAACTTAACCGCTACTGATCAAATAAATATTCTTAATTCCATAAATCTATTCTGACAGATGATGACAAGCATTTTTTATGGAAGAAAGACAAAATCAAATTATCCAATAAATAAAGTTTAATAAATCTTTATTTCATATATGCAAGACATTTATATATATTTCTTATTTATATATATCCCTTTCTGTAGCGCAAACTTATATATTTCACATCGAAATACTGAGCATGGTATCTTAAAATTAGCAAAAATTATATTTTAATAATGCAATAAAAGATTAAATGTAACATAATATAAGCAAAATATCACAAAAGCTTAGGAAAAGAAAATACAGATCTTTCTTAATAAAAAAAAGTATGGACTTTTTTTTAAATCATGTGCAAATTGATTTAACAATACAATATTATGAAATAAAATCGTCATTTTTTAATTTTAAGAAATTGAATTAATTGACTTGATTTTTTAAAATGTAGAACAAATTCACCTTTTACGATATTAAAATAAAGAAGCATATAATTCATATAATAATATAACAAAGTACAAGTAATTTTTAAAATTTAAGCTGAAAACAATTTTTTTACATGAAAACATGATTTACATAGAAATAGCATTTCTCAAGATACATACTATGTTACTTTTATTTAAAGATTCTGAAGTTTTTAAATAGAAAATACACACAAAAACTTTTTATAAAGACACATAAAAATAATTGTAGAAAAAGAGAGACTAATACAAATTTATCTGCCAAAAAGATTAGTAAGGCAAATTTTGGTTAATAAAACATATTAATGAACACCATATACAAAATATGTAAAAAACAAAAAGCAACTAAAAATAGCATTTTTAAAAAATTAAAAAGCACATACAATGCAGTGTACTACACTTTAAAACAACCACCATCTTTCCCCCCTTTTCTTTTAACTCTTCATGCACTTTAAAAATCCAAAGCAGAAGCTCTGTGTTTTGCCAGTTTCAAACAGCTTTATTATTATTTTCTTATTACTAGTCTCTTTAGAATGATAAACTTCCATTAAGAAACACTGCAGTATTTAAAATCTTGTAAATGATTAAATAAAGCGTTTTTCCTCAACATCAACATTTCTGGAAGTCAAACAAAATTATATGACTGATAAAAACCAAAAGTGATTACACTGCCTAAACTGATAAAACAACAACAAAAATCATTTTACCAATCAGTATACATATAAAAAACAGTTAAATTGACATGATTAAACAAAATGAATTGATAGTTCATTATTTGATTAAATTTTATTAAACACAAACAGTACACCTGTTTGTGTTTAATAAAATAATAAAACTTTGTAAAAAATCACCATAAAGTTAAAACAAAACACAGGACGCGTTTCGAGCTAAAAACATAACAGCTCGTCATCAGCTACAGCATACACGTGTCCGTAAACGAACGTGTATGCTGTAATGTTGAACAAATAATTTAAATAATTAAATTGTTAAACAAATAATATTAGGTTCGTTTACGGACACGTGTATGCTGTAGCTGATGACGAGCTGTTATGTTTTTAGCTTGAAACGCGTCCTGTGTTTTGTTTTAACTTTATGGTGATTTTTTACAAAGTTTTATTATTTTAATTGTTTCATATCGCCAGTTTTCGGTGCTGTTTCGCTACAAACAGGTGTAATTAAATAACACAGTTTAAGTCCCTTGACATATAAATAGAATTAATGAAAATTATCTCTAAAATACAGCTTATCATTTCTCTATTTTCTTATTAACCAAATCTCAGCAGAAAATATCAAGATAATTTAATAATAATAACCAGCGGGAATGTGGATCGAAATATTACATTAATGAAAACATTTGTATTAGGTTCTGAATTCAGATTCCTTAAGATTTCATATAAAGATCAATTTTGATGAGTGTAAAGATTTTGCTGCAATTAGAGAAGATTTTTGCAATAAGACATCAAAAGATATATACTATATGGCAAAACTCACCATACACTTTCCATTTTAAACACTTGTCAAATATAAAAAGAAGTGCCTGACAAATTGTTCTTGAACTCTGGGGATGCCTCTACATTGCCAATATTTTCTGGTATTTGGTTGGTCTTTTTATATAACTTGGCCAATACACTTGACTACTAAGTTATGAAAGAAAAAAAATGTTTTACCATTCATGCCCAAACAAAAATTATCTTACATAAATGCTGATATCTTAATAAATATTGAATATATTTACAAATGCAGTATAATATGCTTTATCAAGTTTTCTGAAAATGCTGTGAAATGTGGTTGAAAATGCTGCATGTTAAAAACAAACAAATGCAGAATTTTTAAAAGAAATGTTCATATTTTCTTGAACACACATTCTATTTTTACACAAATGCATACAAATGTTGTACAGGACTTACAAAATCATTTGTTAGAGTTCATGATTATCAATGTTCAAGAGCAATTTGCTACATATTTCTAAAGATATTCGACAAAATGCCAACATCTAAAATCAAAAGTGTCAGATGGCTTTTAGCCATATCAATTTAAATTTATTCAAATTATTAATAAACTAAAATAACATTTTTTGTTTTCATTTGAGGACAGAGAACTGAAGTTACTATTGCATACAACAGAAAATTAACTTATAACGTTGCTTCCAAAAATGTTTTGCATAAGGTCATATACAGAGACAGCAAAAGTATAATCTCTACTGGGTCTCATAATTTTTATTGATGGCCTTGCCCACTAACAACAACATTTAACATTTTGTATATTTACAACTATCATAGAGCATATGATAAACTGAAATTTTTTTTATGTCAAGGGATTAACAAAAGATTAAACAAAAATTAATGATTTAACAATTCATAATTTGTAAATTATACAGTGGATTTTTAAAAGAATAGATATTAAATATTTAATCTGATATAGTAGCATAATTATAACACTAAATTTATAGCATCATACAAGCTTAAAAGAACAAAGATCGGAAGGAACTTTATTGTTCTTGTGCTCAATCAGTCAACTCAGGGTTGCAATTTACTGTCACTAGCATTACAGCTATACATGATTTTTGTAAACATGTCCAGGGCAATTTAAGATTGAAAAAATATTTTTTGAAATATCACATCAAACAGGCTGATGCTTCTGTTGATAATTATGATATTGGAGTGTACTTTACAAGACTGTGCTTATAGATCAACTCCTCAACATTCCAACAGTATTGTAATAACGATTGCTTAACAAAACACTTAGCATACTGATATTAGTTTTCAGAAAGCTATGTTCATGATGTGTAAACTTTGAATTTACATTAGAGATTTATCGCAATTTTCCAGGCATAATTCAGTCTAATTTTTAATTTTTTAGGCATCAAATTTTTTGACTTTTAAAGCTCCACTGTATTTGATAATTATATAAAATTTCAAATCACAAAAATGGATAACATGTTCAAAATTATATAAGTTACAAATAAAATAAATTTTAAATATAAGATAGCCATGTACCATACAAATATTAAGTATATGAACAAGCTAAACATCGCCTAATGTGCACCCAGCTTAAGATAAATACAATATCAGAAAAGTATGTACACTAATATGCAATATGGAAAAATGCATCAATAAATTGTGTATTAATACTGTGAACATCTTATAATTCCAGTCTTCAGATCTTCAGCAACCAGACTATAACTCATCATGTCATAATATTCCAGAAAATTGTGCAGTATAAAAAGATTTTTTATAACAAAAGAAATAACATTTTTTGCATTTTGTAAACTCAGAGTTTATGAATTAATACAAATATTTAATCAAAGTTTGATTTTTCCGAAAAAGCTTATTAATGTAATAAATGTATAAAAACAATGACAAAAAGTATTACAGCGAACCAAATTAAACATTTATAAGTCACATTTTTATTACTTTTTCTGTTGTATAAGAGAATAAAATTCCTTTAAACAAGCATCATGGGTGCAAGTAATCCACCTAAACCAAGAATGAAGTATTTTAAAGGTTATCAGCGTTAGCTAAATGACCACAAAGATTGGCATTCACCATAAATTATGATTAAACTTATTAGATTTTAAAAAATAAGTTTATGATTTAAAATTTTTGTTTATAAAAATACTACCAATTAAATAGGTAAACTGTAATTTACTACAATCACACTATAAATATAATAAATAAGACACATATTTAAACAGACATACATTGATAAGTTGACCAGAAAATAAAGGTTAATTTACATTAAAATTAATTGTTTTATAAGAACATAAATCATTCCCGTTATGGAAGACCTTATACCCATGACAAGTATAAATTCCTAACCCTGTTAGAAATTTTCTTTTAAAAAGTCCAAAAACAATAAAAGCTTTAGAAGGACAAATACCTCCTACAAAATGCTTATTTTGTGAATATGTAGAATAAGAAAAATTACTAAATTTATCGCCCTTATTTTGATAGATTTAAACAATTTATTAAATTTAAAATAATAAAAGCAAAACAAAAAAGTTGCTGCAATTTAATTCTAGGAGGGTTAACTATGACAACATAGTGTATGTAAGGATAAAAAAATGTTCTAAAAACTATTGAGGTGCAACAAATATACCGTATATTCTGGCATACAACAATAACCTAAAATTTTGGGATTTCAGTTTCCTATTTTTAGATATATTCGTTGTATAATGTGTACCTGCTTCTTTGCAAAGAAACCTTCATTAGTTATATAGCAAAAAATAAAATAATGATTATTGTAATATTGTAAAATATAATAAACTTTTTATGTAATCTTATAGCGAATATTATTATTATTTATTTTCCATATAAATAGCATGTTATATTAATTTTAACAAAATTATTTTTAATTGGTAAATAAGCCATATGAAATGTAATTTTCCAACTGAGTGAAAAAGCGTCCAGGCCAGGATATAAACCAGGAACTTTTGGTGTAAGCTGCCAATGCTCTGCCAACTGAGCTATCTTGGACAAATATGACAGCCCTTTCTCACCCAGAGAATAGCATGTTAATTAAATTAGAAATCTTAGTTCTTATGATCATCTTTATTTCTTCTTAGCTTTTTATCTTTCATTTTTATAACTGGTGCATAATGCACACTGCATTTGATCATTTTTTTTTAAATATTAAAAGTGTGTGTTATACACTGGAATATATGGCATATATTTAAAATACAAATTGAAGTATAGTTTGACAAATGCCTGATTAAAAAACCCTTTCAATTTATTCTAAATGTTATGCATTTTTATCTATCAAATTTATGTATATATTTAAGCTATAACATTTAAGCCCTTTTAAATAAATTCACCTATAAAACTTGTATTTTAACTTTTAAAAAGCTATATATTAAAAGAGAAACACTATTTTTTTTTTTTAGTTAATTGTTTTATAAGAACATAAATCATTCCCTCATTAAAAAATAATACTCATTAAAAAATCAACAGATAAAACTTGTAAATATCAACAAATAAAATATGTAATACTTTAAAAAGAGGACAATCTGAAAAATAATAAAGAGCATCAAATAGCAAAATAATTCAGACTTATTTAGAGGAGAAAAAATGATTCAGTTGCATTTAATACTCTAAAGCATATTCATAAATTGGGGGAAATTTAAACATTATAGCAACCATAAACAAAAGATTAGCACTCTGATTATCACTGATAAAACAGCAGTGATGTAAACATTTTATATTTATCATTATATAATAAAAGATTCTTTACCAAAATATATTATTTTTGTCTTTGCATAATGCTTTGAAATGCATATTTATGTCAAATATCTTAAGCAGCTTGAATCTGCTTTAAAAAGTTTATCTGCATAAATGCATTACCTGCTAAGTATTCAAAAATTTATAAATAAGAATAATATGAAACCTACAAAGAAAATTAAATGATTCTGTAAAATTGTTCCCATATTTCAAAATGCATAAAATGATATTCCTAATTAAAATTCAGAAAAAAAATAGAAACAGTAAAAATTCATCACAGGAAAAGAAAAAAAGAGCAACAGTAAAATTTACTCTATTCATATATATATACTAAAAGCTTGAACAACAATAAATATATATCACAAAGAAAAAGCAATAGATATAACAAAAGTATACTAAATGGAATGAGATATTTGTAAAGCCTAGAACAATAGAGCTAATAGTATGAAATTGGTTTTGTCTCAAACTAATTACAATATTAATTTCTTAAAAAAGTCTTATTCTAACAAACTGACATAAAAGCATCAATATTTTATTTATGATTAAGAAGCATATGACTTGTAAACACGAATAAAATCCTACCAATACTTGCACATGCAACTAAAGATCATAATACTTTCTTATAAAGGGATCCACATGTACTAATACATACAGATGTAAAATATAGAAAAATAAATTTTGTAATTCAATAAACATAATTAGGAAAGATAATTTTAAACTATAGTCTAATGTGTCTAAATATCCTGAGATTTGGGTTGCCAGATTGTATATTTCTCCCCATAAGTAGTATGTTGTATTTGTTTAAATCGTTTCTGTACAATTTTTTTTTTTTCCTAAACATGTTTGACTGTTAAAATATTTGAAAAATCTTGTCAGCTTACATTTTCAGTTTGCTCCATAAATTTCAATCTTTGCAAGCAAAAACATTACACGCATGTTAATCAAATGGCAGAAAGAATAGTTTCTGATTAGGTCAGCAGAAATCTCGGAGGAATTTTGTCGTATTAAAATTGAATGTGCAAAATGTTGAAAATAATTAGATTTTTTGCTTTATAGAATAATGTAATGTCAATACAGTTGAAAAGCAATAAGTTGACATATAATTAATGAATTCTTTTAAGCAAAAATTCTTAAAGATGACATTACCGGCAGATTTAATATAGTTTAGTAGGATGTGAGAAATAACAGTAGTATGACAGAAACAAAACGAAGTAGTGTCAGTAAAAATATTTTGTTTCTTTGAGAGAAATATAGCAACCCTAAATGAGATTTTATCACAATCCAAGCAATAATATGTAGTTTTTTTTTTATACGCATGAATTAAATTAGATGCACCAAGTTAAGCAAGTTTGATGATCACTAGAGTTCATTATTTTAACAATGTTGGCATTTTCCCTAAAGACAAATTCTGAATATGCTGAATTTATCAATTCAATGCAATTCATATAACTGTTGGCAAAGCACAGGGCTAGCATTTCGTTTAAACTTTCTCAAGTCAACTTGACTTGCTGATAACAGAACTGTGAATCAGTGAAGGAGAGAATGAGAGTTAATTAAAAAAAAAGTATCAATTTTTAACCAAAGAAGAGAAAAAGTATATTCGAACAATGAAATACACATATTAATTCATAATTATTATGTACATATTAATTGCTACTGCAACTGGCGTCTTCAAGTAGCACCTAATTATTATAAGTAGATCCTTAATAATCCTTATAAGATACCTTTCCAAAGTCTCTTTACAACTTAAAGGTTTTATTACAAATCACAAATGAACAGATACTTGTATTGAAAAGTAGTATAATATTAGTAAACACTGAAGTTTTTTTTTTTTTTTTTGCATCAATTAATAAATCTCTATATGCACATCAAGGAGATAATTGTTGATGTTTTCCTCTGATATTCTCTTTCGTCCCCTTCTTGCTTTATTCAATACTGAGCCGGTCTTCATGAATTTCTTGTGCCATTCACTAATTAATGGACGTGGGCACAAAAAATTCACGGAGATCAGCTCAATATTAGATAAAGCAAGGAGTGGATGAAAAAGAGTATAAGAGAAAAACATTGACAATTATTGTCTTTGTTTGATGATGTGCTGCATGCAACTAATGGTGCACATAGAGGATTAGTAATTTATGCAAAAAAAACTTTCAATATATGCTCACAATATTATACTACTTTCCAAACATGTGTCTGTTCATTTGTGTTTGTAATTAAAGCTTGAAATTGTAAAGAGACTTTGTGGACATCCTGTATAATTTGCATTTAGATTTTTCCTCATCCAATGCAGCAGTTGAAACATTTCATTTATCATTTGCTTTTACTGATAGTAAAAAAAGAGAATAGTAATAGAAAATAGCTTTAGAAAGCAGAGATTAACATCGATATTTACAAAAGATACCTTTTTATTTATTTATTCATTTAAATTGGAAGGGACAGCAACAAACTTATAAGTCAATTGCTGACTTAATGTTGTAAAATTTGTATGTCAAGATTCACGAAGTTGCAATGTGCAAAATGAGAGTAAGATTGAATCCTGAAAGCAAATACTATGATCAAGCTTCGATTATATACTATCTTACATAAATGAAAATACTGGGACAAGTTAAATAATACAATAAATGTTCTTTAAAACATTATAGCCAATGACAAATTATTTCATGTTATGTAAAACATGATTTTGTATGACTAAAAATCAGGGTTGCAAAAAAGCCGGCTAAAATTAAAAAAAGCCAGGCCGGTGGCTTTTATTGGTTTTAACCGGCTTTTTTTGGCCAAAATTGGCTTTTTTTGGCCATAATTGGCTTTTATACAATAAAGCATTGTAATTATAAACTACACATTTTAAAGTGTTTTTAATTAGTTTTAATGACATTTAATTGATTTACAGTTTAATAAGTAACCCAATTTCTCAATAATGAGGACATAATACTGGAATAAAACTATGATTTTGCTAGTGATTTGTATTCAGAATTGCAAATATGTCTGCTAAATTTTAAAAGGGCCATACCAACTGCCAATTTTTTTATTTTTACTGCTTTATAAAATTAAAGAGGACAATGGTTATTTAGTTATGTTTTATTACTTAATTTTAAGAGCTATTAATATACAAGTCTTATTTTATTTCTAGCAAACATTTAAAATTATACATAGTCATATTAATAAACACCACCATTTCTCACTATTAAAAACATTATGAATAGCATATGCATGAATATGCGCAGCAACAAGCTTTTCAAAATTATATTTTGAGAATTTTTTTTTTTTTTTTCTGTTTAATTGCTCTATTTTTTATACACTTATGTACCACTCTCCTCAAATAAAACATCTTTTCTAATTTCTCGTTTCCATTTTGATATGTTATATTTTGTCATTAAGGCTGTTAAATCCAAAATGGCAACTTTCTGACCTAAGTTTTAATTTATTTTTCTTCAGAAATGCATGAAACTAGCAGATGTTGTTGTTCAGAAACTATGTAATTGCACTGTTTTTTGGCAAACGCAATAGATTTTTCAGAAAACAGTGCCAAAGTGAGCATTTTGAACTGAATTTCCACATGAAAGAAGAAACCACTCAGAAAAGGGTGAAAAAACGTGTTTGTCACGTGATCAAAATCTCTTTATAGCTCAATAGGTAATTGATGGATCAAAAAATGGAAAACACAGTTCGATTCCAAATCGCTTTCATGTTTCATGGTCAGGCTTTCGAATTTTACATCTTTCCATTAAAAAATGAATTTGTAAATGTGTCAAAACATTTTGCGCTTGTTGAGCAGAGCAGTTAAGAACAGTTTTAATTAAATATAATCTTTAAAATGTGTAGTATATGTGGAGCTATATAATATAGAATTTCAAAACACCAGTTTGGAGCCTAACATATATCCTTTTCAATGTTTATATATATTTTTTTTTTTTTTTTTCAGAGATAATGAGTTCACAGTTGTCTTCTAGAAGTTATAAAGACTTATTTATTTGATAAAATTTAATAGAAGTCTATTATTTTTTTTAGTAGAAAATATTTATAAATGTATTAAAAATTGATCCAAATTTAAAACAAATTTACTGTAAACCAACTTTAAAAAATAAAAACTGACTTCTTCCAATAAAAGCCGGCCTTTTTTAATAAAAGCCGGCTTTTTTTAAGTGGTTAAAACCAAAAAAAGCCGGCTGGCTTTTTTTGGCCTGGCTAAAAGCCAGCAACCCTGCTAAAAATAAGGTTTACCAGTTCATTACATTGAGAATTTGCTGAATTGACAGAAGAAACAAAAAACATGCAATTTAATGCTGTGTGATATTTACCAATTAAATATTCTTGCCTAGACTGAAATAAAATCTTATGCATCTCAGTCAGGATGCTTATAAATTAGACTGCAGACATAAAATAATGCATGCTATAAATACATAATATGCTAAATACTTAATTCATTAATTTAATCACTTTATGACATTTTAATATAAAAGAGAAAGCTTTAGCCATGCTGTTATAAAACCAATTTCATACTAGAATGAATTTATATCCTATACATTCAACCATTAGTAACTTGGTCTGCAAGCTTCGGGGTTCTAGGACCTCTGGATTTCCTAGGCTTATCTAATCTGTGATCAACTACAGGAACAAGAGGCTGCTTCAATTGTGGTAAAGTGTTTGAATTTCTTATACGATACTGATTTTCATATCTAAAAAAATATATATATACAAATAAATAACAATTTTTACATCTACTTTTTTCTCAAAAATAAAATAAAGAAACTGCAATCAATATATATATATATATATATATAAATAAAGGCCTTAACCCCTTCAAGATAGCGTCTTTTACAGAATTTTTGCCTAAATGAACTGGGAAAATGCTTGGATTAAATAAGGCAAAATTTACAATAAAAATTTACTGGTGAGAATAATCATGGATTCTGATCACCTTACGCGGCATGTATAGTGGTCGCTCGTCCTCAATGGGTTAATCTAGAAGTGACTGGGAGGGGGAGATTCTGTGTCAAATAACGGCTTTAGATAATTTTTAGACTTAAAAAGAGAGAAGGGGGGTGGGGGGGAGGCGAGATATTCACCTCTAATTGTTTAATAAACATTAAACAACTTGAGAAGAGATATACACTTAGAAATTCCCTACAGCTATTTAGAGAATAGTTTTTTTCATCCAGGGTGGAGGGGTCTCCTACAAAAGAACTTTTTTTTATACAATAATAAATTATTTAAAAAACATTATTTACATAATAAAGTAAATCAAATAAGTAATATTTACATAAGTACAGAACAAAAGGATAAAAAATACAATAATATGGTCAACTAGTACAAATATAAAAATACCAATCATGAAGAATTTACTCACTGCTGATGAGAATAGTTTTGTTGATTACGCAAAGGTAATCTTGGAAGCCTAGGTTGTTGCTGATGTTGTTGAGGCGATTTTTGGGGTTGATGATGATGTCGATGATTACGGTGTTGGTAACCATTTCCATTGCGAATATAACCTTCTGACCAGTCATTTTTCATATCATCACTATGATGACGCCTATCGTCTCTCTTATTTAAAAAAGAAAAAAAATCTATTTTGGAAATAATCTTATCTTTTTATGCAATTATATAAAAATACATATCAGTCTAATTTTTTGAAATACATGTAATAGTATTTAAAGAATTACTTCATTTTTAACTGATTTTGAATAAAAGAGATTATACAATTATTCATTTGCAACACTATATGACCATTAATCATCGGATTGTTTAAATTTTAGACATTTTGTCGAATATTTAAAGATATACAAGTCAGATTCTTCTGAAACTTCAGGATTATAAAGAATATATGTTGGACCTCATATTTATCAACATCGATTTGATGAGGACAATTAGGGGGGCAACAGAAAAATCAAACAAAAATAATAATATTTGGGATCACTTTGTAAAATAAAATGCACAAAATGATCCATCGCTACAGCATATTGTATTCATTTGCATAAGAATAGTCTTTATATTAATGGAGATATAAGGGATTTTTTTTAAAAGTTAAAAAATTCTTACATGTTTTTTGGTTATACACACAGGGTTTTCAACAAAATTTAATGCTAGTTTCAGAAAATTTTGCAAAAGGTAATAGAAGCAATGTAGTTCAATTGGAATGTAAATTTATTAAATATTTCATGAAATATGAGAAGTTGTATGAAATATTTTTTATTTGCGCATGCACAAACAATAACAAAGATTTTTTTTCATGATTTAATAGTCAACACTATTGAGTAACTCATAAATAAAACCCAGTCAAATATAAAAATTTAGAAAGATATCGGTAATAGAGTTAGCTGATTTTTAGTTGCTCTCTAAAAGTAGCTGAATAATAAAGGATTTGCAATAAATTGACATTTTTAATTTAAATTTTTTTATTGATGCTTAAGTTCTTGTAAAACTACCAGAACGAGCATATTCCAAGAAAAAAGAAGTATAAAAATTAAAGCATTTGCTCCAAATCTACTCATTGACAGACATTCATTAAACACTAACTCCTTTGCTGAAAGACAGTTAATGAAAAATGACAATTTGTGGAAGATCCCTTATCATTCAGCTGCTTTTAGAGAACTAAAAAATCAGCTAACTCCATCGCTGATATCTTTTTGAATTTTTACAATATTTGACTAGATTTTTTATGAATTTGTCCATAGTGTTGACTATTAAATGAGGGAAAAAAAAAATCTTTTATCATTTGCACACGCACAGATAAAAAATAGTTCATACAACTGCTTATCTTTCATCAAATATTTAATATATTTATATTCCTATTGCACTATATTGTTTCTACTCCATTTTGCCAAATTTTCTAAAAGTGGCATTAAATTTTGTTGAATACAAATGAATACACATATAGTACAATATTCACATATTTATATGCTATAGCGATACATCATTTTGTGCATTTTACTTTACAGGGTTATCCCAAATATTATTTTTCTTTGATTTTTTGTTGGACCCCTAATTGTCCCCCTTATCAAATTGACATTCATAAATATGAGGTCAAACATATTCTTTATAATCCTGAAGTTCCAGAAGAATCTGACAAGTACATCTTTAAATATTCGACAAAATGTCTAAAATTGAAAGTGTCCAGTGATTAATGGTCATATAGTGTATGTATGTATATATATATATATATATATATATATATATATATATATATATATATATATATATATATATATATATATATATATATATATTTACTAAATGTATGTTCGCATGCAACTTTTCAACAGTTGCTTTGATTTTCATACTTTCTTTGGAAAGAATGCATTTTGCTGATATCCCATAAAGATTTAATTAAGCTTAAAATTTGGTATGCTTGTCTTTACAGGCATGTTACAGCTCTCCAGAGAAAAAAAAAAACAACAAAAGCAAACAAGTAGATGTGCTATGGTACATCAGCACAGAAAACTGCAAAATATGCATATTTAATATACTTGGCTTGGTTATTTTCATAAGTATAAGAAGAATATATGTAATTTTTCTACAACATATTTTATTTCTTTTGACTTTAATTATATATATATATATATATATAATATATATACTTTTGAATATAGCCAAGCCAATGAAATTTAATGTATTAAATGTAATGTTCTGCTTAATCCCAATTAACTACTTAAGCTGAGCTTTATCACTAGTGTAATTCATGCAGATCTTTGTTTTATATATATATATTGAATAGCTACCAAATAAAAAAAAAAATGGCAGCACAGTTTCAAATAAGTTCAATGATGAATTTAATCATTTATTTTGCATGGCAAATTAGATGTCCATAAAAATAAAACAGATACGCAAGAAATATGGTGCAATTTTTACCTTTTTAGGTTTTAGATTTTAATAAAATAAGTTTAAGGTAAATGCTGACATTCATGTTGTGGATAAAGGATTGAACAACTAAAAACTTTTGTATAAGTTTGACCATGCTGCTAAAATCATGTTTTTTCTCTTTACTGATTGACGAAAATTACAATTTTTTTGTCTGTAAAAAGGTATGAGCATGTCTTCCAGTAAGTCAATTGCAATAACTGAGCTCTCAGAGCTCTTATGCACAACAGACATAAATGACATAATGAACATCCTACCAAATTAAGACAAAGGAGTTTCAATAAATCTTAAATAAGATTAATATCCTAATCAAACAGTTTAATAGTTTATAAGGACATTCAATTAATCAAAGAAAAAAATATGAATATAAAAGAAAGAAAACTGTAATAATAACAAATACTTTTCCACTTCGATGATTAGCTGCTCTTTGAATTTGACGTAATGTATCGGAATATTCATCAATTTGAGGGGATGGTCCACTGGGTGAATGCAAATGGCGTCCATCATCTATAGCAGAATCAGGAGGAGTTTTACTATATCCATGATTTCGGGAAGTTGGCTTTGAATGATATTGTTCTCTAAAACATACAACCATTAGAATAAATTATTTTATCATAAGTTACTGATAAAAAAAAAAAAAAAAAAAAAAAAAAAAAGAAGTGAGTGATGGTAAAAAACCTTCTAATCTGTTGTAGCTGCATTGTTAAAGAGGAATTGGTTTTCATAGCATCTTTAAGAGCACCTCTAAGTTTCCTAATTTCTTTTTCAAGTTTTTCAATTTTAATTCTTTGTTCTTCAGAAATATCTGAAATAATATGATAAGCAAAATATCTAAAAATTTATGATAGCAAAAGGAATCAGCTCATACTGATTTTTTATTTCAAGGCTAATATTAATTTATTAATCTTATAAGCACAATTAATGATCAGAAAAACTATAGTGTTTTTTAAATACTATATACCGTATTTTCTAGGGTACAAGCTGGCCATATATTTTCAACCTTGAAATGGCATATTTTGGACAAATTTGGTGTATAATGGGAGAAAAGTAAAAAAATAATTAAAAAAAAAAAACAAATATTGCAATGATTTTTTTTAAAAGAAAATGTCTTTAAAGCAATAATTATAAAAAATAACTTTTAATTTTTGTGTAAAATATGTCAGAACTGATTTTGTTAACCCCCCAAGCGTCTGGCAAAAGGGTAAAATTGTAATGTTGTTTTCTGTGCACTTTGTTTTAAATGCTAAGAAAATATGATTCTTTCAACATTATAAAAAAAAAAAAAAACTCAATTACAAATATGAATGTAATCCTTGAGAGTATTAATCATTCTTCATTGTATTTAAAATTCATTAAATCTATAGAATTATTGCCGAAATGTCAGTGAAGGCTTACTGTGGAGACACGAAAAGTTTTGGTTTCCGTTAGTCTGTCTGTCTGTTCCGCGATAACTGCCGCAAAAAGCATCCGATCGGCTTGAAATTCCCTGGGCATGTTGATGAGCTCCCCGGATTTAGCTGTATAGTT
Organism: Maratus speciosus; assembly: GCA_963932465.1. Lineage (NCBI taxonomy): Eukaryota > Metazoa > Arthropoda > Arachnida > Araneae > Salticidae > Maratus > Maratus speciosus. The sequence continues at coordinate 256,313,698 of OZ010794.1, read as the reverse complement.
TTGAGTTAAATTTGGTTCATTCGTTTGGAATATACAGAACATTTTATTTTGTGATATAATGCTTTTCTATGGGAAGTCAGACGATTTTCAAATTTTCATTTGTTGAAAGAAATCGCTCATATGAATAATAGATTTAAATGGTAAATTTTGGATGCTGAAATTTTTAAATAAGAGTATTAAATTATTCTTATTAGTTTGCAATTTTGTCAAAACATTTGTCAGAGCTTTTAAATTAGGTGTATAACTTATGATAGAATTTTATACATGTGTTCGAATAATATAAAACATTTTATTTTACGAATTTACTTATATTTCATTTTTTTCTTTTAACCGTTGCGTAGCAACAGCATCTCATCTAAAAATATCATAAATGTGAAAGTATGTATGGTTTTTTGAAGTCAAATCAAAGCAAAAGGAATGAATTAATGAATGCCTTTGTATAGATATTTGCATATAGATTTATTTAAACGCAGAAATGAAAACAGTATTTATATACTATATAGAATAATATTTTCATTTATTTATTCAACTATTTGATTATAAATGAAAAAGTTCGTTATTTTCATACAGAATAAACTGACATTATTCTGTTAAATTTTATAAACTTTATTGTTGCCAAAAAAAAAAAAAAATGAATAACAATTTCTCCCAAAGAGTTAATTTTAATTTGTAAGATTTTCACGTGCAAAAGAAAAATGGAATAAGCAAATAAAAAATAAAAAGGATATATAGGACAGGAATGAATACATATAAACATTTCACACCAAATACCACCTAAAATAGTTTTTGTAGCAGTATTTTCCCAGCACTACGAAGAAAGATTCCTCGATTTACACGATTTTACTTGGCCTTCCTTTTCTCATTCTTTGCGATTTAATTTTCGCAATTGCGTGCATTAATTGGCACAAAATTTTACATTTTTATGACTGAGATATATGTAAGGCCATACAAATAAGAAATTCCGTATTGTCTCCTATAAAATGTGATAAAGTGTTGGTTAATCATATATGTTTTTATTAAGAGGAACAGAGCTGCCAAGCCTCCGGCGTTCTGGATACCAGTATTTTAATACAGAAAATGTTACTTTATTTAATTGAAACATTTGCGCGATTTAAAAGAACATTTTCTCTAAGATAATAGTGATGTGCAAAAAGCTTGAGACTTGGCATGTCTGGTGGGGAGTGAAATGTTTTACTTAATGCATTTATCTCTATTTTAATGCTACGTGAACAACGTCCGTGTAACAGCTTGTAGAGTGTAAAATAAATTAAATTATTAAAATAATCCTTATTACGAAAAATGAAACAGAAAGTCCGGCTAAGGGAAATGAAATGTTAGTTAACCTTTCGTAATTTGACCTGAACATAGGTTTGCGTCAAATTTCAACGGTATTTGTAACATCACGATTTTAAATTAAATGTAGATACTATTAAAAGAAAATCACAAAAAATACTTAAATGCGCCAAATCATGTTTATCTATTTAACGATGATGAATTATTAACTGTTAGGTTTAGAAGCCCCCCTACTTTAGGGTGATTTTAGTAAGTTAATGCTATCGAGTACATTTTTTGATATTTAGATTAGATCTTAGATATAAATATTGCAGAATGGTAATCAAAATTATTTTTTTATAAACAAAATTTATAAAGGTATTAGATTTCTAAATTAGATGTTTCAGTTTACATTTCCAAAAGTTCTTTATCCATTAGATACAGGTATTTGTGGTTAGCAGGCAAGTAAATACTGCTGTATGGATATTAGGATAACGTAAAATGCTTGACCGAATTATTGCTTATCCTTATAAATCGCAGTGTAAAAAGAAATCTAAGATATAGGGTAATCATTAACTTAATCAGTAGAAAATTACAAATGCAAAATAAATTACACAACAGGGGGTTCAGGGGGGCAGAGCCCCCCTGAAGAAATTTGCTTTATTATATAAAAATTACTAGAATAAGTAGCTCGTGAGAATTTCAGAATATCCTTACATAACAACGTGTTTAATTTAACGCTTTTAATGTCTGAAACCATCGAAATATTTGTTTCCTTTTATAAATGTTTGTGTAATTTAAATAGTTTAAATTTTGTTTTTGTAGAAAGATTAATATTACGCAAAGTTTGATAAAAACAATGAGTTGCAGAGATGACGTTGAGGCTCTTGATCTGCAGATTTACTAGTATTATCTTAAATATTGCATGTATTGCTGTGAAACCTGGAGCTTAGTGAATGGAATAATATGCCCCAAACACTTAGAGGGTTAAGGGCCAGAATAGTAAGGAAAAGATTCAACACTTGTTTCATAACTATTACTACAGGTACAAACTGCAATTGCAAGGTGTCTGTTTTTATTGATTCTTTAAATTCTGGTTGGTTCAAAAAGTCAACTTATACACCATAAAATACAGTAATCAAGACATTTATAACAGTATATTCATAGGTTTTCAATTTAAAAGAATTATTAGTCTCACACTGTTTTCACATCATCATCAATTATCAGAACTATTTATGTGATTATTTTACTATCATTTTAAGTTCTAGCTAAGTAATTCAGTTAAAACAAGATGACAGTAAGAATTCTTAGTATTGCTTAATATTTGAGCTAACATGTTGCCCTATGAAGTAATAATTTTTTTTCTCTCTAAAGAATGGTCAAAGCAGTTGGAATCTTGCCATTTCAAAGTAGCACTATCAAAACTTGGTACAAGATGTTTTTTAAGCTAACTTAAACGAAGTATCTCTGTGGTAAACAAGTTAGAACAAAATTATAAGCCATTACAGCAAATACTACAAGAGATCTGAATTAGATGTTATTCTTTCTACCAGTGGCAGCAGATAAGCAAATAATAGAGGAGGCGGAAATGGACATCAAAGCAGAAAGCTTCCTTATATTTCAAATCCACAACTGATTTCTTTATTTGCTAAGTTCAAAAGTAGAAAATATCAATTCAACCTCTATTTGAAGAAGCTTTTGCTGAGCTTGAAATTTATATACTAATTAACTTTTTCCCCCTCTTATATATTCTTTCACAATAACTGTTGAGGATGTGTTTTCATTCTTATTTAGCTCCAATTCATTGTTATATGTATATATATATCTTATACTATTAAAAGAGCAATTCTTGTTTATATCCTTTTGGGATCTCAAAAACTGCTCTAATGATTTTCTAAAGCTCAATTCTTTAGATTAGGAATTTTTGGGTCCTAGAAATCAACCTAACAGGGTGTTAATGACTGGAAAAAATATTTCTATGCAATACCCGCTCTAACAGTTGGAAAAGATTGCAGAAAGTATAAAAAGTGTACAAGAACTGCCAAAAATTTTAATGAAACATAAAAATATTGGAAATAATATATGGGATGCAAATGAAACAATTTATTATGTTTTACTTGCTCTTGTGCACAGGTAAAATGGCTAGTTTTCCATAATCAAATCCACAGCAAAAATTAGCATCAAACCAGACATTATTCAATTTTAACTGCATGCAAGTTACAATAATGGATAGAAAAGGGAAAATAATTTTTATCAAACCTATGCCAATTGGCTTTGAATTCTATTACAGAATTTTTTTTAAAGCAAAGAATTGTAGAAGGTGTAAAAAGCATACAATAATTGCCGAAAAACTGAAATCTTATACTGTTAAAGAAGCAATTATTTTCTTTCTCTCTTCACATATTTAATGTTTTTTTTCAAAAACAGGTCTAATAATATTGATGAAAATGACAGATTGGATGTTTTTGGATCTAGAAATCAATCTTTCAGTATGTCATCTGCGGGAATGTAATACCTGCTCTTTGCACAAGTGAAAATCATTGCAGAAAGCATAAAAAAGTGTACAAGAACTATTAAAAATTGAAATGAAACATAAAAATATTAAAAACAACATGTGGGATACAAAATGAAATAATTTATTATGTTATACCCTACACATGAGTAAAATAACTAATTTTCCATAATTGGACACTTAACCAAGATTGGCATCAAAAAAGACAACAATATACAATTTTAACGGTATTTCTCGGTTAGCCGGGCACCAGTGTTATATATACATATTAATATACATACATTTATATGTACAGTCGTGAAAAAAAAAAGTAAACACGCCCTACTAACTTCTCAACAAATTATCGTAGACAAAAGTTGCTGGTACCGAACGATTGGAAATAAAGTCTACTTTTAAACGATGTTTATAAAATTTGCTTAAGGGGCCATCTACATATTAAAACGAATCCAAACTTCAATTTTTTTTCAATGGCAATACCCAATTTTAACAAGATATTTCGAATCTTTGGTTCAAACTATGCCTAGACACCAAATTTCAAGTCATTTGAATGATAAGTTTTTGAATTATAAACATTCAAAATTTAGTGCTTCAAATGTTAAATTATTATGGTTTAAGGGGCCGTCTGTGATAGAAGTGACTAAATATTTTGAAATTTCTTATGCTATCCTGTAATCTAACAGGCTTTATTGACTGCTTAAGGTGCCTTGATCAAGAAGGGAGCTCTCTCGGTTAACAATCGAGTACCAAACTTCAATTTGGATACAGCCCTTAAAGTATGCTCATTTTAAAATAATTACAGTTTTCTCAGAAACATATGGTACGAATTGCATAAAAATTTGTTTTTAGACTAATTGAAGGGTGTAGAATTCATTTATGCTGTCAGAATTGTGTACTGTTATTGAAAAAAACAAAGTTGTGGTTCGTTTTATTATGTAGATGGCCCCCTAAACACATTTTATATACATCATTTAAAAGTAGACTTTATTTCCAATCATTCGGTACCAGTAACTTTCTTCTACGATAATTTGTTGAGGAGTTAGGGGGTGTTTACTTTTTTTTTTTCACGACTGTACATATACAGTGGAACCTGCCTAAAGTGACTACCCTCGGGACCGGCTAAAATGGTCACTATATAGAGGTGGTCACTTTATGAAGTGTCTTTAAAAATGGCATGTTAAATTTTTTTGTGATCTCAAAAAATAAAATAAATTAAAATATACATACGGAAAAATGAACTATATTAAGTAATCAATTGATTAATTAACAATTATAATAACTGAATTACTAATTTAAAATACACTACATAGTAAATAATTTAAAACTCACCTTACTTCTTTTGAATTCAATTGAAGAACTTCGTAGTGATTGATTTAAATAACACATAACGATAAGGTACACACACTGTAATTAATACGCATTTTTATTTTGATTGTAATTGCATAATGATAATGTTTCTATAACTGGTAGTAATAAACTATTCATTAAAAAATTATACAAACTTTTATGAAGTTTCATTTACAGCAAAATATTCAGAAATTTTTTGTTGCTTAAAACACTTCTTTTCAACAATTATGTTTTCAATCATGCCTTCAAGTTTTCTCAATAAATCCAGCATTGGTGAACAGTTATTTAGGGTATACGTTTTCATTATTTTGCACATCTTTAACATTTCTGCATCTGAAATTTCATCATTTTCTTCAATTTCAACTTCATTTTCACTAACACAATCTTCTTCATTTTCTTTTTCATTTTTAACCATATCGCAAATTTCTTGCTACAAACTTTCTTGCTCAACGGAAGCATTGCATGTTAGGATATCACTGTCAAAATTCATGAATAATTTAGCATTCACTAATTCATCTTTAAAAGGCAATTGATTTATAAGATTTTGAATATTGGAAAGGCTATTGTCATCAGTTGCAGACTGTGAATCACCGATATCTTCAGAAATTATTTGCGAAAAGCCAGATTTTTCAAAGCATTTTGAAATTGTACTGTGATTTACCAAATTCCATGAATCATTAACCCACATTGTGGCATCAAAGACGTTTATACATGAAGCAATTTCATTTGGTGATTTGCACTCTTCTGCTCTGGAAATTATGGCCTGGAGCAAGAAATTTCTATAATGTAGCTTGAAAGCTTGAATTTTTCCTTGATCTAGTGGTTGTAAATGCGATGTGGTATTAGGTGGTAGAAACTTAACTTTCACATTTGAAAATGACAAATCACTCGGATGGGCTGGACAGTTATCTATAAACAATAGAATCTTTCTCTTTCTTTGCTTCATCTGCTTGTTTAATTGTGTAATGCATTAAGTAAAAATGGAGAATGTCATCCAGGATTTTTTATCTCAATACCACGAGACTTGCAAATTCTTAATGTTAACCTTTTTGAAAAAGCGTGGTTTCCTGGTTTTTCCTATGACAAGAGGTTTTAGTTTCGCTCCTGTTGAACTGCAAGCAAGCAAAATGGTAATTCTCTCTTTAGAAATCTTTCTATCTTTACATTTATCTCCAGACATTGCTAATGTTGTGTTTGGCATTGCCCGATAAAACAAACCACATTCGTCAGCATTGAATATGTCTTTTTTCTTGTAATCCGTCTTTTAAATGAATCTACTGTTTCCATATCAACGTCATGAGATTCTCCACAAAAAATTTCTGAGGAATGTTATTTCTTTTCTTGAAAGATTCTAACCAGCCGTTAGAAGCAGTAAAATTTTCTACTTTGAGTTTTTTTTTGAAAACTCTAAAGCTGCTTCTTATAGCAAAGGTCCAAAAACTCGAGCATTCATCCCACACATTTTTTTTAAACCACTCAGTTGTTTGATTTACTTCAAAATAATCGGTTTTTCGAATTTTCCAACTCCGAGACTCATTTTCATTTTCTTCAAACCTTTGTTGATATTCAGATTTTCTTTTTAAAATATTGCTCACACAAGTTTTACTGATTTGAAAATTTTCAGCTGCTGCTCTTTGACTATTATCTTTTAGAAAATTAATAACTTCAATTTTATCTTTTAAACACAACTCTTTTTACTGTTTAGATTTTTTAGATTTAGATTCTTTATTCTCCATACTTTAAGAAGAAAGATAACTGCATTGAAAAACAAACTTGTAAAAACTATCAAGGCAATAAGAAAACTACAAGTTCATACAACTAAAACTTAATGTTAAATGTTACAAATCTTGTAAACAGTACAATGTAAGAACATGTGCAGGTTTATTCTTAGAATTTCTGAGAACATATGACAAAGGAACCCTTTTTAAAAACAAACCCGAACAATCGCCAAATCGTCTCCTCAGGTAAGCGTAGTACTAACATGTGACTTACTTAGCCAATGAGTAACAGGCGCAAGATTCCAATCCTACGATCCATCAATATGTATTGGGAAATCATTTCTCATTCCTCTCACACCTCGAGAGAAAAATGGGAAGGGTGCTTAGACAGGTTTGAATATCATTACAATAAAGGGCAAACTGGTTAAATTGTACATTAAGCAGATGGTCATTTTAGGAAATAAATTCCTGTACTTTTTATGGGTAAAAATAAAAATTTCAGAAAATGGTCACTTTAGTCTTTTACTTTGAAAATTTTCGGCATGCAGAAAAACTGATGGTCACATTTTGCAGGTTCAAATAACATTGACAATGACAGGCTATCTGGTCACTTTACACAATGTGGTGTGACAGGTGGTTACATTACCGGACAATTCTCATATTATTTTATATGAGACGGAGTAAAATTTAGTAAAAGTGGTCACTTTAGCCAGGTGGCCACCTTACCAAGGTGGTCACTTTACCAGGTTCCACTGTATATGCATATATATAACGCTGGCACCTGGCTAACCGAAAAGTACCATTTTAACTGTATGAAGTTACAAAAAGGAATTTTTCACTAAACCTAACCTATCATAATTGGTTTTGAACTCTATGAGAGAACTTTCTTCGGGCAAAGAATTGGAGACTGCTTGTATAAAACATACAAGAGTTGCAAAAAAACTGAAAGTTTATACTATTAAACTAACAATTATGATAAAATTAATCGCTTAGGGCACCATCTGAAATTAAAATAAATTTCATCCACTCTTTGCACAAGTGGAAATCATTGCAGAAAGCATACAAAATGTAAATATACGTATAAAAATGTATAAATATACAAAAAATATTGAAATATTATGTGGTATGTGAAATGAAACAATTTATTATTTTATACCCTCTCAGAGAAAATAGCTACAGTGATGCTCTAGGAATGTGCTATAGTGCATTATTTAAACAAAATATTAGAGAAGGGATGCATAAAAATAAATTGTAATGCGTTCCTTCAGGACGCATAATTTTCCGCTTGAAATTAAGGATTGGCCAAAACAGATTTTAAAGACCAAAACCGAATTTTAGTAATCTTCCTATTTTCAGCTGAAAACAAAAATGCCCCCAAAATTTTTTAAAAGTAATTAATGCATAGATAAATATGCATAATTATTAATTATACATGTATAGAAGCATATTTCTAACAAACAAACAAACATATGTATGTGTGTGTGTGTAAGTTTCAAACAAAAACAAAACATAAATAATAATACAGCTTTTAATATTTTATTACTTTATGACAACCAATAACCATAAGAATTTATCAATAATTAAAACAATGAATTTGATCAATATTATTAATATCGCCCAGACTTACAACCTTTTATATGAATACATATGTGCGGCTCTTCACAAACAGGTGTGCCATTTGGGAAGGCTAGGGAGTTGGGGACCGCTGCCCCCTGAAAGAATGTATCGGTCATTATAGGTCAGATTAAGTTAAATGCACAAAAGCAAAAATAACTTGTTAAATTTGACTAAAATAGGAACATTAGCATTAAGACAACACGTTAGGCCTAGAAATTATTAATTATAGATTTTATTCTCCATTTCAACATTTTCAAAGTGAGAAATATTTAACATTATTGAGTATTTTAGCTAAATTTAAAAGTATATGTAAGAATAAAAATGTATCAATTTTTTCTCAGATGTGCACAACAAGATCAAAATAATTAATTCACTCCTTCTAAAAAAAAAATTTCTATCCCGCCTCCCTAAGAAAGTTTTGAAATGGCACCCCTATTTCAAAATTTTATCTCTGTGGTCCAAGGTGGCTTTCAGCGCTTCTGAGCAAAACTGTTTATTTTCATATAAAATGAAATGTAATTAATTCATCAACGACAGAATGATTTTCTAATTATACAAATTTCATCTAATTAAAAAATGTTTTAGGTATACATACCTTGATTTTTTTTTTTTTTTTTTTTTTTTTAATGATCATTTTTGTAAATGATCATCTGTTATATTAGAACTTTCTCAAAGAACATTCTAAACACTTCTGTGGTTTCAAACTAAAAATTTTCTAATACTGTTAAGCCTGCAGCTTTTAATGAGCATATGAAAAGAGTCTTCAAAGTTTAGTCATATATGCATTGCTTGCTTTATAATTTGCACTCACGTCTTGAGTCAGTCATGACTGATAATTATTAACTGTTAAGGGGGTTGATCACTCAGTTTCGAAATTTTCCTCCGTAATGTTAAGTCTATGGACTTTTGATGCATTTGTATATTTAAAATATCTTCTCGGGAAATTCATATTTTTAACATCTTTTTTCTGTGTACTCTTCTTAAAGGATGTCTCTTTTTTTTCTTAGTTTTTAAAATATTTCTAAAATCTATGCTGAATTTAATATTTTATGTGTTAAAAGCGGGCAAACTGTGAGTAAGATTTTAACACTTCATATAAAATTAAGTCTGTACTTTAGAAATATTTTGAGAACTAAAAAAAAAAGGAGACATCTTTTAGGAAGTGTACACAAAAAATAGAAGTTAAAATTATTAATTTCTCGAGGAGATATTTTACATATACGAATGCATCCAATGCCCATAGACTTTACATTAGTGAGGGGAAATCAGAAGGTGAGTGACCAGCCCCCTTAGAATGTCTCATTCGAGCCGATGCAGCTGAAATCAATGAGTAATGTTGAAAATTTCCAAAGGAAGAAACAAGATTTTTGGAATACAGATAGTTTCAAACTAGCTGAATCTTTGGCAGCATTTTTACCAAAAAACAAATTTAGCGAAACTCAGATTTTGGACAGAAAAAGAAAACGAACTTTCAGTCGATCTCTACTTGAAATATTGCAAAAAAGAGGCATATTTTGTGTTAAATACATTAAATCTGTCTTATTTCTAAAATGAAGATCCATTTTTGTACAAAAGCACCCAGTTTTTTGGAAGCGTCTGGATCCCAAAGATTTCAAAAACCTAGCAACATCACTGTAGCTAATATTACATAATTGGATTCACAGGCAAAGTTGCCACCAAACGAAAATAATACTAGTAATAAGATTATTTTAACTGTATTAGCATTATAATAATGATATTAAATCCATCAATTGGCTTTGACCCAGTTTCTAAAAATTTTCCCAGGAAAACAACTGGAGAACGATTTTCCCTCATTTAAATACTAAGTGAAGCTCGGCCAACCAGGTAATTTATTTGTAAAAGTAGAATAAGAAAATATGATAACTACTACTTAATTATTTTATCTGTAGAAATTTATTATACTTGTGTTTATTTATTTTTTTTTTTTTTTAAGCGCGAATAATTTGATTATTCAACAGAAATTACTATAGCATTGCAAATTATAATACATTTAATAAAGTCATTTTTTAAAAAAAGCTTTTTATTATGCATGATAAAAACTTCTTATTCATGAACTTATTGCACTTTATTTTTTACAAGCCAAGGGAATTATAAACCATTATTTAAAGCTTCTTTTATTTATTCATTAGGCAAAATACCTTTGAAAACATTGCAAACTGTAATCAATCAATGATTTTTTTTAAATCATGATTTAAATTGTTAACATCCTAATAAAATATAAATGCTTTTCTGAAATTAAGCATTAAGATTTTCAAACGAAACTGATAAATATTAAGAACATATAGACAATATTTGAATATTTAAGCAGCTTTTAAAGAGGTATAGTTGAACTTTGATAACTCAAATCATCAAGATAAAAGAAAAATGTTTTGAATTAAGGGAAAAGCAAACGTAGCATATCATTCTAATATGTTTTACACTACGAACCTTTTTCCGAACTTTTCACATTCTCTTCCTTAGGAAGAGCAGGCAATCCAGTGACAACTTGAAAAAGCAATTCTGTAAGAAAAATGGTAAAAATTAATTATAGTTACCATATACTTATATACTACAACTGGAAGATAGTATGTCAGAATGACGTGTTTGCTTATAAGTTAAAAAAAAAAAAAAAAAAAACTATAAGACTTCAATTCCTAAGAAATTTGTTGGCCAATAATAAAAAAGAATGCACATTATAAGATTGAAAAATCAAATCTAAACAGTAAGCATTCACTTGTGATGCCACTTGAAAGAATATATTTTTTAGGAATAACAATGGAATGGAATTCACGGCTGTGAACAAAAAACAGCATGAATATAAAAATTCTGACAATATTGCATTTAACACACACCTTCACTTGCCTTAAATTGGCATTTTAAAAGAAAGTTTTAATGCATGGAGTTCGTTCAGATCGCTATATTGCCAATGAGCTCCATGGTCTATATTTTAATTGGAAACATATAATTAAACATTTTTTTGAAATCGTGAAATGATTGCAAAAAGCAGTAAAATGTTTTTAGTTTTATATTGCCATTGAGCAAAATTATTGCATCCATGGTCTATATTATATGAATCTCAAAGGAATGAATCACATATTGTTTACCATCGTTGATTGCTGGGTGATACGATTTTCAACGCATGATATTCAGAAATGCATATTTTGATGTAGTTCATCACACAAGTTGTTTTTGTTTTTCACAATCTTTCTAAAAAGGTTAATCTTATGCAGCTTTACTGAAAAAATGAAATCTCTGAAAATTAAAATAAAATGGCTGATTTTAACGAAAGATTATTGGGATTTGGATGAGTTCACTCCGGAAGTGTTATACACTTAGTGCTATTATATATATATATATATATATATATATATAATGACATTATAGTTTCAGAATCTATAATCATTAAATTTAGTTTAGTTGACCCTAAGAGTAAAGCACATACTCAAAATATCAAGATTATAAAGATCAGCCAAATGGCAGAATACAAAAAACTGAGGAACAGCCAGGGTTGATTGAGCATTTTCCACCCATGTGAAATATCATAAGTAAAAACCAGTACTTTACACACTGGGAAATATTCAGTTTTACCACTTGAGAAAAACTTGAAATAACTGAGTAAATGAAAGTGACTGCAATAAACTTTGGTGTTCAAATACTGGTTTTAGAAGTTACTTCAATATTTAATATAAAATTTAAAAAAACCTTTCTATAAGTTCCACATTATTCATAGTTTTCAGAAAGTAATGCAAAACTTGCCCCAAATGATGTAGCTTTCTTCATTGAAATTGAAGCAAAATATGAACATACACTTTATAAATTGTTTTGCCAAAGGCTTAGCTACAGCTGAACATTGACAGCCCTTAATTTTCCATAATAAGATTATTTAAACTTAGTTTTAAAATACAAATCATGCTTGTATTAGATAACATACGTCAACATTAAAAACAATTCGGATAAAAATATGTCCGCCACAATGTTTGGTACTAGTTACGACAAGGCAGGCCAGGATATTATCATTACACAAGATAACGGCAATTCCCCCCCCCCTTTTTTTGTATTACATAACTTACATACTCTTATAACCTCTAAAAATACACTGGAAGTGGTATATTAACTTTTGGCTTAGATACCACTTCTCTTTCGACAGCCCTGTTTTATTAGACTCCTCTATTTCTACTCTTACATAAAATATAGTTCTTGTTTCTTGAATCTTATAACATACGGTTTCATGCGGTCACCTATTAGACTATTACTTCTGATTTAAGCTAACACACAATATTCCGAATCTGAAAATAGAGAGAGAAAATTAAAATTTCATGCCAAAACTAAAATAGAAGGCTCCTATTTGATCAGAATGTGGAACTACTGGGAGGACGGAAGGGGGGGGGGGGGTAGTCAATATAAAAAAAAAATTCCTTTTGCATTTGAAGAGAATGATTGTGTTTTGGAAATTTTTGGATGAAGAATGGACATAAGATAAAAAATATGTTAAAAAATTACGCATTAATTTTATTACATATATTTTAGAGAAATTTAGCCACTTTTACGTTGCCTGTGGAAATCATGGGATGCACAGCGAGAGGGTTAAATAGGGAGGAGGGGAGGGCGTTTTTCATTATTTAAGTTTCCTCAGGAACTATTGGTAAAAATTGAAAAGTTTAATATATCTAATTGTCACAAATTAAATCAGCAATCACTAGATTGGGGGCCTTCTTACTTTGTATTTTCTGTTGTGTTGTTTCTTAAGTATGTACATTTAAGTATGTTTCTCGATATCAGTGTATGTTACACTGATATTAAGAAGGAAAAAAAAAAAAAAAAGAAAGAAATATAAAATTGATTAACGCAATTATAAAGTCAGCAAAAAATGATGAATAGTATTTGGCTTTAGAAAATTTGTACAGTATCTACATGTACCAACCACCCTTTTACATTAAGTGTAAATTTTTACACATTGGATGCAAAATGAAATATAATATAAAGATTAATATTATATGATTTTCATACCTCTATTTTTTTGCTTGAGGTCTGCTATTTCTTCATGTAAACCCTTAAGCATAATAGCATGGCTCTCCTGAACAAAAGCTAGATTCTTTTCTAACTGCTGAATTTTTTGGAAAGGATCAATGTCACCTGTACGTTTTTCTGGCAAGGTTGACATCTGCAGAACACCAGCCCCAGTATTACTAACAACTTTAGAAGTGGCCATTATAGAAGGAGGTAAAGGTAGACGTTGTAATCGCTCTTGGCGGAATGGTTTCAGAGGTAGACGTTCAGGTACTGAAAATCTACACCACTGATTAATATGAGGGTGAGGAGGTACAGTAGCAGATCCAAACGGAAATGCGTGACCAGGACGAGTTACCTGGACCTCAGCTTTGCTTTCACGACTCATTATCAATCATGGTGCTAGGAACTAATAAACCTACAAAAAAATAAATAAATAAATAAAAAATAATAACATTTAAATATTTAAAACATTTTTTGATATAAAGTTATTTTGCTCTTAGAAATATAAATTATATCAGCACACATAATCTTGCCAACAACAATATAGATTAGTAGTTCCCAACATAACATTTCATACAATTTTCCTCCCAAACAAGGATAACTTGCAATGGGGCATTCTTAACCTGGTATTCACTCCCCTGCTTCCAGGTACAGTTATTATAATTATAGTGTTGACTCAGAACTAATTTGGGAGGGCAGCTCCTTTTTTATTACTTTAGGCACCTGGCGGCCTTTAAGTATTTTATGCACCCTAGTGTTGCCTCTAGACCAATTTGGAAGAGGGCAGTGCCTGGCGGCCCCTTTTGACTACTTTATGTGCCCGTGTCCAGTGGAAAATACTTTATGCAAATGATGGTACTTTACTGCTCTTTTTGGTTAATTTCCTCACAAAATATGTCAATTGGTTATAAGAAAAAAATAGTGAATTCAGAAATTGACCAAGAAGGAGGGGAGATGTGAAATTTGTCGATAGGTTATGTGGGGTGGGGGGGGGGAGGGGAGATCGCAAGTAATTTGTAGATCGCAAATGTGAAATTTATTGATCGATTGCTGGAAAAAATCTCAAAATTCATCTATCCAACACAGAAAAAAATCACGAAATTTTTCAATTGGGCATGGGAAAAACATCATGAATTTTGTCATTCAGTCTCAAGATGAACTAGCAAGATTTGCCAACCACTCACGAAAAATAATGCAAAATTTAGTAGTCATGAGGAAAAAATCACGAAATCTGTCAGTCAATAGTAGGGGAAAAAATTGTAAATTTAGAAATTCGGTCACAGGAAAATATTGTGAAATTTGTCACTTGGCCGTGTGAAAAAAATTGAAAAATTTGTAGAGTGGCTGCATGAAGAAAAAAACAAAAACAAAAAAAACCCTGCGAGTTTCATAAATAAGTCATGGGGACAAATCTGGAAACTTGCCCTGTCGCAAACTGTGTAAAAAAACAACAAAATCCATTGATTGATCGCGGGAAAATATCCTGACATTCGTTGATTTGTTGCGGGAATATATCACAAACTTCGCTAATCATTTGGGAATATATCACAAATTTCTACTGATAACAGGGGACTCTAAACAAACCAGTTCAAACTATGTTCTTTGAACAGGACACAAGAGTGCCTCCTTTTTTTTATTAAATTCCTGCCTGACGGACCTTTCGTTCTAGAGTCAACACTACACCTGACAGCCCTTAATGTCCTTTTTGGCACAACCTTTCGGTTCTTTTCCTCGCAAATTACACCAATCTCTCGGAGGAAAAAAATTGGGAATTTCATAAATTGGTTGAGGGAGAAAAATAATGAAATTCCCCATTCGGTTGCGGGGAAAAGAGCACAAAATTCATTGATCCCGACAAGATCTTTTAACCTTTAAAGATTGATCCTGCAACGAAAAAAACTCAAAATTTATTAGTTGGTTGCCAAAAAAAAAAAAAATGAATTTTTTCAGTTGCATGAGGTGGGTGGGGGGGAATCAGGAATTTCATCAATTTTCTGCAAGATGAAATTCGTTGACTGAAAATATTGTGAAATTTTACTGAAAAAAAGACTTGAAACAAACCACTTCAAAATATGTTTTTGGAAGAGTACACAAGAGTGCCTATTTTGAGGACAGTATGCCAGTTTTTTTTTAAATTCCCGTCAGCCTTTTTGAGAATAGTGTGTCCCTTTTTTTGAAATTCCTGGCGGCCCTTTTGTTCTGGAATCAATACTATATTAACTCCTTTTTTTCTCTTATGAAGCAAAGATATCAATACAAGTTGATTAAACACAGTAAAGCAAAAATATAACTATGCTAACTAAAAACCAAATGTAATTATAGGAAGCATTTTCTACAAATACAGTGGATAACATTTTAACTTATTTTACAAGGGATTTATTTCTCCTTAATAAAGTTATATTAATACGATAAAAGATTTTTTTTTTAACTTTAAGAACTGTATACATCAATATGAAATTGGGCTTGTTTTAAATCACACAAACTAATAACATTTGTTTTTAATAAAATCAACCTTATACACTGATTGTTAACTAAATTAAGATGATTCCATTGAGGGATTGTTTTTTTTCAATTTACTGTTTTCTTTCTGCCCAGCGATGTTTCTGGTTATCAGTTTTTTATTTCTATCGCGAGCCATAACAAATTAGACTTGCTTCTAAAAACACACTAAGTCATCAATTGCTCTTTAAAAAATCTGCTTTTTTCACAAGCTGCATTATTTAGAAAATTTGTTGCTCATTAGGGCTAAATTAATTAATAGGACAGCTAAGGCTCGATTTTTTTCCTATATTGTCTCATTTAGTAATAATAGTAAGATTGACAATTGACAGTTCTGCAACACTCTCTTCCCTGCCTTCCAAGGGAGGCAAATGTGACTTATTCAAAACATGTTTAAACTTAGGCACATATTTTTCAATTAATTCACTATTTTTTATTTATTTTTTTGCGATCCTTGAGGTGCATTTTATAAAATGAAGTATGGCATTTTAATTAATATAAATAGCATATTTAAAAAAAAAATAAAAATGTTAGGTAAAGAGTTATTTGTATTGTGCTTTTAAAAAAAATGTAATATTTTATTTATTTTAGAACTAATTAATTTTTTGGAAATCTGATCCCTAGTGTAATAGAACACACAAGTTCAAAATTGTAAAAAAAGTAGAGTTTTTAAATTTTCTTTATTTTTTCAAAATTAATTTTCAAATTTTATGAGAAGTGCATTAAAAAAAATCATTTTCCTCAGTGTTGTAGTCGTAAAAAACCCAGAGGGTATACGCTAGAATCATGAAGTTCATGGCTAGAGTATACACTATAGCTTTTTTTGAGAAACAGAGGGTATACAGCACTTCTTTAAAAAATCCAGAAGGTATACAGTGTATACCTCCATATACCCTACACTACACCCCTGATTTTCCTTCATAAAACCATTTAAAATGTCAAGATATTATAAAACACTGAAATTAAAGTTCAAAAGGTAGCGTGCACCTTTAATTTATAATATTTCAATGTATGAAATTTATATATTTTTAATACAGTATGAATGCTTTTGTTAATTTTTTTTAACCCAAGCAAAATGAATTTGAATTTACTTAAACGTTTTTTTACTTTCTTATGATATTTGTTTCAATTGATGAAATTTAATGTTCATGATATAACAAATCTGATGTAATTATTTGTTATATATGAGATGATATTTATTTTTTTATTAACTGTCAGCAAAGTGTTTGGTGATAAAATTAATAATTTTTATAAAATACTCACAAATAAATACTTAATTTTATAAATAGTAATCATAGGAAGTATATACTACTATTAATTACAATTGAACTATAGATATCAGTTTTGACACCAAGAAAAAGCGTCCACAGTTTAGCAATAAGTACAATCTACCAGGTTATTTAATTTCCCATAACATTCATGAAAACAGTAAATTATTTTTAAAAAAATTTATAGTAGGACTAAAGTTTTAAATAACAATTTAAAAAAAAAGTACTTCATACACTTATACAATAATAGTCTTATGATATTACATATATATTTTATCAGCCACTTAAGAAGTGATTTCCTTAAAGTTGACAACAGTTTATTTAGGGAATTTTTTCATAAAAGTGATCAAAAATGAAAAATCTATGCAAAATTGAAAAAAACATAAAAAGTCATCCTACTGTGCAGTGCAATATGTAGTAAAAAGTAATTATTTATTGTATTAAATATATGTTGTAATATTTTTCTACCACAATATTATTTAAATATTAATCAGCAGAAATCATCATTAAGTTTAAATTATTTTCAAATCTTGCAACCACATAAATAAATTCCCTTGTCTCTCACTGCATATAGTATTATTTGCATAAACACATTTGCTCATGTCGGTTACCGTATGTATATACTCACTAAGTCGAAGAATTTTAGACAAAATTTGGGAGTTGAAAAAGGGAGGTCGGTTTATACACGAGTTAGTAAAAACAAAAAATTTGCAGACAATCAGCGAATGGGCAACTCTTTTAAGTAATCACATATGGATCTCGGTTGGAGAGAGAGATAAAAGCGGACAATGGTCCTTTCCCTGTGATTGACAAAAAAGGCTCAACAATAATGTCCCTGCAATTCTTATCCGTTTTCTCTTGGGATAGAATTCCCTTCAATACAGGGGCATTCTTTTCCACATTTTAATCCCCTTTTTAAAAAGAGTTCAATTTGAGAATACTTCTAGATATCTCTTCTAAAAGTCCTACAATACAAAGCAAAGCGGTACTATATTTTAGCAGCCTAAGAAACTATTTATCCTTGTAAATAAGGCTTGAATAGATTTTTGAAAGAACTTTTTTTTTTTAAGTATCATTAAATTGATGTGAATAAGTTTCAAAATTGCTTAACCTCTTCGGACCTGGAGTATCCTATAGGATACACATCTTTACAATTTTTTTTCCTGTATATAAAGAATGATTAACAAAATGAAAATGGTGTGAATGGAATCTTAAAAGATAGCCAAACTAAAGAAAAATAGCAATTTGTTTCTTATAGTGATTTTTTCGGCCATAAAGTGGGATTTGAAAATGACTTGCTGAAAAAATGAGAGAAATATACAAAAACGAAAGATAAACAATTTTTTTATACGTTAAAATACCACATGGAGAGTCCATTAAAAACAAAAATTTATTAAATGCATAATTATTTCATATTTTTCATTATTTTTTGCATGCAAAACAAAAGAAAATGTCATAACAAATTGTAAAAAAATGTGCTTATTGAGTCTCATGTGTCATATATGATATATCAAATTTTATGTACAAAAAATAAATATTTTTTTTTTTGCTTTTCAATCTTTCTTAGTTATCACTTTGCGAATGTAAATTCATAACTGAAGTAAAAAAATATATGAAAATAAATCCTGGGGTCTGAAGAGGTTAAGCTTCTTTGATTTTATATAATTATACAGTTTTAAAACGTTGAATTAAAAAAAAAAAATGTCCAATTAGAAACGTAGAAAAAAAATGTTTACTAATTTAATGAAAAATTATTATTATTATTATTTTATCCTCGATTACAAATAATTTTCAACATACTACCAGGAACGTGATTCGACTTATACATTAAAATTCAATTTTTTTCAAAATTTTACTTAAGAATTAGGGGAGTTGACTTATACACGAGTATATATATATGGTAGGCTTTCTGAAACTACATGAGAGAAAAATCATACAAACAAAGCGGTAAAAAATAGAGATTCACAGAAAATATCACCTCTCCCCTTTATAAAATAGAGCAATAATAATGAAATATTGTAAATGAAGTCAAAGATTTACATAAACATTGTGTTAAAACTAGAAAACTTAAATTGGTCAATTATAGGGTAGATGCACCAGTTTTGGCCACTGTACCAGTTTTGGCCACATTGGATCAATTTGTCCAATATTTAGCCTGTGAATTCATGCTAACAAATAATATGCATTCTTACACTTTAAGCAAACTCTCTTTTATCATTTACAATATCATTTGTTTATTTTTTGCTAAAATGTGACTTGCAAAAAAAATAAATGCGTGAAACTGCAGTGTGTGCTTACATGTATTAAGATTTTTGCTTAGCTGACAAGTTTTCAGAATCTTTCAACATTAGGCACTTATAGAGTTCTATTTGTTCTGAAACAAATTTCTATTAAGTTTTATGAGGTAAGCTTTCTCTCTACTGCAATTTTACATTTAAATTACTTATTTTAACAGTTTAATGGGGGGTGGCCAAAACTGGTGCATTAAATTTGCTATATGTACCAGTTATGGCCATGGGGGTGGCCAAAAAGGGTACAACATTATGTTCCACTTTTGGCCACATGATTCATTATAGAGGGAATTTTAGCCATTTAATAAATTTAAGAACATCTGGGAAAATCAATTTAATTTTGTTTTATATAGTAATGTCTTCAATAATAATAATAAAAAAAAGCAAGGCTAATTGCAGTTCTATAAAAGAGATTTGTTATTCTCTGTCCAATAGATAATTCACTTTAGAAGGGACATTGTGCTAGTCACTAAAGAAAATATAGTATTGTGTTTATTTTTGATAAAGCAAAAGGGGAGGTGTATGTAATTTTTATGTATGATAAATAAACTAAAACATAAATTTTGAAAGATTTTACAACTTATAAATTAAAACGTTCAATAAAATTATAGCATGATTTAATTGCTTGTATTTTTCCTAAAGAGATGAAGACGTTCCATAATTTTTGCAATATTTCAGGCACACGGATTTAGAAATACTAAATATTGTGAAAATCTTTACTAGAGAATCTAAATACAACTAAGAATGTATTTCACATTATTTAAAAAGAAGAGGATTCATTTTAACAAGTTTAAAAGAGATTCTGTGCTCTTAAAAAATGGCCTAGAGAGGAACACTGCTCTAAGATAAGAAGTAAAATTAAGGCCATTCAAAATGTAATGCCAGCACTACAAGCTAGCAAAGTTTTGGAGTAACCCGTTCTTGCCTTACATCAGAAGTTTGTAGGACGAACACCACTTTCCTGTAATAATGTTGAATCTCAAGTAGTAGATCTAGGTACTAGGAATCGGAAGTTAAAAATCAATTAGAAAAGTGGATCTTAGATATTGTCAGAATACTATTTCCTATAAAAATGGAACAACTTTTAAGATTCTGTCCAGGAAATTGTAGCCGGTAAGATAGAAACTCCATTTCAAGATGGAAGACCAGGCATGAAATGGTATGATTCGCTTCTGAAATCACACCCTAAAATAACTTGCAAAGAAACAGGGTACATAAATAAGGCATAAGCTAATATAAATCAAAAGATAATTTCAAGAAGTATAACTTTTTGATGAAAATCAAACCAAAATCAGAAAATGCTTTCAAGAAATATAACACTTTGATGAAGATTCAAGTGCTCTAAACAAGCCACAATCCATGAATAATTATAAAACTGATTAAATAGTTAATCTTTATGTCCTATAGGCACTGTTGTCCCGTTTATTAATCAAATTTAAATATATTTTTTTGTTTTTTAATTGAAACTTTCAGTTAAAATCAAAATAAGTATATTTTACTTGATGTTTTTATCAATTCATAAAGAAATTTGCAAAATTCTCTTAATACAGCAAACAAATATATGTGTGGTAAAATAGATGTTGCATAAAAATGCTTTATTTTTACTTATTATCAATTAAAACGTTTGTTAAACTACATGATATTGGAGTGGCCAAAACTGGTGCATAGAGATGGCCAAAACTGGTGTAGGGGTGGCCAAAACTGGTACAAATTGGAATAAATTACTTGATGAGTTATTACTCACAATCTAAAATATTCTGTAGAAAATCATTATAGCTAACAGAAAGACAATTAAATTTACTAAAGAATGATGTTATTATGATTTAATATGCTTAAATCGGTCAAGAACTGTAAAATTTCTATTTTGAATTTTCTCTAAAAGTGGCCAAAACTGGTGCATCTACCCTAAATTAAAAAAGAAACTAATTTCTCAAAAACAATAATGTAATTCAAGACTTATCAAAGGATGACTAAGACCACATAACAGTTAAATGGGGGGAAAACTGTCAATTTAAGTTTCCAGCTAAAATTATGTAAAGTTCCAGTAATCTGATTTCAACACTTTTCTTATGTTTGTAATGCTACAGTATAAAACTTAATAAAATTTTAATGTATTAAAATTCAATGCATCATACTGCTAATTTTTAAATTACTTCAATGAAGTAATCTAAGTAGAACAACATTTCGTTCAGACAAAGATTAATGGCTTATGTAATGAAACATGATGACAGTTATGGCTTCAGATTACAAATTATTTGCTTTATAATTTGAAAGGCAGCCCGTTTAAATAAATTTTCTTTCTATGTACATAACTTATAAATCCAAGAAATAATATTAATTAAACAATTAAAATACAAATTCACCTGTTATATTTATCATTATAAAGAAAAAACAGCGACGCCAAGTTTAAAATTAATCAAAATCAACTTATACTTACCTAGCCAACTTCTCACATAAAATATTCTTTTATAAAATAATTAAAAATCATAGTTTAACTATAAACATTTGGAAATATATATAAATAAATAATTCACATGAAACATTTAACAGAGGTTTTAATAAAACTCGTGATACAAAAAGAAATTACAGTTTCTGGGATAATTTGAAAATTAAAAATTTTAGTAGTTCAAGATCGTTCTAGATTTTGAAACTCTACCTTAAGTTGGGGATGCTTAAGTTAGTATATTTTTGTCTTGCATATTATTATGTTTTACACTTATTAGAAATATCCACAAACTTAAAAATAATGTTGTGGGAAAATTTGTACAGCAAAAATTAAGTAGATTTAAAACTTTTAGTAGCCACGAAAATTTAACAACAATAAAATAAAAGACATGTTAATTGCCTAGTAAGGAAATCATTTTAAAAACGAAAAAGTTGTCAAAAAATACATATAAACAACATAAATACATCTCACTTTTTAATTCCAAAACTACTTTTTCCGTGTCAACCACTGACTTGCAAATCTCGTCGAAAGATTAGATGCAAAGCTCCTGCTTCATTGATTCATCTGGGTAAAAAAAATAAATAAAAAAGACGTATAGGAAAATAACTTGTTAATTTTTTGGTTAGATAGTTTCAGTCGAGTTTCGGTTCCGCCGAATTTTCAGCAACCGTTTCGCCGAGAACGAATGTTCGGCGAAACTCGGATTTTTTTGGGCTGAAAACGAAAACAAAACCGAATTTTCAGTCGATCTCTCCGCACATAAAAATCATATGAAACGGATTCATTTGTTTTACAAGCAATATTCCTGTTTCTTACTCTTACATCTTGTGCAATAGATGCAAAATTTGTATTTCTATCCTACAATTTATGCCTATTAATTTGCAGTCTCATGAACCGTAATAGGCTATTGCTTTTTTCTTTTTTCTCTCTCTCTTTTTTTTTTTTTTTTTTTTTTTTTTTTTT
This sequence comes from Maratus speciosus, assembly GCA_963932465.1. Lineage (NCBI taxonomy): Eukaryota > Metazoa > Arthropoda > Arachnida > Araneae > Salticidae > Maratus > Maratus speciosus. The sequence continues at coordinate 256,290,758 of OZ010794.1, read as the reverse complement.
TTTAAGTAATATAAATTTTTAGCCTAGTGTTTTGTAAAGTGTTAGTAAGCTTTCAGTAGTTTTTGAAAGTTTTCATTTGTTTCAATTTAAGGTATATACAGTCGAACCTCGTTATTCCGACACTCTAATGACCAGAAAAAAAATGCCCTCATAACCGGAGTGTCGCGGTAACCGGAGTTGGAGAAACACATGTTTATAAAAGATATATTTTTAATTAATTTAAGACAATTTTAAATTCATAACTTTCTTGCAGTTTTAAGCAATAAAACATTATTATTAAACAAACTAAACACAAAAACAAAATTGAAAAGTCCTTCCGGCCAGTGCCGGGAGGAAGAGGTAGCTTTCATATCCCTTATTTTAAAAGAGCCAACTTATATCATTCAAACACACGAAGCTCAATTTAGTGGAAACCGAATATAGGAGATTCAATACTAATTTTTATCAATATAATGAATGAGAATTTCGCGAAATTAGTCAGCTTTATCCAAGCTGCTTTTCTTTAAAGTAACTTATATTTGGCTGCCAAATTCGGCGATTTCTTAAAGTGCCTGACATTTTAAGACAACATGGTGGATGAGGCTAACCAGTGAACTTGATCGAGGCCTTAGTAATTGCTGTGCACATGCTCACTCACATCGGAATCGGTTGATATATACGAGTGCTGTCGCATGCAAAAAATCAGATTTTTCAAAATGTCACCCACAATAGAAATTGAAACTGCTATATCTGAGCCATTTTTTAAGGTAAAGATAAACAAAAAATGCTGCTGAATCCTTATATCAAGGTCAAATACTTAAGAAAGAAACCTTTTTCAATTTCTAATTTTTTTCACCTCACTTTAAATATATATATATTTTTTAATTTAATGGCCGCCATTTTGAAACAAGATGGCTGATGAATCTGGCCAGCGAACTTGGTCGAGATATTGATGTATACTATCAACATGCCTTCTTACACAGAAATAGGCGAATACGTGTGTTATCGCGTGACAAATACAAGATCGTTTCAAAATGTTAGGCATGCTAGAAATTCAAAGTGCTATAATTCAAACATTTTTTAAGATATAAACAAAAGAACAAATTTTCAGAAACAAAAACTGCTCCGGAATCTTTGTATCAAGGCCAAACACATAAAAAAAATCTTTTTCATTTTCCAATTTTTTAATAGCTCATTTTAAATTTTAAATTTAATTTATTTTTAAATGGCAACCCTTTTGAAACAAGATGGCGAATGAAGCTGGCCAACGAACTCGGCCGAGACATTGTTATGTACTATGTACAGACAAAGATACATCCAAATGGGTTCCTAAATACGCCTGTTATCGCGTGACAAATATCAGGTCGTTTTAAAATGTCAGCCACAATAGAAATTCAAAATGCTATGATTCAGCCATTTTTTAGATATATACGAAACAAAAACTGTTCCGGAATCTTTGTAATAAGGTCAAACACATACGAAAAAAATCTTTTTAATTTTCCAATTTTTTGTTATCACATTTTAATTTTTTTTATTTTAAAAATTTTTTTAAATGGCCGCCATTTTGAAACAAGATGGCGGATGAAGCTGGCCAACGAACTCTGTCGAGATATTTGTATGTACTATGTACACACCAAGGTACATTCAAATCGGTTCATAAATACGCCTGTTATTACGTGACAAAAATCAGGACGTTTCAAAATGTCAGCCACGCTAGAAATTCAAAATGCTATAACTCAGCCATTTCTTAAGATATAGACGAAACAAAAACTGCTCCCGAATCTTTTTATCAAGGTCAAACACATAAGAAGAAAATATTTTTCCATTTTCAATTTTTTGGTACCACATTTCAAATTTTAAATTTTTAAAAAAATTTTAAATGGCCGCAATTTTGAAACAAAATGGCGGATGAAGCTGGCCAACGAACTCGGTCGAGACATTGGTATGTACTATGTACGCACTGAATTACATCGAGATCGGTTCATAAATACGCCTTTTATCGCGTGACAAAATTCAGGACGTTTCAAAATGCCAGCCACGCTAGAAATTCAAAATGCTATAACTCAGCCATTTTTTAAGATATAGACGAAACAAAAACTGCTCCGGAATCTTTGTATAAAGGTCAAATACATAAGAAAAAAATATTTTTCCATTTTTAATTTTTTGGTACCACATTTCAAATTTTAATTTTTTTTAAAAAATTTAAATGGCCTCTATTTTGAAACAAAACGGCGGATGAAGCTGGCCAACGAACTCGGTCGAGACATTGGTATGTACTATGTACACACCGAATTACATCGAAATCGGTTCATAATTCGAGAGTTAGAGTGTGACATAGGTCAGATATATATATATATATCAATTTTGAACGGAGGGTGGTTTCGGGGTCTGGGGGTCATGATCGATGAAAATATACCAAAATTTTTTGAAATCGCTTTCCTCCGAACGGCTGCAATAGGTAGCTTTTTGTAAAGAAAGCTACCTAAAAGAATAAAAATCAGATTTATGATGACTTTTTTTTTTATTGCTACATGAAATATTGATAAATTAAGGTTTGCTTATCCCTAGATGTGCTTCCTCATAGGCGTAACCAGCCTTTTGAACGGGGGGGTGCCTAGACTTTTTAACCTGAATATGTTGGATAAAAACGACATCTTATATAGTAAAACCTGCTGAAACGAAACCCCATTACACCGGTCGAATTTCCGTTTTAGACAGGGTTTGCTCTTAGAATTCATAATTGTGTGGTATTTTTTTTTTTTTTTTTTTTTTTTTTTTTTTTTTTTTTTTTTTTTAAGGGCTCAAACGTGATTTTTGTTTCCGTGAGGGGATGTGAGTAGGGGTTCAGAACATCAAAACTGAATCTAATGGTAAAAGAAAAAAAAAATGTAAATCTCCTTGCAGCAGTGAAATAAGACAGTGACTAAGCGTGGTCACAAGTGTAAAACCTTTTGGGCACCCTTACTTCCTATAAAGATTAAAAAAGGCCTTTAATCATGCTGGGAACTTCTATAGGTACAGGAGCATTGCATGAGACCTAACATTATCTATGTCAAAGTCTTGTAGATGAAATTTTGCCAGATGATAAATCAAAGATATTACATGCTATACATCAGTACATACCCACGAAAGTTTTTCAGAATGTGACTCCATGACTTTTTAGGGATCTCCGGGGAGGACCCAAGAAATTTTGGAGGAAAGTGCATATAAATAATAATTATAATACAGTAGACGCTCGATTTGACAAACCTCTTTTTACGAATTATTCGTTTTTACGAACTGAACTACTGGTCCCGACCAGCATCCCATTGAACTAATGTTACTCCCATTTGCGAACTTTCGATTTTACGAACACATTATATGGGTCCTATCGAGTTCGTAAAATCGAGCGTCTACTGTATTATAAATAATCACAATATTCATTAATAATTCATGTTTTTACCTCAGAATGTGTCCAATGTATTAGGTAAAGCAGGTCATGATAATATAGTAGACGCTCGATTTTAAAAACTCGAGTGGACTCATATAATGTGTTCGCAAATGGGAATAACATTAGTTCAATGGGATGCTGGTCGGGACCAGTACATCAGTTCGTAAAAACAAAGAATTCGTAAAAAAGAGGTTCGCAAAATTGAGCGTCTATTGTATATACTAAATTTTGTCAAGAGGATAAAAATTATATTATCATGATGAGACTGTAATAATAATGATAGGTGCTTGTCCGTCTCTATGGGTGAGTGTGATGTGTGTGTACGCGCGCGCACAGAACTCTGAAAAGACAATGCAGTCCTCACAGCCGCAAGATTGGACAGGAAAGTACCTGTTCGCCTGAAGTCATGCATATCGAAGACAATTTCTGAAATTTTTCAATTAATTTTTTACGCAAATTTTTTCAAATTAGTAAAAAAGAATCCGATTTATATATTTTATCCAGTAAGCTTTGTCTTCTTTTCAATAAAGTTTTTTCGAGATTCTTACAGCGATTTTTCAATTTGTAACAATTTTTTAATGTTATTTTCAGAGAGTTTTTTTTTCACGTTCTTAAAAGGAATCCGGTTTAAATATTTTACTCAATTAGTTAATTTCGTTCCCTGCTGTTTTTTAATATTTTCCGAATTTTTAACGCGATTTTTAGCGGGGTTTTTTGCCCTTTCTGGCGATTTTTTGACTTGTTTTTTAAACAAAAAACTGTCTGGTAATTTTTGCAATTGCCGTGATTAAATTCAAATAGAAGAATGTCAAATCAGTTCTTATAAGAAAGCTGAAAATTTAGTTTGGCTCGAAAAAAAAAAAAAAAAAAATCGCGATAATTCAGGATTTGTTTGTTTCGAGACGGAAGTGGTCGTAACTTGGTCGGGAGTACGTTGCCACACGCAACCCCCCCCCCCCCCAAAAAAAAAAAAAAATCCTAGATTCTATGTTCGTTTAAAAAAAAATCAACCAGCGAAACTCTACTAGTAATGAAGTTTTCTTTCAGGCGCAGGGTTTGAAATAACGCACAGAAAAGGAAAGTCCCGCATAATAAAAAATGCTGTGCAGTATTTCCGCCCTCAAAATTCTTTCACATTTCTGTGAATTTTCAGTGAGTATTTTAAAATGCTTTTGAAGTCCGCGATTTTTATTTCTTTTGTGAAATTCGTGATTCGGTCCCGGAAAAATTTGAGAATTTCTTCAAAAGATCGTGAAAAATATCGTGAATTTCGATAAAAGAGTGCAGAAAGAAATCGCGAATTTCGTCAAAGATTGCGCAAAAAAAATACGAATTTCGATAAATGATTGACGAGAAAATGTTGCAAATTTCGTCAAAAAATCGCGGAAAAGAGTAGAGGATTTCGATAATTGGTATGGAAAGATATCGAAAATTTTCCCGATCGGTCGAGCAAAACTATCGTGAGTTTCGACAAATGACCTCTGTAAAAAAATCAGTATCGTGAATAGGTCGTCAAAAAAAAATCGTCAAAGGATCCCGGTGAAAACGAGAATTCCGTCAAAGGATCGCGGTGAAAACGAGAATTCCGTCAAAGGATCGCAGAAAGAAAATGCTAATTTCGTCAAAAGATCGCGGAAAGAAAAAGCGAATTTCGTCAAAAGATCGTGCAAAAAAAAACACAAATTTCGTCGAAGGATCGAGTTAAAGAAATCGCAATTTCGTCAAAATATTGTGATAAGAAATGCGAATTTCGTCAAAGGACCGCGGAAAAACACGAATTTTGCCAATGGTTAGTGGTGAAGAGTGCGGATAGCGACAAAAAATCGCGTAGAAAGACGTGAATTTCGTCAAATTATTTTGGGGGAAATTGTAAATATCATGAAATGATCGCAGATTAAAATCACGAACTTCATCAAAATTTACTGCACTGGGCTAAAAGATTGAAACCGGGTCCTTTTCCTAATTTCCAAAGAACTCCGCGAAACGAGAAGAAACTCCATAAATCGCATAAAAATTTTCAGAGGAAAAAAATTACTTTATTGACATGAAAGACTGTTACCACATTCCTTTTACGAATGTCAAAATATGGTCGCGAAACATGAAATTCAACCAACCAACTAACCAATTTTTTGCTCCTTTCTAGACTTTAGACTGCGAAATCAAAGAGACAAATAATTTCCCTTTCTATCCTCATCAAGAACTTGCTTTAATTTCTCATGAAATTGCAGAAACATGCAATAGAAAGAACGGTGTTAAAAAAAATCTCCCACAAAAAAGACGTCATAGTGGGATTATAAAACCTCCTTTTTGACTTACTGTGAGTAATACAGATTCTTGTAAATATTCTAGTTTTAAAAAAGATAAAATAACATAATTTAAAAAAAAAAGAACGTGGGATTCTTTTTTTCATCAGAGTTCAAAACTTAGGCTGTTAGTTTTTTGAACTAAACTAAATGAACTCTGCTTTCACTTCGTTTTTCTTTTGTAGATTTCGATTTTTTTTAAATAGTTGTGCTTGAGTCTGCGCAAGCGGGGGGGGTGCCCGGGCACCCAGGGCACCCCCCCTGGTTACGCCTATGTTCCTATATATTTTTTTTAATATTATACAATGAACTAGCTGTACCGGGCCACGCGTTGCTGTGGCTCAGACTGGCTAAATGGAAAGGAAAGAAAAGAGAAAGTACACGTTTCTAATATACTTAATTTCACAATACTTGTGGGTATACAATATTTTTTGTTGTTACATTGTCTTTGCAGATATAGAGATTGTCTGATTTGCCGATTCTAGAACACGAAACATATAATTGCCCGTGTGAGAAGCAATTCATGACTAGATCTAAACCGCAGAATTTTAAAGCTTGGCCTTAATCTTTGTTGATGGAGATTACAAACGCCAATCAAATAGGTAATTCAATCTCTTAAATTGAAATTGCGCATCCATTGGAATCAAAGGAATGCGAGGAATGAGGACATCTTCACCTTTCAAAGGTCCGGCCAAGATTGTTGCTTCTACGAAGTTGCTCATTATTTTTTTACTGCAAGCCGCGTGCCATTGCAAAGATTTGGCTTGTGAATATTTTGCAACATCATAATTGGCAGCCGATTGTCAATTGCAGTACGTGCGGTGGCATCCCTGCACATCGAGTGAATTAAAAGATATGTGCCGAGTTAAACTTATGGCATTGAGCTCACAGGCTATTCACACTAATTGTATATTATACTCTTATTTCAAAGAATAATGTCCATTGAAAAATTAAATTAAGGGGATTATCCCCGTTTCCCCCCTTTATACTTAACCAATGTACCTCCAAATCTAATCAGGGAAACGCCTTTGTAGAATAAACCGGTATACCAAATTTGAAGCAAATCGGATACTTCTGCATGAAAATCCCATTTATCTAAATTAAGGGGGATTAGCTCCCGTTTGCCCCTTTATACTTAATCAATGAACCCCCAAAACAAATAAAGGAAGCGCCTTATCATATAGAACTTATTCACAAAATTTGAAGGAAATCGAATAATTCTACATGAAAAACCAAGCTATCTAAATTAAGGGGGGAATTAGCTCCCCGTCCCCCTTTGCACAAACAATAAAACACCAAAACTAATCAGAGAAGCACTTTATCAGAATGAACCTATGTATTTACAAAATTTGAAGCAAATCAGATAATTCTGCATGAAAAACCCATTTATCTAAGTTAAAGGGAGATTAGCCCTCCGTTGCCCCTTTTATGCTTAACCAATGAACTCCCAAAACTAATAAGGGAAGCGCCTTATCAGAATGAAGTTATTTACAAAATTTGAAGCAAATCGGATATTTCTATCAAGAGTTATCGCGTTAGATACATACGTACATACAGAACCTGCGGGCACATTAGCTCTCAGGCTTTAATAGCCTGTGAGCTAAGAAGAAAAAAAAACGTACTAAAAAAACAAAGAAAAAACAAATATCATAAAAAATACTGGCGACATATTTCAGTAATGTGTCCCTCCGGAGGGAATAGTGAGGGGAGATACATTATATGAAAGAGTGGTCAAAGGTCTTTCCAATGATATACCACATAATGGGTGTCGAAAAATATTTAAAATGTGCCCCGGGAAATGAAACTGGGGGAGGGGATGCGAGGTTCATAATAGTAATATAAAAACACGTTCGCATTCAAATGCGACGCAATCGGTGGATTTCAAAGAAATCGGTGAAGAACTTTCGGAGGTTTAAGATTTCGTACAAACGGAATTTATATTTTTTTAATATAGAAATGTGCCCCCACGGGGGGAAAGTGGGATGAGGGGGATTGTAGGTGCATAATATGAAAGAGTAGTCAAAGGGTTTTCTAATGATATGTCACATGACGTGTGTCTGAAAAAATTTAGAAAGCGCCCCCTGGTGGTGGCGAGGAAATTGGAGGAGGGAGGAGCGAGGTTCGTGGTAGGTATATAAAAACACGCGCGTATTCGAATGCAACGCAATACGTGAATTTCAAAGCAATCGGTGAAGGGCTTTCGGAGGTTTAAGATTTTGTACAAAGGAACATTTATATTTTTATTTATATAGAAATGTGTCCCCACGTAGGGGTGAGGGGAGCGAGATGCGAGATGCATAACATGAAACAGTAGTCCAAGGGCTTTCTAATGATATATCACATGATGGGTTTTGGTTAAAATTAAAAAGCGCCCCCTGGTGGTGGCGGTGGCAAAGGGGAGTGGGATGGGGAGCGAGGTTCATAATATATATATAACAACACGCACGTATTCGAATGCAATGCAATCCGTGAATTTCAAAACAATCGGGGAAGAACTTTCGGAGGTTTAAGATTTTGTACAAACGAATATTTATACTTTTATTTATATAGAAATGTGCCTCCACGTGGGGAAAGTGAGGGGAACGAGATGCGAGATGCGTAGTATGAAACAGTAGTCCAAGGGCTTTCTAATGATATATCATATAATGGGTTTTGGAAAAAAATTAAAAAGCGCCCCCTAGTTGGGGGTGGCAAATGGGGGGGGGGGAGCGAGGTTCATAACAAGTATATAACAACACTTCTGTATTCGAATGCAACTCAACCCGTGAATTTTAAAGCAATCGGTTAAGAACTTTCGGAGATTAGCGATTTTGAACAAACGAACATTTACATTTTTATTTATATAGATTGTAATCAATATTCGTTGTTTCAGAAATGAATGTTAGATAATTTCTGATAGTTTCAATGCAATGCAATTTTTCGGTTTTAGTCTGATAAAAACGCCGTGTAACCACAAGAAAGCGCCGCCTGAACCACAAAAAAAGACCGCGAGTTGACTGATACATCTATCTGGAGCTTAAGTGAGTCAATCATAGTGTGTGGGTTAATTTATTAAGATAAAGGATTGATGTAAAATTTCTCGTTTATCTCAATGTGTATTTTAGACACTTTTGTGAAAAGTTTGACTAAGACATTTCTTACCGCGTAATTTCCGTGCTCATAAGTTGGATTATGAAAAATGGACAATTTTCCTAAACCGTCGGGATATCCGGAGTTGAAATTTATTGAACGACGTAAAATCCGGAGTTTATTTACATTAAAATCATATACAGAAATTCGGGACTTTGAAAAACTGACGTGATAAGCGGAGTGACGTGAAAACCGAGTGTCGGGATAACGAGGTCCGGCTGTAATTATTTTTGTGCTCTGTTTAAGTACTTATTTTATGTCTGATCTCTGATATAACTACTTGTTTTCAATTAATATATATTATTGAAAAAAGAAGAAAGAAAAGAAATTTAAGTTATTTTATGTATTTTAAAGACTGATTTTATTTGGAATAATTATTTATTACACTAGTCAACAGCCATTTTGTATCTGATGTGTAATAAACATTATTTATGTAATTTTGCATGTAGAATCCGAAACGGCTATCACGTAAGGGTTTTGCAAAATTTTAGAGTTTAATTTTTACATACATGGTAAAATATGTGGTGAAATGTAAAATATAATTTACATTTTGTGGTCCAATGATAAGGAAATGAATGACTATGTAGGTTAAAGCCTTTATTTGGATGCATTCTGCTGTAAAATTAACTATCAAAACATTCAGCACCGTCATCAAGAAAGACATCATCCTGTTTTGAAAAATGACATTGTTAATATTAACATTATGGGCTTTTGAGCAACAGATTTGTGCTTTTATTAGTTCATAGTTTGTAATAAGTAATCGAGAAAACATTTTTACTAGTGAATATTATGTTTTGTTTGCTTTTCAAACGGACAATTTTGGTCAAATATTTCACTTTTAGGTAGCTTTCACTACAAAAAGCTACCTATTGCAGCCGTTCGGAGGAAAGCGATTTCAAAAAATTTTGGTATATTTTCATCGATCATGGCCCCCAGACCCCGAAACCACCCTCCGTTCAAAATATATATATATATCTGACCTATGTCACACTCTAACTCTCGTAATTATGAACCGATTTCCATGTAATTTGGTGTGTACATAGTACATACCAATGTCTCGACCGAGTTCGTTGGCCAGCTTCATCCGCCGTTTTGTTTCAAAATGGCGGCCATTTAAAAATTTAAAAAAAATTAAAATTTGAAATGTGGTACCAAAAAATTAAAAATGGAAAAATATTTTTTTCTTATGCATTTGACCTTTATACAAAGATTCTGGAGCAGTTTATTTTCGTCTATATCTTAAAAGATGGCTGAGTTATAGCATTTTGAATTTCTAGCGTGGCTGGCATTTTGAAACGTCCTGAATTTTGTCACGCGATAAAAGGCGTATTTATAAACCGATTTGAATGTAACTTCGTTTATATATAGTACATACCAATGTCTCGACCAGGTTCGTTGGCCAGCGTCATCCGCCATCTTGTTTAAAAATGGCGGCCATTTAAATTTTTAAGAAAAATTTAAATTTGAAATGTGGTACCAAAAAATTGAAAATTGAAAAAATATTTTCTTCTTATGTGTTTGACCTTGATAAAAAGATTCGGGAGCAGTTTTTGTTTTGTCTATATCTTAAGAAATGGCTGAGTTATAGCATTTTGAATTTCTAGCGTGGCTGACATTTTGAAACGTCCTGATTTTTGTCACGTAATAACAGGCATATTTATGAACCGATTTGGATGTACCTTGGTGTGTACATAGTACATACCAATATCTCGACCGAGTTCGTTGGCCAGCTTCATCCGCTATCTTGTTTCAAAATGGCGGCCATTTAAAAAATTTAAAAAATAAAAAAATTAAAATGAGATACCAAAAAATTGGAAAATGAAAAAGATTTTTTTCGTATGTGTTTGACCTTAATACAAAGATTCCGGAACAGTTTTTGTTTCGTCTATATCTAAAAAAATTGCTGAGTAATAGCATTTTGAATTTCTATTGTGGCTGACATTTTAAAACGACCTGATTTTTGTCACGCGATAACAGGCGTATTTATGAACCGATTTGGATGTAACTTGGTCTGTACATAGTACATACCAATGTCTCGACCGAGTTCGTTGGCCAGCTTCATAAGATTTTTTTTATGTGTTTGGCCTTGATACCAAGATTCCGGAGCAGTTTTTGTTTCTGAAAATTTGTACTTTTGTTTATATCTTAAAAAAAGTTTGAATTATAGCACTTTGAATTTCTAGCATGGCTAACATTTTGAAACGATCTTGTATTTGTCACGCAATAACACACGTATTCACCCATTTCGATGAAAGAAGGCATGTGGATAGTACACATCAATACCTCGACCAAGTTCACTGGCCAGATTCATCAGCCATCTTGTTTCAAAATGGCGGCCATTAAATAAAAAAAAAAATATATATATATATATTTAAAGTGAGGTGCAAAAAAATTAGAAATTGAAAAAGGTTTCTTTCTTAAGTATTTGACCTTGATATAAGGATTCAGGAGCATTTTTTGTTTGTCTTTACCTTAAAAAATGGCTCAGATATAGCAGTTTCAATTTCTATTGTGGGTGACATTTTGAAAAATCTGATTTTTTGCATGCGACAGCACTCGTATATATCAACCGATTCCGATGTGAGTGAGCATGTGCACAGCAATTACTAAGATCTCGACCAAGTTCACTGGTTAGCCTCATCCACCATGTTGTCTTAGAATGGCAGGCACTTTAAGAAATCGCCGAATTTGGCAGCCAAATATAAGATACTTTAAAGAAAAGCAGCTTGGATAAAGCTGACTAATTTCGCGAAATTCTCATTCATTATATTGATAAAAATTAGTATTGAATCTCCTATATTCGGTTTCCACTAAATTGAGCTTCGTGTGTTTGAATGATATAAGTTGGCTTTTTTAAAATAAGGAATATGAAAGCTACCTCTTCCTCCCGGCACTGGCCGGAAGGACTTTTGTCTTTATGTAACTGCCCTGTATCTAATAAATGTGACGTGATTGGGAGAATATGATTATTCCACTGAATTCAGCACTCTAAAATTAGTTAAATGCATCCATTTACCAGCCAGATACAGAAAAAAAGTTAAAATTTGTTGACTAGTGTTATTATATAATCTATTTTTTTTACGTATTAAAAGGAAATTATATATATAATTATATAAGGTAATCTTGATTTTTTGCTGCTTTTCTATTGCAACATTTTAAAATTTTGTATAATAAGTATACCAATTAATCATGATTAAAAATTTTGTTATGATTTCATTTTTTCTAACTACAAAATATGTTTAGCTTTTCATATTTTAAATATTATATATATAATAATATTTTTTAGATCAATTTAAATGGAAGGTGCATTTAAAATTGCTTAAAAAATTGCAATATGGCTATGCATAATTTGATTTGTTATATGCTGTATATTGAATGTGGAACGTATACTCGTGATTTGTACTCTGTTTGGTCACGGTATTTCGTTTTGTAGCACTAATTTAACTTTAAAATTTTATTTTATTTGACATTAAAAATTTTGTGCAAAAGGATTTAATTAATTAATTTATTTTTTTACATCTTCTGATCTTCCAAAATTTTATTCGGCGATTGGGGGAATTGTGAGAAAAATCTCACATTCCTTTTATTTTTCAGCCATTGTAATTCATTTTCAGTGCGCTCGTTTGCAACAGACATTGCTTTTCGCTCCCGGTGTTTTTCATTAAGGGTTCTTCGGAAACATTGCCGTCATCCTCTCTTGGTTGAATCCTTTCTGCTTATATATTTTTTCTTTATATTTTTATTCGGGAAGGTTCTCCGGGCCGGTGCAGATTTTTAATTATTTTATCAAACAGTAAGATTGTGTTAAAATAATACCTAGAATATATAAGTAACATACCAGTTGTTTTTGTTTTTTTAAATAATAAGTACAATCATGTAGAAATACAATTAAACAAATCCATTGTATTATTATATTTTTAAAAATAAGTTGTAATAGTAGATGGGTAAAGAAAATGACACCATAACTTGCGTTGTAGCCGTAAAAATATTAGAGTGAATACGCTATAGGCAGCAGATATACGCTAGAATCGCGAATGTTCATCGCTAGGGTATACGCTATAGCTTTATTTGAGAAACAGAGCGTGAACGGAGCTTTTTAAAAAAATCCAGAAGGTGTCCCGCGTATACCTCTGTAAACCTCCGCTACAACCCTGAATATAGCGCCAGTTACACGCAAAAAATTTCGCTAAGCCAATTAAAGATTAAAATAAAACTTTTTCCTCTGTTTTTTTTTTTACATAATATAGGGCTGCCACTGTCGGCTATTTTTATATTCTATTCGCACCATTATATATTGCAGTATATTTCTCTTGCAGATATTGTCAAAGTGTACAGGAAAGATTTTTGTTTTGAGAAAGTGGTGCGAGATAGAATTTAAAAATAGCCGCCAGTGACAGCCCTGATAATCTGAAAATTATTCAAGTCTTTATTTACTTATATTAGATGTGACTCGTTGTCAGAGGAGGACGATATCAAAGGTTTTTAATAAGCAGTTACCACATATTAATCCTTAACTGCTGTTAACGGTCTCTCAAACAGCTGCTTTTTTTAATATTCAAAGTATAAGAGTATAACTTGTAATTTTCAGTTGAACTATTAAATAGGAATAAAATTTTAATTCATTTGAAGCCCTGCCCTAGTACTATCGCTATAGACTTCTGAGTATATGTATTTTAATTATAATAGTAAAGCACATGAAATTTAATACAGAAACAGCATCCTATGAATAAATCTAGCCATTTATTCATCCTTTGATCAAATGGTCTCAGAGAACGCTCACAGTAGTTATGCCATTACAAAACAAAACTTCATGCGACAAATACAGGGTATCTTAGACTTCGTGTACAAACTTGGGAGGGAGTTAGAGAATAATGTTAGGAACCATAATTACATAGGAAAACATGGGCGGAAACATCACCCTCACGTGATAAAGAGACACAAAGACACAAAGACACAGTAACGCTTCAATACAGAAAGCAGTGTAAAACGCTTTATTACACAGAAAAAAGAACAATGTGTGATATACAAGAATCACAGGAGCTGTTCGAAATTGCGCCCATTGCCATGGATGCATGCATGACACCTATGCGACATGGATTGGCGAACATTTTCGAAGATTCCGGTTGTTGCTTTGATGGTAGCCGCCAGCGTTGTAGCTGTTCAAAAACCCAGCGGTATACACTAGAGGAAGAGGTATACGCTAAAGTCACGAACGTCATGCCTAGAGAACACGCTATAGCTTTATTTGAGAAACCGAGGGTATACCAAGCTTCTTAAAAAAATCCAGAAGGTATGCGGCGTATACCTCTGTATATCCTCCACTACACCCCTGAAAGCCGCAGCGATGGAAATTCGTACCTCCAGGTCCATTTCAGAATTTACGGGCGTGTCGTACACAATGTTCTTCATGGCACCCCTAAGAAAATAATTGAGAGGAGATAAATAAGGTGATCTGGGGGGCATGCAACGGGACCGCCACGCACAATCTATTTGCTTCCAAATGTCCGATCCAAATGGTCGCTAACACCCCTTGCGTAACGAGATGGCACTCCATCATGTTAAAACCACATTCCACGTCAAACATGTGCAAGGACATCATTAAGCATTTTCAGAAGAATCTCCTGAATAAAAACGAGATACTTGCAAGCGCTCAATCAAGGTGCTAATATATATGGCCCCACTAAACTGTCCGCCAAGATACCCGTCCACACATTAACAGTGAAGCGATGTTGTGCGGTTCGTGGTCTGGTTTCGTGTAGGTTGTTGTCCGAGTAATTCATGTTGCTCGTACGCAGTCGGCGTCTACAATGAGGATGACACGCGTGTCGACCTTGAAAGCTCGCATACAGCGCCTATGGATTGCCTCCCATTCTTTCCTATGTAATTATGGTTCCTAACGATGTTCTCTACCTCCCCTCCAGGTTTGTACACGAAGTTCAGGGACACCCTGTATGTCTATATAAATAATTTCTGCTAAAGCAAATTTTAAACGCCTTTTTTTTTCTCCAAAAAAGGATATTATGCACCATGTCGCTTTGACTGCTGTAGAAACACTCAATCGATTTCCTTTCAATTTTAATACAAACGTTTCGAATTGAATTCTTTAGGACTCATCGTATTTATAATGTTCATTTTTGAATTTTCAGCAAGTATTATAAAACTT
Source organism: Maratus speciosus (assembly GCA_963932465.1). Taxonomy (NCBI): domain Eukaryota; kingdom Metazoa; phylum Arthropoda; class Arachnida; order Araneae; family Salticidae; genus Maratus; species Maratus speciosus. Next base: position 256,275,754 of record OZ010794.1, on the reverse strand, counting down.
TTTTGATGCGGACAAGTTTTTAATTTTTTTTAATTTTTTATTTTTTTTAATTTTTAAATGCCGTCATTTTCACAAATATTTAAAATTTGAGAAGAATACTACGCTAAGTCCCAGCTAATATCCCAAAGATTAATTTCATCAATTCGTTTATATTTTGAGGTTTCAGGAATGCTTAATTTCAGCTGACATTGCAATTTCAGGTAAATCCTAATTTACACGGATGTCATGGATGAAGTATAAAATTATTTTGTATGAAAAAATAGCAAAGCACTTTCCAAAAATAAATAAAACTAGCCGCCCTTGGAGACCAGTTTGGTCTCCTTAAAATTTGTGTTTGGGAAAACCTGCTAAGCATTTTATCATGTTACTTTTATTCATAATTTAATTTACTTGAACTCCCTTAAATATAATTAATATAATCCCTTAAGCTAATATTACTTTTTGTTGCATTAAAATATCTCAATTTGTTGATTTTATGAAAGCAAGTAAACTCTATTGGTTTACACTGGAAGTCTATGAAAATTTGGCAAAATATTAGCGATATCGCCAAATTGGCGTCACTTTTGGCGACTAATTTTAGTTGCCAAATTTAGCGATATAACGTTAAGTTGGCGACAAACTTGGTGGTATTTGGCGACAGAACAGGGTCGCCCCTACGGTAACCCTTCTTACAGGTATGGAAATGCATTAAATGCTGTTCAATAACCAATGAGATTCGTTTCATTCGGGGGTTGCCATTAAACAATTAACAAACAGTCGCGATTTCTGTGCCACGTACGATAACGTAATACTATATATGTATAAATTGCAGAAATCTACAACAGTTTACGTTGTTACTGAAGCTCAAATTGTTATTTTTTTTTATTGAACACATACATCTGACTTGTATGCTTGACATCAGGGGCCCGCTAATAAGTCCTCGTCAATATACAAGGACGAGATAGCACAAGGAAAGTTACAACACCAGAGAATTATACCGTGTTCGCACTGGATACTTGAGATATCTTAGACAGTCATTTTTGAGGTGGTACACTGCCGGAATTTAATGCCTGTTCACATTGAAAACTCACCTAAGAAAACTCAGTGAACGTCCCTGTGTCTGAGATCTGAACAAATGTAAAGTATGCGCATGCACTTAAGATAAAACCGGCTGCAACAGCCAATCAGTTAAAGCGAAGCTTTATAGCCAACTTAGCAAACCCCGCAGCTTTGCTCGCGTAAAATTTTGAAATATGCCAAGTGATATTTATACGTCTAATTTTTTTTTAAAAGAAATTATACTTTTAGGAATAATTCAAAAATTGCTATTTAAAACACAATTTGACTAAACTTCATTATTACACTGCATTAGGAAGAAATAAGACTTAAATTAATAAAAAGAACTAAAACTAAATAAATAGTCCAGGGGAAATGTACAAAAAAAGGGGGGTTACCTTACAAAAAATCGGGTAGAAGATTTTTTTTCTTCTGAATTGTTTATAATGATGCCAATATGGAAAAACTAAGTTTTCCAACAAAATTTCTTAAGGCTAAATTTTCTGTGGCCGAAAAACAACAAAATTTTTGGACTTTTTTCGATTTTTTTAAAATATCTCAATAGCCGTTGCAGTAGCATACTTTTTGTCAATTACAATATTAAAGAGGATAAAATTCTCTACAACTTTCATATTTAAAATTTTTTTATACACCCAATAGCAAGCGCAGTACGCCATTTCAAAAGTAAGACAATTTTTTCAATGTTCTTAAAAACCGTGAAAAGCGTAGTTCTCCCCCGATTATTCATATGTTTCCCACGGATTTAATCATGTATGTCAACTTCTATATATTGGTAGCAGCAAATTATGTGTTTGAGGGCCAAAACTAGCCTTTCGGGGGGGGGGGTAATTTTGCCCCACCCCTCGTTAATTATTTTAATAAATCTCTAATAGCCAGATTTTGAAAATTTTAAGTGTGTAATCATTAAATACGTAATCAGATTTTTCAAATATGGATTCATTAAAACCTTGAAAACCGAACCGAAATTTATTCCGCTTTAAACAGGTTTCCATCTTAGGAGGTATAACTGGTCATATTCTTTCTCTTAAAAATATATAATTTTTTCTTTAAGGACCGGATTCCGTATATGATTTTATTTTCAAAAAAAATTTTTTTTTTTTTTTTTTTGGGGGGGGGACAAAATGCATGTTTGTCCCCGGTGCAAGAAAGGTTAGTTTCGGCACTGATGTATATATATATATATATATGGCTATTTTTTCAACTTACATACACACTCGGTGCAGAGAACGCGGAAGGGGGCACGGTGGTGGGCAGTCGAAAAATAATTGCCAGGGAGTGACCGATGGCCTTGGAGAATACATTTCGGACCAGGGGTGTCATATTAGTGCTAAAGATTGCGAAGTATGAGTACGTAATAGCTGTTTAAGCTTTAAAGCAATTAATAGATAATCTTAAAGTTTTATATATTTTTGCATGCTAAAGTGATATAATCTCTTGTTCTATTTATTGATATAAGTAGGAAAAAACTGACAGTATTTATTAAAACTAATCTTTTAAATATTTTTATAGTGATCTCAAATATGTTATTGACAAAATTTTTTAATTTTACAGGAGATAAATATATAACACCAGTTAGTGAAATAATCTGTTGTCATTTTTATTGTAGCTATTTTATAAGGTAAAAGCATTTCTTACATAAAATATATTTATTTTCTGAGTGCCTCTCCTCCTTCATTTTATATGGAAGTATAATCCAATGTTTACTATCTTTAAAAAATAAAGCATTAAAATATGTTATCAATAATTGGTAAATAAAATATACCATTGTATGTTAAGTGTGTAATATATGGAATAAAGTATGTTTTTCGCAAATTTTCATATCTATCCCATTGTTTCCTGGAAAAATATGCATGCATTATAAAAATTATTACAATTACAAAATTATTAAAATTAAACAAAAATTCTTTCTTAATTGAAACTATAGTACCACTAAGTTATTAAATATTAAAGTATTCTTTTAAACAATGCTTTGAAATTAACATTATACACACTTAAAATTACTGTCGATACGAAAATTATTTTATTCATCTACACACTATCCTATTTTTAAAATTATATAATTTTATTGAATATAAAATGTATGTTGTGATGAAAATAAAGACGTGGGTGTGCAAATAATATTTAATTTACTGCTACCAATTTTTAGAAGTTGATATACTGATTAAATCCGTGGGAAACATATGAACAACCGGGGGAGAACTACGTTTTCACGGTTTTTAAGAAAATTGAAAAAATTGTCTTATTTTTGAAACGGCGTATTGCGCTTGCTGTTGAGTGTATAAAAAAGTTGTAAATATGAAAGTTGTAGAGAATTTTGTCCTCTTTAATATTGTAATTGACAAAAATCATGCTACGGCAACAGGTATCGAGATATTTAAAAAAAAATCAAAACAGTCCCAAAATTTTGTTGTTTTTTGGCCACAGAAAATTTAGCCTTAAGAAATTTTGTTGGAGAACTTGGTTTTTCCATGTTGGCATCATTATAAACAAGTCAGAAAAAAAAATCTTCTACCCGATTTTTTGCAAGGTAAAATGTACATTTCCCCTGGACTAAAATGATAATTTAGAAAATATTTTGAAACTTTTATGCTCAATTAATACGCTCGTTTCAATATTCATTTAAAGTTTTGGATTTCTAAGAAACCATCTTCTTATATCTTAAAATTAACCAACATGTCAAATTCCAATCTTCTTGTTTAACGGTCTACCTGTCAGTTGTGGGTTTCATCTTAGTGTGATATATAACTCAATAAATGAACACAGTTCATATTTATAATAACTTGGTTAAATATTATTAAGTAGAAGACAGATACAAAATATAGCATACATGCTTGCAGGTTACATTCAGATCAACAACAGTTCAGGTGAACAGTTAAAGTTATAGTTAATACAAGTACAGTCAATATATATATATATATATATATGCAGTTAATCAAACAGTTACAATAATATCATGATATCCCCCCTTTTAAGTTATTTCATTATACAACATAGCCATTTAAATATGTAAGCATTCTACGTATACGATTACTACATCTTAGATTGCTGTTTACATGAGTATTCTGTGGAGAATCTAAAGATACATTGGAATCAGTTTCAGGAATACTTATTATTTCATAATTTGGGTCTATTGTTTTTAATGACAATGATTTTCTTATATGTTTCCTATTACGTCTAAGAATTTTCCCAGATTGATCCCTAACGTAATCTTGGATGAGATTTGTCTATTTTAACAATGTCAGCTGGTTCCCAAGTTTTGCTTTTAAAGTTTAAAATCCTAACATTCTCTTTTTATATAAGCTGAGGTAATGGATGTGCTGATTTGTCATAATAGTTCTTTTGAATAGCTTGCCTCTTAACTAGTTTTCCTCGAATGTTATTAAACAATTTTGCATTTAGTAATTTATTTGTGATCGTTAATTTTGTTTTTAGTCTACGGTTAAACATCAGTTGAGCTGGAGATAACTCAAGGCCTGAAATGGGTGTGTTTCTATACTCCATTAATCGCACGAAATAGTCTTTATTACTTTCCTTAGCTTTTCTCATAATACATTTTACAATTCCCACTGCCCTTTCAACCATGCCATTACTTGGAGAATAATGAGGACTACTAAATGCATAGTTAAAATCTCAATCTTTTGCAAATTTAATATAATTAGAGCCATTAAATAGAACATTGTCAGATATTACAGTATTCGGGACACCAAACCTAGAAAAAATAGATTTTAGTTTACATATTACATCATCCGCTGACTTATTTTCAAGCTCGCAAACTTCTATCCATTTTGAGTAATAATCCACAAGAATTAGATAATTAACATTACCAAACTCCATTATATCAACCCCCTACCTTTTGAAATGGTTTATATGGAACTGTATGAGGTTTCATAGGTTCTTTGCTATTTGCCCTTTTAAATTTTTCACAAATTTCACAATTTAAAATAACTTTCTCAATATCTGAATTCATTCCTGGCCAATACATTAAGTCCCCAGCCCTTTTCTTGCACTTTTCTATTCCAAAGTGTGCTTCATGAATTAAATCTAACATACTTTTTCTCAAACTATGAGGAACAACTATATTTTCATTAAGCAATAACAACCCATCATTACTATGAAGATCATTTTTAATTTTATAATATGTTTTCACATTGTTATCTACATTTTTATAAGATTTAGGCCAGCCTTCCTTGATGTAATTTAAGACAATTTTCAATTCTGGGTCTGATTCAGTTTCTTTCTTAAATTGGGCAATTCTGCCTTCACTCATAGGTAAGTATTTAGAAATGGTATGTACAATATTTAACATTTCTGGGTCATCTTTAACAGTTACATTTTTAGGGAATACTCGTGATAAAGTATCAGCCAGAAACATTTGTTTACCTGGTACATACGTTACTTCAAACTCATACTTCAGTAATTTTAGAAGCATTTTTTGCATTCTAAAGGATATTTTATGCATAGGTTTTTTTACAATTGACATTAGAGGTCTGTGGTCACTTTGAATTGTGACTTTTCGACCATAAACAAAATTATGATATTTTTCAAAAGAAAATACTATGTCCAATAATTCCTTTTCTATTTGCGCATAGTTTTCTCGCTGTTAGTTAGACTGCGTGACACAAAAGATACAGGTTGGTCTTTTTGGATTAAACATGATCCCAGGCCATCTTTTGAACTGTCACACTGTATTACTATTTCATCTTTTGAACTGAAAACTTTCAAAACTGGGGCTCTGGTTAACAGCTCTTTAATTTTACTAAATGATTCTTCCTTTTCCCTTCCCCAATTAAATTCTACATTTTCATGAATTGTCTCTTTTAATGGGGCAGTAATTTTCGATACATTGGGTATAAACTTTGACAAAAAATTTATCATACCTAACAACCTCCTAACTTCAGTTTTTGATTTTGGTGTTGGCATGTCAACAATTCCTCTGATGTGTCTCGGATTAGCTTTAATACCAGATTCAGAAATAATTTGGCCTACATAACTCTATACTGGCTTCTGGTACTCTATAATGTAATTTATCAGGGTTAAATTTGATATTTAATGACCTAGCTCTTTCAAGAACCTTCGACATAATTAAGTCGTGCGTGGCCTCATCAGTTCCTGCAATAATGATATCATCAAAGTAAATCTCAACACCGTCAATATTCCCAAAAAGCTTTTAATTTCTCTTTTGAAATATTTCGGGTGCTGATGAAATTCCGAATGGCATTTTGTTAAATTTATACCTGTCAAATGGTGTGTTAAATGTACAAATTTCACTACTAATTTCATCCAATGGAACATGCCAAAATCCATCTTTTAAATCGACTACAGAAAATATTCTTTTACCTTCTAATCTACTTATTATGTCATCTGCAGAAGGAATTTGATAGTGTTCCCTTTTTATTACTTTATTTAAATCCCTTGGATCCAAACACAATCTGAGACTCCCATTAGGTTTTTCAACAATAACTAAACTTTGTACCCAATCAGTTGGTTTGTTTACTTTGGATACAATTCCCTCTTTCTCTAATTTATTTAATATCTCTTTCAATTTTGGCTGTAATGCCTGAGGAACACGCCTAGGAGGGTGAATAACTGGTATTGCATTATCTTTTAATGTAATATGATATGGTTCATCTAGAAATTCTCCAGTACCAGTGAATACATCTTTATATTGTGCTATCAACTCATCTTTACTTAAATTACTTCCCTCTATTTCATTTATTTGTTGTATTAATTTCAACTCAGAACATGCTTTTAATCCTAATATTGGTTTAGATACAATATTTACAACATAAAATAACAGTGGCACATTATTAAGTTTCCCAGTAGAACAATTTATCATTAAAGTGCCTTTTGGCCTTATTTTAAAATTACCAAATGACATTAATGTTACTTTAGTTTCATTAAACTTTGGTTTAATTTTAGCATTATTTAAAACATGCAATGGTAAAATATTCACTTCAGCACCAGTATCAAGTTTGAATTCAACATCAAAATACTTATTTTCTAGAAACAGATTAACATTTTTATACCAAGTTTCACTTACCGTTTCAATATTCCTTATTTCTACAGAACTAACTGTGCTTTGAAGTTCATATAGTTCATTTTCAAATGTTTTTACAGTTATAGTGTCACTAAAAGTAAGTTCATTTTCAGGTTTAAATACTGTCACTGAGTCAACAAAAATATGTGATTCACTTAGTTCATTTTCCGGAGCACTCACTTGATGTACCTTCTTCGGACTCTGAGGGCATCTTATGGCAAAGTGATTCTTCTGTTTACATTTTGAACAATATTTTCTGAATGCTGGACATTCCCGAGGCTTGTGTGTTCTACCGCACTTTCTGCACTCGTATTGTGATGACTGTTGCTTTGGTTTATTCTTCTTCCACTGTTTCCTCACACTGTGTACTTCACTTTCGTTATTCATACTTCTGATCTGTTCCCGACTCGATTCTGCTGCACGTACAATTTCCACTGCTTTTTCTACTGACAGTGACGACTTCCGAAGCAAACCTTCTTTCAGACCGTTGTCACGAATTCCGAGGACAATCCTATCACGAATTAGCCCATCTTCTTGATCAGCGAACTCGCACGTTGACGCTAACGTTTTCAGTTGAGTCACATAACTCTCAATGTTTTGGCCTTCTTGTTGGACACACGAGAAAAATTTATATCGTTCATAAACGACATTCTGACGAGGTAGGCAATACTCTTCAAATTTTTTTAGCACTTCGGTGAATTTTTCCTTATTTTCAGGGGCATCAAATTTGAACGTGTTGTATATCTCCAGTCCCTCACTCCCAAGCAGATTAAACAGGATTGCGATTTTGACTTTTTCTGGCCGACCATCTTTCTCTGTAGCTAAGAGATAGTTTTCCAATTCTTGCTTCCATCTCTTCCACTTTTCTTTTAGATTGCCTGTGCAAAATTTCAGCGGGCCAGGTGGTCGAAAAGCATCCATTTCAGTAGATGTCGTAACTCGACTAAACAACGTGGATCAGTGATAATCTTTTATCATCGTTACAATCCTGACACCATGTCAGTTGTGGGTTTCATCTTAGTGTGATATATAACTCAATAAATGAACACAGTTCATATTTATAATAACTTGGCTAAATATTATTAAGTAGAAGACAGATACAAAATATAGCATAGATGGTTACAGGTTACATTCAGATCAACAACAGTTCAGGTGAACAGTTAAAGTTACCGTTAATACAAGTACAGTCAATATATATATATATGCAGTTAATCAAACAGTTACAATAATATCATGACAATCTCTCTCAACTTAAAATGCTATGTTGAAATAGGGACTCTCACCATTAATTTGCCATCATTAATTTTGGTACCGGTTTGGTATTTCCTAATATTCCACAGAAACATAATTTAGAAAGATTTTAAAGGCCTTTTAGGTAGGTTTCGTCTGAAATACTACCTATTACATTCTCCCCTGTGTTAGAATTTCTGAAAATTTTTGCAGATCTATACCGATCATGATCTCTAGAACCCAAAACCACCCTCAGTAAAAAAAAACTTTATCTATCTATCTATCTATATACATATATATCACTTTCTTCTGGACACGATAACTTCCACAATTTTGCACAAATCTCTTCCAAATTGATACATAAAATGAAGGGGCATAAAATCTCGGTCAAGTTCGTTAATGGGCAAAATCGGACCAAGGGGATGGAAAGAGGGAGGGGTTTTGTGAAAACCGAAAAAATCCCATAACTTCTTAATTTTTGTACATATCAAATCCGTTTAAAGTTTTTATTACTTCTAAAAATAGAGTCAAAAATTTATGTATCACAGATTTTTGATCAACTTAAAAATGGGCTCAAGGGGCGCAAAAAATAGGGTTTTTGGGAGAAAAAAAAGTCATAACTTCGTCAATTCTCAAGATATCAAATCCAATTAATTTTATTATAAATTTCCTTAATATTATCTACAACTTTTATATTTACAAGTTTTTGATAGGACCAATTCGTAACAAAAAAGGGGGGGGGGGGATGGAAGAAGAAAAAAATCCATAACTCCGTCAATTCACAAGATATAAAATCCCCATGAATTTATCATATATCTTCTTAATATTGCCTACAACATTTATTCAGACAAGTTTTTGATAGGACCAATTGTTACAGCAGAAACAAATTAAAAATACATAGCGGTTGAAGAAAAAAATCATCTTATTAAGGGTGCATTCAAATCCAAACTGCTTATTTTCTTACTCATTTTTAAATTCATTTTTTCTCTCAAACGCATCCAATTGGTAGATTCTCTTATTCACAAACTATATAATATACCGTAATGATCAATTTTTTGATAGAGGCAGAATATATTTCAGAAAATGATGTCAAAGTGGGCATTTTGAACAGAATTTCCCGAAGCGATTGTGTTAGAAACGAAAAATATTGTCCTACTAAGAAAATAGTTGTTCATAAATCAAGTTTTAATTAATTGAGCGAAAAATACAAAAATCACGTCAGCAAGTTTCATATTTTTTTTTATTAAAAATGAATCTGAATATATGCCAGAAAATTTCGAGTTGTTGAGCATGGGAAAGTACTTTTTTGAATACCTCCTTAACATGATTCTGATAAAACCAGCTATTATATAAAAATGAAATAAAAACTCGTCAAAAGCGACCAGATAAAATTGTTAAAGTGATAAATCTCTAATCATGATTTAGTTGTTGTTGCTAAAATTAGTATACTTAACTTCGAAATCTATTTCCGCCTGTAGGCCGGGCGCAGGAATTTTTTTAGAACGTTTGTTGTTCCTGCCAACCCCAGGTAGTAGAGTCACCAGCATAAAATATAGCCTGCGGAGGATCAGAGACTGTCACCATTGATTCGCAACTATTACTTTTATAATCAGTTTATATTTCCTGAGATTGCATAGAAATCGTAATTTAGGACTTTTTTAGAACGCTTTTTGCTCCTCCCCTGCGCTTCACCCCTTTTAAATTCGAATTTATTTTCGACAGTCCTTCGAGGATATTTATAACTACCATGCCATATTTAAAGTTTCTAGCCTCTTCAGCATTACAGAAATCGCAATTTAGAATGTTTTTTGTTCCTACAACCCCTTGTGATAGTGGCACAGACATAAAATATAGCTTGTGTTTCAGCAGGTTCTATCACCAAAAATTTGTCACCATTATTTTTTAAATCGGTTTAGTATTCGATAAAATTGCATAAAAATTGTAATTTAGAACGTTTTTAGAACGCTTTTCGCTCACTTCATCCTTTTAAATCAGGAATTTTCTTTCGGCGGTTCTTAGAAAGAATTTGTATCTTGTAAGTAGTTACATGCCAAATTTCAAAATGCTAGACCCCTCAGTTGTGCATAAAACTCAAATTAAAACATGTTTTACTTTTGCAACCCCCAGATGGTAGTGACAGCAACATAAAATATAGCCTACGTTGGGGCAGGGACTATCATCATGAATTTGCAACCATTACTTTTGAAATCGGTTTGATATTTAATGAGATTGTGTAGAAATCGCAATTTAGAACGTTTTTAGAACGCTTTTCGCGCATTTTCACCCCTTTTAAATTTCCAATTTTTTCGAAACTGTTTTTAAAAATCATTTATGCCTAATAAATATGCCATGCCTAATTTCAAGTTGAACGGTTACCTACCTCCTACCGATCACAAAAATCGCAATTTATAATATTTTTTGCTCCTGAAACCCCCAGGTGGTAGTGACACCGACATGAAATAGCGTCCAAATTACAACAGAGGCTGTCAGCATCAATTTACAACCATTACTTTTGAAATCGATTTGATACTTCCAGAGATTGTTCACAAATCGGCATTTCGAACGCTTTTAGAACGCTTTTTGCGCATTTTCACCCCTTTTGAATTTCACATTTTCAAGAAATGTTCTTAGAGATCATTTATAGTTAATAAATATATACCATGGCAAATTTCATAAATCTAGGTCCTTCCATAACACAAAAATCGTATTTTTAGAACATTTTTTTGCTCCGTCACCCCATTTGGTGTAGTGGAAACGTACATAAAATATAGCCTATCTTGGAGCAAGAGCTGTCACCATCATTTTTACACCATTATGTTTGAAATCGGTTCAGTACTTCCTGAGATTGCATAGAAATCGCAATTTAGAACGTTTTCTACAACGCTTTTCGCGTATTTTCACCCCTTTTAAATTTCGATTTTTTAGGAAAAGTTCTTTGAGATCATTGATATCTTATAAGTAACTACCATTCCAAATCTCATGATTCTAGGCCCTTCCGTAACACAAAAACCGCAATTTAGAACGTTTCTTGCGCCTGCAACCCCCAGGCGGTAGTGACACACACATAAAATAGACTCTATGTTAGAGCAAGGGCTGTCACCATCAATTTACAACCATTACTTTTGAAATCTATTTTATACTTCCCAAAACTGAGTAGAAATCGCCATTTGGAATGTTTTTTAGAACGTTCTTCGCGCATTTTCATTCCTTTTAAATTTCGATTTTTTTAAGAAGTGTTCTTAGAAATCCTTTAAATCTAGTAAGTAACTAACATTCCAATTTTCATATTTTTATGCCCTTCAGTAACACAAAAATCGCATTTTTTGAACGGTTTTTGCTTCTAAACTCCCCTTGGGGTAGTGGCATCGGCTTAAGATATAGCCTATGTTCGAACCAAGGTTACTATATCTAAAGGTTGCGCCATTTCACCCCGTAGCCAATAGGGAGCGACTCGCTGCTTGACGTCACTGCGCGTGCTAAGATGAGTTTCCCAATTGACTTTGCATTAGAAAGGCGCTATTTTTAATTAAAAAATATCAGTAGAAATTTTTGCGTGAAAAGAAGTTTAACGATTAAAATATATTCTTTATACATAGGACAAACATCACATCTAAATTTTAAGCTATTATCTCTTTTTAGTTCTTCGAAATTTAATTGTTAAATTTGCTGTCTTTTTCATTAAGTTTCGTTTACGATTCAATATGAAAAGGTTCATTTACATTAAAAAAAAAGTGTAAAATAATATTTTTTTATAAATAAAATCTTAAAGACCTACAAAAGCAGGAAATTTCATCGTTCACGACTGCAGATAATATTTTGTTAACAATTTTTAATATAGTATATTTATAATATTCGATTGGTATTCAATTTGAAATCTAAGATAATTCTAATATTATTATAATTTCGATATGTCTTTGATAAAAACCCATAAAAAAGGTTTAAGAAATAATAAGTTACGTTTCAACTTCATAGCAAGATTACACAAGATTGAGTTTTGAATAATTAGATTTAAAAGACAAATAAAATAGAAACTTTAATAAGTAAACATATGAATATTTAATATTTTTAAACGGAAATATTTATACGGCATAATTATATGGTTTGGTGGAAATAATTTTTGAAATTCAGATTAATATAATTTATAAATACATTAAAAAGTTTATTTAAAATAATAATTTAATGCTATATAATAATAATAGTAAATATAAATCTACATACATAATTAAAAGAAATTAAGTCAAATTATTGCGTTAAAGTGAATTTAACGTTTAACGCATTAGCCGCCAAAACTATAAGGTTGAAATTTTCAACTTTTTACCTGAACGGCATTTGCCACCACAAACTCTGAAAGATAATTTTCGCTTTATATGGTCTTAAAATTTTATGTCTTTAAGTAAGGCCAATTTTTTAATTGAAAAATAGCGGTGGGTATGTAAATAGCTTAAATAAGTGTATTTATTTTGACTGTTGCGTGAACGCAACACCAGCGGGTAATGGGTTAAACTAAATTTTTACATCCAAATAAAGTGCCATATTTAAAATTTAAAATTACATCAATTCAGCTTTTTAAAACTTAATTTTAAATGTACTATTGGTTTCTTCAGATGCAGCTAATGTGATTAAATATTAAATTGATTTATTTTTTTATATAATAAAAATGAGGACAGCAGTATTTATAAAGGAAATTTAGAATACAAATAACAGAAATTTTAATTTTTAAGTTGCCAAATATTTAAAACTGAAACATTTATGCGATATAGAAAAGTTAAAATTTGAAATTCAAAGCACTATACGTTTATAAATACCTTCCAAAAGAGTTATATAAAATTATATTTTAATGTTGTATGGGGATAAAATTATATAAAATTATTTTAATAAATAATATATTTTAGGTTTTTATTCTCAGAATATGCTTTCATTTCCAGCATTTGATTTCATCACAGGGTGCACTTTGAAGATGTATTTTAATGTGTGCTCCTTTATTTGCTATTTCTCGTACTGTTTTATCATGCAATCAAATTTGACTTACTCCACATTTTTGATTTTCTGGCAGAGTATCTCTTTTTTTATTTCTGATGAATATATTTGATTAAAATGCCTCAATCGAATAAAAGTCCTGGTTTTCACAAATGTTTTTATTATGGATATAGTAACCTTGTTTTAGAGAAGCAATTAAAGCTTCGTGTGAGGGCAAACTGCCCTGTGTGTCAAAGAAAATAACAATAAATGTTTACTTCACGCTTCCGTCCCTTTTAAACATCGACTGAAGATAAGAAGCAATAAAAACTGATCTTAGAAAAGAAAAAATACACGGCTATTTGAAGAAAAAAAATCCCTTCTAAATCGTTTTATTCCTAGAAAAAAAATACTTCTGTTAAAGAAAAATGTTTTATTTTGAAGAAACATGCTCTCTTCTGACCAAAGATACAAATTTTTTTAGCATAAATTCTATTTTAAATAAGAAAATAGGTTATTTTCTGTTGCAAGACTCCTCCTTAGCACGCGCAGTGACGTCATGCGCACCGAAACCTTGATACCAGAAGTAAAGGGAAATGGCACCCCCCTGGTTCGAACGTGGACTAACACAAACATTTTGATACCATTACTTTTGAAATCGGTTCGGTAGGTCCAGCGATTACCTCCTATAAACAAACAAACAAACTTTACTTCTTTAGAATATTACTAGCAAACCCCGCGGCTTTGCTCGCGTAATAGTTGAAATATGCCAAGTGATCTTTGCATGACTATTTTTTATTAGAAAAACACTTTTTGAAATAATTCAAAAATTACAAATTAAGAAACAGTTTGACTAAACTTCATTATAAAAGTGCAATAGACAGAAATGAGATTTTAATTAATAAGAAGAATTAAAACTAATTCCATTCCAATTAAATGATAATTTAGAAAGTATTTTGAGACATTTATGCTCATTTCATACTCTCATTTCAGTAGTCATTTGAAGTTTTGAATTTTTTAGAAACCATCTTAACGCATTTACATCTTAAAATAAACCATCATGTCAAATTCCAAGCTTCTTGTCTAACAGTCTACCACATCTCTGGTGTTAGTGGCACCAACATAAAATTCCGAAACAGAGTTGAAATTGAATGTCTCAAAAAATGTTGAAACAGAGACTGTCACCATTAATTTGCCAACATTTACCTTGAAATCGGTTGGTATTTTCCTAATATTCTATAGAAAAAGGAATTTAGATGTTTTTAAAGGCTTTCTTATTGTTCCTGCCAACCAGGTGGTAGTGACACCGGCATAAAGTATAGCCCGTATAGAATCAGGGACTATCACTCTTGATTCGCAAGCAATAACTTCTGTAATCGGTTTATTATTTCCTGAGATTCCATAGGAATCGTAATTTAAGACTCTTTTAGAATGCTTTTCGTTCCTTCCCTTCGCTTCACCCCTATTTAATTTCGAATTTATTTTACACTGTTCTTAGAGGACATTTATTATTTATAAATAACTACCGTGCTATATTTAAAGTTTTTAGCCTCTTCAGTACCGCAGAAATCGCAATTTGGAAAGTCTTTTGCTCCTGCAACTCTCGAGATAAAATATAGCTTATGTTTGAGCAGGTTCTATAACCATCAGTTTGCAACCAATCACTTCATCCTTTTAAATTTGGAATTTTCTTTCGACAATTCTTAGAAAGCATTTGCATCTTTGAATTAATTACCATTCCAAATTTAAAATGTTAGACCCCTCAGTAACACAATAAACGCAATTTATAACATTTTTTGCTCCTGTAACCCCCAGGTGGTAGTGACAGCAACGTAAAATGTAGGCTATGTTGGAGCGGGGATTGTCACCATCAATTTGAAACCATTACTTCTGAAATCAGTTTATACTTCCCGAGATTGCGTAGAAATCGCTATTTAGAATGTTTTTAGAACGCTTTTCGTTCATTATCACCCCTTTCGAATTTCAAATTTTTAAGGAACTCTCCTCAGAGAGTACTTACATCTCATAAGTAATTACCATGCCAAATTTCAAGTTGCTAACCCCTTCAGTATCACAAAAATCTCAACCTAGCATGTTTTTTAAAATGCAACCGCAAGGTGGTAGTTGACGCCGGTATGAAATAGATCCTATATTGGTGCAAGGGCTATCATCATCAATTTCCAATCATTATTTTTGAAATCGGTTGGTTACTTTCTGAGATTGCGTAGAAATCGCAATTTAGAACGTTTTCCGTCCATTTTAACCCCTTTTAAATATCGAATTATTTAGGATATGTTCTTAGAGATAATTTATATCGTATAAGTAACTATCATGCCTAGTTTCAAGTTGCTAGCACCTGCAGTATTACATAAAACGCAATTTAGATCGTTTTTTGCTCCTTCACCCCCTTTGGGGTAGTGGCACCGACATGAAATACAGCCGATGTTGGAGTGAGGGCTGTTACCATCGTTTTCAAACCATTATTTTTTAAATCGGTTCGGTACTTCCTGAGATTGCGTATAAATCTCAATTTATAAAGTTTTTTTGTACGCTTTTCGCTCATTTTCACACCTTTTAAACTTTGATTTTTTAGGAAATGTTCTTAGAGATCCTTTGTATCTTTTAAATAACTGCCCTGCCTAATTTCAGGATTCTAGGCCCTTCAGTAACTCAAAAATCGCAATTTAGAACGTTTTTTGCTTCTGCAACCCCTAGGTGGTAGTGACACCGACATGAAATAGAGCCTATGTTGGAGCAAGGGCTGTCATCATCAATTTCCAACCATTACTTTTGAAATAGGCTGGGTACTTTCTGAGATTGTGTAGAAATCGCCGTTTAGAACGTTTTTAACCATTTGAAAAAATGGTTATTGTTCTCGTCAGGGTAGGAAATCAAAAGCATATCTGAAGGTTTTTATTGGTTTAATTCGCATTTTATTTGTTTTCTGATTGGTCTATGCAGTAATCTGTATTTCCCTTTACTTTCAACAGAGATGGATACCTTCTGTTGTCACTATGACAAAAAAAAAAGTAATAAAAACTACAAAAAAAAAAATTAATAACTCAGAAACAAATTGAGATATAGCTTTGAAACAAATTGCATTTAAAAGTACATTTTTTTCTTTATACGACGCTGTAAAAAGTAATATTGTGGGATGTTTAGAAGTTTAAGAATGAAATTTCATTTAAAATTGGTTGTGAGATTTCTTGGAAATCTGACGATGGAAAAGCCTTTTCTCGAACAGCCAATGAAATGCGTGGATAATACGTAAATTTCAGGTGGATAATACGTACGAGTCGCAGGCGATTTTTGTCGCTTGGAATTTTTACGTGCAATAACACTATTAATGTTTAATTCATGGCGTACGTAATATATGATCAACCCCGTGCAATTTTTTATGTCTTAAATTTTAGTCTTTGAAAAAATCATTTTCCAAATGGTCGTTGCAATTCGTTAAATTGCTTTTTCTTTTTAGAACTCTTTTTGCGAATTTTCACACCTTTTAAATTTCGAATTTTATAAGAAAGGTTCTTAGAGATTATTTATATGTTATAAGTAACTACCATTCAAAATTCCATGTATCAGGCCCCTTCAGTAACACAAAATCGCAATTTCGAACTTTTTTTGCTGCTGCACCCCCTTTAGGGGTAGTGGCATCGACATAAAATGTAGCCTATATTAGAGCAAGGGTTGTCACCATCATTTTGACACCAGTATTTTTGAAATCGGTTTGGTACTTTTTGAGATTGCGTAAAAATCGCCATTTAAAATGTTTTTTGCGCATTTTCACCCTTTTTAAATTTTGAATTTTTAAGAAATGTTCTTAGAGATCATTTATATCTAATAAGTAACTACCATGCCAAATTCCTTGTATCTAGACCCTTCAGTAACACAAAAATCGCAATTTCGAATGTTTTTTGCTCCTGCACCCCCTTTAGGGGTAGAGGAACCGACATAAAATGTAGACTATGTTGGAGCAAGGGTTGTCACCTTCATTTTGACACCATTCTTTTTGAAATCGGTTTGGAACTTCTTGAGATTGCGTAAAAATCGCCATTTAGAACGTTTTTAGAACGCTTTTTGTGCACTTTCAACCCTTTTTTCGAATCTTTTAAGAAATGTTCTTAGAGATCATTAGTGTCTTATAAGTACCATTCCAAATTTCATGTTTCTAGGCCCTTCAGACACAAAAAAAAAATAACATTTTTAGAACTTTTTTTTCTCCTGCAACCGCTTTTGGCCAGTGGCACGGACATAAGATATAGCCTATGTTCTAAGTGGGACTAACACCATCATTTTGATACCATTACTTTTGGAATCGGTTCGGTAGTTCCAGAGCTTACCTCCTACAAGTAAACAATTTTTACCTCTTTTATAATATTAAGTATAGACTAGCAAAATCCGCGGCTTTTCTCGTGTAACAGTTGAAATATGCCAAGTGATATTTGCAGTAATTTTTATTATATTATATTATTTTTTATATATATTTTTATATTTTTATTATATTATTTTTATATAATTTTTATTAGAAGAATTTTAACTTTTGGGAATAATTCAAAAATTACCTATTTAAGCCACAGTTTGACTAAACTTCATTATTACACTGCATTAGGCAGAAATAAGACTTAAATTAATAAAGAGAACTAAAACTAAATAAATGATAATTTAGAAAATATTTTGAAACTTTTATGCTCAATTAATACGCTTATTTCAGTATTCATTTAAAGTTTTGAATTTTTCAGAAACCAACTTCTTACATCTTAAAATTAACCATCGTGTCAAATTCCAAGGCCTACCACCTGTCTCAACATAAAGGGCTATGCTGAAATAGGAACTGTTACCATTAATTTGCCAACATTAATTTTGAAATCGGTTTGTTATTTCCTAATATTCCACAGAAACGTAATTTAAAAAGCTTTTAAAGGCCTTTATTAGAACGTTTGTTGTTCCTGTGAACCCCAGGTGGTAGAATCATCGGCATAAAATATAGCCTGTGTAGGATCAGAGTCTGTTACCATTGATTCGTAACTATTACTTTTATAATTTGTTTATATTGCCTGAAATTACATAGAAATCGTAATTTAGGACGTTTTTAGAACACTTTTCGCACTTCCCCTTCGCTTCACCCCTTTTTAAATCGAATTTATTTTCGACAGTCCTTCGAGGGCATTTATATTTTATAAGTAACTACCATGGTTTATTTAGAGTTTCTAGCCTCTTCAGTATCATAGCAATCGCAATTTAGAATTTTTTTTGCTCCTGCATCCCTCTGGTGGAAGTGGCACAGACATAAAATATAGTTTATGTTTGAGCAGGTTCTATCACCAACATTTTGTCACAATTATTTTTTAAATCTGTTTGGTATTTGATAATATTGCATAAAAATTGTAATTTAGAGCGTTTTTAGAACGCTTTTCGCTCACTTCATCCTTTTAAATTTGGAATTTTTTTCGACTGTTCTTAGAAAGCAGTTGCATCTTGTAAGTAAATACCATGCCATATTTCAAAATGTTGAACCCCTCAGTTGTGCAAAAAACGCTAATTAGAACATGTTTTGCTCTTGCAACTCCCCGATGGTAGTGACAGCAATATAAAATGTAGCCTATATTAGAGCAGGGACTGTCACCATCAATTTGCAACCATTACTTTTGAAATAGGTTTGGTATTTCCTGAGATTGAGTAGAAATCGATATTTAGAAAGTTTTCAGAAAGCTTTTCGCGTATTTTCACCCCTTTTAAATTTTCAATTATTTCGAAACTGTTCTTAAAGATAATTTATATCTAATAAATATGCACCTTGCCTAATTTCAAGTTGCTAACCCCTACCGATCACAAAAATCGAAATTTAGAAAGTTTTTTGCGCCTGCAACCTCCAGGTAATAGGAACACCGACATGAAATAGCGTCTATGTTAGAGCAGAGGGTGTCAGCCTCAGTTTTCTGCCATTACTTTTGAAATCAGTTTGATTCTTCCTGAGATAGCTCACAAATCGGCATTTAGAACGTTTTTAGAAAGCTTTTCGCGCATTTTCACTCCTTTTAATTTTCAATTTTTAAAGAAATGCTCTTATACAGATCATTTATATCTAATAAATATATACCATACAAAATTTCATGAGTCTAGGACCGTCCATAATTAAAAAATCGCATTTTTAGAACGCTTTTTCTCCTGCATCTCTTCTGAGGTAGTGGAAACAGACATAAAAGATAGCCTATCTTGGAGAAAGAGCGATCAACATTAGTTTTACATCATTATATTTGAAATCGGTTCGGTACTTCCTGAGATTGCATAGAAATGGCAATTTATAAAGTTCTTTACAACGCTTTTCACGCATTTTCACCCCTTTTAAATTTCGATTTAAAAAAAAAATGTTCTTAGAGATCATTGATATCTTAGATGTAACTACCATTCCAAATTCATGATTCTAGGCCCTTCCATAACACCAAAAACCGCAATTTAGAACGTTTGTTTCTCATGCAACCCTCAGGTTCTCACCAAAACAGAGCCTATGTTACAGCAAGGTCTGTCGCCGTCAATTTACAACCATTAATTTAGAAATCGATTTGATACTTCCCAAAACTGTGTAAAATCGCAATCTAGAATGTTTTACAGAATCCTCTTCGCGCATTATCACCCCTTTTAAATATCGAATTGTTTAAGAACTGTTCTTAGAAATCCTTTATATCGAATAAGTAACTAACATTTCAAATTTCATATTTCTAGGCCCTTCAGTAACGCAAAAATCGCATTTTTAGAACGTTTTTTGCTCCTGCACCCCTTTGGGGTAGTGGTGCCGACATAGAATATACTAGTTTATCTTGGAGCGAGGGCTGTCGCCATCTTTTTCACACCATTTAAAAAAAAAATCGAATCCGTACTTTCTTTCTGAGATTGTGTAGAAACCACCATTAAACAATAATGGTGTCAAAATGATGGTGACAACCCTTGCTCCAAGGTAGACTAAATTTTATGTCGGTGCCACTACCCCAAAGGGGGTGCAAGAGCAAAAAACGTTCTAAAAATGCGATTTTTGCGTTACTGAAGGGCCTAGAATCATGAAATTTGAAATGGTAGTTACTTATAAGATACCAATGATCTCTAAGAACATTTCCTAAAGAAATAAAAATTTAAAAGAGGTGAAAATGCGCGAAAAGCGTTGTAAAAAACTTTCTAAATTGCGATTTCTATGCAATTTTAAGAAGTACTGAACCGATTTCAAATATAAAGGTGTACAAACAGTGGCGCAGCCAGAATTCGGCTCTACGGGGGGGGGGGGGGGGGGGTTGTTGATAACGGTGGTCGCCGGTTAATTGAATCACTCGCTAATAGAATCAGCCTATTTCATGAATGAAATTATAACGCTTTTTTTTCTGGGTTATTAGAATCAGCAAATACGCTGCTTATGATTCATTTAAAAAGCGTTTACAATATTAGAGTTACAAAACTTAAAATGCACCAATGAAATAACACAAAACTATGTTATATTTATAAGTATTTAAAAAAATCATAGACAAGTTTTAAAAGATGGAAAAACATTGTACAAAATATATTTTTTGTATCGAAAATCATCGGAAAATATCTGGTGATTGAAATCCAATTTTTCAGCCAAAAATCGTCATTCATTTATTTAAACATTTTAGGAATGAAAATGCTTTGTCCCTGAAAGGGTTAATAATGAAACAATTTCAGCAAAATTTTCAACAGACTTACCTTGCTTTGTGCCAATGTAGTAATATCGCGAGAATTGATGAAATTTATAATTATCCACGTCCAAACAGTGCGGAATTAGGTATTCTTCTATATTTTGGAATGTAGTTAACATATTAAGCACGGTATAGTTGACAGAATTACTGTGCACTACCAGCACTTTAAAAGACATCGAATTTCGCATAAAGGGAAAGCAATGTAAATTTATTGAAAATTTCGTTAAAATATCTTCATTATCGTTACAGATCTGAAAAAAATATCTGGGTTTCGCTTGAAGCTATACTAATATTTTACGTGTGTTTGTAGGGAGTAATTTCTGGAACTATCGAACCAATTTCAAAAGTAATGGTAGCAAATTGATGGTGACAGTCCTTGTTTCAACATAAGCTATATTTTATGCCGGTGGCACGGTGGGGTTCTCATTAAATGAAGTCACATTTTCGCCTAATGTGGTGTAATAATGAAGTTTAGTCAAATTGTGGCTTAGTTAGTAAGTTTTGAATTATAGCAGTATAATTTCGTGTAGTAAAAATAGGCCCACAAATACCCCTATTTAGGCATATTTCAATTATTACGCGAGAAAAGACGCGGGTTTTGCTAGTACCTTTCTCTGGATAAATGGATTAAGTTTGTGTGTAAAATATAGATAGAATTTTTTATTAATTCTAAAGAAGGTTTCACATTTAATGCATGTCTTTTGAAAATCCTGCTCACAGTCATGCATCTATACGTCACTGCAATTGCAATCAGTGATTCTTTACTACAGTATCTCCCCGAAAGCAAGACCTCCTGGGGAAAATTTCAAGTTACATTACCAACTAATAAACTACAAACTTTAAATTGATGTACTCCAACCCTCAGACAACTGGTTCAAAAGACACTCAGATTGCAATAATCTGTAAAATCACAATAAAACAGCTTTTTATGTTAATATCTTTACAATACTGTTTTTGTATTTCTTACTTTTTCAAAGTTTTTATACACATAACTTGGTCTTAGAGATAACTGAGAGCAAAAACGGCGTTTGAAATTGTGAGAAATCTAGAAATCATGTCTTTTACGTTTTTCTCGGGAATTTAAATTTCAGATGCTCCATTATCGTTTCGAATAGACAGAAATGCATTTAAAAACTGTTGTCCAGTGTATAATACTCAAAGTTTCTGTGCGGCAGGAAATGATCACTCCTAAGACGCCTAAGACGTCTCGAAAATGTGACAGCTGCCATTTTTCAAAACAAATGATCAGTTTTCACAAAACTGATGCATGTAATGTGCTTTTTCACAGTTTTAAATACAATATTCGCGTTTACTTGAATCACTTTTGTTGAGTAGAATTAGGGGTGATTCTGAGTTTTAAAAAAACATCTGAAATTAACAGGAAATTTTCTGAAAAGTTACAGCAGAGAGGGGGTGGGGGATTCCATTCCCGGCACTAACTATGCGTTTTTCCCGCGCCTTTTCACGAAATTCACGTTTTTTCGCCACCTCTTAACGAAATTCGCGTTTTTTCGTGATCCTTTGACGAAATTTGCGGTTTTATCGCGATCTTTTGACGAAATTTGTGTTATTTTCGCGATCTTTTGACGAAATTTGAGATGTTTTTCGCGATCTTTTGACAAAAATTGTGTTTTTTTTGTGATCTTTTGATGAAATTTGCGGTTTTTCGCGATCGTTTGATGAAATGTATGGGTTTTTTTCGCAGTCTTTTGACGAAATTTGTGATTTTTCGCGATCTTTTGACGAAATTTATGGGTTTTTTTGCGATCTTTTGACAAATTTGTGCTTTTTTCGCGATTCTTGGACAAAATTTGCATTTTTTCCGCGTTTCTTTGACAAAATTTGCTTTTTTTTTACTATTCTGTGATGAAATTTGCGTTTTTTCTGCGATTCTTCGACAAAATTTGCGTTTTACCCGCTATCCTTTGACGAATTTCGCGATTTTGCTGCAACCGATTGACAAAATTTATCTTTTTCTGAGACCATTTGTCAAAATTCGCGATATTTTTTATGTCCGAAGTTTCGGATTGATGACCGATTTTTTTAAATTTTCAGAAAATTCGGGACAGAATCATCACTAAGTAGAATTTTATTCAACAAAGCCCCGGGTTCCGAATAAGGCAAAATTTTTAATATTAACTTTAGTTTTGATTCATTAAAGCGTCTAATTTGCTTAACTAGTGATTCATATAAGCGGCAATTATTTTAGCTCTGGGAGGGGTTTTAACCCCCAAAACCCCCCTTTCGCTGCGCCAGTGGTAAAAATGATGTTGACCACTCTTGCTCCAAGATAAGCTATATTTTATGTCTGTTTCCACTACCTCAGAGGAGATGCAAGAGAAAAAACGTTCTAAAAATGCGATTTTTATATAATGGAAGGACCTAGATTCATGAAATTTTGCTTGGTATATATTTATTAGAGATAAAGGATCTCTAAGAATATTTCTGTAAAAAATTGAAATTTAAGAGGGGTGAAAATGCGCGAAAAGCGTTCTAAATGCCAATTTGTGAGCAATCTCAGGAAGAATCAAACTGATTTCAAAAGTAATTTTAGGCAATTGATGCTGATGGCCTCTGCTCTAACATAGACGCTATTTCATATCGATGTTACAATTACCTGGAGGTTGCATGAGCAAAAAACATTCTACATTTCGATTTTTGTGATCGATAGGGGCTAGCATCTTGAAATTAGACAATGTACATATTAATTAGATATAAATTATTTTTAAGAACAGTTTCGAAAAAATTGGAAATTTAAAAGGGGTGAAAAGGCGCGAAAATCGTTCTAAAAACGTCCAAAATTGCGATTTCTGCTCAATCTCAGGAAATACCAAACCTATTTCAAAAGTAATGTTTGCAAATGGATGGTGACAGTCCCTGCTCCAACATAGGCTATATTTTATGTTGCTGTCACTACCATCGGCGGGTTTCAAGAGCAAAACATGCTCTAATTTGCGTTTTTTGCACAACTGAGAGGTCAAACATTTTGAAATATGGCATATAGTATTTACTTACAAGATGCAACTGCTTTCTAAGAACTGTCGAAAGAAAATTCCAAATTTAAAAGGATGAAGTGAGCGAAAAGCGTTCTACAAACGTTCTAAATTACAATTTTTATGAAATCTTATCAAATACCAAACCGATTTAAAAAATAATGGTGACAAATTGTTGGTGATAGAATCTGCTCAAACATAAGCTATATTTTATTTTATGTCTCTGCCTCTACCACCAGAAAGTGCAGGAGCAAAAAACTTTTTAAATTGCGATTTCTGTGCTATTGAAGAGGCTAGAAACTTTTAATATGGCATGGTAGTTACTTATAAAATATAAATGTCCTCGAAGGACTGTCGAAAGGAAATTCGAATTAAAAAGGTGTGAAGCGAGGGGGGAGATGCGAAAATCGTTCTAAAAAAGTCCTAAATTACGATTTTTATGCAATTTTAGGGAATATAAACCGATTATAAAAGTAATAGTTGCGAATCAATGGTAACAGTCTCTGATCCTACACACACACAGGCTATATTTTATGCCGATGATTTTACCACCCGGGGTTCACAGGAGCAACAAACGTTCTAAAAAGGACTTTAAAAGCTTTATAAATTACGTTTCTGTGGAATATTAGGAAATAACAAAGCGATTTAAAAATTAATGCTGGCAAATTAATGGTGACGGTTCCCATTCCAACATAGCCTTTTATGTTGAGAGAGGTGGTAGGACTTGGAATTTGACATGATGGTTAAATTTAAGATGTAAAAAGATGGTTTCTAAAAAATTCAAAACTTCAAATGAATACTGAAAAGAGCGTATTAATTGAGAATAAAAGTTTCAAAATATTTTCTAAATTATCATTTATTTAATTTTATTTCTTTTTATTAATTTAGGCCTCATTTCTGCCTAATGCAGTGTGATAATGAAGTTCAGTCAAACTGTGGTTTAAATAGTAATTTTTGTTATTCCTGAAAGTATAATTTCTTTTAATGAAAATTATACATATCACTTGGCATATTTCAAATATTACGAAGCAAAGCCGCGGGGTTTGCTAGTATCTTATAACTAATATTCCGAATTTCATATTTCTAGCCCCTTCAGTAACACAAAATCGCATTTTTAGATCGTTTTTTGCTCCTGCACGCCCTTTGGGGTAGTGGCACCGACATAAAATACAGCCTATGTTCAAAGTTGGACTATCACCATCATTTTGATGCCATTACTTTTGAAATCGGTTCGGTAGCTTCAGAGATTACCTCTAACAAACACACAAACAATTTTAACTTTTTTATAATATTAGTATAGACTAGCAAAACCCGCGCGCCTTTGCTCGCGTAACAGTTGAAATATGTCAAGTGAAATTTATATGTCTAATTTTTATTAGAAGAATTTTTACTTTTGGGAATAATTAAAAAATTTCTAATTAAGCCACAGTTTGATTAAACTTCATTATTACACTGCATTAGGCAAAAATGAGACTTGAATTAATAAGATGAATTAAAACTAATTTTAAATAAATGGTAATTTAGAAAGTATTTTGAAGCCTTTATCTCATTTCATACCCTCATTTCAGTATTCATTTGAAGTTTTGAAATTTTTTATAAACCGTTCTTAGTACGCATTTTCATCTTAAAATGAACCATCATGTCATATTCAAAGCATCTTGTCTATTGATCTACCACCTATCTGGTGGTAGTGGCACTGACATAAAATGCCTATGTTGAAACAGAGACTGTCACCATTAATTTGCCAACATTAATTTTACAATCGGTTTGGTATTTCCTAATATTTTATAGAAAAGGTAATTAAAAAAGTTTTTAAAGGTTTTTTTAGAACTTTTGTTGTTCCTGCCAACCCCAGGTGGTAGTGGCACTGGCATAAAATATAGCCTGTGTGGGATCAGAGACTGTCACCATTGATTCGCAACCATTACTTTTGTAATTGGATTATTATTTCCTGAAATTGCCTAGAAATCGTAATTTAGGACTTTTAGTACGCTTTTCGCTCCTCCCCGTCGCTTTACCTCTTTTAAATTTCGAATTTATTTTCAACACTTCTTAGAGGGCATTTATATTTTACTAGTATCCGTCAGGCCGAAATGTCGGAGCATGGAGGCGCGTAAACTTAAAAGATATTATTTAAAAAAATGTTTTATTTTCTAGATTACTGTTTAATAGTATAAAAGTAAGCTTAAAATAACAATCGTCGATACTTCATTTTAAAGTATTTAACTCAGTCGTCAGTTGCGTCGGGTAATGCACAAATTCTAATCTGTCAGCAAGTGCTCCCATGCTTCTAATTTGGTTAAAGCCTGTCCTTAGCGAAAATTGCTTCCATTAGAACTTTCTCTAAATGACAAACTACAGTAAAAATGATATAAGTTGTTTTATGTGACAACACCTTTAGATGGATATCCACAGCAGTTTTTGACAATGCTAAACTCGAAGATCTATGTATGGTGGCAAGGTATGCAACAGTTAAAGGTAACTAACTTCATGAGAATGAGGCTTTTTCGTCTTTCCAATATTTACAAATAGGTTTGATAAAAAAAGGTACTTCTTAGTTATCCCGTCGACCACTTTCGCCAAATTATATGAAGCGCCAAACCATCGCCAAATTATATACATTGACATAATTTTTTATTTTAAATAACGAAAGAACAAATAAATTAGTAAAACATTAATAAAAATACAAATAAAACGTCGAATTATTGATTTTATTGGCCATTATTGGCATTTAATCCTAGAATTAATTAATTAATGGCAACCATTATTGGGAATTAATCTTACAATTTGGCGACAGTAATTTGGTCGACGGGATAACTAAGAAGTACAAAAAAAAAAAAAAAAATACAGTTAGAAATGACTCATGATACTCAACAAAATGAACTATTATGGCCTGTGGCAAGCCTCGAGGTTGAAAACGTGGACCATAAGCAATATCTTTTATCTTACTTACGTTTACCAATCCTCACTCCGTTCAGATATTGGTATGTAGCATAATGCATAACCCTGCATCCAGCTGCTGAGGAAAGTCTAGACTGAAGTCCAGACGCGTGATCATCTTCACTCCATCTTGCTATTTAGTCATTGAGATCTGCTAAAAATCTTGTTTATTGGCCCCGCTTTGATTTAAGAGGTACTTCATGATTATATTCTTTATCTTGCTTGGTTTTGAGAAAAAGACATATGGCATCTTCATATATCATTCAAGTTAGCCGAAAGCAGTATATCTTTGCGTCGTTCCATAATGGGTAAGAGGTAGTCAAAAATTTGACTCACGCAAAGTGAGTTCAGAGTCTTTCGGAACTGTGTCTGCTGATCGTCGTTTTGTCTCAATGAGTTTGTTAATGTGAAACATTTTTTAAAAGCTCTAAGTATTTTTTGCCCGCGAAGAATCAAAATAACTTTTAAAGAATATCTCTTATATATAGGGATGTCTTTTACGAAATGTAACTACCTAATACGTTCAAGGATTTAAACAAATATGCCTCTAAAAAACTAAATGCTATCTATTTTACCTTCGCGACATCTTTGTTCAAGGTCAGCCATAAGACGACATCCTATCATTGAAAATTCGTCAATAATGAGAAATAACACTGTATCCATTCTGAGCTGTAGATTTGTTGCTGACTTTTTAAATTAGCGAATTATTTAAAACACGTTGTTTCTTTAAGCACTGAGTGAGTTAACTTTCCTTCGACATTAAGCGCAGCAGTACCTGTTAGTGCCAAAAGAATGATAGCTTCTGATCCTAACTGCTCTATGATTGTTTTACTAATTTCTTTGATTTTTTTACATTTTACAGCTCTTCCTTTTCCAATAATAAAAGTTGATTTAGTGAAATTTGTAACCTTTGTTTGCAAAGACAAAAGCTGTTCAGTGCATAACTGAAGGCAGATTAATTTGTTGTTCTTTAGAATAATTCAGAAATTAAAAGGTAAAGAGAAACCATTGGATAAAAGAATCTACGGTAAAGATAAAGAACTAACCCCGGGTGTATCTGAGAGATTTTGATTTTTTAAATTTTGCTCCGATCTTTGAGAACTTGATCCATCGAGTTAGCAGCAGAAAACTTCAAAGCTCCTTCAAAGACTTGCTTGTCTGGCACAGCCCACACTTATTTAATATGGCAAAACGGAAAGGTTTGTAACACGTATGTAACACACACTCATAGATAGTCTGCTATACTCCTCTATCAAACTTGATACCTTTATTCATCTGAGTTGTTGTTATATCGTTATTATGAAAATATTAGGAAGCATCTGGGTTATTTTTATGCGACTTTTCCACATAGAATTAAGCTGAATAACTCTATACATTTGAATTACTTTCTTTTAACCGTCATTTTCGAAACTTCTGTGTATAACGTTGTACATATAAAAAATATATATTTCTTTAAAAAATCAGGGATTGATTTATGACTTTTAGTGAACATGATTTCTCACAGATTATCTTTCATTGTCGTATCCATTTCTCCGATCATAAGCATAAGCGATCATAGTCATATACATTAACGTCGCATTTATCGCTAAGCTTCGCGACATGTGGACGAAATATCGCCAAATTTGGCGACCAAAAATATGTCGTCACAAATTAAGCCAATTTGGCTGTATTTGACTAATTTGGAGAAAATTTCCATTGAAATTCAGTACTGATTATTCTTCTCTAACCGGGTTCTTCGCATTTTAACTTCGTGTTCTCCAGTAAAATTAGCTAAAATCTTAAAACCAAGAAATAGGGAAGCTACCTTTTCCAACCCGTACAGGAATTTTTTATTTTGTAATCTACATATTTCTGTTTTCTAGTGTACATCTTTACAAATAAATAAATAAATAAATAAATAAATAAAAAATAAAATAAAAATAAAATGCGGTACTTCTTAGTTATCCCGTCGACCAAATTACTATCGCCTGCGCTTGTAAGATTAAATGCCAATAATGGTTGCCATTAATTAATTAATTGTAAGATTAAATGCCAATAAAGGCCTATAAAACCATTAATTCGACGTTTTATTTGTATTTTTATTAATGTTTTACTAATTTATTAACCATTTGGAAAAATGGTTATTGTCCTCGTCAGGGTAGGGAATCAAAAACATATCTGAAGCTTTTTATTGGTTGAATCCGCATTTTATTCGTTTTCTGATTGGTCTATACAGTAATCTGTATTTCCCTTTACTTTCAACAGAGATGGATTCTTCTGTTGCCACTATGACAAAAAAATAATAAAAACTACAAAAAAAAAATAATAATAATAACTCAGAAACAAATTGAGATACAGCTTTCAAACAAATTGCATTTAAAAGTACATTTTTTTCTCTATACGACGGTGTAAAAAGTAATATTGTGGGATGTTTAGAAAAGTAAGAATGAAATTTCATTTAAAATTGGTCGTCAGATTTCTTGGAAATTTGACGATGGAAAAGACTTTTCCCGAACAGCCAATGAAATGCTTGGATAATACGTAAGTTTTAGGTGGATAATACGTAAGTTTCAGGAAATCTGACGAGTCGCAGGCGATTTTTGTCGCTTGCAATTTTTATGTGTAATAACACTATTAATGTTTAATTCATGGCGTACGTGATGTATGATCAACTCAGTGCGATATTTTTTATCTTAAATTTTAGTCTTTGAAAAAATCATTTTCCAAATGGTCGTTGTAATTTGTTCAATTGCTTTTTTGTTCTTTCGTTATTTAAAATAGAAATTATGTCAATGTGTATAATTTGGCGACATTGGTCGACGGGATAGCTAAGAAGTACCAAAAATGCTTATCTCATTTACTTCAGAATGTTCACTTGCATTTCAGTTGAAATATATTCACTTACGATGAATTAAAAAAAAAAAAAGAGTAATCTTCAGTAATTGGGACTGCTACCAAATTGTTAAATTTGCGCATCAAACAATGCTCAATAAATTATGAATTTGTCTACAAACCCGATTACGAAAATTTCCCAATAGAAACATACATTCGTCTGAATACAAACGTACATACATAAGAATACATACATATAAGTAATGCATACATGACATTATATTTTTCTCGATTTCTTTGAGTATCACTCGTAGCCATTCGACTAATGCCCAAAATCGTGTTTTCCGTATTCGATTTTCTTTTCGTTTCTCTTAATTTAAAAAGGATGAAATAATAGGATTAAAAGTTAATAATAGGTTAATAATAGGTAAAAGTTAATAATAGTTTTTAATAGGATGAAAAGTTCGAAAAAAAAAAAAACAGTGGTTGTTACATACGTGGAATGTAAAACTTCTGAAAGGGGGGGGGGGGGGGTCAATCTATATCTCAGGTCACCAATGTATGAACATCGACTTCAACATTCGACTCCATCCGTATGAGGTTAAAATGCATAATTTACAGCAATGGAGCTAATGTTTTAATCAATAACAGGATGAATTTCGTCGAATTTCGACGAAAGAAATTGTTTAAAAACGAACTCATACATAGGTTACTACTTAGTCTCTTAAAACAAATATTATTTTTAACTTAAAGTTACCAAAATACTAATTCCATACACTTAGACTGTTCAAAATATTAAAAAATTAAACTGTATTATTTATTATACCTAATCAAGATATGTAATTTTGATGAAATTACCCATTGAGGCTGTTATGTTTAAAAAGCACAGATGTCATATACACAGATGTCATTGGCGCGAGTTTTTCCCACGCCAATTCGGGGAAAACTTCAACAGCACAAACAATAACATCCGGGTTACCATATCAAGCAAAATGACGACACTTAGACCAATGTCAGACGGCCGACTTTTTTGCTTAAGTATTATCCATCCACAATGCTATAGCATTGTGAATGGATAATACTTAAGCAAAAAAGCAGCAGAAAAGACGCCCGTCTGACATTGGTCTAAAGTACCGGTTGCGTATATGACATTTGCGTCAGAAAAAAACCGCGCCAATGACGCGTATATGACATTTGTGCCGTTTAAAATTGCCGATTGAAAATTTAAAAAAATGATTTCACCTTAAGTCAATCATGGAATTATTTTTGCGTAAAATCTAAACTTAATGTTATTTTCACCGTCTCATAATTTGCATACGCATCTCTTATATTTACATTCACCATTTCAAAAATATTACAATGCGCAATATTAGTGCGCAATATAAGAAATCAAGTTTGTCAACTACGACTTTGCTTGTGAACATTCGCACTCTTGACTTGTGATTCTAATAATAATCTAATATAATGAATAATCTGAGTCTCTGTATAATCTGAGTAAAATTGCAGAAATTTAAGTCTTTTAGAGGCGTTTATAATAAAATATTTACTTTTATCAGGGAAAATGATTGTTTTCAATTAAATATGATGTCATTTTACCACATTGAAGCATTTAACCAAGCGTCTGAAACTCAGTGAATGAAAAAGAATTGAATTACAACAGCTTTTTGCGGAAAACATGAGTATTTTATTAAAGGATGACGTCATTTTCTGTTCAATTTTTTCAGAAAGTTTATTTTGAATTTTATGAGAAAATGGCATCAATAAAGATAAGCAAACCTTTCCTTTCTTTACAACAATGGAAGTAATCCAATTGCTACCATTTTGAAACAAATTAGTAGAAACTTTTTAAATTTTAAATTTAAGTATAAAACTGGGAATATTTAAAAAAAAAGCTAGTGCGGACAAATCTACAAAGAAACAGCTTTCATTAAAAAAAGAATTATTAAAATTGGTGTAAAAAAAAGCTCAAGGTACATGACTAAAAAAAGAAAGCCTTATCTTTCAAATATATAGAATTAAACTCGCAATGTTATCTCTATGGGAAAATTTTGAGCCGACATTTCAGGCTGTTAGGGTTGACGAATATTTATGATTTTCAATACGCGCCGAGATTTTGGCACTACCAACGTCCAGGTCATTTTTTGTGTCGATGCGTCAAATATTTTGGACGCTATCGTGTTAACAATAAGTGTAATTTTTGAAGGGAAGCCGGAGCTGCGCTCC
The DNA here is from genome assembly GCA_963932465.1 of Maratus speciosus. NCBI lineage: Eukaryota > Metazoa > Arthropoda > Arachnida > Araneae > Salticidae > Maratus > Maratus speciosus. Next base: position 256,243,805 of record OZ010794.1, on the reverse strand, counting down.
GACAATAAGTAACAATCATGCCATATTTATAGTTTCTAGCTAAATTTAAAGTTGCTAGCCCCTGTAGTATCACAGAAATTGCAATTTTGAATGCTTTTTGCTCCTGCAACCCCCCAGGTGTCAGACACACCGACATAAAATAGAGCCTATGTTGAAGCAAGGTCTCTCACCATCAATTTTCAACAATTACTTTTGAAATCGACTTGGTATTTCATGAGATTGAGTAGAAATCGTAATTTAGAACGTTTTTAGAACGCTTTTCGTCCATTTTCACCACTGTTAAATTTCGAATTTTTTAGAAAATGTTCTTAGAAATCATTTATATCTTATAAGTAACTACCATGCTAATTTTCATGTTTCTAGGCCCTTCAATAACACAAAAATCGCAATTTAGAACGTTTTATGCTCTTGCAACCCCCAGGTGTGAGTGACACTGATATAAAATAGATCCTATCATAGAGCAAGGGCTGTCTCCATCATTTTCACACCGTTACTTTTTAAATCGGCTTGGTACTTCCTGAGATTGCGTAGAAATAGCCATTTAGAACGTTTTATAGAACGATTTTCGCGCATTTTCATCCCTTTTAAATTTCGATTATGTTTTTAGGAAATGTTCTTAGAGATCATTAATATCTAATAAATAACTATCATGCCAAATTTAATCTATCTAAGCCCTTCAGTTACACAAAAATCGCAATTTAGTACGTTTTTTGCTCCTGCTCCCCTTTTGGAATAGTGGCACCGGCATAAAATATAGCCTATCTTGGAGCAAGGGCTGCAACCATCATTATCACATCATAATTTTTTAAATCGGTTCGGTACTTCCTGAGATTATGTAGAAACCGAACTTTAGAACGTTTTTTAGAACGCTTTTCCCGCATTTTCACTCCTTTTAAATTTCGAATTTTTTAGAAATGTCCTTAGAGATCATTTATATGTTATAAGTAACTACCGTGCCAAATGTCATGCTTCTAGGCCCTTCAGTAACACAAAAATCGCAATTTTGAACCATTTTTGCTCCTCTAGCCCCCCCCCCCCCCAGGTGGTAGTGACACCGACATAATATAGAGCCTATGTTAGAGGAAGGGCTGTCACCATCAATTTCCAACCATTACTTTTGAAATCGGTTCGGTACTTCCTGAGATTGCGTAGAAACCGCAATTTAGAACGTTTTTTAGAACGCTTTTTGCCCAGTATCACCCCTTGTAAATTTCGATTTTTTTTTAAGAAAAGTTGTTAGAGATAATTTATATTTTACTAGGGGGGCTCTGCCCTCTGCAAGCTACGCTCGCCAACCTCCGTTCAGACACCACAGAATCTAAAAACATGCTAATCTGATGGGTTTTTAAAATATTAGAGAAGATTGAATTATACTGAAAAAAGCTGTGCAGATCGCCCCGCAAACGGGTTTTCATTCAATTCTCTTTGACTGAAAAAATTTAAGGGCGAATCAGTTGCTCGTAAGGCATCCAATGGTTGTTTTCGTTTTTGATTAAAGAGGATCAGTTAAACATTTGAAAAGAAGCTAAAATAAAATGAATTAAGTATAGAGAGTCTTTGTCCCCCGGTATTTTAGAACAATCTCTATAACAATAGCCTAAGTCATGTTACTATCATGAACAGTTCCGGGCGGACCACTTCGCTTTTTAAACTCTAGGTGCATTTTGGTACTTTAATGTTAGCCAGGCACAGTTGATAAGTCACCAAATATATCGCCATATTTTCATCTATACTATAATAGTTCGTCATCAACTGCCATACACAAATACGGTCTGATCCCTTCGCCTTTCATATGAAAGTTTGGCACAGATGTCATATATCATATTGGCGCGATTTTTTTTCCGAAGCCAATTTGGGGAACGCATCAACGGCATTAACAGCAACATCCGGCTTACCATATCAAGCAAAATAACGATGCTTTGGCGCCAGTTAAGTACCCGTTGCGTATATGATATTGGCGTCAAATTAAAATCGCGCCAATATGGGGCCGTATATGACATCTGTTCCGAAAGTTTTCCATTTTGATTAAAAAAATCGATTTTTTTTCGAATAAAACTACATAAAAGTTGCCATGGTCGCAAAGAATTCTTGGCACTGTCACGCTAGCCGGGTGCAAATCTCGCCAATACCTTTTTTTCAAACTCACCAGTTAGCATTTTTTTTTAAATTTTTCGAGTGGTACATTAAAACATTGATTTGAAGTTGAAATTAAATGTCATGGTTTGTTGCATTATTTAATATTTGGCCGGATGTTACATACGCACCGCAGGTTTGGCGTGATTTTTTTTTCTTACGAAAATTTGGCGAAAATCTCGTTTTCGAATACCAGTTAGATATGCATTTTTGGTATTAGTTATCCTGTCGACTAAAAATCTACCGCCAAACCATAAGATTAAATGTCAATAATGGTTGATCGTATATGTCATATTCACTTGACTATAAGCAAGTTACACGTATTTACGTCATCAAGTGATTTTTATTTCGTCGTTTTATTTGTATATTTATTAATGTTATACTAATTTATTTGTTCTTTCGTTATTTAAAATAAAAATTATGTCAATTTGTATAATTTGGCGAGTGGTTTGGCGATTTATATAATTTGGCGAAATTGGTCGACGGAATAAATAAGTAGTACCGTATTTTTTAATTATTTTCTATTATTTTCAAAAGGAAATAACAGAAAAAATAATTAATAACTATAGAACAAAATAATTTATATAATTTAAAAAAAGAAATAAAAGTAAATAAACATCTATTATTAAATAAACAACAATAGCCGGGTTATCATGTCAATCAAAATAATGCCATTTTGGCGCCAATTAGGTACCCCGGTGCGTATATGACATCTGTGCCTAATATATTTCTTTTCGTTTTATGTTTTAAATAAAATGAATGAAAGGATTATATTTTAAATGAAATTAATGAAATATAAAAAAATGCAACTAGAAAAATGTTTGGCGATTTATCAACTGCGTCTCGCTAACATAAAAATACCGTAAGAATTGATTTCTCTATCAGAACCTTTCGATTTGGCGAAAGATTGTTCAAGTAAATTGAATTATGAATAAAAGTAGCATGACACATTTCTTAGCATACACTTAAGGGAGGCCAAACTGGTCGCCAAATTAGATTAAAATAATAACATTTTCTGAAATATGAAAAAAGTATCTGTTATGATTAAAATTTGAGTTGCCATCATTAGAAAAATGTATTTAAAATTAGAAAAAAATTAATATTTCGAAAACTAATTCGAATTTAAAAATTTTAATACCAATTTTGAGATCTGTGGATCAATATGGATTTTTGGTGTTAATTTCATCGCAAAGTATTCCATATTTTAGGAGAAATCGCCGTGAAGCCCAATCAGTTGTTTAATCAGTCGTTTCAAAGAATCGTTTCATAAATTCGGTTCATTTCAGCCGTTTCATATATCCGTTTCATAAATTCGCTTCATTAGGATTTTATATATATAGGGTAGATAAGTAACTACCATTACAAATTTCATGTTTCTAGGTCCTTCAGTAACCCAAAAATCGCATTTTTAGAACTTTTTTTGCTCCTGCACCCCTTTTGGAATAGTGGCATTGGCCTAAAATATAGCCTATATTGGAGCAAGGGCTGTCATCATCATTTTGACACTATTATTTTTGAAATCGGTTCGGTACTTCCTGAGACTGTGTAGAAATCGCCATTTAGAACGTTTTTAGAACGCTTTTTGCGCATTTTCACCCTTTTTAAATTTCATATTTTTTAAGAAATGCTCTTACAGATGATTTATGTTTTATATGTAACTATAATTCGAAATTTCATGTTTCTAGTACCTGTAACGACTTGGACTGTCTTACAATATTCCCTGCAGAAAACCCTCAGTGGTACAGATTCAACATATAGGAAAAAGTAATATGTTTCCGAAGCAGAGCAAAAATATAGCTAAGTTCACTAATCTGAACTGGAAGATAAAACGAACCAGTCGATCACCATTGATCTACTACGTTTGACAGTCTATGACAGTTCGCTAATGCACGGGACCACTGATCTTGCCATCGAAGCACCGTGTGGGAAATAGCTAGTATATTTTCCCGCGAGAAGATTTCCTCTCGCAGGTTCCGTGTGCAAAATAGAGACGAGCCTCTGGCCGACCTCTCAGTGAACAGCTGTCAAAGATTTTTGACAGGAGAAGACGGCGAGTGGCTAAGGACTTACTATTGTTTTAGAACAAGATAATTTGAATATATAGGAGACGAGGAGGATTTTTAGTTAGCAAATTTCTAGACCGCAGAGAGAATTGCATTCAAGTTGAGCCTGAAAGGGGAGGTAAAATCTCTCCAGAGTGAACTCTAGGTTTCTCGGGCGACCGACCCGTGTAGAATAACAGCCAAGGCGGTTAAGAAACGGCATCCAGGCCGGTAACAGATAAAAGGTTTACTACGGTATTGGTACAGGGTGCCATAGCAGTACAGAGATCTTTATCTCTAGAATGAACAATCATCTACTGATTATTAATAAACCTCTTAGGACTTTAATCAGCTAACCTCTTAATTACAGAGAAGCAATATTCAGTATTTTTTCTCAAAGGGACTTATGCAACAAGCTGCCACCTTCTCATAAACTTTGTTTTGACTTTGCACTTAATCATTTCAACATTACATTTGTTGTGTTGTATATATAACTACCAATTATTTAGCCAAGAGATAATTTGTTTATTTTAGCAAATAAAACCTTTTTGTCTTCAATCTAATTAATATTTGTTTTTATGCCTTCGAAGAAAATACCGCTCACCACTATCGCCTTCTTAGGATTCCGCACAGCCCTTCAGTAATGCAATAACCGCATTTTTAGAACTGTTATTAATCCTGCACCCCCTTTGTGGTAGTGGCATGGACATAAGATTAGCCTATGTTCGAACGTGGACGAACACCATCATTTTGATACCATTAGTTTTGAAATCGGTTCGTTAGTTTCACAGATTACCTCCTACAAATAAACAAACTTTACATCTTTATAATATTAAGTATAGATTAGAGTGAGTGTTAGTGACTGTATCCAGCCGAAGAAAGGCGAAACTGACTGAGAGAGTTTGTAGAACTCTCTGAGAGAGTTCGGCGGCCTGAGATATCTTAAGGTATGTGTCTACACTCAAATCGCTGTTTTTGCGAAATTTTTCGATTTCTTTTTTTATTATTTTAAATTTAAGTTGAAACATTCAGGATTCCAAAAATGCTTTACTTTTGATTCAGCGATAATTAGAAGCAAAGTTATAGCCCAAAATTTAAACCTTAAATGAACTTTTTGAAACCGGAAGTGACCGTTTAAAGAGCCACAGGAAGGTAAAGATTACATTTTAATACACAAATATATAACCTATACACAAATATATAACATATACACAAATATATAAACCCCTACAAATACGGTGGATTTCAAAATTGTAAACTTTATACATAATTTTTTGTTCTCTATCAAAATCTTAATTTGCGTTTTTCACTGTGTACGTTTATGGGAAACATCATTTCTTAAAAAGTTTTTAAGATATTGAAATAAAATTTTGTGACAAGGTTCTGCTTATCTATAGGTGTGTTATAAAGCTAAATATAGCTTATAAGTTTGTATATATTAATTTAAGAGTCATTTTTATTGAAAAATATACATTTTTTTAGAAAAAAATCATGTTTTGTAAACAAAATTCGGCATAATAGTAAAGGGCATAGCCGGATAAGCATTGGAAACATGCCTTTTAATCAAATTTCCTGATTTTTTTCCCAGACGTAGCTACATATCTGACAATATATTTCCCCTATTATCACCCTATAAATATTGATATTTAATGACATAAAAATGTTTTTTCGATTTTTAAAAAAAACGGATTTTCTCAAAAACTGCTGAATGGAATTTCACGTTATTAATTGAGGATATATAGATACCAAAGATGCATAACTGGTAATTTTTGTATAATTTTCTGTTTATAAAAACTGTGTGAAATAGCGAAATAAAAATTTAAAAGAATAAAAATCATATCTTATGGTTATCCGAAAATTACCATTTTCTTGTAAAAAAATCTCCATATGTGCCCGTATATTCTATATAAATGCCGAAAGTTTGCGTTGGGTACTACATATAAATATTTACAAAAATGTATATTAAAATTATGGAAATTCATTTTAAGGCGTTATTTTGGGCGGAGCTACTCAATTTCCACACCCGAAGAATTTTTGGAATAAACAGTTACAGAATTGCTGTATTTTAAATTTTAATGTACACATTAGTAACATTCTCAACACTGTCGATTTCAAAATGAACATGATGTTGAAAAACATAGCTTATATGCTAAATGGAATCTAAAATACATCCATTGACATATTGTCTGCTGACTTTGTTCCAAAAATTCTTCGGATGGTGAAGTTATGTAGCTCCGCCCCAAATAACGCCTTAAAATGAATTTCAATAATTTTAATATATATTTTTGTAAATATTTATATGTAGTACCCAACGCAAACTTTCAGCATTTATATAGAATATACGGGCACATATGGAGAATTTTTTACAAGAAAATAGTAATTTTCGGATAACCATAAGATATGATTTTTATTCTTTTAAATTTTTATTTCACTATTTCACACAGTTTTTATAAACAGAAAATTATACAAAAATTACCAGTTATGCATCTTTGGCATCTATATATCCTTAGTAAATGGCATGAAATTCCGCGCAGCAGTTTTTGAGAAAAACCGTTTTTTATAAAATCGAAAAAACATTTTTATGTCATTAAATATCAATATTTATAGGGTGATATTAGGGGAAATACATTGTCAGGTATGTAGTCACATCTGGGTAAAAAATCAGTAAATTTGATTGAAAGGCATGTTTCCAATGCTTATCCGGCTATGCCCTTTAAGAGGTTTTGCAAATGTTTTACTTTATAACACGGGTTTGCTAACATATTGTTGAAAAAAAAAGTGAAATATATTGAATAGATTTTGTTACAGAAGGTTTGACATAAACGCATTTTTTTACTAAAATTTGACTAAATATTCCCTAAATTTGAAAAAATAAAAATTCCTTTTAAAATTTATATAAATTCATAGCTTTATTCCCTGTTTTAACTAAAAACAGATGTGTTTGATAAAAAATTCACATTTTTCAAAAAAAAAAGTGTCCCGAAGGTAAGCACATACTTTAAGTATCCAGTGCGAACACGGTATTACATCCTGGAGCTCCACAAAGAGTGGGTAGCTGAGCCAGCGGGAGTTGAAACCGCAGCCGACCTACACTCTCAAGCGATTACTGGTGAGGGGTGCCTTAACCATTGAGCCATGGTGGGCCCGAAGATCACATTTTCAAATAAGATCTTATCTTTATTTTGACGTTCAAACTAGTGTTCTCCTTTAACAAGTTGAGTGCCACGATGACTGACACTGAAGCGCTGAAAATTTACAATGTTTAAAGTAATTTTTAAGAAAGTATAATTTTGTAATAAATAAAAGGTAGGTAAATTTTAAATATTTGTTCAGTAATTATTTAAAACAATGTATATTTTTTACTTTCTTCTATCTTTACAAGAAGATATTGGATTCATGAAAATTTTCGAATTCCGGTTTTCGACGGATTTACACGTGTTAGAGGTCAGAGAACCCGAAAAACATGTTTTTACAAAATGTCTGCCTGTGAGTCTGTCTGTCTGTCTGTGTGTCTGTGTGTGACACAAATTTTGTGGGCGCTCTATCTCAAGAACTAATGCACGGAATTTAATAAAAATTCCTATTCAGTTAGTCCCTGATACAAATTGATAGTGATGGGCGATAACGAGATGTTTTTCTCGATTTTCTCGATTGTATGGACATCTCGATATTTTTCGATTGTGTAAATTTTTTCTCGATGACTACAGTTTGCAAATTTCTTTTATAAATCATATATTATGTATTATATACGTCATACATTTATCAAGAATCGTCTGCGGGTGAACTGGAATGAGTCGATGTTAATAAAGACTAGGTGACTTCAACCGCTAGCGGGCCCCTAATTTATACGTAATCTTGTAATATGAAATCACGAACAGGTTACCCGCTATATACGGCACTGATATATGATAGCAGGCGGGTGTGGTGTGCACGCACTACAAAATCTTGTAAAAAATATAATATCGAAACGAATGAACCTCGGACCAGATCTCTTGGGGGAGGGGTCAAAGCGAGCGGAGGGGCACAGCAGCTGCATAATATGATTAAGTCGTCACAGGTCTTTAGGCCTTTCCAACCATATGTCACATGAGAAGTCTGGATCTGAATTTATAAAAATGCCCTCCCCGTGGGGGCAAAGGGGGGGGGGTAGGGGTGCGGGAGGTGGATAACATGAGTAAGTGGTCATACGTCTTTCCAACAATATGTCACATCAGGGGTCTCGGCTAAAGTTAGAAAAACACCCCCGTGGGGGAAAAGTGGGGGGGGGGCGGTCACCGGAGGTGTATTACATCAATAAGTAGTCACAGACCTTTCCAACGATATCTCACATGTGGGGTCTTGGCTAAATTTGGAAAAGTGTCCCCGCGGGGGGTGCAAATTGGGGGAGACTGTCACCGGAGGTGCATAACATCAATAAATAGCCACAGACCTTTCCAACGATATCTCACATGAGGGGTTTGGGCTAAATTTGGAAAAGTGCCCCTGTGGGGGCAAAGTGGTGGTGGGGACACCGTAGGTACATAACATCAATAAGTAGTCACAGACCTTTCCAACGATATCTCACACGAGGGGTCTTGACTAAATTTGAAAAAGTGTCCCCCGGGGGGGCAAAGAGTGGGGGGGACTGTCACCGGAAGTGCATAACATCAATAAGTAGTCACAGACCTTTTCAACGATATCTCACAAGAGGGGTATTGACTAAATTTGGAAAAGTGTCCTCCCGGGGGGGGGGCAAAAGTGGGGTGGGGCGGCCACCGGAAGTGCATAGCATCAATAAGTAGTCGCAAACCTTTCCAACGATATTTCACATGAGGGGTCTTGGATAAATTTGGAAAAGTGTCCTGAAATTTCATATATTATAAATAATATTTAGCGGACGGCTCCATAAAAAACTACCCTCGCAGTGGGGGCCAAATTGGGGAGGGGAGGAAGAAAGTCTCATAATATGAAAGCGTCATCCGAGAGCTTACCGATGACATATCACATGACAGGTCCAAAAAAAGTTTGAAAATTGCTCCCCCTGCCTCCCCGCGTGGGCCCACTCTTTCGCCCCGGATTTCACACAGCCGCCACTTTAAAATTTTTATGTTCAATAAATAATATTTACCGGAAGACTGAATAAAAAACCCACATCTAAAGTGATATTTAAATTTATTATAGAAATCGGCTACGGTTTTAAAAATTTGTTCGCCCCTTCCCCATCCCCCTTTGGGCGAAGAAAGGTCCATAGTATGAAAGAGTGGTCAAAGGGCTTTTCGATTATATGCCACAGGAAGGGTTCGGTAAAATTTTTAAAATTGCACCCCGCATGAGTCCATTCTCACGTCCTCCTCCCTCGAAATCACCCGACCCACCTTCCTCTTTGAAATTTTTATATTTAATAAATAATTTTTATCAGAGGGCTCCAGGTATGTGACATCTTGGTAGGGCTAAAATAAGAGAAACTTTGAAAATTAGGGCTTCATTTCACAGCTCACTGTCATGCCTCTTTCTCTATCTCGTCTCTTGGTACTCTCGATAAATTTCTTACTTTTCTTCTCTGCCGAGGACGAGAGAAATCCTCGAAAAGCTTCTCATAGCGAAATGTTGAAAAGCGCGAGAGAAATCCTCGAAAGGCTTTTCATTGGGAGATTTCGAAAAGGACGAGAGAAACCAGCGAGAGGCTTCCCATCGGGAAAGGTTTAAAACCGCGAGAGAACCAACCATCGAGCAGCTTCCCATCTGGAAGCGTCGAAACGCTGGAAAAATCATCGAGATGAGATTTGACGAAATGCGAGATGGAAATGAAGCTTTCAGAGTCAAACTTACCGCATTTCTGGTTTAAGTCATAATTTCTCAAAGGAGTCCATCTGCTTATCCAATCTCTTTTTAGCTCACAGGCTGTCTAAGCCTGAGAGCTAATGTACCCGTCGGTTCTGTGTGTATGCATGTACGTACGTACGTATGTATGTACGTAACGCGATAACTCTTGATTAAAATGTACGATTTGCTTCAATTTTTTTTATGTTCATTCTGATAAGGTGTTCCGCTGATTAGTTTTGACGGTTCATTGGTTAACGATAAAGGGAGAGAAGGGGGCTGGTCCCCACCCCTCCTTAATTTAGATAAATACGTTTTTCATGCAGAATTATTCGATTTGCTCCAAATTTCGTATACCGGTTTATTATGTTAAGGAGCTTCCCTGATTAAACTTGGAGGTTCATTAGTTAAGTATGAAGGGCGGAAAGGGGGTAGACCCCCTCCTTAATTTAGATAAATGGGCTTTTCATGCAGAATTATTCGATTTGCTCCAAATTTGGTATACCGGTTCATTATGTTAAGAAGTTGCCTTGATTAGATTTGGAGGTTTACGGGTTAAGTATAAAGGGGGAGAAGGGGGCTGGACCCCCCCCCCTTAATTTAGATAAATGGGCTTTTCACTCAGAATTATTCGATTTGCTCCAAATTTCGTATACCGGTTTATAATGTTAAGGAGCTTCCCTGATTAAACTTGGAGGTTCATTAGTTAAGTATGAAGGGGGGAAAGGGGGTAGACCCCCTCCTTAATTTAGATAAATGGGTTTTTCATGCAGAATTATTCGATTTGCTCCAAATTTGGTATACCGGTTCATTATGTTAAGAAGTTGCCTTGATTAGATTTGGAGGTTTACGGGTTAAGTATAAAGGGGGAGAATTGGGCTGGACCCCCCCCCCCCCCCTTAATTTAGATAAATGGGCTTTTCACGCAGAATTATTCGATTTGCTCCAAATTTGGTATACCGGTTTATTATGTTAAGGAGCTTCCCTGATTAAACTTGGAAGTTCATTGGTTAAGGATAAAGGGGGAGAAGGGGGGCTGGTCCCCCACTTAATTTAGATAAATGGGTTTTTCATGCAGAATTACTCGATTTGTTCCAAATTTGGTATACCGTATTATTATGTTAAGGAGCTTCCCTGATTAAACTTGGAGGTTCATTAGTTAAGTATAAAAGGGGGAAAGGGGGGTAGACCCCCTCCTTAATTTAGATAAATGGGTTTTTCATGCAGAATTATTCGATTTGCTCCAAATTTGGGATACCGGTTTATTATGTTAAGAAGCTGCCTTGATTAGATTTGGAGGTTTATAGGTTAAGTATAAAGGGGAGGGGCTAGTGTCCCCCTTAATTTAGATAAAATGGTTTTTCATGCAGAATTATTCGATTTGCTTCAAATTTAATATACCGATTTATTCCGATATGGCGCTTCCTTCATTAGATTTGGAGGTTCATTGGTTAAGTATACAAGGGCGAAAAGGGGGCAAGTCCCCTCCCCTTAATTTAGATAAATGGATTTTCATGGAGAATTATTAAATTTACTTTATTTTTTTTTTTCTATGTTCGTTCTGATAAGGAGCTTTCCTGATTAGATTTGGAGGTTCATTAATTAAGAATAAAAGGGTTAAAGGGGTTAGACCACCCTTAATTCAGCGATATGTTTCTTTTTTTCATGCAGAATTATCTGATTTGCTTCAAATTTGATATACTGATTTATTATAGTTAAGGAGTTTCCCTGATTGGATTTGGAGGTTCATTGGTTAAGTATAAAAGGGGCAAACGGGGGATATTTCCCTTCATTTATTTTTTGAGGGACATTATTCTTTGAAATAAGAGTATAATATACAATTAATGTGAATAACCTGTGAGCTCAATGCCGTCAGTTTAACTAGCACTTATCTTTTTATTGCTATTAACCGATGTGGGTTATGTATTCAATTCTGTATAGTCATAGTTTCAAACTTTACTGTTAAATTTAGTGTCATTTTGCCCCGAATTTTCAATGTTTCTCTTATTTTAGCTCTGCCAAGCTGCCCCATACCTGGAGACTCACATAAATACTATTTATTAAATATAAAAAGTTCAAAGAAGAAGGTGAGTGAATTCTGGGGGGCGCGAGAGTGGACAAAGGGGGGGGGGGTAATTTTCAAACTTTTACCAAACTTCTTGACATATCACGGAAAGTCCTTTCACCACTCTTTCATATTATGAACCTTTCTCCTCCCAGAGTTGAATTCCGGAAGGGGGCGTGGGGTGGGGGAAGAGCTGTGCGGGGATGATTTTTTTTTTTAATTGTAGAGATTTCTTCAATAAATATCACTAAATGAGGTTTTTTAATGGAGCTCTCCGATAAATATTATTTATTAAATATAAAATTTTAAAAGTGGGGCTGCGTGATTTCCGGGTATATTCTGGGATAAAAGAGGGAACACACGTGGGAAGGGTAGATTTCAAACTTTTTTTGGACCAGTCATTTGATATATCATCGGAAAGTTTTCGGTTATCATCGGAAAGTTACTCTTTCATATTATGAACCTTTCTTCTTCCCTCCCTAGTTTGGCACCCCGAGAGAGACACTTTTCGAACTTTTTTGAAATCGTAGCGTTTTTAAACATTTTAGATCGGATTTTTTTACGGAGCCCTCCGATAAATAATTTTTAATATATGAAAATTTCAAAGAGAAGGATGGGCAGGGTATATTTCGGGGGGCTCGATAATTGGAATTCTGGGAGTTGGGACTCTTTTCTATTCTGCTGACACCCCTCATGTGATATATCATTGGAAAGCTCTTTGACTACTATTTCATTTTATATATTGCCCGCACCCCTCCCCTTACTTTGCCCTCGCGCGGGGGCACTTTTCTAAATTTAGCCGACACCCCTCATGTGACATACGTTGGAAAGTCCTGTGACCACTTATTCATATTATGCACTTTCCTTTCCCCTCCCCCCTACTTTACTCCCCGCGGGTGTTCGTTTAATGTATTCCAGTCGAAGACTTTCTAAAAATGGGGAAATTAAAGATCCAATCTCAAATGACATAGAAAAATCAATAAAAAATTTTGATCCCTTTTATCATCCTTTAGTTCATGTTTTTGCCACTAGGGGGTGCTTTTGATTCTTATTTCTTTGGCCATTTTGGTGCTAATTGCCGAAAAATTCTAATTTTTGATACTTAAACTCCCCTTACCGCTTCATAGCTACTCGCGTTTTTTCAGCTTTTTTCAACCAGGGGGCACCCTTACAAGACTTTTCCAGTCTTATGGCTCCTTTATAGCCTCTCTTTGGTTTGTTGTTTTTTTATTCCATCTGTTTTCAGTTACCCTATATTTAATAAAATCTGCCTTATATATATGTAAAAACAACGATTTCAATAATCGATTCTGGAACATCTCCTTTGTAGATTCTCGAAAGTAATCGATGACTGTATCGATTGTGTATTTTACGATAACGATTTTTTTCGATTGGTAAATTTTCGAGAATCGCCCATCACTAAGCCCTATCACTACTATGAAATTGTTGGCCAGAATAATAGCTAAGTTTTCCAATAACTGTTTTTAGCTTTTCTCGTTATAATCCATTGTAAAACATCTCGATTGTAGATTCTAGGAATTAATCGATGGCTGTATCGATTGTGATTTTTTACGATGATGATTTTTCTCGATTGTCGAATTCTCGAGAATCGCCCATCACTACAAATTGATGCTGATTAGTTTTTGGTGCAAATCGCAAAACAGGTGGCACTGCTATGCTGCATTTTTTATGATTTCCGCAATGGCTCTATCTCAAGAACTAATGCACGGATTTTCATGAAACTTCAGAATGAGTTAGTCCTTGATATGACTTGATGCTGATTACGTGTTGGTGCAAATCGCTCAACAGGTGGCGCTGCTACGCTGCATTTTTTACGATTTCCGCAATGGCTCTATCTCAAGAACTAATGCACGGATTTTCATGAAACTTCAGAATAACTTAGTCCTTGATATGACTTGATGCTGATTACGTGTTGGTGCAAATCGCTCAACAGGTGGCACTGCTACGCTGCATTTTTTACGATCTCCGCAATGGTTCTATCTCAAGAACTAATGCACGGATTTTTATCAAACTTCAGATTTAGTTAGTCCTTGATATGACTTTATGCTGATTACGTGTTGGTGCAAATCGCTCAACAGGTGGCGCTGCTACGCTGCATTTTTTACGATTTCCGCAATGGCTCTATCTCAAGAACTAATGCACGGATTTTCATCAAACTTCAGACTTAGTTAGTCCTTGATATGACTTGATGCGGATTACGTGTTGGTGTAAATCGCTCAACAGGTGGCGCTGCTGTGCTGCATTTTGCACGATTCCTGCAATAGCTCTATCTCAAAACTAATGCACGAATTTTCATCTAACTTCAGATTTAGTTAGATGTTAACACAAGTTGTTGCTGATTAGGTTTTGGTGTTAATCGTCTAATAGGTGGCGCTGCTATGCTGGCATTTTCATGATTTTTGCAATAACTCTATCTCAAAAACTAATGGACGGATTTTCCCCAAACTTCAGATTCAGTTAGACTTTGACGTAAGTGGTTGCTTGGTAGTTTTGTTTAACATAGGTTTTGGTGTAAAGCACCCAATAGGTGGGGCTGCTAGGCTGAATTTTGCTGCATTTACTCGATTTCGTAGATAGCCATATCTCAAGAACTAATGCACGAAATTTCATATCTATAGAATCCTCATGATGGGCATAAATTGCCGTTTAATTTTGTTAGTGTGATAGCTAATTTTAAAGTATTAACATACATGAGATAGAAGAAAGTTTTGGGATTGGTATATCCGACTAGTTTTAGTTTTAGTTTTGTATCATATTTTAGACGTTAGCCATCGGTGAATGACGCGTTTTAAACGGAAAGTTCGCTGTCAGCCACCGGTGGCTGACGTGGCGCTTAACGTGTTAACAGAATAACATCGGTTACGAAATCACATGTGAAACTGCTAACATTGATATACCTTTTCCCCGAGAACTACTGAAAGGATTTCAATACTATTTTTTTTACAGTTTTGCCAATAATTAAACTATAAATTGATTGTGAGTCAAGGGAA
Organism: Maratus speciosus; assembly: GCA_963932465.1. Taxonomy (NCBI): domain Eukaryota; kingdom Metazoa; phylum Arthropoda; class Arachnida; order Araneae; family Salticidae; genus Maratus; species Maratus speciosus. The sequence continues at coordinate 256,228,755 of OZ010794.1, read as the reverse complement.
AGAAATATACAAATAATAAGGCGATTTCAGGAACAAAAAGAAATCACAAAAAAGCAATTAACAGGCATGTACCTGTATTGTTTCAGAACTATTGAATGACTTTTAATACCTTTTAAATAGTTTTTAAGTCATAAATTGGCGGATCACCGAGAAATAAAAAATTAAAAAACCAATAGTTGTGCATTTTGTAAATTAACAAAATCTAAATTATATTTCAATTAATGTAACTAAATCATTATATTGTTTTTCTTGCCAAAGAATCAATTTATAACTTAGCTCTTGCTCAAAACTACTATAAAAAGTATTGCAATCCTTTCAATAGTTCGCCAGAAAAAGCCGACTTCTTAAATCGCAGAGATTCAATGATTAGATAACCCTTTAAGACCGGGAGTTTTTTTGGTAGAAATTGAAAGTTTGGATGTTTTTCCCTAATCGATAGAATCGTATTTGATTGAAAAAAAATATTTTTAAAAATACCCGATGTCAGGTTATGTAAGGATTTAATATTTATAAATTAACAATTTTGATTTATGAATTTAAGGGTAAAGTGTTTTAAAAGAGATATTAAGCTAAACCCTATATGCTTGAGGGGCAAGCAAAAATGCCTCTAAATATTGAATTCTCACCGGAATAATCGAAAAATTTTATTGTTAAATAACGAAAAGCAATTTTCAGCGATTTTCCTCCAAAGTTAACGATATGAAATTTAGTTAAAATTTTCTGGTGAGGATCTTGTTTAAATTAGGTGGGATGCATTTTATACCACCGCCCCTCAAGGGGTTAATACAAGCGCTGAAGCACGTCTTACAAAAACAATGCAAGCATGCTGCCTGCAAGAATTTCTACTGGGATTCTGAATAGCTCTTTCCGTGCAGATGGAGCATGTAATTTCAGGAGTTGGTCCTATAAAAACAAAAACTGTATTTCAGTTTCAATTAAACCCATTAATATGTTAAACAAGAACGAAAAATCATGCATGAGACATAGATTATGAAGCACTTTAAAAGTTTATTCTAAAAATATTGTCTCAAGCTTTCCTGCAATGTCATTACAGCTAGCACACCAATTGGTCAGAACGTGCTACAAAACAATACATGGTATGAATTATGATAGAAATGCACATTCTATTTACCATAATACATTGGAAAATTTAAACAATGCGGGTTGAAATCCGTAAGATCTTCCAATGCCTTGGAAGGCAGCGAACAATGTATCACTATAGTAAACATTTTTACAACGATACCTCTGAGTACAAAAACACAAAAATTGATGCTATGAAGAAATGCGGATGCACATATTGCACATAAAATATTTATAGCGTTTATAATACAAAGTACCATTTCTAAAGAGCTAGGAATGTGTACAACTCTACAATTAAGCAATTATGAGGTAATTCTGACAGGTTTGTTTCTAATATTAAAGTGGCTGTTTCAGGAAGTATTTACACGATATTGGTTATGAATATTGTAAAGCACATAATACCATAAACAATAAAGCAGAGAATATCAACACAGAATTCTAATAAACTATGAAAAAATTCTTTAAAAAAAAGAAGACATGAGACATAAATGGTAATTATTATAAGTACGTGCTTGAAATAGAAATAGACTAGATATAATAATAATTGATACTAGAGTATAAATAAGAATAGTAGCAATAGCAAAAATTTAACCTTGATCTGTGCATGGATGGAAGGACTACTATGTACAAAATATTGATGGTAATGTTTTTTACACCAAATCAATAAAATTAAATGCTTGAGATGAGGTTTGGAAAAAGAGAGTACTGTTAGTCAGTAAGGTTGAAGGGTGGAACGTTATTTTGAAAAGCATAATGACCGTATTCTGTTAGTCTAATGCGGTCAATTATTTTTTACATCAGAGTGAGATTTTAGATTCACATATGAGAACCATGCAGACAGCGAAGTTGTACGTGGTTTTCTCGAATGAGAATGCATTGCAATATAAGGTGTAATGTTCAGCATATGGCGCAGCGACGTGCCCACGTTGCCACATGTGCACTAGAGATGAGTTCAGGCTCTTTTTTCCGGAGCCCGGGTCCGCCCGAGCCCGATGATTTTAAATCCGAGTCCGAAACATTTTGTGTTAACAGATCTCGAGCCTGGCCGAACACGATACCGAAAGTATGCACAAAACAAAAAAATATTTAAAAAATGTTCTAAATGTAATATCTTATTTTTCAACAACTTCTTACATGAAAGTAGCTGTTAATCCCCTGTACATAATTAATTTTATGGAAATTTACTTTCAATCTTAACAAAAGAGAAGTTTAGTATATAAAAAAAATATACTTCCTTAAAAGAATTCTCACATTTGTCTCCCCCAACAAGCAAATCTGATGGACACATCATCGAAGTATGCGTTCTATGAATAAATAAATGAAATTTGCTGAAATTGCTATTTATATGATGAAGAATCAAAGGGTGAATATCACAAAATGTGAGATTTTAAAAACAAAAATTTTGAAAATTTAAATAGCTTCAAAGCTTCTGATTTTTAAAAAAAATGTTGGTTGAACAGCTAAATAAAGGAATTTATATGTGAAATTGTTAAAGTTAGAAGAGCTTAAGTTCATTTGTATGTAATTATAATTATGTGTCATTTTCTTGGCATATGTATGCCAGGATAATGACAATTTCATTCTAAAACATTTTAATTTTGTTTAAAGGAACATGTTTCCTCTATAGTACCTCAAATTCAGTGTAATGTTGAGTTTTATTTGTAATTTATAGAAGTCAGGAAAATGACATAATAAAAGTCTACTCAATTTTTACAAAGCCTTTAAACACATTATTTTCAAAGAAATATCTAAAAAATCTTGCTGGTAGCAATGATTTTACTACTTCTGACTTGAACTATGTCAAGAACAAGAAGCATTACTCTGCAGCGCCATCTTTATACCTCATAAAGAACTAAAATGAGCAGGCCAGGACAATGACATTCATTTTCAGTGACAATCATATTTTAATTATGGAAAATAATTTGTAAAATACAGAACTCTTTACCTTCCATATATATGTGTTATATAAGGTATAATTATTAATTAAAAATTAAAAAAACTGGAAAAAAGATATTTGTATATGATAGCAGACAGCCTTTTACTTTGCACACATCACAGTGTGACATGCCAGGAAAATGACAGTCTGAAATTTTAAGCCTTTTAATTGCTTTATTTTTGTGTTATTATGACTATAATACCTCTTGAAAATACTTCCAAGAATATTTTTTATTAGAATGTAAGAAAGAAAATTACATTATATAACATTAAATAGAAATTTTATTGTGCGGACTGCAATTTCCGTATTTTGTGATATTGACCCCAAAGAACTTTTGTCTATTTTCTGTAAAAGATGTACAGCTTAAATTATAATCGATTCCTTACTCAAAACAATCTTTCGTAATTCTCGTGTCCTTGAAAATCAGCTTAAATAAAAAATTTGCGACTGAAAGATGCGATGTTTTTATAAGAAAAGAGGAAACATTCCTCGATTGCTTTCTATCGGAATAAAAATCCAGTGCTGGGAAAAAGTTTAGGACCACCAACAAAAACAGTAAAGCTCTTATTTTAATGCAAGAACAGTATCATTGCAAAATTATACACATAAAGTTGTATAACTTTATAAGTTTTGTTATTTGTTTTAAATAACAATAATATATTTTTTAAGAATAAGCAAAAATTAATTTCAAGGTAATACAATTTCGTGGTAAAAAGTTAAAACCAGTATATTTAAAATCTGAATTACAGATGTAAATGATTTGTATATTAATTTTTAGTACTACATTTATTGTTTCCCCTTAAGGGGGCTGGTCACTCAGCTTCCGATTTCTCCTCATCAATGTAAAGTCTATGGGCATTTGATGCATTCGTATATTTAAAATATCTCCTCGGGAAATGAATATTTTTAACTTCTATTTTTTGTGTACACTTCCTAATAGATGTCTCTTTTTTTCTTAGTTCTCAAAATATTTCTAAAGTATAGACTTAATTTAATAGGAAGTGTTAAAATCTTACTCACAGTTCGCCCGCTTTTAACACATAAAATATTAAATTCAGCATATATTTTAGAAATATTTTGAAAACTAAGAAAACTAGTCGGATATGCCAATCCCAAAACTTTCTTCTATCTCATGCGTTTTAATGCTTCAAAATTGTCTAGTACAGAGCCAAAATTAAATGGCAATATATCCCCATCATGAGGATTGTAAAGACATGAATTTCGGTGCATTAGTTCTTGAGATAGGACTATCGCTAAAATCGTGTAAATCATGCAAAATGCAGCATATCAGCGCCACCGGATAGGTGGATTTACACCAAATCTAATAATTAACAACTTATATTAACGTCTAACTGAATTTGAAGTTTGATGAAAATACCTTCATTAATTTTTAAGATAGAGCTATTGCGGAAATCGTGAAAAATTTCACATAGCAGCGCCACCAGTTGAGCGACTAACACCTAAAACTAATTAGCACCAATTTATACTAGGGACTAACTGAATCTGAAGCTTGATGAAAATTCCTGCATTTGTTCTTGACATACAGCTATTGCGGAAATCATGAAAAATGCAGCACAGCAGCGCCACCTATTGGGCGATTTACACCAAAAATTAAATAGGATTCATTTATATCAGGGACTATTTAAATCTGAAGTTTGATGAAAATTCGTGCATTCTTTCTTGAGTTAGAGCTATTGCGATAATCATGAATAATGCAGCATAGCAGCGCCACCTGTTGGGCGATTTTCACCAAAAACTAATCAGCAGCTAACTATATCCTGAATTAACTGAATCTGAAGTTTTATGAAAATCCGTGCAGTAGTTCTTGAGATATAGCTATTGCTGAAATCGGGTAAAATGCCGCATAGCAACGCCACCTGTTGGGCGATTTTCACCAAAAACTAATCAGGACCAGTTTATATTAAGATCTAACTGAATCAAAAGTTTGTGATATTCCGTGCATCAGTTCTTGAGATAGAGCGCCCACAAAATTTTTGTCACATACAGACTCACAGAGTGACAGAGTGACAGACAGACATTTTCTAAAAACCATCAAATCGTGTTCAGGACATTCTAAAACGTATAAATCCGTCGAAAACCGGATCTCGAAAATTTTCACGAATCCAATACTTTCTTCTTGTAAAGATAGAAGAAAGTAAAAAGAGACATCCTTTAAGAAGGGTATATAGAAAAAAGATGTTAAAAATATGAATTCCTCGAGGAGATATTTTAAATATGCGAATGCATCAAAAGTCCATAGACTTAACATTACGGAGGAGAATTCTGAAGCTGAGTGACCAGCCCCCTTAACACTGATGACTTCCAAAAGACGTTTTGGGTAGGATTTGGCCAGTTTTTTACATGTGGAAATAGGTATTTGTTTCCATATTTCCAAAATGGCTGTTTTCAATTCAAGAATCGAATCAAACTGCTTTTCCTTGGTATAAACTTGACGAACAAGGATTCCTCACAAATTTTTTCTATAGTATTTATGCCAGGATTTTTAGATGGAATGGCTAAAGCTTTGATGTTGTTTGCAGATAACCAATCTGAAGTTGACACAGACTTGCGAATAGAAGTGTTATCTTGAAGCAATGCCAAATTCTTATCCATAAGTTCATTTTTAAGTAGGACAAAATTATTTGCAAGAACATTTTGATAGTCAAAGGAGTTCATTTTTGTCTTGTTGAAAACCAAACTTGTTTTTCCTTTTGCATTAAAGCCTTCCCAAATCACGACTGTGCCACCACTTTGTACAAGTTTTGAAAGAAGATATGGCTCACTTGGTAAATCATGCCAGTAAAATCTTAAGGCTAATGTCCCTGCCGGCGAAGGCACTCACGAGCTAATGCTAATCCTATGGGGAGGGATTTTTCTAATATCTCGTTTGCATTTCGACATTTTTAAATATTTTTTTTGCCGTGAGTGTCTTCGCCGGCGGGGACAGGAGCCTTAAATCATCTGTGCCATCAAGGGTGAATATTTTTTCATTCGTAAAAATCAATTTTCGTCATAGATTGAATTTTAAGATATTGGAAGATGCGGATTTTAGTCTTGCATCAATGTGTTGCTTTTATAGTTTTGGCAAGGCTTTTAATTTAGCATAATTCAAGTATTCGGCACTTTTTTAACACACTTCTAACAGTTCTGGAGGTTACTGACAAGGAAGGTCTCCATACGGGCATACTCAGAAACATCTAAAAAAATTACACAATGTTCTTTTCATGTGGATACATGTTTATGAAATTTTTTTTGGCAGAACCTTGATAGAGCATATGTAAAAAAAATAATGAAAATTTCGTTTATTTGGCGATTTATCATCGGTTGGCGATGAAATAAAATTTCAAAAAATACGCTTTTATGTCGTATACTCTTTAAGCAAAAAACCTTTTCTGTTGAATTTGTTTAAATCAGTTTAATTTAAATAACTTTAGTTTTGTCATTAGTTTTGACATATATGTATTTATAATGAAATTTAAATATTATATTTTATTATTTATAACAAAATTTAAATTGATTTAAATTGTTTCAAGCTCAAAAATAAGTCCCATTGAGAACTTTCGACTTGATTTTGTAGCTATGGAAAGAGCCTTTTCTTCGATATGGAAATTTATAAAGGCAGAATTGTTCACGTGGACTTAATTTTTCAACAGCCGTTTAAATTTAAAAAGCTGGCTATAAATTAAAACAAATATTTGCATCTTGCAAAACATAGAAAATACTTTTCCAGTGATAAAATTAAATAACTAAAGCAACCACCAACATGTATGTGTAATATACCGGGTGTCCCAAAAAGGACTGACTGATTTTAAAATTCAATAACTTGCAAACGGTGACAGATATTTAAAAAATTCTTGCAGGAGGGTTATGCATAAGGTCAAAAGTTTTATTACAGTGATTTTCAATTTTAGTTCGATTTACAAACAATAGATGGCGCTGTAAGCAATAGTCGCTAAATACAGGCTCAATTTTTGTTCCTTTATCTTGTTCCATGAAGAAAAAGGAGATGGAAATGTATTATCCGGGCCACGAAGTACCAAAAATCGAGCCTGAATTTAGCGACTATTGCTAACAGCGCCATCTATTGTTTGTAAATCGAACTAAAATTGAAAATCACTGTAATAAAACTTTTGACCTTATGCATAACCCTCCTGCAAGAATTTTTTAAATATCTGTCACCGTTTGCAAGTTATTGAATTTTAAAATCAGTCAGTCCTTTTTGGGACACCCGGTATATATATATAATAAACTCATTCATTAAGTTCAAATCCATAAATACCGCGCATTCTAAAAATCAATTAAGCAAATTTCAGAAGCATTAAAATCGTTTGCTTTTGGAGAGGAAAAATCCTGCTTGCCAAATCGCGTGTCGCTTTCGCATTTTCGCGCCCAATATTCGAAAGTATTTATTTTTTTACAGACTTTCTACTGGAATTCCGCCGCTAAATTTAACTGATCCTTTATTACACACATAAGTAGTTTCACTAGCATTTTTTTCAACCTATTCTGAGTATGCCCAATAAGGAAACCTTCCTTATGAGCTCTAGAGCAGATTTTATGGAAGCCCAGTAGCGTAGTGGTCAGCACGCCTGTTTGGCATGCTACAGGCCGCGAGTTCGGCTCCCGGCTGGGCAAGGTTCACTCAACCTTTCATCCCTTCGGGGTCGATAAAACGGGTACCAAGCTTGCTTGGGAACTAAACACCGAGGGTCTCGCGTTGGGCTGACCACCCGGATGGGCTACATGCTGCATAGCACCTCGGGGCCCAGAGTCAAGTAAACAGAGTTGAGCACTGTAGGCCCTGATCCTTCATGGATCGTACAGCCACAGCCCGATACGCAATAGTTCTAATTTGCGCAATTATTCTACTCAAATTAGAATAATTGCGTATTCTAATTAAATCAGATTAGAATACGCAGAATTTCAAATGCGTATTTTTTGAAATTTTATTTCATCGCCAACCGATGATAAATCGCCAAATAAACGAAATTTTCATTATTTTTTTTACAAAAAACTAAACAGCCACAGGTTTAGTTTTTTGAGAGCAGATTTTATGGTAGAGGAATAAGCACAATCTTGACCCGCTATTCTAAAACCGTCCCGTTTACACCGGGCTGGGAGTTTTGATAGTCACCCGCTTCTTCTATTTCTAACATAATTTACTGGACCATAGAGAAAATTGTGCACAACAGTTTTAAATTTATTTATTTTTAGGACAATTTGCTTTTCAGTCAGCCCGCAGTCTGAAAAAGTCCTTATTTTACACTTTTATTCTTCACTGTTCCCACGAACCACGCTCAAAGCAGTAGTTGCATATCCCAAAACTTCAAATCTAGCGACTACTAACCTATAAACACCAGCACAGATGAGTCCCGCATAAAATACTATTGTCCTGATGTCATCTTATTATGTTAGATTTAAAAGAAGATACTGATCCTAAACTTATTTCCATTTGTTAACCCCTTGGGGACGAGCGACCGGTATTCGTGCCGCATAAGGTGCTCAGAATCAGTGATTATTCTCACCAATAAATTTTTATTGTAAATTTTGCCTTATTTAATCCGAGCATTTTCCCGATTCGATGAGGCAAAAATTTCTGCTTTAATAAACTGGTAATAAAAGATTAAAAATTCTGTAAAAGACGCTCGTCCCGAAGGGGTTAATATTACAAGATTTTAACACTTGTAGGAAAAAAAAAATACTTTTTAACTTTTAGGATTGAATTAAATTCACATATTAAATCAGATATTTGTGTCTAAATTCAAGATATATAACTGTTTTCGGAATTTTATTCTAAACAACAAAATTGGCATGCGGTCTTAACCCTTAAATGCGCAATTTTTACTTTCTTCTATCTTTACAAGAAGAAAGTATTGGTTTCATGAAAATTTTCGAATTCCAGTTTTCGACGGATTTACACGTTTTATGAGTCAGAGATTCCAAAAAACATGTTTTTACAAAATGTCTGTCTGTGAATCTGTCTGTCTGTCTGTCCGTCTGTCTGTCTGTATGTGACACAAATTTTGTGGGCGCTCTATCTCAAAAACTAATGCACGGAATTTCACAAAACTTCATATTTAGTTAGACCTTGATATAAACTGGAACTGATTAGTTTTTGGTGAAAATCGCCCAACAGGTGGCGCTGCTATGCGGCATTTTTAACGATTTCTGCAATAGCTGTATCTCAAGAACTACTGCACGGATTTTCATAAAACTTCAGATTCAGTTATTCCAGGATATAGTTTGGTGCTGATTACTTTTTTGTGAAAATCGCCCAACAGGTGGCGCTGGTATGCTGCATTGTTCATGATTATCGCAATAGCTCTAACTCGAGAAAAAATACACGAATTTTCATTAAACTTCAGATTCAGTTAGTCCCTGATATAAATTAGTGCTGCTTAATTTTTGGTGCAAATCGCCCAACAGGTGGCGTTGCTGTGCTGCATTTTTCACGATTTCCACAAGAGTTGTATCTCAAGAACTATTGCACGGATTTTCATCAAACTTCAGATTTAGTTAGTCCTTGACATGAATTGATGTATAAATTAGTGCTGTTTAATTTTTGGTGTAAATCGCTCAACAGGTGGCGCTGCTATGCTGTATTTTTTGCGATTTCCGCAATAGCTTTGTCTCAAGAACTAATGCTTGGATTTTCAACAAACTTCAGATTCAGGTATACCTTGATATCGTTTAGTGCTGTTTACTTTTGGTGTAAATCGCTCAACAGGTGGCGCTGCTATGCTAATTTTTTTTCAGAATTTCCGCTATAGCTCTATCTCAAGAATTAATGCACGAATTTTCATCAAACTTCAAATTCAGATATACGTTGATATGAATTGGTGCTAAATCGTTGTTATTTCTTGTACTATTTAAATGATTTAATTGACGTGATTTATATAGAAGAAAGTTTTGTGATGGCCACAACATATTAGTTTTTACTATTATTATTAAAGTGACATACTTTTAACATTTAAATGCGCGATTTTTTATTTTGTTTCCAAAAAATTATATATGATTCTCTGAAAGATTTATTACACAGGAAAAATAATGAAAAAAATCAGAGATACATTTTTCATATAATGCGCCAATCTTTTCTTCTGTTGCGCATCTGTAATACAAGTAAAAACTACTGCCGTGTGGCTGTTTTACGCTAAAATATTCCAAATTAGTAAATATTTTAATAAGTATGTCTCCAAATGCCTTATTTTATATAATTGTTTATTTTGTAAAACTTAACTTTTAACCCTTTAATTCCCATGATAGAATGCGTTCTGAAAATTACGTAGTTCAAAGAATCTGACTTCACACCAGAAAGTTTCAATGGTCAATTTAGTTTTATTTAAATACGGAATGTCCGTTATTAATTAAAGCAGATATTGCTATTTTATTTTTCTGATGTGAATTAGGTATATACGAATTAAAAAAATCTATTAAATTCAAAACATTGTTCTCTGCATATATGCAAGGTTGCGCTCTAAAGGGTTAAGGAGTCAGGTACCCTTTGAACTAACCAAATACATGAGATGTGACTTCTGTAAGAATTGCAGTTACTCTATAACTACTCTATAAGAGACTTTTAATTATAAAACTGAAAACACATATTAAGAAAGACTTATTTTAGCAATTAAAGTTGTTAAAAAAAGTATACACATATATTAAGTTTTTAAATATATTTTTAAAGATAATACAATTTTTACGAAAGAATTAATTCTTGCATGCTTTGCGCGCATGATTTTTCCCATTTGAATGGCTAAAACAAAACAAGATTTTTTAATAAGTTCAGATATAATGTGTTTTCAAAATGATCTACAATGAAAAATAATAAAACTTGTAGATCCCGAGAATTTTTTTTAAAAAGAAATTCGAAATATCGAGATTTTTTTTATAAAAAAATAGTCGTGAATTCTAAACATCTTATTTGAGAAACATAATAATGGGTCATTTTGTGCCGCTATATGTTTAATACATTCAGATAAAATTTCGTGAAATTCTAGGTAACCATTTTTCAGAAATCGTGCGCGCAATGATCAAAATCGCTGTTTTGAGAAAATTGACTTTAAAGATTAAACAACCCCTTGATCATATAGAAAAAGCTCAAAGTATTTTAGACATAACTTCTCTTCTAATGCGAATTTTTGTATGGGGTTTGTTTTTAAATGTTTCTAAAGAATCATATTTAATTATAAGCTATTGAAAAAATCGATTTTTGGACTCTTTAAAGCAGTGGTCCCCAACCTTTTTTTGGTCGCGCCCCACCTAAGCATATGTAAAATCATGATGTCCCTCCCCCCTCCCTTCTATATTATATAAATCTTATTACATAAAAAATAAACCATTCCGATCCGAAAACAGCATTAACTCTGATAAATGATTTCACATTCTTTAATTTATCAAAATCATATTTTTATTACAAGTATGTTTTTAACATAACTCTATGAATGCAATGAGGCCATAGATCTTCGCATTTATATCTACAAAAGTTTTATTGTTTTTTGGCAACGTACCTCAAATTTAAAAGTCATAAATAGTCTACATTTTTAACTTCGTAAAATTTCTTGAAATCTATCTCACATTTTGTATTACATCTGATAGAATTGGTACATTTTATAATGGATTTTAATACTTCATTAAGAACAAGTGATATTTGTTTATCACTAAGACTGTATGGATAACATAATTCACAATTAACATTTCCGGATTTTCGCTTTTATCCATTTTAAGTATAACTATTTTTCTTTCCCCTCATGACATACTTCTTTGATATCAGGCTTTCTTTTTTCCGTTATTATTATTTGGCCACAATGTTTTCTCCGATTTTAAATTTTAAAATGCATATGTCATGAAGTATGTTTATATATTGTTTATGTGGTCTGCAGAAGAGCCATAAGAAGTTTACTTTTTACCCATTTCCTTCTGTGATGTTCACGGGGATTTATTATTTTCATAAAAGTAGTACCTCATTTAGATAATTCAAAACATTTTTTAGAATAAACATGTCCAAATAATAAATTTTAGATATATCCTTTAAAAATTTCATTTGTAAAAAGTTCCTTCATTGGGTATATTGCACTATAAAAAAAAAAAAAAAAAAAAAAAAAAAAAAAAAGGTGTGTTTTGCTAAAATAATATTACAACCAGAAAAAATTACAATGATCTTTTAATACAATGGGGCCATAATTAAACTGACGGTACTCAGAGTGTTCTGTAGCGCGATCTAATTGCGAGAATGGCGCCAAATTTTGTTGAAAGATTAAACAAGACGGGGGACGGACTACGCGAAGAAAAAAAGTTAGTTCCAAAAATCACCTCCAGGGGAATATGTGGCGCTGTGTATTCGAAAAAGAGAGTTTCAAAAAATGAAGAATCAATACTGAAATAAAATTACCGTTTATTTAACGAATTTAGGAATGTACGGTAGATTCCTGCAGACATGTTATTCTCTGCTGTTGTAAATGCTGTGCACAGAATGGCCACATCGAACCTGAAGTGGATGTGCTAAATAAACAGTAATTTTATTTCAGTATTGATTCTTCTTTTTTGAAACTCTCTTTTTCGAATACACAGCGCCACGTACTCCCCTGGCGGTGAATTTTGAAACATTTTTTTTTTCTTTTTTGCGTAATCCTTCATCTCCCGTTTTGTTTAATCTTCCTATAAAATTTGGCGCCATTCTCGCAATTAGATCGCGCTACAGAACACTTTGAATACCGTCAGTTTAGTTGTGGCCACCTTGTACAATAAAAAGGTGTCAAATTATTTAAGATAATTTCGCATAATTATTCCGGTATCTGTGTATTTTGAACTTTTAAACGGGAACGTTTCGAAATTATTTTTTATTCAATTATCTTTACTTTTTTTCATCTATTATTTCTATTTTTAAACTACGATACTACTTTCATTAGAAAAAAAATGACAGAATTTTTTTTAATAAGAAATCTGAAATTGCCCCCTTGAAAAGTCATATTGCCCCTCCTGTAGGGCGTACGCCTCCCGTTGGGAACCACTGCTTTAAAGGGTACCTGACCCCTTAAACTTTTTTCCGGCGCTGTACATGTCAATTATATTTACTCACAAATGAAAGTGATTTTTTGAATGTGAACAGCAGATCCGCAGCATAAGCAGAGTTCATGATGAAAAATAGTTAGAATCACTAACGTTGTCTTCATATAAAAAGCGATTATGACTCGCATACAATAGAAAACTTAAAATTTACAAACTTTAAGCTAATGCTGGGTGACCAAAAACAAAAGAAAATATTCATTTCGCGTTAGATCTTTCTAAAAAAAAAAAAAATAAATAAAATAATAATCCTAATAAATGCTAAAGTGTGTGTGAGTGTTTGAGTCAAGTCAACATCCAAACAGATAAATTAATGCGTTTGTGTCTTTACATATAGATAGATACCTGGAAATGCACATAGGTCATGTTTTATTTATTTTGATCAAATACTTCGCCTAATAACTCAAAATTTAAACATTTTTCATCGAGAATCAATTGACATTTTTTCTATTTGATTTAATCACCTTTCTTTTTTCGTTGCCAAAAAACGAAAACCCGGAATAATAATTTCTCATCAATAATTAATTTTCAATTGAAAGATTTTCACGTGAAAAATGAAAATGAAATAAAAAAATATATGAGTATGACGGTATATTGGAAATAAAATGCAAATTTTCAAGTATTTCTTAATAAGATACGATGCATTAAAAGAAATGCATGAGAATATGACGTCATATATGGAAAATAAAACGGATATGCTTTGGTATTGAAATAAAATGGTCTTGAGTTATGGTATCAATATATAAAGAAAATTATTATCAACACTTAATGGTTTATCGTCTACGCAAGGTTAGCATAAATATTTAATTTCTAATTTAAAATTTTAAAAAGGTTAAAAAAAGTTAAAAAAGAAAAAAGGATAGTATATGTCAATAATATGTATCGCAAAATTATCCATGTCGGAAATGACGTCATGACTAGCGGGAAATAGTTATTTTCATTCTTTAAAACTATAAAATTAACTCGACTGCATAATTTTTTTTTAACGCGTGTTAATTGCTATATCCGTTATTTCTAAAAATATGAATATATATATATTTTTTCTTTTTAAGAAAGTTGCATTTTCGTTCGTAAAATATAAAAGTTTAATATAATTGCGTCAAAGAAAAATCATTTTCTCTCGACCAGTATCGAAACTTCATTATAAATAGATATAAATGTACACCCATGTCCGAAAATTAAGCATAAGGGACCGGACGCTCTTGATTTTACACGTTTTGTCGAATATCGACTGAAATTCTGGAGGAATTGTCCTTAAACATCTAGAATGTAAAGAACAGGTTTGACTTCATAAATTTTCAGTAAAGATTTAGTCGGACAATTAAGGGGCTAATAATAAATTTAATAATATAATAATATTTACGATCCCCCTTGTGACAGAAAATGCTCTAAATTGTCTGTTACTGTATCGAATGACTATGTGATGCTGTACGTGATACGCTATGTGATACGTTTGTATTCATTTGTGTAAGCATAGCATGCACATTCGTGAAGATGATAAGATTTCTGTTAAAGATTCGAATTTCTTTTTGTTTATAGCATATAGAGTTTTTCCACCAAATTTAACACCATTTTCCGAAAACTTGAAAAAAGAACAGTAGAAATAATTTACTCCAATTAAAACATAAATATCATGAATATTTGATGAAATATGGGATAATATTTAACTGCGCATGCGTGGAAGATTCCAAAAATTTTATTTCATAATTTGATTGTCAGCTGTTTAGGACAACTTATATAAAAATTCAATCAAATATCGCGAAAATTCAGAAAGATACAGGCGATATTCTGAGTAAATCCCTTATTATCCAGCTACTTTTAGAAAGCAACTCACTATATCGCGAGTATCATTCTGAATTTTTGCGATATTTGGCTGAATTTTTTATTTAAGTTGCCCTAAACAGCTGACTACCAAATTATGATTATCTCATCAAATATTTAATGGATTCATGTTTTAATTGCAGTAAACTGTTTCTACTGTTCTTTTTCAAGTTTTCAGAAAGTGGTGTTAAATTTGGTGGAAAATTCTATATGCTATAAACAACAACAACAACAAAAAAATTTCGAATCTTTCACAGAAATGTTATCATCTTCACGAATGTGCATGTTATGCTTACACAAATGAATAAAAATTTTGAACAGCACCCACATAGTCGTTTGATACACTAACAGACTTGAAACAGGGGAGAGTTTTCTAAATTTTGCGGACATCATTCATCCTCCCCGGGGGGCAAATTTGGAAGAAGAGCTCGGGAGGTGCATAACATGAATGAATGGTCGCAGGCCTTTCCAACAATATATCACATGTGGGGGTCGGCAAAAGTTAGAAAAATGCCCCCCTTTGGGTCTACTATCGCGCCTCCTGGAATACATCCCCCCTCTCTTTGAAATACTGTTTTCAGAAATGTGTTAATGTGCACGGTGACTATATAGAAAAGGACTATTACAATGTAGCAATTTCATAAATTTCACTCAATTATTTCTATGTGAGGGCAAAAACTTATTGATATACACTTCTATAAATTATGAAATATTATCACACTATTGAAATACATTTATCAAATTTCATTTTTATCCTTATAAAGAAATGAGAATCTAAATAAACATAAAAAAGCACACAACACAGAAAAAATTCATATTCAGCCATTGCTCCCTATAGCTGGTAATATGGACACTATTTCGCGGCAACGGCGCGCGGGATCAATTGCTATGTGATTTAGCTTCAAGGCTGCTCTCAACTGCTCTGCTCAACAAGCGCAAAACGTTTTGACACATTAACAAATTCATTTTTTTACGGAAAGATATAAAATTAGAAAGCCTGACCATGGAAGCGTTTTGGAATTGAACCGTGTTTTCCATTTTTTGATCAATAAATTACCTATTGAGTTATAAGCGATTTTGATCACGTGACACGGCATTTTTCTCCTCTTACTGACTGGATTTTCTTCTTTCTTTCGGAAGATCAGTTCAAAATGCCCACGTTGACAGTATTTTATAAAAGATCTATTGCGTTTACAAGAAAACGGGAAAAACAGTTCGATGACATAGTTTCTGAATAACAACACCTTCTAGTTTCATGCGTTTCCGAACAAAAACGAATTAAAACTTATGTCAGAAAGTTAACCCTTTGGATTTGAGAACAGCCTTAACATAGATCTTAGAAAGAGAGAGGTAATAAAGGGACCTGATTTATGAAATTCCATCTGTGGCCTGAGAAATAAAAGGTCAGAATTCTAATGCTTAACCTATGTGCAATAATCTTTAGTAATTGGATTAAATATTGCTGCGATGCATAAAAGCTTCTGCCAGCACTACCTCCTCCGATTACCGCCAAAAGCAATGAATAAGATCAAAACCACCGCGGACGGCGATTATTAAGACACTTGATCTAAAAAAAAAACGGTTTCAGATCCCGACTTGAAGAAACTTGTTTAAAATGGACAGCAACATTTAAAAAAGGAAAAAAAAAAAGCACTTCCAGCATTCTCATTTCAAAATAGGCGAGAATTTGTGACCAATAATTGTATATATTTATGTCACAGGCTAAAGAGAAATCTAGCTATTTGCAAAGAGCCAAAGGCCGTTTGAAAACAAACAAACAGGCTAATTGGAGAATCACCTCCCTTTTTCCAATCACCCGGATATTTTTCAGGCTTATTTGCAAATATCCAATGAAGCTGTAGGCTAATAGGAATGTGATTGTTTATTTTCCACTCAGCCTGATTTTTAGGCTTATTGCAAAGAGTCTTATAGAATCTTCAATATATTTCTAATTCTCAGGCAGACAATCTACTAGTGATCTCTGTTTCCACGCTTCAGGACCTATAACAACAGCAGATCTTAGAACGGCATCATCAATCTTATCTAATGAAAATTCCTGACGTGGAAATTGAAAAGATTCGATCTAGAAATAAGCCACGGCACATAAGTTAAGCCCCATAGGATTTGCATTAAAAGGTTCCAGTTGGTTAAAATTGGCCAAAACTGATCAAAATTCATATATTTTCAAACATTTAGGAAGGGGGTGCGTTCCCCTTTCCCCTCTCTGCTTCCCTTATCCCCTTCACCCATATCAGTAGAAAACTAATGATTAAAATTTTATTATAATAACTTAGTATTCTATTGTTTTCAAAAGAAATTCTTTACTGACGTTTTCCTCGTAACGGGGCAAGTTAAAACCATTAATTATGATCAATTAGAGGCATTTTCTATTAGACATCTTATAGCATACGTAGATAAGCAAAGGGAAAGTTTGCAAACAAATACTCCTGTCAACCAATCCATCATTTTTAGGGTTCCGTACTTAAAAAGTAAAAACGGAACCATTATAAGATCACTCCTGTGTCTGTCCGTCTGTCTGTCTGTCACAGCCATTTTACTCGTAAACTATGGAACGATGAAAGTTCAAATTCGGGGAATTAATAAAGACCATTGACCCACATATTTTCAGATTAATAAACATTCATAAATATATTTAGTAGAAAAGTAGAGGGGCTAATTATGCTACTTGGAAAAAAAAATCTTTTCTTTGTATATCATGTGGGGTATCCTGTGAAAGCTTTTGTAACGCTGAACTCAAAAATACATTCCTTTTAATTTTAGGTATTATATTTTCAAAGATATTGTTGAAAATGTAGCGCAAAAATATGCCCCCCCCCATCTAATTCCGAATCTACTGAAACTAAAATTATGAAAAAATTAGAGGTAGTCGACGTTAATATAAACCTTGCCGGAAAATTATAGCGATTACCCTAGATCACATAGTTTTTGAGTAATTAGCATTTTTCTGTTATACACAAATTTCGATTTACGGGCATTCAGAAAAATTGTTGAGCATCGCAGAATATACCTATTGTTGCAGAAGAATAAAAGCATTGTTGATAATGATTTTCGAAAAAAATCATCGGTAATTAGCCGAGATATTAACCCTTAAAGGTACGGTCAGTTTGGACATACACAAGGACAGGGGCAGCGTACTCTATGCCTAGTTAACGACTTTTAATGATATATATGTGTAATGTAATGTCCAGTACCAGTATAAAAGCAATAAACGTCAAATAGTTAAAAACATACTAATTTAAGGGGTCTCGGGACTCTAAAGAGTGGAAAAAATGAAAAAAAGACCATTTTCAACATTTAATGTCTTAAAATGTATAAGGTTAGTTGGGAAAGCTAATGTTCATTTGAATTAAAGACTGAACTTCTGTAAATGTGTTCAGTTAGGTTCCCTCTATCAGACAGAAATGCTCAAAATTACATTTTAATATTTAAAAATATAAAAAATATGCATATTTCATCTTTCTTTCCTCATGGGTCCAGTTGTCCCCAAAAATGGAGTAACTGGACCAGGGGGGTCTATGTTCCACACGCGTTTATATTTTTTCATATCGGATATCAGGTCCTGTTTGAAAAAGTGTAAACAACTTAAAAAAATTTAAACCAGGCAGATCATGTAAATTATATGTCAATAAACAGCGTTGTAAGGGAAACCTTTGCTGTCAGTGTGCCTAAAAAAAGCCCTAAAAGTGAAAATATTAGATTTATTTATTCCAAAAATATAAAACTTAAGTAAGTACTTATGTACTTTAGTATAGATAATAAGTATAAAAGTCACATGGGTATTTTAAGGAAAAAATAGCAAGGTAAATCTCTGAACAAAAATCTACGTAAGTACTTAAGTACTTTATCTTTATCCAGGGGTCGCATTATATAGGGAAAATTTATTGTTCCTTAAAGAAAGGTGCGATGAAGATATTATTTTCAAAATAGTGGTAGGGACGATAAAAAAAAAAATTGGCAGCTATGCCTATAGAATACTACCCCTGTGTATAGTACAATTTCAAGGTCTGGCTATCTGGCTTTCATGGGCAAGGTATTTGCATTCGTAAAATGTTGAAATAATTTAATGACACCAATATTTACAAGAGAATCTATCTGAAAAGATGTAAAAGTATATTTTCGCGTACTTAATAAAGGTTAAATTTTAATTATAAAATTCAGGTGCCAATGTGGCAATTAGGAATTAAAATTAACTGATGCCATAACGGCATCACCGCCTCTCAAGGGGTCAAGAAATTTGGTTTGATACCACTCAATATGCTTTTTTTTTAAATTTCATTACGTTATTTTAATAAGGTATTCTATCATTTTCTTTATTGTGAGCAAAAACCAATGGAGAAATTTACTTCCTGTAGTAAGAGAAACACAAAAAAATTATTTATAACTATTGGGGTAACTGGATCCAGCATGTCCCAGTTACCCCGGATAGATGTCCCAGTTACCCCATTCTTGAAACATTTATGGGGTAACTGGGACACCGGGCTTACATTTAAAACATGAAGTAAATATTTATAGATACCTAATAATATTAATGTAGTTATATGTCTAATCTTTAAAAAAAAAATTGTTTAATAAAAGTACTTACAGTATTTTAATAAAAATCCGAGGAAGTTCAACCATATTGACGTTGTTTTTAAAAAAAGAAACGTAAATTTTTGACAACCTATCACAGCAAAGTGAGAGTTATGATTGAGTTGATTTAGGACACGTTGTTTTAGGAAGTAGAGATAAAGGGGTATTGCTCACAAAAGCTAAAACTTAAAAAACACCAAGAGTTTTTTATAAAATTGCCTATGGCCCGGTTACCTCGTGGTTCCAGTTACCCCAACAAACGTTATGATTTTAAAACACAATTTTAATTGGGATGAAAGATATAAGTATTTTCTTTCGTTTCATGTATTTAAAAAATTGCAAGATACAGAATTAGTATTTATAGGTGGCTCGAAACTGTTAGACATTTGTCGAACAAAAAATTTGCATAACAGTTTACGCGCAGGATTACAAAATAAATATTGCAACTAGAATGAAAATTTTGGTGCTTACTTATACTTCAGATTGTAATAATTTCCCTGAACTTAAATAAATTTGTATTTAAAGCATTTTTATATTTTTAATGCAATGTTGCATTTAGCTAATACAAAATTTTGAAAATTTCAAGAGTAAAATCGCCTAAAAAATATTTTTTGAACAATAAAAAGGAAATTTTAGGTTCAGTTTATACAGACTAACATGAAATATATGTTTTGAAAATTTCATGAAAAAATATTCAGAAGTTTTTGAGGTATCCTGCGCGTTGTGCCCAAAAAACACCATTTGGAAAATAATGACTTTAAAGTTTCGGAAACGCCGCTTCAGCTATTGAGCGGGTATAATTCTGAAAGCCAAACTTCTGTTCTAATGGGAATTTCAAGGAAACAATTATATCAAAATATTCAGAAAAGATAGGAGTTTAACATCTAAAAAAAAAAAAAAAAAAAAAAAAAAAGAAAAAAAAAATTAAAATTTCTTAAATTTTGAAGTTTTAAGAGTCATGCGACCACTTAATCCTTTCCAACACGGAGTAATTCTATTTATAAACTTTTGAAATAATGAACTGACACCAGAATTTATAAACGAATTTATTAGAAAATGCGAACTTGCTTATTTTCACGTACATGATAAAGGGAAAATTTTAATTAAATATTCTTGGTGCCGTTTGTCTGTTTTGGAATTACAATTAGGTGTCCGTTTTTTAAGGACATCGCCCTCGAAAGATTTAATTAGAATGAATCGCATAAATACTGTGGGATTCGCGATAGTTTGCATTGATTGTATCTCTCAATACGCCTCGAGTGACTTTAAAAGTTAATTAAACACCTATCTGGAAAAACGCGGCACTGACCTAGGCGGCGTTGCAACTTTGAGACCTCAATTCGAAGCGCGTTTAGCACAATGCCAAATTTAAACTTTGAAGAAAGGTTTTGTTTTAGCTACACTGTAGAAATAAAGGTTATTACTACGCTGAATTTAGTTTCATGAAATGCCAAATGAAGTTTAACTATGTACTGCTTTTATTGTCAGTACCAAATTAAGTTCATCATAAACAGATTAGGATAATATTAAAAAGGAGTTATACAAATAGCTATATTGGATATTATTTAGGTTCCATATCTCTTTGAACTTTCATGGTATACCCGATTACACTTTTCTAATATATACAGTTATACCCAATCCTACGTTGTATAGTTTTTTACAAAGTCTTAGTATTCTTTTAGCAATTTTTTTTTCTTTTTTCTTTTTTTTTTAAATACAATTACAAATTTATATATTTATTCTACGGAACCCTCTGTGCGCGAGTAATGCTTCCACTTGACCGTTTATTTCTACTATTGTCCTATTAGTATTTTTTCTTAAAGTTGTGACTATCTTTTTGTGATACCCTGTATACAGATGTGAATAGTACCTGGTACGAAATATATGCAACATACAACATGTATAAAGTTTAATATTAGCCACTTCCACATTATTTGCGAAAAATTTCTATGGGTAGATAGAAGGGGTTCTATCAGTATGATGCTTGCCCTAGATAACCTAAAGGTCCACATAGACCAATAGACCATGGGTGGCCAACTGTGGCACGCTAGACACCACAAAAATTTTATAATAATCATTACATTATTTAATCATCAAATCTCTCCGATTCGAGAAGTCGGCTATTTCTTTAAAATTTTAGTGGTGTGCGGCGTGCCACGGTTGGCCACCCCTGACATAGACGTATCTTTGAACTACTTTCAGTGTCGGCGTCTTTTCTTGTGGTCTTGCGATGTTTTGCATCTTCATTGGCTTTACAAAGAAACTAGTGGACATCCTGCAGGAGGGAGAAGTTTCCTTCAAGTTCGATCTAATCTTTTTAGCTCCTTTTCATCGTTGAATCCATTGCTGAATCTCCCGTTCTTTTGTTAAAAACCACATTTTATTGCATTAGAACGCAGCCTAAGTCGGACCCTGGACACTGCACGTGCCAGCACTTGTCTGGACCTCTACTTTGACTACGTCACTGGTCCGCAATGTGTTAGTATAATGTGTTGTATAACAACGATGTTATCGACATGTTTCTGTAATAATTACTTTCCCCTTTCCTACTGATACATATATTCATTAAATAAAACATTTAACATCGTGATAAGATAGTAGGAACTCAACGACCTCCGTTTCCTACAAATGTCTTTTATCACTTACTTTTCAGCTTTATTCAAATGTAGAATGGGGTTCAAGGTCGACTTTAAGCCGTTCAGAAGGACGAACGTTTTCCTAGTCTTTCGGACATGAGATACCGATAAGGGAACAGTTTGAAAAACTTTTTTTTAAAACACTAATAAGGAAGGAATGATATTTGGAATTACACAGCCGCAACAAATATTTCATGAAAATTCCCTTTCAAAACCTCTATGGAATAAAGTGTAATAAAGACTTTCCAGATTTTTTTCCGGTTCAAGCTCAGCAGAAATGTAAGGATTTATGAATATATATTTACTAAAATTAAGAAGATTATATTTGTCTTTGGGATTTTTTTAGTTTGAGAGGAAATTTTGAAACTGTAATTATCATAAAAAAATGAGTTTAGCATTTTTTTCTTTAAGACGTTTACAAGTCATTATTATTATTTTTAAAATAAATATTTTATAAATCTTAAAGACAGATTAATTTTTCTTCCTTTCTGTACTAAAAAATAATAAAAGTATGCAAAAACAGCTGTTTTTAAAGAAGATATATGTAAGGATTATGGATATAATATGTATATATAAGAGAAAGCATCATTCTTGCAGTAAAAAAGTACCGTTTAGCAAAAAACCGTTTTTCTTTGATACAGTTCCGTTTTTCATTGACGTTTAAAAATCATTATTATTATTTTAAAATAATTTTTTTTTTTTTAAATCTTGAAGACAAATTAATTTTGGACATATATTTAAGAAAAAATAAGAACAAGAATATATTTATTTGTCTTTGGGATATTTTACTTTGAGAGAACATTTTGTAAGTATCATATTTGTAGTAAAAAAGTACCGTTTAGCAAAAAACCATTTGTCTTTGACGTTTAAAAATCATCATTATTATTTTAGAATAAATATTTTTTATCTTAAAGACAAATTAATTTTTCTTCTTTCCTGTACTAAAAAATAATAATAGTATTCAAAAACAGTTGTTTTTTAAAGAAGATATATGTATGGATTTATATTTAAGAAAAAATAAGAACAATAATATATTTACTTATCTTTCGGAATTTTTGCTTTGAGATAAAATTTTAGAAGTGTCATTCTAGGAGTAAAAAAGTACCGTTTAGCATCTTTGTCGTTTAAAAATATTTATTATTATTTTAAAATAAATATTCTTTTAGTCTTAATAAGTTCGGTTGGCACCACTTTAAAAAAGAAAAGTTACTTTTTCTTTAAGGGGTCTTGTACCTTTTAAACGCCTCGAAAATTAACGAAAAACTTCAAAGTTTCAATTAGTCTATCTTCAAAACCTTTTTATGTATAAACATGAAATTTTGGATATTGATTAAAAAGATTGTACTTTGTAATATGCTACCATTAGACATTTATTAGCCTTTTACAGACTTTGGGTATTGTTGAAATCAAAATAGCTCCTTTTTTTACTCCAGAAGTCATTGCATGATATTTTGAGAAAGTATGTATGGATTGCAATGAAATTTGGTAAAGATACTAAACAAATATGTGTGTTTAAAATGAACTACTTTTAAGTATTTACAATGGCAATATTTTCAGTTATGACTATTTTTATTCATTAAGAATATAAAATTTTGTTTTTTTTTTACAAAAATATTTTTTTTTATATAGTCAATGAAATAATTTTGGCCTGAGAGTAGTTCATTTTAAACACACATAAGGTTAGTTGGGGCAACTGGGCCATGATTTTACAATGTGACTCTGGAGCCTCTGACAATTCAGCTTCAAAAAGCTAATGTTCATTTGAATTAAAGTCTGAACTTCTGTAAATGTAATAAAACACTCATACACACATAAATAACGCCTGCATTCAACAGTTAAAGGTATATATAAATATTTATCACTGAATGACATACTGTGGTCCCGGGTTCGATTCCTGGCTCTGGCTAATTTTTCACTCCAGTTGGGTTTATTGTATTTATTGTTTGTATGTCTGTATAATATTTATATATACCTTTAACTGTTGAATGCAGGCGTTATTTATGTGTGTATGAGTGTTTTATTATAATTATCGTAGATCGATGTAATAGTAAAATCTATTCATCGTTGTCCGGTCATCCAAGGCTATCGTATAGAAGGCTGGTGACTTCCCCAACATGGTTTATTAGTGAGAAATTGCTGACTCAGGCATCGGCCGGAGTAGCTCAGTGGTTAGAGCAGCAGTCTTGTATACTGTGGTCCCGGGTTCGATTCCTGGCTCTGGCTAATTTTTCACTCCAGTTGGGTTTATTGTATTTATTGTTTGTATGTCTGTATAATATTTATATATACCTTTTTCTGTAAATGTGTTCAGTTAGGTTCCCTTTATCAGACAGAAATGCTCAAAATTACATTTTAATATTTAAAAATGTAAAAATATGATCATTTCGTCTTTCTTTCCTCATGGGTCCAGTCGTCCTCAAAAATGGGGTAACTGAACCAGGGGGTGGGGCGGTCTATGTTCCACATGCGTTTATTTTTTTTTCATATCGGATATCAGGTCCTGTTTGAATAAGTGTAAACAACTTAAAAAAATTTAAACTAGGCAGATCATGTAAATTATATGTCAATAAACAGCGTTGTAAGGGAAACCTTTGCTGTCAATGTGTCTAAAAAAAGCACTAAAAGTGAAAATATTAGATTTATTTATACCAAAAGCATAAAACTTAAGTAAGTACTTATGTACTTTTGTGTAGATAATAAGTATAAAAGTCACATGGGTATTTTAAGGAAAAAAATAGCAAGGTAAATTTATGAACAAACGGCTACGTAAGTACTTAAGTACTTTATTTTTATCCAGGGGTCGCATTTCATAGGGAAATTTTTATTGTTCCCACCAGAACCCTTAATGAGTTACCTTCATGATCATTTTATTTAACATATTCTAAAGAAAGGTGGGATGAAGATATATTTTTAAAATAGTGGTAGGAACGATAAAAGTTTCCTTATAGAATGCGACCCCTGTATAGTGCAATTTCAAGGTCTGGCTATCTCGCTTTCAGGGGCAAGGTACTTGCATTCGTAAAATGTTGAAATAATTTAATGACACCAATATTTGCAAGAGAATCTATCTGAAAACAAGTAAAAGTATATTTTCGCGTACTTAATAAAGATGAAATTTTCATTATAAAATTCAGGTGCCAAATGTGGCAATTAGGAATTAAAATTAAGTGATGCCATAACGGCATCACCACCTCTCAAGGGGTCAAGAAATTTGGTTTGATACCACTCAATATGCTTTTTTAAAATTTCATTACGTAATTTTAATAAGGTATTCTATCATTTTCTTTATTGTGAGCAATAAACAATGGAGAAATTTATTTCCCGTAGTAAGAGAAACTAAAAAAAATTATTTATAACTATTGGGGTAACTGGATACAGCATGGTCCAGTTATCCCGGATACATGTCCCAGTTACCCCATTCTAGAAAAATTTATGGTGTAACTGGGACACCTTGGGCCGTGAAGATTAGGAATGAAACCAGTACCCGGGTCTGTGCAGAAAATAAGTTAGGCCCGGCCCGGCCCGGCCCGGCCTGAACCTTCAGGAAGAAAGTAAGGCCCGAGCCTTCAGAAAAAAGTATGGCCCTGGCCCGGCCCGGCCCGAGTGCCGTGAATGAAAATAGGCCCGGCCCGCGGCCCGAGCCGGGCTCGGGCTTCGGGCCGGCCCGTGCAGATCTCTAGTACACAGAACTACTTTTTAATTTTGGAACACAGGTTTTCAAGATAAAAATAGCAGACTAAAGTTATCTAGCTATTTTAAACACGCATATGTGCTAATCATCTACATCAAATTTCATAACAATCCATACATCGCACGAAATGACTTACGGAGTAAATAAAAGAGCTAATTTATCTCTAACTAGCTGACGCGCCCGGCGTTGCCCGGGCCGTTATGAATGACCCTTAAAGGAATCTCAGATTTGTATGATTTTATATCTTTAACTCCATTTTGTTTGAATTTATATTTTTAAATGAAAAAATCGCGTAAAATATTGAATTGAAAATATATGCTATTTGGTATTTTATATTTTATGTAATTGGATTTTTGGAGTCTATGCGTACCGAAAACGAGCGAAACCGTGACGAAACACTCGGGTTTTTACTGATTTCGTCGACATTTTTAGACATTTTACTTTATAGAAAAATATTTCTACCCGTCCGAATGTTTCAAATTTTTGTAAGTGATGTAAATCTGGTCTTTTGAAATGCTCTAAAAAGATTGTGTTAAAATACGGACGTTTAGTTACTTTTAGCGTAGAAAACATATCGTCTCCGTGAGGCGCGAAGGGATCTGCGTTCGCCAGTGTCATTGAAAGAAATAAAATTCATATTTTAAAAAACCGATTGCACCATCGATTAGAAGAAACATATTTTTGGTTTGTCGGTACCTCTAAAATTGCGCCCTGGAGGTACAATAAGGAGAAAACGTTTTTCGGAAAAACGACCCTTTTGAATTTTTTTAATTGGTTGACTGCGACATTTTTTTTCGAATTGATTGCGGCATTTGAGATGTAAGAGTACGATCTTTCGGAATATGGCTTTCAATTTTAACTGTACGAGCAGTTTGGTTGATTTAGCTTAAAACAATACTATTAAAAAAAAACAAATAAAATCGAAAGTCGGTTCTCCGCTAGCGTCCGATGCATAAATGGGTTTGTGCGCATGCGCAAGCGCTGTCCTCGACTGGAGATCAAATAGATGACTATTTGATAAGGGTGAGTTGCGATGTTTAATTAATAACTCAACCATTTATTAGAAATTTAAAATTCCGAGTCTCAGGTGCATCAGGAGACACTTTGGGCTACTCTCTCAAAAATTTTCAGCTTCGTACATGCGTAGATTTTGCTACCAGTCTCAGACACACATACACACAGACAGACACACAGCGAAACCAGTGTTGCCGCATCTGGCTGATTTTTTATTTAGGCATTCTGAATTCCCATCAGTAAGTTTTAATAGTTCTTTTTGCTTTATAAGATCATAGTTATTCCATAAATAACTTAACCCCTTAACCTACAATGACGGGCATAGCCCGCGTACGATGATCGAGCCAAATGTAAATTCTTCTTACCACTAAAATTTCACAGTAAATATAGTCTAATTTAATTGTCGAAATTCCATGATTAAACAAGGCGAAAATCTCTATTAAATTTTAGTGGTAGCTATGGATTTGCCAAACCGTGGAGCTGTTAAAAGTAAATCGTAGGTTAAGGGGTTAAAGCAAAATTTCTATTCAAAATTTTCTGGTGGGAATTCAATATATATAAATAAAAAATCCGCCAGATGCGGCAACACTGAGCGAAACTTTCTTTTATTAGTATAGATAATGCACAAATTCTGTAAAAGGTTCTAATGGTAATACATTAAAAATCCTAGTCTGTTTAACACTAGAACCGCCGGAAATTTTACTCAAGTGTTATGAAAATATTTTATACAAGAATATTTATTAAAAACTATCTAACTTATTTATTTAGCTTATTTCTCCGTGGTACATATCAAAGCCTTTGTATATTCAAGGGCTTTAGTACACATTTAACTTACTTTAGAAAGAAATTTCTGGTTCGAATCGAAGTATTTTTACTTGGTACCGGTCAAAATGATCGCTATGGCGGTTCTAGTGTTAATGAATAATCAAACTTTCACGTTTATACTTAAAAAGGTTTTGAAGATACTCTAATTCAAACTTTGAACGCTTTTGTTGATTTTCGTCGCTTTTAAGAGGTAGAAGACCCCTTAAAAGAGGAAATTCGCTGCAAATGTTCCAGTTTGATATTATCTTTTAATCGGACGAAAAAAAACTGATTTGTTATTTTTAAACTTGTGATTAGTTTACTCAGAAATATCATTAATGAAAACTTTAATCAGTGAAGGGAGTAACGTCCTACTTATTAAATCAGTATTAACTAACATGCCCGGTCATCGAAAGAAATAAACAATTTTAAGAGGTAGAAGACCCTTAAAAGCGGAAATTCGCTGCAAATGTTCCAGTTTGGTATTATCTTTTAATCGAATGAAAAAAAAAACTGATTTGTTATTTTTAAACTTGTGATTAGATTACTCAGAAAAATCATTAGTGAAAACTTTAATCAGTGAAGGGAGTAACGACCTACTTATTAACACTAGAAAGCCCGCGAGCAGTCATTTTGACTGCTACCAAATGAATGTACAGTCGAGTCTCTCTATAACGAAACTCCATACATCGAATTTCTCTATATAACGAATTTTTATTAGGAACGGTACCTTTTTCCCATGATCTCATTAAAAACAGTCTCCATATAGCGAAATATCTATCTCCATACAACGAATTTTTTCATAAAATGTTCTTTATTTATTGTTTTAAAAAAGCTTCCAAATCACATGGAATCAATTTTCCATTACTGATTAGTGATTTATCGTTCAGTGCTGAATTTTTTATCTTACTTTTCTACCTTGAATCTCCTTGTTTTTTATGCCCAACGAATTCATCTCCCCCTACCCCTCCCATACACCTTCCACTGTTTCAAGAAGTATGTTTACTTCTTAAAACAGTGTCAATTGGATTGTTACACATATAAGAGCGAGATCAGAGAGGTAATTGAAGTTTAAGGTGAATGAGAATTCAAATGGAGGAAAATGTTCCCGATACAATTTTTCATTCCTTGCTAAAGTGTGAACATTTTTTCGAGAGTGTAACAATTTTGAAATCAAAACAGCGAAAAACTGCAGATTTCTTCGTCTAAAATTAATGTAAGATTTCCTTATGTGATTTTTATTATGCTTTCAAATAAATGTCTGTTCTCTTTTCTTGAAACTGTTTAAATAATTCAGAAATACAATATTAGGTTAATATTTATAGTTAAACATTTCTTAATTAAACACCTGAAAAGTAATTTTTGTTCAAAACTTACACATTAAATAGGAATTTTTACTCATTCTCTATATAACAAATTTCTCGCTATAACGATTTTTTTACTGGAACAATGGATTTCGATATATAGAGACTCGACTGTATCTCGGTTCGAACCAGAAATTTTTTTTATAAAACTAGTTTAAGAGATACAAAGAAAAAAAATATTATTTAATAATTTAAGATAAAAATTCTGGTGTGAAATATTTTCCTAAAATTTGAGTAAAATTCTCTGTCTTTCTAGTGTTAAATCAGTATTAGCTAATATGTCCGGTCATCGAAAGAAATAAACAAAGATTGTAAAACATGTGGCACGTGAAATAAAAAGGCATTAAATATAAGAGAGGTTAAGGGCTTTTTTGGGATTTTGTAATTTACTTTTAAAGTTTTGTGTTTCACCACGTTTCAATGTTATTTCTACTTAGTAGGGTGACCCCGCCAGTGGTTGATACCCTTCCAGTAGTTGATCAAATTTTTGAAATATTGTGCCATTTCCGACGGAAATGAGTTTTCTACGTGGTACTAGACATAATATTATAATATTTTTGTTTGAATGTTGGAGCACCTGTTGTCACATTGTTGCCACCTGCCTGCTGTAAGAGACAGAGCCCGATTATCACAGGGGCACATGGGGCATGTGCCCCGACTTCACATTTTCAGGGGGCCCCAAAATGTTCTTTGTGCACTCTCTGAAAATAAGAATTAATGCAAATTTCCATTTGTAGTTCATAGAAAAAAGTATATTTTTTCCATTCATGTAAATTAAACTACCTCAGTATTTTTCAATAACGACCACGAACTGTAATGTAAACTTCAAAATCCCGAGAACGGGTATTGCATCTAACACGTTTTATTCAGTCTTACAGGTTTACAGCTCACTCTAAAGACCATATAGTGTAGGAGATTTTACCTTTTTATATTTTTGAATGCATTTTTATATGTCTGTAATACATTGTTTTTCGTAAAGTTATGGTTTAAATCGTAAACTACACATAGAGCTGTTTGTCCAAATTATAATGCATGAACTTTTTTGAGAAAAGGGCCCCAACAAGGCCTGTGTGGCCCCGGGCTTAACATAGAGTTAATCAGGCTCTGGTAAGAGAAGCCCTTTTATGAAAATTTTTTTTATTAGAAAGTGTAAACGTTGGATTAATTGGAGACAATTACGGTAAATTAAAACAATCCTCTTCCATCTTGCTTATTTCAAATAATAGTTTTATAAGCATTATTGCTAAGCACAGCCCAAGAATGATATTTTAAAGAATAATTTTTAGATTTTCGATTGATTTCTTCGATTGGTCAACTACTGGGAAAATGGCAATTAAAAAAACTATTTATTTATAATTTTGTTGCTATTTAATTTCAGCAGATTTCATTCTTGCCCATTATAGGGCATTCATTAAGGGTTGTAGAAATCATGTTAGTTTACTTCCAAAACTTAAAAGGAAGGAAATAGAATAAAACCCCCGCAGAACTGACTTTATTTGATCAACAACTGGCTGGGTCACCCCATATACCTGGTGTTTCAAAAATGACGGGTTTATTTAGAAAATGAATTAAAAAAAAAAAAAAAAAGACAAGTCGGAAATTGTACGTGAAACGTGGTAAATGAGGTGCGTTCGTACTATAACTAGTTTTATAAATACTTATATCTTAGTGCAATAGCTGTTGCACTCTTATGCAAAAATGCATCAATACAAAATTTATTACGATTATTTATATTAAATTCTAAATAGGACGTAATCACCATGGCAACCTAGAATCATTACCTATCGTGGGATATCATTAAATTAATGACGTATGATAGGATATTAATAGAGTATTAATAGAAGGAAGAAAACTTTTATTAATATCTTTTTAAATTTTGATTCGATTTTCATAAAATTTGAAATGACTTGGCAAAATTCTGCAACGATTTTATATAAATAGATTTCAAACGATTCGGTAGGACAGTTTTTGCGCTGTTATATGCGGACAGACGGATGGACCGGACGATGAATATAGGTGCTACGTATTTATATAATTGAAGAGCTGAGTGGATGAACATGTTATGCTACATTTTCTAATTTTTTTTTTAGTCTTTTGGATGAAAGCGTTATGAGGTATCCTATCACATGGTGAAGCTAAAATACTAAGATTCTATTTAGTCTTGAAGATTTAAGAGATTATTCATTAATATTTAATATTTTAATACTTAATAATGTCAATAATATTAATAATTTTTATTATTTGAAAATTCAATATGAATAAGTTTTTCTGAGAGAGTTTAGTACCATAGCTGTTAATATTTTAAACACATGGTATCAAACAGAAAATAAATCATTAAAATTTACAGCAAAAACTTTCACCTCAAATTTCTTGAAATGTAATTTTTGTTACTTAACATGATCTTCCACTTAGCTCTTCAATTACGAACGCTCCTAAAAAGGGCAAGCGATGGAAATGGATCACTTGCTGGAATGTACTTGAGGAAAGAAGCAAATTTTTAGAAATAGAATAAGATCTAAGTAATTTAATAGAAGAATAGTAGAAATAAAACAATATAGGGGAAGGAAGGATAAAGTGGCCACTCTAAGGTTCGAAGAATTTTTAAAACTTTTTCAATTCCTACCATTAGTTCACACTCTCCCTATATATATATATATATATATTTATTTATATATCTTGTTCAAATTTTCAATCGTTAGTAAAATACTTATTATTCATCCTATCAAGTTAAAATAAATTTTTTAAAACTTGTACTGGATGACAATTGATGTTAATACAGTTTTTTCAAATATTAATTCATTAATTAAATTTTAATTAATTAATTTTAGTCTTACATGGGAAACAAAATGGCGGCCATTGGTTATTGGAGCATTTAATGCATCTTCATATTTATAAGGGGGGTTACCGTAGGGAGTACCCTGTTCTGTCGCCAAATACCGCCAATTTTGTCGCCAAAAGTGGCGCCAACCTTGCGATATCTCTAATATTTCGCCAAATTCCCATAGACTTCCATTGTAAACCTACTTGCTTATAGAAAATCAACAAATTGAGATGTTTTAATGCAACAAAAATTAATATTAGCTTAAGGGATTATATTAAAATTTTCTTTGATGAACTAAGTAGGAATTGACTTTAAAAACAAAATTTTTATATTACTTGTTATTCAGCAAAGTTCTAGAAACAAATGTCAGTAGTAACTATAATAATTGTAGTTTCATTTGCTATTCTACTTAAAAAAAAAAAAAAAAAAAAAAAAAAAAATTAAGATGTACACGTTACTTTAAAAGAAAAATTAGAAAATGGCTACTTTGCCCCACTAGGCTGGGCAAAGTCCCCAGCAGGACGGGCAAACTGCAAATGTCGAAAGTAAGCCTTTCTCTGAAGAAATTATTGCCCGACCTGTCTTCTTTCTTAAAAAAACTTTTGAGTAGTACTGTGTTATGAACACGGAATGAAAAATCGTTTCTGGGTAAAGTACCCATATTGCCCCGTCTCCCGTCTCTTCGTGGCCAATTTGTCCGCAATGGCGCCATTACAAAAACTGTGGCCTAAGTATCTAATATACACGACTTAGCGTTTTCAAACACACATCATTTAAAAGGTTATTTCATACTGATCAAACAGTATAAGAGAAAATAATTACATATAACAATACAATGAGTTAAAAACTAGAAAAATGTAGCCTTCCGATTCTAAACAGCAGACAATATTACCAGTGTCTGTGATGACTGTTTCGCCCAGCTCCAGTGAGGCGGGGACACTATACAGCGGAAAAAACTCAAATGGCCACTTCCCCCTTCCTACCCCAATATTTTTTAAATAAACAAGCCATTTTTTGGAGTCATGATATTTGCTTAAACTGTCAGATGTTTTGGACTAGAAATATAAGGTTATATGTTGATTTTTCCATTGCACTAGTCACACTTAAGTCGTGTTTCAAGTGATGGGTTAATTTACAATTTTTGTTTTTTAAATATTTACTAACATAATCAGTTTATACAGTATATTTTTATGCGAAACTATATAAAAACTGTATCCATGAACGTAATAAATATAAAAGATAAAATCGAATAACAAGAAAGTAAGTACCGTCAAGTACTTTGGGGCATTTTTTTCTGGTTCCACTCACATTTCCATTATTAAAAAATCCCTGCCGGCCCGGCCTACAGGCAGAGGTAGATTTCGAAGTCAAATATACTAATTTCACAAACAAAAACTAAATCATGATTATAGATAAATCCACTTTAACAATTTTATCTGGCCGCTCTTGACGAGTTTTTATTTCATTTTCATATAATAGCTGGTTTTATCAGAATCATGTTAGGGCGGTATTCAAAAAAATACTTTTCCATGCTCAACAACTCGAAATTTTCTGGCATAATTCCAGATTCATTTTTAATTTAAAAAAAATATGAAACTTGCTGACGTGATTTTTGAAGAGATTTATAAGCGACCTGTGTTTTTATTTTTTGTTCAATTAATTAAAACTTGATATATAAACAATTATTTTCTCAGAAGGACAATATTTTTCGTTTCTAACACAATCGCTTCGGGAAATTCCGTTCAAAATGCCCACTTTAACATCATTTTTTGAAATATATTCTGCCTCTATCTAAAAATCGATTATTACTGTACATTATATAGTTTCTGAATAAGCGAATCTACCAATTAAATGCGTTTGAGAGCAAAAATGAATTTAAAAACCAGTCAGAAAATAAGCAGTTTGGATTTAAGCGCATCCTTAATACAATGATTTTTCCAACACAATCCGCTTCGGTAAATTCGGTTCAAAATGCCCTTTTTAACAGCATTTAAAAAAATATATTCTGCCCCTATCAGAAAATCGACCATTACGGTACATTATATAGTTTCTGAGTAAGAAAACGTACCAATTGGAAGCCTTTGAGAGCAAAAACGAATTGTAAAATGAGTCAGAAAATAAGCAGTTTGGATTTGAATACACCCTTACTAAGATCATTTTTTACTTCAACCGGTATGTATTTTTAATTTGTTTTTGCTCTAAGAATTGGTCCTATCCAAAACTTGTCTATATAGATGTTGTAGACAATATTAAGAAGATATATGATAAATTCATGGGGATTTTATATCTTTTGAATTGACGGAGTTATGGATTTTTTTCTTCTTCAAACCCCCTTTTTGTTTTCGTTTTTAATTTTTTTTTGCGGTACGAATTGGTCCTATCAAAAACTTGTGAATATAAAAGTTATAGATAATGTTAAGGAAATTCATGATAAAATTAATTGGATTTGATATCTTGAGAATTGACGAAGTTATGGATTTTTTTCTTCTTCAAACGCTCTTTTTGTTTTCGTTTTTAATTTTTTTGGCGGTACGAATTGCTCCTATCAAAAACTTGTGAATATAAAAGTTTTAGATAATGTTAAGGAGATTTATAATAAAATTAATTGAATTTGATATCTTGAGAATTGACGAAGTTATGAATTTTTTTCTCCCAAAAACCCTATTTTTTGCGCCCCTTGAGCCCATTTTTAACTTTATCAAAAATCTGTGATACATAAATTTTTGGCCCTATTTTTAGAAGTAATAAAAACTTTAAACTGATTTGATATGTACAAAAATTAAGAAGTTATGGGGGTTTTTCTGTTTTCACAAAACCCCTCCCTATTTCCCTCCCCTTGGTCCGATTTTGCCCATTAACGAACTTGACCGAGATTTTATGCCCATTGATTTTATGTATCAGTTTGGAAGAGATTGGTGCAGAATTACGAAAGTTATCGTGTCCAGAAGAAAGTGATATATATATATAGATAGATAGATAGATAGATAGATAGATAGATAGATAGATAGATATATATATATAAAGTTTTTTACTGAGGGTTGTTTTGGGTTCTAGGGGTCATGATCGGTGTAGATCTGCAAAAATTTTTCAGAAATTCCAACATAGGAACGATCCCAATAGGTAGTATTTCATACGAAATCTACCTAAAAATATTATATGTGATTTTTCAACGTCGAAATGGAGTTGTAAACAATTAACATGAAACAATGAAGCAAACTGTATGGTTTTGATGAGGAAATTTTTAATTTTTTAATTTTTTAACTATTTTTAAAGTTTTGGACCGAAGTAGCCCCTGCTAAGGGCTTCTTTGGTCCATTCACTTAGTTTCATATAAAATGAATTCATTTCATATGTAAATGAATACATTTTTATGGGAACTCCCTTGCAATAGCATTTTCTAATAAATTAACACTGCAAACTCGATAAACAAAAGTTTTTTTTAAACATTTAAAGACAATAAACCAATTGTTAATATTAAGGAAACGAGAAACAGTTTTCGTCATGTTATCCTCAGCAACTGGAACAAAAACAATTAATGTAACATTTTGATACAGTAGCATTTGAAAAAAATGTTACTTAAAACATGTTTTAAGAGATTTGGTTGTATAAAAGGCATTTCTAAGTAACTGAGTCTATTTTCGGACCAAAACAGGCCTGGCACAAAGTAGCCCCGAAATACTAG
This sequence comes from Maratus speciosus, assembly GCA_963932465.1. Classification (NCBI taxonomy): domain Eukaryota; kingdom Metazoa; phylum Arthropoda; class Arachnida; order Araneae; family Salticidae; genus Maratus; species Maratus speciosus. Next base: position 256,193,257 of record OZ010794.1, on the reverse strand, counting down.
TTTTCATGTTAGCTTTATGAAAACTTAAACATTTTCTGCCAAAATAAAAAGTTAAAGGAAAAATTATGATCACACATGGGTTACAGGTTACTAAAGGTAATATTTTGACACTTACCTTATTTGTATCTCTTATCAAGATTGTTTCACAATAGAAAGTTTGGAGAGTTAAAATCTACACACGAAAACAGTTGTTTACAAACACATTCAGTGTTGCCACTAAAAAAATTAAACTACCTCCAAACTATTCAAATACCTTATAGTAGGCTATAAATTATTTTTCAAGGGCAAAAACTCCAAATTATCTTGTATTGTTTCTTTAATACAAAGAGTAAAAACTTTTTTAATGTGATGGACCAAAATAACCCCGCAAGGACCAAAGTAGCCCCGGTTGACGGTATACTTAATCTCTTCGCGACCAGTGCTATATAAAAGGCTCAAAACTTTTGATTATTCCAACCAGTAACTTTTAAACGAAATTTTAAGAAATGAAATCAATGATTTACTGCGTTTAAATTAGGCAGTATTTATTTAGTACGTGCAATATTGTGTACGCTATATTGGCACTAATCAACGGATATTTGGATACAGCTCCTGATCTTTTTGCTCAATTTTGGAAACAACTGATTTCGAGCTTATTCTACCGTCGATAATTTTCAGAATTTTCAAGCTATGTTTTTGAGACTTTCATAAAAGTTGCTCTATACACTTAGCTAATACATTATGCACATTATATTTTGATTGTATTCACGCGTGCGCAGTGAAACATTATTTAGTAAAGCTGCTCATTTTACCTCCAATTTTTATTATTTTTTAATTCTGATTGCAGGGTACTGTGTACAATGTTGTTTGTCATAGTTTCTGTAAAGAACATTTTTTTTTTTATATTAAGAACTCTGCAAATTATAAGCAAAGGACGTGGCAAAATTTGGGACTCTTTTATAAAAACCTTAATTTCTTGACTAGTATACATGCTAGCCTCATAAACATGAACACAGTTTATTATAACAAGCCTCTTAATCATGTTATAGAGTTTGAACGCTTTTGCTACAATAGTTTGTACAGGGTTATCCAAAAGATATTAGTTGTTTTTCAATTCGTTGACGGTCCTCCATGGGGTTTCGGGAAAAAATATTCACGGAAATATATGACATCTATATTTTCTTTACACACCTGGAGTTTCAGGATAATTTCTTTTGTATTTTTTTAGATATTTAACAAAACGTCTAAAATCGCAAGTGACCGGTCATCATTGGTCATATAGTGTATATGTATTTGGGGCATTCTCACAACCTTTTGACTTTCATGTCCCTGAGTAATAATTTTTATTTTAATACACTTTTTTTGTGTTTTTTTTATTTCATATACTGGGGAACATCCCATTGCATGATTGCATATCAATATTAACGAGATAAATAAGTTTTGGACGATGTTGGGGGTCCAAATACCACGAAAACTCCTCTACCGTCCCGTGTCCCTGATGCTGATTTTTAAGTTTGGAGCTGTCTGTATAAAATTGTTTCAGTAAAAGTAATTCGATGCAATTTTTTTCCGAAACTGGGACAATTGTTTTATAGAAATATGTAGCAAAAAATTAACCTGCACACATTTTTACAGTTGATATTATTTTTTGAAATCTGTCCCTGAGTTTTTCATCCTTACCGTCCCTCTTGCTAAACTTATACAGAAAGTCACTTCAGATGCAGCCACAGAATTTTTTACAAGTTTTTTCTCATGCAGAAGTATGCTAGAGAAGGAATGTCTAAAATTCTTTGACAGGAAATTTACTGCAGAATTTAAATCAGCATTTAAATATCAATTTCAAGATTGTGCCTTTATGGTAGTCTTACAGTCCACAAGGTTTATTCCTGCACTTTTCGAGGTGAATAAAATAAAAAAAAAATTTAATCCAATGTTAACAACTGCTTCTAAAAATCAATGAACATTGTGGCTATCACTTAGTCTTAACATGATTTTCCTAAAAATAGGTGGTAATTTTCCTTACTGTTCCATCCTTACCGTGACTTTTTTTACCATTTCGTCCCTTTTTTCCTATACCATCCCCTTTTTTTACCTTACCGTCCCTTCTTTAACACAATGTTATACCAAAATTTTGTACTAAAAACTCTACATTGTTATTATTTCTTATTTGAATGTCCTGTGGGTACTATGCAAATTCATTATAAGTAAAAATTTAGAAGAAAATAAAAAGTTATAAAGGTAAAATGGTAAGGAAAATTAAACTCGCAAGTTTAATTTAAACCTCAGTTAAATAAAAAAATTTTCGCTGCTGACCATTTTTTCTTTATTTTGAATCATTAAGTCTTTCGTCTATCAGAATAAAATGTTATTTTAGCAAGTTTAATTTCGCCAGATTCCCCCCCCCCCCCCCGAAAAAAAGTCAAAAGATTGTGAGAATGCCCCATATACCAGTTCAACATTTGACACATGCATGATTTTTAACGATTTTAATGTAATTGTCTCTTACCCATTCAATTGGATTTAGTAAGCCAAATTTCATTTTTTCTAGCAAATTACCTTTTTCACAAAAATAACAAAATTAAAAGAACTGAGACTATTTTTCTTGTGATCAATCTGATAATGTACCTTAAAAAAGAAAAAAAAAGGGTTAACCCATTTATTCGATTGAGCCGTCAGGACTTGTTTTCCTTATAATCTTTATTATTTACATTTTCCATCATTGGTTACATTTTATCATGCAGAAAAAAATTCTGCATTGAAGGTGAAAGTTTAAAATTTCAACTATTAAAAGTGGCTGTTGAAAAAGTTTTTTCCTCACTCACTTTTGAAGGGTGCTGATACGAAAAAGCCTTTCAAAACGAACGCACAAGGACGACTGGAGCTTCAGTGCGAGCCGGAAGCAGACAGTCATGTTAGGCGAAACGCTTGGTAGGAAATACATCTAAAAATAAAACTGATTTATCTCCCCATTTCAAAAGCTCAGTTTTTTCAAGCGGCTAGGAATAAATATCAAGGAAAAACACACAACAGTATTACGTCACAAAATTAGAATAATCTCTTCTCCTTAGATACAAAAGCCGTTACGTAAGTATAATTCAGTTTAAAAATCTAAATTAATTAATGTATTACCAGCGGGGAAAACCAAGTTATGCTCGGTTTAAAGAGACGGTGGATATTAATTTTTTTTTTCTTTTTTAATTTTCATCATAGAAATATGAAATTTTGTGCAAATATATTTCAACATAAGCATGTAGAATACTTTAAAAGAATTTTCTAATCTTAAGATTAAAAAAAAAAAATTAAAATTTTAAAATGTACCATGCGTCTTAATTTTTACCCGACTGCCAAGAAGGGTTATGTATTTCACGTGTATCTGGGTATGTGGATTTCTTTATACCCTCGAAACATCCCAACGGCTGGATGGATTTTAATGAATGAGGTCTCTATCGATTCGTCTTAACCGTCCGATGGTTATAGGCTAGGTTTTGTTTTCATAAATTCAAAATGGCGGTAGAGACGAAAAATAAGTTTACGCACACTATTGAGTGGCATTTCATTGGATAGGTCTTTCAAAATGAAGACGATGTTTCATTGACTATTTTATAGTCAGAAGCTCCGTTTCAATATTACACAACCTGGAAGTTGTGTAGGTAGGATCTCTAGCTTTACTGCAACTCTAACTATCATAGACATCTATAGACCTCATCAAAACAGTGTTTATAGATAGGAACTAACCATTAAACACAACTTAAAAGTCATTAATGCAAGTAAAAAAAAAAAAAAAAAAAAAGAATAGGTAAGTAATATAAAAAACAGTTTTACACTGATGAGAAATAATTAATTAGTTCGCTTTTTACGCAGTCGGGTTTTTTGATTTTTTAAATTTAATTTTTACTTGTTGAGATATTTTCTCGATTTTACATTTTAATCTGTTAAAACTCTATTACAAACAAATCTGCGTATCGATTTTTTAATCCCTTGAATAGATTATATTTTAGAGATTTTTTTTCTGAATTCCATATCGATTTTCATCGAAATTTTGCCTTTTAAGAAGTTAGGAATAAAATTTAACCTTTAATTGGTGAGGTGGGGGTGTTTTGCACCCCAGAGAAATTTAAATTCTGAAATATTGCCATTTACATTACTAGATGGACTGTACACTTACATGTATATAGGTACACTTACAGTACTTTTTCAGTTGTTTTTATACAGGTGAATAATGCAAAATTCGCAGGAAATATTCTTATTTTAATTCTCTAAATTTTGTGGAGTGCACAAGAAATCAAATTTTGGGGTTACACACACCCCACTTCACCACTTACGTTATAAAACAAGTTAGAAATTGCCCGTCAAACGTAGCAAATGAGGCGCGTTCTATACTAGTTCGTACTATAACTAGTTTTATAAATATTTTTTGCACCCCATATTGTACTAAATGTGTATTTTTTTTTTTTTTTTTTTTTTTTTTTGCACTTCATAAGTGTCTGTAACGTCATTAAAATGCACTTGCCATAATTTTTTCATATTGGCCGTTATGTAACGGAAAACTTTTGACTGTCCCTGTAATTAAACTATACATCCGATTTTCATAAAATATGGAATGGCTCGACAAAATTTTGCAACAATTATATATTTAAAATTTCAGACCATTCGGAAGGCTGTAACATCATTAAAATGCACTTGCAATAATTTTTCCCCATTGGCCGTAATGTAACGGAAAACTTTTGACTGTCCCTGTAATTAAACTACACTTCCGATTTTCATGAAATTTGAAATGACTCGACAAAATTTTGCGACAATTATATATTTAAAATTTCAGACCATTGTGAATGCTGTAACATCATTAAAATGCGCTTGCAATATTTTTTTCCCATTGGCCGTAATGTAACGGAAAACTTTTGACTGTCACTGTAATTAAACTACACTTCCGATTTTCATGAAATTTGAAATGACTCGACAAAATTTTTCAACAATTATATATCTAAAATTTCAGACCATTCGGAAGGCTGTAACATCATTAAAATGCACTTGCAGTAATTTTTCCCCATTGGCCGTAATGTAACGGAAAACTTTTGACTGTCACTGTAATTAAACTACACTTCCGATTTTCATGAAATTTGAAATGACTCGACAAAATTTTTCAACAATTATATATCTAAAATTTCAGACCATTCGGAAGGCTGTAACATCATTAAAATGCACTTGCAATAATTTTTCCCCATTGGCCGTAATGTAACGGAAAACTTTTGACTGTCACTGTAATTAAACTACACTTCCGATTTTCATGAAATTTGGAATGACTCGACAAAATTTTTCAACAATTATATATCTAAAATTTCAGACCATTCGGAAGGCTGTAACATCATTAAAATGCACTTGCAATAATTTTTCCCCATTGGCCGTAATGTGACGGAAAACTTTTGACTGTCACTGTAATTAAACTACACTTCCGATTTTCATGAAATTTGAAATGACTCGACAAAATTTTTCAACAATTATATATCTAAAATTTCAGACCATTCGGAAGGCTGTAACATCATTAAAATGCACTTGCAATAATTTTTCCCCATTGGCCGTAATGTAACGGAAAACTTTTGACTGTCACTGTAATTAAACTACACTTCCGATTTTCATGAAATTTGGAATGACTCGACAAAATTTTTCAACAATTATATATCTAAAATTTCAGACCATTCGGAAGGCTGTAACATCATTAAAATGCACTTGCAATAATTTTTCCCCATTGGCCGTAATGTGACGGAAAACTTTTGACTGTCACTGTAATTAAACTACACTTCCGATTTTCATGAAATTTGAAATGACTCGACAAAATTTTTCAACAATTATCTAAAATTTCAGACCATTTGGAAGGCTGTAACATCATTAAAATGCACTTGCAATAATTTTTCCCCATTGGCCGTAATGTAACGGAAAACTTTTGACTGTCACTGTAATTAAACTACACTTCCGATTTTCATGAAATTTGAAATGACTCGACAAAATTTTTCAACAATTATATATCTAAAATTTCAGACCATTCGGAAGGCTGTAACATCATTAAAATGCACTTGCAATAATTTTTCCCCATTGGCCGTAATGTAACGGAAAACTTTTGACTGTCACTGTAATTAAACTACACTTCCGATTTTCATGAAATTTGAAATGACTCGAAAAATTTTTTCAACAATTATATATTTAAAATTTTAGACCATTCGGTTGGGTAGTTTATGCTCGGTTATTTGCGGACAGACGGACGGACAGACAGACAGGCAGACGGATGGACTGAACGACGACTATAGGTGCTACGTATTTATATAATTACGAACGCACCTAAAAATCACCTCAGCACTTAAGGGTTAATTATCTTCATGAAGTTGAATTAATTTTATAATGCATACAGTTTCTTTGTAAGCAATATCAGGATTCTTCCTTATAAATTTCATGAATTTTGATAAAAAATTAAGAAGCATGGAGCAGTTCAAAAATCTAAAAATCTTGAAAAATCAGTTTTCAGAAAAACAGATTTAAAGTAATATTAAAAGGTAAAAAAATTGTCAGAAAGGTCAAAAATTTATGTACAAAATTTATTATGTACCACTTATAACTTTACGAAAAATCGTCGCATATGCAAACGCTATTTAACTAATGACTCAATACAAACTGGAGAATGATAATACGTACTAAAAGAAATTTCGGTTTTTGGGTTGATTTTTGCTCAAATTAAAGCCCGCGGTCCCCTTAAAAGACTTTGTGTTGAACTGAATATAGCAATAAATTCCCGCTGTATTATTGCGATAAAGCATTTTATTTTATAACAGTATTATTTACAGAAACAATCAATATTAAAAGTATGTACATATTTCTAAATTTTACATTACTTACATATTTACAATGAAAGGGTCTTCCAAACTGCATTTTTAGTTGGAATCAGGGCTGCGGAGTCGGCGGGAAAAATAGACGACTCCGACTCCGGGAATTTTGGCAGATCCGACTCCGACTCCGACTCCTTCTCTCAAAAATGGGCCGACTCCGACTCCAACAACGCAAACCTACTTGTAAAATGGACGACTTCGACTCCGACTCTTTCGCTCAAAAATGAGCCCGACTCCGACTCCGACTCCGCAGCCCTGGTTGGAATCGGATTGGTTGAATCATGTATCTAGGACTCTATCGGGAAATTGTAGAAAGTTACTTCAGATTCTGAAAGCCAGTTATTTCGCCAAAATTTGGCGATATTCTTTCACTTGGCGCCAAGAATGTCTTTTGGCAATGACAATCTTGAAAGCCGATTTTCCCGCCAAATGTCGCCAATATTTGGTGAAATGTTGAGAACTTTGCGACTTCGTTTGCTGCCAACTGTTCAACAACTTAATAACTAAATAAGATTAATAAGTTAAAACACTTAAACTTGCTCAATGATTACACATGGAAACACAATGGAAAACCGCATTGATCCATTCATATAATTGATCAAGACTCGACAGGAATCTTTCGTCTCCAGACTTTTAAACATTTGAACATCATATTTATCTTGAAGACGACTGCAGAAGCAGTTCGAAACGTCGATATTAAGCTTTATCGTTAATTTTATTTGTACAACTCCATGTAAAAGTTCTTGTTCATATGTGCTATTGAGCAAGTTTAAGTGTTTTAACGTATAAATCTTATTTAACATATTTTGTGGAGCAATTGTCCTACATATTTGTTAACTTAATAAGTGCTTTCAATCTTCATTCCGATTGAAATGCATTGACCCGTAGACTTCTCAAATGACCCACTAATTGAATTTTCTCGATTATGCGATTTAGTCCAATGGTATTCTCGTATCCCAAAACGGAAGAATACAAAATTTAGTCAAAATCGTTAGAGCCGATTTCTAGATAAAATTTGCCTACACACAAGATTTGCTCGCATTATAATATTGATGATAAACTCGCATTAATACGTCACATATAAGCAGTAGCGCCATCTTTTGAAAAACATAGAGGGGGCTCAAATTTTTTTGAGTAACTTAAAACATACATTTATTTTTCCCCTTAGTGCGTGTGCATAGAGAGAGGGACGGGAGGAATCGAATCACTAAAGATGATAATTCGAAATCAAATTATGTTTTTTCTAAGCAAAATACAAGATTATTATAATTTAATTATAGTTTAACCCTTAAATGCATAGTGATGCATATCTGCATCACTTTTTATCTAACTCTAAGCAACGCATTTATATACAAATATTAATCCAGTAAAATTTACAAAAATATACTACTAAATAAAGTTAAAAGTCTATCTTAAAATTTCTGGTCTCTAATCTTTAATACAAAATAAAAAACATAATTCTAAAAGAATAATTCATGCATTAGGGTTAAGTTTTACAAAGCAAACAATTATATAAAAAATAAGGTATTTAGATTCTATATACTTATTAAAATATTTACTAATTTGCGATATTTTAGTTATGACAGTAGTTTTTACTTATATTGCAGATGTCCAACATAAGAAAAGGCATTATACGAAAAATGTATATCTGATTTTTTTCATTACTAGGGGGCTCGGTCCCCTACGAGCTACGCTCGCCAACCCCCGTCCAGATTCCGTAGACTCTAAATGCACGCTAATTTGATCGGCTTTAAAAAGATTTCGAAAGATTGAATTATAATTTAAAACACAGTGGCGATCTCCCTATAAACGGATTTTTATTCATTTCTCTTTGATTGGGGAATTTTAACGCCAAATCCGCTGCGCTACTACTTGATTATCCCATCGACCAATTTCGCCAAATTATATAAATCGCCAAACTACTCGCCAAATTATACAAATTGACATAATTTTTATTTTAAATAACGAAAGAACAAATAAATTAGTACAGCATTAATAAAAATACAAATAAGACGTCGAAATAAAAATAACTTGATGACGTAGACACGTGTAACAACATTTCAAAATAAGCTAATATAAAAGGAATTAAGTAAACAGTCTTTGTCTCCTGGTATTTTTTAACAAAGCGAAAAGAAAGTTCTTTTAAATGAGACATTTTAAATTAATCGTTTTTAATCTGACCTAATTTTGACCAAGCTATTCTTTCTCTTTAAAATATTCACGTGAAAATACTTTTGTTAGAAATGAAATATTATTTGCGCTTTCCTAACAAAAGTAGTTGAAAAGATCCTCTCAAAATATCAAATAAATGTCTAGTGCAATTTCTAAATTTAAACCGTTTTGCAATATTTTGTGTTCATTTTATGTAATAACTGTAATGTGACGTAAATATGACGTAATTCCTCCTATTTAAGACTTCTAACGCATGTTAATGAATTTATTATTTTACAGTATCCTTTCTCTTTTAAAATTCACGTGTATACTTTTTATGACGTAATTTTTAATAAGTTCCTGCTTGTTGTACATAATTATTTAATTCTAATTCCAAATTATTTTATCTGTTTATAATAGTCACGTGTAAATAAATTTTTAATTTGAAGCAAACATTATTGTTTGCGCTGTTTATACATTTGGCAACAGTATAAATTAATACCATCTCTCTATTCTAAAAAAAAGTAACTACCGCTGTCACCGCCGCCGCCGGTTTTGAATTTTTTGTGACCGGAGGTCTTTCTTCGTTAATATTAAAAAAACTGTTGCATACAAAAATATGAAAATAGGTAGTATTATAGAAAAATGTTTGATAAACACGCTGATGCAGACAGTTTTCAAATCGAAGAATTATTTTAAGAGATATTTAATGCCAAAGTTGGACAAAATCGTTCCATTAAAAAAGTTTTATAGGAGCAAAAACTGTTCATAGGAATTTAATCATTTTAGATCATTTTATGCGTCAGAATTTCCCGGTGTGCAGACTTCAGTTAGTTTTTTAATTTGAATAATTTTTCGAGGTTTTATTTCTATTTTAAATTCAAATTTTCAGCATTTCGAGAGATATTTTTTACAAATTTTAGAAGATTGTATTAATTTAAACTGTTGCCAACTGTATAAACAGCGCAAACAATAATGTTTGCTTCAAATTAAAAATTTATTTTACACGTGACTATTATAAACAAAAAAAATATAAAAAGCAGGAATTCATTGAAAATTACGTCATAAAAACTATAGTTACACGTGAATTTTAAAAGAGAAAGAATCCTTCTATATATAAAAAAAAGTTTTGATTTGGAAATGGACAAATGAGAATCTGTGTAGATATTCCCGGCAGATCAGCATCCAATTTGAATGCTTAAGCATGGCCTTTCTTCGTTAATATTAAAAAAACTGTTGCATACAAAAATATGAAAATCGGTAGTATTATAGGAAAATGCTTGATAAACACGCTGATGCAGACAGTTTTCAAATCGAAGAATTATTTTAAGAGATATTTAATGCCAAAGTTGGACAAAATCGTTCCATTAAAAAAGTTTTATAAGAGCAAAAACTGTACATAGCAATTTAATCATTTTTAGATCATTTTATGCGTCACAATTTCCGGGTGTGCAGATGCATTTAATTTTTTAATTTGACTCATTTTTTGAGGTTTTATTCCTATTTTAAATTCAAATTTTCAGCATTTCGAGAGATATTTTTTACACACTAGGGGGCTCGGCCCCCTACGAGCTACGCTCGCCAACCCCCGTCCAGACACCGCAGGCTCTAAATGCACGCTAATTTGATCGGGTTTAAAAAGATTTCGAAAGATTGAATTATAATTTAAAAAACAGTGGCGATCTCCCTATAAACGAATTTCTATTCATTTCTCTTTGATTGGGGAATTTTAACGCCAAATCCGCTGCGGTACTACTTGATTATCCCGTAGACCAATTTCGCCAAATTATATAAATCGCCAAACCACTCGCCAAATTATACAAACTGACATAATTTTTTTTTTTAAATAACGAAAGAACAAATAAATTCGTACAACATTAATAAAAATACAAATAAAACGTCGAAATAAAAATAACTTGATGACGTAGACACGTGTAACAACATTTCAAAATAAGCTAATATAAAAGGAATTAAGTAAACAGAGTCTTTGTCTCCTGGTATTTTTTAACAAAGCGAAAAGAAAGTTCTTTTAAATGACACATTTTAAATTAATCGTTTTTAATCTGACGTAATTTTTACCAAGCTATTCTTTCTCTTTTAAATAATCGCGTGAAAGTACTTTTGTTAGCAATGAAATATTATTTGCGCTTTCCTAACAAAAATAGTTGAAAATATCCTCTCAAAATATTAAATAAATGTCTAGCGCAATTTCTAAATTTAAACTTTTTTGCAATATTATTTTGTGTTCATTTTATGTAATAACTATAATGTGACGTAAATATGACGTAATTTCTCCTAAGACTTCTAACGCATGTTAATGAATTTATTATTTTACAATATCCTTTCTCTTTTAAAATTCACGTGTATACTTTTTATGACGTAATTTTCAAAAAGTTCCTGCTTTTTTTACATAATTATTTAATTCTAATTTGAAAGTTTTTTCCTGTTTATAATAGTCACGTGTAAATAAATTTTTAATTTGAAGCAAACATTATTGCTTGCGCTTTTTATACAGTTGGCAACAGTTTGAATTAGTACAATTTTCTGAAATCTGTAAAAAATATCTCTCGAAATGCTGAAAATTTGAATTTAAAATAGAAATAAAACCTGAAAGAATGAGTCAAAATAAAAAAATTAATGCAATCTGCACTCCGGCAAATTCTAACGCATAAAATGATCTAAAAATGATTACACTGCCATGTATAGTTTTTGCTGCTATAAAACTTTTTTAATGGAACGATTTTGTCCAACTTTGGCATTAAATATATCTTAAAATAATTCTTCGATTTGAAAACTGTCTGCATCAGCGTGTTTATCAAACATTTCTGTATAAAACCACTGTTTTTCATATTTTTGTATGCATTATTTTGCTTAATATTAACGAAGAAAGACCTCCGGTCACAAAAAATTCAAAACCGGCGGCGGCGGTGACAGCGGTAGTTACTTTTTTTTAGAATAGAGAGATTTTAGAAAATTGTATTAATTTAAACTGTTGCCAACTGTATAAACAGCGCAAACTATAATGTTTGCTTCAAATTAAAAATTTATTCTACACGTGACTATTATAAACAGAAAATATAAAAAGCAGGAACCCATTGAAAATTACGTCATAAAAACTATACACGTGAATTTTAAAAGAGAAATACTATTGTAAAATAATAAATTCATTAACATGCGTTAGTAATCTTAAATAGGAGAATTTACGTCACATTTACGTCACATTACACTTGTTACGTAAAATGAACAAAAAATAATATTGCAAAACAGTTTAAATTTAAAAACTGCGCGAGACATTTGATATTTTAAGATGATCATAATATTTCATTTCTATCAAAAGTATTTTTACGTGAATATTAAAAATAGAAAGAAAAGTTTGGTGAAAATTACGTCAGATTATAATTCTCAGATTCAAATTATAATTCAATCTTCCGAAATCTTTTTAAAGCCGATCAAATTAGCGTGCTGTTAGAGTCTGCGGTGTCTGAATGGGGGTTGACGAGCGTAGCTCGTAGGGGGCAAAGCCCCCTAGTTTTCTAAAATAATGTAAAAAATATCTCTCAAAATGCTGAAAATTTGAATTTAAAATAGAAATAAAACCTCCACAAATGAGTCAAATTAAAAAAATTAATGCAATCTGCACACCGGCAAATTCTAACGCATAAAATGATCTAAAAATGATTACATTCTCATGTATAGTTTTTGCTGCTATAAAAGTTTTTTAATGGAGCGATTTTGTCCAACTTTAGCATTAAATATCTCTTTAATTAATTCTTCGATTTGAAAACTGTCTGCATCAGCGTGTTTATCAAACATTTCTCTATAATACCACCGATTTTCATATTTTTGTACGCAATATTTTTCTTAATATTAACGAAGAAAGACCTCCTGTCACAAAAAATTTAAAACCGGCGGCGGCGGTGACAGCGGTAGTTACTTTTTTTTAGAACAGAGAGAGAGATTTTTCCTATGTAATAAACCTTTCTGAGAATCATATATAATTTTTTCGAAACAAAATAAAAAATCATGCATATAAGGGTTAACCCCTTGAGGGGCGGTGAGATAAAATATATCCCATCTAATTTAAACAAGATTCTCACCGGAAAATTTTAACTAAATTTTATTTTTTTAACTTTGGAGGAAAATCATTAAAAAAAAAATTGCTTTTCCTTATTTAAAAATAAAATTTTTTTTTATTATTCCGGTGAGAATACAATATTTAGAGACATTTTTGTTTGCCCCTCAAGGCGTTAATAAATAATTTTATTAAATTATATTCTCACAATTTCGTCCTTATAAATACATTATTATAAACAGCATAAAAAATGCAAAGTGTTGAAAGTGCAAAAAACTAAATGTCAAGAAAAACATACATTTTAGTTACTTAATTGCTTTATCGATTCAAGACATTAAAACAGATGGCAAAATATGCAGGAAATTTGTTTTTGAGACAAATTTAATTATACAACTGCTGTATGGGGCTTTCCGTGCTCCCTGTAAGTCTAATTGATGGCCTTACTATTTTTCAAACCAAATTATTTTGAGGACTTTAAGAAAACCAATTTTCATTTCAGTGATTAAATAATGAAACTAGAAAAGAGAAATTCTGCTTTTTCAGAATTTAGTGTCACCCCCGATGACAAAAAAATATATGTATACAAATGTAGATACAGTAGAGTCCCGATTATTCGAGTTAATCGAACTTATACCTTTGGAATGGATCATTTTCTTCTGATGGACTGATCGCTTCCATTATTAGGAAACGGTCATTATAAATGAAGTATTTGGTGAAGATGAAAGAGCAGTCGTAAAAAGTTAGAACTCTGATTTCCTGGTCAGAAAGGGGGGGGGGGGATAGCCATAATAAAAAAAAATATGACCGTACCGGGGGCTAATAAATGAATAACGAAATAAATCAGTGGAAATTGTGTTGGCGGAGAGATTAAATTATTGGTTGGGCTCGCACCCTAAGTTGTCGCCACTGCATATTAGACTAACTGATTAGACTACACTCCATAAGCGCATGTTCAGAAAATTTTGAAAAGAATTCTGAATATTCATCTCATGAGATACAGTAGAGCACCGATTATCGTAACTCCAATTAGCCGAACTTCCAATTATCCGAACAGCCAATTATCCGAACAGCCAATTATCCGAACAGCCTATTTCTCTCAACAAAAAAAATTTTAAACCAAACTTCCAATTATCCGAACAGCCTATTTCTCTAAAAAATTTTTTGTAATGATGATGAGGTTGTGAATGAGATTTAAGATAAAAAAGAAATTGAAGAAATGAAAACGAATGCTCTGGAAATGACCCAGATCCTTCACATAACGAAGCCTTTGAATGTTGGAAACAGCTCAAACGGCTATGAAATAGCTCAAACGGTAGAAGAACTTTGATCCTATTCAACTAACGTATTTAAGAAGAATTCGAGATATGGCCATTGGAAAGAATATCTTCTTTGAAGCTGGCAACAATCAAAAGCTTTTTTGTTCAAATTAAAAATCTTTGGAGTTCAGAAAATTATAAAAAGAGAAAAAGAAAAATTTAAATGATAGAAAAGTAAACAAAACAAAACAAAACAACAAAAAAAAAACAGTTTTTAAACATGCTATCACTAACTGGTGCTGCCAGTCCTAAGCCTTGACAAAGTGTGAAGGTTTTAGTATAGTCAGGAACATTCCTTAAATTGTCTGTCCATTTATCCGAACTAGGTTCGGTCCCGACTTGTTCGGATAATCGGCGCTCTACTGTATATATATATTTATAATAAAAATTCCTGCAGAATCTCTATATATCTCCCGTATAAAAAAAAAAAAAGATTAAAATTTCGTTTTTTTCGTCGATTTATCGCCGGTTGGCAACGCAATGAAATACCAAAATATACACTTTTATGCTAAATACAATTTAAGGTAAAATTTTTCTACTCTTCGTATTAAACTAGTTTAAGTAAGTTTAACTTAAATAAGTACATTTATGTAGCTACATATTTCTCGTATACATTTATATATTTAATGAAATTTGACGGTCCTATTATACGGTTTTGAACAAAATTTAAGAAATGAAATAGTTTTTCAATGAGCAGCTTTAAAAGTGAGACGAATTCTAGTCCTGTTTCCTTCAAAGAAAAAATAAAAAAATGTTACTCACATAATATACACATACACAGCTCAACACATACACAGCCCAACACATACACATGGTCATACATAGTCGAGGATGGCCACCCAGGGAAACCCAGCAAATGCTTTAGAATTTTAGTGCAATCCCTGGGGGAAGACACCAGAACCGAACCGTCCCGCCTTCCGATGCCGAAAATTTATTTTCATTGAACTTCATGTACAGGTTCAGCAATATTTACAAGATATTATAGTACAGAACAATTTATGCAAGTTTAAGTAATTACCACTAAGTTTAAATTTATGTATTGGATTAAATATGATAAAAGAATGAGTAAATAATAAATAAATGACCATGGAAGGGCTGTGTAACAAAAATAAATGATGATATTTCAAGATACTTAGAGCAATAGAAAATAGGAGCTAAAGAAAAATAATTTCAGATAATTTTGCAAAGATAAACACTCTTCTAGTTAATATCCTCAAACTCTTCAAGATAAATTCCTCAAATTTTTCAATGCTTGAAAGTTATTGAAAAGTTACACAGTACCACAGCTAAATTTCTCCCCCACGTAGAACTAGCCAAAAAATTTCCAGTTTTTGAAATAATACTTAAGTGAGTTATACACTTAAAAAGTGTTTTGAGATAAGAGGCAACATTCAATGAGGGAGCGAAACTTCTAAATATTTCTAATGGTCATTTTGTAGAGATCAATATTTAAGTATTTACATATTTAACAACACAGCACAAGTAAGAATGAATTATATTTTTAGGATTAGTATTTACAAAAACAACAGCACACTAAAATACTTAATTTAGTTAAACTAAACTTAGAAAGATAATTTAAGTAATTTGGTAATTAGATTTAAAGTAAATGATAAGATATTTAAAATAAGTACGATAAAATAATTTGTAATTAATATAACATTTGGCGAGGGTTTATTGGTAACCCAACATATAGATGAAAGTTTAGAGTTTTTAATATTAACGGTTGGCAGCACCCCCGCCATACCAACCAGTACTCATGGAATCACTTTTATCATTATTCTGATTAGCATTTCTGTATTTCATTTGATAAAGAAATGTAGGACACTGCGGCGAGTCTGCTGTATGAATATGATAGTTCTCAAAACTTAAGCAGTTTGTACAGTTTTTAAGTTCTGGTTTATCAATGTTTATGCAGTTCTTAGTTGGGTGACCCATTGCGCAATAAGCACAAATGGAATCTCTCTTACACAATTTTTCCGAGTGTCCATAGATCTGGCAATTAGCAAAACGAATTATCGGTTTGTAGAGATGAATACTACATTGACGCAGTTCCACATAGAGAAATCCCATTCTGAGAAAGATATTTGAAGTTGGACTGTCCATCTCGAGAACCAACTGGTAATTATTTGATTTTGTTTTCTGTATTACCTTGTAGGTTTTCATTAGTAAGTTATTTTTAAAGTTAGGATGTAGTTTTATTAAGTTGTTTATGTATTTGTTCTTGGGAATTCCTGTTATTATTATTCGTTTGGTGTTGTATTTACTGTAATTAATTTCTATTTTACTTTGTAGCTCTTCAATTTTTTCAATACTTAAATAAATTTCCTTCAACTGAACTTCTGCATATGTTTTTATGATAATCGTTTTCTTGTTTCGTGATGTCTTACTGAAAAATAATGGCAAAATATCAGATTCAAGTAGTTTTGTGTTTATGATGTCACGTATCTCTGTTACTGAAGTACCTTCTAGACACCTTATAAGGATCGTTGCCTCTGTAAATGTATTCTCTTCCCATGTGTTGCTCTTCTCCGATGTATGCTCTTTATAATTTTCTTCATAACTTTTATCTATTTTTATTGATGTTTCTTTTAATATATTTTCTAATTTTAGAAGTTTTTCTTCTATCATCATGATTTCTGTTTCTTTTATTATTTGCATTTTCAGGTGTTCTCCATAGGGACCCTCCACATGTTTTCCTTCTCCTTCTTTCCTATGAGTTAGTTCAGCTACTCCCATCTGAGGAACTGTACTATTTTTGTTTTCTTTATCTTTTTGTTCTTTTGTAATAATAGTTGTCTGAGTACTTCTAGTCGTTGTTTTAATGATGGTTGTTGTTGCTTTATTTGAAAATTCTTTTTTGTTTATTTTAACTTTTTGTTGTTGTTGTTGTAATTCTTTCTGAAGATTCTCAATTTTTGCGATTTTATTGGCTATCTCATTTTGTTTACCTATTAGTCTCGTTTCTAACTTTTTGTCATACATAGTCGAAGAAACCACAGGCTCTAAAACACGCTAATTTGTTCTGCTTTTAAAAAAAGATTCCGGACGATTGAATTTTAATTAAACGATCAATGGCGATGTCCTGTAATACATATAAACTAAAATACAGGGTGCCCACTCTTAACGGTGTCCAATGGCTAATTTCTAAACCGTTAGTCATAGACATATAGTTCGAATTCCAAAAATGTTTTAAATGAGGTAAAGAAATAATGTAAAAGCGATTTTGTTCAATAAAAACGATTTTTAAAAAAATTACGAAATTTAAATTTTTATACGGTCCCCCGGTCCTAAAAATTATATTTAATAAAAAATTACAAAAGAGTCCCGTTCATATAAAATTAAATTTGACCGAGTTATAAAACTTTAAAAATGCATGACGTTACCACTTTTCTGCATCTGAACACAGATGAGTTTCGCCATGCTTTGAGGGGTTATATACCAAGTGCTTAAAGTATTCGAAGAACTTATTTCATGTGTATCTGCGATTTGAAGAAAAAAAATCGTACAACCATTACGATTGAGGTAACTTTTATTAAGTTTCAGATTGAATAAAATAATTGTATTTTAACGTATGTTTTATTGTGTAAGGATTTGAGACTGTTTCTTTTCATGATTTCTTTTAACAAAAATTATGTTATTTTGATCAGTTTTTATTTAACTTCAACGATCGTAGGTATGTTTTTCCAGTTCGAAATTTGTACTCGAACTTTAACTCACTTTCAAATATCTGATCGAGATTAAATTTTACATACTGACGTAAATCCGACGACAATCTAATATTATGATTTTCGGTGGTTACCATTTATACTTATTTTACAGGATAACACAAAAAAATTCGAATAGATTACCGCCAAGAAGTTTAAGAAAAGGTTTTATATTAGATAAAACAAGACTGCGATGGTTGTGTTTTTTAACTTTTGTGTATTTTTTAACACTGAATCCGAAAATTACCTTAGTTTTTAACAATCATGTCAGGATTTTTCGCAAATCATAAATTGTCAAAGTTAAAAAATAACAAAAATCGGATGCTATAAAATAGAGGAGATGAATGTATTTTTTAACTTTTTGTAATTGATTTTTATGCACTTTTTAAGCACGGAATCTGAAAATGACCTTACATTTTAACTATCATATTTAAATTTTTTTGCAAATCGTAAATGTCAAAGTTAAAATATAGCGAAAATCTGATACCATAAAACAGATGTAATTTTTTAAAAATTTAATTTAATTTAATTTAATTCAATAATTTATTCAATATTTTGTCTTATACTGGGATTCTTACAGCTGAACAGCTGAGGGTTCCGATGAGGTGGAGGAGAAGGTTCAATTTTAACTTTGAATTTTTTAACTTTGAAATTTACAATTTGTGAAAAATCCTGACTTGATGGTTAAAAATGAAAGTCATTTACGGATTCAGCTGTAAAAAAGTACATAAAAATTAATTATCAAAAGTTAAAAACACAGCAATGACATATATTTTATAGTATCAAATTTTCGTTATTTTTTCTCTTTACAAACTTTAAAATTTACGATTTGCAAAAAATCTTTACCTGATGGTAAAAAACGAAGGTCAATTTCGGATTCAGCGGTACATAATACATAAGAATCAATTATTAAAAGATAAAACTGTTAATTTTCATCATTTTATTAACAAAAATTCTGTTTTTTTTTTCGTCTTATGTTTTTATTATAAATTGTATATTTTGCATTAATATGTCAGAATAATTAAAGACTTCAAATTTATATTGCAGTGTTAATTTTACTCTCAGCCATTTTCTTAGTATAGTTGACGAAATTATATTTCTACTAAATTTGTGAATGACCCTTTTTGGTTTGGTTTTAGTGCCCCACCGTAGTGGAGATTGCTTTTGGGGCCTATAGCAACTATGACTTTTCGCCTCGAATGATCCTTATTATATACAGAAACAACAACAAGTCATAACAATTTTTATTTCTTGTTCCATTACATATTTATATCACTACAAAGCGACATTCACAAATACATCCATGTCTTACCCGAGGACCCGAACCCGGGACCCCGCCGTGGCAGCAGCTGTCGCTACCGACCACGCCACTGGGCGATTGAATGACATCTAATTTGCAGCAAAAAATAAACAGTTATTACTCGATCAATTTTAATCGTAGAATAACGGGACTTTTTTTTCCATCTTATTTGTATGTGTAAGAGGAAATTTTTTACTACATATAATTTATAGGGCCGAGGGGCCGTATAAAAATTTAAATTTCGTATTTTTTAAGAAATGTTTTTATTGACCCAAATTGCTTTTAAAATATTTCTTTACCTTATTTAAAACATTTTTGTAGTTGGAACTATATGTCTATGGCTAACGGTTTAGGAATTAGTCATTGGATACCGCTGAGAGTGGACACCCAGTATAATAAGTATTATTACTAGAAAGATTTATGATATAACCAAAAATTTCAATTTTTTTTTTAAATTGACGTCTTTTGTATATTGAATATTTCTTTTAGAATTTTTAGGTGAACAGCTTTGGAATTTTTCATGTTTTTGTTGTTTTGTTTTTAAAAAAGATGAATTTCAGTGTAACCAAGTTTTTCTTCATAAGATCGTAAAAATTTCTTTCTTTGCAAAAGTAATAAAAGAAATTTACTTTTTTTTACCTGACTGCCAAGAAGGGTTATGTGTTTCACGCGTATCTGGGTATGTGGATTTCTTTATACCCTCGAAACATCCCAACGGCTGGATGGATTTTAATGAATGAGCTCTCAATCGATTCGTCTTAACCGTCCGATGGTTATATGCTAGCATGGGCGTACCCAAGGGGGGGGGGGCTGATGGGGCTACAGCCCCCCCCGAAATTTTCGAAAGTGATATGAAAAAGTGCTGCTTTTTCGTCTTTCTTTTTTGGAAAATTTTTTAATTTTTTTCGATCATACAGCGGACTAACCCTTCTCATTAGTCCCATATTAGCCCACATTGACAACAAAGAAGAGAAAGGGGGCAGACGGGATTACAGCCCCCCCCCCCTTCTCCCGAAATAGTCGAAAAAATAAATGAAAAAGTAATTTTCCTTACTTTTTTAAGATAAATCTCTAATTTTTTCTTCTGTCATACAGCAAAATAGACATTCTCGTTAACACCATATTAGTCCACATTGACATCACAGTATACCCAAAGATGGGGAGGGGGCTGATGGAATTTCAGCCCCCTCCTCTCGAAATGGTCGAAAATGAAATGATAAAATAGTGCTGAATTTTTTCTGCCTGTTTAAGATAAATTTATATTTTTTCCCCTATCGTTTAACAGACTATGCGCTTCCTTCGCTTTAGTTCCATAGTAGTCCATATTGACACCAAAGAAGAGAAAGGGGACTGATGGGGTTAGAGCACCCCCCCCCCCTCCTCTCCAAATCCAGAATTAGTCGAAAAATTAAATGAAAAAAGTGTTTTTTTCTTACTTTTTTTAAGATAAATCTGTCATTTTTTCATCTGCCATACAGCAAAATAGCCATTCTTGTTAACTCCATATTAGTCCACATTGACATCACAGCATACCCAAAGAGGGGGAGGGCGCTGCTGGAATTACAGCCCCCCCCCCTCTCGAAATAGTAGAAAATGAAATGAAAAAAATAGTGCTGATGTTTTTCTGTCTGTTTTAGATAAATTTGCATTTCCTCCCCTATCATTCAACAGACTAGCTGCTCCCTTCGCTGTAGTTCCATATTAGTGTACAATGACACCACAAAATACCCAAAAATGTAAAAGGGGGCTAATGGGGTTACAAACCTCCCCCCAAAAAGTCGAACATGAAATGAAAAAGTGCTGACATTTTTCTTTTTGTTTGAGATAAATTTGTATTTCCCCCCTATCATTCAACAGACTAGCCGCTCTCTTCTCTTTAGTTCCATACTAATGCACAGTGGCACCACATTACACCCAAAGAGGTAAAAGGGGCTAATGGGGGTGCCCCCTTCCTAAATAGTCGAAAATGAAATGAAAAAAAAAGCTGATTTTTTTTCTTCGAGTTTGAGATAAATTTGTAATTTTTATTCTGCCATACAGCAAAATAGCCATTCTCGTTAACTCTATATTTGTCCACAATATGATCACAGCTTACCCAAAGAAGGGGATGCGGCTGATGGGCTTGCAACCCCCTCCTCCCGAAATAGTTGAAAAAAAATCATTGCTTTTTTTCTTTCTGTTTGAGATCAATTTGCATTTTTTTTCTCCTATTATTCAACAGACTAAGCACACTCTTCTGTTTAGTTCCACATTAGTGCACAGTGACACCACATTATACCCAAAGGAGTAGAAAGGGGGTGATGGGGTTACAGACCTATCCCAAAATAGTTGAAAATGAAATGAAAAATGTGCTGATTTTTTTCTTTTTGTTTGAGATAAATTGGTAATGAAATTGTTTTATGCAATACAACGAGCTAGACTTTCTGGCTAGTCTCAAATCAGCGCACAGTTACACTACAGTATACCCAATGAGGGAAAGGGGCTGATGGGGTTATAGGCCCCCTTTCGATGTAATCAAAACTGAAGAAAAAATTCCTGTTTATTTTACTTTCTTTTGAGATAAAATTTAATTTTTTTTTTCTGCGACGCAGCTATTCTGGTTAGCCTCATATACTAGTGCACAGTGATTCCTCAGCATATATCCAAACAAGTCGATGGCAACGGGGGTTATGAGGTTACAGCTCCATCCCACCTCCGAAGAGATTGCAGTGAAATGAAAAAAGGGCTGATATTCCTTTTTTTTCAAATAAATTTGTTTTATTTTCTGGTATGCCACGAATTTGTTTTTCTTGTTAATCCAGTATCCTCCTCAGTCCTACGACCAAATTTACTTGAAACCAAAAAATCAATTTTCAAATGACTGAAAAATAGCTCCATGCTTGTTTTACTGGATAAATGAAAACGTATTTGGTCAGTTCAAGAGATCTACAAGTAAATTCGACAAATCTAAAAGTAGCTTAATTTAAGGACTTTTTTAATTTCTCTCACAATCGGCGGGCGTCAAGATTTTCAATGCGGAAGTATGTTAATGCGCAGTAACACTACAGCTAATCTCAAGTCGATTTCGGCTAAATCGGAAATCCGGTGCGGAAGAGTTGACTGTAAAAGCAGCTTTCATTTTTCAGTCGCATCTCCATGCCAAAAATTTGTGTTTTTTTCACGAAATTTGCGTTTTCTCTGCGGTCCTTTGAAGAAATTAGCTTTTTCTGCGGCTTTTTGCCGAAATTCACGTTTTTTTACGCACTCCTTCGTCGAAATTTGTGTTTTTTCTGCGTTTATGATGAAATTCATGTTTTTTTCGCGGATTTTTGCCGAAATTCGCGGTTTTTTTTCTACGAAATCCTTCGTCGAAATTTGCTTTTTTTCTGCGTCTATTTTGACGAAATTCGCATTTTTTCTCGTGTTTTTGATGAAATTAGCTTTTTTTCTGCGGCTCTTTGACGAAATTCGCGTTTACTTTGACGAAAGTAGCGTTTTTTCGCAGCTGTTTGACGAAATTCGCTTTTTCCCACAGTCTTTTAACGAAATTCACGTTTTTCTGTGGCCCTGCTTTTTCTTTTTTTGCGATCCTTTAACGAAATTCGCGTTTTTCCGCTTCACTTTGACGGAATACGTGTTTTATAGCGATGCTTTGTCGAAATTTCGTTTTTTCTGCAGCCCTTTGACGAAATTCGCGTTTTTCCGAAGTCATTTGCCGAATTGCGCGTTTTTTTACGCAATTCTTCGTCCAAATTTGCGTTTTTTCTCGTCTTTTTGATGAATTTCGCGTTTTTTTTGCGATCCCTTAAGAAATTAGTTTTTTATCGCAACCCTTTGACGGAATAAGTGTTTTAGGCGATGTTTTTTTCGAAATTCGCGTTTTTTCCGCGACCTTTTTTTGGAAATTCGCGTTTTTTCCGCGACCTTTTTCTCGAAATTCGCGTTTTTTTCTGCGGCCCTTTGACGAAATTTGCGTTTTTTTTTTCGAGATCCTTTGTCGAAATTTGCTTTTTTCCGATGCTTTTTGACGAAATTCGCTTTTTCCGCAGCCTTCTCACGAAATTCACGTTTTTCTGTGGCTCTTCTTTGTGACACTGCTTTTTTGCGATCGTTTAACGAAATTCGCATTTTTCCGTTTCCCTTTGACGGAATGCATGTTTTTTTAGCGATCCTTTGTCGAAATTTGCATTTTCTGCGGCACTTTGATGAAATTCGCGTTTTTTCTGTGGTCATTAGCCGAAATTTGTGTTCTTTATGCAATCCTTCCTCGAAATTTGCGTTTTGTCCGCGACTTTTTGACGAAATTTGCGCTTTTTCTCGTATTTTTCATGAATTTTGCGTTTTTCTGCGGCTTTTGACGAAATTCACGTTTTTTCTGTGTCCCTTTGACGAAAATCGCATTTTTTCCGCTTTCTTTTGAACGAATGCGTGCTTTTTTAGCGATCCTTTGTCGAAATTTACGTTTTTTTCTGCAGCCTTTTGACGAAATACGCGTTTTTTCTGAGGTCATTTGTCGAAATTCGCGTTTTTTTTACGCAATCCTTCGTCGAAATTTGCGTTTTTCTCGGCTTTTTGATGAAATTCGCGTTTTTTGTGATCCTTTACGAAATTAGCTTTTTTCGCAGCCCTTTGACGGAATGCGTGTTTTAAGCAATCTTTTTTTCGAAATTCGCGTTTTTTCTGCTGCCCTTTGACGAAATTCGCATTCTTTTTCGAGATCCTATGTCGAAATTTGCTTTTTTCCGCAGCCTTTTGACAAAATTCACGTTTTTCTGTGGTCCTTCTTTGTGACCCTGCTTTTTCTCTTTTTTTGCGATCCTTTAACGAAATTCGCGTTTTTTCCGCTTGCGTTTGACGGAATGCGTTTTTTTTAGCGATCGTTTGTCAAAATTTGCGTTTTTTTCTGCGGTCATTTGACGAAATTCGCGTTTTTTCTGTGGTCATTTGCCGAAATGCACGTTTTTTAAGGCAATCCTTCGTCGAAATTTGCGTTTTTCTTGCGGTTTTTTGACGAAATTTGCTTTTTTTCTCATCTTTTTGATGAAATTTGCGGTTTTCTCCAGTCTTTTGACGAAATACCAGTTTTTTCAGCCCTTTGAAGAAATTCGCGTTTTTTCTGTGGTCATTTGACGAAATTCGTGCTTTTTTGGTGGCCATTTGACAAAATTCAAATTTTTACGCAATCCTTTGTCGAAATTTGCGTTTTTCGGCGGCTTTTTGACAAAATTAGCGTTTTTTCTCGTCTTTTTGATGAAATTTGCATTGTTCTGTGCCCTTTTGAGGAAATTCACGTTTTTCCATGTCGCTTTGACGAAATTAACTTTTTTTGCGATCTTTTACCAAATTCGCATTTTTTTTTTTTTTGCAGCCCTTTGACGGAATGCGTGTTTTTAGCGATCTTTTTTCGAAATTTGCATTTTCCCCGTAAACTTTTGATGAAATTCGCGTTTTTTCTGCGGCCTTATGACGAATTTCGGGTTTTTTCAGTGCTCATTTTACGAAATTAGCGTTTCATCCGCGAGCATTTGACGTAATTCGCGTTTTCTCTGCGTTCATTTGACGAAATTTGTCTTATTTTTTCGCAATTCTTTGACAAACTTCGCATTTTATCCGTGGCCCTATGACAAAATTTAGGTTTTTTCCTTTTCGTAACCTTTAAAAAAATTGGAGATTTTTTTTCTGCGAATGAGTGATGAGAATGATTTTTTTTCTTCGACCATGTGAAAAATCGCGATAGTTTTTTAAGTTCGACTTTTCGGACTGATGACCAAATTTTTCAAATTTTCGGAAAATTCGGAACAAAGTCACCCCTTCACCCCCTGGCTATGGCCTTATTGGCAAAAATGATATCTGTTTATAACACAATTCAACGTGTTTCGTAAGATTTAGAACATTATGGAAATTTAAGTCAGCACCCCCCCCCCCCCCCCCCCGAAATAAAATCCTGGGTACGCCACTGTATGCTAGGTTTTGTTTTCATAAATTCAAAAGGGCGGCCGTAAAATACAAAATGGCGGTAGAGACGAAAAATAAGTTTACGCACACTATTGAGTGGCATTTCATTGGATAGGTCTTTCAAAATGAAGACGATGTTTCATTGACTATATTTTATAGTCAGAAGCTCCGCTTAAATATTACACAACCTGGAAGTTGTGTAGGTAGGCTCTCTAACTTTACTGCAACTCTAACCATCATAGATATCCATAGGCCTCATCAAAACAGTGTTTATAGATAGAAACTAACAATTAAGCACAACTTAAAAGTCACCAATATAAATAAATAAAAAAATAGGTAAGTAATATAAAAAATAGTTTCACGTTGATGAGAAATAATTAATTTGCTTTTTCGCAGCCGGATTTTTTTATTTTTAAAATTTAATTAGTTTATTTCTAATCTGGCTCGCGACGTTGTATTCCAGGCATGTCAAACACGCGGCCCGTGGGCCACAACTGGCCCGCCGACAACTTCTTTGTGGCCCGCCAACCCTTTGACATTTTACCTTTGTTTAACTCAGTTACGAGTTGTAATTTTCCAACTGAGTGAAAAAGTTGGCAATGAGGCAAAGTGAGCAATTAGGCATATATTAACTATGTTCGGCAGCAAAATTTTTCTGGTAAAAGCAGCATAATTTGAACGAGAAAATGTGTTTCATAAATGAAATGAAATACGTAGCGCATAAATACAAGACACAATTTATTAAATAATTTTTTTTTTTTTTTTCAAAATATGTTTTAGTTTTTACTTGAAAAAAATCCGGAAGATTAAAAGTTATACCTTTTCTAGATTAACATAACTTGTGTAAAATAATTCTTTTTAACGTTATACAATTTAGAAAATCCGATTAAACTTTGTAGATTTGGTTGATAAAAAGTAATGCCAAGTATTTTTTCGAAAAATAAGATAAAATAAACTATGAATTATAATAATAACTTTGGAACTTTACTTGAATATTTGTTTAATATGGCTATGTTTTGTACGTACAAATATTGCTGTGTGCAATTCTAATAACATTATCTACTTTGTTTGATGTGGCCCGCGTCTTTGTATGCAATGCTTAATTTGGCCCGCGGCGGTAGACGAGTTTGACATGCCTGTATGTATTCAATGCTTAATTTGGATTGCGGTGGAAAGTGAGTTTGCCACGCGTGATTTACTTCCACAGAAAAAGAAAATCTGAAAACTAACCGGCAGTGGTTACGAAATGCTTCCTATATTTTATTAGTTTATTTTATAATTAGAATTTTGTTAAATTTTTCTTGTCAATGATTAAATCCCGGTACGATTAGCATTTTTATACTGTGATTTGCGGTGGAATAAATGGAGGGGGTAATCCTTTTTTTCACGGCGCACAGCATCATGACGTCACACCGGAAGTGTCGACCACATTTCCGTTTCTTTAATTTTTTAATTACATAATCGAATTTCTTGTTATTCGGCCAAAGATCGAGTAGACGGGTTAAATGGACGTCCATAGTTTTTTAGCCCCCGGTATGCTATTTCTTTCTCCCAGCTTATTTTGTCTCCAATAAATAACGTTACCTTGTATAAGCCAGCCGTAAAACAAAAGCCAATGTTTCATTGCGTGATTAAATACGTTACAGCATTTTTTAAAACTTCTAAGCATCGAACATTTTCAATGTTTATACCGACGTATTGGGGGAAAAAAATACTTTTTAATGCAATTTGTTTGAAAACAGAATCTCCATTTATTTTTAAGATATTAATTTTTTTGTAGTTTTTAGCGACATTTGTTTCATTTTGTCAACTCAAGTACAAGTACTCCATTTCTGTAGAAAGCAAATAAAAATTAGTTGAAAATAGCAATTATATCTTCTTGTTGCCATTTTCCCATAAAAACTGAAAAAATGTAATTAAAATACGTGCTATTTTGAAAAAAATATAGATGAATGATTTATGATAAAACATGGAGCTATTATAAACTATATTTAATTTTAAGTATCTATATTAATGCAAATGACGTCATTTTACATAAAATAAAAGAGTGTGCTTTAAGTCTTAAAATTGAAATATGTTTTGCACTACAGTAGAGTCCCGATTATCCGGGTCCCGCTTAACCGAGTTATTTTCTTCTGATGGACTGGTGGCTTCTATTATTATGAAACAGCCATTATAAATGAAGCGTGAGGTGAAGATGAAATAGCAGCCGTAAAAAGTTAGAACTCTGATTTTCTGGTCAGAATGAAAAAAAAAAAAACCGCTAATTTACATAACGCTTCATTTATAATGGCTGTTTCATAGTAATAGAAACCACCAGTCCACCAGAAGAAAATGAAGGAATGGAAATGTTCGGGGGCGACGCTACATTCTGAAAAAGCAGAATTCCTGTTCTCTAGTTTTAGGGCTGTTTTGAACCAATTTTTATTTATTTTACGTCAAAAGGTTAAAGCAATTTTCTTGATATTATCAAGAATTTTAACCTATTTAATTTTACTTTCTTGCTGAGAAAATCAAAATCAAGATTCTGCAGAAATGGAAACTTTTGGCCTAATTATTAAAACCCACATATTCACTTAAATATTTTTCTTTAATTCCCGATAAGATTAGCCCGAAATCGACGCGAAAAGAGAAATGATGTCACATTTAGATGAACTGATATCTGGCGCTGATATCTAGAATATTTAAATATTTAAAAATCGTCTAGCAAAAAACATTTCCAAAAAATATTTTCTAATACACGAGAATCTGCTTTAACTGAAAACACGTTTTATTAAACTCATTCATTTGCATATACTATAGCGTTGAATTAATTTAATTGGATATCGGCATGGTTTTATTACGTAAGTACGTTTTCACTTACTTTTTATTTTGTTATCCAAATCCTCATCTTGATAGCCGATCTCTTAAGAGGGCAGTTTACATCAAAACTGATCAAAAAATCGATTTTTATTTTTAGATATTAAATGAAAGCCTATTTAATAGTAAATATTTTGACACCTTATCTTTAGCCATACGGTAATTATATCTCGAGATATTGTAAATTTTGTTAATGCACCCAGCGCAATTACCCATACAAATTAAAGATTTAAATGGCTTTTTCTCCATATTCATATTTTCTTCACTTTCATGTTTTAAAAGTGCTAAGGTTTTTTTTGTATTTGAGATAGAGATTTAAATTTTTTTGTACATGTTTTTTATTGTATATGTCATAAATCTGCATATGGAATTAGCTTCCATGTTTTTTGTTATTTAAAAAAAAAAAAAAAAAAAAGTATATGAAGATGTGCTAGTTTCATCGTTTTACACTGTATATATAAGTCAAAAAACTATATTAAATCTAACATTAGATGTAGCTAAAAGTCCATGCACAGTCTTGCATAATACACATCTGAAAATCTTAAAAAAAAAAAAAAAAAAAAAAAAAAAAAAAATTGGACAAAAATGTCAATATTTAAAAAAGTAGTAGGGATTTTAAAAAATGATTTTTTTTTTAACTTTTTTAAAATGTTAATTAAATATGCAGTTTATTTTTTTTCAAAATGTACTTTTATTTGAACATTGAAATGCAGTGAGCTACCCATTTAAATTATATTTTTTAAAATAAGGAAAATTGTTCAAAAAGTAAACTGTCCCCTTAATCTTATGTGTATAATTGTCCAGTGCTGGCTGCTGGTTTGATATTTAATCCGTGAATTACAGCTTCATAATTGTGTTTTTACACTGCTGAAAATACTAGTTGTTTATATTAGCTTTCATTGAAATTATTTGAATTCATTTTGATTTTAGATAAAAATATTACATTATTAATATATAGCTTACAATTACAATTATAGAAGCGTTTGAGTTATAATTAAGTATAAATTTAGACATCAATATGGAGTCTTTAACAGAGAGCTCTATCGCGAACAAACAACATTTACAAATTGAAACAAATATAGTTCTATAAAGCATGAGTTCCGGAAAGTCTCGAATGAAAGGTCGAGTTCATCGCCTCAAAGTATGCAATTTTGGTATTGTACTTCGTGCGAGAAATTCGATGGCATCTTACTTGTAATCATGTTGGTAGTTTATTTAAATGATCTTTCTTAATTCGTTTCAATCCCGATGAATGCGATAATTTATTGTCCAATCTTCCCTCTTAACCCTTTATCTACAGACCGTACTTATAAGTACCATTAAAATAGCTTGTTATAAAATTCATTTAATACATCGATTAATTGTAATACAGTTTAGAATGAGTTATATATACATTTATTTATCTTGTTCCAAAAGCATTATTGGTTGCACAAAACAAAAATTTTTTAAAAGGATGATTTCTTTTCCCTTTGCATCTTTTCATCTTTCTTGGCGTAGGGTGGGGGAGGGGGGGGGAGTATTTTTCAATTCGGAAGTATTTCTATATTTCTATTGTAAGAACATTGTATTTGTATATGTAATTCCTAGTTCTACAAAATACTAAGAAAAAGATTTAAAATAAAAGATTTGAGTGGGGTTATAAATAGTGCACAACATCCCTATAAATTGAAATTTAATTAATCCTCCTAAATATATCAATCCTTCTAAAATTTATTAAATGATTATGTAAATCTTCTAATGTAGTTTAAACATTTCACGAAAAATGCTTTAGAAGATAAAATTTTCATGAATTCATAATTCAGTATATAAAGGGTTAAGCTGTGAAGAGGGATGAACTAGTAACTTCAAGTTGGTGTTCTGGTTTTAAAGGTCAGGCTTGGGAACCGGTTTAATTAGGATGTCTTCTATCATTAACTTTGTTGGACAATACATCATGCTGATGACTCCTTCATTTTTTAGATTTTTGCAACTTTATAACGATGTATTTTGTCCTTCGGGAGTGTTTTTCTGTTTCCGTCATTTTAATACAGGATTGGTTGCCAGATTAATTTTGTAACCTTAATCCGGGAGGATGCGCGCATACCCAGGGTATGAATTGTTTTTACTTTGTCACCAATAAATACAAATAATAATCGTCACCTTATTTAGTTGGAGGCAATTTTGCGATAAAAGAAGTTGAAGATTATTTTTAAAAGATAGTGGTGACAATTGTAAAAACCGTACGCACTCCGGGTCTTTCAGGCCCAGCGCGCGTCCTCCCGGGTTAAACATTTGCATATAACTACCTGCAAGATCGAAAAAAAAAAAAAAAAAAGAAAAAAAAAACCCGCAGATTCTTTCGGGATTTTTTTCAGGCAAATGGAAAAAGATGTTTGAAAAATCTTTTTGTGTTTTGTTTAATGCAGTTTAAAGAAAGAAAGTTGACGAAATGAAGTTGGGTGTCTTCAGCAAGCCCGTTCCCCGAAGGTGATATC
The DNA here is from genome assembly GCA_963932465.1 of Maratus speciosus. Taxonomy (NCBI): domain Eukaryota; kingdom Metazoa; phylum Arthropoda; class Arachnida; order Araneae; family Salticidae; genus Maratus; species Maratus speciosus. Next base: position 256,162,596 of record OZ010794.1, on the reverse strand, counting down.
TCACTGATAGCCGTTCACGGCGGGTCAGTCCGAGTCTGCTACATTGTACATAATGAAGGGTTAATGGCTATATTTCTAAAATAATGTAAATTTATTCTGGAAAAATACAGTAAAATAGGGTGATATAAAGGAAAATGTTTAAAATTGATTAAAGGAAGGTGTGAAAAATTAATGAAATATAACGGGTAAAGTTTATAGCAACTTTTATTTCATTTGAATTGTACCCATAATAAGTAAATATAAAGAATGGAAAAGACTGGAAAGGAAGAAAGCTGTAGCCTTAAGAAATGTTAAGCGTTCATGTCTCTGCAAAAGAATTCTTGCCTCTGCATTGATCAAAATTTTAGGAAGGTATGTAGACAAATTTCATCAACATGAACACAATAAGATGAAGCCAAACTATGTGGCAGCTAGTGTTGTCAGGTCGAGTGTCACAAAAAGTGGGTGTATAAAATGGAATTTTTCTCCTGTGCCTTGTATTCCGTGTAAGCAGTTTTGTTTACGCATCACATTTTACCAAATAATTTTTAATAATAATTAAACCATGTAGAATAAAGTTATTCTGCCTTTTTTTTAAACTGATCATATTTCCCTGAACAAATATCTCAGTATAAAATAAAGTGGGTCTGTGGAATATTTCGCAAGCCCCTTGAGAGGGCCTCTTTCGGCCAGACTTGAACGGCGCCGATAGTCATGGGATTGGACTAGATAATTGATATTAAAAACATTTTCTTGTTCTTTTTTTTTTATAGTATTGTAAAATTTGAACGCAGTAAGTAGACCGAATTTTTTCTCTTGGTCTTCTAAAAATAGAAGAAATGCCGTTTTAATTTTAAAACGGAAATTTATCTCGAGCATGAAATCATACTATTCTTTATCACGGCTTCTTAATAGAAGAAAATAGTTGCTTGAAATTTCAATTGTATTTAGAATCATGAATTCTAGAAAGAACGAAGCAGCTAAATATGTTTCATCTGTAAATATGTAAATAATGTACATTATATATATTTTCGAACTATCAACAATAATCTACAAAAAGTTCTCGTGCTGATGATATTTTACAAATGATGAACACAAAAACAAAACATTTCGATTTTATTTTTCTTCAGAATTTAATACGTGAAAATAACTCCTTTTAATGTGAAATTATATACAGGGTCATTCATGATTCCCTCCGGGGTTTCGAAACGTTATAGTAAAAAAAACGAAGACGAATATGAAAAAAAGAAACATATGAAATTATTCCGAAACTATTCAAGTTTTAATTTAATTAGTTTCCGGTAACATCTGTATTGAAGTCAGTTGTAGTAAAGAAAAATGGCGTTTACAGGCGAAGAGAAAGCTTTTTGTGTGTTGGAGTTGCAAAATCTGAATCAGTGGTGTCAGTTCAACAGGCCTTTCGTAATAAATATCGAAAACAGGGACCAACTGACAAAACAATTCATGTGTGGTACCCGAAATTTAAAGAAACGGGATGCCTATGTGACAGGAAACGAAGTGGTCGGCCTGGTCCATCTGCGGACACCGTAGATCGTGTACGGGAAACGTTTTTAAGGAGTCCGACGAAATCAACCGCTAGCGGAAGCCGAGAATTGGGGATCTCTCAACCAACAGTGTGGCGAATTCTGCGAAAACGTCTTTTTTGAAGCCGTCAGATTGGGACTGGTGCAAGCGTTGACTCCAGCAGATTGCATTTCTCGTTTCACGTTTTGCATTGATGTCCATGAACGTGAAACACTAATATCGAAATTGATTTTTAGTGATGAAAGCACATTTCACATGTGTGGCACTGTCAACCGCCACAACGTACGCATTTGGTGCACTGGAAATCCCCATTCTGTAGTGGAACACTATCGGGATTCCCCAAAAGTTAACGTGTTTTGCGCTATGTCCTCCTCACGTGCTTATGGGCCATTCTTTTTTACAGAGAAGACATTACCGGTGTAGTGTACCTGGATATGTTGCAGCTGTGGCTAATGCCGCAGTTAGAGGAACATGAGGATGATTTCGTATTTCAACAAGACGGTGCTCCTCCCCATTTTTTGCGTGATGTGCGTGAATACCTGAACACACACTTACCTCATTGATGGATTGGACGAGCTTCTGAAGATGACGTACCTCTTCTAAAGTGGCCTCCACGGTCACCGGATTTAACACCGTATGACTTTTTCTTGTGGGGGTATGTGAAAGACCAGGTTTTTGTACAACCTATGCCACGTGATTTAGCTGACCTGCGTGAAAGGATAACACGTGCTATCAATAACATAGACATTACCATGTTGAGTAGAGTATGGCAGGAACTGGACTATCGCATTGATGTATGCCGTGTGACCAAGGGTTCACACATAGAACACCTGTAATGTATGTAAGTAAAACTTCAATAGTTTCGGAATAATTTCATATGTTTCTTTTTTTCATATTCGTCTTCGTTTTTTTACTATAACGTTTCGAAACCCCGGAGGGAATTATGAATGACCCTGTATATAGAATCCTGACTTCTTATAATAACGATCTCCCTATAACAATTTCGTGAACTGTGATTTAATTGTGAAATAACGTGAAATTCGTGCATACCTGAAATATCTTCATTAGGGTCATGCCCCCCATATGTGGGGAGCCTTGACCCATTACTTTCTCATGATTAAAATCAATCATTTTTCAAGTTTCTTATATATTACACTTATGTCGCAATTTTATTTTGATAACTGATTGTATCACGAATAAAGTGATATATAAAACTTTATTCTAGGTTCAATATTTAAAAAGTAAAAAATCGTTTCGTAAAAAATGGGTCAACCCTCCCCAGCCTCCTCTATTTGAAAGTTCTTTTTGTGTTTTCATTGCTCTTTAAAAAAAGAACAAGTCGGAAATTATAAATGAGGTGCGTTCCTACTATAACAAGTTATATAAATATTCAGATCTTGGTGCAATAGCTGTTGCACTCTTATGCTAAAATGCATGAATACAAAATTTATTACCATTCTATATATTAAATTCAGTAATACGAAAATAATAGGATTCCATCTTAAATAGGACGTCATCAACATGCCAACCTAGAATCAATACCTATCATGGGATAGCATTCTATTAATTTCGTATGATAGGATTTAATAGAATGAAGAAAACTTTTATAAATATCTTTTTAAGTTTCGATTCGATTTTCAGGAAATTTGAAATGAGTCGACAATATTCTGAAACGATTATATACAGTGAAATACGTTTAACACGAAATTGAGGGTGCCGAAATTTGTTTTCGTGTTAAAAGAATTTCGCGTTAAAAGATTCGTAAAAAAAAAGAACATAACTCACAAAGATTTTCGAAGTCGTCAAATTTTATTTCGATTTCCTGTTAAACTACTTGTAGGTTGCATCCATTAGGATAAAAAGCAGGTAAAAAAAAAAAATTGTTTTTTTGGGGAAAAATGAGATATCTTTTTTTGAAGTGTCTTTTCAGCATTCTGAGATCTAGCTTGTTTGAATCAAATAAGCAAAATTGTCTCTAAATCTTCGTACTTAGCAGTTCTCATACGTTTTCTCTCAAGCTAAAACATACTGCGCCCAAACATTAATCTAATGGAACCCCTGTTTTTACTTTCTTCTATCTTTACAAGCAGAAAGTACTGGATTCGTAAAAATTTTCGACTTCCGGTTTTCGACGGATTTACACGTTTTAGAGGTCAGAGATTCCAAAAAAACATGTTTTTACAAAATGTCTGTCTGTGAGTCTGTCTGCCTGTCTGTGTGTATGTGACACAAATTTTGTGGGCGCTCTATCTCAAGAACTAATGCACGGAATTTAATAAAAATTCATATTCAAGTAGTCCCTAATATAACTTGGTGCTGATTAGTTTTTGGTGTAAATCGCCCGACAGGTGGTGCTGCTATGCTGCATTTTTCGCGATTTCTGCACTAGCTCTATCTCAAGAACTAATGCACAAATTTTCATCAAACTTCAGATTCAGTTAATCCTTGATATGAATTGGTGCTGGTAACGTTTTGGTGCAAATCGCCCAACAGATGGCGCTGCTATGCTGCATTTTGCAGCATTTACACGATTTTCGTAATAGCTCTATCTCAAGAAATAATGCAAGGATTTTCATCAAACTTCAGATTCAGTTAGTGCTTGACATGAATTGACGTTTTGCCCCTTGTGGTGTAAATCGCTCTACAGGTGGCGCTGCTATGCTGCATTTTTTGTGATTTCTGCAATAGATCTATCTCAAGAACAAATGCTTGGGTTTTCAACAAACTTCAGATTCAGGTATACCTGTATATGAATTAGTGCTGTTTATGTTTTGGTGTAAATCGCCCAACAGGTGGCGCTGCTATGCAGCATTTTCACGATTTCCACAATAGCTCAATGTCCAGAACTAATGCACGGATTTTCATCAAACTTCAGATTCAGTTAGTCCTTGACATGAATTGATATTTTGTACCTTTTGGTGTAAATCGCTCAACAGGTGGCGCTGCTGTGCTGCATTTTTTGTGATTTCCACAGTAGCTCAATGTCCAGAACTAATGCACGGATTTTCATCAAACTTCAGATTCCGGTATACCTTAATATGAATTAGTGCTGTTTGTGTTTTGATGCAAATCGCTCAACAGATGGCGCTGCTATGCTGCGTTTTTTCAGAATTTCCCCTACAGCTCTATCTCAATAACTAATGCACGAATTTTCATCAAACTTCAAATTCAGGTATACTTTGATATGAATTGGTTCTAAATTGATGTAATTTCTTTTACTATTTAGATGATTTAATTGACGTGATTTATATAGAAGAAAGTTTTGCGATGGCCACAACATACTAGTTTACTGTCGTTGATAAAGTAGAATTGGCAATGCCAAACACTTTGTAGATTTCTGTTTTTGTTCTTCTTTTTCATCAACTGAATTAAGCAGCTTTAAAACGAAATAGCAGCTTGTTTTCGGACCGATTTCTCAGCCCTTGCGCTTATAAAGCATAAGCTAATTTACAAAAAAACACGAAATTTACTAATTTTCACCTAAAAGTCAGTGGTTTTAACACAAAATTCGCCAATTTCAACTCAAACTAACTAGTCAGAAAGCGGATTTTTTTCGTGTTAAACGATTTTTGTTTCGGGTTAAAAGAAAAAAAAAAATGTATTAAATTGTACAGTATACTGTCCGGACTTCTATATCATTTCGTGTTAACCGATTTTTCATGTTAAGCGTTTTCGTGTTAAACGTATTTCACTGTATATTAAATTTCAAATCATTTGGTTAGGTAGTTTTTGTGCTGTTATGTGCGGATAGATGGACGGACCAGACAACGACTATGGATGCTACGTATTTATATAATTATAAACGCACCTAAAAATGACGAAATGAAGTTAGGTGTCTTCAGCAGGCCCGCTCCCCGGAGATTATGTCATTCTGGTAGCCGTCCTCGGTGATAATCGTAACTCTGGCAAATGTTAACTGAAATTATAAAAAGCATTATACAGGGTGCAATATGTTATCTATCGCCGACCTTTAATTTCTCAACCGTTGGTCGTAGACATATAGTTCCAATTACAACAAGTTGGAAATTGCTCGTCAAACGTGGCAAATGAGGTGCGTTCGTACTATAACTAGTTTTATAATTATTTTTTGCACCCCATATTGTACTGAATGTATATTTTTTTGCGCTTCATAAGTGCATAGTCTGTAACATCATTAAAACGCACTTACAATAATATTTTCCCCATTCCCCGTAATGTAACGGAAAACTTTTGACTGTCCCTGTAATTAAACTATACATTCGATTTTCATAAAATTTGAAATGGCTCGACAAAAGTTTGCAGCAATTATATATTTAAAATTTCAGACCATTCGGAAGGCTGTAAAATCATTAAAATGCATTTGCAATAATTTTTTCCCATTGGCCATAATGTAACGGAAAACTTTTGGGTGTCCCTGTAATTAAACTATACATCCGATTTTCATAAAATTGGAAATGGCTCAACAAAATTTTGCAGCAATTATATATTAAAAATTTCAGACCATTCGGAAGGCTGTAAAATCATTAAAATGCATTTGCTATAATTTTTTCCCTTTGGCCGTAATGTAACGGAAAACTTTTGGGTGTCCCTGTAATTAAACTATACATCCGATTTTCATAAAATTGGAAATGGCTCGAGAAAATTTTGCAGCAATTATATATTAAAAATTTCAGACCTTTCGGAAGTCTGTAACATCATTAAAATTCACTTGCAATAATTTTTCCCATTGGCCGTAATGTAAAGAAAAACTTTTGACTGTCCCTGTAATTAAACTATACATCCGATTTTCATAAAATTGGAAATGGCTCGACAAAATTTTGCAGCAATTATATATTAAAAATTTCAGATCATTCGGTCGGGTAGTGTTTGCTCTGTTATATGCGGACGGACAGACAGACGGACGGACAGACGGACGGACGGACAGACGGACAGACAGACGGACTGAACGACGACTATAGGTGCTACGTATTTATATAATTACGAACGCACCTAAAAACGTTTCAAATGAAGTAAATATTCGTGCTGTGGCATTATTTAAAGTAAAAAATCAATTTTATAAAAATTACGAAAACTAACTTTTTATACGGTCCCCCAGTCCCTATAGTTATATTTAGTAAAAGTTTACACATATCATAACAGATGTAACACAAAAAGTTTGACATCTGTACTACAAAAATTGACAGAGTTATTAAATTTCAAAGTTTGAGATTTTTGCACATGATTTTGTCTTTCATTGAGGGATCAGTTAAAAGATGAATTAAAGTAATTCGAGATCAAAATCAGGGTGCAATGTCCTTTTTACGGCGAAACCACCTTTAGCCGGTATCGCCAAATCGGGAATCACCAAATATGGTTATTTCATCTAAAAATTTGAGCTAACTTTTATGGGTCGAACAACATTCAAACGTACCGACGATACCGGCTAAAGGTGGTTTCACCGTAAAAAGGACATTGCAACCTGATTTTGATCTCGAATTACTTTAATTCATCTTTTAACTGATCCCTCAATGAAAGACAAAATCATATGCAAAAATATCAAACTTTGAAATTTAATAACTCTGTCAATTTTTGTAGTACAGATGTCAAACTTTTTGTGTCATATCTGTTATGATATGTGTAAACTTTTACTAAATATAACTATAGGGACTGGGGGACCATATAAAAAGTTAGTTTTCGTAATTTTTATCAAATTGATTTTTACTTTAAATAATGCCACAACATGAATATTTACCTCATTTGAAATGTTTTTGTAACTGGAACTATATGTCCACGACCAACGGTTGAGAAATTAAAGGTCGGCGATAGATAACATATTGCACCCTGTATATCTTTACTCCGAACACATAAAACTAGAGAATAATAGTTCGATTTTTGGAAAAAATTATTTTGAACAAAATGGCGACTGAACTTTGATTGTTTATAAAAAAAATAATAATAATCAGATCGCCAAAAGGAACGATTACTCTCTAGATAATATTGTTGTTAAAATCGGTCAAAATTTGAAGAAGATTGCTTGAGATTTGTTTCAGTTATCGTGATTACCGGCTTTAAATGCATTGTTTTGAGATAATCATGCTTAAAGATTCAAGTTATGATTTATGTATGATAGAACGTGATAAATTAAAGCAACGTAACTTTCTTAATTTTTATCAGATCGACTAGTAGATGTAACTGAATATTCTTTGCTAATTGTATGTACTTTCAGAAATGCAATAAAAAATGTATTTTTGAAAAGTTCACAGGTAAGTATATCCCCTTACTTGGATGGGTTACGGTTGTAATTCGGGTAACCAGTGGTGACCACTGATCTAAATATCATTAATTTCGTACGGTTGTTTTTGCTTAGCTTGTTCGCTGAAAATTCTGCGATTAGATAAAACGAAGAATATTTCTTTCAAATAGTGGTATTCAGAGCCTTTGGCCTCCACTGAACTCCTAAAATACAGGCTGAACCCATAGAGAAGAGATAGGGGTTTCCCTATCTCTTTTCTAGGGCTGAACCATCCTCGCCACTGTGGTCCCGGAAGAAACAACAACAACAACGACAAAAAAAAAAAAAAAAAAAAAAAAAAAAAAAAAAAAAATAGCAATTTAACAAATTACAACGACCATTTGGAAAATTATTTTTTCAAAGACTAAAATTTAAGACATAAAAAATCGCACGGAGTTTATCCTACATTACGTACGCAATGGATTAAACGATAACATTCCTGGACCCATCGTGAACAAATTTTAAAAGAAATTTCAGTTTTACAATTTTCGGTACTGTAAATTTTTAAACTTCTATGAAGCTGGTCATACATTACGTACGCCATGAATTAAACATTAATAGTGTTATTACACGTAAAAATTGCAAGATTTCCTGAAACTTACGTATTATCCAAGCATTTCATTGGCTGTTCGGGAAAAGGTTTGGTTTGGTTTGTGTTTATGACGGCCGATTATCAACACGTGGGATATAGGCCCTGGGGGGAGTGTCCTTCGTGGGGGTCTTTCTAAGGGAACCTAACCCGTATTTACGCATGGGAATCCACGGTTTCGAAGAAAACCACGAAAACTCCGAAACGGTTAGGCCGACGGGCGCGATTGGGTTCGAACCCAGCACCTCCCGTCTACCAGCTTCGAGAGCAGAACCTCTCAGCTACTGGTGGGGCGTTCGGGAAAAGGCTTTTCTATCATCAGATTTCCAAAAAATCTCACGACCAATTTTAAATAAAATTTCATTCTTAAACTTCTAAACATCCGACAATATTACTTTTTATACCGTCGGATAGAGAAAAAAATGTACTTTTAAATGCAATTTGTTTGAAAGCTGTATCTCAATTTGTTTCTGATTTATTAATTGTTTTTGTAGTTTTTATTACTTTTTTGTCATAGTGGCAACACTCTGTTGTCCATCGCTGTTGAAACCAAAGGCAAATACAGATTACTGTATATACCAATCAGATAACGAATAAACTGCGGATTAAACCAATGAAAACGTTCAGATATGCTTTTGATTTCCTACCCTGACGAGAACAATAACCATTTTTCCAAATGGTTAAAAAACAAATAAAAAAAGAAAACAAGCTAAAGCATAAAACCTGTTAGCGTCAGCCAACGGGGATAGCAACAGGTCCTTTTAAATACAGCAACTCCAGCTCTGGCGGTAGACTAATGCTGAGCCAGGACCCAATATGGCAGTTATTTTGGGCAACAAGATGGATATGAGTCAGCTTAGCCTCCTCCATCTCGTGTCTTAGCCTCCACCTTGGCTACGTCACTGCGGGCAACATTTGACCAGTTTAGAATATTAGATACAAAGTGCTATTTCTTTCAGAACTTGCCTGAAGGGTAGTTATTAGAATTGTGTTGACCACCTTATATTAAAAACATACACTAAAATTTCTACTCTATGATGATGTCATAAGAACGGTAGCAGCAATCTGCACTTTAGCTTTCGCGTTTATCGCTCATATATTCACTTCTAAATGTTGCGTGATTTTCAATTTTATGTCATCGAATATTTTCTTCAAATGTTCGTTTAAATGAAATTTGTTTGAAGTTTGCTCGCTTTTAGCGTTGAAGTATAGGTCTTTTTGTGGAACAAAATTTTTCTCACTTCTATAACCTCTTAACGAAAAGTATTTTTATATACTTCAGAGATACATAAAGTGATATATACCTATTACTATAATTTTTTTCAGAACTTTTTATAATGCATTTAACCCTATATCTACTGACGATACTTATAAGTAGTATTAAAATAACTTACAAAATTCATTTAATACATCGGTTAGTAGTAATGCAATTTAGAATGAGTTATAGATGCATTACTTTATCATATTCCAAAAGCATTATTGGTTACACAAAACAAAAATATTTTTAAAAGGAGTATTTCTTTTCCCCTTGCATCTTTTCAGCTTTCTTGGCTTTGTGGAGGGGGGGGGGGCGATTCGAAAATATTTCTATATTACTATTGTAAGAACATTATATTTGTACATTTCCTATTTCTACAAAATATTAAGAAAAATATTTAAAATAAAAGATTGGAGCGGGCACAAAATTCCTATGAATTCAAATTTAATTAATCCTTCTAAATCCTCCAATCCTTCTAAAATCCTTCTAAAATTTATTAAATGATTATGTAATTTTTCTAATGTAGTTTAAAAAATTCACGAAAAATGCCTTAGAAGATAAAATTTTCATGAATTCATAATTCAGTACATAAAAGGTTAATATAGCTATATTATACACTAGAAACTATTAATTCATGAAAAACATAGTCGTACGTTTCTGCGTCTACCAGATGTTTTTTTTAATTATATGATAAGAAAATAATGTGATTTACGCAGTTAGATTTCCTAGTAAGTTCAATGTCCATACTGCTTCTGTATAAGTTGTTTCAAACGTTAAATCTTGTTTACAGGAATTCACCTTGGACTTTGATAAGTAAGAAAGAGTAAACAATATATTTTCCCTTTATTTTTTTTTTTTAGGAAAATATCTGATAGCTAAAGGGAATTGGAATGATTCATATAAAGGGGCTGTGTATATATAACGTCATCATTTTATGGGGGATGATGGCCTGGCACTTGATATCGTAAGCTAATCTGTAGGGGTAGGAGAGTGGGGGTTGTCTTTTGATAAAGTTATCATTTTTGATCCAACAAAACTTTTCTTTTTTTTCTGTAACTTCTCTTTTCATCAAAGCAGTCTGTTACCTTTATTTCATTCTTATATGTTTTTATGAAAATACAAAGCTATTATTTAAATGTTTATAAAATCATTTTATTCCAAAATATGGAATACCCCCAACGTTCGGCTTTTCTGTTCTTCCGCCATATGAGCATATAATTCACTGTTGAAGAAAGCAGGAGTAAAATATGTAAGGGTCGATCGAAACAGGTTTATAAGACTGAAACCGAAACCGAATTTCATTGACTATAGCTTAAATAATATTTCATTTTTTCTTTCTTCTCCCCTTTCTTAAAAAATAAAAAGAGCAAAAATTATAATTTTTTTAATAAATTCATTTGCTTGAGTTTTCTACCAAGCGTAAAAAAAAGCAACGCATTTTTCATAATCGAATTCCTTGCACACGCCAAATTAAGGGGTCTTAGGACTCTTAAAGCTTCAAAATTTTCGAAATTTAAATTTTTTTTAGATGTTAAACTCCAACCTTTTCTGAACATTTTCATATAATTGTTTATTTGAAATTCCCATTAGAACAGAAGTTATAGCTTTCATAATTATACACGCTCAATAGCTAAAGCTGTGTTTCCGAAACTTTGAAGTCATTTTTCTCCAAATGACGTTTTTGGGAATAACGCGCACGATATCCTAAAAACTTGTGAATATTTTTGTCATGAAATTTTCAAAACACACGTTTCATCTTAGTCTACGTAAACTAAACCTAAAATTTCCTTTTTATTCTTCAAAAAAATGTTTTTTGGGGTGATTGTAGTTTTGAAATTTTCAAAATTTTGTATCATCTAAACACAACTTTGTATTAAAAATATAAAAATGCTTTAAATATAAATTTATTTAAGTTCAGGGTAATTATTATAATCTAGAGCATACGTAGACACCAAAATTTTCATTCTAGTTGCAAAATGTATTTTCTAATCATGCGCGTAAGCTGTTATACCAATTTTCTGCTCTTCAAATGTCTGACAGTTTGAAGCTCCCCGTAATTGCTAATTCTGTATCTTGATATATTTGAAACACATGAAATGAAAGAACATACTTATACCTTTCATGTCAATAAAAATTGTGTTTTAAAGTCGTATAGATTTTGAGATATTAAATGTTGAAAATGATCTTTTTCTTCCAATTTTTAAAATTCCTGAGATCCCTTAATGCATTGTAATGGAAATTTTTGTAAAAAACAATAAGTTGTGGTCAAAAAATTAGTTTACTATTTTTACTTTTATTTACGACTAGCGGAACCGCCCGGCGTTGACTGTGCCCGTCGATTTTTCCTAACGAATTGCGAATATTTAGAACGTAGATTCATGTTAAAAAAAAAAAAAATCCCAAACAAACTTTTGGAATGGGTCACCTTTGGCAGCGTAGACCGGGCATGCTACGCAGTGTGTTAAAAAAAACTCTCCTAATGAGCTTCCGACACGGGTCCAAGTCGCCTAGGGCACAGGCGCCGTATAGAAAGTGAGCTGCGTATGTGACGGAAAAACTGAAGAGAATCGTAAGCAGAATTAAAAGAAACAAATTCTGTTGAAATTGGGCTCATAAAACCCGACGTTGCCCAGGCCTGTCGATATTTACAAACTAATATCTCAAATTAACCTTTGGAATGGGTCCTTGCAAGCTTCGGCAGCGTAGGTCGGGCATGCTATGCAGTGTGTTCCAAACAAATCTCTCCCAACGAACTTACGACACGGGTCCAAGCCGCCTACGGCACCGTATAGTAAGCTGAAGAGAATAGTAAGCTGAGTTGAAATAAACACATTCCGTTGAAGTCGGGCCCATAAAACCAGAGATAAGAATATCCCTGGCGGTGGAAGGTGAAACTAAAAGCTCTAAAACAATCGAAAAAAAAAAAAGTTAAATGATCCAAACCCTGTTGAAATCGGGACCATAGTACCCTAGATATGAACCTTGGCAGAGGAAAGTGGAGCTAAAATCAGTAAGAGAATTGTAAGCTAAGTTGAAAGAATCAATTCAACGAAATCAATCAGTTGAATAATCCCGTTGAATTCAGGCCCATAGAGCCCGAGAAAAGAACGCGCCATTAACGTTCGAAAATGGTGATAACTGAAGTCTATATTTAGGAAAGCATACTTCTGAATGTAAATAAAGGAAGAGAAACTTTTCTGGGCAAACTTTTAACTCGTATCAAGGAACTCTTGAAACAGAACACACTATTAATTTTCTATTAAGTTGATAAAACTTTTTAAAATTATGTTTTTAGCCTTTGTTAACGTTTAATAATTAGATTTCTTTTTTCATATCCACAGTAAGCCTTCACTTGACTTTTCGGCAATTATAAAATTTAATTTTTTTGTGATCCGCCTCGGGCACGCTTGACATAGATTCGCCACTCCTGTAATATAGTATTAAAGTACATGAAAAACGCGAAATTGTTGGCAAAAATACAATGAAAACCTCTTATAACGAAGCTAAAACGAGCATGAAAATTATTCGTTATAAGCCGATTTCTTTATAATTTATTTTCCAACATCAATAATTTTAAATATTAAAAAGCTTGACATTTACACCATGAAAAGTTCAATAGTAACGTGAAAATAAAAATAATCGAATTTACTAAATAGTGTATACAAAATGTCGTAAAGACAAAAATTAAACAAACATTAAAATAAAATTAAAATAATAAAATTAAAATAAATAAAATTAAAATTATTTTAATTTAATTTTAATGTTTGTTTAGTTTCTGCCTTTACAACATTTAGTAAATTTGTGATTTTTATTTTCACGTTAATATTCATCCATAATTTTATTAAGAAATTTAGGTGTATCTATGTTAATGAGATGTTAGTCATATAAAGAATGAATAGTTAGAATAGCTATTTAATTCCCATATTCATAGTAAATTTTTATGCAAAATTTCTTACTTACATTTTAAGTTAGTTAATTATATGAATTTATCGAAAGCATCGTTCGCCAGTTTCCGACTATCAGAGAAGTATTGAATTTTACTTTAATCGAATCAGCAGTTTATGCCTCTTATAAATTTTGAAGATATTACTTAATTAGTATTAAAAGTTACACACATATATATATATATTAACTAAGTTTCATTGCGACAAATCTATAAATCCTAAGTAGCTTTAAAGTAAGCATCTAATTAAATTTATTTCTGTTAATTTGCTACATTTCAGTTTGAAAGATATTTTTTAATATCGATTAAGGACGTTGATGGCAGGGTTTTTGATGCAAGTCACATTTTAAGTTTGTTCAAAGGAGACGGATAAATAAGCATTGATTTTTATTTCCCCCGTCAGGATTTAAAAAAAAAATACTCTAAAATGTCTTGATTGTTTGAATATTAAATATGATTTATATGTATTGCTTACCTGATTGATTTTTGCTTGGAGATTACTCTGTGATATATAAGATAAGAAACATTGGGTTTATTTAGCAAATTTAAATGTATTTCAATTATACATATAGGGGAGAAGGGAGCAAATGTGAACGGTTCGCATAAATATAGCTTTATCTCATAACTGGATTAATTTCTATAAACAAAAACTACTCAATATGGTAAACAGAACTTTCTTTTACGCATGGTAATTTTTTTAAAATCACCTGAATAGTTCTTCTTACATTTTTTAATAGTTTTATAAATTCAAAAAATTGTTCACATGTGTCCCATCAGCGGGGTAGTTGTGAACACACGCGTGGCACATGTGAACACATGAAAAAATATCCTTTAACATGCTTTTTGTTCTGTTATTCGTTTGTTATCATAATCATTAGTTATATTACCTTTTAAATTCCCTATAAAGAAACATATATATATATTTCTCTAGTTTCTGTGTGATATGTTTAAGAAAACGATTACAAAATGAAAATAAGTAAATTTGGGGGGGGGGGGGGTGCTTAGATGATTCATTAAGTATTGTTGCTATAAAATATAAAATATAAAGAAGCAATTAAAAAAAAAGAAATTAAAACTTTAAAATTTTGCTTAAAGGTTTTTGTTTGTGGGAAATTTTGGGGAGGAGGCATTTACATACTATTTATCGGAAATCTGTCGAAAAACGAAAGTTTCTCCCTTCTGTATTTGCCCTATTTACTTGTAAATTATAGATAAAGAAGGGTTTTTTAATGATTAAAAAAATCTCGACTATAACCCCCCCCCCAATTTCTTTCACTTTTGAAAGAGGGGGGGGATACAATGGGGAATTTACGGTAGTTATCAGTTTAAAAATTTAACTGTTTTAAAATATTACTGGTATCTATCTCCATTCAAAGCATCATATGCATAACTGTTTTAGAGATGGAAGAAAGTCATCATTGCAAGGTTAGAACAAATGTAATAGAAAAATTTGCAAAGTTGTTCAATGTAATACTTTTGTATTAACAATGCATAAAAAATATTGTTCTAAACCGTTTAGTAAAATAATATATAGCACTTATTGCATTTTAGAAAACATTAAATTTATTTAAAGTACAATTGAACGTAAACGATCTTGTTGCTCTTTATGTATTTGCTGAAAGATATGTTTGTGAAAGTTTCAATACAAAATCAACTTTGTGTGAGGAAAATATCTTCTATTTTAGGAAAATTGTAGATCATGGAACTGACATTATTTCTCATTAAGTTAACTGAAAAAAAAAAAAAAAACAGAGACACAGAATGGTTATTGGGGCACTTATGAACTGTTCATATCTGCCCCAACTAGCTAGTCTGTTCACAAGTGCCCCACATTGCTGCTTCTTTTAAATTGATAAATCATTAACACTTCTCAATTTTAGAAGAAAAAGAACTTTATCAAAAACGTTTATTAGTATTCATAGTATATGTTAAAACACTCAAATTCAAATAAATGAATAAATAAATAAAGTTATTCGCGTATGAACTTGGAACAAGGATTTTACTTTTGACATCTGAAAGCAGTGTTTTAGCTACAGAGAACAAGCAAAATGTCTTAGAGCTTCAAAAAATGTTTACCATATGTCTACAGGTGCTATCATCTTCAGTAATTTTTCAAATAAAGAAAAAACAGTGGCACTCCGGGAGTGCCAATAGAAGTGAAAACTTCAACAATTACGTGTGTTTTTTTTTAATCGTCAGGAAATGTTTTATGCGTTGAATTGTGTAGCAGCACTAATGAAAGCATCTGGGGACACGGCAGTGCCCCTGCCAAGTCTTGAAAGCACAGCCGTAAGCATCTTTTTCTGGAAGCAACTCAGGGTACTTTTGACCCCCCAATATCTTTGTGTTGGTGATTCCCAGAAACTTGAAACTTCGTAAATCTAAAGTAATGTGGAAATGGAACTAAATGCTGAAATTTCACGCTTCTATCTTTTTTATTTCAGGAGATATATGAACTTAAACTTTCGCCTTTTCGACACTGATTCACCGATCATCAAAACTCAGAGGTACGTCCTGTATCCCTAGAATCTTGAAATTTGGTATGAAGGTAGAGTTTGGGATACAATGAAAGGGAAAATTTAAAAAATTCGGAAAATTTGGATAAAAAGTCGAAAAATCAAAAAACCGAGAATTTGGCAGAGATATACGAACCAGGTTTGGCCCGATTTTTTAACGTCAATTTGGCGAAAGCCCGTTTTCCAATACCAGTTACAATATATATTTTTAAATTATTTTCTATTGTTTTAAAAAGTAAACAACAATAAATAAACGGTAATTTCATTAATAACTATAGAACAAAACAATTGTACAATTTAAAAAAATAAAATAAAAGTAAATGAACAATTTATTAATAAATAAGCAACAGTAGCCGGGTTACCTTGTAAAATAAAGTAACGCCATTTTGCTGTCAATTAGGTACCCAAGTGCGTATCTGCCATCTGTGCCCCGCATTTTATCTTCCGTAATCGAAATTCCCGCCAATACTGTTGGTCATTGACCAGACCATCAACACCATAAAATACGGCGTTATCGGTTTTTAGTTACACGAAATAGGTAGGTCACGAATACGGTATAATTCATTTTAACTGACTAAAAACAAAATAATAATTTGTTTTAGCAATACGCCGGGAGATAAAGTGAGTTTTAGCTTCCTTCTTCTTTTGCGGATTGAGCAGAAGAGGGAAAAGTTCCTGTCATTCACCACTTGGCGCGCTAGTGTCTATGTGTCAAAATGCTAGCATGTCGGTTACGTTACAGTGTCTCGAAATCAGTGGTTTTTCCCCATCTCAGAAAAAGCTCAACGCGCCTAAAGAAGTTTTCACGTCAAAAAACGTATAATAACTATCGAAAAATTGCGATGTTCACATGTGCCCCCATCTCCCCTACTCATTTTTTTTTTCAATAGAAAGCGCTTATAACAACGTAGTAGTGTTTACATATTGCTCACAACGCAAGAAAAGTGACACATCTCGGCATAAGTAAATTTCACAGTAGGCAAAAGAAAATGTTCATGATTTTACTGTAACATGAAATTACAGCACTTAGTTCTGCATGCAGGAGTAAAATAGTGTATAAAAGCGTAAAACCCTTAAGACTGAAGCTGTAGATGATGTTTGTAGAGTTAAGTAATTTTACCTCCCCACTCAATCCACCCCCATCTGTGCTCACCAATGGACATATAGCCATAGCGTAATGAAGCGATTTTCCGTATAAGTACACTTATAAAAATGTTTCTATCGAAAGACGCATGTATAACAGCCCTACTAGTGGAATAAAACGCAAAATGAATGTTTGCGAGATGTGCCACTTTTCTTGCGGGTGAATGACATGTTTTACTTAATTTTTAATATACTAGGGGGCTCGGCCCCCTACGAGCTACGCTCGCCAACCCCCGTCCAGACACCGCAGACTCTAAATGCACGCTAATTTGATCGGCTTTAAAAAGATTTCTAAAGATTGAATTATAATTTAAAAAACAGTGGCGATCTCCCTATAAACGAATTTCTATTCATTTCTCTTTGATTGGGGAATTTTAACGCCAAATCCGCTGCGGTACTACTTGATTATCCTGTCGACCAATTTCGCCTAATTATATAAATCGCCAAATTATACAAATTCATATAATTTTTATTTTAAATAACGAAAGAACAAATAAATTCGTACAACATTAATAAAAACACAAATAAAACGTCGAAATAAAAATAACTTGATGACGTATACACGTGTAACAACATTTCAAAATAAGCTAATATAAAAGGAATTAAGTAAAGAGAGTCTTTGTCTCCTGGTATTTTTTTAACAAAGCGAAAAGAAAGTTCTTTTAAATGAGACATTTTAAATTAATTCTCAAAATATCAAATAAATGTCTAGCGCAATTTCTAAATTTAAACTTTTTTGCAATATTATTTTGTGTTCATTTTATGTAATAACTATAATGTGACGTAAATATGACGTAATTTCTCCTAAGACTTCTAACGCATGTTAATGAATTTATTATTTTACAATATCCTTTCTCTTTTAAAATTCACGTGTATACTTTTTATGACGTCATTTTCAATAAGTTCCTGCTTTTTATACGTAATTATTTAATTCTAATTTGAAAGTTTTTTTCCTGTTTATAATAGTCACGTGTAAATAAATTTTTAATTTGAAGCAAACATTATTGCTTGCGCTTTTTATACAGTTGGCAACACTTTAAATTAGTACAATTTTCTGAAATCTGTAAAAAATATCTCTCGAAATGCTGAAAATTTGAATTTAAAATAGAAATAAAACCTCAAAAAATGAGTCAAAATAAAAAAAATTAATGCAATCTGCACTCCGGCAAATTCTAACGCATAAAATGATCTAAAAATGATTACACTGCCATGTACAGTTTTTGCTGCTATAAAACTTTTTTAGTGGAACGATTTCGTCCAACTTTAGCATTAAATAACTCTTAAAATAATTCTTCGATTTGAAAACTGTCTGCATCAACGTGTTTATCAAACATTTCTGTAGAAAACCACTGATTTTCATATTTCTGTATGCATTATTTTTGTTAATATTAACAAAGAAAGGCCTCCGGTCACAAAAAAATCAAAACCGGCGGCGGCGGCGGTGACAGCGGTAGTTACTTTTTTTTAGAATAGAGAGATTATTACTATTATAGCTGGGGGGGGGGGGGTCTCCTTTGCACCCTTCGTGCGCAAATCTCGGATTTTTTTCCTGGCCCCGCATGTCTGTCTCTCTCTCTGCCTGTCTGCTGTCGGTATATCTGTCTACCGTCTACCGTCTGTCTATCTGCCTGTCAGCTGCCTGTTTGTCTGTTGTCTATCTGCCTGCTGTCTTTCTTCTGTTTTCTATTTGTCTGTTTACTGTCTAGGCGGGGCTTGTTGTGTTTAAATCCTGCGGTAGGCCTCCCCACCTGGCCTGATCCTGCCTGTCTGCTGTCTGTATGTCTGCTGACTGTTTGTCCGGTGCCTTTGTGTCTGCTCTATGTCCCTCTCAGGGTATCTCTCTATCTAGCAAAATTATACTCCAAACGGCGAATTTAAGCGCTTCATCAATTCGTTTCATATATTCGATTCATATATTCGTCTCATATATTCCAAATCATATATTAGTTAAAAAGCAGAAAACCAACGTTTAAAAATACACATATAATACACAAAAAGTTGCAAACAGCTGTTTCGAATCCACAAGCGAGATTCTTTTTCAATGCGACAGAGAGCAATGCGCAGCGTGCTAGAAACAGCAAGACTGGGCTTAGTCTTGCTGACTTTGGATATTACAAATTTTTTGCCAAGTGATTTCCCAAGCGATTGCAAAAATCGGCTGGTCAGTAGCGCATCAGCAACCCTACAACCCTGATTTGGCCCCTTCTGATTTTTTCCTGTTTGGACCTATGAAGACAACCAACGTGGTTTTAGATTCAATGACTTGGATGACATTAAAACAGCTTTAAAATCACGGGCAAAGAAGCAAAACTCTGAATTTTTCCAAAATGTTTTTGATACCTGAGTTAACCAATGGCGCAAATGTGTGCAAATGCATAGTGAGTATGTTGAACGGTAGTTTTGGTAGCGGATAGTTCAGGCTATGATCCATAATAACTTTTGCTGTTATAAGTTCATTAATAAAGATATTAAGACACAAACGGCATTACTTATTGATCCACCCTCGTATATATGAAGTTTGGTTCAATTCTATACATAACTTCATACACTTTGCGATTATACAAAGAGGACACACAGATCCACGGACAGAAAGACACTTCGTAAAAACGTGTTTTTCGGGGTCTCTGACCCCTAAAACATGTAAATCCGTCGAAAGCTGGAAATCGAAACAAATTTCAATTATAATACTTTCTTCTAACATATATAGAAAAAAGTAAAAACATGTAAGTGAGTAAATCTGACGTCATATTGACGATGATAACAACCTGACTAATAAAGTTCGTTTTTGCAAATTTATTAATTTCTAAACATAGCGCTAAATTTAAATTTTAACACCGTGAAATACATGACAAAATGTTTGTATGAAAACTGTATCTTAATTTAATGATATATTTTATTGGTTATAAAATAATTTTCAAGCATGATAAAAAAAAAAAAAAATCTATCTTTATCACGTGCAGCCCGAATTGCGAAAGATTGGCCCATTTGCTATCAAAACACTATAAATAGTTCAGTATTTGTTTCCAGCTAATATTCCACAACGAAGTTAAAACTTCATCTATAATAATAAGGAAAGAATCTTACTATAATAATAAGGAAAGAATCTTACTATAATAATAAGGAAAGAATCTTACTATAATAATAAGGAAAGAAGTATGTGTCTTAAATGTGTGTGTGTGTGTGTTGACGTTGTTCTGAAGAGACCGCTGCACATAGATCCACAAAATTTGGAAGGTATCACTATGTCTGTAGTTATGCACACTGAAGCTCTATTTTGAATTTTTTTATTAGGTTTTTTTAAATTTAATTTTGTAAGCGATTATTAGCGTTATTTTACGTTTCAAGGCAATTTTTCTACATTAATAAAAATAACATGTTTCAATCATTTAGTTCAATGTAGTAAATTTTGAACTCTTTTTCAATAAAGTTTATTCGAAATTCGTACACCAATTTTTGAATTTTTCGTATGCAATTTTTAATGTTTTTTGCATTTTGCATCGACTTTTTGACATTGATAACAGGAATTCGGTTTCAAACTTTTAGCCTAATATAGTAAATTTTGATCTCTACGATTTTTGAATTTTAGAGATTTTTATGCGATATTTAATCCGATTTTTAGAGATTTTTTGTCATTCAGGAAAAAGTCCTATTATAATGTTTTATCCCATTACAGTAAATCCTGTCTTCGATGATTTTTGAATATCTAGCGATTTTCAATGCGATTTTTAGCATTTTTTCGAGTCCCACGTCGATTTTTGACATTCAGAAAGGGAATTAGGTTTTAAACTTTTATCCTAATACAGTAAATTTTCTCATCCGCGACTTTTTAAATTTTAACGAATTTTAATGCGATTTTCAATGCAATATTTAGTGTTTATTCGATTGCCAAGACAATGTTTTTTTCAGAAACGGAATTTGGTTTCAAACTTTTATCCTAATATAGTAAATTTTGTCCCCTGCGATTTTTGAGTTTTAGCGGTTTTAATGGTTTTAATACGATTTTCGATGCGATTTTTAGTCATTTTTTGCGTTCCGCTGCGATTTTTTACATTGTTAAAAGGAATTCGGTTTCAAACTTTTGGCCTAATATAGTAAATTTTGCTCTCTACGATTTTCGAATTTTAGCAATTTTTAATGCGACATTCAATGTGATTTTTAGAGATTTTTACAGATTTTTTACGCTTCGCGTCGATTTTTATTTATTCATGAAAGAATTCCGTTTACAAGTGTTACCCCTGGTAAATTTTGTTATTTGATTATTTAGTGATATTTGATCACTAGCGATATTTGATTATTTAGTGATTTTTAATACGATTTTTAATGCGACTTTTAGCGTTTTTCGAATCTTACGGCGATTTTTTGACATTCGAAACGAAATTCAGTTTTAAACTTTTAGCCTAATATAGTAAATTTTGACGCCCGCAATCTTTGAATTTTAGCGATATGTAATGCGATTTTCAACGAGTTTTTGAGTTCCGCGGCGATTTTTTACAATTCGAAAAGGAAATTCATTTTCAGTCCTTTAGCCTAATATATTAAATTTTGTCCACTGCATTTTTTAAGTTTTCGCGATTTTTTGTCATTCAAGAAAGATTTCCGATTACACTGTTTTATCTTATTATAGTAAATTTGAATCCCAGCAATTGTTTAATATTTGGCGATTTTTAACACTAAACGTACCGAGATTTTTTTTTTATATCTAATCCTACCGGAAAGGGGTCTAATGACCCCTATATAAAAAAGTTATATATTTTACGATGCTTTGCGTAACATATACTAGTTGATACACTTTGGTGTATGAATAAAACATTTTTTTTTCAAATAATTATTGCAAATTGTTTATTTATTTATCCCTTGAGGGGCGACAGAATATATTTCATCCCACCTTCGATTAATAAAGATTCGCACCAGAAAAATTTTATTAAATTTTACTTTTCTAACTTTGGTGGGAAAAAAAAAAGTCGTAAAATTGCTTTTCACTATATTGCAGTAAATATTTTTGCAGATTCCGGTGTGAATTCGATATTGCAGAAACACAATTACTTGCACCTCAAAAGGTCAAAGTAAAAAAAAAAAAAAATTACGCAAAAAAATTAAGAAAAAAATGAATTTTTTCAAGAAATTCGAAAATTTAATAAACAAATATTATGCAAATTTGTTTATGTTCGCCACATATTTTTAAGATTATTTCGTTCTCGATAAAACCTGAAATGTTCAAACGAGAATCTCACTGGGAATAAAGTCAATTTCTAATTTTACCATCACACATTAACAAATATGATGTAATACGGTAGAATAAATGATATAATAGCGAACCTACGCAATTTACTAATGTTCTTACAAAATAAAACATTTATACCTTTATGATTTAACATAAATTTATTCAGGGGTCAAATGCCTTGCGACAGTTAAGCCTAAAAAAAATTTTGTAGGCCAAAAAGGTAGTTCAGAGATGAGGCATTTTAAGAAATAATATGATCATATATTTTAATAAAAGTCGTGAAACATAAAGAGATGTAGTAATGTTTTAGTTTAAGAAATTAAAAAAAAAAAAAATTGTTTGGCTTTTTGAGTATTTATAAGCTGCGCGTTATACGCCGAATTATACGGTGGTTATAATTTCTGCCATGTAAGAGAAACCTTACTATGAATAAGAAAAATTTACAAATAATTCCAGTCAATAGAAAAAACTAATACTTTACGGTGTATTTATTCAAAGCAAATTAAAGAAAAATAGTTGTAATTTAATACATTACAACGACCATTTGGAATTTATTTCGTCCACCAAATTCTGTCGCATCCTCTTCAACAACAGATCGCAAAGATCAAACTTCAGATGACCCAAACCTTTATCGGTAAACTCTCCAAGTCCCGTTTCGAGAAGAAAAACAGTTTACAAATCGAAAGCAGTTCCACCGAATCATCCACAGATTGCGACAAATTACCTACGTTGAGCCCAATTTTTCCCGGTTAGAATCGACCGATTGTAAAACGCCATGGCTAGTGGATTGGAGCCCCTCGAGACATGGCCTTTTACTCTCAATCGATTAAACATTAGGTTGTTTCCTTTTTCACGTTCGTCTTTTATTCTGTAATCAATTTTCATGGGCTACATAATCAGTTGAAGACTTCGATTTTCATGCCCTACATAATGAGTTGAAGACCTCGATTTTTGCTTTGCAAGACGATTTTCATTTCGGCGTCGCTCTTTGGCTTTGGATTTTTCCATATCTGATAATTTGCGCCTACCCATTTTGTAACTTTTTCAATTTTTAACGATTTTATGCCTTTCGATTACCTATTCAAACAATTTTTAACGATTTTATACCTTTCTATTACCTATTCAAATAAAAATTCTTCTAAAAGTAAAGAACATCGTTGAAAATGCGAGCATCATTTGGCCCATCCTCGACCTAAAACAACAACCATTTCCAACTGGTTAAAAAAAAAAAAAAAAATCAAAAAAGGTCATTTGACCTCTCGCGGTAGTTTTAGTGTTAATATGATTTTTAAACCGACTTTTAATGAAAATTTTAGCGTTTTTTCGAGTCTCGCGGAGATTTTTGGACATTCGTAAAAGGAATTCGGTTTCAAACTTTTTGTTTTGTCCACTACGATTTTTGAATTTTAGAGATATAAATCTCTAAAACTACAATGTTTTTATTACAATGTTTTACCCCATTACAAAAAGTTTTTGCCCCTGCAACATTTGAATATTTAATGATTTTTAGCGTTTTTTTAAAGTCCCACGGCGATTTTTTGACATTCGGTAAAGGAATTTGGTTTCAAACTTTTATCTTGTTATAGTAAATTTTGTCCGCCGCGATTTTCGAATTTTAACGATTTTTAATGCAAATTCAGTGTGATTTTTAGCGATTTTTTGCGTTTCGCGACAATTTTTTGTTTTTCATGAAAGAATTCCGATTACAATGTGTTACTCTTTTATTGGTGAATCTTGACCCCCATCGATTTTTGAATATTTAGTGATTTTTAATAGGATTTTTAATGTAATTTTCAATGCGATGTTATCGTTTTTTTTTCTAGTCTCGCTGCGATTATTTGATTTTCGGAAAAGGAATTTAGTTTCCAAATTTTAACCTAATATAGTAAGTTTTGTCCTCTGCGATTTTTGAATTTTAAAGATTTTTAATGCGATTTTCAGAGATATTTCGAGTTCTGTGGCGATTTTTTGACATTCGAAAAGGAGTTCAATTTCAAACTTTTAGCCTAATTGATTAAATTTTGTACACTGCAATCTTTGAATTTTAGCGATTTTTTGTCATTCAGGAAAGATTTCCGATTACAAAGTTTTAACCCATTGTAGTAAATTTTGACCGCAGCGACTTTTTAATATTTAGCGATTTTTACCGTTTTTTTAAGTACCGCGGAGATTTTGGGACATTCGTAAAAAGAATTCGGTTTTAAACTTTTAGCCTGATATAGTAATTTTGACCTCTACGATTTTTGAATTTTAGAGATTTATAATGCGATATTCAATGCGATTTTTAGTGATTTTTAGAGTTTTTTTTTGCATTTCATGTTAATTTTTATGCTGTTTATGAAAGAATTCCGATTACAATGTCTTTATTCCATTATAGTCAATTTTGTCCCTTCCAATTTTTGAGTATTTAGCAATATTTAATGCGAATTTTAGCGGGTTTTTTTTTTTTAGTCCCATGACGATTTTTTGACATTCGTAAAAGGAATTTGATGTCAAACTTTTATCCTAATATCGTAAAGTTTGATCTTTGCGATTTTTGAATTTTAGTGATTTTTAGTTATGATTTTCAAAGCGAATTTTCGAGTTCCGCGGCAATTTTTTGATATTGGTAAAAAGATTTCGGTTTCAAACTTTTGACCTAATATAATAAATTTTATCTCCTGCGATTTTCGGATTTTAGCATATTTACATGGGATATTCAATGTAGTTTTTAGCGATTTTTAGAGGTTTTTGGGGGAGATTTTTCGTCTTTTATGAAAGATATCCGATTACAACGTTTTATCCCATTATAGTAAATTCTTACCCTTCGCGATTTTCAGTTTTCTTTTTTTACGAGTTTCGCGGCGATTGTTTGATATCCGGAAAAGGAATTCTGTTTCAAATTTTTCCCCCTAATATAGTAAATTTTGTCCTTCTTTATTTTTGATGCTTTTGAGATTGTTAATGCGATTTTTTACGTTTCTTCGCAAATTGCGGTCGTGAATTTTTTCCAGTCTTTTTTTTTTTTTAACTTAATATAGTAAATTCTGTCCTGTTTTCAATAATGTTTGCTCGGATTTTGATGGGAATTGCATTGTCGGATAGATACTTTTCAGGAATGGTTTTAGTATATTGTATATTGTTCTATGTTATTTAGTCATAGATTTTTGGGGGAAAGTTCTATAATAAGGCGAGTCCGAATGTAAAAAAGTTCTACTGGGTTGATTTTGATGAGACTTGTAATGGTTTTAGTATAATGCATATCGTTCTACGTTGTTTATTTAAAGAATTATTGGGGGAGGGGTTATACAATAAGGTGAACCCGATTGTGAAATATTAATCTTTTTAAAATGTTCTACTAGCTGGATTTTGCTAGTTAGTTTGCATTTTTAGTTAGATAATTTTTCAGGGATGGTTTTAGAATGCTGCATGTCATTATTTGCCAAATCCTACTGTAAATGATCAACTAGAAGAGTTGGTCCTTAATATCTCAAATTTCGTGTGTATATTAGAAAATATAATAACACAATGCCATTCGTATAAGGAATATCTCAGGTCCAAATTGCTTTGAAACACAAAACCAAATTCACGATATCTTTCGTTTGATTCAAGAATCATTTGGAGAAACCGACCAGTGTAGTGAAGAGGCCTGCTAGTTCATTGATAAAACACAAAATGAACTTGAAGACTAATTTAAAGGAACATGGATGCAGTGTGTGAATGTCATTTTCTCATATTTATAATTATCGGTTTTTTACGAAACTTCGTCTGAATGTACTAGGGAAGTCTAAATATTAACTTCAGTGTTGACAAATTTGGCAAGTTTTTTATCCAGAAATTACAATTTACATCAGGACATTTTAACTAGTAATTTCTTTTTTAATTTTATTCCTGGAATGTTCGCTATTATATAAAAGCATAAAAAACCATTCAAACTTTTTGGTGAACCAATGAACCAATGCAGATTCACGCAGTGCCTATGATGATCATTATGTCACCGATTACCTTCCATCGACGGTGATCAATCGATACAAGTTGGTGCATAAATGTTTAGCAGTGTAGAATTTGAGATTAAAAAAAAATTATAGAGCATTGGTCAAACTTTTTGCTGACAATGCGGAATTTCTGAATAAAATATCCGCGAGATATGGAGAAACCTACAAGTTTTAATAAAACAAAAGGCCAAATTGATACTGTCAACATTTTATCTATATGACAGGTAGTTGTCATCATAACAGATTTCTATAAATACAGATAGAAAAATGTATTTCTTGTGATTCCGGGAAACAACCTTATGATGTAACACACCATAAATAAGTTGATTTGAGGAAAGAAAATGTACCAAGGATATCTGATCCTGCATACTTCGCAAACCTAAATAAATACACGTTCTTAACAGACTGTTTCTGGTCATCACTTTAATGATCTGATATGACCCAGATATAAAGGGTTCAGAGTGATCGTCTGAAGAAAAAGTGTACGAAAAACTTCACTTTTATTTGCCCGATGGAACATTTCCAAACTTCTCATCACTTCTGCTCCTGAATATGTTCTTCGATTTTTATCTAAATTGTGATAACGGTTTTAAATCGCAAAAACTGTTACGTCCAATGAATGAAAGGATTTTACACATTTAATTTGTGTAAATATTTGTTTAAAAGGTGTGCAGTTTTGTATGATGTCACGAGTTGAAAATCCCTTTTTTATGGAATTACTGGGAATTTAAAATAAAGAAAGAAAGTCTGGCTGAAATCAGAGTAAATCAGCATAATATTTCAAAGGTATGGAAACGTAAAGGTAACTTATTCTATATCAAATTATTTATAATGTATACAGTTGCTTCTTCACTGTATAAAAAAAAAAAAAAAAAAAAAAAAAAAAAATGTTGATTTTACGATATAATACAGGTACCTAAGCTGCCAGTATTATACGTAAAATCAACAATAATAAACAGTAAAATAACCAATAATATACCATTAAGAAGTAAATATATGATGTATTACTGGTAGTATCTTTATAAGACGGTGTACTACTGCTTATTTATACTTTATTATTGTTAATTTTATAAATAATACTGGCACCTCAGCTGCCAGTTTTATACCGTAAAATCAACGATTATAAACTGTAAAATAATCAGTAATATACCGTTAAGCTGTAGTATATGATATATTACTGCTAGTATATTTATAAGACGGTATACTACTGCTTATTTATGGTTTATTATTGTCAATTTTATGGTATAATACTGGTACCTCAGATGCCGGTATTCTTTTAAGACTGGAAGATTTTTGGTAGAAACGAAAAGTTTTGGTGGTTTCCCCTAATTAATAGTATCATTTGTGATTGAAAAAAAATATTTTAAAAAATACCCGATGTCAGGTTATGTCAAGGGTGGATCCATGCAATTCTGTGGGTGCAGGCTCGATTTTAAATCGCACAAAAAGAGGAAAATGTATTTTCTTTTTCTTTGGGATCACCTACACAATTGTGTAGGTGAGGTCTTGAAGGGGTATTATACTGTAAAATCAACATTTTTTTTTCAGTGTTGTTTATTTGCTCACCCCAGAAAACAAGGAAAAATCGCGATATGATCGAGAATATTAACCCTTTATCTACTGACGGTACTTATAAGAACCACTCACTTTAAACTTTCATCCCATAGTGAATATTACTAATATTCTAATGGTACTTTGCAAAAAACACTCTTTTAACTCCACTTTATCCGGATACATGGCAGCAGTAGTTCTAGGTTTGTTATTTTAGCGAGGAAGGAGGCTATCTTTGAAACAGTCGATGTATTTTGTGCCGACATTTTGCACAGATTGCCACGCTCGTCTTTTTTTTTCTTTTTGCTGCAAACACAGTAAAGGATAAGTGTCGGATTTTTTTTTTTATGTGTTCATTATGATCTTAGAATAGAATTTGACCCGCTGTTTTAGGTGAAAGGTGTATGTATTTGATTTAACAGTTGAATTATTCGGTGGTACTTATAAGTACCGTCAGTACACTGGGTGTTGGAGAAAAACTTCTTGTTTACTTTTCGTTTGCGTAGGAATTTATTGTTTTCATCTGCTTTAAAGTGTAATTAGTAAAATGCAGTGTAGTAATAATTTTCCCAGTATTTCTTTTCTGTTTCATTATTATTTTTTTATAGGAAATCGAAAAAGTTGTGGCACCGGCTCTTTTTTGTTATGCTAGAAATGGCATATGTAAATTCATATATTGCATATGTGGAGATGCGAGAGAACATGTTGTCCCTGGAATATAGACGTCGCATAACCAAAGGACTACTAACAAAATCGAAACTTAAAAATAAAATAGTTTTTTTAACCCTTTTAGAAGCAAAGCATTTCCAATGCTAAAATGTTGAAATAATTGATTGGCACCGGAATTTGCCAAAAAATTTATTTGTAAATAAGAAAAAAAGGGCCTATATTTCACATTACTTATTAAATCAAAAATATTTTCTGGTGCCAGTTGAAATTCCTTGCGAGTTTTCTGTTATGATATTTTAGTCATAGTGTACTGGCGGTACTTTAAAGTACCACTTTAATTAATTACCTCTAAATAATTAAATTTCTCACGGGTGATTATTTTATTTAATGTTTATCCTTTAATTTTCATTGTAGTAACTGAAAAAAAAATTACATGAAAAAAATTGCAGTAGATAAAGAGTTACACAATTATGAAAGATTAATTACCTACAAGTGAACATTTATATATGGGTCATTTTCACAGACAAGGCAAAATTAGCTAAAAAAATTCTTTTTAACTCTTGAATTTATAAAATGTAATTTTCTTAAATACAATCCGCATCAGAATTTCATTTTTTTTTTTCTTAAAGTTTTTCTTGGAGTTTGGGACCTCTTTATACAGCAAACAATTTTTGATAAATGACTGAAAAACTAGACTCTATAAATAGAAATGGATATGGCAAGTCCACGGAGAAGAATTTTTATGGAAGAGACAAAAACTAAGTTTTGAATGTTTAAGTACTTCTGTTTTCAATTTGCTAAAATGGTGCATTTCTTTTTATAAATCGCGATGTTAAAGCTGTCTAAAATTATAATTAGAAATTAGCTTTTCTTATCTTATTTATGATGACCAAGCAATGTATACTGAGAATTTTGCCAAACTCCAGATGGAACTAATACATTGAAAAAGATTCAATAACTTCCCGTTACATCTAAAAAACAAAATGGCTTTTTTTTCTCCCAAAGTACCTAATGATGATTTGGGATGTGCTGTCATTTATGGCATTTTTTAAACACTTTCCAACATATCGTCGGTACCATGTCAAACTATCCAATGTGAAAATACCGACTTTTCAGAAGGGCAATAACACTGCTTAAATTGTAGATTCAAAATCAGCGCCAAGCAGCAGTAAACAATTATTATATTTTCCGGGTGCTGTTTTATATCCTATTTAAGCACGCTATTGAGATAAATCATTTGAATAATTTTACTCACCAAAAAATCACATTGGATAGTTTGATATGGTACGCTTATTTGTACGTTTTCAGCTTCGTTGAACTTTTTTCAGCTTTAAACTATCCAATATGTCATATTGGATAGTTTGACTTGTAAAAATTTTGTGCTTTTCCCAGGTTCGCCATTCCATAGAAGCGATTATTCCATATTGGATAGTTTGACTTGTAAAAATTTTGTGCTTTTCCCAGATTCGCCGTTTATAATAGCAAATGCGTCGTATTCAATAGTTTAATTTGTAAAAATTTTGGATAAAACTCTTAAGAATTTTCTTTAATAATTTTAATAACGAATATGCAATAAATTAATAAAGAAAAAAGCTTTTTTTTAAACATTCTATTAATTAAAAAATATATATAAGAAAACAAAAATGTCTCAAATAACGGAGTGGACAGCAACAGGTGCTTCATACCCGTAATTATGAATAGTGATTCTTGCGCTATTTATTCTAATAAACTCATAGGCCGCTTCCTACCACTATTTCAGAATAGAAATCTTTGATTTATTTAATCCCCCATTAAAAAAAGTTGGAACAAATGACTTTCAAGAAAATTTGGAAGAAATTCATAATAGGCTCTTTTAATACAATAATTGCAAATGTTCTCCCGAACGTGGGGAAGGATAAAGGGGTTAATCCCTTTTTTTTTCAAGACTTTCTTCATCGTTAAAAAGTTTTTATTTCGTTTCTTTTACTTTTCTGTCGTCTCACCGTGCTCTGATAATATATTTGGATTGCCATACAACTTATTTATGTTTTTGACGTTTACTATGGCATGTCCGGTACTGAAAACGGAGCGTGTAGCCTTTATAGGTCCTTTACAAGGTCATTCAAAAGAATCCCATTACATTACGCTTATTGGCGAAAGAAACGTTTGTGATTTAGTTTAATTATGTTACACTATTTCAAATATAATGAAATACATTATTGAGGTGCACAGCAACATGCCTATTTTAGTGAGGCTAACGGAAGAAACAGGCTACCACGTTCAAGGACGGATCCAGCTCACCATTTAGAAGGGGGTCATGGATTTCCTTATTTTGAGTGGGAAAGGACCACATCTCTTTATGAGAATTTTTAATATTGAAAGCTATTCCCAAATCTAAACTAAATAATTTTCTGATATTTTCGCGAAGTCATTTCCATTCGTTAATACAAAAAATTTGCATTAATATTCGTAAAAAATATAAAATTTACCGATTTCGTTCAGATAACAAGAAATGAAAGAGTTTCCCATTTTCTTATAAAGGAAAAGATTCATTCAGAAAATGCTGTCAAAGTTAGCATTTTTAGGCAAGTTTTACGAGTTTACAGCCACAGAAATGTCGTCGCAAGGGAACAATTGGCTGTCACTTCCGGAATTTCAGTTTAAAAGGTCTAACAATTGTCAACGATTAAATACTGTAAAAATCTGTATTCAATTTTAGAGATAACTAAACCGTACACGTTGGCAGCTTTGTGATTTGATTAGTGTCATGAAAATTACAGGTGTAGCCTCTTCTTTCTGCTCAAAGTATTAAATAGTTTTTTTTTTAATCGAACTTATACTTTTTGAATGGATCATTTTCTTCTTCTGATGGACTGATGGCTTCCATTATTATGAAACATTCGTTATAAATGAAGTGTTGGGTGAAGATGAAAGTTAGAACTCCGATTTTCTGGTCAAAATGGGGGGGAAAATGGCCATATGTTTTTTTTTTTTCAAAAAAAAAAAAAAAAAAAAATTATGGATATTTTTTCTCCATTTTGACCAGAAAATCAGAGAAAAAAAGCTATGGCCATTTTTTTTCCCATTCTGACCAGAAAATCAAAGTTCTAACTTTTTACATCTGCTCTTTCATCTTCACCTAACATTTCATTTATAATGGCTGTTTCATAATAATGGAAGCCATCAGTCCAATAGAAGAAAATTATTCGGTTAAAGCGGAAAATCGGATAATCGGGACTCTATTGTATATTTCATTTTAAAAATGATCTTTAGAATATTTTTGTTGGTGTTCAGAGGGGGGTCATGAACCCCGTGACCTTCCGCTTGGATCCGCCATTGACCGCGGTGCATCCTACGTATCTTTTTTTTACAGACCACTAGAGTGATGTGATGCTCTTTAAGTACACTTGGATTGGTGCATTCGAGGATCACGTAACTCCAGCGGTCTGTAAAAAAAGATGCGTGGAATGAACCGCGGTAGCCTGTCTTTTTCGTTAGCCTCGCTACTTTAGAATATGACGTGTACAACAGCTATCATTGATTTACAGGGACATACAAAATATTTCGGTTGAAGTGAACAGTCTATTAGCGATACTTGCTGGAAATGCGTTTTATATTATGCTGTGCGTTTTAAAATGATGTGGTATGTATAAATACATATGGTATGTATAGATACGTGATGTATAAATTCTATAGATTGTATACAGGACTACCTAAATACCTCGTTAGCACTACTAAGTATGATTCTGAAATGCTTAAACGTGGTTTTTAATTGTGTCAGGGTTCTCGCTGCCGCTCGCCATTGCTCCAAATAAAGACAAAATGATTCATTTGGCGAGTAAACGAACAATCAGACTCGCCAAATTGCTAGTGCTCAATTTTTGCTCTTTTTTGTGGGGGTGTGCGCCAAAGACACATATGGGTGCTTCTCTATTGTCAGTTAATCACTATCTATGCCCTAGCGTCGCGCCGGTAAAAGCACACACAAAATTACTCGCATCAAGCGCCATATAGACAAAAGTTTTGCTGGAATGCGGCGTTTAAATTTGCCATTTAACATACTAATTATTAGTTGGATGCAAAGCAGCATTGACCGATCAGTTTTTTCTATCGGTTAGAGTCAAAATCTCATAGCAGCTTTTAGTGCATATTTTCGCAACGGTAAATCAAAGATCGCTGTTTTGAATTTTTATTTAGACTGCTAACAGAATGTCGGAAGCATTTACTCATTTAAGAAACATTTAGAATGTACTTATTTTTAATAAGTTTTGTAGCAGATAGCCAAATTTCTATTTTATAAGCAATTACAAAAAAGGAGCTTATTTTAGAACATATTGGGAAAAAAAAAAAAAAAAGATACAAAAAGGGGTTAAAGAGGGGTCAAAGAGGTATTTTTCAGTGTTTCACGCTGAATCTATTTTGCTAACATTTTTTTTTTCGTTTGGCTACAGTTTTTTATTTCTTATTCGCCAAATCGCTAATGTTGGTCAAAAGCCAGAGAGAACCCTGATTGTGTTATACATTTCAAAGCTGAACTGTAGTTAGTATATGAGATGTTTGTGGAATATAAGTAAAATCCTATACAGGGCCACGCAAAAAATAGAAACATGTATAATTAGGGATGATAATTTCTGGAAGTATAATATTAATAGTTTTAAGTGTCTTTTGGTTTGCATTAAATTTCAGCTTATTATGTGGCATGTATAAAAATCTGTAGGCAATATACAGGGTTGTACGAAAGAATTCAGTTAAGCTCGTCTATTGGTAGAAATTACTGAATGTGAATTTTCAGCCTACTATACTTTTTAACTCTTTCCAGCAAGGTTGAAAAGTGATGAATTTGGTTTGTCTGTCCACTCTCTAACTCACGTAAATATACTCGGATTTTCATGCAACTGAAAAATGTTAATGGAGCTTACAATGGCTTGTTCGGTATTGCATATGAGGTGTGTAACATTAATAGTTCATTTACAGGGGCATTCAAAAGATTTCCATTACATTATGGTACATGGAGAAAAATCGATTGGAGAGTATTTTAATGACATTACGCAATTCAAATGTATTAAAACTGATAAAAATCACTGAATTTCATTGCAAGAAGATTACGACAGAATAGGGCATGCATTTATAGCATTTGTCGTTCATTTACAGGGACACACAAAAGGGACCCGTTACAGTCTGTCTTTGAGCAATAATTGCCGGAAGTGCGTTTTTGAATTTTGGCATGCGCTTTTAAATGCAACTATTTTTTTTTTTTTTTGCATGTTGTATAAAAATTTTATACGTCGTATACAGTGCTGAGCAAAATAATTATCTAAAAACAGTTACCATTCATAGACAGAAAAAGTACTTGAATCAGTTTGTGAAGCCCTGTAAATGATCTATGGATTCGTATATAATCTAGATAGTATGCGACAATTTAGTTTAATTATAAAATGCGCAACGCAATTTACAATTTCAACCTTTAGTAATTTCGCCAATAAACGGAAATATACCCGAACTTCTTGTATAGCCCTGCATATTAGGAATTTCTTCTAACATATTTTAGTATAGTAAAAAAAAAAAAAAAAAAAAAAAAAGACCGAAATTGCACACTCCCATATAAAGTAATGCTAATTCTTTTGTATAGCCCTCTATATTATCTCTAGAATTTATGCGCACCACGTAAGGTTCAAATAGTTAAAAACTCATACTATAATTAAAAATGCACTTCAAACAACTATCGCTAATAGACAGCAGTGTAGTCGAATTTTTTTGTGTGTCCCTGTAAATTAATGATAACTATCATACGTGTCATATCGTACAGTAAGCATCTTGCAATGTAAATCAATTACGGATGTCAATTTTACTTTGTTTGGAATATTTTAACATTATTAAAATATGCTTCAAACATTTTTTTTACTATAAGCCATTATACAACAAAATTCTTTTGTATGAACCTGCAAATAATAATAAATGGCATGCACACCATATTCTCCATAAAAGTTGCTTTAATACACTTGGTAAATCCATATTAATTTCATTATGTTTTAAATATCGTAATACCATTAAAAGATACTGCTTTTTTTCCTATTGAATGTAATGTAACGGGATTATTTTGAGTGCAAATGAACTCAAAATTCTCACATTCCATTAACCCGGGAGAACTCGCTAGTGAGAATTTCTCGCACGGTGCCCAATTGCTTTTCTTTTACTTTACATTCGCTCAATATCATTTTTTTTGCTTGGAGTAGTACTTTTACTCACAGATAGGTAAAACAATTGAAATAACATTTTAAAATTTTAATTAAAATGAAAAAAGGTTTAAATAAGAGTCTTAAAAAAAGTACGACGGTGAGAGAAAATCTTATGCAGCGAGTTCTCCCGGGTTAAGAATAGAAAACATATGCTACAGTAAACGTAACAACATATGCCAATTGCGTTAAATTTCAATCCGTAAATATAACAGTTTTTGTCCCTGATAAAAAGATTATTTTCATATTGGATAGTTTGACATGCTAGGGATGCTTAGAAAAAGAAAAATATTTAAACATTTGCGGAAAAGGATCGAACATGCCGTATTGGACAATTTGAGGTTGTAAATTTTGGAAAAAAGAGCATAATGGATACTTTGAAACAGTCATTAGCTAAGTTTCTAAGCGAGCTCGAGACGGGACGATTTTGATTAGGACGTATCATGCACAACACAACAAAATGGGACAAAATATGAAAAATGCATTTTTTCACATTGGATAGTTTGACATGGTAGCGACGATATTTGAAAAGTGTTTATGACTTCGGTTTGTCTGTCTGCCATCTGTAACTCGCATAAATACAGTCGTATCGCCATGAAATTGGTATATATTATTGATATTCACTATGAAATGTTCGGTATTGAAAATGGAGCTTGTAGCAGTTACATTTCCTTTACAGGGACATTACGGCCTACGAGGAAAAATCGTTTTCAGTGATTTTTAATAATTTTTCACAGTTTCAAACTCATTGAAATTTATATATATCTGAAGTACACTATGAGATGCCTACTATACGATATGATGTGTATAGCATTCATTGTTCATTTACAGGGATACTCTAAAGAATTCCATTACATTACGGTCTACGGGGGAAAATAGTTTGCGGTGTATTTTTTTCATGTTGCACTATTTCAAACATATTGAAATTAACATATATCCCTGAGGTTCACTGCAAGATATTTAGTATAAAATATCATGTGCAAGCATTCATCATTGATGTACCAGGACACACAAAACAACTCGGTTACAGTACTCTGTATAAACAATAATTGCAATGCATTTTCTTTTGTGGCACGCGTTTTGAAATTAAACTTTTTAAAAAATATTTCTTTGCATAAATTCGACATATACGGATACACAAAATATCTGAAGTACATTTATGTTTATTGATGGAAATTGCTGAAAGGGAATTTTCAACTGTGCTATGCGTTTTCTAATTAAACTAAATTTTTACATCAGATTTTTTTTTTAACTTTTTATGGGAATCGATTAAATTATGTTTTCAAATGTGTTATGCAATCAAATGTTTCAAATGTAGAAACCTTATTAAGCTTTGAAGTTTTATTATAGAATTCTGAATGTGTAGGAAAGTATTTCATAATCTATGCTTAACGCAGATTTTAAGTTATTTTTAACACTTTTCTACAAAGTTGAAACGTGTTTAGTTTACTAAGAAATGTTTGTAGAATATAGATAAAATGATATACAGGGTCACGCAAAGAATTGGATACATGGCCGTCTATAAATGATAATTTCTGGAAATGTGATTTCAGTAGTTTTACGAGTGTTGAATAAGAGTTTGAATTAAATTTTAGCTAAATAGTGGCGTGTAATAAAAGTACTAGATTAACTACAGGGTTGTACAAAAGTATGCAAGTATGTTTCAATCTATTAGTATAAATTGCCGAAAGAGAAATTTCAACCTGTTATGCGTTTTTTTTTTTTGATAAACTAAATTTTCCCATTGTATAGTAGATATATCAACCTACAGATAAAACACAGGGCTGTTCAAAAGAATTTGATTACATATTTGGCTATGAACGGCAACTGCTAAAATCAGTTTTTCAAATGTTTTATATGTTTTCTAAAATGTTTACTTAGTTATCGTATTTACCTTATTTCCCTAAAAAACGAAGTTTTGTTAAAGCATTCAGGAAGTGTTGGAAAGTGTTTCATAATCTATGCTTAAAGCATGATTTTTCAATCTTGTTTTTATTTATTTTCAGTGTCCACGGATGGAGATTATTTTGGTTAGGGACAAAATTTAAAGCTTAATTCCTTATTAAAAAATAAAACCATTTTTTCTTTAAATATTAAGTTAGAATTCAGCTAAAAACTTAAATTAGAATCTATCTAAAGACTTAAATTATAATTTATTAGAATTTATCTAAAAAAGTCAGAATTTATCTAAAGTTATAAATGAAAAAAAAAGTGTAATTTTTTTAAACGCAAGTAAAATTAACGTTGTGTTTTAGATGCAGGGACGTTTACGGAAAGGACTTTCGACCAGGGTCCGATTAACCTCTGAAGCTATGGGAAATACAGCGTCGTTTCGGGGTCCTCTTTCATTCGGGAAGACTTACCTAAATTCGACATACCCGGAAACTCACCAATGCATTATTCAAATTATTACAAACATTATATTATTGAATTTTTTCGATTTTGATTGATGGACGATAATACCGATAAATTGGTGACTTTGGTTGGTTAGACAAATGGACAAACTGACGAATTGTGATCATGTGGTTGGAAATGATCTGTTGTATAAAAAATTAATTTGTTATGAAACATATTTTTAGGAAACACATTTTAGAATATATATATATATATATATATATATATATATATATATTATTTTTCACCAGGAATATATATATATGTATATATATATAAACCTAGTAAAAGATTATATTTAGCCTGAACTAGCGCATCCTCCCTCACAGAACAAGAACAATATAACTATTTGTAAAAAAATAAAACCAGGAAAAAACACGCTGCAGCCTCGTCGGTAGTGGGTTATATTTCAAAAGCAGCCGAACATAAAAAAAAATATATATATAATATGTAT
Source organism: Maratus speciosus (assembly GCA_963932465.1). Classification (NCBI taxonomy): domain Eukaryota; kingdom Metazoa; phylum Arthropoda; class Arachnida; order Araneae; family Salticidae; genus Maratus; species Maratus speciosus. The sequence continues at coordinate 256,124,898 of OZ010794.1, read as the reverse complement.
TAGTGGCAGTGGGTTTCGGCCAGAACAGTGAGTACCAAAATCAAATGTTAAACCTTCGATAATCGATTATAAATCGATGTTAGACATCGATTTATAATCTTTTACTAGGTTTATATTGAATTTATGTGTTCTACGGCAGCTTTTTGCGCATTTCACATGAATATAATTTGTTTTTTGTTGTGATTACTATACTTTACGTTTATATATATATATATATATATATATATATATATATATATATATATGAAGGATTTAATATTTTACTTACTTAAATATTCACTTGGCTTATGCTACAAATGAATTCACTTCCCAGATTTTCAATTATATACGACATTAATTATTCACACGAACAAATATAGATCATGACAATTCAATAACATTAATAATATAATACACAATTTGCACATTCGTAAACATAAATGCGAGAAATTACCCAGATTTCTTACTTAAGCCTTTCATTCGGCCATTGACAGATTTTCAACATTCAGGTTGATATAAAAATTATGGAACTCCAACCACCTACCTCTCTTGGTACTTAGATTTAAACCTTTTACACACAAGAAATATTGCGCTTTCTTCATGTTCCTTCCTTTTTATTTCATATAATACATCCAAACCAGTTAAATGATCAATTAATTCACAAATCGATATTGTATTTTATTTTTAACATTCTTAAAATAATAATAATAAATAAATGAAAGGAGGAAGTTATCAATTTGACGCGTATGCATTTTTTTTTTTTTATGTATGTTCCCCGATTACTCCGAAACTACGCTACCGATTCATACGATTTTCTTTTTAATTGAAAGAGGATACTCTCGAATTGGTCCCATTTAAAATTCATGAAAATTAATTCATTTTTTAGAAATTAAAAAAATAATAATAAAATAAAATAAACATCTTTAAAATACTTCATTTTCAACGATTTTCACCAGATGACGTAGTCGCTACCCGGCGATTTAACTCCTTTATACGTTTTTGTTCCTATGATTATTGTAGGGAAAACAATCAAGTAATTGAAGTGGGGTTTTTTTAATTAAAAAAGTTATAATTATTTAAAATGAATTTTTTTTATCAGTTTTCCTTTTAGACCACTGTTTTTTTTGACTACTGAGATTTATAGATCCCTTCATAGTATTAATCTCGCATAAAATTATAACATATGTTTAATTCATCTCATAGTAACTTATAGTATTACTTTAATTCATCAATTTTCATATGAAATAGCGCATAATATATTGATTACCGATTAAATGTACTCTTTTGAGCGATGCTGCTGGAAGATGGTATTTCTTGAAGTATTTTTGTTCTTTGATCACCCGTTTAAAATATCATGAGGTGTTATACCTTATTCCAGTAGGTTTAGCCAATGGGAAGAACACCCATATGCTAACAAATCCAGGTCTATACTAGTAATTAAAGAGCTGAGTGGAAGAACATGTTATGCTACATTTTCTTAAAAATGGTTTTATCTTTTGGACGAAGCTGTTATCAGGTATTCTATCACATGGTAAAGCTAAAATACCAAAATTCTCTTTAGCCTTCAAGATTTAAGACATTATTCATTAATATTTAATATTTTAATATTTAATAATGCAAACAATATTGATATTTTTTAATATTTCAAAATTAAATATGAATAAGTTTTTTTGATAGAGTTTAGTACCACACCTGTTAATATTTTAAACACATGGTATTAAACAGAAAATAAATGATTAAAATTATCAACAAAAACTTTCACATCAAATTTCTTCAAATGTAATTTTTGTTGCTTAACATGTTCTTCCACTTAGCTCTTCAATTATAATATGCCTAGTTTTCTTCATCGCGTTAGCGTTGTTAGTGACAGTTGCTTTTACTTCACAAGAGACGTCACTTATTATGAGCGGATATTTCCGAAACCTGCCCCGTAAGATGATTGGATCGCGATGATGTGACAACAATGGCTCCTTAAGTAAGACAAGTTTCGTTTTCATTTTCCATTTTCTAACTTTAGGGCGAGTTTTAAGACTAAAGCAACTTTAGTATGCAGCTTGTTTAAAATTTTGCTCTAACTAGGGAGGGTCCCCAAATGCCAGATCGGGATTTTATAGGCCGATGTATTTCTGTCATTTATTGATTTTTCCAGGTCGCTAGTTATGCAAAAAGATACTCTGTGTGGTAGAAAAGGCAGCTTACAGTACAGTTATGCAACCTGTTGTTGCCAGTGTGAAGTTGGTGAAGGTTTCATGTTCCTTCTAGTAAGGAACGGAAGATTGTGACCACATTTTCACAATCATATGTAACTAATTGATCTGCACTGTCTTCGGGTATACTTTAAAGAACATCAGGAATTCCCCGCCCACCTTCGATGACATGCGTCGGTATGCCTTTCAAAAGGCTTTAATTAGAGACACGGATCCCGTCTTTAGATCAGTTAAACAGGCAGCACCGTGCGAAGAGAAAACTGCGCACGGGGCAAAGTTTCAATTTGGCGCCCCCTCTCGCCTCCCCACACATACACACATTCTCTTTGTGAGATGTATCACAAAACTGAAAAGTGTACAAGCAGAAATTAATTCTGTTGAATATATATTTTGCGTTTATTACCCGACTGCCAAGAAGGATTATGTGTTTCACGCCTATCTGGGTATGTGGATTTCTTTATACCCATGAAACATCTCAACGACTGGATGGATTTTAATGAATGAGGTCTCTATCGATGTGTCTTAACCGTCCGATGGTTATAAAGTAGGTTTTGATTTTATAAATTCAAAATAGCGGTACTGACGAAAAAATTTTTACGCACCATATTGAGTGGCATATCATTGGATAGGTCTTTCAAAATGAAGACGATGTTTCATTGACTATTTTACAGTCAAAAGTTCCTTTTAAATATTACACAACCTGGAAGTGGTGTAGTTAGGATCTCTAGCTTTACTGAAACTCTAAGTTTCATAGACATCTATAGACCTCATCAAAACAGTGTTTATAGATAGTAACTAACAATTAAACGCAACTTAAAAGTCATCAATATAAGCAAATAAAAAAATAGGTAAATAATATAAAAAATAGTTTCACATTCATGAGAAATAATTAATTAGTTCGCTTTTTACGCAGTCAGTTTTTTTGATTTTTTAAATTTAATTTTTACTTGTTTTGGAACTTTATGTTTAATTTTAAATAACATAAGAGGCAATTGCACTTATATTTTGGCAAAGGGAATCAGGGAAATGGATGTAGAAAATATATATCTAGCAGTAAAGTATCAGTTTAAAACCCTTTTGTATTCCCAGAAGTAAAATTCTATGCTATTTTGAGAGTATATGTTTTTGTCGCAAGCACAGAAAAATTATACAGACCTAGAAAAGAGAAGGTTAGCAAAAGAGACCAAATCAAAGGCCTAAAACAAGTTTTGAAAAGAAAGACGTCCTTGTTCGTAAATTCGTCCTTATTCATTTGTATTTGGGTGTAGACTAAGGTACAATACGATACCTTTGAAACGAAAAATGAACGTACTTTCTTTGGGAAAAAATTCCCAATCTGCAAATATATAATTTTTCTTTTTCAGAAAAAGGAAGAAACCAGGTTTGTGCTATAAATTTGACGTTCCCTCAATTTCCACGCCCGGGGCCTCCTTCGACCCCCACTTTGCACGGCCCTGTAAACAGGCATGATTTAACTTAACTAATAACACAGTAACAACCGCGAAACACCTCTTTTCATTGTGTATACCTGATGTTGAAAACACTCGTACTTCAGCCATTTCTATTCAGAAAAGCACTACCATCCGTGAAGTTAATTTTTCCACCAAGCACAAACCGTCCTCTTTGTAATCTCTGCAATCCGTCAATTTTCTTTTCTGCCACACAGAGTGTCTTTCCTGCATAGCTAGCGATCTCTAAAAATCCAAAAATGACAGAAATATCATACATCGACCTATAACTCTTCACCAGTTGCATTCGGACGGGTAGATATATACATTTTCTTGATTCCCATGGTAAGAGCTTTCCAACGGCATCACTCTCGGCTAAATCTCGATCTAGCAGTTAGGGACCTTCCCTTATACGCTGTTTGCGTCCTAGTAAGTGCCCTAGTAAGTGCGTAACAACTCGGATGCCTATAATTCTGGACGACTTGAATTCGAATCTAATAGGGTTAAAAGCTTTAAAAAATGAAAAGTTTTTATTTTTCAATATTTAATTCAAGAGCTAAGTGGAAGAACATGTTAAGTAACAAAAATTACATTTGAAGAAATTTGATGTGAAAGTTTTTGTTGTCAATTTTAATGATTTATTTTCTGTTTGATACCATGTGTTTAAAATATTAAGAGGTGTGGTATTAAACTCGATCAAAAAATTTATACATATTTAATTTTTAAATATTAAAAAATATTAATATTATTTGCACACTGTAAAAAAAAACGACATTTTTACAGTACAAAGTACTGTCCATCTCGCGCACAAACTCGATCTCAGTGAATGTGCTGTATCTTTCTTTGGTTTCCTGACTATATTAACATGGAAAATACAGTAGTTGCGTAAAATTAACAGCACAATGTGCTGACAATTTGGACGCCAACAGTTTGTGCTGTCCTGTTTTTTGCGTCCAAATTGCCAGCACATTGTGCTGTTAATTTTACGCAACTACTGTATTTTCCATGTTAATATAGTCAGGAAACCAAAGAAAGATTACATCACATTCACTGTGATCGAGTTTATTCTGGCAAATCTACAGTGGTTTTTTTACAGTGCATTATTAAATATTAAAATATTAAATATTAATGAATAATGTCTTAAATTTTCAAGGCTAAATAGAACTTTGGTATTTTAGCTTTACCATGTGATAGAATACCTGATAACACCTTCGTCCAAAAGATAAAATAATTTTTAAGAAAATATCGCATAGCATGTTCTTCCACTCAGCTCTTCAATTAAGTTATAAAAAGTAATTTGAATGAAAAACTAGAAAATTTCTATTTTTCAATATTTAATTTACAGTGAAACTTCCATTTAACGAAGTCTCGTCGTTACACACTTAAATACTTCATTATGAAGAAAATTCGTTAAATAGAAATCAGCTCAAATTCATGAAATTTGTATAATAAAATACATATGGGGCATTCTCATAATTTTTTGACTTTCATGTCACTGAATAATAATTTTTATTTTAATACACTTTTTTGTGTTTTTTTTATTCATATACTGGGGAACATCCCATTGTATGATTGCACAACAATATTAACGAGATAAATAAATTTTGGACGATGTTGGGGGTTCAAACACCTGGAAAACTCCTATACCGTCCCGTGTCCCTGATGCTGATTTTTAAGTTTGGAGCTGTCTGGATAAAATTGTTTCAATAAAAATAATTCGATGTAAATTTTTTCTGAAACTAGAAGTATTGTTTTATATAAATATGTAGCTAAAGATTAACCTGCTCACATTTTTAGGGTTGTTATTATTTTTTAAACTCTGTCCCTGGGTTTTAGATTCCTTACCATCCCTCTTCTAAAATTCTACAGAAAATCATTTCAGATGCAGCCACAGAATTTTTTTCAAGTTTTTTCTCATGCAGAAGGATGCTAGAGAAAGAATGTCTAAAATTCTTTGGCAGGAAATTTACTGTAGAATTTAAATCAGCATTTAAATATCAATTTCAAGCATCGTGTCTTCATTGGTACTCTCACCGTCCCCAAGGTTTATTCCTGCACTTTTCGAGGTAAATTTAAAAAAAAAAAAAATTTAATCCAATGTTAACAACTGTTTCTAAAAATCAATGAACATTGTGGCTATCACTTAGTCTTAACATGATTTTTCTAAAAATAGGAAGTAATTTTCCTTACCGTTCCATCCTTACCGTCCCTTTTTTTTTTACCATTTCGTCCCTTTTTCCAATACCATCCCCTTTTTTTTACCTTACCGTCCCTTCTTTAACCCCCCTTTAAGACAATGTTATACAAAAATTCTGTATTAAAAGTACTACATTGTTGTTATTTCTTATTTGAATGCCCTGTGGGTACTATGCAAATTCATTATAAGTAAAAATTTAGAAGAAAATAAATAAATATAGCGGTAAAATTGTAAGGAAAATTAAACTCGCAAGTTTAACTTAAACCTCAGTTAAATAAAAACTTTTTCGCTGCTGACCATTTTTTCTTTATTTTGAATCATTAAGGAATTCGTCTATCAGATCAAAATGTTATTTTAGCAAGTTTAATTTTGTCAGATTTTTTCCCCAAAAGTCAAAAGATTGTGAGAATGCCCCATATGCATTAAATGAAAAATACATATAAAATGGAAATATTGGGAAAATGTAGGCAGTATTATATAATTCAGGCAATATAATTCAAGCAGTATATATATTTTTTAATGCAATTTAGACATATGAGATAAATTTTATTAGAATAATGTCTAAAAAATCACATAAGAAAGAGAGGTAAACAAAAACTGAAGCGTAGCGTAACTTTTCTCTTTTTCTCAGTATTTCATATCCTTAACTTTTAAATTGTCTTTAATATTTCTGTGTTACAAGTTTCTTATAAAAAATACACTTTTCATAAAAAGTTTTCCCGCTTTTTTAAGTATCCGAACAATTCATCTGTAACATTTTCGCGAAACTGGAAACCCCTTCTTCTTGTATCGAAGGCTTTTTAAATTTCTTCTTTTGAATGGGAATGATTAAATAAATAATTTCATTTTCATACAATCCGCTGAAATAAATTCATATATACGTCGCAACAAAACTTCCCCGTTTGATTGCTGTACACGCACAAAACTAGAATAAACTTCGTTATATAGAATACATTTTCGTAATATGGAGATTAATTTACATGTTAATGGTGTTCAAAGTCAAGGTTCGGCAGAAAATTTCGTTAAGTAGAAAACTTTGTTAAATAGAGACTTCTTTAAAGGGAAGTTCCACTGTAATTATAAAAATAATTTTCAAATAATATTAACTATTTACATAATGTGAATTGTTTTAATATTCGTTATAGTGGTTGAGGTTTTAACGAATTTCCTATTTTTAGAGATTCCAATACAGCGATTTAGATGAATCCACATTTTTTTTTAACCATTTGGAAAAATGGTTATTGTCCTCGTCAGGGTAGGAAATCAAAAGCATGTCTGAAGGTTTTTATTGGTTTAATCATCATTTTATTCGTTTTCTGATTGGTCTATACAGTAATCTGTATTTCCCTTTACTTTCAACAGAGATGGACAACAGAGTGTTGCCACTATGACAAAAAAGTAAAAAAAAAACTACAAAAAAATTAATAACTCAGAAACAAATTGAGATACCTTTCAAACAAATTGCATTTAAAAGTACATTTTTTTTCTCTATACGACGGTGTAAAAAGTAATATTGTGGGGTGTTTAGAAGTTTAAGAATGAAATTTCATTTAAAATGGGTCGGCAGATTTCTTGGAAATCTGACGATGGAAAAGCCTTTTCCCGAACAGCCAATGAAATGCTTGGATAATACGTAAGTTTCAGGTGGATAATACGTACGAGTCGCAGGCGATTTTTGTCGCTTGCAATTTTTACGTGTAATAACACTATTAATGTCTAATATCATGGCGTACGTAATGTATGATCAAATCCGTGCGATGTTTTATGTCTTAAATTTTAGTCTTTGAAAAAAATCATTTTCCAAATGGTCGTTGTAATTTGTTAAATTGCTTTTATTTTTATTTATTTATTTATTTTTTTTTTTTAACCATTTGGAAATGGTTGCTTTTTTCGGTCGAGGATGGGGCCAAATGATGCTCGCATTTTATTTTTTTTTAGCAAAATTCAACGATGTTCTTTACTTTTAGAAGAATTTTTATTTGAATAGGTAATAGAAAGGCATAAAATCGTTAAAAATTGTTTGAATAGGTAATCGAAAGGCATAAAATCGTTAAAAATTGAAAAAGTTACAAAATGGGTAGGCGCAAATTATCAGATATGGAAAAATCCAAAGCCAAAGAGCGACGCCGAAATGAAAATCGTCATGCAAAGCAAAAATCGAGGTCTTCAACTCATTATGTAGGCCATGAAAATCGAGGTCTTCAACTGATTATGTAGCCCATGGAAACCGAGGTCTTCAACTGATTATGTAGCCCATGAAAATCGATTACAGAATGAAAGACGAACGCGAAAAAGGAAACAATCTAATGTTTAATCGATTGATAGTAAAAGGCCATGTCTCGAGGGCTCCAATCTACTAGCCACGGCGTTTTACAATCGATCGATTCTAACTGAGAAAAATTGAGCTCAACGTAGGTAATTTGTCGCAATCTGTGGATGATTCGGTGGAACTGCTTTCGATTTTCTTCTCGAAACGGGACTTGGAGAGTTTATCGATGAAGGTTTTGGTCGTCTGAGGTTTGATCTTTGCGATCTGTTGTTGAAGAGGATGCGACGGAATTTTGTGGACGAAATAAATTCCAAATGGTTGTTGAAATCTATTAAATTACAATTTTTTCATATTGTTATTAACGTTTTTTTTTTTTTTTTTTTTTACTATTCAAAACTCAACTGCATCTGCAAACTACATATCTGGTGAGTAAAATAAAAAAAATACTCCCATTTTATGTGGAATTTTAGACTGGCGCAAAATTGCAAAAGAATTACATCGCTCGAAACTGATTTTTCCCCGCTTATTTGTAATAAAAAAAGAGAAATTCTAAAAATCTAACCTAAAACAGTAGGGCAAGTTAGACAAATTCAGGGATATTTAGGCTTAAAAACTTAAAATTTACTTTTAAGAAACCGGACCATTTGGGACCCATGCACTCTTGGAAATACTCCACCTATCTCGTAGAGTTTTGAATACCAGTATTATGATTTAATATCGCACTGATATATCGCCTTTCATTAAACTGATACATGATAACTGATTTATCTTAATAGCGCATGTGTGTTGATACATTCGATGATTTTATTACAGTGGTTTCTTTTTCATGGCCATCATTAATAAACTTCAGATATTTTAAACATCACATAAGCATTTTTCTGACCTCATTATAATTTAAAACACATGTTATGTAAGTTTAAGATAAAAAAGAAGCCGATAATTTATAATGATCTAAAGAAATCTAAGAATTTAGAAGACTCTTATATTAGATCAAAGTTCATGACAGTTTTCTTCTACAATTTGATAACATAAAATTAGTTTATTTAAAAGTACGTTTATTTATTTAATTACAGATTATGAATTAGAAATTTATCTAAGTGAGTTACAAAATGTATCAATTGATCCAATTTTATCTAAAAAACATCTCTAATGATTTTGACTCAATTTTTTTTCCGATTTGGATTATTAGAAGACTGGGTCATGTATTCGAGAAATTTTGATTAGTGGGTCATTTTGGTCACTACGGGTCAAAATCAAGTTAATTTTATTTTAAAATTGACTCAAACGATTTCGATTAAATTTTGTATCTTACAGTTTTGTATTTCTAGAAGACCACTAGGTTGGGTCACATGTTCGAGAAAATTTGATTAGTGGGTCATTTTGGGTCACTAGGATCAGGGTCAAGCTAATTTTATCTTAAAAACAGCTGTAACAATTTTGACTAAATTTTGTACCGTACCATTTTGAGGTACTTAAAGACAATTTGGCTGAGTCTCATGTTTGAGAAAATTTCATTAGTGGGTCATTTTGGTAAGAGTCAAGCACTAGTCTACCGGTAAGAGTCAAGCTAATTTTATCTAAAAAACGCCTGAAACAATTTTGGCTAAATTTTCCATCTTTCCGTTTTAAATTACGAGAAGACCATTGATCTAATTCACATGTTTGAGAAAATTCGATTAGTAGGTCATTTTTGGATATTTTTGGGTCACTACGGGTCAGTGGATTTCAATAGCAATACAGGTTGAAACAGTAATTAAATTTTTAAACAGTGGGCGTTAAACGAAAGCGCGAATTTGGCAACATTTCGACACATTTGATGGTATATGACGAAATTTTCGCGACATTGGCGACGTTTGGCAAGAAAATCGACTTTCTACCAATGTCAAAACACATACTTGGTGCCAAATGAAAAAAAATCGCCAAGTTTGCAATTTTTTGTCAAATTTCGCGACATTTGACGAAGAAGTTGGCTTTCAGAATTTGAAAGAATTTTCCAGACATTCTAAATAAAAGCCGATATAGTACATGATTCGACCAATGAGAGTTCATAGAACATTCTTGAAAAACAGTGACGATATTCCGTGCAACGCATATCTGCTGAAAAAACACAACTGACACATCAATGCCCATTTTTTTTTTTTTTTTTTTTTTTTTTTTATCGAGATGAACACAAAGCTAATTTTAACCGAGCTTAGCTCGGTCTTTCCTGCTGGTGTTATTCACAAATCTTGATTAATAAAAAGAAAGTCCAATAACACCATAAATAGATTAGTTATCTAACCTATATATATAAAATCCTAATGAAACGAATTTATGAAACTACTGATTGCGTTTCACAGCTATTTCTCCGAAAATATGGAAAATTTGGCTGTGAAATTAACACCAATTATCCGTATTGATCCACGGGTGTCAAAAGTGGTATTAGAATAACAAAATGTGAATTAGTTTTCGAAATGTTAATTTATTTTTTTCCTAATTTTAATGACATTATGTAATGATGGCAACGAAATTACTGCATTTTTGTAGAAAGAAGGGCAAAAACGAAAATCATAGGGATTATTAGATTTCTTCTTTACCGCCAGTTTAAAATTGAAATTGAAATTATTTTTTATTTTAATCGATAGTGAAGATAATATTGTGATTAAATTATGTTTTTCAGGAAAATTAGAAAAAATAAAATTTCAATCGTCAGGAATCAGCTTATTTTAGAAACAAAAAATCATCTGTCACCTCCATTTTTTGACATAAATTTCATAGACGTAATATATATGTATGTATATATATCCTTTTTTATGGGAAGAAAAAAAAAGAAATTATTAGAATTCTTTTTTGTCATCATTTTCAAATTGAAATTGAAATGTGAAAATATTAAAACCAGATAGAAAAATTTAAAACAATAATTAAATTATCACGTGTTAAAAGCAGAAAATAGGGAAAATTATGTCAAAATATTTACATGTAAATATTGAAAATGTACGAAAACTTTAAAATAGTAAAATTATTACACGCGAAACGCATTTAAAGGAGATAATTACGTCATATATAAAATGCCCAAATATTGAATATCTTCATATAAAAAAATAATTAAATTATTACGAATGAAAAACTTCTAATGGTAAATATTAGGTCATATTTAAAAAACTAAAAAAAAAAAAAAACTCAAACACTTTTAAATTAAATTATATATGAACCCGTGAATCTTAAAAGAGAAGAAAGTTTAAAATAAATAAATAATTACCTGAGAAATGTAATTAATCGTGAAAATTAATCACATATTAAAACGATACATTTTAAACGATTTTCATTCCGGAGAATTTTAATGTGACGTCACATGGTATAAAAGTAGTGAGACTAGCAAATTTGTTTGCATATTACATCACTTGATGCAGCATAAATACAGGTAAATGTATTCGCAAAATGCTTTCGATTTATTTTGTACGAATACGAATTGCTATTCTATAAATGCATATTACAAAATTCCGATATTTTTTATTAATTAATTTAAACAATATACATTGCAAAAATAACGTGAAAATATGAATGATAGTACATTAAAATAAGAGAAAATAATTCATGAATAAGGTATACAACTTCCTGAAAATATCTAAAACTTGATCAAAACATAAAATATAAGCTTAAAATTTAAAAACATAATACTTTTCAATAGCGTGGTTCTGAAAACTTTTTCAATAAGCAGACGGAGTTTTTTAACCTCGAAACTAAAGGAAGAATATTGTTCATAGCGGCGTTATAAAAGTCAGAATGATAGCGAAATTTTTAACTTAACAATTCTATACAAGGTGATTTTAAAATGGATAATTCATCTTTCTTACCAATCCCGAAAACAGCCGTCAGTTGTTACGACAACGATGGATGGGGCCATGGTAACCGAAAAATACCCCATTCAAAAGGAAAATCATTGCACTTTTTTACAGAAGGTAGCCACATAGACCGGGAGGCAGCAGCCGGGGCCGTCGCGAAACAACTTTCTTCTCTAAGAGAAACAACTTTCTTCTCTTAGAAAAGAAGAAAGTTGTTTCGCGACTGTTCCGCAGCAGCACGGACAATCACCTCATCGAGTTCACGGCTGAAATTTCCGAATTAGTTAAAACTCGATTCGCATATTCAAACGCAATCGGTCTGCCAAGTCATATCTTGGTGGAAAACAGACGAAAACCCGATTTTAGCGGTTGTCTCGTAGGTTTACCCTTGTATTTTCCTGCTCCTACTCCTCCATGTTTTCATATCTTTGGGTGCAGGAAAACACAATGGTAAACGCACGAGTCAATCGCTAAAATCGAGTTTTCGACCAAGATATGACTTGGCAGACCGATTGCGTTTAAATATGCGAATCGAGTTTTAACTAATTCTGGAATTTCAGCCGTGAACTCGATGAGGTGATTGATTGTGCTACCACCTCCCGGTCTAGCAATTATAGTGATAATATCATTCAATCTTCCGTAACGTGGTAATATTTTTTAATCAGGGCACATTATTATGTTTTTGGAGGCTGTGAAACCTGAACGGGGGGTTGGTGGGCGTATGCTCGCAGGGGCTGAGCCTCCTAGTATTCCCATAAAAAGGCTTTTTGATATTATTATCTAAAAAATATATATTATATCTAAAAAATGTATTAGGGTTAAAAATGGTTTTCACATGTATTCTGTAAACCGGGAAGCCCGGGTTACATCCGCTAGATTATTTAATGACCGCACAATTTTTTAACATATTTCCTAAAATTTATGAAAAATGCTTTCATAAATGAAATTTTCATTAAATTATAATTTTGCACAAAAAATGTTGAAAATATATTTTATTAAATAGCATCCATGTAACACCTTTTGTTTTATGCCAATTCATTCCAGCTTTATAAAAGTATTCATTCTACGTATACAGATCAAACTTGGATCGGATTTCTCTTAAAGACAATACCATCAAAATAAATATTTTGACGCACAATATCGAATTTCGAACGATCCTATGATGGTGCGTTTATTATTATTATTTTTTTAACTTCAGTCCATTGTTGATAAATTGGATTATTTGTAGTAAAACGTGACTGTCTGGTATATTTCGAAACACGTACATTTAACAGTAGACAGAAAATAATAGTAGATATTCTTCAAAATTTTAACTACGCATTACAGAAGTAATTAATGTTTATAAAATTTTCCTTAAAAATATTTATAATTGTTTTTCTGATAAAACAATAATATTAATAATCCTTTTTTACTTTCTTCTATCTTCAATAGAAGAAAGTATTGTAATCGAAATTTTTTTCGACTTCCGGTTTTCGACGGATTTGCATGTTTTAGGGGTCAGAGATTCCAAAAAACATGTTTATAGAAAATGTCTGTCTGTCTGTGTGTCCGTCTGTCCGTCCGTCCGTCTGTCCGTCTGTCCGTCTGTCTGTCGCCATTGTACCATCAAAAAGTGTATGAAGTTATGTATAGAATTAAACCAAAATTTTATTATAAGTTTTTGGCTATGGCAAGCAGGTCCTCCCGGAATTTGGAAAAAATTCGCCGGTAGGGGGCGCTGATATAACAATTTTTGTGCGATTTTGAATATTGTACCATCCAAAAGTGTATGGAGTTATGCATAGAATTGAATCAAATTTTTAGTTTAAGTTTTTGGATATGACAAGTAGGTCCTCCCTGAATTTGGAAAAAATTCGCCGGTAGGGGGCGCTGTAAATGCGTTTTTTGTGCGATTTTGAATATTGTACCATCGAAAAGGGTATGAAGTTATGCATAGAATTGAACCAAATTTTTATTTTAAGTTTTTGGTTATGGCAAGCAGGTCCTCCCTGAATTTGGAAAAAATTCGCCGGTAGGGGGCGCTGTAATAGCGATTTTTGTGCGATTTTGAATATTGTTCCGTCCAAAAGTGTATGAAGTTATGCATAGAATTAAACCAATTTTTTATTTTAAGTTTTTGGATATGGCAAGCAGGTCCTCCATGAATTTGCAAAAAATTCGCCGTTAGGGGGCGCTGTAATAGCGATTTTTATGCGATTTTGAATATTGCACCATCGAAAAGTGTACGAGGTTATGCATAGAATTGAACCAAAAAAAAATTTTAAGTTCTTGGCTATGGCAAGGAGGTCCTCCCTTAATTTGTAAAAAAATCGCTCGTAGAGGGCGCTGTAATAGCGATTTTTGTACAATTTTTGTGCCATTTTGAATATTGTACCGCCGAAAAGTGTATGAAGTTATGCATAGAATTGAACCAAATTTTATGTGTTTATTTTTGGTCATGTAACGAAGGTCCTCCCTGAATTTGGAAAAATTCTGCCGGAAGGGGGCACTATAATTGCGATGTCTGTACCATTTTCATTATTGTACCATCGAAAAGTGTATGAAGTTATCCATATAATTGAACCAAATTTTTTGTGCATGTTTCTGGCTATGGCAAACAAGTCCTCCCTGAACTTGAAATAATTCCGACTGAAGGGGGCGCTATAATTCTGATCTCTGTGCCATTTTCATTATTGTACCATCGAACAGCGTATAAAATTATGCATACAATTGAACCAAAATGTTTGTGCTTGTTTTTGGCTTTGGCCAACAGGTTCTCCTTGAATTTGGAAATATTGCGCGGTAAAGGGGCTCCGTGCTAGTGATTTTTGTATACTTTTCTTGATTTTTCGTAGTTCTATTGTGCATTGGCGGCTCATGCAGCGGCGGGAACTCGCTTCCTGCTATGCCGGCTATTCGCAAACAGCTGATAACGACAGAATAAGGAAAAATTAATAATTTTAACAAATATCATGATATAGATTAACTCGTTTTTAGTCCGTTTAATTGACTTGAGCAGAAACTTAAGATGAAAATCAAAGTTGGTATAGTATTGAACTTATAATATTGAAGTATTAACATGTGTAACTAGGTTTTGAAATATTAAGATGTATAAGATAGAAGAAAGTTTTGGGATTGGCACATCCAACTAGTTTCATATTAATACAGTAAAACCTCAGTAACGGAAATCTCTATTTTAACAGCAGTTTTATTTGTGACTTTTTCAATTTCGAACTCCTATATAATGTTTTTACCCCTCAATTATAGCGGATACCTCCGAATACCGGAGAAATTCCGCGGTTCCGAGGTATCCGCTATTCAGAATTTTTATTATGTTCATTGTTTTTAAAATAAAGATATTTTTAAATGTAGTTTCTATATTAAAAAAATAAATAAAATTAGACTCACAGCTCTGAAAATTGAAGCACCACGAAAAAATATTCAGAATTGAATAAAATTTACAGGAACTATAATGCAGGGTACGACATGCAAACAACATTTCAGATCACTGAGATCGACAGCTCCGTAATTTATAACTCCACCCCATGTCCAGGAATTTAATCCTCTCGCTGCGCAACGTAAAAGTAGCAAAACTTGCGCAACCCGAGATTTCATTAGGGATGCATTTTCTCCGTCTAATTAACCCGCCTTGATCATTCCCACTAGTTACTTTTTATTATAAATTTTGCCTTATCTAATCGGAATTTGTTTTGAAAAACCGGTGGAAAGTGAATAAACATTCTTAAAAGACGCTCGTCGCGAAGGAATTAAGTACGCAATTTTTGAAGCTATTTTGGTTCACTCTAAAAATTGCGTCACCTTTTTTTTTCTTTTTTGGCAGCAGATGTACAAATTTTTTGGTAGACAGGTCAGCCGTTTGCTGATTTGATTGCCCAACTATTACCTCTCTTCGTTTGATTTCTTTTACACATTGATTTGTTTGGTGCAGACAAACCTTTACTACCATTCCGCGAGCAATGGCTACTTTTCGTTTGTTTTAATTTAGTTATATACTGTGCCCAAATTCAAGCGTTTTTACTTTCTTCTATCCTCAATAGAAGAAAGTATTGTAATCGAATTTTTTTTCGACGGATTTACACGTTCTAAGGGTCAGAGATACAAAAAAAAAACATGTTTTACAAAATGTCTGTGTGTCCGTCCGTGTGTCGTCTGAGCGCGTGTCGCCTTTGTACCATCGAAAAGTGTATGAAGTTATGCATAGAATTGAATCAAATATTTTGTATATGTATTTAGCTGAGGCAAGCAGGTCCTCCTTCAATTTAGAAATATCCTGCCGGAAGGGGGCGCTGTAATAGCCTTTTTTATGCCATTTTGATTATTGTACCATCCAAAAGTGTATGAAGTTATGCATAGAATCGAACCAAATTTTTTGTGTGTATGTTTCTGCTATGGTCAGTAGGTCCTCCCTGAATTAAAAAAAAATCCACCGGAAGGGGGCGCTGTAATAGCGATGTCTGTGCCATTTTCATTATTGTACCACCAAAAAGTGTATGAGGTTATGCATAGAACTGAACCAAATTTTTTGTGTGTATGTTTTTGGCTATGGCCAGTAGGTTCTCCCTGAATTTCAAAAAATTTCGCCGAAAGGGAGCGTTGTAATAGTGATGTCTATGCCATTTTCATAATTGTACCAGCGAAAATTGTATGAAATTATGCATAGAATTTAACCAAAATTTTTGTATATGTTTTTTGGCTATGGCCAGCAGATCCTCCTTTAATTTGGAAATATTCCACCTGAAGGGGGCGCTGTAATAGCGACGTCTGTGCCATTTTCATTATTGTAGAATTAATTAGCGCATGAAGTTATGCCTATAAATGAACCAATTTTTTTTTTGTATGTATATGGATGTGGGCAGCAGTTTCTCCTTGAATTTGAAAATATTTTGCCGGAAGGTGTTACTGTAATAGCGATTTTTCTGCCATTTTCTTTATTTTACCATCGGAAAGTGTATAAAGTTATGAATAGAATCTATATATATATATATATTACGCTATCGTACGAGGCACAGAAATCGCGATTATCTGTTAATTGTTTAACACTAGAAAGACCGGAAATTTTATTCAAGTTTTATAAAAAAATATTTTTTCACCAGAATTTTTATTTAAAACTGTTTATTTATTTAACTTTTTTCTTATTTATGTCTTTTAAATTTATTTTATAAAGAAATTTCTGGTTCGAACCGAAATATATTCATGTGGTAGGAGTCAAAATGACCCCTCACTTTCCTTCTAGTGTTAATGGCAACGTCCGAATGAAACGCATCTCATTGGTTATTGAACATCATTTAATGTATCTCCATACCTATAAGGGGGGTTACCATATGGTAGAACCTGTTCTGTCGCCAAATGCGACTTAGCACCAGGATGGCGGCGATATATCGCCAAATTTGGCGACCAAAATTAGTAGCCAAAAGTGACGCTAACTTGGTGATATCTCTAACATTTCACCAAATTCCTATAGACTTCTATTGTAAACCAATAGGGTTTATTTTCTTACAGAAAATTCAAATTGAGATATTTCAATGCAATAAAAACTAATATTAGCTTAAGGGATTATATTAATTATATCTAAGCGAGTCCAAGTAAATTAAATTATGAATAAAAATAACATGATACAATGCTTAGCATGCTTTCTCAAACATAAATTTTAAGGGAGACCAAACTGGTCGCTAAGGGCGGTTAGTTAAACGAAATCTTTTGTGTATGTGTTTGGCTATGGCTGACAGGTTCTCCTTGAAATTGGGATATTCCGCCAGAAAGGGGCGCTGTGATAGCGATTTTTGTACAATTTTCTCGGTTTTCGTAGTTCTGTTGTCCATTGGCGGCTTGTGCACCGACGGGAAGTGGAGTCCCGCTAAGCCGGCTATTCCCAAAAAAGCTGATATAGAACAGAATAACGAAAAATTATTGATTTTAATATATATCATGATCGGGATGAACTGATTTTTACTACGCTTCATTGACCGAAGTAGAAATTTAAGATGCAAATCAAAGTTGATATAGTATTAAACTAATAACATTGCAGTATTAACATCTGTAACTACTTTTTGAAATATTAAGGTGCATGAGATAGAAGAAAGTTTTGGGATTGGCACATCCAACTAGTAATACCTACGTTTTTATATCTATTCTCATTTTCTTTTAAAATAAAAGGAAAATAAAAAGTATATTAAACAAGTTATCTGAAATCTCTTCTCCTTACCACACACACTAAAACCACTTTCATATATTTATTTTTCATACAACAAAAGACTTGTATTCATAGTCCTTTCTTATACATATTGCATTCTTTACGTATTAATCAAGCATTTATCGGATTAAATTTGACTTTTTGTAATATCCTTGAAAAGGTAAATGTTTTTACTATTTAGATTTTTTATACTTTTTCATAACTGTATGTGAACATTTCATATTTGTATGCATGAAATTTTCTCATGTATGTATGTATGTATTAATATATGTATGTTTAAATGCTTTAATCGATTTTAACAATTTAACTTTCATAATGCAATAGTTATTGATGCTATTACATAATGTTTAGTTATATTAAAATAAAAATTGCCCCGAGCAGGATATGAACTATAATATATAATTGCAACAGTTCCTTCTACTGACGTTGCATACAAGAAGATAACATTTCCCGATATTTCAATCCATTTAAAGTTGACATACATTACCTCCTTTCGAAAAATTAAACAATTTCAAAATTTCCACAAACTTTGTACACTCCGCCCCCTGCCCATTTTTTCCCATATATAAATATGCTGCATGTAATATTCATGTTCATGCCCCATCCAGTTTACTTTTCTCTTTTATGAATCTTTTAGAATTTAGTATTTAATTTTATTATTTATTTAATTTTTCTTCTTCTGTAAATCACGTTCTACATAATATAGTACTAATATACTAGTACTAAATACTACTACATAAAATACTAACATTAAAATGCATCGAAAATGATTTTTTCCCACAGAACATGGTGAACCAAAAAATTTCGTGTATCCCTGAAAATAAATTAGAAATGCTGCGAACTTCTTCCTTGGAGTATAAATAGAAAATATTTTTAATTTTAGGTTATCTCACTTTTTTATGTAGTATGAATTATATTCATATTCAAATTAATAAACTAAAGTAGGCTTTGCCGCTCGCCTACCCCTGTCCGGACTCCACATAATCTTAACGCACACTAATTTGTTCTTTTTTAAAAAGTTTACCCTACAGAAAATTGAATAATATTATTGCGACCTTCAGTATACGAGTTGCCACACATTTCCCTTTGACTTGTTAATATTTCGGTTCACAAAGCCGCATCCTACGCTATCGGGACAATTGAGAGCGTTTATAGGGATTAAATAAGATCAATTAGGTATTTGAAAATCACCTTGTATAAATTTAATAAGCAAAAAAAAAAAAAAAAAAAAAAAAAAAAAAAACAGCCGCATTTTTATAACGTCTAGAAGATTTTTTTTTTTAGAAGTTATTAAAAAATCGTTTTAAATGATGATTTAAATATGATGTAATTTTCACCATTCAATTATTTTTACACATAATAATTAAATCATTTTAGAGTTTTCGCTCTTTTAGGGTTCCGCACTTAAAAAGTAAAAACGGAACCATTATAAGATTACTCCTATGTCTGTCTGTCACAGCCATTTTACTCGTAAACTATGGAACGCGGAAAGGTCAAATTAGGGGAAATAATAAAGACTATTGACCCACATATTTTCAGAATATTAAACATTTATAAGTATACTTAGTAAAGATGTAGAGGGGCAAATTAAGTTACTTGAAAAAAAAAAATTTCTTTGTATATCGTGTGGGGTATCGTATGAAAGCTTTCGTAACGCTAAACTCAAAAATACATTTATTTTATCTTTAAGTATTATATTTTCAGAGATACAGTCGAAAATGTAGTGCAAAAATATGTCCCCTTCCCCATCTAATTCCGAATCTACTGACACTAAAATTATGAAATAATTAGAGGTAGTAGACGTTAATTTAAACTCTGCAGGAAAATTATAGCGAATGCCATAGGTCACATAGTTTTTGAGAGAATCGCATTTTTCCGTTACACACAAATTTCGATTTACGGGCATTCAGCAAAAGTGTTGAGCAGCGCTGGAGGTACCTATCGTAGCAGAAGCATAAAAGCATTGTTGATTATGATTTTCGAAAAAAATCGTCAGTAATTAGCCGAGATATTAACCCTTAAATATACGGACGGTTTGGACATACATAATGACAGGGGCGGGGTACTCTATATACCATCGACTTTTAAAGCCTAGTTAACAACTTTTAATGATATATGTGTGTAATGCAATTTCCAGTAACAGTATAAAAGCAATAAATGTCAAATTGTTGAAAACAGACTAATTTAAGGGATCTCAGGACTCTTAAAGCTTAAAAAAAATTTTCATTTACATTTTTTTAGATGTTAATCTTCTATATTTTCTGAACCTTTTAATATAATTGTTTCCTTCAAATTTTCAAAAGAACAGAAGTTATGGCTTTTAGAATTATACCCGCTCAAAAGCTGAAGCGGCGTTTCTGAAACTTTGAAGTCATTTTTCTCCAAATGACGTACAGGATATCTCAAAAACTTCTGAATATTTTTTCATGAAATTTTTTAAACATACATTTCATGTTAATCTGTATAAACTGAACATAAAATTTCCTTTTTATTGTTCACGAAAAAAAAAAAAAAAATACTTTTTAAGTGATTATGTTTTTGAAATTTTCAAAATTTCGTATTAGCTAAATACAACTTTGTATTAAAAATATAAAAATGTTTTAAATACAAATTTATTTAGGTTCAGGATAATTATTACAATCTGAAGTATAAGTAGGCACCAAAATGTTTATTCTAATTGCAAAATTTATTTTGTAATCCTGCGCGTAAGCTGTTATACCAATTTTCTGCTTGTCAAATGTGTGACTGTTTGGAGCCCCCTGTAAAAGCTAATTATGCATCTTGCAATATTTTAAATACATAAAATGAAAGAACATACTTATATCTTTCGTCTCAATAAAAGTTGTGTTTTAAAATCATGTACATTTAAAGATATTAAATGTTGAAAAAAAAAAAAAAAATCCATTTTTTCCAATCTTAAGAGCCCTGAGACCCTTTAATTAGAATGAATTACATAAATACTGTGGGATTCGCGACTAGTTTGCACTGAATGGATCTCACAATACGCCTCGAGTGACTTTAAAAGTTGACTAAAATCCTATCTTGAAAAACGGTTCACGGACCAAGGAGGCGTTGCAAATTTGTGACCTCCTTTTTAACACAAAGCCAGATTTAAACTTTGAACGAATGTTTTGTTTTAGCTACACTATAGAACAGGGGTGTCAAACTGTGGCCCGCCGGATACCACTAAAATTTTACAGAAAACGTCGACTTCTTGGATCGCAGAGATTTGATGATTAGATAAGGCAATGATATCTATAAAATTTTAGTGGTATCCGTGGGGCCACAGTTTGACACCCCTGCTATAGAAGGAAAGGTTATTACTACGCTGAATT
This sequence comes from Maratus speciosus, assembly GCA_963932465.1. Lineage (NCBI taxonomy): Eukaryota > Metazoa > Arthropoda > Arachnida > Araneae > Salticidae > Maratus > Maratus speciosus. The sequence continues at coordinate 256,103,452 of OZ010794.1, read as the reverse complement.
TAGTTTTATGAAATGCCAAATGAAGTTTAAATATGCACTGCTTTTATTGTCAGTACCAAATTAGGTTCATCATAAACAGATTAAGATAATATTAGACTAGTTGGATGTGTCAATCCTAAAACTTTCGTCTATCTCATACGTGTTAATACTTCCTGATAAATGCAGCACAGCAGCGCCACCGGATAGGTGATTTACACCAAATCTAATCAGGGACAGCTTACGTGAACTTCCAATTGAATTTAAAGTTTGATGAAAATCCGTGCGTTAGTTTTTAAGATAGAGCTATTGTGGAAATCGTGAAAAGTTCTGCATAGCAGTGGCACTTCTTGGGCAATTTACACCATAAACTTATCAGGATCAATTTATATCAGAGACTAACTGAATCTAAAGTTTGATGAAAATTTATACATAAGTTCTTGAGATACAGCTATTTCGGAAATCGTAAAAATTGCAGCATAATAGCGCCACCTGTTGGGCGATTTTCACCAAAAACTAAACAGCACTAATTTATATAGGGGCTAACCTAATCTGAAGTTTGATGAAAATTCGTGCATTAGTTCCTGAGATAGAGCTATTGCGATAATCATAAATAATGCATCATAACAGCGCCACCTATTGGCCGATTTATACCAAAAAGTTATCAGTACCGAATTATATCAGGGACTAACTGAATCTGAAGTTTTCTGAAAATCCGTGCTTTTGTTCCTGAGATATAGCTATTGTGGAAATCATGAATAATTCAGCATAGCAGCGCCAGCTGCTGGGCGATTTACTCCAAAAAGTAATCAGCAGCAATCTATATCAGGGACTAACTGGATCTAAAGTTTTATTAAATTCCGTTCAATAGTTCTTAAGATAGAACGCCCACAAAACTTGTATCACACACACACAGACAGACAGACTCACAGAAAGACGTTTTGTAAAAACGTGTTTTTCGGGATCTCAGACCCCTAAAACGTATAAATCCGTCGAAAACCGGAATTCGAAAATTTTTACGAATCCAATACTTTCTTCTTGTAAAGACAGAAGAAAGTAAAAATGAGTTATACAGAATAGCTATATTTGATATTATTTAGGTTCAATATCTTTCTGAACTTTCATGGTATAGGGGAGACTAGGGAGGGTTGACCCACTTTTTACAAAAATATTTTTAATTTTTTAAATATTGATTTTAGAATAAAGTTTTATATATCATTTTATCCGTTATACGATCAGTTATCAAGATAAAATTGCTACATAAGCGTAATATGTAAGAAATTTGAAAAAGGATCGATTTTAACCATGAGCAAATAATGGGTCAAGGCTCCTCACATAAGGGTTGACCCACAATATGGGAGGGTTGACCCACTTTGTTTTATATTGAAATATTTGCGAAGAAAAATAAAGTCTGTTTAAAAAAAAGGCAATAAAACGTTATGCTACATGCTTTAGTTATTATAAAAAAGATTTTTGAAAATATGATGCTTAAACAAACCCGTTTTGACGCAATTGCAAATCAGAGGAGAAAAATTTTGTTTTAGGCAGAATTTCGTCTGAGGAGGTATAATTGTACAGCAGGGAAAATGAAATTTTAACATTTAAGACAGTATTCCTTTAGAGACAGGTTCCGTTTTCATGGATTATTATGCCCGGAATTTATAGCCACTGTCCCGCTCTTTTTTGTCTCCTTTTCCTACTTTTTGTGACACTCGAATTGACAACTCTAATTGTCACATAGTTTGGCTTGATCTCACTGTATTCATGCTGTTGAAATTTGTCTACATACCTTCCAAAAGTTTTTCGATGTTTCAATTTTATGTTCTTTTACCGTCGTATGTGTAATTAACTGATCATTATCTCCTTTATCCCTTTCAGTGGCAAAGCACTTTCAGTACTAAAATGTTGAAATAAATGACTGGCACCGCAATTTACGAAGACATTTATTTGGAAATAAGAAAAAGGTTATATTTCACATGCATATTAAATGGAAAAAATTTTAGCAAATTCATATTGTCATTTTGGTATTTCATAATGTCAATGTGGGGTTTGGAAATTAAAATTAAGTGGTTTCAGAAGCATGCCACTGCCCCTGAAAATGTCAAGACTGCTGCTTTCATATTTTCTAGTCTTTTACACTGTTTCTATTTGCTTATTTTAGTAATATTTAAATGGAAAAAGTTCCTATTAACTTTCCCATTTATATCTCATTAAATTTTTTCTTACAGTGGATACTGTAGCGATTTTTCACAGCTTTCTTTAATCTAAACATTTTCTTTTCCATCATCCTAGTTTACCGTGGCTTTGCAGAATAAATTTTTATATATTTTTATATATAACCATTATGCATAGTGTATAATAAAAAGATTTCATCTGGTCGACCCTCCCTCACATTGACTGAGTCAAGCCTCCCCACCCCACATAGCCATTTTCTAAAGAATAGCACATTGTTATGTTAAGCCTAAATTACTGTACAATCTATATGACTGGAATGAAAGCTCGATATTTCTGCATTACTTAAAACCTACTTACTTAAATTTCTATGATATATTTTATCTGAAAAAAGCTTACAAAATACAGTCGAACCCGGTTAAGACGCGTTTCAAGGGAGTGGAGCAAAGTCGCGTATTAAGCGGGATCGCGTTTTAAACGTGATTTGTAAAATGTTACAGGAATCGGGCTTATTTACACATGTAATCGTCTCAATGGACTTTAGAGCTTTCATTTATATATTTACGAGTCTTTTTACCTAATATTTAGATTAAAATTGAATTGTATTCCGCTTTAACAAAATTGTTTCATTTTATAGGACCGAATGGAATAATAACTGAAAATAAATATGGTTTAAAATATGGCTTAATTGTCGATTAATACGTTACAACCAAAAATAAAACAACAAAAATAAATTTCCTTACTAGACTAACTTTTTTAATTGGAAGAAAAAAATATTAAATCTTTGACGCGCAGTCGAGTTTTTTAAATCACATTTAGTACTTGTAATAATAAACACCATTATAACTTGTCCTTTTTTTAATATAAAAAAACTATCTTTATTAATCTTTGTATAAAAAATGTTGTCAGCATAGTAAAAGTAAAGAAAACATAAAAGAAACCCAATTTCAATCGTATTTGTTTAATCTTTACGAGTTTCATTTTTTTTTTCTTTGCCTGTCACGTTTTATGTGCATTGTAAAACATAGTAGTGATGTAACGTACATTTAAAACCTCACTAACAACAAGTACGATCATCTGTAATCATAATAATTTTTATATACCTATCTGAATAATCTGAATTACTCTATATCTCTCTCCCACAATAAAAACTTACACGAAGCTAGAGACATAGAATGTTACGAGGCTCGATCAAAGAAGAATTGCAGTTTTGCTAATTTACTGGGTGTTTGTTTTATTCAAATATCTACCATTATTTCAGATTAGTACTTTTTGACGCAATTAATCCGTTATTAAACTATTCGGAAAATGTTTTTTATCTGAATAAAAAAATCCGCTAAATTGGAAACACTCGAGAAGAGAGAAGAAATTTTCATCTTGATCAAAGAATTCGCCTCTTAAACGTGATTTTTTTCCTCAATGGACTGAAAATTTATCGCGTATTAAGCGGGATCGCGTAATAACCGTTCGCCTATTAAACGTGATATTTTTTCATTAGACTTATGAGCGATGTTCAAGGGATCGGAAGAAATCCGCGTATTAAGCGGGATCGCGTATTAACCGTGAGCGTCTTAACCGGGTTCGACTGTATTTCTAAAAAACACAACTTTTAGGTTAAAATCCCTCACAAGTGATTTTTTCCACACCTATTTTGATTATCTGTATGAAACAAAACTGTTGTTTGAGCATTCCGGTGGCTTTTGTTGACACCTAATGATAAAACTCTGAAATTCTTTTAAATATGAAAACTGATGGGTGGGTCAAGCCTCCCGTATGGTCAACCGTCCCTAGTCTCCCCTATATCCATTTACATTTTTCTAGTATATACTGTTATACCCAACCCTACTTTGTATAGTTTTTTACAAAGTTTTAGTATTCTTTTAGCAACTTTTTTTTTATATAATACAATTACTAATTCATATATTTATTCTACGGAACCCTCTGTGCGCGAGTAATACTCGCTCTTGACCGTTTATTTCAAATTCACATCTAAATACATCTAAGTGTTTGGAAATATTACATGGGTTTCTTAAATTCTGCCAACAGTAAAATAAATGGCTACTTCAAACTATAAATCAAATTAAGACAATGAAATTTTGAAAAAAAAAGGAAAAAACCGAAAATTTTACACAAATATTAAAATGATTGGAAACCATACAGAACAACCTAGTCAAGCATACGGCTGGAAAAGATGGTTAAGTATTTATGCACAATTTTTGATACACAACTTATTTAACAGAACTAGCTTTCCGATTTCAACATTAAATAGTGCTTAAGATAATTCTTAGATTTAAAGGCTGTCTATTTCAATATGTTGATCACATATTTCTTTATGAAACTATAGGTTTTCATGTTTTTACATGCACCAATTTTTCTGGGATATGCGGAGAAATTCGAACCGTCACAATAAATTCATTTCAGGCAACAGTTTCGTTTTGATCTTTTTTGAGAATAGAAAGATAAAAATCTTCTGTCAATCACTGCATATAAAAATTGATGAATAAAGTGTAATTATACAAACTTTATATATAATTTTCTTTTAATGAGATTTTAATACCAAAGACTAAATCCAAATTTCAGTTCTAGACTTGCAGGTTTAAAGATTTTTATTTTTAACTTTAAAAAAAGGAATTTTTTCAAATGAAATAATAACTTAACGTAAAATTTTATAACCAAAATACAATGATACGCTCATGTGAATACCATACTAGGTGTTTTTTTAAATACAATGTTTTTAGTTCATAACTTGCAAACTTATAAAATGTCAAAATACTTTTACATTACGCAAGAATATTTAATTGTTATTACAAAAAATTTCAAATTACAGGTCACCATTGTTGTTACAAAAATAACTCATTATTGAAAAAAATTATAAAATAATTTTAAAACAGATTACAACAATGTATTTAAATCAACAATAGAAATATTAATAACTCCATTTCATCATTCACCAAAAAATAGTCTTTCATATAGCTTGAAAAAAGAGGTTTTAGATTATAATGTAAAAAAAAAAATGCGTACTCAGTATTCAAAAGACACAAATGATTCTTCAAGTGAAGAATTTAGAATTTTGGATGAAACAGATCCCAGATGTACAGTGATATATACTCATCCGCACTTTCAAGCCATTTTTCAAACTACAAATGGGGCCTCGGATAACTCATTTGAATATATCAATAAAACAGCAGATGAAAAGGATAAAGAGAAATCTCATAAAAAGTTAAAGGCAGGCGGAAAATTTAACATTCAAAATACTGAATTTCAAGATGATTCTTCAGACGACGAGTTTACAGTTCTGGATGAAAGAGATCACAGATGCAAAGTGATATATACTCACCCAGAATTTCAACAAATTTTCCAAAGCACAGACACCAAGCATACAATTATTGAAAATATCTATCAAAAAGAAGAACAAAAAGATAAAGAAAATGTTCCAGGCAAGATCAAGGTTGAAGTGGCAATGGATGAAGAATTTAGCACAAGTAATTCAGTTCTTAAAAGTCCCAAGACAGGATACTCTTCGAAAGAAGCCCGTAAAGTTATAAGCGATAGATTCTCCTCAGCCATGCAGTTCATGCAAAGAGTGTTCAAGATTCAAGCATTCAAAAAAGGATCAAGGAAAGTTAAAATTTAGATTTTAGAGAGCATTCGTCGGCCTGTTGTAGTAAAAGATATGGATAAAAATATTCAATTTTTTTTCCTTCAGTCAATCAGCGGATGATAAATAATGATTGGGTTTAGAGTGGTGGTTGAAGTATTTCTCTCTTTCTCCAGTTCTATTTCCACCTCTCTCTTTCTAACGCTTTCACTTTTTTCTCCTATCTCCCTTTCCTCACATTTTCTAGCTATAATGCCCCCTTGGTTACTCTCTCCCCTTCTTCCTTCTCTCAACCTGCCCTCTCCTCTTCCCCTCTCGTTCTCTCAGCTTCATCTTTCCCCTTAGATCCTTCACTCCCACTGCTCCATCCTTTAGCTCTCTGTCAGACCGCGTTTTTCTTTTGTTTTCTTTTTTTGTTTAAGTAGTTAAGTATATAACAAATAAGTAGTTAAGTTTTAATAGTTAATTATCGTTATTAAGAAAGAGAAGGTGGGGTGATGGGTGGTAGAGAGACAGTTGGAATGAGAAGATTTGAGGGGAAAGAATGAGGGTGAGGAAACGAGAGTGAGAGAAGAGAGGATGGTGGAGAAAAGGGAAAAGGAGAAAGGGGAGCAAAGGAGGCATGAGATTTTTGGAGAAGTGGGGAAAGAGAACGGCGGAAAAGTTGAAGGGAAGAAAGAGGTAGGGAAAGTAGAAATGGAGATGGAGAAAGAGGCTTCGCTCATGGACCAAAATTCATTATTATTTGAAATGAAGCTGAACGGTTGAAGAAAGAAACAAAAATCTGCAACAGGAAAAATTGCCCATCTTATTCGTTATTGAAATGTATGCCCTAAAACGTGTATATCTCAGCATTTCTTGAGGATACAAAATATAAATGAAAGAATGAATATAATAGTCCGACGCTGCTCTCTTAAAAAAAATCTTGTTGTTTAAACAAATTCAACCTGAAAAAATCAAGTAGAGTGCAATTTATATCAAGCATCGTTACAAGATTAAAGAAATTCACGCTATTTTTACAGCAATGAAAACAGTTATGATTCGAAGTAATGAAGTTAAACTGAAAAATCTTTCAGAGAGAAGTAATGTTGTTTATACACTGTAAAAAAAAATCTGTAAAGTTACTAAAGTTTTTCTAGGAAACTGGGATTCCAAGAAATCTTTTTGTAACGGCAACAAGAAAAATTCCTGTAACAGCGTCTGTTACAGGATTTTTTCTTGTTGCCGTTACATAAAAATTTCTTGGAATCCCAGTTTCCTAGAAAAACTTTAGTAACTTTACAGATTTTTTTTTACAGTGTATGTGTAGAAAAACCAAGTTGATACTTTTTCGGCGATATGGACTATGAAAATCTTTCTTTCAAACCAGAATAAAAAATACCAAAGGTTCTTATTGCATCTTTTTTTATTTGTAATCGATTTCAATTAAAACACATTTTTTTTTTCAAACGATGGATTTAAATATATATATATATAATAATTTTAAATAGGTATAGGTACAGTGAATATATGTATTTACGAATAGTGCGAAAGTATAATGTTTGCGTTATTTTATCGTTAATTGAAAGATAAAAAAGCACCAAAATCTCCCATTTTTGGGACATATATATATAAGACGGGTGCCACTGATCTTCATAAGTTTTTAATCTCGTTAATCTTTTTTTTTTTTTTTTTTTTTTTTTTTCTCGCCGAACTTATATCATTAGCCATTGTTTGAACATTTCAATGACAGCTATATTCCTCTGCGAATGAAAAAGTTAAAGTATTTTGTTAAAAAATAACTAAGATTAGTTACATAAAGTTTGATAATTTAAATTATAATAATTTAAAAAAATTAGTTAAAATATATTGATAAAATATGTAAACACAAACATATCAGTACAAATAAGGGCGCCGGTCAAATAAGGGCCTGATTACCAAGTGGGCACATTTCTATCTGTTCATTTTCGTCTTATTTAAAAGCTTTATTTATGCAGAATTTGTGACAGAAATAAGGCAACATTTTCTATTCATTTTTGCTGGTGGAAGTTTCTCCCGAGAGTAATCAGGCCTTTGGTCAAAAGACCTATTATTCGTATATTTAGTGCTAATATCTCTATCAGGTTCGTTCTGATTACCGAATAGATACAAAAAACACGTACTTTCCTTAGAAAATTTTAGAAAATCGTATGCAGTAATTTGAATAGTATATGTAGCATTGATGAATGTTCGGGTATGTCAAATTTAGGAACTCTTCTCGGATAAAAGATGACCCCGAAATGACAATGCGCTTCCCATAGCTTTAGAGACTAATCTGGCTCTGACCACGATACATGTGAACAAATTCATAAATAAAATTCAAACACCGATAACTGTTAAGACAGTTAATAAAATCCTCCCCTGTTATATTTTATTAGGTACGCTGTAATTTAAAAATGTGATTTTGTTAAAATTGGTATTTCTGTACAATTAGCATTTATCTGTAAAATTTGTGAGTATGAACCAAAGGATTTTTACATTGAGAAACTTTACATGACTATTTAATACTAAAATATGCGTAGGTTACATTTGTAATATTTTAGTATTATCTGCCAAAAATGATGTTAGATGATTTATATACATGCATGATATACTGAATAATGTGAATAATTGCAAGTATAAATATCTCATGCATATTAGAATACACGAAACAATTTCTTGTATCAAAATAATAATCTGAGTATCACGTCTCACGCGTTTATAAAAATGTTTAATATGAAATATAGGGAGGGCGGACTACCAGCATTTTTCTTCTGTAATCAAAGTAAGTATATAATTTAAACAAACGAGTTTTCCAAACTTATAACTAGTAAGTATTAGCACCTGAAGACAAAATTTGCTTTTTACATGTCAATTTCATGCGGACGTGTTTCATGTTAAAATCAAAGCGAGAAATTTTAAAATAATGCCCCCATAGACTTTACATTAGCATTCGAGTTTATTCGCGTGACTAGTGTGGGCTCTTAACATACAGATAGATATTTTTCAAAAACAGCGAAAACGTGTTCAGGATAACCCAAAATGCGTTAAACCATCAAAAAAGGGAAGTCGAAAATTTCTGAGATTTCAGTACATTCTTCTTATTAACCTTTCACGACTAAGGGAAATATTTTCCCCCATTTTAAAATTGGTGATTGTCGTATTGAATTATAATCTTATTTGCAGGTTTTATACAGAATGTCTAAAAAAATAAATAAATAAATAAATAAAAACGTATACCGAACGCAATTACGTAAAAGATGTGCAAATTGTGGTAAACGCCACATAGAAAACAGGACGCATAATATATGTACTATGTGCAGCAATGGTTATCTTTGCTTCACCACCAAAAGAAATTGCTTCGCAGAATAACATAATTAGCACATCATTTTGTATAGTAATTTTATTTCATAATTTTGTATAATTTTAGTTAACATTTCGTTACAATAAACTAATAAATGTAAGACACTGCATAATAAGCCTAACTATAATTTGCGTTGCCTTTATAGTCCATTGCAAAAAATATACAAAAAACAAACAAAAAACAAAACGACAAAAAACAAACAACTACACATTGTTATGTATTTTCTTATGATTTTTATATATTGTACGTCTAAACAAACTAAAATAAACAGTTAGATACTACTAGTTACTCTTAGCAACCTTATGGTCCAGTAAGGGTTAATCTAGAAGAATGTAATAAAACTCGACTTTGTATTCTTGAGACAAAAACCCTAAAATCTTATCTAAAACTCCACATTTCTATTTTGAATTAAAAAATTCTTGCTGATGTAAAGCGCTAAACTTTGAGTCTACACTTTAAACTTTTGAGATCATTTTTCTGCTATCGGTTATTAATCTTTCTTCCTGAGTCAGGCATTCTAAAAATAACCATTTTATTCTTAGATGGATGTTGATATACAAGAATGAACTTTTTATATTAAATACAACGCAAATTGGACACAAAGTGCTTATTTTTACGTTCTCCTGTGTACATAAAAGCCAACTTAATTTCTCCTGTGTACATAAGAGTCATTTTTACTTTCTCCTGTGTACATAAGAGCCACTTTTACTTTCTCCTGTATGTATAAAAGCCATTTTTACTTTCTCCTGTGTACTTAGCAGCCATTTTTACTTTCTCCTGTGTACATGAGACCCATTTTTACTTTCTCCTGTGTACATAAGAGCCATTTTTACTTTCTCCTGCGTACATAAGAAGAAAGTATTGGAACCGTGAAATTTTTATATTAGTGTTTTTTTTTTTTTTTTTTTTTTTTTTTTTTTTTTTTATGATTTTACACGTTTTGGGATGTCCTGCATATAATTTGATTATTTTTGGAAAATGTATATCTGATCGTGTGTAACGCAACTTTTATGGCCTCTCTAATTGAAGAACTAAAGCACGGAATTTCCGCAAACTTCGCAATCACCTTGGCATAAACTGGTGCTGATTAAATTTATGTATGTATCTCCCAATAGGCGGCGCTGCTATGTGGAGCTTTGCATGGTTTCCATGATAGCGATGTCTTGGCGTCTGTGAGATGGAATTTCATCAAATTTCAGATTCAGTTACACCTTGACATAGATTGGGGTTGCTTAAGATTTGGTATATATCGTCAGACAAGTGGCACCTACTATGCTATGCTTTTACGGGATTTTCGTGTTAGCTGTATTCTCAGCATCTATCAGTTGGGATTTCACGAAACTTCATATTCAGTTAGTCTTGACGTAAACTGGATCTAATTCAATTTTAGCGCACAACATGTAATGTTTTCACGATTTCAGTGCGTGCTTTCAGGTACAATCGAGAGACAACGTAATAAGCGATATAAAGAAGAAATAACTACTCAAAAATATAAAACCTGGATATAAACTATGAAAATTTTTATAAAAATGATTCGTTAAAATTTATTACTACAATAGGTGTTGGTGAAATGTATACAAACAGGTTTTAAAAATTATAAACCCTAAATGTTAAAAGGATATAAAACTCTCCGAGCGCTTTCGGCTAAAACTAAGCTATTATCAAGGAAGAAACCAGTGGAAAAAAGCTCGATGCTGACTGACACCTGACGACAGGAAATTCCAAAATTTTTTGTAGGCGGTCTAAATCACTAATAATGAGGGGGAGAGGGGTAAAGAAAGGTCAAATACACGAGTCACTCGGAAGACCAAACTCTCCTGTGTCTTCAAGTAGTTCGAACCAAATACGCGGTATTTTGTACATTAAAACGTCGTTACAAGAGTTGTTTGCTTTAGCTAAAATTTCTAAAGATTCCAGAATAATATAGCTATTATAATCAGAGGCCCGAATAATGATTTTCACTCTATTAAAAAAGAATTCAAATGTCATTAGTTTAAAACAGTATTAGAGCTTAGCAGGTCTAATACCGCGTATTTGGTTCGACCTACTTAAAGTCACAGGTCAGCATCGAGCTTTGCTCCACTGGTTTCCTCCTTGATAATGGCTTAGTTTTAGCCGAATGTGCTCGGAGAGCTTTATTTACTTTTAAAATTTAGAGTTTTAAAGTTTTCAAAACCTGTTTGTATTATTAACACCTGTTTTAGTAACAAATTTTAAAGAACCATTTTTACTTTTTTCTATCTTTACAAAAAAAAAAAAAAAAAAAGAAGAGATTCCGAAAAACATGTTTTTACAAAATGTCTGTCTGTCTGTAGGTATGTGACACAAATTTTGTGTGCGCTCTATCTCAAGAACTAATTCACGGAATTGAATAAAAATTTATATTTAGTTAGTCTCTAATATAAATTGGTGCTGATTAGTTTTTGGTGAAAATCGCACAACAGGTGGCGCTGCCATGCTGCATTTTTCACGATTTCCGCAATGGCTCTATCTCAAGAACTAATGCACGGATTTTTATGAAACTTCAGATTCAGTTAGTCCTTGATATGAGTTGGTGCTGACTACGTTTTGGAGTAAATCGCCTAACAGGTGGTGCTGCTATGCTGCATTCTTCACGATTTCCGCAATTGCTCTATCTCAAGAACTAATGCACAAATTTTTATAAAACTTCAGATTCAGGTATACCTTGATAAATATTGATGCTGATTATGTTTTCTTGTAAATCGCCTAACAGGTGGTGCTGCTATGCTGCATTCTTCACGATTTCCGCAATTGCTCTATCTCAAGAACTAATGCACAAATTTTTATAAAACATCAGATTCAGTTAGACGTAGACATTAGTTGTTGCTGAATAAGTTTTAGTGTAAATCACCTAACAGGTGTTGTTGCTATGCTGCATTTTGCAGGATTTACATGGTTTTAGCGATAGTCCTATCTCAAGAACTAATACACGGACTTTCATAGCTTTAGAATTCTCTTGATTGGCATAGATTGCCATTTACTTTTGGCACTGTGATAGCGAATTTTGAAGTACTATCAACAGGTATGAGATAGAAGAAAGATTTGAGATTGGCACATCCGACTAGTTATTAATGTTTTCATATTTTATATAGTAAAACAAAAGTGAATTTATCGTTTCGAGTAGACTACACACATTCATATGTATATATATATATACAAAACCCTGATTTAACGTAACCCGTATTTAACGATTTCCCGTATATAACGTCATTTTTCGTTAGTCCCAATTTATTTCCTATACTTGTAATGTTAAAAATTCCCACATTTAACGTTATAATCTCTATATAATGAAAGGCAGTGTAAAGCATCCGGGGCGAACCCATCAATCTTACCAGTCTCCGATAAGATGGAGCCACGTTAGGCTTAATTTTGATTTGAGATGTGTATGAGAAAACTTATCTGCCTAAATACAAATCTTTTCTACCTGAAATCCCTTCTGTTCAAGATAATTTTCCATAAAAGATTCAAAACTAATAATATTTCAATGATTATTTCAGAAAACAAACACTCCGTGCGCAAAACGTAAATAAGAAACTGTGGTAGAGAGTCATTCCTTTTGTAATTCATTCAAAAAAATTTAAACCATGGAGCTATGAAGATTAAAGTAGACGACATAAATGACATCACTTGAAGCTGTCCCACCACCTGCTGCGTGACGTCAGCCACGGGTAAACAGAAGAAAAACACCAATAGGCGTGAAGAACACTTTAACAATGCTTCCCCTTCGTTCTTTCGGATAGGGTTCAAACCGAGATACCTATTTATTAATCAATATATATATATATATATTTTTTTTTTTGGGGGTTGAGTTGAGTTGAGTTGATTGTTGACGGCCGATTATCTATTCGAGGGATATAGGCCCTAGGGGGAGTGCCCTTCGTGGGGGTCTTTCTAAGGGAGCCTAACCCGTATTTACGCATGGAAAATCCAAGGCTTCGAAGAAAACCACGAAAACTCCGAAACGGTTAGGCCGACGGGCGCGATTGGGTTCAAACCCAGCACCTCCCGTCTACCAGCTTCGAGAGCAGAACCTCTCAGCCACTGGTGGAGCCATTTTTTTGGGGGGGGGGGGGGGCGGGAGTCGCTAAACGATAAAAATACAATTTCAAAGCGCTAATAAAAAAAAAAAATAGTATTATTTCAATAGTTGCAGCAGATTGTTTTAATTACGCAGTTTTATTGCATATTTGTTAAATTTTTGTTTTATTAAGAAATCTTAATTTTGTTATAGTATATTAGCCGGAAAACCTGGTTTACCCAGAAATATTGTAAATGCTAATTGTGTGTTTATTAGAGCATAAACTAGCCGAACTTTGCTCATCTAAACGCTTCCATATTGTCAATTATTTTTTATCAGTTTTCCAAATTTTAAGTGAAAAACACAATTTTTACCAACCGTCCTAGGACGGGCATTTACTCTAGTTTTGAAATATTTCCCGCATTTAACGTTTTTTTGAAGGGTAAACACTCAATGAAATTTTCTTAAAACATTCAGAAATTGTGATTAAAAGAAATTCTTCAACATGAGAGAGCCGTGAGAAAACATGTCTCAAGTTATTTTCCGTGAGAAAATGTATCCGAAGTTCTTTTCCAAAAGGTGGTTTTCCAGAGAACAGAGGTGATGAAATTGAACACGAGGAGAGAGAAAATGAAGATTAAAATAGATTGGTGAGTTCTTTTTTTTACTCAGACATATGGCTACAATTAGCAAGCTTGCTATTCAAATGTTGCGAAATCAGAATTCCGACTCTAAGTGATTTTATAATGAAGATGGTGATGAGGAACAGAAATTCCTTTAGTGAAAAAAAATCTTTCGAGCTCTGAAACAGTGAACGCATTTCTTTGAAATAGTGCAAACCAAGAAAAAACCTTAAAAAAAAACTCATATACGAGTACTACATTGAGAATCCGATTTGTTGAGCTGCTAAACAAAAACAAATGACACAAAATAACATAACTGATTTCTTTAAAGCATAATTTAGAAAACTGATGTCTAAATCATTGTAAATAAAGGAATGGAAGGTCTTTTACCTAAATTAGTCTTTCTTTTATGCTCAGTCTTTTGTTTTCGTCTTCCCCAACTTAACGTTTTCCTGCATTTAGCGTCATTTCTTTATGGTCCCTTAAATAACGTTAAATCGAAGTTTCACTGTATATACACTTTATAAAGTCAGTTTATTAGTATAAAACCTGGACTTCCTAATCATGGCAAAACTAGTTTTGCAAGATTAATTTTGCCGCACAATATTAAAATTTTAGTTATTGTTTTACTACATACTAACAAATATTTTTTATTTCTATAAAATATAACTAAATAAATGCAAAATGAAGTAATAGTCTAAATTAATTACAGGTACTTATTATTTCGTAATGTACGATCAAATTTCAGTCAGTTTTCGCCATCTCGAATCTTTGTGGTCCCTTAAATGAAATATTAAATTACATTTGGCTTAAACCAAATGTTAATCAAGCACATTGGCGCACCCACGGAGGGGGCTAAGAGGGCTGAAGCCCCTCCCAAACTAGACTAGATATTAATTTCTTTTAATTGCGAAAGAATATTATTATTATTTTTTAATAAATCCTTAAAAAATAGGAATTTTTGAAAAGATATTAATTTTGTCGCACATTTTTTTTTCTTTTATAAATTTTATTATGAAATTCGAAATTATAGCATGTTTAAAATTTACTTAATTAAAAATTTAAGACCCAATGCAACCTCTTGCTCACTTTAACCTTCATAATATTTTGATAATTTAATAATAAAACTTTAAATTGTTTGATTGCAAACACATTTTAAAATTATCCAAGTATAGAAACACACCAAAAAATCGCAAAAACTAAGATATACTTTAGCACGGTATTTCAATATTTAATATCTTAAAAGCTTTCAGAATGAGACCCACCAAAATTTTCCAGAGCTTCCTATGATTTTTCTGGTTGGTTACGACTCGGATCAAGTCAGTAGAAAAAAATAAAAGTCAGGACCTGATCCGGCACGTCCCATCAAATCAAATGAAATAAAGACAGTGATCGGCAGCGGGCTAGGCCCGATTTGGGCACATATAGGCCTCTAAAATATGCTAGCCCCTTCCAAATCGCAATCCTGAATGCGCCACTGATCAAACAGGAAAAACTAGTCAGATGTGCCAATCACAAAACTTTCATCTATCTCATACATGTTAATACTTCAATATTCGCAAGCACAGTGCCAAAATTAAATGACAATCTATGCCCATCATCAGGTTTCTAAAGGTACAGGTTCGTTGAATTGTGTGCATTTAAAAAGAAGATAGAAGCATAGCATTTTTCAAGCAAATCACTGAATTTTGAATTTTGGCACCTACCCTGTCAGATGTGTGCAAAAAAATTCCCAACCCAAAGGACATAAAAGCGATATCTGTTAGGCAGTATGTAATCAAGCCTAAAAAGGATATATTTATGTGAAATTGTAACAGAATTTGAAGTTTGATTAAATTCCGTACATTAGTTTTTGAGATATATCTGTAACAAAAATGGTGAAAATTACAGCATAGCAGCGCCACCTGTTATATGATTCACACGAAAATCTAATCAGCACCAACTTATGACAAGGTCTAACAGAATATGAAGTTGGATGAAATTCCGTGCATTAGTTCTTGAGATATGACTTCGCTAAAATCGCGTAAATCCTGAAACATGCAGCATAGCAGCGTCATCTTTTGGGCGAGGTACACCAAAACCTAATTAGCAACAACTTATGCCAACTTCTAACTGAATCTAAAGTTTGATAAAAATCCGTGCGTTAGTTCTTGAGATAGAGGTATTGCGGAAATCGTAAAAAAATCAGCACAGTAGCGCCACCTGCTGGACGATTTACACCAAAAACAAACCAACACCTATATATATCTAGGTCTAACTGAATCTAACTGACCTAAATTCCGTGCATTAGTTCTTAAGATAGAGCGCACACAAAATTTTTGTCACATAAAGACAGACAGACTCAGATCAGACATTTTCTAAAAACAGTCAAATTGTGTTCAGGATCTCCAAAAACGTATGATTCTGTCGAAATGTGGAATTTGAAATTTTCACGAATCCAATACTTTCTTCTCATAAAGATAGAATAAATTTAAAGGTGTTTGTGAATAAATTTAAGGTGTTTGTGAATAAATTAAAAAAATATTCTTTGTCTGTGATTATTGCAGTGAAATCGAATGAGAGTATTTTCAGGCATTATTATACAAGAGTAGAGTGATTAAAAGAAGATTAGACAAACTGTAAGAAACGGCAGAGCACACTTCAGCAAACAATTTTGTACAGGAAACCAGAGTCGCAATCCATTTATTCAACTTAAGGGGGCTCAGGACTCTAAAAACTGTTTATAGCCCAGTGGTTAGGGGATTGAATTCGGAATTAATTAGGGGAAAGCTGGAAATTGTTTTAATCCCTCCAGTTTAGGTCTAGAATGAATATGCTATGTTTTCCCCCTCTACTAGGTGAACGTTAGGAATTATGTATAGATTTATAGTAAAAAAACACGTTTTTTTTTACATACCATAACAGTATCTCCAAACAGCTAACTCTGTCAAAAACATTGTCAGTACAAATGTTGTAGAGCTTAAAATTCTGAGTAAAATGAGTACCTACACTTAATATTTTTGTTGAACATTAAGGTCACAATTCCAGTTTAAAGTTTTAGACCTGTAGTCAGGGTGTTGAACTCAGAATTAATTAGGAGAAAACTGGAAATTGTTTTAACCCCTTCAGTTTAGGTCTAAAAGGAGCGTACGATGTTTTCTTCCTCGTACTTGGGTGAATGTTAGAAAATATGTACATATTTATTTTCGAAAAACACGTTTATTTAATTACCTTAACAATATCTCAAAACAGCTAACTCTATAAAAAATATTGTCAATACAATTGTTGTAGAGCTTAAAATTCTGAATAAAATGAGTACCATTATTAATATTTTTGTTCAATATTAAGGTCGCAATTCTATTTCAAAATTTTTCAAATCAAGAGCTTGAAGCCAGGAGTGACCACGTTAACTTAACAATATCTCAAAACTGCGCCCTTAATATTAAACAAAAATATTAAGTGTAGGTACTCATTTTACTCAGAATTTTAGGCTCTAGAACTTTTGTATTGACAATGTTTTTGATAGAGTGAGCTGTTTTGAGATATTGTTAAGTTAACTTGGTGTCTCCTGGCTCCAAGCTCTTGATTAGCGATTAAGGCAAAATCTTGAAATAGAATTGCGACCTTAATGTTGAACAAAAATATTAATGATGGTACTCATTTTATTCAGAATTTTAAGCTCTACAACATTTGTATTGACAATATTTTTTATAGAGTTAGCTCTTTTGTGATATTGTTAAGGTAATTAAAAAAAAAAAAACGTGTTTTCCGAAAATAAATATGTACATCATTTCTAACATTCACCCAAGTAAGAGGAAGAAAACATAGTACGTTCATCTTAGACCTAAATTGAAGGGATTAAAACAATTTCCAGTTTTCTTCTAATTAATTCTGAGTTTAACCCCCTAACCACGGGTCTAAAATTTTAAACTGGAATTGTGACCTTAATGTTCAACAAAAATATTAAGTGTAAGTACTCATTTTAATCAGAATTTTAAGCTCTACAACATTTGTATCGACAATGTTTTTGACAGAGGGAGCTGTTTGGAGATACTGATATGGTATGTAAAAAAAACGTGTTTTTTTACTATAAATCTATACATATTTCCTAACGCTCACCTAGTACGAGGATGAAAACATAGTACATTCATTCTAGACCTAAACTGAAGGGATTAAAACAATTTCCAGCTTTCCCCTAATTAATTCCGAATTTGGCCTTTTTTTGCTCCCCTACCACTGGACTATTAAGAGTCTTAACCATGTTTTTACGTCACGTAATCTTTGAATTCAAGGGCTGATTTAACACAAAATGCATATTAATGTTATTTTTTACAGTGCATAAGATACCGGGTGCCTCAAAAATGACTGACGGATTTTAAAATTCAATAACTTCCAAACGGTGACAGATATTTTTAAAAAATTTTGCAGGAGGGTTATGTATGATGTCAGGAGCTTTTGTACTGTGATTCTTGATTTTAGTTCGAATTTCAAACAATAGATGGTGCTGAAAGCAATAGGCGCTCAGTCCAGACCCGATTTTTGGTACTTCGGGATCCATTCAATACATTTTAATCTCTTTTCTTCGCATGAAAGAAGAGAATCCGAAAAATCGAGCATGGATTCAGCGGTTATTTCTTCCAGCTAAATCGACAAAATACCTTCAGCCACTTTACGTTTACTTCTCCAAGACAAGCACCTCGTAAAGAAAATGTGCGAATATTCAAAAATTCATCGAATGCATTTGCTGTGATGTTAGCACTATTACTGTAGAAAGCAGTTTGTAGGCGAAATGATGCATTTTTAGTATACATAAAAATACATCATTTCGTCTACAAACACTTCTCTTCGAGTGTGAGTATGCTTTAAGACAGGGGTGTCAAACTGTGGCCCTCCGGATACCACTAACATTTTACAGCTATCTTTGCCTTATCTAATCGTCGAATTGCTGCGATTCAACTTGTCGACTATTTCTTTAAAATTTTAGTGGTATCCGGCGGGCCACAGTTTGACACCCCTGCTTTAAGAGGTTTTAATGCGAAACACAGATCCAGACTTCCCAGCAGTAAAACATATATGCTTTTCACTCTTACTAAATACGTCTGTGCTGACTGTTAAACAGTAATGCTCTTCATCGTTTGTGCCTGGTGTTATCAAAACGCGTGTTTTACGCATAAAAACACTATCATGGTTAGTCATAAGACAAAATTTCTGTCTTCAATAGCGTTTGAAGGAATCTCATGCTGTTTTTCCCTTCTTTATTTATTTCTTCCGAAACAGAAAAGGGTCCATATATCGCAAACAATTGGATTCGAGACTATAGTTCCTGTGCATTTCTTGATACTCGTGACAAGAGCTTTCTAACGATACCACGCTCGTCAAAATCCAGAACTGTCATATGGGGTGTTCCCTAGTCAGAACTAAAACGGCGTTTATGAATCTTCGAAGTCCTTTTCTCAAAATGTCGTTTTCGAGCACAACACTTAGAATATCTCAAAAACTTCTTAATATTTTTTTAATGAAATTTTCAAAAGATATGTTTCCTGTTCGCTTGCATAAACTGAACCTAAAATTTTCTTTTTGTTTTTAAAGATATTTTTTTATGTGGTTATTATGTTGAAAATTTCAAAAATTTGTATTGACTAAATACAAATTTGTATTAAAAATATACAAATTATTTAATACTAGAACACCCGGAAGGAGTCGATTCGACTCCGACCATACGATTAAATGTCAACTGGAACCAGAAATTCTTTCATAAATTAAGTTTAAACGACGCAGATTTACGTTAAATAAATCAGTCAAATTGTTTTAAATAAAAATTCTGGTGTCAAATATTTTTATGAAACTTGAGTAAAATTTCTGGGCGTTCTAGTGTTAAATACAAATTTATTTAGGTTCAGAGTACTTATTATAATCTGACGTACAGGTTTAGCAGAAATGAATCACTGGATTTTAAAATTTATATTTTCAAAACTATTACACACATTATAATAAATGATATATGAAAATGAAGAACATTCCAAGTTTTGTTTCAGTTACAAATGTTCAAAATACGAATCTTTCGTAACGCGACACACACCTAATCTGTAATCAGGTTCGTTCCACACATTTGGCAGTTTTTGCACAGTTAATGCAGCACAGTTGCACCGTGTACATTTTACGGTGCATCAGTTCTGCATTATTTAGTGTTTTAATGCACCAGTGCTGCATTAAGAGTCGTTGAGTGTGAAAAATTGCCAAATGTGCGGAACAAACTTGATTACAGATAAGGTGTTTGTCGTGTTGCGAAAGGTTCGCGCATCGAACACTTGTAACTGAAAAAAAACTTTAAATGTTCTTATTTATTTTATAACATGTATACTAGTTTTGAAAATATAAATTTTTTTATTCCGGTCATTTAATTGGGCTAACCCTGTATAATTAGACACCAAAATTTGTATTATAGATGAAAATTTATTTTGAAAACCTGCGCATAAGCTGTCATGCCAATTTTCTGCTTCAGAAATGTCTCATAGTTTGAAACCCCTATAAATATTCATTCTCTGTTTTAGAATTTTTTAAATATATGAAATGAAAGAACATACTTATATCTTTCATCCTTCTAAAAATTGTGTTTTAAAATCAAATACATTTTAAGATATTAAATGTTGAAAATGGTCATTTTTTTTTCCATTTTTCGAATTTTAAGAGTCCTGAGACCCCTTAAAATAACAGCGTTTCTCACTCATTAACAACTTACAATTTTGCTCTTAAATTTAACAATAATTTAGCCATTTGACGGAATTATCACCAGACTTAACTTTATTTCTGTGAAATATAAAGATCTAACGAGATGTGGTGGAAGCGGCCATCATGAGAATCCAAACGTCACTGAACTAGACGCTTCCGATGAGTAAAAAAAAAAAAAAAAATTATTAAGTTTCCTTCTATATATAAAAAAAAGTTTTGATTTGGAAATGGACCAATGAAAATCTGCATAGATATTCCGGGTAGATCGGCATCCAATTTGAATGCTTAAGCATGGCCTTTCATCGTTAATATTAAAAAAACTGTTGCATACAAAAATATGAAAATCGGTGGTATTATAGAGAAATGTTTTGAAAAGCAATTAAAACTGCGACAAACAAAACATTTTTTCAAACCCTTGTGTTGTGATAAATGTAAAAGGTGTTTAATTTCAAAATTAAAATTTAGGTAATTTATTTTTATTTCTATTTTGCTATTGCTTTATTTTTATTAAGCATTTGTTACCATAATAAGAAATATTGCATTTATTTATCCTTAATCTTAAAATTTAAGCATTCTCGATTATCCGAAAATTTCGATTTTCTGAAAGAGGGTCGGTCCCAATTACTTCGGATAATCGAGGTTTTACTGTATAAACCTTGAGCGTTAGTGAGCCAGTCATACTATAGTTTATGCTAGAAATTTCCATACCGAGATGTAAATGTCAATTTTACAATTGATGAAGATAGGCGGAATTGTTAACTACAAATTGTTAACAAAACTTGAATTAGTATATAAACAAGCAAAGTCTAACTACACAAACAGTAGGCATTATTTCTACACCAAAATTAGCGAAACGGTGCATAGAAAATATATGTTTGACCTTAAAATGTATCTCTTTGAGCAATTCCGTAAAAAAATCATGCTTAAGATAACTTTATGAAAAAAGGTTGACAATCTTTAAAACAGTTAAGAAAATTTTCACGTATTTTGCTTGATATATGGGGAATAAAGAATGAAAAGCGATACAAAATAAAAACACTTTTACAAAGATTTGTATATTATGTAAAACACGTCAGCTTATAAAACATCACGTATTTCACAGGTGCTTGAAAAAGTGGGTAATGATGATGCAATTAATAGGCAATTACTCTAAAATTACTCTGTATTAAGAACTAAAAGCTCTTCTTAACACACCATCAAAAACTTTTAAATGCGCTAGGCTTTTCGAAAGATCTGAGTTTTTATTCATCAGGCGCAAAGAAGTCGCTCTTCTACTATGAAAGCAGCAGCAAGACTGAGTAGAAGCACGTCTTCTTTGCGCCTGGTGAAGAAAGAGATTTTTCGAAAGGCCTAGCGTATTTAAAAGTTTTTGATGGTGTGTTAAGAAGATCTTTTAGTTCATATTGATTCACACCAGTTTCAACTTATTTTCCTTACTCTGTATTGCTTATAATTTTCAATCCCCTCTAGCGGCCCCGTGTGGCGTTTGCGACCTTATGTTTCTATGTGATTTTTTATTATTTTTGTATACCTGCTTTACCTTTTCATTTTGGCCACGCTATTTTGAATCACCCTGTATAAACAAGCCAAGTCAAACTACTCAAATATTATACATTATTTCCACACCAAAATTAACAAAACGCTACATACATACAAAATATATGTTTGACCTTAAAATGTATTTCTTTGAATGAAGCAATTTGTATTTATGCATAAAAACGTGCTTAAGATAATTTTATGAAAAAAGGTTGACAATCTTACACATTTAAAAAATTTTTCACGTATTTTGCTTGACACTCGGGGATTAACCTCTTACGCTTTGTGACATACGCAGAGTATGTGTAAGTCATGCTATTTTGGTCATTTCCGACAATGACGTACATAGCGTAGGTCATGACATCTGGCGGATTTTTCTATTAGACATTGCGACTTCATTTCCATAAATAAAGTAAAATAAAATAACTAGTTAAATTTTTGTGGTGTGAATTCAAAATTTCTAAAATAAATAAATAAATAAATAAATAAAAATAAGCAATTTAACAAATTCCAACGACCATTTGGAAAATGATTTTTTCAAAGACTAAAATTTAAGATATAAAAAATCGAACGGAGTTGATCCTACATTACGTACGCCATGAATTAAACGTTAATAGTGTTATTACACGTAAAAATTGCAAGCGACAACAATTGTCTGCGGCTCGTCAGATTTCCTGAAACTTACGTATTAACCAAGCGTTTCATTGGCTGTTCGGGAAAAGGCTTTTCCATCGGCAGATTTCCAAGCAATCTGACGACCCATTTTAAATGAAATTTTATTCTTAAACTTCTAAACATCCCACAATATTACTTTTTATACCATCGTATAGAGAAAAATATGAACTTTTAAATGCAGTTTGTTTGAAAGCTGTATCTCAATTTGTTTCTGAGTTATTAATTTTTTTGTAGTTTTTATTACTTTTTTGTCATAGTGGCAACATAAGTAACCATCTCTGTTGAAAGTAAAGGGGAATTACAGATTACTGTATAGACCAATCAGAAAACGAATAAAATGCGGATTCAACCAATAAAACGCTTCAGATATATTTTTGATTTCCTACCTTGACAGAGGACAATAACCCTTTTTCCAAATGGTTAAAAAAAAAATCTGCTAGATGCGGCAATACATCGGCAATACAAAGATGCGGTTAGTGACATACATCGCGCCAGAGCGCAAAGGGTTAAAGCATGAAAAGCGAAACCAAATAGAAACACTTTTACAAAGCCTTATATATCATGTAAAACACGTAAGCTTATAATACATCACACTAACCTGTTTTTCACAGGTGCTTGAGAAAGCGGGTAATGATGATTCAATAGATAGGCAATTACCCTAAGATTTCTAGCAAAAATTCCTTTTTTTTTTTTTTTTTTAATCGTTATTCCTTCTTCGGAAATGGTTTATGAAGGGTTATATTATGCAGCCTGTAATTACTTCACAGGCAGTGACAAGAAAAGATTAACATTCTTAATGAGTTCTTCCTGAAGAAGAAGAAGCCTTTAGGCCCAGACACACATGTAATCCATTATGGTGTGTGACATGGAACAAAACATGTTTTTTACATCTTACCAAAGCAACTAAGCATCGGAAATAGCGTCTGTGAGAGCAGATTACAGCATCGTATTTTTTTTTAAAGAGGATAAAAGGTGAGCGTTTTTTATGTTTAAAAATAATTTACTTGCTTTATTTAGAAAGTTAAATTGAACAATTTTAACAATTTGAACAATGAAATTTAAAAAATCAAAAAACCCGACTGCGTAAAAGCTAATTAATTAATTATTTCTCATCAATGTGAAACTATATTTTTTTCAATTCCTATTATTAGCTCACATTCTCGCTATATATATCTTGTTCAGATTTTCAATCGTTAATAAAATATTTATTATTCATCCAATCAAGCTCAAATAATTTTTGTAAACTTTTAGTGGATGACACTTGATGTTAATCCAGTTTTTTTTTTCAAATATTAATTCATTAACGTTCAATAATCGAGAGAGCTCTCTTCTTGATCGAGGTATTTTAAGACCGAGAGAGCCCGCTTCTTGATCAAGGCATTTTAAGCGCTACTCAAGAAGAAAGAAGAATAGGAGAAAGAAAAAATTCTCTTATTGACCTAAGTAGGAATTGACTTAAAATATTTTTTTTTATATTACTTGTTTATACCTATTTTACCTTACCTATTTTTTTATTTACTTGTATTGATGACTTTTAAGTTGTGTTTAATTGTTAGTTCCTATCTATAAACACTGTTTTCATGAGGTCTATAGATGTCTATGATGGTTAGAGTTGCAGTACAGATCCATAATACATACAAAACTTCCAGGTTGTATAATATTTTAATGGAGCTTCTGACTGTAAAATAGTCAATGAAACATCGTCTTCATTTTGAAAGACCTATCCAATGATATGCCACTCAACAGGGTGC
Organism: Maratus speciosus; assembly: GCA_963932465.1. Lineage (NCBI taxonomy): Eukaryota > Metazoa > Arthropoda > Arachnida > Araneae > Salticidae > Maratus > Maratus speciosus. The sequence goes on along the minus strand of OZ010794.1, from coordinate 256,079,013 downwards.
GTAATTTTTTTTCGTCTCTACCGCCCTTTTGTATTTTACGGCCGCCATTTTGAATTTATAAAATCAAAACCTAGTCTATAACCATCGGGTCGTTAAGACAAATCGATAGAGACCTCATTCATTAAAATCCATCCAGCCGTTGGGATGTTTCGAGGGTATAAAGAAATCCACATACACAGATACCCGTGAAACACATAACCCTTCTTTTCAGTCGGGTAAAAAAGGTTTTGTATTTTGAATACAGTCAAGCCTCGATTTAACGAATCGTTCGGGACTAGCAACTTTGTTCGTTAAATCGGGATAATCAAAGGAATTTTTTTATGCATCAGCACAAGTTATAAAATGCCTGTAAATAAAAAGAACATTGCTCACTTACCTTATTAAAGATTTTAAACATTTGTTGCTTTACGATAATACATTGTATAAAAAATTCATTATTTTTTTATGCACCGCTATAAATCACAATCATTTTCTCTCTATTGTAAAAAAAAGTAACTACCGCTGTCACCGCCGCCGCCGCCGCCGCCGGTTTTGAATTTTTTGTGACCGGAGGTCTTTCTTCGTTAATATTGAGAAAAATAATGCATACAAAAATATGAAAATCAGTGGTTTTATACAGAAATGTTTGATAAACACGCTGATGCAGACAGTTTTCAAGTCGAAGAATTATTTTAAGAGATATTTAATGCTAAAGTTGGACAAAATCGTCCCACTAAAAAAGTTTTATAGCAGCAAAAACTATGCATCGCAGTGTAATCATTTTTAGATCATTTTATGCGTTAAAATTTGCCGGAGTGCAGATTGCATTAATTTTTTTATTTTGACTCATTTTTTCAGGTTTTATTTCTATTTTAAATTCAAATTTTCAGCATTTCTAGAAATATTTTTTTACAGATTTCAGAAAATTGTACTAATTTAAACTGTTGCTAACTTTATAAAAAGCGCAAGCAATAATGTTTGCTTCAAATTAAAAATTTATTTACACGTGACTATTATAAACAGGAAAAAACTTTCAAATTAGAATTAAATAATTATGTATAAAAAGCAGGAACTTATTAAAAATTACGTCATAAAAAGTATACACGTGAATTTTAAAAGAGAAAGGATATTGTAAAATAATAAATTCATTAACATGCGTTAGGAGTCTTAGGAGAAATTACGTCATATTTACATCACATTATAGTTATTACATAAAATGAACACAAAATAATATTGCAAAAAAGTTTAAATTTAGAAATTGCGCTAGACATTTATTTAATATTTTGAGAGGATATTTTCATCTATTTTTGTTAGGAAAGCGCAAATAATATTTCATTGCTAACAAAAGTACTTTCACGCGATTATTTAAAAGAGAAAGAATAGCTTGGTAAAAATTACGTCAGATTAAAAACGATTAATTTAAAAGGTCTCATTTAAAAGAACTTTCTTTTCGCTTTGTTAAAAAATACCAGGAGACAAAGACTCTGATTACTTAATTCCTTTTATATTAGCTTATTTTGAAATGTTGTTACACGTATCTACGTCATCAAGTTATTTTTATTTCGACGTTTTATTTGTATTTTTATTAATGTTGTACGAATTTATTTGTTCTTTCGTTATTTAAAATAAAAATTATGTCAATTTGTATAATTTGGCGAGTGATTTGGCGATTTATATAATTTGGCGAAATTGGTCGACGGGATAATCAAGTAGTACCGCAGCGGATTTGGCGTTAAAATTCCCCAATCAAAGAGAAATGAATAGAAATTCGTTTATTGGGAGATCGCCACTGTTTTTTAAATTATAATTCAATCTTTCGAAATCTTTTTAAAGCCGATCAAATTAGCGTGCATTTAGAGCCTGCGGTATCTGGACGGGGGTTGGCTAGCGTAGCTCGTAGGGGGCCGAGCCCCCTAGTAATTAAAAAAAAAAAATCTCATTTATTCAAATTTCGTAGATAAATTATAAGATATCTTTTATAGTTGTTTGTTTACTTTATTTCAATTTTGTATTGCAATGTTATTTATCGACTTTTTCCTGAAGCTGTGAAAGTACTATTATCAACATTATAAGCAATCGAATTACGTTTCAAAGAATTTAAACATTCAAAGAATGTTGAATGTTTCATCTCTATTGCATGTTCTTCATCTGATCCATTACTACAGCATGAATACCTTCGGTATAATGTACATTTTTGCATGTAGATATTTCTGCATCATATGATATATATTCAGAAAATCTAAAATCAGAAACATTGAAAATATTTTATAAATATTAAAAAATGTCTTCAATTTTTCACTTTTTTTTACATAGAAAGTTATTCGTTAAATCGGGATTATAAATTCGTTAAAACGAAGTATTTTTGTTCCATTTTCGTCAGGACCATAAAAACATTCGCTAAATCGAGAAATTCGTTAAATCGGGGCTCAACTGTATTTCTAAAGTGCTCATTCTATCTATATAATAAACATAACGCAAAAACATATCTGTGAGTAATGCTGGCATCATATGGACTGTGGCAACGACCTAAACAAGCTATTTCCCCTTTTTACCCGACTAAAAAGAAGGGTTATGTGTTTCACGCGTATCTGTGCATGTGGATTTCTTTATACCCTCGAAACATCCCAACTGCCGGATGGATTTTAATGAATGAGGTCTCTATCGATTCGTCTTAACGTCCCGATGGTTATAGGTGAGGTTTTGTTTTTATAAATTCAAAATGGAAGCCGTAAAATACAAAATGGCGGAAGAGACGAAAAAAAATTTTACGCGCCCTATTGAGTGGCATACCATTGGATAGGTCTTTCAAAATGAAGACGATGTTTATTGACTATTTTACAGTCAGAAGCTCCGTTAAAATATTATACAACTTGGAAGTTGTGTAGGTAGGATCTCTAACTTTACTGTAACTCTAACCATCATAGACATCTATAGACTTCATCAAAACAGTCTTTATAGATAGGAACTAACATTTAAACACAACTTAAAAGTCCTCAATACAAGTAAATAATAAAAAAAATAGGTAAGTAATATAAGCAAGTAATATAAAAAAAATATTTTAAGTCAATTCCTACTTAGGTCAATAAGAGAATTTTTTTTCTCCCTTTCTTCTATCCTATTGAATGGCGCTTAAAATGCCCTGATCAAGAAGAGTGCTCTCTCGGTCTTAAAATGCCTTGATCAAGAAGACGGCTTTCTCGATTATTGAAAATTAATTAATTTAATTTAATTAATGAATTAATATTTGAAAAAAAAACACTGGATTAACATCAAGTGTCATCCACTACAAGTTTTAAAAAAAATTATTTGAGCTTGATTGGATGAATAATAAGTATTTTATTAACGATTGAAATTTGGACAAGATATATATAGCGAGAGTGTGAGTTAATAGTAGGAATTGAAAATAAAATAAAATAGTTTCACATTGATGAGAAATAATTAATAAGTTCGCTTTTTATGCAGTCGGGTTTTTTGATTTTTTAAATTTAATTGTTTATTTATTCGCAGATTTAATCTCTTCTAAACATCGCATAAATTAATCTTTACACTGTCGATAGGGAAAAAATTGAATTTTGAAATGCTATTTATTTGAAAACTGTATCTCAATTTACTGATTTTTCATGTTTTGAAAATTATTTTGAAACCATGAATTTCTTTAAAAGTCTATCTCTATCGCGTTCAGCTTGATTACGAAAGATTAACTCGTTCGCATTTAACCCATTAACTTCCGAGACTGTAAGATAGGGGTCTGCAACTTTTTTATGTTTGCCACCACAAATATTAAAAGATAATCTTCGCTTTATTTAATGTTCAAACTTTCTGTAATTAACCAAAGCAATTTTTTAAATTAAAAATTAGTGGTATCTAGATAGTTAATTTAAATTTATTTTTAACGGTGCGAAAACTCACCATTAGCAGGTAATGGGTTAAAATGATATAAATAATTCAGCATTTTCTTCCGACTCGTATTCCATAACGAAATTAAAACTTCATTAATCAATAAATAAATAATATATTAAAATAATATAAATAAAAGACAGATTTAACAGACAGAAAATCGAGCTACGTGTTTGAACACTGAAATAATTAGAATAAAAAAAGTTTCTGTAAGCAATGAAATTTTTGGCGATTTCTTCAAAGTTTTAGTTTCAAAGTCTTTTTTAAAAAATTTCAAAATTAAATTTGAAAACACAATTGATATTTTTCATATAAAAATGCTTTTTGGTATTGTTATGGGCAACCCGAAAAAATATGTATTAAATGCAAAAAATATATTAGAGTTTGAATAAAACAAATCAATTTTCAGTTTCTTTTTTCTACAGCGACCGGACAGTATATTTAGTAATTTCCTTGAATATCTTGTTGAATTCCCTACGGTTGTTTTAAGACTACCGCAGACAGTGTTGCCAAATCTGGCGATTTTTTTATCTGGTTATTTCGAGTTTACCCCAGAAAAATTTTAATACTATTTTTCTTGTATATATTCACGAAATATATATCATCTTTTTTGCTTTCCTGTAACCCCTATTGGCTGCAGAAGTTTCACGTCAAATCCGATAGTAACATTCCCCGTTACACCTGTCCATGGAGGAAAGAGGTGGAGATGCAGTATGCCGTAAAAGCGGTTTGCAATATGATGCGCGTTATCGCTCAAATTTAAATGCTCTCACTAAGCCCAAACAAAACAAGCACCTGGAACAAGGGCCGAATTCTTTGACATCACCCGTGCATTTTTTTTCTCTAAATGAAAGTGGTCTGCTTATTTTTAAGCATTCTAAAGCAGCATTCCATTGTATTTATGAACTAAAAACCGTATTGCTAGAAGTTTTCTTCTTTTTTTTCGTGAAAGAACGTGCTTGTGTTTGGACCGACTGTTAGGGGATTTTAGGGTTACTTTTTTGGCGCCAACCCCAGCCACCATACTGCATCTCCATTTATCTCTTTCCTCCATGACAGCTCTCTGAGATATCTCCTTCTCTACTGTGCTCAGATCTGGGGCTCAACGACTAAAACCAATTTACAAAAAAATCAAGTGGTCCAGAACAAAACCCTTCAAGGTATTGTGCACTCTCCATGGTATCGCAGGAATACTGTAATTCATAACGATCTTAATATTCCTCCTATTCACACTATTATTAAAAACCAAGCAATTAAATTCTTCAATAATATTCCAGCTATCCCAAACTCCACTCTTCAAAATATCACCATTTATGATGAGCAAGCCCGCTGGAGAAGACCACGGGCCGCTCTTCATCTGCCTGTAAACATCGACCCGGGTTAATATTTCATTACCTTTAACTTCATTGATAGGGCTTGTCCTTCCTGGATGTTCATTATCCTCTTTTGTTAATTTGTAAATATTTCTTGTATATTATTCCCTTTTATTTTCTTTTTCTTCTTATTATTAGCCCCCGGTACGGTATGCTATTTCTTTCTCCCAGCTTATTTTGCATCTTCTTCAAAAAATAACGTTACCTTACAGAAGCCAGCCGTAAAACAAAGCAGTACGATTAAATACTCTGTAGCAATTTTTTAAACTTCTAAGCATCGCACATTTTCGATTTTTATACCGTCGTATTGAAAAAAAAAAGTGCTTTTAAATGCAATTTGTTTGAAAACTGTATTTCAATTTATTTTTGAAATATTAATTTTTTTGTAGTTTTTGGAGCCATTTGCTTAATATTGGCAACGGAAGTACTCCATTTCTGTAGAAAGTAAAGCAAAAATAGTTGTAAAATATTGATTATATATTTTTGTTGCCATTTTTTCATAACAACCGAAAGAAAATGTAATTAAAATACGTGCTATTTTGAAAATATATAAACGAATGATTTCTGTTAAAACAGGGAGCCATTATAAACTATATTTAATTTTAAGTATCTGTATTAATGTTACAAACAAATGAAGGCCTATGAATCATTAGACAGCCCTTTTTCTTTTGATCGAGTTTCTTTAATGACGGCATCTTTTTGTTGCATTTGTGTATTATTTCACGATAGTGACGACCTATGCCTACTTTACTGTAGATGTTTAAGAGTGGATCGTAGATGTGGAATTCTTAAGCGGATTCGAATGATGTCATTTTACATAAAATAAAAGCGTGTGCTGTAAGTCTTAAAATTGAAATATGTTTTGTACTATTTATAAATGCATTTTTTTTTTTTTCATCGGGGGCGACACTAAATTCTGAAAAGGCAGAATTCCTGTTTTCTTGTTATATCTCTTTAACCATCATTGCTTTTTGTTTTATTATATTATTTAAATGTATGGCGCCTTTAAATGGCCTTTGGTTTTTTTACAATTGGAGTCCCCCCTTTTCCGCGTTTTTGATATTATTATGTCACACTTCGGCTATGACATGAATTTCTCTATGTTTCATTTCTCTACTAGAGGTGAGGAGTTACTCCCCAGGTACTCTGAACATTATCTCTTCCATGTTCCCTGTTTCATGTTGACCGAGATATCCGTTTCTACTGTCATTTCAAGTCTTTCGCTTAACTCGATTTTTTCCCCAGCAATTTGATTCGTTGCACTCTGCATCCTCATTGGCTGCTGAAGTTAGTCGTCAAATCCTAGCCGGCTTTTTCTCCAAATTTGATATTTTCTCAGTAAATTTCTATTTTTTTTGTCGTTTTTCTTAGCTCTATTTTATTTTTTCTAAGTTATTTTTGATTTATTTAATTTATATAAAAAAATGTATAGCTCTGAGGCCTCCCTCGCCCCCGTTACTCTCGCTTGCTTCAACCATCTCAATGCTCAGGAATTTGAAATTCCACTGTATGCTTAACACCTCTATGCATCATGACAAATCGATTGATCACTGTCCATCGAAGGTGATCAAGAGCATTGCGACTCTTGTAGGCACTTCAATAATATCTGCATTGGTTCATTGGTTCGATAACCAAAAGTAACTATTTAAGGGGGCTGGGTAAGCTCTATCTCGGCCATGTTAAAATACACCAACTTTATGTACCTTTTTCTCAGAAATGGTGAAAGATCCATCTCTAGATTTTTTAGAGTAGTTTGAATAACACGCTTTACGTATTTTAACAGACCATTTTCTTTCTAAGTGAACTGAAAATCAATTATTAATTATTTATTGAAAGAAATTTTTAAATTAGCATTTTTGGTAAGTTTTCACTGCCTAAAATTAATAATTCTCAACAAATCATTAAATCCCCGTGTTAAAGTATGCACTATAACATAATATAAGTATTTAGAAAAATCTGAGTTCGTTTAATAGATATTGAAAAAAAGGAACACAAACCTGAAAAATCCAAGTTTTGGGAAAAAGCCAATTAAAGCTGTGAAGCAGTGTTGCCAGTGGACTACTTTATTTAAATTCTGATTTCTTGATTGGCACCACTTTTTTGAAATAGTAAAATTCGCCTTATTTAATTACACATTAATTAAGGCGAAAACAATGGGAATTTTACCACTTCAAAAAAGGGGTGCCAATCAAGAAATCTGAATTTAAACAAGTAATATAAAAATTTTATTTTTAAAGTCAATTCCTACTTGGGTCATCAAAGAAAAATTTAATATAATCCCTTAAGCTAGTATTAGTTTTTGTTGCATTAAAATGTCTCAACTTGTTGATTTTCTATAAGCCAGTAAACCGTATTGATTTACAATGGAAGTCTATGGGAATTTGGCGAAATATTAGAGATATCACCAAGTTGGCGGTACTTGGCGACAGAACAGGGTCCCCCGTATGGTAACCCCCCTTTTAGATATGAAGATGCATTAAATGCTGTTCAATAACCAATGGCCGCCATTTTGTCTCCCATATAAAACTAAAATTAATTAATTAAAATTTAATTAATGAATTAACATTTTAAAAAACTGTATTAACATCAATTGTCATCTAGTACAAGTTTAAAAAAATTTATTTCAACTTGATAGGATGAATAATAAGTATTTTATTAACGATTGAAAATTTGAACAAGATATATATATGTTACCGGCCAAACCCGATTTTAGGCCAAACTAGTTTATCCTAACGCGCATCGGATAAACTAGTTTTTCCTAGGCCAAACTAGTTTATCCTAACGTCCATAGGATAAACTAGTTTTTCCTAGGCCAAACTAGTTTATCCTAACGCCCTTAGGATAAACTAATTTTTCCTAGGACAAACTAGTTTGACCTAACGCTCATAGGATAAACTAGTTTAGACTGCTATTCATTGGTCCGAACTAGTTTATCCTAGGCCGATCTGATTTATCCTAGCTCAATTCCATTTGGCATGCTTTTATTGATCAAAACGACCGCCCCCGCGTCAACCTTCTAGCTTATCTTAGGCAAATGCAATTTGATGTGCTTTTATTGATCTCAACTACCACTCCGCCGCAAACCTTGTGCAAAGTAGTGTTGCTGTCACCCCTGTGTAATGTATTTTATTCGATGGGGAGTGAGATACTGTCCCCTATCTTCCCCATTTTACCACCGCCGGTACTTACAAAATAAGTCCCATATGATAAATTGTGTGCTGGAGGACCAAAGAATGGGATAAGAGATTATCAGAAAATTTAGAAGAGAAAGAATTTAGAGATATTTATTTTTTTTCTGACATAAATATCACTAGGATTTGAATTATTTATGAATAAATGCACCATTAAGAATATCAGAAGAACATTTGATTTTTTTTTAGAAATCTGGAATTTTCAAAAATCCTGCGAAGGTCCGGTCCCAGTTTGTCCTAAAATACATATACTTTTAAGCTACCTTTATTCCATAATTAAAATTCTCTTTAAAGAATAGTACATATACATTTATACGGATGGGGATACAGTACTGTAAAGCCTGTTAGAAGAATCTGTGTATGACGAAATCCTGTTTTAAACGTTGTTTTTTAATCGGTGTAAATTGGATATAATAATCCGATTGTAAAACAAAAAACAAAACAAAAAAAAACAACATAATATACAGGGTGTTTATAAAGTCCCGGACCCATTTTGATGTTTAATAACTCATAAAATAATAAAGATAGATTAAAATTAATAACATAAAGGGTTAGATAGACTCAAAAAGTTTCATGACCCTTCTCAATGAACTTCCACGTGTACCCCCTTCGTCGCACGGAGAATATCAAGTCGATAGTCAGTTTCACGCCAGGTAGCGGCAAGCATGTCGGCATCCACAGAGGCTATTGCGGTTGTAATTCTGGCTTTTAAGTCATCAATGTTCAACACTCTCCTCCTGTAAACATTGTCCTTTACAAATCCCCAAAGGAAAAAGTCCAGCGGCGTTATATCAGGTGATCTGGGCGGCCAAGGAATTGGACCTCCTCGCCCAATCCATCTTCCTGGAAAATGGTCATTCAAAGAAGTACGAACGATGGTACCCCAATGAGGTGGTGCACCATCTTGTTGCAAAATGACATGTGGCTGAAGCTCTTCTAGTTGTGGAAATACGAAGTTTTCCAACATGTCTAATTGATGACTTAAAAGCCAGAATTACAACCGCAATAACCTCTGTGGATGCTGACATGCTTGCCGCTACCTGGCGTGAAATTGACTATCGACTTGATATTCTCCCTGCGACGAAGGGGGCACACGTGGAAGTTCATTGACAAGGGTCATGAAACTTTTTGAGTCATCTAACCATTTATGTTATTAATTTTAATCTATCTTTATTATTTTATGAGTTATTAAACATCAAAATGGGTCCGGGACTTTATAAACACCCTGTATTTTCTAGAGACGACGGACCTGCTACAAAAAGGAACTTAACTATAACGAAGTTTTTCTCTTTTATGTGATTCCGTCTTAGAAGGTTTTTCTATATAATTTTTTTCAGATTTCCAAGTCTCCAAGCCATCTAAAAAATTAGTGGTATTAGTAATTATTCAGATATTTACATACAAATAGAAATTCATTAATCAAAATCAATATAGTTTACAATAGAATCCTTAATATCGTTAATCTACATTCTATGGCTTGGAGATTTAAAAATTCTATACAATAAAATCTTCTAAGACGGAATAGCATAAGAAGGAAGAAAATCCTTTATACGCAGGTTCCCTTTATGAAGGTTCATCGTGTGTTGTAAATGCATTATATTCTTTTTACAAGTCCTAATATCCTCATTTTACATAGATCAACATACATGTATTTTCATTTTGTTAAGCACGGGATTCCGTCATAGGTAGGTTATTTTCCTCAGGTTTTACGTTACTTTAATTTTATTACCTAAAAATGCATCTACTCATCTAACTAGTCGGATGTACAAATCCCAAAACTTTCTTCTATCTCAAACATGTTAATACTTCAAAATTCGCTATCATAATGAAAAATTAAATGGCAATCTATGCTCATTGTGAGGATTCTAAACATATGAAATTTCGTGCATTAGTTCTTGAGATATGGCTATCGCTGAAATCGTGTAAATCCAGCAAAATGCAGCATAGCATCACTTTCTGTTGAATAATTTCCACCAAATCCTAACCAGAAACAACTTATGTCAACGTCTAATTGAATCTGAAGTTTGGTGAAAATCCGTGCATTAATTTTTGAGGTACAGCTACTGCGAAAATTGTGGAAAATCCAGCATAGCAGCGTCACCTGTTGAGAAATTTATACCAAAACATAATCAGCAGCAATATTAATCAAGGTATACTTGAATCTGAAATAAGTTATTTAGATTGAGCTATTGAGGAAATCGTGAAAAATGCAGCACAGCAGAGCCACCTATTAGGCTATTTACCCCAACACCTAATCAGCATCAATTCATATCAAGGACTAACTGAATCCGAAGCTTGTTGAAAATCTGTACATTAGTTCTTCAGATAGAGCTATTACGGAAATCGTCAAAATCCTGCAAAATGCAGCAAAGCAGCTCCACCTGTTGTGCAATTTACACCAAAACATAAACAGCAACAATATATATCAAGGACTAACTGAATCTAGTTTCATAAAAATCCGTGCATTACTTCTTGAGATAGAGCTATAGCGGAAATCGTGAAAAATTTAGCACAGCGGTGCCACCTGTTGGGCGATTTACACCAAAAACTAATCAGCACCAATTTATATCAAAGTCTACCTGAATATAATTTTTTATTAAATTCCGTGCGTTAGAGAGCCCACAAAACTGTGCCACATACATACAGACATACTCACAGACAGACATTTTCTAAAAACATGTTTTTCGGGATATCTGACTCCTAAAACGTGTAAATCCGTCGAAAACCGAAAGTCGAAATATTTCACGAATCCAATACTTTCTTCTTGTAAAGATAGAAGAAAGTAAAAATTAAGAAAAATAATAAATATATAAATTTCAATTGTGGAATAATAGCGATTTAAAAATGCGTGCATTAAAAAAAGTTGGGACGGGCCAAATGTTACTGATATTTTTATTGACCAGACCAGAGATCCTGCCGGTTCAAATGATTTTTATATTAGCTGGGTTCGAAATTGGACTGAAAATTTCTGCGCAGACCTCAAGAATAATGCAATCCAGACACGACTTGAGCCGGAAAAAAAAGTCCCGGTCCATCTCGGTCCAAACCTCTCGCAAAATGTAATCCGGAAACCAAGCCCGGACCGAGTGTCTGGAATGAAAATTGGGCGGGGCCGTAATGACCCTTACATCGAATAACCTAAAGACTAAGCTCGCAAAATTTTGTATATCAGGACGCCAAATTTCTATTATATTAAAAAAAATAAAAATAAAAAAAAACGAGTTTTTAGAGAACTTTGCTCACTTCCATAGATGTGTTTAAATTGATCTAATTCGTTTGAAAATTTTTGAATTTTAGCTTGAATTTGACTTATTTTTGAGAAATTAAATTTGAGTTTGAATTAGCTCGTTTTTTGCTTTTTTTTGTTTTGTTTTTTTTCTCAACCGGCATCAATTAAAGCAGGTAAAATTGAATTGGTCTAGGATAAACCAGAATGTTGGCGCAGAAGCGGTCTTTGGGATCAATAAAAGCACGCCAAATGAAATTGGTCTAGGATAAAGCACAGACTTCTAATATAAGTAGACTCCCAATCCCATTGTTCTCTTGGGAAGGTTTTGTCTCCAACATGTTTTGCTTTCATCGCCAAAAGGGTGCCGTATTTTGGCGGTAATCCCTTTATTGGCAAAGCAAAAGTGCGGTCAACTCATGACAGACGATGTTTCGGCGGGAATCTGGAGAGAGATTCCGAGAAGAAAAACCGGTTTGGCGCGCTAAATCTGCCTTCCATCACGTGATGGAGGGCAGAGATGTAGGAGACAAGAAAAGGTTGCCGATTGGGAGTCTACTTATATTAGAAGTCTGTGGGATAAAGTAGATCGGCCTAGGATAAACTAGTTCAGACCAATGAATTTCAGGCTAAACTAGTTTATCCTATGAGCGTTAGGCCAAACTAGTTTGGCCTAGGAAAAACTGGTTTATCCTATGGGCGTTAGGATAAACTAGTTTGGCTTAAAATCGGGTTTGGCCGGTAACATATATATAGGGAGAGTGTGAACTCATAGTAGGAATTGAAAAAAGTAGCCCTCTGCTGTGAAGTGCTCTTAGAATGAATGGAAAAATCGAACATTTTTTATATGTATATAATACGTATATATACGTATATATTTTTTATATATATAATACGTATATATACGTATATATTTATATATATATAATACGTATATATACATATATATTTTTATATATATAATACGTATATATACGTATATATTTTTTATAATATATAAAACGTAATACATCGTTGAAAAGATAAAAGTTTAAACTATTTAATGATATAAAAAAATAAAAATCGATTTTTTGTGAATTTCGCTTACCCGGTCCCCTTAAACATTCTGGAGAGAATTTAGAATTTCTTAGCAACCGTTTTATAAATGACGCATAAATGCGTCAAGCGACCTGTATAGTGTTAATGCATACATTTGATTAGACGATTCGGATCTTATTTTTTTCGTTTGTTATGAAATACAATGCATTCTCCTCCTAAAACGTATCACTGATAAATGAGGACAATTTCCTATTCTCCATCATCTTTCCAACATGGTTGAAAAATGTTTATGTCTTCGGTTTCCCTGTCCGTGCTGTAACACTCGTAAATGTACACGGGTTGCCCCGTGACTTTTATATGTCATTGATGCTTAATATTGCCCGATCGCTATTAAAAATAAAGTGTGTAGCCTTTATAATTCGTTTACAGGGGCAGTCAAAAGATTCCGTAACATTACGTTCAATGTAAAAAAAATTCTTTTCAGGTGCATTTTAATGATGTTACACTAAATCCCCTAAAAACAACGTTTAATCACACAATAAAATACATAAGATTTGAACAGACGTATACGTTTCGTGAGTTTCAGGACTCACATCATCAGAGTATAAAATCTATAAAAACAATATCCCCCAACTACATCTACGGTTTGGGTTTTCACCGTACATATAGTTGGGGGGGATATTGTTTTTATAGATTTTATACACTGATGATGTGAGTCCTGGAACTCACTAAATGTATACGTCTGTTCAAATCTTATGTATTTTATTGTGTGTTTAAACATTGTTTTTAGGGGATTTATATTTCCACACAAGTTTTCTATTTACTGATGTTACATTATTTCAAACATAATCAAATTTTTATGGCTATATGAGGTGCACTAAAAATTAAAACATGCTTTCTCTAGAATATGGGATGGAAAGCATATATTATTCATTTACAGGGTTTTACAAAAGAATTCCGTTACATAACGGTCTATATTAAAAATCGTTTACAGTGTATTTTAATGATGTTGCATTATTTCAAACCTAGTGAAATTTATACACATTATTGTGCTGTACTGCAAGTTGTTTACTGAAAAGTATGGTGTGCATTGCATTTATGAAATTTATGGTTCATGCAGTGTATTTTAATGACATTACGCTCTTTCAAATGTATTGAAATTGATATAAATCACTGAATTTCACTACAAGAAGATTACTATAAAATAGGCATTCACAGAATTTATCGTTCATTTACAGGGACGCACAAAGAATTCGGTTATAGTTCTGTCGATAAGTGGAAGTGCGCATTCAACTTTGGTTTGCGTTTTTAAGTTTAACTAAACTTTCGGATAGTTCTTGATGCTTATAAATACTATAGATCATGTACAGGATTTCACAAAATAATTCGAGTACATTTCCGCTTATTGACGAAAATTGCTGAAAGTGAATTTTTAACCGTGGGATGCGTTTGTTAACTGAACTAAATTTTTCCATACTATATAGAATATATACAAATCTATAGATCATATACAGCGCTTCTCAAAAGAATTCGGATATTTTTCTGACTGTAGATTGTATTTGTTGAAATTGGGTTTTCAAGTGTGTTATATGTTTTTCAAACATCATCTTTCCTCTTATTAAATGATGAAGTTTTGTTAGAGTATTCTAAATGTGTTGGAAAGTGTTTCATAATCTATACTTGACGCATGTGTTTTCTTTTTTAGGGTTTCGTATTTAAACAGTAAAAACGGAACCATTATAAGATCACTCCTGTGTCTGTCTGTCACAGCCATTTTACTCGTAAACCATGGAAAGTGGAAAGTTTAAATTGGGGGAAGTAATAAAGACTATTGACCCACATATTTACAGATTATTAAGCATTCGAAAATATATTTAGGAAAAATGTAGAAGGGCTAATTAAGTTACTTGAAAAAAAAAACTTTTCTTTGTATATTGTGTGAAAGCTTTCGTAACGCTAAACTCAAAAATACATTTCTTTTACCTTTAAGTATTATATTTTCAGCGATATAGTCGGAAATGTAGTGCAAAAATATGTTACCCCTCCCCATCTATATCCGAATCTACTGAAACTAAAATTATGAAAAAATTGGAGGTAGTAGACGTTAATTTAAACCTTGCAGGAAAATTATAGCGAATACCATAGGTCACATAGTTTTTGAGAAAATCGCATTTTTCCGTTACACACAAACTTCGATTTACGGGCATTCAGCAAAGCTGTTGAGGAGCGCTAGAGGTACATATTGTAGCAAAAGTATAAAAGCATTGTTGATACTGATTTCAGAAAAAAATCGTCGATAATTAATAGAGATATTAACCCTTAAAGACACGATAGGATTGGACATACATAATGAAAGGAGCGGCGTACTCTATGCTGCATCGGCTTTTAAAACCTAGATGACAACTTTTAAGGATATATTTGTGTAATGCAATGCTCATAGTAGCAGTATAAAAGCAATAAGCGCTAAATTGTTAAAAACAGACTAATTTAACTAGAATTAATCACATAAATACTATGGGATTCGCGGCCAGTTTGCATTGAGTGGGTCTCTTAACACGCCTTCCGTGCTTTAAAAGTTAATTAAAAACCTATCTGGAAAAACGCGGCACGGACCCAAAGCGCGTTGCAAGTTAGCGAACTCAGTTTGAAGCACGCTTAGCACAATGCCAAGCTTAAACTCTGAACAAGTGTTTTGGTTTAGCTACACTTTAAAAACAAAAGATTTTTACTACGCTGAATTTAGTTTTATGAAATGCCAAATGAAGTTTAACCTCTTGCGCTCTACGTCATGCTATTTTGGCCATTTCCGACAATGATTTATGGCTGATCTTTTAATTAGACAGTCCGAATTCTCACCAGAAAAATTTAACTTTTATTTTTGCTTTACAAGATGATTGGTTTTCTAAAAATAAAGTAAAAGAAAATCACCAATTAATTTTTTGTAATGTGAATTCAAAATTAAAAAAAAAAAAAAAAATTCCATATGCAGCAACACTGGTGGCTAGTGACATAGAGTAGGTGAGGGCAAATATGCGCACGGGGCAAAGATACGCACTGCCTGATTTAATATGAGGAAACATTTCTACAATCATGACCGATAGGTAGTAGTTTGGTTTCATGTGTAGTAGTTGTGTGTTCAAACCTTATGAAAAAAGTAGCACCCCGTGCTAAGAAAATAAGGTAAGTTTAAATTTTCAAATTTTGATCTAATATTTTTAAAATTTCACTTTATTGTTTAGCCAACAATACTTCGAATTTTTACAAATCCAAAAATTCAGTGGAGAATTGAAGCTCTATAGCTTCTAAATGCCGTTTAGTTTATCTCGATCGCATTTGTTTAAACTTGTAGGTAGCCGGTTAAGTAAAATACTTCAGAATGGGGTAAAAGTGCGCATCCGTCTTGGGGCAAAGATACGCACAAGCTTAAGATTCGGGGCTTTGCCTTATCGTTTTAGCTAGATGCAAAGCTTTCCACAATTACGTTGTGGTAAGTTTTATTTTTTATATTGTATAAGTATAATAGCTACTTAACTAATATAAGCTAGTTAACTACATTTTCCTTTTTCTAGTTAAGTTTTTTTTTTTTAAATATAGAACGTGGATCTACCTACCTACTTTTAAAAATCAATATTCTTGTTTCATAAAACGAATTTGTTTTAGTCTTATCCCTTAACTCCTGTTAATGATCTCACAGACTGCTGCTATATTCATTTTTCATAGCTTAACTTGTTATTTTCAATTTAACTAAGACCGCTCACAGTATTTATGCAACAATTTTTGTAACAGTAGTTCGAGGTTAACTGCTATTTGCGATCTCACAGACCCCCTGTTTTTTTCTTTTTTTTCATGGTTTAACTTACAGTTTTCAGTTTAACTATAAATACTAGTGAAATTTACTAATGCTTTTGCATAACTCATTCGTTTTATTGGAAATGGGGAAAACCCCCACAGTAATGGGCAAAAATTCGCACTGCATATCTTTGCCCCACCACTGCGTACTTTTACCCCAACCGATGGGGCAAAGATACGCAGAGCAATGTTTTTTAAAAATTGCAATTTCTCACAGAATTATAATTTGACAGAATGTCGGTTGATGGTAGAACTTGCCTAAGGTTCTAATCTAACATTTTAATCACTCATTACATAAGTTTAGACCAATGTGTGTGTTAAAAATGAAAATGTATGGAAAGTGTGTATCTTTGCCCCCACTCTACACCAGATAACAGCGCGCCTGGGAACCGCTACCTTCATAATCAATAATTAATTGAAGAGTGGTTTATTAAAAATAATCCCTAATTTTCCGTCCCTCTCAAATCGTGCTGTTCATGAGTGCCTCTAAGTTTTCCACAGACGTTACATCAAATGACCCTTAAGCAGGGTTGTAGTGGGCAGCTGCCCGGGTAACCGACCGGGCTGGGCTTTTTATAAAAAACCCGGTTTTTTTACAACCCTGATAAGATTGTTGTGTTTATTTAGTATAATGAAACTGACTAAGACGGAATTTCAAGGGGCAGAAGAAAAATTCCGTGTTAAACAGGTTACCATCTTAGCAGGTATGGTTTTCTTACTATAAGGACAATGACAGTTTTACAATTAAGACAGGATTCCGTTGTAAACAGGTTCCGTCATCATAGGGCTTACTGTATTTTATTACTGATTTTATTATTTTATTACGGGAGATTATTATTTGTGAGTAAGATGGAATCATAGTCCACATTTTGGCGCTTTAATCCAATTTACGCAGGGAAAATTGCCCATTTAAGACTATGAAATCATTCCCATCTATTAGACTATTAAGTGTTCACAAAGATTGTATTTGAGATCAGGATTGCCATTTATTTCGGCAATTGAATCCCTTACACTTTCCTGAGCAAAAAATTAAATTTTCCCAGAGAAATTCCTCTCAGAATTTTTAAAATTTCAATGGATAAATTTTGCAAAGTACTAAAATTTAGTAAAATTCCTTGTTTTTAATACTCAGTTTTAAATTCCCTCAAATTTTCTAGTTTTCCCTATACAGTGGCAACCCTAAAGATTATTATTTGTGAGGAAAGTGGAATCATAGTCCACATTTTGGCATTTTAATCCAATTTACCAGGAGAAAATTGCCCATTTAACCCGGGTTTTTCAATAAAACCCGAGTTTTTTACAACCCTGCCCTTAAGTTTACTTGAGAATTCTTTATTAGACACTATAGAGCCACAAACTAGAATAAAAACTCCAGATCTGACGTTATAAAGATATTTATGCCCTCATAAACTCACCAATACTTAAAAAGCTCTCCAGAGCATTTCAAACTCCAGGAATATGAATGGAACAAGCAAGAGGCTACTACAGGGCGTTGTTTTTTAGAGTTTAAGAGAGATATTCTTTTACAGTGAATGCGACAAGCAGCGGGAATAGCAATAAACTGTATATCTAACTGATTCCATTTTCTGGAGAAAACTCCTCCGTGACAGTAAGGAGTGACAGTTCTCAAGACGATATCCGTGTAAACCTGGACCGCCTGTTCAAGGTCCGAACGCGAATCCCTCATGACTATCTTCGTCCGGACTCGATACGAAACACTAAAACCTGGAACTTTACTATTTCTGAAACTATCCCTATAAATGTGTAAAGTCCGTTTTAAGCTGCGAATAAACGTGCTTGTTGTAAATTAGTCGACTTTGTGTTTCTACTACGATAAAAAAAGCTAATTTTTAGTACTCCTAATATAATATGGTATCTTAAGCTTTTGAGGACACTCTCTCTCTAACGATCACTCGTGACTTACTCTCTAGCAGAAATCAACCTCGGCCTTGACTCTCTCTGAGCGCATTATGCTCTAAGTTCGAGGTCTTAGAATAAGTTAACCTTTAACTCATGTCACAGAAATTGTCACATAACTAGTGTGAAGTGGTCTGTAAGACCGCTAAATCGAAAGATGAATAAAAGCCACGTTTAACTCATAGGATGTTGTTTTTGTACTAAACTTTTTGTACAGGAGTGTTATAATTAAAATTCACCTATTCAAAAGACTCTGGTGTTAGTATTAAAGTTCCAAACGAAACAAAATTTCAGTAGTGTTTGTAGATAAACTGAAATTTGCAAGCTAAACTATGAAAATTGAAAAAAGCACCGATCTGTGAGACCGGTAACATCAGTTAAAGGTTAAGACTATAATATAATATTATACAGGGTGATAAAAAAAGATGGGAAAAATTTTAAGAGGTGATAGTACACACCCAAACAAACATTTTGTATCAAAGAATGCATGGTCGAAAACTAAACGTAAAAAAGTTAGAGGGCGCCAAAAGTTATGTTCTTATACGAGGCAAAAATACACAATGAACGATTAAGTTAAGTTACGAAAACAAATTTAATGGCATTTGATTACAATAAGTGCTCAAAACATTGACCGGCAGCTGTTATGCACGCAGTACAACGGCGAAGAACAGATTGGCGAATTTTCTGAAACGCACCAGGCACCACCGTGCTCGCCAGATCTTTCATGTCTCGATTTCTTTTTGTGGGGACAGCTAAAGGCTCTTGTCTATGAGACTCCCATTGAATCCGCAGAAGAACTTGTCGCCAAGCTTTCGGCTGCTGTAGGGGAAGTTCGCGATATGCCTGGTGTGTTTCAGAAAATTCGCCAATCTGTTCTTCGCCGTTGTACTGCGTGCATAACAGCTGCCGGTCAATGTTTAGAGCACTTATAGTAATCAAATGCCATTAAATTTGTTTTCGTAACTTAACTTAATCGTTCATTGTGTGTTTTTGCCTCGTATAAGAACATAACTTTTGGCGCCCTCTAACTTTTTTACGTTTAGTTTTCGACCATGCATTCTTTGATACAAAATGTTTGTTTGTGTGTGCACTATCACCTCTTAAAATTTTTTCCATCTTTTTTGAATCCCCCTGTATATAATATAATAAGAATGGCAAACGTATAAAAAGAAAACGAAAGAAAAAAATTCTAAAAATAAAAAGAATTTTAGACACTGATAACTGCGAAGGGGGGCGGGGGGTCGAGAAATGATAACGTATGATATCGTAAGGGGTGGAGGGGATCCAAAATTAACATAAAGGTGATAACGTTATATGAGGAATTCTCACATAATTTTGACTTTTAAGTACCTGAATAATAATTTTTATTTTAGTACATATTCTTTTCTCTTTTTTTCTTATACTGGAAAACATCCCGTTGCATGACTGTGTAACAATATTAACGAGATAAATAAGTGGTGGGCGATGTTGGAGGTCCAAATATGCCACAAAATTCCTTACCGTCCTGTGTCCCTGATGCTGATTTTTAAGTTTGGAGCTGTCTGTATAATAAAATTGTTTCAATAAAAGTAATTCGATGTAATTTTTTCCCGAAACTGGGACTATTGTTATATATAAATATGTAGCAAAAAATTAACCTGCATACATTTTTACGGTTGTTATTATTTTTTGATCTCTGTCCCTGGATTTTAGATTCCTTACCGTCCCTCTTGCTAAAATTATACAAAAATCACTTCAGATGCAGCCACAGAATTTTTTTCAACTTTTTTCTCATGCAGAAGAGTACTAGCGAAAGAATGGCTAAAATTCTTTGACACGAAATTTACTGCAGAATTTAAATGAGCATTTAAATATCAATTTCAAGCATCCTGGCTTAATTGGTAGTCTTACCGTCCCCAAGGTTTATTCCTGTCCTTTTCGAGATAAATAATTTTTTTAAATAAATTGAATCCAATGTAAATAACTGTTTCTAAAAATCAATGAACATCGTGGCTATTACCTAGTCTTAACATGATTTGCCTAAAAATAACTAGTAATTTTCCTTACCGCCCCATCCTTACCGTCCCTTTTTTTCCTTGCCGTCCCTTTTTTCCCTTACCGTCCCTTCTTTAACACCTCTTTAAGACAATGTTATACCAAAATTTTGTACTAAAAATACTACATTGTTATTATTTCTTATTTGAATGTTCTGTGGGTACTATGCCAATTTATTATAAGTAAAAATTTAAAAGAAAATAAAAAGTTAGAGAGGTAAAACTTCAAGGAAAGTTAAACTCGCAAGTTTAACTTAAACCTCAGTTAAATAACAAAAATCGTCGCTATTGAGCATTTTTTCTTTATTTTGAATCATTAAGAAATTCGTCTATAAATTTAAAATGTTATTTTATTAAGTTTAATTTCACCAGATTTTATTCCTGAAAGTTAAAACTTTGTGAGAATGTCTCATATATGTACAGCTCCTAAGTGTAAAGCATCTGATGGTGTTGTTTATGGTTAATTATTGATATCAATGTAAAAAAATGCAGCTGCCTGCGAGTTCAGTTGAGTGATGTTTAGTGTTTATTCTTTTTAGGTGCGTTCGTAATTATATAAATACGTAGCACCTATACTCGTCGTCTGATCCGTCCGTCTGTCCGCATATAACAGCGCAAAAACTGCCCAAACGAATGGTTTGAAATTTGATATATATAATCGTTGCAGAATTTTCTCGAGTGATTTCAAATTTTATGGAAATCGAATCAAAACTTAAAAGATACTAATAGAAGTTTCCTTCATTCTATTAAATCCTATCACATGTAATTAATTCAATGATCCCATGATTGGTAATAATTCTAGGTTCACATGGTGATTACATTCTATTTAAGATAGAGTCATAAGTATGTATTACTGAATTTAATATATATAATCGTAATACATTTTGTTTTCATGCATTTTTGCATAAGAGTGCAACAGCTATTGCACCAAGATCTGAATATTTATAGAACTAGTTATAGTACGAACGCACCACCTTTGCCACGTATGACGTACAATTTCCGGACTTGTTTCTTTCTTAATTTCTGTAAATACGGTAAATACATTTTTATATTATTACTTTTAATTCTGTCTTAAATTTATTTACGCATCATTTGACTTTCTTTTTAGTTAGGTTAGTTTTAGAGCAGTTTTATAGGGTTGGTATCATTTCATTACTTATTTCGTTAATTTGCCAACGACTGGAATTTTTACGAAATCACGCAACGCATCGTACGAGGAAGGTCTCCACACGGGCATACTCCAGATAATCGTAAAAAGTTATTGAATGTTCTTTTCATGAGGATAGATATGTTTATAAAAAAAATCGGCGGAACCTCGACAGAGCGTCCGTAAAAAAATAATGAAAATTTCGTTATTTGTCGATTTATCACCGGTTGGCGATGGAATCAAATTTCAAAAATACTTTTTAAAATCAAATGCTCTAAGATAAAAATGTTTCATGGTGAGCGTGTTTAAATTTAATTTAAATATTTTTAGTTTTGCCAGTTTTAGTTTTGTCATATATATACTTATATGTATTTATAATGAAATTTAATCAGAAATTTTTAATGAAATTATCAGATTTTATGATTTAAAACAAAATTTAAATTAATTAAAATTGTTTCAAGATTAAATTTAAGTCCAATTGACCACTGTCGCAACGATTCAGTTTTGTTGCTATGGAAACAGCAACATCTTTGATATTCAATTAAATGTATAACTGCAGCTATCTTCATCTGGCCTTTATTTTGGAATACGTTTAACCCTTAAATGCGCGATTTTTTATTTTGTTTCGAAAAAATTACATATGATTCTCTGAAAGGTTTATTACAGGAAAAATAATGAAAAAAATCATAGATACATTCTTCATATAATACGTCAATCTTTTCTTCTGTTGCACATCTGCAATACAAATAAAAACTACTGTCGTGTGGCTGTTTTACGCTAAAATATTGCAAATTAGTAAATATTTTAATAAGTATATCGCTAAATACCTTATTTAATATAATTATTTATTTTATAAAACTTAACCTTTAATCTTTTAATTCCCATGATAGAATACGTTTTAGAAATTACGTACTCCAGAGAATCAGACTTTACACCAAAAAATTTCAGTGGCTAATTTCGCTTTATTTAAATACGGAATGTGTGTTATTAATTAAAGAAAATATTGCTGTTTTAATTTTCTGCTGCAGAATTAAGTATATACAAATAAAAAAATCTATTAAATTCCAAAAAGTGTTCTTTGCATATATGCAAAGCTGCGCACTAAAGGGTTAAATATATGAAAATATATTTCTCAATATGAAGATACTTTTTTATATATGGAAATATTTTTACAGTGCCAGAATTTTAAATAAATGCATCAAGAAGCAACATGCATATATGTAATAGAAAAAAAAATATATATATAAATATTAAACTCTCTCATTGTTTAAGTTTAAATTTATTAAATACTATTTACACGCATTCTAAAAATGAATTAACAAGCAATTTTCAGGTGCATTAAAATCGTTTTCTTTTGGCGAGGAAAAATGCTGCTTGGCAAATCGCGTTACGCTTTCCTCCTTTCGCGCCAATGCTCCAAAGTACGGTTGAATACGTGTAACACGAAATTGAGGGGACCGAATTTTTTTTCGTGTTAAAAGAATTTCTCGTTAAAAGATTCGTAAAAAAAGAACAAAACTCACAAATATTTTCAACGTCGTCAAATTTCCTGTTAAACTACTAGTAGGTTGCATCCATTAGAATAAAAAGCAAGTAAAAAAAAATGTTTTTTTGGGAGAAAATCAGATATCTTTTTTTGAAGTGTCTTTTTCAGCATTCTGAGATCTATAGCTTGTTTGAATCAAATAAGCAAAGCTGTCTCTAAATCTTCGTGCTTAGCCGTTCTCATACGTTTTCTCTCTGGCTTAAACATACTTCGTTGAAACATTAAAATAATGGGATCCTGTTTTTATAATCGTTAATAAAGTAGATTTGGCAATGTCAAACTCTTTGCAGATTTCTGTTTTCGTCCTTCTTTTTCATCAACTACATTAAGCAGCTTCATCTCCATTTGAAGCGAAATAGCAGTTTGTTTTCGCACCGATTTCTCAACCATTATGTGCTCATAAAACATAAGCTAATTTGCAAAAAACACGAATTTCACTGATTTTCACCCAAAATTCAGTGGTTTTAACACAAAATTTACCAATTTCAACACAAAATAACTAGATCGAAAGCGAATTTTTTCGTATTAAACGATTTTTGTTTCGTGTTAAAAGAAACAAAATGTATTAAATTTCATAGTAACCGGACCGCTATATTATTTCGTGCTAACCAATTTTTCATGTTAAGCGTTTTCGCGTTAAACGTATTCCACTGTTTTTTCTTTTTTTTTTTTTCAGACTTTCTGCTGGAATTCCGCCTTTAAATTTGGCTGATCCTTTATTATTGAACCCCTTAATTCTCGCTCCCGTCATATTCTCGGGCTATGTTTTTTACTCAGATTGTTTGATTCCCATCAGTTGTATAAAATAGTAAAATATATATTTTAGTATCGTTTTACATGTCATTAAATAAGGTGAATATTTCTTTTTCATAAAAGTGGTGCCAATAAGCAATTTGAATTTTTAAACCGTAATTTAATTCGAGCGTTAAGGGTATATATAAGTAGTTTAATTCATATTTTTTTCAAAATATTCTGACTATGCCCAGTAAGGAGACTCCTTGTTCGTGCTAATGCTGTTTATTTCAGAGTATATATTTTTGTTTATTCTAGTTATTCCAGTTAGAATTAACGATCCCATTTGAATTAATAGCCTGCCTAACCTAACAGCCGGAAGTAAGAAAAAGGCCGACCCAGGCAGTAGATGGTTGGGGTTACCTATTAAGGAAAGCGTAATCAGTAATAATTTAAAAATGTCGGATTGATTCGGTTCCACTTAAATCAGTTTATTAAATGGAGTAGTCCAACTGTTTAATAGTTCTAATTAGTCATAGCTGTCATCTATTGCTGATTTTTTTTACCCCTTTTTTCAAAAATAAAATTATAATTACAATAAAACCTCGATTTTCCGAAGTAATTGGGACCGACATTCATGCATTTGTATTCATGCATTTTTGCATAAAAGTGCAACAGCTATTGCACCAAGATTCTGAATATTTATAAAACTAGTAGTAGTACGAACGCACCTCATTTGCCACGTTTGACGTACAATTTCCGACTTTTTTAACCATTTGGAAAAATGGTTATTGTCCTCGTCAGGGTAGGAAATCAGAAGCGTATCTGAAGGTTTTTATTGGTTTAATCATCCTTTTATTCGTCTTCTGATTGGTCTATACAGTAATATGTATTTCCTTAACTTTCAACAGAGATGGACAACAGAGTGTTGCCACTATGACAAAAAAGTAATACAAACTACAAAAAATATTAATAACTCAGAAACAAATTAAGATACAGCTTTCAAACAAATTGCATTTAAAAGTACATTTTTTTCTCTATACGACGATATAAAAAGTAATATTGTGGGATGTTTAGAAGTTTAAGAAATAAATTTCATTCAAAATTGGCCGTCAGATTTCTTGGAAATCTGACGATGGAAAAGCTTTTTCCCGAACAGCAAATGAAATGCATGGATAATAAGTACGAGTATTTTTGCGCTTGCAATTTTTACGTGTCATAACACTATTAATGTTTAATTCATGGCGTATGTAAAGTATGATCAACTCCGTGCTATTTTTTATGTCTTAAATTTTAGTCTTTGAAAAAATCATTTTCCAAATGGTCGTTGTAATTTGTTAAATTGCATTGTTTTGTTTTGTTTTGTTTATGTAGTATTGAATAAATGCACATATTTTTAGTTCAATTGTAATACAGAATGAAGAAAAAAAATCCTAGCAATATCTTCATAACATTTTAAACTAGCAGGATGTGCACTCCCAAAACTTTCTTCTCTCTCATATATTTTAATATGTCAAAATGTTGTTACAAATGTCGATATTTCATTTTTATTAGATCAATACTATATCATCTTTGACTTTCATCTTAAATTTCTGCTTTTGTCAATTATTCGGAGTAAAAACGAGTTAATTTCGACCATGACATTTATTAAAATCAATATTTTTCCGTTATGCTGTTGTATACCAGCTGTTCGCGAATAGACGGCTTATCAGGATGCGAAGTTCTCGTCGCTCCACGAGCCACCGGTGTACAATAGAACTACGAATAATCAAGAAAATTGCACAAAATTCGCTATTATAGTGCCCCCTTTAGGCGAAATATTTCCAAATTCAGGGAAGACCTTCTTGTCATGGCCAAAAACATACACGAAAAATTTGGTTCAATTCTATGCACAACTTCATACACTTTTCGATGGTACAATGTTGAAAATGTCACAAAAAATCGCTATTACAGTCCCCCCCCCCCCCCTTCCGATGGATTTTTTTACAAATTAAGGGAGGATCTGCTCGCCATAGCTAAAAACTTAAAACAAAATTGGTTAAATTCTATGCATAACTTCATACAATTTTCGATGAGACGATGGCGACACGCGGACAGACAGATATTTTGTATAAACATGTTTTTTAGGATATAATTGTGGACGTAATTATATACATATTTAGTACCTATAGTCGTCGTCTGGTCTGTCCATTTGTCTGTCTGTGCATCTGTCCGCATATAACAGCGCAAAAACCACCCAACCGAAAGGTTTGAAATTTAATATATACAATCGTTGCAGAATTTTGTGGAGTCATTTCAAATTTATCGTCCATTATAAAATCGTCCACAAACGTCCATTTTAATGTGGGAAGAAGATCCCTTAACAATTACCTATCATTTTAAAAAGAGGCTATACATGTATAACGTTATCAACTTTTTGGTAATTTTAGACCCCCTCCCCCCTTACGATATCATACGTTATCATTCCTAGACCCCCCCCCCTCCCCGCATAATGATATCGTTATCGGTGTCAAAAAATTCTTTTGACTGTTGCAATTCTTTTCTTTTGTTTGCAGTGATATACAGATAGGGTTATATATTTATTATTGGCATACTTTATTGATCCAAATGAGGATAAGTCAATAAAAGATCACTTATTTTGAAATAATTTTATGTCAAAGAAAACTTAAAAAAGAAATGCATAGTTATTATTTAAAAGTACTTAATAATATATTCTTGTTACATAATGCATTCAACAGTAATGATCCCTTTTTGCACTTGGCACCGCAAGGGAAAGGGGGGGGGGGGCGGGAGAACATTTTATCAACAAAACAGAAGCATAAAATTCTTTCTCTTTTCTTTACTGGTAAACAACATACTTCACATATCTCGAACAGCGGATTATATGTGCATACACGTATGACAAAATAATAGTAATGCCAAACGTTGAGGCATTCCATATTTTGGAATGAAATAATTTTATAATCATTTAGTGATTTTAATAATAAATTTGCATTTTCATAAAAATAGATAACAGACGAAAAAAGATTGCAGACTATTTTGATGTAAAGAACAAGTTACAAACAAGAAGAGAAAATTTTGATGTAACGAACAAATCTATACTAATATTTTAACAAGTTGGAAATTGCTTGTCAAACGTGGTAAATGAGGTGCGTTCGTACTATAACTAGTTTTATAAATATTTTTTGCACCGCATATTGTACTGAGTGTATATTTTAGTGCACTTCCTAAGTGCATATCAATTTCATGCTGTTCAAAGGGCTGTAACATCATTAAAATGCACTTGAAATAATTTTTTCCCATAGGCCGTAATGTAACGGAAAAATTTTGACTGTCCCTGTAATTAAACTATACATCCGATTTTTATAAAATTGGAAATGAGTCGATAAAATTTTGCAACAATTATATATTTAAAATTCCAGACCATTCGGAAGGCTGTAACATCCTTAAAATGCACTTGCAATAATTTTTCCCCATTGGCCGTAATGTAACGGAAAACTTTTGACTGTCCCTGTAATTAAACTATACATCCGATTTTCATAAAATTTGAAATAACTCGACAAAATTTTGCGACAATTATATATTTAAAATTTCAGACCATTCGGTTGGGAAGTTCTTGCTCTGTATGCGGATGGACAGACAGACGGACGGGACGACGACTATAGGTGCTACCTATTTATATAATTACGAACGCACCTAAAAAAGTAAAGTTTGTTTACTTGTAGGAGGTAATATCTGGAACTACCGAACCGATTTCAAAAGTAATGGTATCAAAATGATGGTGTTAGTCCCTGTTCCAACATAGGCTATATCTTATGTCGAAGCCACTAACCCAAAGAGGGTACAAGAGAAAAAAGCATTCTAAAAATGCGATTTTTGTGTTACTGAAGGGCCTAAAATTTTGGAATGGCAGTTGCTTATAAGATATAAATGATCTCTAAGAATATTTCTTAAAAAATCCGAAATTTAAAAGGAATGAAAATGAGCGAAAAACGTTCTAAATGGCGATTTCTACGCAATCTCAGGAAGTATCAAACCAATTTCAAAAATAATAGTTGAAATTGATGGTGACAGCCCTTGCTCTAACATAGGCTCTATTTCATGCCGGTGTCACTACAATCTGATGGTTGCAGGAGCAAAAAAACGTTCTAAATTGCGATTTTTGTATTACTGAAGGGCCTAGGGACATGAAATTTGGCATGGTAGTTATTTATAAGATATAAATTATCTCTAAGAACATTTCTTAAAAATTCGAAATTTAAAAGGAGTGGAAATGCGCAAAAAGCGTTCTAAAAAACGTTCTAAATTACGATTTCTACGCAATCTCAGAAATTATCAAACCAATTTCAAAAATAATGGTTGGAAATCGATTTTGGCAGCCCTTGCTCTAACATAGACTCTATTTCATGTCGGTGTCACTACCACCTGGGAGTTGCAGGAGCAAAAAAAGTTCTAAATTACGATTTTTGTGATACTGCAGGGACTACCGACTTGAAATTAGGCATGGTAGATACATTTACGATATAAATGATCTCTAAGAACATTTCCTAAAAAATTAAAAATTTAAAAGGGGTCAAAATAGGCGAAAAGCGTTCTAAAAGCGTTCTAAATTGCGATTTCTACGCAGTCTCATGAAGTACCAAACCAATTACAAAAGTAATGGCTGAAAATTGATAGTGACAGCCTTTGCTCCAACATAGACTCTATTTCATGTCAGTGTCAATACCACCTGGTGGTTGCAAGAGCGAAGAAAAACGTTTTAAATTGTGATTTTTGTGATTTAGAAAGGGGCCAACTTGAAATTTGGCATGATAATTACTTATAAGATGTAATGCTTTGTAAGAACAGTTTCTAAAAAATTCGAAATTTAAAAGCGGTGAAAAGGTGCGATAAGCGTTCTAAAAACGTTCTAAGTTGCGATTTCTACGCAATATCAGTAAATATCAAACCGATTTCAAAAGTAATGGTTGCAAATTGATGGTGACAGTCCCTGATCCAACATAGGCTACATTTTGTGTTGTTGTTACTACCACCTGGGGTTGCAGGAGCAAAAAAGGATCTAAATTGACTTTTTATGATACTGGAAGGTCTACATTTTGAAATTTGGATTGGTAATTACTTAAGGTAGGGGTGCACAACCTTTTTTAGCGGCGGGCCACTTACAAAAATGTCTCGGTTGTCGCGGGCCACATCAGTTATCGGACGGACAGAATTCCATTTCGGGAAGGCGGTGATCTGTAGCCTACAGTCAGATAAAAAATATGGTTTCAGACGGGGGTGGGTTACCCCCCTAGGTTCCCCTACCCATTCAACATATCCAATTCAGTTGGCAAGGATATATCAACATTTTGCGTTTGTATATATAACACAGATATAGCAAAGATTGTTATCAAGGTGTGATAGAATTCTTTGTCGTTATTTGGGGGAGTAATTTTTTTTTTATTATAAGTGCTAAAAAACAAACATAGGCATGAAAGTGTCTAGTGCAGAAAAAAAATACGAACTTTATGAACGAAGAGGAGAGAAGGAGTCTATCAACGAAATTTGAGATTTTTTTCAAGCCTGGTCGATATAATTTACGATTTTCAAGCACCCGATCAAAAATCTTTGCGATTTTTACGCACCTGATCGACAAAATTCTCAATTTTTCTGCACCCGATCGACAAAATTCGCTATTTTTCCGCACCCGATCGACAAAATTCGCTATTTTTCCGCCCCGATCGACAAAATTCGCTTTTTTTTGCGCCTGATAGACGAAAAGTTTCGATTTTTCCGCGCATGATTAACAAAATTTGAGATTTTTCGTGCCCGGCCAACGAAATTCGCGATTCTTGGCTGACTCTGACGAAGTTTGCAATTTTTTCTCGCGGCAAATTGACAAAATTCGCGTTTTTTTCTCGCGATAAACTGACGAAATTCACTATTTTTCGCTGCCGATCAACGAAATTTGCAATTTTTCCGCTCATCATCGAAAAAATTCGTGATTTTTCCGTGCCCGATCAACGAAATTTGCGATTTTTACTCTCCTGATCGGCAAAATTCGAAATTTTTTTCGTGTCCAACCTATGAAAGTCGCGATTTTTCGGAGCCCGATCGACAAAACTCGCGTTTTTCCGTGCCTGATTGTTGAATTTGCGAGTTTTCAACGCTCGATAAACGAAATTTCCAGTACTTAACTGGCTCTGACAAAATTTGCAATTTTTTCACGCAGCATATTGACGAAATTTGCGATTTTTCCGTGCACGACCAACGAAATTCGCGATTTTTCTGAGCCCAATCGACAAAACTCATGATTTTTCCACGGCCGATAGGCGAAATTTGCGATATTTACGCGCCTGATCTACAAAATTCGCAATTTTTTCGAAGCCGATCGATTAATTATGCGATTTTTCCGCGCCTGATCGACAAAATTCGCTATTTTTCCGCACCAAATCGACAAAATTCGCGATTTTTCGTGCCCGACCAACGAAATCGTCATTGTTTGGAGCCCGATCGAAAAAACTCGTGTTTTTTATGTGCCCGATCAACGAAATTTGCGATTTTTTCGCCCCTGATTGACGAAATTTGTGATTTTTTGCGCCCGACCAACGAAAATTGCAATTCTTAACTGACTGACGAAATTTTTTTCCGCGGCAAATTGACAAAATTCGTGTTTTTTTTCTCGCGATAAACTGAAGAAACACAATTTTTCCGCACGTCACCGACGAAATTGTCCATTTTCCGCGCCTGATCGACAAAATTCGCGATTTTTTGGAGCCGGATCGACGAATTTGCAATTTTTCCGAGCCTGAACGACGAAATTTTCGATTTTTCCACCCCTGATCGACAAAATTCGCGATTCTTAAATGGCTGACGAAATTTTCAATTTTTCCCATTGCAAATTGACGCAATTCACGATTTTTTTTTCTGCGACCTATGGACAGCAATTTTTTCCAGTTATAAATTGATGAGATTCGCGGGCCACACGAAAACCCATCTCGGGCCACTTTTGGCCCGCGGGCCACAGGTTGTGCATCCCTAACTTAAGGGGACAGTACACTTTTAACAGTCATAAAACATGCGAAATTTGTCCCGAGTTTAGGAATTTTTTATGAAAAAGATAACCACTCTAGAAGCACAAATTTTTTAGAGTATATTTATGCTAGTTTAAAAGGATAGATAAAAAATTATTTGTAAAATGCTGTGGAATATAGGAACATGCTTAAAAATTAAATATATGTAATTTGTAAAAATGTAGCATTTATTAGTGCAAAAAATTAATTTTAAACATATAATTTAAATATTTGCTTAAGCTTTAATTGTAAAGTGAATTAAATGCACACGTTTTATAAAACTAAATCATTTAATGTAAAATATAGGCCATTTTATAGGGATTCTCGTATTTCAATATCTGATTCGCATACTTTGCTGCACAAAAATCCTGATAGTTCATTAAAAATATATATATTAATGTCAATAAAACCGTATTCTAAACTAACTGTCAATTGAAACAAAAATCACTATCAAATTGACTACTTTTCAGTTTTCTATAAGAGGAGTTAGCACCTTAGAATATATTTAGATCTTCGTATTTTGTATAGCGATTACCATTTAACAGACTCCTTCTTCGATGCTGTTCTGAAGCACATTTCGTATATTTTTTCATTAAAAAGCTAATAAATACCAAGAAGTAGAATACTATTACAAAATCAGGAAAGTATTGCTCTAGGAAAAAAAATGTTTTGTTTCAAATTTAAGCACTTAATAGCAAATAAAACTGCGAAAAACCATGAAAGTAAACAAATTTGGCGAAAGTGGAAGTTGAAGTTAATATTTTAAAGCTTTCTTATTATTGTTTAAGGTATTTAACCAATAACAACTGCAGCATTTTAGCATATTTCTAAAGTTACGATAATGTGAAAGCGCGAAAACAAAATGTAAACAAGCCGCCATGACAGTTATTGCAGGGCTGTTAATTCGGAAATGAAGGGGTGATGTCTACATTTTCCCTAATATCTCAGTAAATAATTATCACACAGTTAAAAGATTGGTATCGACTCATTTAGAACACAATAAGCTTTCTAACGATGTAAAAATAAAAAAAATCGATTTTTGAAAATTTTAAAAGTTGCAAATGCTTTCTTAGAACCGCCGAAAGAAAATTTAAAATTTAAAAAGATGAAGTAAGCGAAAAGCGTTCTAAAAGCGTGCTAAATTACGATTTTTATGCAATCTTATGAAATACCAAACCGATTTCAAAAATAATGGTTGCAAATTGATGGGGATAGAACTTGTTCAAACATAAACTATATTTCATCTCAGTGACACTACCACCAGGGGCTTGTAGGTGCAAAAAATTTTTCTAAATTGCGATTTCTGTGATGGAGAAGAGGCTAGAAACTTTAAATATGGCATAACAGTTACTTATAAAATATAAATGCCCTCTAAGAACTGTCGAAAATAAAATCGAAATTTAAAAGGGGTGAAGCGAAGGGCAGGAGCGAAAAGCCTTCTAAAAAAGTCCTAAATTTCGATTTCTATGTAATCTCAGGAAATAATAAACAGATTACAAAAGTAATGGTTACGAATCAATGGAAACAGTCTCTGATCCTACACAGGCTATATTTTATGCCGGTGCCACTACCACCTGGGATTGGCAGGAACAACAAACGTTCTAAAAAAGCCTTTAAAAACTTTCTAAATTACGTTTTCTAAAGAATATTAGGCAATACCAAACCGATTTCAAAATTAATGCTAGCAAATTAATGGTGACAGTCCCTGTTTCAACAGGCATTTTATGTTAGTGCCTCTACCACCAGAGAGGTGTTAGGCCGTTAGGCACGAGGCTTGTAATTTGACATGATGGTTAATTTTAAGATCTAAATGCGTACTAAGAACCGTTTCTAAAAAATTCAAAACTTCAAATGAATATTGAAATGAGAGTACGACATGAGTATAAAAGCTTCAAAAGTACTTTCCAAATTATGATTTATTTGGAATTAATTTTAGTTCTTATTAATTTAAGTCTCATTTCTGCCTAATGCAGCGTAATAATGAAGTTTAGTCAAACTGTGGCTTAATTAGTGGCTTTTGAATTATTCCTAAAAGTATATTTTCTTTCAATAAAAATTAGGCATACAAATATCACTTGGCATATTTCAACTATTACGCGAACAAAGCCGCGGGTTTTGCTAGTTACAAATAAAAAGAGAAAATTTTGGTTGGATCAAAAATGATAACGATATCAAAGACAAACCAACCCTCTCCCTAGAGATATCTTACGATATCACGCGCCAGGTCCCCCCTCCCCACTAAAGTGATAACGTTACATATGCACAGCCCCTAATGTATCTTTCTGGTGATGTAACAAGCGTTTATATTAAAACTTAATTTTACTTTCAGATATAAAAATGTCACAGGAAGAAAATTTTAATCCCGAGGTATGTCCTGAGCTTGAACCATTGTCCGACGGAAATAAAATAAAAATTCACTTACACCACAGAGAAAAATCCAAATGCTCCGATTGCTGTTGTCCTGGTATGTACATTTTTTACATTCTATTATTTAACTAAACTTAATTTTTTTTTACGTAAAGATGAAATTGTGTAATCGATTTATAACTGGTTTCCTGATATGCTAGAATTATAAAAAGTATGTACACAGGTGTGCTTCCGGTGGCAATTCAACATTTTAATAATTTTAACGCTTTCTAACATAGTTGAAAAGTGTTTATGAATTCGGTCTGTCTGTCTGTCTGTCTGTCTATGCTCTGACTCGCGTAAATATACTCGGGTTTCCATGCAATTGATATATGTTAACACTAGAACCGCCGGCTATTCTACTCAAGTTTTATAAAAAAGTGTTTCACGCCAGAATTTTTATTTAAAACTATTTAACTCAGTGGTTCCCAACGTGGGGCGTACGCCCCACAGGGGGGCAATTTGTCTTTTTAGGGGGGCAATTTCTGATTTTTTTATTAACCCATTTTCGGTAAGTTTTTTATTTTTATTTCATTTATTTATTTTTAAATAAAAGACATGTTGTATACTAAATATTGAAATAATGTGTGAAAATTTAAAACATAACTCAATAAAACAAATTTTCAAAAAGTTCCCAATTAAAAATTTAAAGCAAGGTAAAACCGGAATATATTACTAGTTCTGACGGTTTTCCGAGGAGCCTGGGGCCACTGCCCCACATCCCCGACAGTAACACAATGGAAGCCTAACAGGAACTGAAGCATATACTTTATATTTATATACTAAAATAATATTACAATTTTTCTGGTTACAATGTTATTTTATTACTATAGACTTTTTTTTTTTTTTTTTTTTTTTTACTAATTATTGAAATAACCTTGCATTTCTATTGACAGTGTAATATGTCACATGCAAAAACTTCTACATATGAAATTACTTAAAGGAATATCTAAAATTGACTATGTTGAACACATTTCACCTAAAATATATTTGAAATACCTAAATAAGATACAGCTTTTATTAAATTAATAAATCCCTAAATGCGAGTATCGCATAAGGAAACAAATGAAAAGTAAAACTTCTTATGGCTGTTGTGCAGACCACATATATAAACATACATGATAACATATGTTTTTTAAATTTTAAAATCGGATAATATATGATGGCCAACTAACGATAATGGTTGTAAAAGAAGAAGTAATCAGAGAGGCATGTTATAAGGTGAAAGAAAAATTTATATTGTAAAATGATAAAGGCGAATCCGGAAATTCTACTTGTGAATTATATTTTTTATATAGTCTCGGTGTTAAAGAAATATCTTAATGAAGAACTAAATTCAATAATAAATGTATCAATTCTATCAAATGCAAAATGTAGAAGTCTCTTCAAAAAATTTCACGATGATAAAAATGCAGACTATATAACACTTTTGTGTCTGAGTTAAGTTGCCAAAAAACTAACAATTTTCTAAGTGCAAATGCGAAGATGTATGACATTATCAGATTCAAAAAATTATAATACTCGTAAAAACAAACTTGTCACAAAAATTTGATCCTTTTGATAAGTTAAACAATGTGAAATGACTTATCAAAGTTAATACTGTTTTAGACTTTCTCCATGTCAATATGTTAATTTTTATATAATAAGCATTTTATGTGACAGAAGGGAGGATGTGGAGGACGAAGGGGGAGCACCGAGATTTTAAAGATGCGTAAGTGGGGCGTGAGCAAAAAAAGGTTGTGAAACACTGATTTAACTTATTTAATTAGCCAATTTTTGTGCTTTATACATTAAACATATCTTATGAAGAAATTTCTGATTGGAATCGACTATTGTTAATTTCGCAAGGGGTCAAAATGACCCCTAATGGCGGTTCTAGTGTTAATGATGTTTACCATGGCATGTTCGATATTGAATATGAAGAGTGTAGCATTAATAGTTCATTTACAGGGGCACTCAAAATAACTCCATTACATTTTGATCAATGGGGAAGAATCGCTTGCAGTGTATTTTAATGACATTATGTTTTTAAAATGTATTGAATTTGATATAAACCACCGAATTTCTCTACATTTTATGGAAAAAACGAAACTTTTAAAATACAGAAGTGTGTAAAATGAAGGAAACTTTATGTGAAAAAACGGAAGTTTTAAAATACAGAAGTATGTGTAATGAAGGAAACTTTATGTGAAAAAAAAAACGGAACTTTTAAAATACAGAAGTTTGTAAAATGAAGGAAAATTTATGAAAAAAAAAAACAGAACTTTTAAAATACAGAAGTATGTAAAATGAAAGAAACTTTATGTGAAAAAATGGAACTTTTAAAATACAGAAGTATGTAAAATGAAGGAAAATTTATGGGAAAAAAACGGATGAGCTAGTTTACGATTTTTTCCGAAAATTACGGAAATTTTACTGCAAAATAACGGAATCAAGATTCCGGAAAAATACGGAAGATATCTGGTAAAGAAGCGGAAAATAAAAAGCGGAAGTTTTAGAAATCACGGAAGTTTTCCTGGAATTTACAGAAAATAATTTTCCCGTTAAATTACGGAAATAGTACTGGCGTCTAGATTGCCAGTACTATTTCCGTTTTTTAACGGAATTTTTTTTTTTACAGTGCAAGGGGATTACTATACAATAGGGCATTTATAGAATTTATCGTTCATTTACAGGGGCACACAAAAGAAATCGGTTACAGTACTGTCTTTGAGCAATAATTACTAGAAGTGCGTTCTCAATTTCGGTATGCGCGCTTTTAAATTTAGCTCATGTTTCACATGTCACTCTTTGTGTATAAATTCTATACCACGTATACAAGGCTGCACAAAAAAATCTCTTACCATTCTCCTTATTAGCGAAAATTGCTAAAGAGGAATTTTCAACTGTGGTATGTATTTTCTAACTGAACAAAATATTTGCTGCATGTAGCTTACAGATACAAATTTAATATATCATACACCGGGCTGCTCGAAGAATTTTCGAATAATTTTCCGACATTAAATGGAAATTACTGAAAGTGGATTTTCAAACGTGTTATGCGTTTCCAAATGGTTCAGTTAGACTTATTAAATGGTGCATATGTTGGAAAATGTTTGATAATCTATGCTTAACGTATGATTTTTTTTTCTTGTTAGATCTTAATTATGTATTAACTAGAAAGATAGACCGCCAAGAATGACGGAAAATGAGCTATCAAGATATATACAGTTTTCTCTATTTCACGAAGGTTCGCCACCCTATAATGGAAAAGTACCGAGAATTTAATTTCTGTATTCGGCTATGTAAAGCACATTAAAATCGGGCAGTTAGAAGCTCAGATAGTACAGCGCCGTCTAGTGGTGGTTATTTTATTAGTAGCATCGGATTGAAGCTGTAAAGACGTACATTTTCGTACATTACACTTTAAATTCTAACCCATTGATTTCGAAAAAAACATGGATTAACATCCAAGATCGGACACTCCCATAGAGCGTAATGGTAATGCGATTGCGATCGTAGCGCCTTTAGTGACAATGGGGAAGAAACTCCCCATCCTTGTAGTACGCTTATTATTGAGTATCTACCATATTGTGATCTTTCTTTTTTTAATGTTGCACGTTTACGTTTTCGATAGAATCTTATACATGAACATAGAATAGATATTCTATTTTATATATCTTATATCTTTCTATGTTCATGCATGGATATATGCTTTTTTTTTTTTTTTTTTTTTTTTTTTTTTTTACATGGTGAGTGAACGGTTTAAATGCAACGAAAAACAAGGTAAAAATTTCGTCTTGAATGCTATATATCAAAAGCAATGGTGTAATATAAAACTATACGAAATATTGCACTCTACAAGTCCCAGAAAATTTCATAATTATTCCCCTTTGGTAGGAAATTTTTTATAGCCCATGTTTTATTAATTTATGAAGTTTAACGTATTAAACAATCGTTACAATAATCTTTTAAAATTTATGCATTTTCACTTCCTTACAGATAAAATAAAAATATTGTTTTTAATGTAAATAACGTACAATCAATTTAATAGTGTTTATAATATTAACATAAAAGAAATAATAATAATAATATTACAGATAGGGAAAAATTCCTTTCGACAAATTTTTAGAATTGTATAAATCTAAAAGTTAAAAATAAATAGAGGTACTGACATTACACTCAATAAAATTTTATTCGATTTGAATAAATTGATACAATACCTGAACTTGATTTTTTACAATTTAATCTTATAAACTTACATATTTGCATTCTTAACAGAATTTTCTGGGGATTTTCTTTTATATTATTAGTCTAATTATCATTTTGTAAGTTAAAAGTGAACCATGCAAGTACGGTAAAAAAAAAAGCGGCTAAATAAATAAAGCAAGCATGAATAGAATATCGTCTGACACCTGCTTTGTTTTAGGAAAGAATAGATGTTCAAAGCATAGAGGGTAAACATATTTCTTCAACATAGGTAAATTTCGAAGGCTTGTTAATTCTTCCCCCTTGTCGATAGTGACGCTAGTACTGTTGCCATTACAGATTTTGCCGTAAATGTCCCATCTTGGTCTTTAATCTTTGGAAAAAAACCTTAAATGCACGGAGTTTAAATTAAATTTCGGTGAGCTCTATTATAAAAAAAATAGTAGTTTTCAGTGGGAATTTAGCCAAATTTGCCAGCTACCACCAAGTTGGCGTCATATATGGCAACTTATTTTTTGTAGCCAAATTTGGCGCAATATCGCCAAATTGGGCGATATATTGCCAAGTTGGTCAAAATTTGGCTGTATTGTGGTAACCTATTTTGACTGCTATTAATACTTTTCAACAATAACTCATTCTTGAAGCTCATACCGATTTGTCCATAGGAATCCTAACATGGCCGGGATGAATGAGGCGGTGCAACCGGAATTGTGAGGGACACACAGAGACTTGGATTTTTTATAAATAGGTAAATTCATTTTAAGGCACTTTTTTGTTAGCTCGCTGCAGGTGATAAATCGCAAAATATTCTTTATGGTTACACGGGGTTCTTATGCCTCAGGGAGGGAGGGGTATCAATACCAGATTTTTCGTAAAATAATGTTTGCCTAATTTAATGAAGAAATTCGGATATAACGACCATTACTTTACAAAGACTTCTGAATTTTCTCTCTGCTTTCGATTCTTGAGCAAGCTGTTTTTTGCAGACAAAATAATAATCTTTTATTTTGGACCCACAATTAAAAAAAAAGAATTACTTAAATTTAAGATAAATATGAGAAAAAACATGTCTTCTGTGCATGTATGCATGTCTATATATAGAGAAAAATTTAATTATGAAATTTTGCATTTCTATGTATTTAATGAAAAGTAAAAAAGAAAAACAAATGTACGCAATTTATAGGTTCTGTAGAGAAAATTTTACATTCATATGCAACTATTTATATACTTTTTATATGCGTATAAACTCCTATTTGTTTCAGCAGAATAAATTAGAATACAATTCATAAAATTTAAATATGCTTTTTACTTTCTTCTACTTTTCCACAATTAAAAAAAAAAGAATTACTTAAATTTAAGATAAATATGAGAAAAAACATGTCTTCTGTGCATGTATGCATGTCTATATATAGAGAAAAATTTAATTATGAAATTTTGCATTTCTATGTATTTAATGAAAAGTAAAAAAGAAAAACAAATGTACGCAATTTATAGGTTCTGTAGAGAAAATTTTACATTCATATGCAACTATTTATATACTTTTTATGCGTATAAACTCCTATTTGTTTCAGCAGAATAAATTAGAATACAATTCATAAAATTTAAATATGCTTTTTACTTTCTTCTACTTTTCCACAATTAAAAAAAAAAGAATTACTTAAATTTAAGATAAATATGAGAAAAAACATGTCTTCTGTGCATGTATGCATGTCTATATATAGAGAAAAATTTAATTATGAAATTTTGCATTTCTATGTATTTAATGAAAAGTAAAAAAGAAAAACAAATGTACGCAATTTATAGGTTCTGTAGAGAAAATTTTACATTCATATGCAACTATTTATATACTTTTTATGCGTATAAACTCCTATTTGTTTCAGCAGAATAAATTAGAATACAATTCATAAAATTTAAATATGCTTTTTACTTTCTTCTACTTTTCCACAATTAAAAAAAAAAGAATTACTTAAATTTAAGATAAATATGAGAAAAAACATGTCTTCTGTGCATGTATGCATGTCTATATATAGAGAAAAATTTAATTATGAAATTTTGCATTTCTATGTATTTAATGAAAAGTAAAAAAGAAAAACAAATGTACGCAATTTATAGGTTCTGTAGAGAAAATTTTACATTCATATGCAACTATTTATATACTTTTTATGCGTATAAACTCCTATTTGTTTCAGCAGAATAAATTAGAATACAATTCATAAAATTTAAATATGCTTTTTACTTTCTTCTACTTTTCCACAATTAAAAAAAAAAGAATTACTTAAATTTAAGATAAATATGAGAAAAAACATGTCTTCTGTGCATGTATGCATGTCTATATATAGAGAAAAATTTAATTATGAAATTTTGCATTTCTATGTATTTAATGAAAAGTAAAAAAGAAAAACAAATGTACGCAATTTATAGGTTCTGTAGAGAAAATTTTACATTCATATGCAACTATTTATATACTTTTTATGCGTATAAACTCCTATTTGTTTCAGCAGAATAAATTAGAATACAATTCATAAAATTTAAATATGCTTTTTACTTTCTTCTACTTTTCCACAATTAAAAAAAAAAAAAAAAATACTTAAATTTAAGATAAATATGAGAAAAAACATGTCTTCTGTGCATGTATGCATGTCTATATATAGAGAACTAGTTGGATGTGCCAATCCCAAAACTTTCTTCTATCTTATACATCTTAATATTTCAAAACCTAGTTACACATGTTAATACTTCAATATTATTAGTTCAATACTATACCAACTTTGATTTTCATCTTAAATTTCTGCTCAAGCCAATTAAACGAACTAAAAACGAGTTAATCTATATCATGATATTTGTTAAAATTATTAATTTTTCCTTATTTTGTTATTATCAGCTGTTTGCGAATAACCGGCTTAGCAGGTAGCGAGTTCCCGCCACTGCATGAGCCGCCGATGCACAATAGAACTACGAAAAATGAAGAAAAGTATACAAAAATCGCTAGCACAGAGACCCTTTACCGCGCAATATTTCCAAATTCAAGGAGGACCTGTTGGCCAAAGCCAAAAACAAGCACAAAAATTTTGGTTCAATTCTATGCATAATTTTATACGTTGTTCGATGGTACAATAATGAAAATGGCACAGAGATCGGAATTATAGCGCCCCCTTCTGGCGGAATTTTTTCAAGTTCAGGGAGGACTTGTTTGCCATAGCCAGAAACATGCACAAAAAATTTGGTTCAATTATATGGATAACTTCATACACTTTTCGATGGTACAATAATGAAAATGGTACAGACATCGCAATTATAGTGCCCCCTACCGGCAGAATTTTTCCAAATTCAGGGAGGACCTTCGTGACATAACCAAAAACAAACACATAAAATTTGGTTCAATTCTATGCATAACTTCATACACTTTTCGACGGTACAATATTCAAAATGGCGCAAAAATGGCACAAAAATCGCTATTACAGCGCCCTCTACGGGCGATTTTTTTACAAATTAAGGGAGGACCTCCTTTCCATAGCCAAGAACTTAAAAAAAATTTTTGGTTCAATTCCATGCATAACTTCATACACTTTTCGACGGTATAATATTCAAAATCGCACAAAAATCGCTATTACAGCGCCCCCTACGGTGCATTTTTTCCAAATTCAGGGAGGACCAGCTTGTCATAGCCAAGAACTTAAAATAAAAATTTGGTTCAATTCTATGCATAACTTCATAAACTTTTGGATGGTACAATATTCAAAATCGCACAAAAATCGCATTTACAGCGCCCCCTACCGGCGAATTTTTTCCAAATTCAGGGAGGACCTGCTTGCCATATCCAAAAACTTAAAATAAAAATTTGGTTCAATTCCATGCATAACTCCATACACTTTTGGATGGTACAATATTCACAATCGCACAAAACTTGCTATATCAGCGTCCCCTACCGGCGAATTTTTTCCAAATTCTAGGAGGACCTGCTTGCCATAGCCAAAAACTTAAAATAAAATTTTGGTTTAATTCTATGCATAACTTCATACACTTTTTGATGGTACAATGGCGACAGACAGACGGACAGACGGACACACAGACAGACAGACATTTTCTATAAACATGTTTTTTGGAATCTCTGACCCCTAAAACATGTAAATCCGTCGAAAACCGGAAGTCGAAAAAAATTTCGATTACAATACTTTCTTCTATTGAAGATAGAAGAAAGTAAAAATTTAATTATGAAATTTTGCATTTCTATGTATTTAATGAAAAGTAAAAAAGAAAAACAAATGTACGCAATTTATAGGTTCTGTAGAGAAAATTTTACATTCATATGCAACTATTTATATACTTTTTATGCGTATAAACTCCTTCGAAAATTTTCGACTTCCGGTTTTCGACGGATTTACACGTTTCAGGGGTCAGAGATCCCAAAAAACATGTTTATAGAAAATGCCTGTCTGTCCGTGTTTCCGTCGCCATTGTACCATCAACTAGTTGGATGTGCCAATCCCAAAACTTTCTTCTATCTTATACATCTTAATATTTCAAAACCTAGTTACACATGTTAATACTTCAATATTATTAGTTCAATACTATACCAACTTTGATTTTCATCTTACATTTCTGCTCAAGTCAAATAAACGGACTAAAAACGAGTTAATCTATATCATGATATTTGTTAAAATTATTAATTTTTCCTTATTCTGTCGTTATCAGCTGTT
Source organism: Maratus speciosus (assembly GCA_963932465.1). NCBI lineage: Eukaryota > Metazoa > Arthropoda > Arachnida > Araneae > Salticidae > Maratus > Maratus speciosus. The sequence goes on along the minus strand of OZ010794.1, from coordinate 256,036,742 downwards.
TGCGAATAGCCGGCATAGCAGGAAGCGAGTTCCCGCCGCTGCATGAGCTGCCGATGCACAATAGAACTACGAAAAATCAAGAAAAGTATACAAAAATTGCTAGCACGGAGTCCCTTTACCGCGCAATATTTCCAAATTCAAGGAGAACCTGTTGGCCAAAGCCAAAAACAAGCACAAACATTTTGGTTCAATTGTATGCATAATTTTATACGCTGTTCGATGGTACAATAATGAAAATGGCACAGAGATCGGAATTATAGCGCCCCCTTCTTTCGGAATTTTTTCAAGTTCAGGGAGGACTTGTTTGCCATAGCCAGAAACATGCACAAAAAATTTGGTTCAATTATATGGATAACTTCATACACTTTTCGATGGTACAATAATGAAAATGGTACAGACATCGCAATTATAGTGCCCCTTTCCTGCAGAATTTTTCCAAATTCAGGGAGGACCTTCGTGACATGACCAAAAATAAACACATAACATTTGGTTCAATTCTATGCATAACTTCATACACTTTTCGGAGGTACAATATTCAAAGTGGCACAAAAATTGTACAAAAATCGCTATTACAGCGCCCCCTACCGGCGAATTTTTTCCAAATTCAGGGAGGACCTACTTGGCATAGCCAAAAACTTAAAATAAAAATTTGGTTCAATTCTATGCATAACTTCATACACTTTTCGATGGTACAATATTCAAAATCGCACAAAAAACGCATTTACTGCGCCCCCTACCGGCGAATTTTTTCCAAATTCAGGGAGGACCTGCTTGTCATATCCAAAAACTTAAACTAAAAATTTGGTTCAATTCTATGCATAACTTCATACACTTTTGGACGGTACAATATTCAAAATCGCACAAAAATCGCTATTACAGCGCCCCCTACCGGCGACTTTTTTCCAAATTCTGGGAGGACCTGCTTGCCATAGCCAAAACCTTAAAATAAAAATTTGGTTCAATTCTATGCATAACTTCATGCACTTTTCGATGGTACAATATTCAAAATCGCACAAAAAACGCATTTACTGCGCCCCCTACCGGCGAATTTTTTCCAAATTCAGGGAGGACCTGCTTATCATATCCAAAAACTTAAACTAAAAATTTGGTTCAATTCTATGCATAACTCTATACACTTTTGGATGGTACAATATTCAAAATCGCACAAAAATTTTTATATCAGCGCCCCCTACCGGCGAATTTTTTCCAAATTCCGGGAGGACCTGCTTGCCATAGCGAAAAACTTATAATAAAATTTTGGTTTAATTCTATACATAACTTCATACACTTTTTGATGATACAATGGCGACAGACAGACGGACAGACGGACAGACGGACAGACGGACGGACGGACAGACGGACAGACGGACACACAGACAGACAGACATTTTCTATAAACATGTTTTTTGGAATCTCTGACCCCTAAAACATGCAAATCCGTCGAAAACCGGAAGTCGAAAAAAATTTCGATTACAATACTTTCTTCTATTGAAGATAGAAGAAAGTAAAAAGTCCTTCCGGCCAGTGCCGGGAGGAAGAGGTAGCTTTCAAATACCTTATTTAAAAAAAGCCAACTTATATTATTCAAGCACACGAAGCTCAATTTAGTGGAAACCGAATATAGGAGATTCAATACTAATTTTTATCAATACTAAATCATTATGAATGAGAATTTCACGAAATTAGTCAGCTTTATCCAAGCTGCTTTTATTTAAAATAACTTATATTTGGCTGAGATGTTGATGTATACTATACACATGCTTTCTCACATGGAAATAGGCGAATACGTGTGTTATCGCGTGACAAATACAAGATCGTTTCAAAATGTTAGCCATACTAGAAATTCAAAGTGCTATAATTCAACCATTTTTTAAGATATAAACAAAAGAACAAATTTTCAGAAACAAAATCTGCTCCGGAATCTTTGTATCAAGGTCAAACACATAAAAAAATCTTTTTCATTTTCCAATTTTTTAATACCTTATTTTAAATTATAAATTTAATTCTTTTTAAATGGCAACCCATTTGAAACAAGATGGCGAATGAAGCTGGCCAACGAACTCGGTCGAGACATTGGTATGTACTATTTACAGACCAAGTAACATCCAAATCGGTTCATAAATACGCTTGTTATCGCGTGACAAAAATCAGGTCGTTTTAAAATGTCAGCCACAATAGAAATTCAAAACGCTATAACTCAGCCATTTTTTTAGATATAGACGAAACAAACTGTTCCGGGATCTTTGTATTAAGGTCAAACACATACAAAAAAAATCTTTTTCGTTTTTCAATATTTTGTTATCTCATTTTAAATTTTAAATTTTTTAATTTTTTTTAAATGGCCGCCATTTTGAAACAAGATGGCGAATGAAGCTGGCCAACAAACTCGGTCGAGATATTTGTATGTACTATGTACACACCAAAGTACATCCAAATCGGTTCATAAATACGCCTGTTATCACGTGACAAATATCAGGACGTTTCAAAATGTCAGCCACGCTAGAAATTCAAAATGCTATAACTCAGCCATTTTTTGAGATATAGGCGAAACAAAAACTGCTCCCGAATCTTTGTATCAAGGTCAAATACATAAGAAAAAAATATTTTTTCCATTTTCAATTTTTTGGTACCACATTTCAAATTTAATTTTTTCTTAAAAATTTAAATGGCTGCCATTTTTAAACGAGATGGCGGATGAAGCTGGCCAACGAACTCGGTCGAGACATTGGTATGTACTATGTACAAACGAAGTTACATCTAAATAGGTTCATAAATACGCCTTTTATCGCGTGACAAAATTCAGGACGTTTCAAAATGTCAGCCACGCTAGAAATTCAAAATGCTATAACTCAGCCATTTTTTAAGATATAGACGAAACAAAAACTGCTCCGGAATCGTTGTATAAAGGTCAAATACATAAGAAAAAAATATTTTTCCATTTTCAATTCTTTGGTACCACATTTCAAATTTAAAATTTTTAAGAAAATTTTAAATGGCCGCCATTTTGAAACAAAATGGCGGATGAAGCTGGCCAACGAACTCGGTCGAGACATTGGTATGTACTATGTACATACCGAATTACATCCAAATCGGTTCATAAATTCGAGAGTTACAGTATGACAAAGGTCAGATATATATATATATATATGGATATATATATATATATATATATATATATATATATATATCAACTTTTGAACGGAGGGTGGTTTCGGGGTCTGGGGGTCATGATCGATGAAAATATACCAAAATTTTTTGAAATCGCTTTCCTCCGAACGGCTGCAATAGGTAGCTTTTTGTAATGAAAGCTACCTAAAAGTGTATGAAATGCATAGAATTGAACCAATTTTTAACTTTCTTCTATGTTCAATAGAGGAAAATATTGTAATCGAAAATTTTTTCGACTTCCGGTTTTCGACGGATTTACACGTTATAGGGGTCAGAGATCCCCCATAACATGATTATAGAAAATGTCTGTCTGTCCGTGTGTCTGTCGCCACTGTACCATCAAAAAGTGTATGAAGTTATGCATAGAATTGAACCAATTTTTTTTTAAGTTTTTGGCTATGGTAAGCATGTCCTTCCTTCACTTAGAAAAAAATCTGCCGGAAAGGGGCGCTGATTTTTGTGCGATTTTGAATACTGTAACATCGAAAAGTATATGACGTTATTCATAGAATTGAACTATTTTTACTTTCTTCTATCTTCAATAGAAGAAAGTATTGTAATCGAAATTTTTTTCGACTACCGGTTTTCAACGGATTTACACGTTTTAGGGGTCAGAGATCCCAAAAAACATGTTTATAGAAAATGTCTGTCTGTCCGTGTGTCCGTCTGTCTGTCGCCATTGTACCATCAAAAAGTGTATGAAGTTAAGCATAGAATTGAACCAAATTTTTATTTTAAGTTTTTGGCTATGGCAAGCAGATCTTCCCTGAATTAGGAAAAAATTCGCCGCTAGGGGGCGCTGTAATAGCGATTTTTGTGTGATTTTGAATATTGTACCATTCAAAAGTGTATAAAGTTATGCATAGAATTGAAACAAATTTTTATTTTAAGTTTTTGGATATGGCAAGTAAGTCCTCCCTGAATTTGGAAAGAATTCGCCGGTAGGGGGCGCTGTAACAGTGATTTTTTGCGATTTTGAATATTGTACCATCCAAAAGTGTATGAAGTTATGCATAGAATTGAATCAAATTTTTATTTTAAGTTTTTGGATATGGCAAGTAAGTCCTTCCTGAATTTAGAAAAAAATCGCCGGTAGGGGATGCTGTAATAGCGATTTTGAATATTGTACCATCCAAAAGTGTATGAAGTTATGCATAGAATTGAATCAAATTTTTATTTTAAGTGTTTGGTTATGGCAAGCAGATCCTCCCTGAATTTAGAAAAAAAATCGCCGGTAGGGGTCGCTGTAACAGCGATTTTTGTGCGATTTTGAAAATTGTACCATCCAAAAGTGTATGAAGTTATGCATAGAATTGAATCAAATTTTTATTTTAAGTCTTTGACTATGGCAAGCAGATCCTCCCTGAATTTGGAAAAAATCGTCGCTAGAGGGCGCTGTTATAGCAGTTTTTGTGTGATTTTGAATATTGTACCATCGGAAAATGTATGAAGTTATACATAGAATTGAGCCAAATATTTTGTGTTTGTTTTTGGTCATGGCACGAAGTTCCTCCCTGAATTTGTAAAAATTCCTTTGGAAGGGGGCGCTATAATTGCGATTTCTCTACTATTTTCATTATTGTACCATCGAAAATTGTATGAAGTTATGCATAGAATTGAGCCAAATTTTTTGTGTAAGTTTCTGGCTATGGCAAACAAGTCCTCCCTGAATTAAAAAAAAATCTGCCGGAAGGGGGACGTTGTAATAGCGACGTTTGTGCCATTTTCTATATTGTACCATCGAAATGTGTATAAAATTATGCATACAATTGAATCAAATTTTTTCTTGCATGTTTTTGGCTTTGACCAACAGGAATTTCGAAATATTGCGCGGTGAATCGGCTCTGTGATAGCGATTTTTGTATGCTTTTCTTGATTTTTTGTAGTTCTGTTGTCCATCGGCGGCTCCTGCAGAGGCAGGAACTATTTTTCTCGCTAAGCCGGCTATTCGCAAACATCTGATAACAACAGAATAAGGAAAAACTATTAATTTTAACAAATATCATGATATTGATTAACTCGTTTTTAGTCCGTTTAATTGACTGAAGCAGAAATTTATGAGGAAAATCAAAGTTGGTGTAGTATTGAACTAAAAATATTGAAGTGTTAACATGCGTAACTAGTTTTTGAAATATTATGTATAAGATGGAAGAAAGTTTTAGGATTGGCACATCCAACTAGTTTTTTTATGTTTTTGGCTATAGCAAGCAGGTCCTACTTAATTTGAAAGAAATCCGCCGGAAGGGAGCGCTGTAATAGCGTTTTTTGTGCGATTTTTGTGCGATTTTGCATATTGTACCATCGAAAAATGTATGAAGTTATGCATAGAATTGAACCATTTTTTTTTTTTTTTTTTTTTTTTTTTACATTTTTAGGCTATAGCAAAGAGGTTCTCCCTTAATTTGGGAAAAATCGGCCGGAAGGGGGTGCTGTAATATCGATTTGTGTGCGATTTTGAATATTGTACCATCGAAAAGTGTATGACGTTATGCATAGAATTGAACCAAAATTTTTTGTATATGTTTTTGGTCATGGCAAGAAGGTCCTCCCTGAATTTGGAAAAATTCCACCGGAAGGAGGCGCTGCAATAACGATTTTTGTGCCATTTTCAATATTCTACCTTCGAAAAGTGTATGAAGTTAGGCATAGAATTGAGCCAATTTTTTTTTTTTTAAGTTCTTGGCTACGGGAAGCACATCCTTCTTTAATTTGGGAAAAACCCGCCGGTACGGAGCGCTGTAATAGCGATTTTTGTGACATTTTCAATATTGTACCTTCGAAAAGTGTATAAAGTTATGCATAGAATTGAACCAAATTTCTTGTGTATGTTTTTGGCTATGACAAGAAGGTTCTCCCTGAATGTTGAAAAATTCCGCAGGAAGGGAGCGCTGTAACAGCCATTTTTGTGTAATCTTCTTAATTTTTCGTAGCTCTATTGTACACCAGTGGTTCGTGAATCGATGGGAACTTCCTATCCTGATAAGCCGACTATTCGCGACTATTCGTGATTTTAATAAATATCATGATCGAGATTAACTAGTTTTTATTCCCATTAATTGACTGAAGCAGCAATTTAAGATGAAAGTCATAGTTGATATAGTATTGAACTAATAAAAATGAAATATTGCCATCTGTAACAACATTTTGAAATATTAAAATATATGAGATAGAAGAAAGATTTGGGATTGGCACATCCAACTACTAGTTTAATTTAATTTTTTCCACCACCTTTATAATTTACCAATTTTATGATTTTTAAAATTTTCTTTTGAGCTTTGAATGTATGATTTTTAAAACAAATCTTGGACCCTTAGGCTTGCAATTAGAATAACTGTTTCCGGCAAATGAAAATATTTCCAGGAGCATTATTTTTATTAGTCACGCAAACTTGCAAATTGTTCTAAATAGTAAAACATGTATATCATGGAAAGTATAGAAGATGAGTTTAGAATATTCGCTCTTATTTGTGTTAAAGATTTCTATCTACTCTGAAATCAGTGAGCATCTGTCATTTTGTTTTTAAAGGTTGCTAGAAATGATCAGATGTTGCTCTTTGGGATTGTTCGGTCTAAAAGAAAGAAAAAGTTACAACATTAGACAACTTACAACTTATACAGGGTTATTACAAATGAATCATTGGGTTTTGATACGTTACTACGTGCGAACTAGGAAACGCATATATTTCCATGACAACTCAAACGAGAAGGCGTTAACTACAGTTTCGCGCTGCGTATGTGTCATGCGCGTGTGGTTGCAATGGTTGCTGCGCGAACGTCATATTCAAAATGGCGACTGGACAGCAGAAAGCGTTTTGTGTACTAGAATTTTCAAAGTGTGAATCGCTTATAACCATTCAGAGAGATCTCCGGAAGGCATACAAAGCGCAAACCACCAACCCAACAAAGCATTCTGAGCTGGTATCGACAGTTCAAGGAAACCGGTTGTTTATGTAAAGACAAAAGTTCCGGCCGACCAAGCGTTACTGAAAAAACAGTGAACCGAGTTAGAGAGAGTTTCATCCGTAGTCCCAAGAAATCAACAAATCGCGTTAGCCTCGAACTTTCCATTCCACAACCAACTGTGTGGAAAATTTCTGCTGTCCAGTCGCCATTTTGAATATGACGTTCGCGCAGCAACCATGACAACCACACGCACATGACAGATACGCAGCGCGAAACTGTAGTTAAAGCCCTCTCGTCTGAGTTGTCCATGGAAACATATACGTTTCCTAGTTCGTACGTAGTGACGTACCAAAACCCGATGAATCATTTGTAATAACCTGTATTTAAAAAAAAAATTCTCTATGATCTCAGAAGATCACAGTGAAAATTCCATTTTTCTACGACCAAAATTCACTGGGTTGCAATATTTTGAAGTTTTTGAACCGGCACTAAAAACATACAAACGGTGTTTAAGTGCCGGACAGCTCCGAAAGTTCGTAAACTATAAAGTATCACAAGTCGGTGAATTCTGGTAGTAGAAGAATGGGAATTTTTACTGTTGTTAGTGTTGTACTTGTCACAACATGAAAAAAATGTGTCTAAATATAACTTATATGACCCAGGTACCTTATAAAAATTTAAAAAGGTGTAACTTTAGGAAAATTAATAGGAGGACTATTTCATCAGCATAATCTTAATTCCTACTATTTTGAACACTGTCAAACTTTGCAATTGTCTACTGTGACGCTAATATAAACTGAAACGGTATTTGCCAAACAGCTTTTTTTTATTTGTGAACACTATTCACGAGTTACAATCACGGACATTTAAACTGAATGTTTACAGGGTTCATACGGGTCCTTGAATTTCCAGATTAAGAAATTCTTGGTACCAGTATTTTCTAATGGAAAATCTCTCCTTAAATAAGGCGAAATTTTGCACGTTTAAACTAGATTTAGTTTTCTATAAAAAAAAAAAAAATACTGATATTTGGCCTTGAAAATAACGGTACCCGTACGAACCCTGTGTTTAAGCTCAGTTTAATAATTTTAAACAGGATGGCCGAGTTTAGGTAGACTTTTCTAGTCTACTAGCAGTCTTCCGCTATTTCCACCGGTATAAAGTTCGATCTTTTTCAGCGACTCCTTAAGAGACCAATGGCCTCTCTGCTGGGTATATATGGGCAGTAGGTTTCTAAGTGGATTGTCGAGTGCTCATAAGTGCTCATAAGTATCAGAAATATATGGGATCGTTACTGTTAGAATAATGTCACACTTCAGAATTTTATGGGGATTTATCTTTTCTGTAACGTCAAATGGAGTACTCTTGACTGAAATTACGAGCCAATATAGCGATTTTTATGAGATAATTACGTCAGCTCTCCATTTCGGTACGTCTTGTGGTGAAGGGAGATATAGGGTCTTTACTACCGAACTATGAAACCGTCACACTACATATCCCCAACAGGCAAAAAATTAAACAACGTTTCAATCTTTTTGGAACATCCTGTAGATAGATTTTATTTTAATTATTTCTTTGGGGATCGTGTAATTTATCTTGATAGAAAGATTTATTGTTGCAGACAGTATCATTATAGACAGGTTTTACTGTTGAGTTATTTTATTCCCTTATTAGGCCTATTTTGAATTATGCTTCCTCCTTAGAGAGAGAGGATACAGGGCAAATTATCCGGATGCTCTGTTATAATTATATTAATACATGGAAGGAGGAAAATTATAAATCGGAACTGCTGGAAAAGATAGTTCTGTAGTTTTGATGTAGTACATATCGCAGAGAAATAAGAGCCTAAATAACTCAAATGAAAAACTTTAACCAGCATTTTATAACAGTATTTTTTATCTTACTTAAGACAAAATCCTGCGTTTAAGTAAAGCGAGATTTTCTACATTAACACTAGAACGTCCAGATGTTGTCAATTCGACACCGATCAAATGACAAAATGTCGATTCGAACCAGAATTTTTTTCGTAAAATTAATTACGTTGTAACTAGATAAAACTCGGTTGAATAAATAAGTGAAATTGTTTTAAATAAAAATTCTGATGTTGAAATGTTTTTATTAAGATTGGGCAAAATTTCCGGACGTTCTACTTTTAGAATACTGATGGAAGTTTGCCGCTGTTGTAATCGGGCACTGTTTAGAGATTTAGATATCAGTTACCATTGAAGACACGGGTTAAAGAAAGTGTTACATTTCAAAGACTAAATTAGGAGAAAATTGAAGTAAAAATTGTTTTGTTGTACATTTTTCTTTTATTTATTTTCTTTACGGTAATATACGTTTAAAATGTTAACAAGTGGTACTAAACTTTCTCAGAAATACTTATTAGTATTTTATTTTTAAATTCCAAAACTTATTACTATAATTTTTACGAGGCAATCCAACCCAGGACACCCTGGTTAAAGATGCCTGAAATACTGCTCGATGTACAGAACATAGATGAAAATCTTAATTTAAAACTCCAAATGTCTTTTTACATGTAGTATACTTTCGCCGATCGCACAACAACTACACTAACAACCATTTTTGTAACCTTCATTTTAGCCGCATACCAGTGGTCGATGGCGAAACATTTCACTATTTTTCAACCATTGCGATTCTGATACTTTCAGAATTTAAGCGCGTAGTTCGATTAGGGGAAGATCGGGTAGCCTCGGCCACTATCAGATTTGAAAATTCAAGCACACATAGATAAACAACGCACATCTTAAAACAACTGTAGCGCCACACTTATACGTACATATGCGAATCCGTAAGACGCAATCGCCGAACTTTCATCAAGTGACGAACGTTTATTTACCTGTGCCAAGATTTTTGTGTGCGCCGTTTACTTTTTTTAATGCAGTTATTGCATATTAATTGTAAGTACTTCACCGTCATTTATTAATTATCCTGAAGGCGATTGTTGTAGTTTATAAATCAAGTTATTTACTGTCGTTGCATTAGTAGTTATTGTTGCGATAAATAAAAATATTAAATCGAGACGGCTGCGGCTGGGTTGTATCGACACAATTCCGTCGGGTACCCTCGAAAACTTTTTGGATAGAGAGAATGTCTAATTGGTTGTTAATTTAATATGTACTAAAGCTACAGTCAATAAAAAGAAGGCTACAAACAACAAAAGCGATTCGGCAACGGCAACCAAGAAAAAAATGAAAACAAAGAAGAACATCCAGAGTTTGACAAAAGACTAGGAAACAGAAGGCATCATTTGTGGCGAAACTTTTGAAGAAGAGTGGGATACAATGCCGTAAATGTAAAGATTGTGCGCACGAAGCATGTGTGGATATGGATCCTTCACACCCTTACTACTTTTGTGACGCTTGTAAGGCCAAAGAGGACTTGGTCAGGGCCTGATTACCAACAGGGCACACTTTCACCAATAAATTTTAAAAGAAATGTTCGCCTTATCTGAATGCAGTATTCCTGGAAAATTTCTGCCATAGTGAGGCAAAATTTTATGTTTCTTTTTACTGGTGGGAATGTGCTTCGTTGGTAATTAGGCTCTGGACTTGTTCACTGCTAATTATGTATGTCCGGAGCTACCCGTCAAAAATTAAAGATATATTGTAACACTGGATTTAAGCTAATATAAAAAAAACTATCTGAACAGTGAACAGTGAACAGCAGTGCAGTTCAATGGGATTCCTAGTAGCAGTGCTACTCCACTCCCTGTAGATGAGTAAGTGTATAGCAAATCCTAGAGGAGCCATGAGGAAAGAGTTTAAGCGTAGCACATAGTACTACAATAAAAAATAGAGAAGATAAAAATTTTAAAAATGGAGAGGCTGAAAATTTCTGAGAGGGTAGTCCGAGGACTACAGTATAAGTATAAAAAAATAACTATCTGATTGATACTTAACTAGAATTATAAGAGATATATTGTATTTAATTTCTGGTTTGAAAATAAAAGTATAATTCTGTTCATTTCCAAAATTTTATGAGTTTAGTTATGTGTCCGGAGCTATCCGATCTTCCCCTACATATCTGTTAAAATCGTGTTTTATTTATTTATTTATTTGTAAAGTTTTAGGTTCGTATAGCCATTTAGTTATGCAAACAAACAAAATGTGCAAACAAACAAAATACTGAATTATGTACTGAATACTGAATATTGTTTAAACTGGAAATTTTCGGCAATTGGGTTGTATGTACGTTTTAAAATATTCATGGTTGAAAATTATTTTTTAAATGCAGTATATTCAGGTATAGTTTTAAACAAATTGAATTTAAAAGAACCTGCAAGAAAACACCTGCAAGAAAAATGACACGTCTTGACAAAAGCAAATTTCATAGGAGCGGCAAAAGAAAATTTGCATGATTTTTACTGTAACAGGAAATTTTATCACTCAACTCTGGATGCAGGAATGACAACTTGAATAAAAGCATAAACCCCTTAAAAATGAAGACGTAAAATGAGGTTTCGAGGGTTGGGTAACTTTACCTCCCCACACAATCCATCCCTCTTCTGTGGCCAAAAATGAACCTATAGCGTAATAAAGTGATTTTCCGCATAGCTACACGTATGAAACTGTTTGTGTAGCAAGACGCACTTACAACAAAGCTATTAGTGGAATAAAACGCAAAATCAATTTTTACGAAATGTGTACCTTTTCTTGCGAGTGAGCGATTTTTTCTATTCGACGGAGTAAAAATTAAAAGCAATGCTTAGAAGAAACAAGTCGAAAATTGTACGTAAAATGTGGCAAATGAGATGCGTTCGTACTATAACTATTTTTATAAATATTCAGATCTTGGTGCAATAGCTTGTTGCACTCTTATGCAAAAATGCATGAATACAAAATCTATTAGGATTATATATAGTATTAAAATTAGTCATACGGAAATAATAGGACTCTATCTTAAATACGAGGGTGAGTCGGAAAATAAGTTTCCCCTGTCGACTGTGGACAGAGGTGTGTATGAAAGACAAAAAATGTAATGAGACATTAAAGATAAAACATAACTTTATTTTTCCTCATAAGTACCAAGTTCATTGAGGCATTTGCCATACCGCTTTGTAAGCTTCAAAAAGCCCTCCAGTAAAAAATCAGGGCTTTGCATACGGACGAAGCGTTGAACGGCTATGGGCGAAAGACGACACAGCAGGTGAACGCGAACGTGGAAGACACAGATACACCATTGGATAAAGGTCGACCGCGATCAAGCAGATGGCTCTGTTGCAGTGCCTGCGCAAAGCGGAGACCATCCTCTCGGTTTCATCCCGGTAGCTATGGAGAGAAGGTGCGTTTTGGATTCGTAGTGAAAGGAAGAAGTGAGAGCGGTTATCCGCAATGAATGTGCACGTGGAGTATCGTGAGCAGAAATTCATAACCGCCTTGTGGAGGTCTATGAGCCAGGTGTGATGTCGAGGCAAATGGTGCGGAGATGGTGCCCCAAATTCAGTGATGGACGTCAGCAAGTGCTAGACACACCGAGACCTGGACGGACGCGCACGGCCACTACAGATGCAAATGTTAGGAAGGTGGATGTCATGTTTAAAGCGAACCGGCGTATCACCATCGATGGAGTAGCGGAAGAACTTGGAATAGGACATGAGCGAGCTCACAAGATTATCCACGACATTCTTCGATACAGGAAGGTGTCAGCACGACGGGTGCCCCGACAACTGGCCCCGACACACATGGAACAACGCATGGCGGTCAGCCTGGAACAGCTAGTGCGTTACCATGAATATGGCAATGACTTTCTCTTTCGGATTGTGACGGGGGATGAAACGTGGGTACACCATTTCACGCCCGAATCGAAGACCGAATCCATGGAGTGGAAACATCCGTCATCACCCGTCCGAAAAAAGTTCAAAAGAACTCCGTCTGCAGGTAAAGTGCTCCTCACCGTTTTCTGGAAGCCCAAGGAGTTTTATTGCAAGACTTTTTGGAGTATGGAATGGAACCATCAATGCTGTGCGGTACTGTGACACTCTGTCGAAATTGAAAGATGTAATTCGGAAAAAGCGACCTGACCGCTTCTACTGTTGGATGACAATGCGAGACCACACTCGGCGACGACAACGTAAAACCATATTGCAACTCTTGGTTGGGAGCGCCTACACCACCTACCATACAGTGCTGATCTCGCACCAAGTGACTTCCATCTGTTTCCAGCTTTGAAGAAAAATCTCGGCGGAAGGCGCTTTGGAAGCAATGCTGAAGTCAAACAAGCCGTTCAACGCTTCTTCCGTATGCAAAGCCCTGAGTTTTTCCTGGAGGGCTTTTTGAAGCTTATAAAGCGGTATGACAAATGTCTCAATGTACTTGGTAATTAAGTAGAAAAATAAAGATATGTCTTATCTTTAATGTCTCATTCTATTTTTTGACTTTGTTACACAGCTCTGACCACAGATGACAGGGGAAACTTATTTTCCGACTCCCCCTCGTAGGACTTAATCACCATGGCAACCTAGAATCAATACCTATCATGGGATATCATTGAATTAATGACGTATGATAGGATTTAATAGAATGAAGAAAACTTTTATTAATATCTTTTTAAGTTTTGATTCGATTTTCATAAAATTTGAAACTCGACAAAATTCTGCAACGATTCTATATATTAAATTTCAAAATATTCAGTTAGGTATTTTTTGCGCTGTTATATGCGGACAGACGGGCGGAACAGACGACGACTGTAGGTGCTACGTATTTATATAATTATGAACGCAACTAAAAACATGTACGCAGCAGCCATCACAAAATTTTCTTCTATATAAATTAAATCGCCTGCAACCAAAATTAAATAACGATCTATTCGTTCTTGAGATGCATGTATCGGGGATATCCTGAAAAACAGGGCATTGTAGCTACACCTGTTGGGCGGTATACACCCATACCTAATAAGGATCTACAGTAAAACCTCCCTAAAGTGACCATGTTCCGTTCCAATAAAAATTGGACGCTACGAGAGGTGGTCTCTTAATGGAGGTCATGTTTAATCTAGATTTTACTTGTTGAAAAAATTTAACAATTAATGTTACTAAAATTTATTTTTTACATTAGGAAAAAATAAGAAAATTTAAGTATCAAAACAAAAGTTAATTACATAAGTTAAATACTGCAGAGTTTAAAAAATGAATACATTGACGTTTGCTTTGATTTTACGGTTTTATATTTTATAACTTTAGTTTCCAAGTCCTTTCGAAGTTCAGTAAATAAATGCAATTTTTTTCTTTTCTGGACGGGAACAAATAATGAAGATCTCGTTAATTTATCTATTTCTTTAGAGAGTTTCCTGACAGAATAGGGCAGGGGATTTTATAGACCGTCATCCTTAATTTGTCAAAAGAGTTAAATACATTGCCTAAAAAGGCACAAAGTGGTTCAAACACTTAAAAGTTACCGGAATAAATAAAAATTCTGAACTTAGTTTAGAAGTTTGATGAATAATGCGCTCTCCGGAATTATTTTTCTAATAAAACTTTCTTCAAGCGACCAGGAAAAAACAGAGTTTGTTTCATTTTCTTCAAATAAGTGGGTCGCTCATGGAGTGAGTTCAACTGGAATGGTCTCTCAATAGAGGTATAATTAGTATTGAGCCTACGGGAATAAATTTCGTTCCTTAAAAAAATGGTGATTAAGGGAGGTGGTCGCACAGGGAGGTTTCATTGTATTTATGTTAAGGTCTCACCGAATATGAAGTTTGATGAAATTCCGTGCATTAGTTCTCAATGTATAGCTATTGCGGAAATCGGGATAAAACAGCATAGAAGCAGTACCTGTTGTGCGATTTACACCCAAACCAAGAGAGGAAATTCTGTGCATTAAATCTTGAGATTTATCTATCGAGGAAATCGTAAAAAATGCTTCATAACAGCGCTACTTATTGTGCGATTTACACCTAAACCTAATCAGAACCAATTTATACCAAGGTCTAACTGGAAAGTGAAGTTTAATTAAATTCCATTTATTAGCTCTTGAGAACCCTCAAAATTTGTGTCACATACAGTCAGACAGACAGGTACACAGACTTATGGACAGATATTTTCTAAGAACAGTCAAATCGCGTCCAGGACCTTCTAAAACGTATAAATCCATCAAAAACAAGAAAACTTTCATGAATCCAATACTTATATCTTGTAAAGGTAGTAGAAAGTAAACAATACAGTAAAAGCGAATTTTATTGGACAGGTGTTGACACCATCAATATGATGTCACCGTTACTTCTGATGTTTTTGCTTTATAATATAGGCTATTAAATAAAAAATATTTAATATCAAAAAGTAATGCCTCACGCCGCACAGTGGTCCCAAACCGCGATTATGTGGCCAAACATCAGAAAATCGAAGTTTCGTATTTCGAAATGAAATAAATTCTACAGTATTTAGAAATATCTGAAGATTTACATTCTGTTATATTTTGCTTTTATCAGCTCACATGAATTAGCATTGCTTATGTGAAGTTAGAAGTTTTTAGCGTTTTCTGTTGCGTGAATTTCAGGCAAATTCGCTGCATTCACACCCTAACTAAGACCATTTCAGATAGTTTCTCAATTTTTTTCTTTGCACTTCCCTGAAATAACATTAAATTACATATTTAATTTGATTTTTCGATTGCAAAAATCTCAAAAATTAAAAAAAGAGGAAATTTTTAATTAATACATAGTTTTAAGGAGTTTTTGTACATAAAAAGTGATATATAAAAAAGTCCTTCCGAGTTCCTCGGACTTTTATAGTGCAAAATGTAGAATGAGCCTTCTAAAATCATATCCCAAGAGATTTATTGCGACTTTTTGAGAAATAGCAGTTTGAAGTTGGACATTGGATATTGCCAGTATTAGTCCAAAATGGTTAATCGGGGTTTAAAGTCAATCTAATTTTCGCACTGACCCAAAATTGTCAGTGTTTACATAATGCAACATTCTAATTAACATAACACTGTCAATTTCATTTTTTTAATTCGCGGTGGGGGGGGGGGGGGTAAGAGTAGGAGATATTTTTTATGTAAATTTTTTTTTATTTGTTTTTAGAATTTTTCCCTTGCTTTTTTCGTTTATATAAAAAATAATATTTAAACTTGACCTTATTTTCAAAAGTACATATTAAAAGTTCAGTTTATACATATATATACCAAATTCTACCAACAAGCATGTATGGGAAATTCAATCAACTGGAAAACATCATTTAATGTTTTAAATTTCCTGATTATTCGAAAAGTATATTTTACCTACTTACAAATAAATTTTATTATTACCCTCCTCGAGACCGGAGGCTTTTACGCAAATTTTATTCGGTTGGCACCACTTTTTTTAAAACCTATACCTTTACTTCATTAATAAAAAAAAATGCTCTATTTAAAGAAACTAAATATTTAGTTTAACTAAATTTTAACTGAACTAAATTAATATATATATATATATATATATATATATATATATTTTTTTATTTTTATTTTTTTCGTGCTTTTAACAAATTTTGTATGCTCTTTTTCAGGGTGCATATATTCACCCATAGTCCCGAACGGGTTAAGTAGTATTATTAAGTTTTACTTTAATTTTCACGTATCGTCATATAAATCTATTGTAAATTTTTTTATTACGTTTATTTTTTTCAGTTTATTATATGAATGTTAATTTAATTGTATTAATTTATATGCACATTTGAATTTTAATGAATACTGTAATACTTTAAAAAATTAAAAAATATATGAAAATTTCACTCAACCCTTGGGATGAAATGTTGCAGTTACTTGAAATGTGTAAATCCACTTTTCTGAAGGTTTATTTAAAAAACAGATTTTATTTTATTTTTCCATAAAAATATGTAAAATTGTTTTATATTAAAACATAGTTTTGATTTTTTGTAAAAATTTTAAAACTGTTAGGGATGTTAGAATTTTATACCGGAGTAGAGAGGGGGGGGGGTGGTGGAGAAGCAGAAATTTCAAATATACTAGAAAATTAGTGAGGTAATTATTTATTTAATATTACCAAAATAAAGTAAAAAAGGCAGATTCTTCATTTTTATTGTAATTTCAAAGGTATTATTCTCTGTGTAATAGAGAGAAGCAAAAGAAAGGGGGGGGGGCGAAAATTTTGAAAGTAATCTAATTAGTGAATTTTAATTAATGAATTTTTAATGGAAAAAAGGGGAGATTTCACGTGTGTGTGTGTGTGTTGGATGTATTAGGGGGTGGCAAAATTCAGCTGATTGATTATTTATGTATTTTACTGATTGCTCTTTATTGTTATTTTGCAATAACATTAACAAGAGAGGAAAAAAATAAGATTTTAACCTGTATATTTTCAGGGAGGGAGGGAGAGTGAGAGTTAAAATTTCACATTTTCATCATCTATTGAATTAGATGATTTGTTTTGAATAAGGCAAAATATTCCCCATAAGCATCCATCCCCAAGTAAGAAGTTCTCATTACTCTAAAAAAAAAAATCCTGTAAAAAAAAGAAAATTTAAATTTAATAAAAACTTGGCCCCTCTATTGCGACCCCGCCCCCCCCACCAAATCCCCTCCCCGGAACCCCAATTACATTTAGTTTAAATTCGCAATGTACTGTCATTTAGAATGTTATAAAATTAGAAATGAAGGACATACAACCACCAGGAAAGCCAGAAAGGATCTTTGGCCACTTGATCGCGATTTGGGATCACTGTGCGCCGTCAAGAATTATTAGAATTTTTGTATTTTAGCTTTACCATATTATAGATTGCTTCAATCTAGCTTCATTTATAAAATAAAGCATTTTTAATTAAATTTCTGACTCCTTCCGCACGTATCTTCAGTTATGAAACATCTCCATTATTTAAGTCGGTGGTCGTATTTCATAAAACAAATATAGTGGCGTAGCTGGGGAGGGGGCAATGGAGGCAACCGCCCTGGGCGCCGAGGCCAAGGGCGTCAAACTGAAGGCGGTTTAAACCGAATATATCTCGCATATTTTGACAATAAAAAAAATTGTTGATTTTTTAATTTTTTTTTTTTTGTGTGTGAAAGTTTTCTTTAGTACAGTATTTTATCATATTCAAATAATGAAAAAAAAAAAGGCTTCTGTAAATGTTTCTACGGATAGCTCAACTAAACACACTTTGTACCTAAGATAATTATGTATCTGAACTGAGGCGCAAAATGATTCAATAGGGGATGCCAAATTGAAAGGCGCTTTCAACCGAAATTATTTCACATGTTTTGACGCTAAATAAGAAAAAAATTGTTGACCTTCCCTTTTGTGTATTTTGTGTTTTGAAGAAATTCGGTGAAGGGGCGGGGGCGGGGGGGATGGATAGATCCATAATTGTTAATCGCTGATGGAGGTTTATAATTGTCTAGCGTCCAGTTTATAAATCAAAAGGCCTGCTGGCTATTTGGAGTCACATTTCCGGTACCAAAAGAACATTTTTCATTTGCATACTAGCTGACACGCCGGTCGATTTTTCCAAAAGGACCGCGAATGATTAAAACCTCTATTCATATTAAATTAAAAAAAAAAGAATATCTCAAAATGAATCTCCGGAATGGGTCTCCACTGCCTTCGGCAGCGCAGACCGGTCTGCATCTCTAACCACTAAAAACCTCCATTCAAATTTATCTTTTTCAAATTGAATCTACGGTACGGGTACCCGCTGCCTACGCCCCCGTATACTAGGTGTCTACGCTCGCTCCGGAAAATCTGAAGAGAATCGTAAGATGAGTTGAAAGAAAAAAGTTCCGCAGAAATCGGGCCTATGAAACCTCAGATAAAAAAAAATTCCCCCTGGCGGAGAGTGATAGAACTTAAAACTGTAAGACAAACTAAAACTAAGTTGAATGAGTAAAACCTACATGAAATTGGGACCATAGAATTCGAAATAAGAATGGGCACCCTGCACTGGAAGGTGGAGCTAAAAATTGCAAGAAAATCGTGAGCTAAATTGAATGGATAAATTCCTGTTGAAATAATCTGGCTCATAGAATCCGAGAAAAGAACGCGCAGTTAATGTTCGATAATGGTGGTAAAAGAAGTCTATATTTTGGAAAACATACTTTTAAATATAAATAAAAAGGAGAAAGCATTGTGGACGAACTCTTAACACACATCACGGGACTCTTGCTATAGAACACACTAGTAATCTTCGATTAAATTGATAAAATGCTTTTAAATTATATTTTTAGCGTTTCGTAACGATTAATAACTAAGTTGATTGTCTAATATGTCATATAATCTCTGATCCATCGATTTTCGGAAATTAAATGGAGGTGTCAGCCGGAAAAAGATCTCTTTTTAGTTCGGTTTTTAATAAATGTTCGTCCCTGTATGGTTCTTTCTCCGAACTTTTGTATTGCCACCGTCAGTTTTTTTTTTAATTAAGAAAAATTACCGGCCAATTTTCAAACATTTTATACACTGGTATGAAATACTTTTCTACACGTGCTCTGAAATTTTCAAATCAATATCTTAATTAGTTTTGTTAATTTTCCCTGATTGTTGAAAATTCTTAATTTCTTTCACTTCGGCTGTAGAATGAGGTTTAGGAAGGCGTAGTCTCATGTCCCTTGCAACGTTAAGTTTGCCTAACAATTTGGCCCCAAAAATTAACACATGGTGCAATTTGTCTATCTGCAGAGCCCCATCCTTTGTTTTCTCTACCCCCCCCCCCCATTTAAAAAGAAATAATCATTTTATTTTGACAAGTATGCATCAACATTTAGGCTTCAAAAATTCCATGCAATCCCATTTAGTTCGGGCAGCGTTGGCCAAGCTGGTAGAACATTATACTAGTAGCCGTTGGTCACAGGAACCAGGCTAACTGCCGGCTAAAATTCCGTCATGTACGTTAATGGCGCCTGGTGCATGTAAAATCCGTCGTGGGTGCAAAGTCCTCCAAGTTACCTGTGAATTATACCTCTGGAGGTGCCTTGCCAGGTGAAGGTCTCATCATCTGATCAATGTTCTAAATTACGAAATCAACTTGAGTAGCAATGTGCAGGTACCAATCAACAGGATATAACGTTAAGGAACCGGCAAAACAAAGTAAACACAAACGAGCAGTAGGCACTGCAGATAGGATGACGATCGAGGCAATGATGTTGGGTTTATTCCCGTCTCCCTCTGCAGCAATTCGTCTACCTTGCAATTCGGCCCAAAATTATCCCTACAGCGGTAAATCTTAGCTTTTCGTCCATTTTAATTTTAATTTTCCCTCAAAATTGCTCTCTTCTACAGCTAAGAAGTTTACCACCTTTTAGGCATAAAAAATAATCCAGCCTTTTTCCAACTGGCATGGCAAGTACGTGGTGTGCGGCAACAATCATAGTTTTGCAAAGTGCAATAAACAACCTAGGCTCAGACATTGGCTTAGTATAGTCGTCCTGGGTGCTTGCTGGTGTGGTCCGCCGATTGCGGCGATCTGGCGTATGTACTCACAATGCATCGCCCTGCTTTCCAGGCAATTACAAACCCGTTCAGCTGGGTTAACCCCGGTAGGTAGGGCCCTGGTCAGTAGTCTCCGAGTCTCCGAGGTTCAGGTGTGCGCCCGATTTTGCAAGTTTTAGCTAAAAAATCGCGTTTTTGATGAGTTTTTAATTAATACTCTCGGTTAATTATCAAACAAGAAAGAATAAATCATGCGTCAAGTATAGATTATGAAACACTTTCCAACACATTCAGACTAATGTAACAAAACTGCACTGTTTAAAAAATTAAAACATTACGTCTATTTCAACCATATGAAACGCATAACACATTCGAAAACCCGATTTCAGCTGTTCCTATCTACAATCGGAGAATTATCCGAATTTTATCAGCAGCCCTGTATATGATACATAGATTTGTATCTATTAACTACATTCATGCCAACATTTAGTTCACTTAAGAAATACATAAACCTCAGTTGATAATTCCCCTTCAGAAACTTTCTCTAATGAGGAGAATGGTACGTGAATACTTTTATGCAGCCCTGTATATGAGTTCATAGAATTTATGTATAACGAGGAACATGCAAAAAATTAGTTAAATTGAAAAGTGCTTACTGAGTTTTAAAACGCACACTCCAGCAATTAATACTCAAAGACAGTACTGTAACCTATTTCTTTTGTGTGTCTCTGTAAATGAATAAAAAATGCTATGAATGACCTGTTCTAACGTAATAGTAGTGAAATTCTGTGATTTATATCTATTTCAATACATTTCAAATAGCATAATCTCGTTCAATACTCTGCAAACGATTTTTTCTCATATACCATAATGTAATGGAATTCTTTTGAATGCGCCTGTAAATGAACTATTAATCCTACATACTTCATATACAATACCAAACCAGCTGTGGTGACCTTAAATAACCTTTATCAATTGCATGAAAATCCGAGTATATTTACGGGAGTTAGAGCGTGGACAGACAGACTGACGGACAGACAAACCAAATGCATAAACACTTTTCAACTTTGTTGGAAAGTGTTAAAAATGAGTCTCATGTGCATCCGGACCTGCCTTGGACTACCCTTATCCACATTTTCAGACTTGCACGTACGGTAGATATTTCTAGTCATCTCCGACACACACACACGCACACACACAGATTGGTTTTCACGCTGATTTTTGTGTTCTTACATTCCATATGAATATTTTCGTGTAATGGGGGCTTCTGAGAACCAATGCAAAATGGATTTAGCTGGAAGAACAACAAGTAAAGATATTATTTCTTCTTTATTGGAAGTTCCATTTTTTTCGTTGAATTGGCATAAAGAAAAACCAAATAATAAAATGTGGTTGACCTACCCCTCAAACTTTCCCTTCTTAAATCGTATAAAAAACGAAGTAGGACTTTGAAGTCTTCCTAGTACGACCTAGTACAAATGGCTGTTTTGGTCGTTTTATAAGTTAAATATATTTGATATATACTTAAATTCAGCGCATATGCATTAGAGAAAACTATATCTATGTAAAGAATAACTGGGAGATTAATGGGAGAAAGAAAATTAACTAAGAAACCTCTTTGTGGACCGAACTCGTTCATTATGTCACAGCATCTCACAATCCTCTCCGCGTGTTTGATCGGATGTCCCACGAGCCATTTACGCCAATTTCGGGACCTACATGGTCTTAGGTTGTGAAAGCATCTCAAATGGGCAAAATGTATTATTTTTCGTGAGCGTTCTTGCTAATATGTTGGGGCTTGTGATATTTTCCAGCAGGAGGAGAAGGTATCAATTTGAGAGAAACGTTTAATTTAATTGGTTTATTAGCCCTTGATTGACATGTGGTCAAGACCCGCACAATTCGCGTGATCTGTGACGTACAACGCTTTAACCACAAACGAAGAAAAATAGTCAAAACGTCAGCATTTTCTATCTTAAGTTACTGTGAGATGAAATCTCACAGTGTTTAAATTATGTTACTGTTTTATTTCTATTGGCCTTATACATCGATGTTCTTTAAACTTAAACCATATTTATTTTTGCGCGGGCGATTTCGCTTCACCGCACATCGGCAAGTTCGCTGACGTTCGGCTGCCCCTGGCATGGGATGCTTCTCCTTTGAACTTTGTACGATTGTGATGACGTCATCGGAGCAAGCCTCTCACGGCATATGCATTGAATGGATGATTGATCTTTCAGAGGTGTGTCCATTCGCTGTGCGAGGAGCAAATTAAAATAAGCTTTTTAAATGTTTTCTTTCGGATTTGTTTATTAAGACATTACCTAATATTTTAAATTCTCTAATAGATTTAAATCTTTTCTTTCAGTAACTTTTGAAGTCCCCGTATTCTTACTATAAATTAAAAATTCCGTTAATTTTAAATTAGAATCTGTTTTGTTGGAGAGCTGTCATGACTTAGTTTTGGTTTTAAAAAAGATCGCGGGCTTCGGCTCCGATCTGTATCTGCTGATGAATGTGGAATCCGGTAAAGAGCTTTTGCGTAAACGATGTCTGCGATTTTTAACAACTCCTGTTAAATTATTTCTTAATAATTTCTTGATTCATGCTGCACTTTTAAACTAACTAAATAACTTGAATTAATTTATGAACGGTGACCAACGGGAAGCCTTATCTTCTCTTCTCAAGATGAAAATAAAGGATTGCTTTATGCTTATAAGTCTCGTCTTCATTTATTTTACAGACTACACGATCCAAGTAAGAAGTTTCATTTATTTCTATTTTTTACAATTGCTGACCTTAAAGAACGAAGGGTCTTATTGCAATACTACACAACGCATTGTAACTAAAAAGAATTCCAATTTAATTTTACTTTTAATTAACGGCCCATAAATATGGATTATAATATATTACAAAATATTTTCCATCACAGTTACTCTCTGATTTTCATAGTGAACGTGTAATAAATGTTGTACTGGGAAACAGAGTTACAAGGGGTAAAAGGGATTTTATAATATAAGATTTAAAGTTAGGAAAAGAACTTAAGAATTTTATCTTAAATTTTTGAAATTTAATTTTAAAAGGATTTTAATTCTTATCCCTTTCATCTCTATATATATAGTATGTACCTCTCTATGTAGATATCTGATCATTGTCTTGTCATGTGACTACGCTCATATTTATACACCGATTTGGATGTGATCGAGCAAATGTTAAGGGTTTATTCAGATCTCGACCAAGTTCGTTGGACATCTTGATCATGATGTTCGTTGGACATTTTGATTTTAAAACAGGATGCGAATCATCCTGTTTTAAAATGGCGACCCTTTAAAGATTTCAAGCTAAAAAAATATACAAAAATTGTAAATGCAAATTTACTTCTTGCATAATCGTTAGGTCTTGATAGAAGGATTCAAGAATATTTTTTGTTTTCCCCTCTATCTTAAAAAATGGATAGCGATTTGAAATTCTAGGGTGGCCGCGGTTTGACACAGATTTTTTTTTTCAATAATAGGGCGTATTTCAGGAGATTTAGAAAATGTGTTTTTTTTTTAATATTTATTTTCAATGTTGCTACTCCCATACCCTTAAAACATAACAGTCATATCCGCAAACGTACTTTTTGAAACGCTCATTCAAATTCAGTATTGACGAAAACTAGAAATCTTCTATAATCGAATTCCACGAATTTAAGTGGTCCTGTGTTTGAGTAAAATTAACTGAATCCTTAAAAACAAGGAAAAGTGAAGCTGCATTTTTCTCTCGGTACAAGCCAAAAAGACTTTATTTTTCGTCGTGAGGAAAAATAATGTGGCAATTTTTTATTTAGGAGGGGGGAAAGGGCGCAAAATTTTTTCTTGCCCCGGGAGCCAAAAAGCAGCTACGCCTCTGATACAAATATAAACATTTATAACCTGAGTAAAAGTTATATTGAATTAAAATGTCGACAAAAATAAGAATGTACAGGACTCGTACGCATCTAGAGATTCAGGGATTTTAGGTGTTTTAATACCAGAAATTTCGTAAAGTACTGGTCGCTGTATCTGAAGATAGAATTGTTTTTCATTAAATGAAGCAAATATCACTTTACAAAAATTCTGGTAAAAGGTCCTTGAAAGTCTTTGAAGCGTAGGAACCCTGATCTATTTGCATTGTTATTTAGAATTGTGATGACAATTTCATCGGTTTTTTTAAGTTTATTTTTCATTTAAGGCGAACTCATATCCATACTCATATCCATAACTCATATCTTTCTCTTATTAAGAAACTATGTAATCGAACTGGGTTTTTTTTTTCATTTTTCGGCAAAGACAATAGAAAATGCTGTGAAAGTTGGCATTTTGAATCGAATTTCCGGGACGACAGACAACTCAGGAAAGAAAAAAACTGCAATCCTGAGATAACAATGGAAGTATGATTCAAGATATAATTCATTTTTTTAAAAATGAAAAAAAAAATTGTCCGATTACATATCACGTCAATAACGACGCCAGCAATCATCATGTTTTTATGTTTAAAGAAAAGAGTCAGAAAATGTATAGGAAAGTTGCGCGTTGTTGACTGGGAATTTTTTTCTTAACACTTTCCAACAAAGTTGAAAAGTGTTTATGGATTCGGATTGTCTGGCCGTCTGTCCACGCTCTAACTCCCGTAAATATATTCGGATTTTCATGCAATAGATAAAGATTATTTAGGGTCACCAAATCATGTTTGGTATTGTATATGAATTATGTAGGATTATTAGTTCATTTACGGGGACACTCAAAAGTATTCCATTACATTGTGGTACATGGGGGGAAAAATCGTTTCAGAGTATTTTAATGACATTAAATGAAGAAGAAAATTGAAGTGAGAATTGTTTTGTTATAAATTTTTCAATGACGCTTTTAAATTTAGATAATATTGTGCATGTTACTCGTTATATATAAATTCTATACCTCATATACAGTGCAGCACAAAAGTATTCATGTACCATTCTCCTTATTAGAGGAACTTGCTGAAGGGGAATTTTCAACCGAAGTATATGTATTTCTTAAGTGAACTAAATTGAAACTGATATAAATCACTGAATTTTCCTACAATCACGTTAGAACATGGCATTCATAGCATTTTTTATTCATTTACAGGGACACACAAAAGAAATTGGTTACAGAATTGTCTTTGAGTAATAATTGCTCGAGTGTACGGTTTCAAATTCGGTATGCGCTTTTAAATTTAGATAATTTTTTGCATGTTACTCGTCAAATATAACTTCAGATAACTGATACATATTTCATTTTAAATACCGAACATGCCATAGTGAATATCAATAACATGCATCGATTACATGGTAATGCGAGTATATTTGCACGAGTTAGAGCGCAGATAGACAGGCGGACAAATAGACAGACAAACAGACGAACTGAATTCATAAACACTTTTCAATTAATGGGGAAGGTTGTAAAAACGAAATTTTTTTATCTAAAAAACATTAAAATGTACATCAAATACATTTTTATATGATGGAAAATAAGAAAACTCAGAAAAATGTCGTCATTTTCAATTACAGCCATCATCTTTAATTCCTACGATTTTACGCGTTGTCTCCCCTGTTATATACATTGTATTTATATATATATATATATATATATGTAGCATTTTGCTACCGACTTTCAGATATTTAGGCGACACCAGTACACCTCGACATAAAATGTAGTAGAGCAATCAAAACCATCCATCCGTTATATTGAAAATATCGGATTGCAGTCAGGATGGCGAGTAAAGACAGGATCGAGACACATTGAGATAATTTCCCTTACGTAATGAATATAGAGAGTCATCGTCACTTGAAACTGGTTTTATTGACAAAAACATAGTAAAACGCTTCCAGTAGTTATTCCATCAACTCTCAAAAATTGATCATCACTTCACAAAACTTTAGATGTTACAAGCATAGGATCTACACATTAGAACGTTTACTCCAAGCGACGCAGGTTAATTAGACAACCAGAAAAACGTAAAATCTTTTTCTCCTTCGCCGATGTAACGATATTTGTACTCCGAAAAACAGCGCGCGGACGGTTACAGAAAGGTAAAAGACCAATGCTAGAAGAAAGGTGGGGAAGGATGGGACATAAAACAGATTACGATTCGATGGGAAAGGATGACGTCGATAATGAACTCTTTTATACGGCGTCAGAATTAAAGTGCAAATAGTGCTGGCGGACGCATGGAATTGTGGGTATAGAACGCCAAAGAATAAATGATATTAAAACATTCGAAAGAAAGAGAATTTAGTTTTAGAATAAAATGAAAAAGTAATTTAATGGGTTTTATAAGATTAGGCGAATGGATTAAGGTTTTTAGAATAATAAAAGAATACGCAACTTTAAATGCATGAAATAAAAGACAAAAGATATTAAGATATTATTAAAGATAGGTAAAAAAGGAAAAATATTAAGAATTTGGAATAGTTTTACTAAAAAAAAGAGGAGAAAATTTTTATTTTTACATATATATACATATATATATATATATATAATAGATACTAACAAATCGGTACACAGTAAAAAAAAAAAAAAAAAAAAAAAAAAAAAAAAAAAAAAAAAAACGGAGATTTTACTGGGCAATCGAGACGCAAGTAATATTTCCGTATTTTAATGGAAATCCCCCCCCCCCCATAAATTTTAGAAAAACTGAAAAATTTCTGTAATTTATGGGGGAAATTTTCCGTAAAAATATGGATAACTGGAATTTATGGGGGTAAATTTTCGTTAAAATACGAAAATAGTACTGGTGTCTCGAATGCCAGTAGAATCTCCGTTTTTTTTTTTTTTTTTTTTTTTTTTCTTATGTCTTTCCAGTGTATATTCTTATCATGATTTGCAGTTTTCGCCTTATTTTGGTCGTGTAGCACTCGGACTATTATGGATATTTGATTAGATATTAAGAAAAGGGGTTTTTTTATTTTCATCTTTCCTAGATATATTTCGTTTGATTCAAAATTCTTTTAGCGCAACCGATCAGCGTAGCGAGCGAAGGTTGCTAGTACACTCATATTTCATTAAAACAATTTTCTTGATTAAAAAAAAATGCAGTTAATTATGAAGTAATGAAAATTGTATTAGAAAATAAACTCAAAGATGGCAGTGTGACAGTTTCGCTCAGGTCTAATGGCATTATAATAAGAAAGGAAATGTTTAGCGCAAATTCTTGGGTCTTTCACGAAAGTACTATTTATGGCTTTGTTTGAATGAGAGAATCAGCGTTTTAAGATAGCAACATTATGTATAACGTGATATATAAATCCCATAAATCATTTAACTTTCTAGCGAGAATATAATCTGCTTATTTTTTTTATGGTAATTCAATGAACTGTTCTATAAAAATAAAGATCAGTTGTTCCATTTGTATAAGGATATTCGTGAAGAACTGACGTCACTATATACTGGGCCCCTTATCTTGTGTGTCTAGGTAACGCAGGCAATTGTCGACACAGTTTTGAGTAGAAGATTGCAATATAAATTTGAGCAGGTAGCGTAGGATTTGTTTAGCTAGTACCACTATAAGTTTCTTCAAGTGATCAAATAAGCTGATGTGGATGATGATTATTCGACAAATTGACACTATGAAAAGACAAATCGGTGAACCAAATCCCATGATATTTATAGTGAATTGTAATACATTGGGTCGATCGGAAAGTCGTGTCGTGTTGGGAAAATCAATTCGTACCGTAAAATTCTATCATTTAATTATTAGACCTTGATTCCGATATCTAATGTCTAATAATTACCGGGCAGAATTTTCCGGTACGAATTGATTTTAACAACACGACACGATTTTCCGATTGACTCAATACATTTTGTTTCATTTAAAGCCAGGGATGTCAAACTGTGGCTCACCGGATACGACTAAAATTTTACAGTAATCATTGCCTTATTTAATCATCGGATTTCTGCAACATAAAAAGTCGACTGTTTCTTTTAAAAATTAGTGGTATCAGATGGGCCACAGTTTGACATCTCTGACTCTCTCATTCCGGTAAGTTTTAATTATCCAAACGATTGCATGAAAGAAGCATTTTTTCTTTGAAGATAACAAGTTGTTTCATTTTACAATTCTTACTTTTTTTGGCTAAACGCGCAATATTCATTTAGACGGATTTATTATTATTATTATTATTATTATTATTAGAATTGTAAAAATTTCTTGTACAAACGATATTTTAGATAACTTTAGTCGCAGCTCGTCTTTTACTCGTTTGGCATGAAAACGATGAGCTAGATTCCTCATTTTACCGGAAGCGGGTAAAGTATCTTTTGATTATTGATAATGACATAGCTAGCTTTTAAACGGATTTTTACTTCGAAACAATCATAATGTTAATTCTTTTCTATATGTGATAGTGTCAATGACCTGTAATATTTTTATTGTAATATTAATTAATTATGCTCTACTAAATTTAAATTATCTTTTAAAATGTTTTATTTCACCCGCTTACAACATTTTTTTCTTATCTAATTAAAAGTAAAATTAAAAGCAATAAAAGATATTTCGTAAAATGAAATATAAAGATTCTAGTTAAGTTTTTTAAAGAAAATTCGAGTTGAAGTTACGTAAATCATATGTGAAATAAAAAGTAATGCTATGTTATGGGATATTATATAATACTTTTAGGAACCTTGAAAATTCAACGAAAAGGCATTGTTTTTTCACTTTTGTTCAGATGCCAAAACCAATATTTATGCCGATATATTAATATTTTTCTCTTAAAAAAAGGTGCGTGAAAACGAGTCATAGCATAAAAACAGTTCATAGTCGCGGAATTTTACTTTCTTACTGCTCTTAAGTCTGACAATAACTAAACGGAAAACTGCGAAATAAAAACAAACAGTCTATTGAAATTGTATATATCTTTGCTTCATATATATATGGTCAGAAGTGTTTCATTAGTCATTCGAAACAACTCTGTTATTTTCGTTATTTAATTCTTTAATTATGAAACATACAACAAAGAATTTTATTCGTTCATGTAAGATTTTATTTGTTACACATAAAGAAAATGGGTAGATAAGTATTTATTTTTAGCCCCCTAAAATGGCCAAAACTTTTTCTTTTTCTTTCAGAAATTTTGATTGTTTTAATACAATTTAGGATCTATATTTATTGCCTATCTGATTGTTTTTGTTTGAAAATGGTTTAATTGTGTTACATTCGTTCAGAAACTTGGAGTAATTTTGCAAATTCTAATGTATTTCAACTACATAATTTTTTCTCTACATATGGTCAGAAATGTTTCATTAGTCATTCAAAGTAGCTCTATTCTTTTTGTTATTTAATTCTTAATGATGAAACATACAACAAATAATTTTATTCGTTCATGTAAGATTTCATTTGTTACACCTAAAGAAAATGGGTAGATAAGCATTGATTTTTAGTCTCCCGAAATGGTCAAATCTTTTTCTTTCAGATATTTTGATTGTTTTAATATAATTTACGATCTATATTTATTGTCTATCTGATTGTTTTTGTTTGAAAACTGTTTAATCGTGCAATATACGTTCAGAAACTTTGAGTATCTTTGCAAATTCTAATGTATTTCAACTATATCTTCTCTTTTCTACATATGGTCACAAATGTTTCATTAGTCATTCAAAGTAGCTCTATTCTTTTCGTTATTTTATTCTTAATGATGAAACATACAACAAATAATTTTATTTGTTACACCTAAAGAAAATGGATAGTTAAGCATTGGTTTTTATAGCCCCCCCCCCCCCCCTCCGAAATGGTCGAAGCTTTTTCTTTTAGGTGTATTGATTGCTTTTATATAATTTAGAATCTATATTTATTACCTATCTGATTGTTTTCGTTTGAAAATTGTTTAATTGTGTTATATTCGTTCAGAAACTTGAAGTAATTTTGTAAATTCTAAATGTATTTCAACTAGATCCTTTTTTTTCTACATATGGTCGGAAATGTTTCATTAGTCATTCAAAGTAGCTCTATTCTTTTTGTTATTTAATTCTTAGTGATGAAACGTACAACAAATAATTTTATCGTTCATGTAAGATTTTATTTGTTACACCTAAAGAAAATGAGTAGATAAGCATTGATTTTTAATCTCCCGAAATGGTCAAACCTTTTTCTTTCAGATATTTTTATTTTTTAATGTAATTTAGAATCTACACTGTAAAAAAAAATTCCCTTAAAATACGGAAATTGTACTGGCAATCGAGACGCCAGTACTATTTCCGTATTTTAACGGATTTTTTCCTCTTAAATTTTGTGAAAAAACGGAATTTTTTCTTGAATTTACGGAAAACAATTCTGTTAAAATACGGAAATAGTACTGGTGTCTCGACTGCCAGTACAATTTCCGTATTTTAACGGAATATTTTTTACTGTGTATATTTATTGCCTATCTGATTGTTTTTGTTTGAAAATTGTTTAATTGTGTTATATACGTTCAGAAACTTTGAGTATATTTGCAAATTCTAATGTATTTCAACTATATCATCTCTTTTCTACATATGGTCAGAAATGTTTCATTAGTCATTCAAAGTAACTCTATTCTTTTCGTTATTTAATTCTTAATGATGAAACATACAACAAATAATTTTATTTGTTACATCTAAAGAAAATGGATAGTTAAGCATTGGTTTTTATAGCCCCCCGCCCCCCGAAATGGTCAACCCTTTTTCTTTTAGATATATTGATTGTTTTATATAATTTAGAATCTATATTTATTGCCTATGTGATTGGGTTTTTTTTTTTAATTGTTTAATTGTGTTATACGTTCAGAAACTTGGAGTAAATTTTGCAAATTCTAATAATTTCAACTATATCATCTTTTTTATATGATCAGAAATGTTTCATTAGTCATTCAAATTAGCTCCGTTCTTTTCGTTATTTAATTCTTAATGATGAAACATTACAACAAATAATTTTATTCGTTGGTGTAAGATTTTATTTGTTACACCTAAAGAAAATGGGTAGATAAGCATTGATTTTTAGCCCATCGAAATGGTCAAACCTTTTTCTTTCAGATATATTCATTGTTTAAATTGTTTGTGTTACGTACGCTCAGAAACTTGGAGTAATTTTGGAAATTCTAATGTATTTCAACTATATAATTTTTTTGTACATATGGTCCAAAATGTTTCATTAGTCGTTCAAAGTTCTTTTCGTTATTTAATCCTTAATGATGAAACATACAACAAATGATTTTATTCGTTCGTGTGAGATTTTATTTGTTAAACCTAAAGAAAATGGGTAGATAAGCATTGATATTTAGCCCCCCGAAATGGTCAAACCTTTTTCTTTCAGATACGAGTATTTTTATTGTTTTAATACAATTTAGGATCTATATTTATTGCGAATCTGATTGTTTTTAGTTGAAAATTGTTTAATTGTGTTATTTACGTGCAGAAATTTGGAGTAATTTTGGTAATTTTAATGTATTTCAACAATATCATTTTTTAACACTTTCCAACATAGTTGGAAAGTGTTTATGTATTCGGTTTGTCTGGCCGCCTATCTGCCTGTCCGTGCTCTGATTCGCGTAAATATAGTCAGATTTCCATGAAATTGATCTATGTTATTGGGGTTTACAATGGCATGTTCGATATTGAAAATGAAGTGAGTCGCATTTTCGGTTCATTTACAGGGCGACTCAAAAGAATTGCGTTACATTACGGTAGGAAAAATCGTTTGCCATGTATTTTAATGATATTACAGTATTTTAAAAATATTGAAATTGGTATACATCACTGAAGTGTACTACAAAGTTTTTATTATAGAATATAGTGTCCATAGAACTTATCGTTCATTTACAGGGACACACCAAAGAAATTGGCTATAGAACAAAATGTGCAATAATTGAACTATTGAAGCCTACGAACAATATTTACTGGGAGTGCGTTTTCAGTTGTGGTATGCATTTTTAAATTTAACTATTTTTAAAGTATTACTTGGTGTGTATTAATTGTGTAGATTATTTACAGGGTTGAAGGAAAATTCTCAACAACATCTGTTTATTGGTGGAAATTTTCAACTGTGCTATGCATTTAACTGAACTAATTTTTGGCATATCATGTAGTATGCATGCATATCTGTAGATCATCTACAGGGCTGCACAAAAAAATCGTATATTTTAACGACTATTCATGGCAATAGCAGAAATCTGGTTTTTAAATGCGTTTTGCGTTTTCCAAATTGTTTATTTAGATGTCATCTTTCACCTTCGTAAACTGTGAGGGTTTTTTTTATAGGGTACTTGTTAGTTAATCCGTCGACCAAATTACTGTCGCCAAATTGTAAGATTAAATGCCAATAATGGTTGATCGTAAATGTCACATTCACTTGACAACACGTGTTTACGTCATCAAATGATTTTTATTTCGACGTTTTATTTGTATTTTTATTAATGTTATACTAATTTACTTGTTTTTTCGTTATTTAAAATAAAAATTATGTCAGTTTGTGTATATTGGCGAGTGGTTTGGCGATTTATATAATTTGGCGAAATTGGCCGACGGGATAACTAACAAGTACCTTTTATAGTATTCTGAAAGTGTTGCAAAGTGTTTCATAATCTATGCTGCACGCACGAGTTTTCGTTCTTGTTTCTACATGAAATATAACACCATCGTAGCATTTACATAACTTTCAATTTATTTTCTCATATAGAGCAATGAGTAAATTTGAATTCTTCGCGGTCGTCCGATGTATTAAATTCAACTCTATCAAGCCCGCTGGTCGTGTGTTTAACTTAACGAAAATCGCTTTTAAAATTTTCCGGTGGAGGGAAGGTCCGATTCCGTCTGTTCCGCGAGCAATCATAAAAATACATTATAATTTTTATATAATTGAAATACATTACAATTTTTACATTGCGAATACATATATTACAATCCTATATTTATGATCACGTATAACACATTTAAACAATTTCCAAACAAAAACAATCAGACAGGCTGGAAATAGGAACCCTAAATTATATAAAATAATCAAAATATCCTTAAAAAAGAGAGATTTTTTTTTATCCCATCGGCGATCGAAAATGAAAATCAATGTTTATCAGCAAATATCCTTAGTTGTAGATTTTTGATGGCTGATTTCATTAACCCCTTGCGTTCTGGCGCTGTTACTAGTGTATGTCACTAGCCACCAGTGTTGCCGCATCTGACAGATGTTTTCTTTTAGAAACTTTGAATTCACACCACAAAAGTTTAATTGGTAATTTTCTTTTATTTTATTCATGGAAAATCAATCTTTTCGTTCTTAATTTTTCTTTATGTAGTAGTTTTTTAACTACAGCTAGACCATTTTTTAATAGTTTTTAGGATCTTTATCAATTTCTTACTCATCTTATATCTCAACTTAATTTTTAACTTTAATACTTTTCTATACTTTTATTTATTTTTCTTTGCATTTCTTATTTTTTTCCCTTAAGTAGTTCTAAACTACAGTTTAACTTATCCCAAAACATAAGATATTTCATTTTCTAGACTGAGTGTTAAGCTAATATCAGCTAGGAAACCCCTCAGTGCTACTCGCCTATTCAGCACCAATCATCTTGTAAAGCAAAATTAAGAGTTAAAACTTTCCGGTGAGAATTCGGAATGTCTAATTAAAAAAATCAGCCAGATATTATGACGTCATTGTCGGAAATGATTAAATAACATGATATACAGCCGTGGAAAAAAAAAGTAAACACCCCCTACTAACTCCTCAACAAATTATCGTAGAAGAACGTTATTGGTACCGAACGATTGGAAATAAAGTCTACTTTTAAATAATATAGATAAAATTTGCTTAGGGGGCCATCTACATATTAAAACGAACCGTAACTTTGTTTTTTTCAATAGCAGTACGCAATTCTGACAGCATAAATGAACTCTACACCCTTCAATTAGCGTAAAAACAAATTTTTATGCAATTCGTACCATAAGTTTCTGAGAAATTAATTATTTTAAAACGAGCGTATTTTAAGGGTATCCAAATTGAAGTTCGGAACTCGATTGTTAACCGAGAGAGCCCTCATCTTGATCAAGGCACCTTAAGAAGTCAATGAAGCCTGCTAGATTACACAACACCAAAAGAAATTTCAAAATATCTAGTCACTCCTATTATAGACGGCCCCTTAAACCATAATTTTGCCGTTTTTTAAGCATAATTTGAAAACTACTTGGAAGAAAAATGTGAAATTTTGGATTTCCATAAAGCAGGACTTAATAAATCTAATTACATCAAAAAAATTGTATGTTGCAATTCATAATTTTGTCGAGTATTAATTTCATAAATCATAATTCATATCATAAAGTTATAAAAATTGCAATTTCAGCGTATTTATGTTTGGGTATATTAGTATTATTGCTACACAAAAAATTAGTACATTAGGAGCATAATTTCTGGAGATATAAATAAAAATATGAAAATGTAATTTAACATTAGAAGCACTAAATTTTGAATGTTTATAATTCAAAAACTTATCATTCAAATGACTTGAAATTTGGTGTCTAGGCATAGTTTGAACCGAAGATTTGAAATATCTCGTTAAAATTGGGTATTGTCATTGAAAAAAATGAAGTTTGGATTTGTTTTAATATGTAGATGGCCCCCTAAGCAAATTTTATATACATCATTTAAATGTAGACTTTATTTCCAATTGCTCAGTACCAGTAACTTTCATCTACGATAATTTGTTGAAGAGTTAGTAGGGGGTGTTTACTTTTTTTTTTCCACGACTGTACGTCACAGAGCGCAAGAGGTTAATGATGAAATTTAATACAGTAGCTGATCTATAATAGGGTTTCATCAGAAACTTTAATTTCGATTTTTTTTTTCTTTTTAAGGCTTCATACCCAAACGATACATATTTTCCTTTGTTGGATTTTTAGCTTCAACAGTGGCTATTTCTTTAAATACGAATCTCAGTTTAGCCATAGTGTCTATGGTAGACAGGTCTAACGAATCTGTGGTTCACGTGAAATCCTCCAACGAGTGTCTACCGGACGGCATATCTCCATTTGAATTGGTGGACGAAAAGGTAAGCAAATTCTGTTACATATCTTATTGAAATGAAATGTTAAGTTCTCCATTATTTGCCGTAGTAAAATGTTTTCTATCAGCAATCCAAAAATATAATCGGTACTATTTAACCGAACTGATACAGTAGACTCCCTCAAATCATCAATTCTAAAATTAACAAACGCCTAAAATCCGCACATCATCGCAGATGTCAACAATGAAACTTTCAGTTCAGATACAGGGTAAAAATTACATATTTTTTAAGTTTTATATGATTTTCCATAAGTATTTTAATATGTAACTCTCAATAATATAACTGAAATCGTGGTTTTTCATGAAGGAAGTATAAATTTATTTCAGAAAAAAATCAAGAAATTGCTGATATCATTGGTAATCATAATCTTTTTACCAGATATATTTATGTCTTAATCAAGCTTTTTTGGTTATTAAGACTGACTAAATCTCAAATAAAGCTTCCTTATTTGATGATTTTGATGTGAATTAATAGGGTACCTTTACGAGGAAATTTTCATTGAATAATTCAGGGAAAATGTATCTTATCTTTATTATGCATATTTAATTATACATTATTAATTATTTACATGAGCTTTGCATTTAATAATTCAATCATTTGTAAAAATATCTTTTTATCATTTTAGTTTATTTACTTAATTATTTTAGTACTGTACTATATTGCAAGCATTCATTATAATTTTGATTTCATTTATTACATTCAAATTACTGTTTAAAAAATGTAAATAAAACAGTGACCAGAAATCCGCAAAATTGTAAAATCCGTAAAACCCCTGGTTGCAAGCTGTGTAGATTTGAGGGAGTCTACTATATTGGATAGAGAAAAATTTTCTTTCACATTCCAACGTTGTTGAAAAGTGTTTATGAATTCGGTTTGTATGCCCGTCCGTGCTGTAACTCGCGTAATTATAGTCGGATCGCCATGTAATTTACATATGTTATTGGGGTTTACTATGGCATGTTCTGTATTGAAAATGAAACGTCATAGGAGGGGTTAAATAAAAGTTTGAAAATTAATCCCCCCGTGGGTTCACTCTCGCGCACCCGGAATTCACTCACCTCTCTCTTTGAAATTTTTCCCTCTCGGGGGCACGAGAGTGAACCCACGGTAGGAGCAATATTAAAACTTTTACCGAGCCCCTCCTGTGACATATAATCAGACAGCCCTTTGACCACTCTTTCATATTATGAATCCTTCTACCCCCGGAGTTGAATTTCGGAGTGGGGTTGGGGAGGGGGGAGGTGAACAAATTATTAAAACCGTAGCGATTTCTACAATAAATATAATTTTAGATATGGTTTTTTGATGGAACCCTCCGGTAAATGTTATTTATTATAAAAATTTAAAAGTGGGAACTGTGTGAATTCCGAGTGCATTCCGGGGCGAAAGAGTGAACCCAATGGGTGCGGGGGGGGGGGGGCAATTTTCAAGCTTTTTTTGGACCCGTCATGTCATATATCATCGGGAGGCCCTCGGACCACTCTTTCATATAATGAACATTTCTTCCCCCTTCCCCAATTTGGCCTGCACGGGGGGATACTTTTCGAACCTTTTTGAAATCGTAGCGTTTTTATCATTTTAGACTGGATATTTGTACGGAGCCCTCCGATAAATAATATTTATAATATATGAAATTTCAATAAGGGGGGGGGTGTATTCCGGGGGGCTCGGTAGTTGCCTCCCGTGGGACATTTTCCAACTTTTGCCGACACCCTTCATCTGATATACCAATGGAAAGCCCTATGATTCATATTAAGCTCCTATTGTGCGCCTCCACCCTTGCACCCCCGAGGTGCACTTTTCTAAATTTAGCCGAAACCCCTCATTTGACATATCGTTGGAAAGGCCTGTGACCACTTATTGATGTTATCCCCGGGGTCACTTTTCTATATTTTGCCGAAACCTGTCATGTGACAATCGTTGTAAGGTTTGTGATCACTTATTCATGTTATGCACCTCCGGTGTTCCCCCGACCACTTTGCCCCTCCCCCCCCCCCGCGGGGCACTTTTCTAAATTTAGCCGAGACTCCTCATGTAGCATAACGTTGGAAAGGCCTGTGACCACATATTGATGTTATACATCTCCGGTGTCCCTTCCTCCACTTTGCCCCTCCCTTCCCCCGAGGGCACTTTTCTAAATTTTGCCGACATCTCTCATGTGACATATCGTTGTAAGACCTATGACCACTTTTTGATGTTATGCACCTCCCGTGCCCCTCCCTCCACTTTGCCCCCCGCGGCACTTTTCTAAATTTAGCCGAGACCCCTCACATGACATTTTCTAAATTGTATCCGACACCCATCATGTGATATATCGTTGGAAAGCTCTCTGACCACTTATTTGTATTATGCACCTCCTGTGCCACTCACCCCCCTTTGACCCACCCGGGGATCCGGTCCGAGGTTCGTTCGGTTCGAGATTGTTTTTGTACAAGATTTTGCAATACATGCACAGCACGCCTGTTGTAGAGTGCCGTAAGTAGCGGGGACCCGGTTCGAGGTTTTTTCGGTTCGAGATTTCATATTACAAGATTACGTATAAATTAGATGCCTCGATTAAAAGAGGGGTCCTCTAGAGGGCGAAGCCAGCTAGTCAGTGGCGGCGCTAGACGAAACGTGGACGTCGGCGACATCAGCTTTGCGAGGCCTCTTTCATTTTCCAGTCAGGAAAAAAATGTTAAATAAGCTGAATTATACACTAATAATAATTATATACTAATTTTATGAGTGTATTATACAAGTATTATTGCTAATCAAATAATAAAAAAAATTACATGAACAAACACAAATTAAAATAGACGAACTTTTCAGGTTTTCGCCACACTGAATTTTTTTAAGAGTACGTCATAGTTAATACCAGCCGCTATTTCAGCTTCAATTGATAGTACTGATAACGCAGATAGCCTTTTTTGGCTCGTCGTGCTTCTCAAGTAGGTCTTAATCAATTTTAACTTTGAGAAGCTTCTCTCAGTTGAAGCTATACTGACTGGAACTGGGAGCATGATTCTGATCGTTATGTAAGCATTTGGGTATACTTCTTCCAAATTATTTTCCAAAATGTACTGAGTAAGTTGTTTTACGTCGTTGATGGTCCAGTAAATTAGATTTTAAAAGCTGGAGTTCCTCATAAAGTTCGAAAGGCTGTATGTAAGGCTGTATGAAAGTATTTTTTTCCTTCCCGAAGTATTGTACCTAAATCATTACAATGCTTGAGAAGATCCTCCTTGGATAACGATTTCAAATAATTGATATCGTAAATAAAACCAAATCGTTCAAAATATTCGTTGAGCGCTTTGAATCGACATTCGGTATCGATTATTATAGCATCTATGCATCTGTCATTGTGTTAAAAAAGTTAACTCTGTATTGCATTTCAACAGATTGTATAGCTTCATCAATCTGTTCATAACCGAACATTCGTTTTTTCTTTGCTATTCTTTTTTCTTTAAATTGAGACTAGGAACTACTTTTTTCTACAAACGATCGAGCTTCTGCAACGCTTGTTCCAAATCCTGTTTCACGGAATTCTTGAATCCTATCACGAAATGAACGTAAAGTATCAATAGCGACTTTCAAATTCAATTGAACCGATTGCCATAGTTTACTTATATTATTCACACTTAGTAAAATCTCGTACCACACGTGTATTGCAAAATTAAAATCAATAGTTAACATTTCGTTCAAGACTGCTTCACAATCGCTAAGTCTTTCGGAATCATCAGTTTTAAATTTCCGGTCATTCACGCATTCGATGACATCATCAAATTGCAAAAATAACGCTTTTACTGCTCCGATTCTACTTTCTCATTGTGTTTCAGACAGAGATTTTAATGTCATTTTAGCTTAGTTTTTATAAAATCCCAACGCTTGATTGACTTTGTAAAGAGCACATAAATTTTATTGATGAAGTCGTAAAATGTTTTGGCTGTTGTAGAAGAGAGAGAGTTAGCAGTATCTATTAAAAGCAATGTTGAGAAAGAGTTAGCTGTATCTATTAAAAGCAAATTCTAACAATGGCATCCGTATGGCGTGAAGGTATCTATTAAAAGCAAATTCTAACAATGGCATCCGTATGGCGTGAAGAATGCTCGTGGATTAATATTATTCTTGTTCTGACACCTTTATTAATGCCGACCATATTGGCGCCGTTATCATATCCCTGTCCTCGACAGTTTTTTTACTGATGGATCGAGGATGACAACGGGTGTTTCGGCTGCTTTTACTGTTTCTCTGAAGAACAACACAATCTTTGAACAAAGAATTAAGCTTAATAATTTCAATACAATCTATCAGGCAGAACTGGTCGCAATTCAAGAGGCAGTTGACTGGTGTCGCTCGGCACCTTACAATAGTTTTCATCTGTATACGGACAGTCTGTCTTCTTACAGTTCACTACATCGTCTTTTCCCCACAGATGATATTTTGCATAATATTTTCACTAATCTTCGGTTGCTCCAGAATAAAATTATTCATGTAGGCTGGGTGAAAGCTCATGTCGGTATAGGTGGTAATGAGAGAGCTGATGAACTGGCTAAATCGGTGATTGTGGAAAATAAATATGACAAAGAAATAGACCTACCTGTTCCTTTAAGCCTTGTTAAGAAGTTCTTGAAAGATAAATTAAAACAGGATTGGCAGACCTATTGGGATCAAAGCACCAAAGGCAGAGACACTTATAGGATAATTAGAAAAGTAGATCAGGATTTTTTGTGTATTTCTCAGGTAAGTCTTTACTTCTTGACCGTACATGGGTCCTTTCCCATTTTCCTTTACAAGATTGGAAAAAGAGACAATGATAGGTGTACCTGTGGTAGACAAGGTGATGTTAAACACTACTTATTTGATAGTTGTGACTTAGTACCTGGAAGGTTTGACTTTATAAGAAATCGCACTTTGGAGTGGAATATCCAAACTGTTTTGTTATCCAGCTCTAATCAAGTAAAGTTACGTGCAATTTACAATATTTTGAATAAGCACTATTCATTTATTCGGTACGTCTTCTGAGTTTCTATAACTTTGTTATTGTAACTATGTGAGTGTCTATTTACTACTTAAGAGCAACATTTTGGGACATTTTGGATCAGACATCCAAATTGTGTTGTGATTTTATAGACTATTGATTAATTATTTTAATGACTATTGATAAACTATTTTAATGACATTTTTAAAGACATTTTCATTTGACTGTTTTATTTTTGCCATCTAAGCAGTGGTTTGAAATACAGGACATTATAAGACCTCTTAGTTTCTTCTTTAAAAGTGATTGATATTTATTGCAGTTTGAACTTATGCTCAGTCATTAAAACATCAATATTTGGAATGTTTTTTCAGTTGAAGTGATTGGTTTTCACTTTGAATTATATGTTATAACATAACTAGTATTATTGGGACTTCTGATATTCTTTTGTGGACTTTTCGTTAATAAATGTAGAACAGTTCAGTTAATATTTGTGCTGCAATTTGTGTATTAATTTGGCGTCAGTCACTTTGACTGACTTTTGCACTGTTATTTCCAGTGGTGCAGCCTTGACTGTAGGCTCGTCTGTAATATCGTTTGTTGTTATTTGTTTTTTTTTTTACATGATATTGTACTTGTTTATATATATTTTTCATTTTCAGGCGCAGTGGCGTCTTAGTTTATTGTTCTTAATATAATATAATTGCCGTCTGTGTTCTGGGCCTTTTGCCTTGACTGGGCCTTCGTGGATGGTAGAGGGGACTTTTCCTCCGGGGCATTCAGCCTATGCCAAATTTGGTGGGCGCCCCGGTTGGGTGATCCTTGTCCTCGACAGTTTTGGATATCTAGACTATTTTTTCTAGTTCCTTTAAAATTACATTTGTTAAGTACTCTCCCGTTGTTTCTGTGGCAATAAACCCAGCAAAATGTTCCTCTATAGCTCCAGTTGAGGAACTGCAAAATCTTAATGTTATTGAGATGTATAACCTTACGTAAAACCTATCCAATAAAAAAAAAAATCATCAAAATCGATTGATTATGTTTATAGCAAATGAAATGGCGATTCATAAGTATGAAAATATAAATTAATTTCAAATCACAAACCTAAAATTACGACAATAAGTCGGATGTGCCACCCCAAAACTTCCTTCTATCTCATACATGTTAATACTTACTTTCTTCTATCTCATACATGTTAATACTTCAGAATTCTCTAGCACCGTTCCAAAATTAAATGCCAATCTTTGCCCATCATGAGGATTCTAAAGATATGGAATTCCGTGCATTAGTTCTTGAGATATGACTATCGGTATAATCTTGTAAATCATGCAAAATGCAGCATAGCAACGCCACTTATTGGGGGATTTACACCAAAACCTAATCAGCAACAACTTCTGTCAACGTCTAACTGAATCTGAAGATTGATGAAAATCCGTGCATTAGTTTTTGAAATAGAGCTATTGCGGAAATCAGGAAAATGCAGTATAGCAGCGCCATCTATTAGGTGATATACACCGAAAACATTATATAATCAAGGTCTAACTGAATCTAAAGTTTTATTAAATTTCATGTATTAGTTCTTGAGATAGAGCGCCCATAGAATTTTTGTCACATAGAGACAGACAGACTCACAGACAGACATTTTTTAAAAATCAGCAAATCGTGTTCAGGATCTTCTAATACGTGAAAATCCATCGAATACCGGAAGTCGAAATTTTTCACGAATTCAATACTTTCTCCTAAGAAAGAAATAACGTTTTACACACAAATAAATATGCTAAGAAATGTATTTGGATGCTGCCGTACCTTACAAATATGAAATAAATCACAATACTATGACAAATGTATAAAAATATACATTCTTTAAAATAAACAAATAATCAATTTTTCACTTAATAATTAAAAAAAACGTAGCCAGAAGCTCTGCGCATGCGAGTCTCCGAGTTTTGTGACAGCGGATTGAATGACGCAGAAAGAATAAACGATTCGCGGATTCCCCGAGTATCGCTCGCGGAATCGCCTAACTTTCATAATGTTGTCAGACGACTCTAGATAAATACTACTACACTCGTAAGGAACTAAATACGTATAACTAAATAACTAAATTTTTAATAACTTGAAAAACTTTTTTGCGAGGCTCCCACAGGCGCGAGGCTGTCGGTGGTGGCCGACGTTGCCGACGCCTAACGCCGCCACTGCAGCTAGTCTTTATTAACGCTGTCTCATTCCCGTTCAATCGGAGACGATTCTTGATAAGATCGAATCGGGCATCGCATGAAAATAATCGGAAAACTGGAGTCATCGAGCAAAATTTTACACAATCGATGGAGTCATCGAGCAAAATTTTACACAATCGAAAAATATCGAGATGTCCGTACAATCAAGAAAATCGATAAAAACATTTCGTTATCGCCTATAACTAGTATGTAGTACACATACAAATGTATAGTTTATGTACAGGGCTGAAAAAAAATCGCTTTTATTTCGACTATTGATAGAAATTTCAGAAATTGCCTTTTCAAGAGTGTTATAAGTTTTCCAAATACAAACGTCAAGTCTTCTTACAATATTCTGAGTACGGTGGAAATTGTTTCATAATCTAAACTGAAGGCATGATTTTTTGTTCTTGTTTAATACTTGTACATGTAACTTCTTTAAGTAAAACTAAATTATTTTAAATAAAGATACAATCTTGCTTAACGGTACACAAAACACGAACTTTAATAAGCTAAAAGTTAAATTCTGCGTTTCGGGCTGTACAGGAAATCTTTATCTCTGAGCTTTTTAGCCATTTAACCATCATATTTTTCCTGAAGACGGCTGTGGAAACAGCCCGAAACGTAGAATTTAACTTTTAGCTTATTAAAGTTCGTGTTTTGTGTACCATTAAGCAAGATTGTGTTTTTATTTAAAATAATTTATGGTGCAATTGTCCAGTATCTGTTATTTAAATTATTTTAATTCATATTTTTCCCTCGTCTCTTTAGCAAATGGGACGGGTTGGAGAATTTCACTGGAGTCCCGAAACAGAAGGTTTGGCTTTAGGAGCTGTTTACTATGGCCAATTAGTGGGTTTTTTACCTGGAGGTCGATTAGCTGAACTCTATGGTGGAAAAAGAACACTTATAGCATTCCTTTTTTTAGCATCCGTATTCACAACTTTAGTTCCAGTTGCAGCAAGGCTTTCTGTATATTCTTTTATTGTATGCAGATTTCTTATTGGAGTTGGAACGGTAATTATCTTTCCTTTCACGTTTTAAAATGTGTTACAGTTTCTATCTGTTAATTTATAATACGTACCGATGTAGTGTACTTAAAAGTCTTCGACACTCTACATTTTTTTATATTTGTACTCCCACAGGGCTGCCAGTGGCGACTATTTTTTAATTCTATCTCGCACAACTTTCTCAAAACAAAAATCTTTTACATACACTTTGACAACATGTGAGAGAGAAATACGCTACAAAAGTATTTTTTTAAATACTGGTTGGAATAAAATATAAAAATAGTCGCCAGTAGCAGCCCTGCACAATCATACATTCAGGTATATACCGGCAGTGTTGCCAGATTGGGGATTTTTTTGTCCCCAGATTGTTGATTGCCACCGATTCTTGAAATAGAAATATTCGATCTATTTACAAAGATTAAAAATTTTGAAAAATAAGAGAATTATACTATTTTTAAAAAGTGGTTACAGTCAAATAATCTGAATTAAAAAAGTCTCCAATCTGGCAACACTAAGACCGAGAGCCGGCAGCACAGACATATGGTTCGTACTGATACCGCTATTTCTCCAGGATAACTACCAGTATATTTCTATAGAAATATAAATCTAGGTTAAACGCACAAAATTTCTCCTTCTTTTAAGAAGAGATTTTCTATAAGATAATACTGGTGCTGAAAAATTTTCTGGTCTGCAAAATTCAAGGAGGCGTACGAACCATGAGACAACCACCTCATCGAGTTGGAAGCTGAAATTCCAGAATTAGCTAAACCCCGATTCCCATATTAAAACGCAA
Organism: Maratus speciosus; assembly: GCA_963932465.1. Taxonomy (NCBI): domain Eukaryota; kingdom Metazoa; phylum Arthropoda; class Arachnida; order Araneae; family Salticidae; genus Maratus; species Maratus speciosus. The sequence goes on along the minus strand of OZ010794.1, from coordinate 255,992,276 downwards.
TCGGTTTCCCAAGACATACCTTGGTGAAAAACACCTAAAAACCCGATTTTACCGGTTGACTCGTAGTATACTATTGTGTTTTCCTGCTACCAGTCCGCCATGCTTTCATACCTTTGGGTGCAGGAAAACACGAATGGTAAAACTACGAGTCGACCGCTAAAATTGGGTTTTTAGGTGTTTTCCACCAAGATCTGACTTGGCAGACCGATTGCGTTTTAATATGGGAATCGATTTTTAGCTAATTCTGGGATTTCAGCCTCTAACTCGATGAGGTGGTTGTCTGTGCTGTCGGCTACCGGTCTAGTAATTTTATCAATCACACAAGAAATGCTATTATGATAATACTAAAATGGTTAATTAGTAAAATCATTTATTTACCCAATAAAAATTACCTAAAAGTTACTAATTAATAAAATTATGTAAAAGCTTGCCGATGGTGTCTTTCACCAAATACTTCATTTCGGTGAAAAAATAACGGATAATGAAACAGAAAGTTCTTTTCACAAAATAGATTTTCGTGATTTTTAACTGTTTCCATTACAGTTGAAAAGTGTTTGTGAATCGGTTCGTTTGTCCGCTCGTCTGTCCGCGCTTTAACTTTCATAAATATACTTCGAATTCTACGTTATTGATATCTGTTATTAAAATTTGTCATGCCATGTTCCCTATTGAATACGAAGTATGCGGCCATTAATAGTTCATTTACAGAGATACTCAAAAGAATTCCATTAGATTGTGGCATATAGGGACATATCGTTTGCAGCGTATTTTAATTATGATACACTATTTCAAACATATTGATATTTATTTATGAGGTACAGTAAAGCACACTTTCTCTAGAATATGAAGTGCAAATCATTTATCATTCATTTAGGATCACACAAAAGAATTCAATTACATTACGGTTTACAGGGAAAAATCGTTTGCAGTGTATTTTAATGAAGTTACACTATTTCAAAAGCACAGTGGCGTAAAGGTCCGCTCGTCTGACTGCCACGTTGCAGGTCGAGAGTTCGACTCTGCGCTGGACAAGGTTCACTCAGCCTTTCATCCTTTAGGGGTCGATAAAATTACCAAGCTAGCTTGGGAACTAAACACCGAAGGTCCAGCGTTAGGCTGACCACTTGACCGAGACATATGCTGTACAGCACCTCGGTCCCAGGGATGGGCACTGTAGACTCTGATCCTTCAAGGATCGTATAGCCACAGGTTAATTTTTTTTACACTATTTCAAATATAATGAAATTTATATACATTACAGAGGAGCTTTTCAGAAACTGTTATAGTCGTTGTCAAAAGTGCACTGCAGACGATAGAGAGATTTCGAAGGAATATAAAGTGTTTTCTTCCGATGTATGTAAGAATCTTTTGTTTATGAGCCCATTCACCGAATTTTATTGACATATCTTGTCATAAGATTTCACAGATTTAAGTGTTCTGTTATAGCGCCTAGAATATATAGTGTGGAAATCTGCTATCCCTGTAATACTTAAAAATGTGCTAAAATATTGTATCCCTTAAATGCACAATGATACTGCTGCAATATGCAGATCGCAGCGACATCTGCAGGATATTTTCTACAACTGCAAGAAATTGCTAGTCTATACAATGTAATACTAGTAATACGAAAATCCCGCAGATGTCGCTGCGATCGACGCTTGAAATTTTAGCAGTATCGTCGCACATTTAAGGGATACAAATTTTTAGCACTGTTTGGATAGCATATTTCCACACTAGGTATTCTAGGCGCTGTAGTTCTGGGTCTCTTAAAAGACTAGGTAGTTAATCCTTCAAACAATGATCCTATAAATTTCTGATGAGGATTTTTGCTGGTTTGTATGCTTAAACCTTTCAGGGGCGTCGTCTGCAGCCTGCAAACGCTTCATTTTAATGCCCAAAATGACAAATGGCACCAATAATTTTTTAGTGCAATTTCGATCTCATAATATACGTGAGAAAAAGCTTTTGATTATTTTCAAATAAATTCATTCATAAATTGCGGTGTCAATTAATTATTCCAACATTTTTGGAGCAGAAATCCCTTGCCTCTCAAAGGGTTAAAGAATTCTACCATATTAAACTAATGTATTTATTAATTTCTCGTAACAAATGTGCTCTGTTAATAATTATATTTGTTAACACATTTGTTATTTAATCAATGTTTAAAAAAAGTCTTTTATATTTTCCTTTACTTAACAGGCGCCAGTCATCCCTGTACTGTTCTACCTGATATCCCGCTGGGTACCAGATTCTGAACGCAGCTTCAACGCGTCTTTCATTTTAGCAGGTTACGGAGTTGGATCATTTCTGTCCTTTCTGACAGCTGGAGTCCTTTGTGCGTCTAATTTCTTAGGAGGATGGCCATCCGTCTTCTATATTGGAGGTAGTTACGAATTTCTAATTAGTATGACCTATTTATTCACTAGTTTTGCTCCATTGTCAACTATTATTCGAATATCACTAGACCTAACTGCTCACGTGTTAAGGGAGGGGGGGGGGGTCTACTCCTTTGGTTTAATATTCGCGTGATTATTATGGACAATGAAATCAAATATCCTCTTAGAAACAGGGGCCTCGCTAAGGGGGGGAACGGGGGGAGCCTCTTCCCCCCAAAAGACATTCGCAAATGTTATTACACTTGGTAAATTTACAAACTTAGTTTGCAAATTTGTTTAAAAGTTTAATAAAAACTATAATATATTTTCTATTTCTGATAGACTTGGCAAAAATTACAAAACTAATTGGAAATATTATTAAACTTTTAACATATAAGAACTATATGTATTACATTTTCTAACTGTGGTAAGTTGGCAAAATTATAAAACGAGTTGGCAAATACTGAAATTTGACTTGACAATTTAAGGTTCTCTCCCCCACCAATAAAAAGTCTTAGCGATGACTCTGCTTAGAAAAGCGTCATAATAACAAGAATATCGTAAAAAGGAAGTTCAAGTATTTTTCATGCAGTTAGTTGATGATAATTGCGGATAAATATTATTTAAGACGCTTAAGAATTAATAAGAATTAATAATTCTTAATAATTAATAATTATTATTAATAAAATAATAATTACAGTGGAACTTCCCTTTAAAGAAGTCTCTATTTAACCAAGTTTTCTACTTAACGGAATTTTCTGCTGAACTTTGACTTTGAGCATCATTAACATGTAAATTAATCTCCATATTATGAAAAGTATATGCTATGTAAAGAAGTTTATTCCACTTAACACAACTGAACCACTTAAGACAACTGAATGTTCTAGTGACGATGAGACACTGCAAAATGTAATAAAATGTAGTGAAGAAACTACAGCGAGCGATGAAGATGATAATGAAGAAGAAAATGAAAGACCTTCAAAAGAAGAAATGCTAAAAGCCTTCGATACAATAAGACGGGGATTCCAGTTTAACGAAAATGTTATAGATGAATTGTTTGGATACTTACAAAAGTGCGAAAATTTTTATGAACACTGTATTTTTTATAAGAAACCTGTGCAAAGTAATATTACAGACTTTTTTAAAGTTAAGGATTCAGGATTCAGAATACTGAGAAAAAAGAGAAAAGGTACGCTACGCTTCAGTTTTTGTTTACCTCTCTTTATTATGTGTTTTTTAGGCATTATTTTAATTAAATTTTTCTCATATTTCTACATTGCATAAAAAATGAATTACTGCCCGATTTAAAATACATTCTTCCAATATTTCAATTTTATGCTTGTGTATTTTATTATACAAATTTCATGAACTTAAGTTGATTTCTATTTAACGAATTTTCTTCATAATGAAGTGTTTAAGTGTAACGACGAGACTTCGTTAAATGGAAGTTTCATTGTATTTATTTCATTTTCAACCTTTATTCCGCAAAAAAATTATATTTACTCATACTTTGATTTTAGGAATGATTGTATAGTTTTTTCTTTATTATTATTATTATTATTATCAGGTTGTAACGAAAGTTTCCCGCCACAACTAATATCGTCTTTTCAAACAGTTCGAGTTGATGTGTTTGCTCATATTTTGTCAAACGATTTTTGCCATTTGAAAGAAAGAAACTTGCTTTATAACACTAAGTTGTGAAATTTATAAAAAATATCGTTATGGCCGGCCTACTGATGTTGATAACGTCCGCCTGCGAGAACTTGTGGAAGAATATCAGTATTCGACCGCTCAAGAGCTACCTAAGGAGTTAGACGTTAGTGCCATGTCCATAATAGTCGCGCTATGCATTGCATAAACTTGGCGTACAAGTTCAATCGCTGGGTGCCGCATGAGCTGACTCAAGCAGATAAGGGCAGATGTGTTCAGGCCTGCACTAATCTTCTCGAATATCAACGCAAGGACAAAATTCTGGACCGGATCGTCACTTGTGGCGAAAAGTGGATTTACTTCAACAATATAAGCCGAAAAGGGGATTGGTCTGCGCCCGGTGAGCCCGTCGGCAGTATCGCAAAGTGCAATTTGACTAACAAAAAGATAATGATTTGTATCTGGTGAGATTGCCGTTGTATTATCCTCAAAGAGTATCTGGAAAAAGGTAAAACAATGAACAGTAAGATATACAGCAAGATGTTAATCCGTGTTGACGCTGATATCAAGTCAAAACGTCAAAATGAGTTCCGGCGCAAGAAGGTAATGTTTCATCAAGATAATGCTAGATCACATGTGTCTGCATTCACCGTCTAGGCTGTGTATGGACTCGAATGAGATCTTTTGCCACACCCACCATACAACCCCAACATCGCTTCTTCGGACTTCTACCTGTTTTTACACCTGCAGCTACATCTTGCTGGTGCTATCTTTAATTCTGCACAGGACGTCCGAAATGAGATTCATCTGTTTTTGGACTCGCGGCCCCCAAGTTTCTGGGCCGAAGGCTTTGAAAAACTACCAAAACGTTGGCCGAAAATCATAGATTCCGGGGGTGATCTACCACCCGAATTCCGGTGATCCGGTGGATCCGCACTAAAGGAACTGCTTTCGTGTTTTTTTTTCTATTTTATTAAGAACTTTTTTAAGAACTTTTTTTGCAAAATTTCGTTACAACCTGATATTAACACTTTCCAACAAAGTTAAAAAGTGTTTATGACTTCGGTAAGTCTGTGCGTCTGTCCGCGCTCTAACTCTCATAAATATACTCGGACCGTTCTGAAATTTTTGGATGTTAGTGACCTCTACTATAGCACGTTCCCTATTTCAAATGAAGTTTGTAGCATGTTTAAGTTCATTTACAGAGACAGTCAAAAGTTTTTTCTTACATTACGGCCAATGAAAAAAAATCGTTTAAAATGATTTTTAATGGTGTTACACTCTTTTATAGTAAGATTGATATGCATTTATGAAGTCTACTAAAATGTGCATTGTGTAGAATATGCGGTGCAAAGACTAGTTATTATTCATTTACAGGGCCACACAAAAGTATTCCGTTACATAGAGGTATGGGGGGGGGGGATTTTTTGTGGCGTATTTGAATTATGTTAAAAAATTTCATATATAATGAAATTGATATACGTCTCTGAGCATTAGTATAAGTTATTTAATGTATAATACGAAGTGCATAGCATTTACAGGGACACACAAAAGATTTCAGATACTATATTATATCCAAATTACTGTAAATTAGCAATGATAGCTCGAAATGCCTTTTTAATTATGATATGGGCTTTTGAGTTTCACTATATTTATGCATAATATATAGTGTGTATAAATGGTATAGTTCATGTACAGAGCTACAGAAAAGAATTCGTAAGGGTTACTGAGTATGAGAGTAAATTGCTTAAAGATGGGTTTTAAATGAGTTGTGTATTTTTACGCTGAACTGCATTTAGTTTACTGAGAAATGTTTTTAGAATATGGATAAAATGATATACAGGGCCGCGCAAAGAATTGGATCCATGGCCGTCTATGCCTGATAATTTTTGGAAATGTGATTTTAGTAGTTTTAAGAGTGTTTTAGTTTATTTTAAATTTTAGATAAGTAGTGGTGTGTAATAAAGGTACTAGATAAACTACACATAATTTATGATATGCACAAAAGTAATGTTTCCAAATATTAGTATAAATTGCTGAAAGAGAAATTTCAACCTGTTATGCTTTTTCTTGCTAAACTAAGTTTTCCCATTATATATCAGATAGATCAACCTACAGATCAAATACAGGACTGTTCAAAAGAATTGGAATACATATTTGTCTATTTGCTGAAATCAGTTTTTCAAATAATTTTGTGCGTTTATAAAACGCAAAAATATTTACTTAGTTATTTTATTTACCTTATTTCCGTAGATAACAAAGTTTTGTTAAAGCATTCAGGAAGTGTTGGAAAGTGTTTCATAATCTATGCTTAACGCATGATTTGTCTTTCTTGTCATTATTATTATTATTTCGTTCTCTATCATGTAAAGTAGTGTATGAGTTCTGGAACTGTCAAGTTAAAATATGGGATTTAACACTAGAACTACCGTGACCCGTCCTTTTGACGGCTACCATATAAATATGTTGCTGTTCGAACCAGAAATTTTATTATGCAATAAGTTTAAAAGATACAAAGATGGAAAACGTTAAATAATAGAGTTAAACTGTATTAAATCAAAACTCTCGTGCGAAATATTTTTATAAAACTTGACTCAAATTTCCGGTAGTTTTAGTGTGAAAGTATAACATTAACGATTTGTGTGTGTGTGTTTCTTATTTAGTAATTACTTTTAATTTTTATATCAAAACTAGTAGGGGAGACTGGAGATGGTTGACCAATTTTTTCGAAAATAATTTTTTATTTTGTAAGCATTGAACCTAGAATAAAGCTAGATGTATCATTTTATTCGTTATACAATCAGTTATCAAAATAAATTGTGACATAAGGAACTTGATATATATATATGAACTAGATATTATATTTCCTATATAAGGAACTTAGAAAATGATTGATTTTAACACGTTCACGCAGGCGCGGTGGGTCACACTCGACTGTCTCAGAGCTGCCAAGTCTCCGGCTTTTTGGATACCCGTATTTTAATACAGAAAATGTTGTTTTATTTAATTAGAAGAATTTGGAAATTTTAAGTAACAACATTTTCTCTAAAATAACAGTAGTGTGCAAAAAGCCGGAGACTTGACAACTCTGAGACAGTCGAGAGTGACCTACCGCGCCGGCGTGAACGTGTTAAACATGAGAAAATAATGGGTCAAGGCTCCCTACATATGGAAGGCTTGACCCACTTCATTTTACATTGAAATATTTGTTAAGGGAAATAAAATCAGTTTAAAAAAAGGTAGAATAAATTTATGGTACATGATTTAATTTGGGAAAATGTGAAGTGTAAACAAATCTGCTTAGACGGAATTCAAAGCACAGGAGAAAAATTCCGTTTTAAACACCCACTTTTTGTGACATTCGACCTGGCAACACTAGCTGCCACATAGTTTAGCTTCATCTCATTCTGTCCATCTTTGTGAAATTTGTCTACATACCTTCCTAAAGTGTTTTTATCAATGTTATGTTCTTTTGCAAAGGCAACACTTAACATTTCTTAAGACTGCTGCTTTCATACGTTCTAGTCTTTTTCATTCTTTTTTTTTATATATACTATGGGAAATATTTAAATGAAATAAAAGTTTCTATCAACTTCCCAATTTATATTTCATTAAATTTTTTCTTCCTTCTATAGCATTTTTTCACATCTTCCTTTAATAAATTTTAAACATTTTCCTTTCTATCACCCCGATTTAATGTAGCTTTATAGAATAAATTTATTTTATTTTAAATATATTTATAAATTTATTTACATTATTTTAGAAATATAAATATTAACCCTTCATTATGTAGAGTGTATAATAAAAATATTTCCAAAAACACTTAATTAAGAGTACTTTGACCATCTGGTCAGTCCTCCCTCACATTGATTGGGTTAAGTCTCCCCACATAGCCTCTTTTTAAAGTATCACATGGTTATGTTTAGCCTAATTTACTGCAGAATCTTTATACCTGGAATGAAAGCTCAAAATATCTGCATTACTTAAAACCTACTTACTCCACACAGTCGCAATAAAATTCAACCTTATCTATACACGTTTTCATCTTAAGCTTCTTTAAAGGTCAAGGTCCAAAAACTTCCTGACACCACGAGTATGAGCACACATACTAATAACTTTGGCACACATAATAATAATAATAATATTTTCTTTTCAAATGATGGAGTTTCTTTTATCTTTTCAGCATTCGTACATTAATCGCCAGATTTTACCAGATATCTTAGGTTAGTGTATATGGGTCACTCTCTGAAAAGTGGCTGTTTTTTTTTTTTTTTTTTTTTAATTGCGGCTTAATAAAATTGCCTCAAAAATCTCAAAATTTAGCCTACAAGTGTCTTATTGCTATATTTATCAAAAAATAATATGAACCAAACTGTATCTCATAGTTCTTCTGATATTTTAATTTCAAAGCACTTCTATTGCTAAAATGTTCAAATAAATTATTTGCACCGGAATTTAAGAACAAATTTATTTGTAAATAAGAAAAAATGTTATATTTTACATGCATATTAAGTAAATAAAAGTTTATAAAAAATCTGGTGCCACTGTGGCGCTTGGCAATTAAAATTAAGTGGTTTCGTAAACATACCACCGCCCTTGGAAGGGTTAATAAAGAAAAGAAATTATAATTAGAAGTCATACTGTCAAAAATAATTTTTTTTTACTCTATGTCATTTGAAAAAAAAAAAAAAAAAAGATCAAGCATTAACATTTAGAAGAGTTAATGTTTATTTGAATTAGTACATTTTTTTTTATATTTATTTTTAATTTCTCCCTGTAAAATAATAAAAATTAAAAATGTATTATCTTTACTTACGGTAATTAAAAGTCTTATGAGTTTTTTAATGTGTATTTTATTGCATTATATTTTCTTATTTTACTGTTTAGTACATATATAAATGGATTCAGATCATTTCCTCACAATTTAAATCATTCCCTCATATTAAAATGAGGGAATGATTGTGAGAGAATGACGAAATACTTCTGAAAACTATGTTATACAAAAGTGAGGTATATTTTCAGTTACTAAATATCTTTTGAAACACATTTCTAATACTATAACAACATAAAAAGACATTTCATTAGTTTTTATTACTTTCTTCTATCTTCAATAGCAGAAAGTATTGTAATCGAAATTTTTTTCGACTTCCGGTTTTCGACGGATTTACACGTTTTAGGGGTTAGAGATCCCAAAAAACATGTTTATAGAAAATGTCTGTTTGCCCGTGTGTCCGCCTGTCTGTCGCCATTGTACCATCAAAAAGTGTATGAAATTCTGCATAGAATTGAACCAAATTTTTATTTTAAGTTTTTGGCTGTGGTAAGCAGGTCCTCCCAGAATTTGGAAAAAATTCACCGGTAGGAGGCGCTGTAACAGTGATTTTTGTGCGATTTTGAATATTGTACCATCCAAAAGTGTATGAAGTTATGGATAGAATTGAACCAAATTTTTATTTTAAGTTTTTGGCTATGGCAAGCAGATCCTCCCTGAATTTGGCAAAAAATTGCCAGTAGGGGGCGCTGTAATAGCGATTTTTGTGCGACTTTGAATATTGTACCATAGAAAAGTGTATGAAGTTATGCATAGAATTGAACCAAATTTTTATTTTAAGTTTTTGAATATGGCAAGCAGGTCCTCCCTGAATTTGGAAAAAAATCGCCGCTAGGGGCGCTGTTATAGCAATTTTTGTGCGATTTTGAATATTGTACCATCGAAAACTGTATGAAGTTATGCATAGAATTGAGCCAAATATTTTGTGTTTGTTTTTGGTCATGGCGCGAAGGTCCTCCCTGAATTTGGAAAAATTCTGCTGGAAGGGGGCGCCCTAATTGCGATGTCTGTACCATTTTCATTATTGTACCATAGAAAATGGTATGAAGTTATGCATAGAATTGAACCAAATTTTTTGTGTACGTTTCTGGCTATGGCAAACAAGTCCTCCCTGAATTTGAAAAAAATCTGCCGGAAGGGGGGGGGGGGGCGTTGTAACAGCTATGTTTGTGCCATTTTCTTTATTGTACCATCGAAGAATGTATAAAATTATGCATGCAATTGAACCAAATTTTTTCGTGCATGTTTTTGGCTTTGGCCAACAGGTTCTCCTTGAATTTGGAAATATTGCGCGGTAAAGGCGCTTTGTGATAGCGATTTTTGTATGCTTTTTCTTGATTTTTCGTAGTGCTGTTGTCCATCGGCGGCTCGTGCAAAGGCGGGAACTCGCTTTTTGTTAAGCCGGCTATTCGCAAACATCTGATAACAACAGAATAAGGAAAAACTATTAATTTTAACAAATATCATGATATTGATTAATTCGTTTTTAGTCCGTTTAATTGACTGAAGCAGAAATTTAAGATGAAAATCAAAGTTGGTATAGTATTGAACTAAAAATATTGAAGTATTAATATGTGCAACTAGTTTTTGAAATATTATGTATAAGATAGAAGAAAGTTTTGGGATTGGTATATCCAACTAGTTAAATTTATAATAGATGAGGAAATGAAGCGTAATAAAAATACTTACATTGATCTAGTACTTCAAAGCCATATCCTAACTATTCCAGAATGTTTTTGAGCAAACAACAAGATGGATACTTTATTTTACTTTTGTCAAACTGTTCTAGACATATATAAAGCATGTACTGCTTTCTACTAAGTAAATAACGGCAAATTTATAGTTATGTGAGGGAATGATAACAAATGCTAGGGACATCATTAAAAAGTGCCCTAATTCATTCATTATATAAAATATAAATATAATTAAATGGCTAAACATGTATTTAAATGTGTTTAATGAATTCAGAAAAAATAATTATAAATATACGTGCGGCAATGGCAGAGAAAGCATTTTCTTTCCTACATATGTGAATGGGGACATAGTGAGGGAAAGATATTTGCATTAAAAAATACATTAAATTTATCAAATTTCAATTTCTATAAGCAAAAACTTACAGTTTATATGTGTAACTGATTAATATTGATAGTTTAAACCCCTTTTTCTTTTTGTAATTTTAAAAATATGTTTTCAAGACCCCTGGGACATAAAATTGTCACTTTTCAGAGAATGACTCATATACCTTGTGCTTAATTTCTAACAAAAAAAGCACTGGAGCTCTAATAATATGACGTAATAACAAAAATAGTGTATCCCTCTGTTCCCTCCACATGCACATTTCTTGAAAATTTTAAAACAATTTCGTCTTCAGCAGAAGAAATTTTTTAATGTATTTTGACAATATGAAGGGTGAGTCTAAATTGTTTTTACAAAATAAGAGGGGTGATTGTACCCATCGAGACGAGCAATAATTAGCATAGAACATGGGTTGCAAACCACTTATTTAGTCACAAATACAGGTTAATTCACCCTAACTAAAGTCGGCTTATTGGTAATAACTTTCAGAAAACTGTGATATATTATAATGAAACATTTTATAGACATACTCACCTTTCTTGTGAATATTATAAAACCAAAAAAAAAGTGATAGAAGTTTCCATTTTACACGCCAGCAGTATGCATTTGACGCTCCCGATTTTGGACTGTGATTATCAGTTCATACGGTATCATCGATCGCGTGAGCACCCTGATTTTCCAGAACGTTTTGTGATGTTATCACATTTCAGAACACATGTTATCACACATACAAAACGAGGTACATATCGTTACATTTCTATTGCAATATTTTTATTTTTTGCAAAATTATTACAAACAAGCTGACTTCAGTTAGAACGAAACACCTTGGATTTGTGACTTCATAATAATTAGTTTGCGACTCCATGTTCTATGCTAATTAATGCTTATATGGATGGGTACTACCACTCCTCTCATTTTGTAAAAACAGTTTAGACTCACCCTATATAGGGGACCCCGGGGCGGAATGAAGTTTGACGTTTTTCGGTGTCAAGGAAGTGCTGCAAGCGAGCATCAATAAGCAGAAAAAGAAAACCTGTTGCCGTTAAACTTCGGCAGCCATGTTAGTCTCGTTTTCTTGAGCGTTGGTGTATGAATATTTCGTTGTGTGATTTTTTGCTGCTGTATTGCAATTTCTGATGATTTTGTAACCAGGTAAGGCATACATACTTGTTTACATTACAGCTATAGTTTGTTCATGCTTGAAGTACGTTTAATTGTCTTTAGTTTCGTGCAGTTAAACATTTGTTTTCTTATTTTTTCTAGTGACCTTACATCCCTAACCTAAATCGTGCCCCTGGGACGGAATGGGGAAGTACCCCATTCTACCCCAAAATGGTTTTAACTAAGCGATCGTTTTTAGTAGGCCCCTAAATATTTTCAATTCCCCTAATAGTCCAGGCAATAGAGACCGTATAGGGGCTCTACCTACCAAAATTCATGGTAGTTCTGGAAAAAGGCTTATTATATGTTTTTTGGGTCGCTGAATCCGAATTTTTAACTTCCCACCAAAATTTCACCCGGCAACCCCTCAAAAAATTGATTTTTTGAAAGAATTTGGTTTTTGAGAAAAGCGCGCGTGGAATGTTCCGAGGCAGCCCACTCTCTCCCCATTTATCCTACGTCATAATGCCATATATCCTATTTGTTGCAAATTTTTCTAGTTTCTGAATTTCGTAATGCTTTTCCCCCAAATCAATAAGAAATTTAAGTTAATAACAACTGTTTTGGGGGGGGGGGAATTTTGGGGGTAAGTTAAAAATCCGGATTCAGCGACCCAAAAAACTTAAAGTAAACCTTTTAAGGAAAGTTTTGAGGGGAGATTGGGGGGGGGGGGGGTGGCGAATGTAAACGTGTGAGTGGTTAAGTGGAATTGTGCAACTTAGTCCACGCTGCACCGCGCGCATATTCCGAGGCAGATTCCCCCTTCCCCTTCATCCTAAGTCATAATGTCATATATCTAATTTGTTGCAAATTTTGTCTACTTTCTGAATTTCTAGATACTTTTCCCCTAAAACAATAAAAAAATTGATTTTTTTAATAAAAACCTTTTTGGGGGGCTTTTTACCAAAATTTGGGGGGTTGCCGAAGGAAATTTTGGGGGAAAGTTACAAATTCGGATTCAGCGACCCATAAAACATAAAGTAAGCCGATTTCCAGAACTACCATTAATTTTGCTAGGTAAAATTCCCTATTGCCTGGACTATAAATTCAGTTGAAGGTTGGGTCGCTTGTTTCATGTGCAAAAAATGGGCACACAATTCCTGTGTGGCAATAGATAGTGAAGATGATGAGACTGTCCTAGAGTGTGGATTTTGTCAATAGACTTATTAAAAGATTACAATCAATGAAAACTGTAGTTAAGCCTTTATAGTCACTTAAAACTAACTAAATACAGAGCAAACTTTTATTTTTCATTTCTACTAGTTTTATATGTTTTTTGTAATTACTTGTGCTTACCACCCCATTCTGCCCCATACGCGGGACAGAACGTGGTACATGACGTAATGTTCTGTTTCTGAAAAAAAAATATATTGTACTTTTGTTTTCTTACGATAGTATTATTTTTTTGTGATTATCACATTATAATGTGTTCATAGAAAATTTTGCAGCTCTGTTAATTAACCCTTTCGTATTTTTAAAACATATTTTCAACTTGGTAACCTGTTCTGCCCCGGTTTCCTTTATGCATTTATATATGGTAAAATGTAACGAATGAACAGATCAAAAACATTATAATCAGAGTTGGAGAATTTCAGAAAATCCTATTCGCCAAGTATTTCTGTGTATCGATAGCAAAATAAAACACAGCACTGTTCCGGTGGGTTCGAATTAATATTTAAATATTCACTAAAAATAAAGAAGTAATAGAGCTCATGTAAGCTCGGAGCAAATTAAGCACTGATTAGAATTCAAAAGTTTATCAGTAAGAATATTTATCAAACAAGAATTAAAAAACAGCGAATAAACATAACACAACAACGAGTAAAAACAATAGATAAAGTTGCGGTTAATTCTGGCATTCGTGAACACCGTAAAAATACAAAAAAAACTGACAAGGAGAGGGCCAACCTTGTTAATCAAAGGTTTTGATTACTTTAATATATGTTGTAGGGTAGAGACTCCTTAGTGTCAGGTTCAACGGATTTTATCCAACGCTCCTTAGTTCTTGAGAAACCGGGGGTCTAATAATAGTACACAACTTAAATACTTACATTGCAAACGCAATGATAGGTTGGTCGTAGCACAGTTGGTACGGTACACAGTTCGGTACCCGAACGCGCTACATTTGTTTTTCTCATTTTTTCTTTTATAAATATACTTGTAATTATAATTTAATAATTTCAATTACAAATTTTAATATCATACATTAATTGTAATGTTAAAAAACTTAAATTTATCATTTTTTTTATTTTTAAACTATTATTTCTCATCCTTTAAAGAGGTTTAAAAAGAAATTAGATCTATTATTATATGTACTATATATATAATAAAAAATTTCAAAATCGTGACAAAATCTGTTGTGGTGCCATCTAGTTATGATAAAATAAAGGAATATTCAAATAAAATAAAAATAAAAGCAGAAAGAAAATAAAGGTGAAAGCAAAATAATTGAAAGCGCAAGCATACGTATTACAAATTTAAAAATCTTTAATATGCAAAAAATCGGTTGTAATTTAATTCTGTTGCTAATTTTTAATATAATTATACTTGTTACTTTAAAAACAGAATAATAGTATTATCGCATTCACTTCCTTTGTTAAAGCAATGCGTAAATGATATTTCTTCAAAATCACGAATTGACACAATTGCTCAATATCATTGCATCGATAAAGAATATATGAAATACATTTTAAAAGTGATTTATAAAAAATTAACAGTTTTATGATGTTTTATACAACTATTTAGTTAAAAGTAAAAAATTAAATAGGTTAAAATTATAATTGATATACAATATTATAAATTTTAATTGACAATGAGATTATTAATTATACTTACAAGCATATTTATAAAACAAAAAATGAGAAAAATAAATGTAGCGCATTCAAGTATCGAACCCGGGTCCGCGGATCAGCCGGCAAACGCCATACCAGCTGAGCTACGACCAACCTATGATCGCGGTTGCAAAGTAAGTATTTAAGTTGTGTACTATTATTAGACCCCCCCAGTTTCTTAAGAACTAAGGAGCGTTGGATAAAATCCGTTGAACCTGACACTAAGGGGTCTCTACCCTACAGCATATATTGAAATAATCAAAATCTGTGATTAACAAGATTGGCCCTCTCCTTGTGAGACAAAAAACCAATGTTTCTCCATTTGAGAGCGCTAAATAGAAGTAGGCTTCTAAGTATGCGTCACGCTACGTCACATATGGGAACATCCATTGTTACTCTTATGATCATTAGATCAAATTTTCAGAAATACTTCCAATTATCTTATTACAAAATATAATTAGGATAAAATAGACATAACCAGTGAAATACCATCATGTCCACTCACATAAAATATATATATTTGAAAAAAAAAAAAAAAAAAACATTTTACTAGTTTATATAATAAATTAAAACTTTGTTTCTCTTGTGACCAGTGATTACAAGAGTAACAATATTTTTATTTACAGTAGACGCTCGATTTTACGAACCTCTTTTTTACGAATTACTCGTTTTTACGAACTGATGTACTGGTCCCAACCAGCATACCCTACACATTTTATGAGTCCCATCGAGTTCGTAAAATCGAGCGTTTACTGTATTATCTGGGCAAGTAAAATTTTTTTTGTTACAAATTAGATGTATTTTATGTGAGTGGAATACAATGATATTCCACTGGGATATCAAATTTTATCCCAATAATAAAATAATTGGAAATATTTCAGGAAATTTGCTCTAATGGTCACAAGAGTAATGAATGGATATACCCATATGTAAGTAATTTGGTAGCAAACAGCACAAAGGATTAAAGGATTGAAGGGAAATTAAAAGATAATTTAGGATTCGAGTTTTCGGAAGAGCTGTTTCGCTGAGTACCGGAGCACAGTATTTATGAGCTCCGATCAGGAGGAATTCAGATCAATATCTAATCTAAATATTCAATAAAATTAAAGAAGTGCCGGAGCTGAACTCCGCATAGTGGGACGTTTTGACGATGTAGGTGGATAAAATTGTTCGGTTGAAGTTAAATTAAGTTTTTCTGATTTTTCGAATGTATCCCTAATAAAATGCTCAAATAGTGAGAAATATTTAGTTTATTTAACAATAATGTTTCGAAATTAAAATATAATGAATTACAAAGAATGCGTTAAACACTACTTATTTTACTATTATGTAAAAAGCAATTTAATTCACACATGTAAGTTAACATTAATTTCTTATTTGATTTTTGTCTACTCAGAATTGCTCTAGAAATTTGTGCAGTCATCTTGAAAGATAAAAATTTTAAAATAAAGTCATATTAAAAAAACTTTAATGTTTTGTGTGACCCTGTAAAATATATAAATGTTACTTAAATTATTTAATTATTTTCGGTTGAAAAAATGCTGTTGTGTGAATAAATAACCTATATAAATTTTATTCAATTTGAAATAAATTTTCTGCATATAGACAATAATGTATCCGAATTTTTTATGTGTCTCTGTAAAAGAAATACAACTTCTACGTACTTTGTTTTCAATTTAAAAAATGCTATTGTGTACCTCAATAACGTGTCGTAATTTTGTTGAAATTTAATTAAAATTTCTGCTTTTTAGCAACAGTCTTTCTGCGACCCCTGTGTTACCCTGTAAAAAATGGATAATTTCTACGATCGTCAAACTATAATTTAGTAGAATTGTCATCGGAAAAACACGTGTAGGCAAAGTTTCTGTTCAATCAGATAATTGAAAGCGGTTTAAAATTGTCTTGCAAGATTTGAACTAATCTTTTATGCGACCCTGTAAAAAAGCGAAACGGCTACGTTTCATAAATTATAATAATAATAATGCATTGTCATCAGAATTGCATAACCTGAGCAAAGTTTCAGCTCAATCGGATTATTGTAATTGGTTTAAAATTAACTTGCAGATGTTATCTAAATTTTTGTGGAGCCCTGTAGTAACAGTATTCTAAACAAACTTATACGTTCTTTAAATTATAATAATATTTTATTGTCATTAAAATTACACACGTATTTATTGTTTCAGCTCAACCGGATAATTTAAAGTGGTTTAAATCTGACTTGCAAGATTTAAATTAAACATACATACATGCACTGAAAGTTAATATGATGTTTGTTTATAAATAAAAGCTTAAAGATTTGCAAAATTTTGTAGAACTTTTTTTTAAGTTTTCAATACTTTAAGAATGGCACTTTGATTAAAAAAAAATTCTTATTGCTGAATAAAATGTTAAAAGTCAAGATGATTCAGGGATCAAGGATCATTCAGAATCACAACCTTTGAAAACAGCGATTAAGCTGGTTTAATATCGCTTATTTCCAAACAAAAATGGGTTAAATCTGACCTTGATAAAGCTGTGACATATGTTCAGCAAACTCGTGCTTTAAAGTAAAACAGAATAGTCACGACATGCTTTCAAACTTAGAGGAAGCTAGTGCAACTTTTGAAACTCCCTCAAACCAACTGCGCAAATGTCTTCTTCACGGTCATAATTAATCGACACCTCGGATTTTTTTGACACAACTCGTACGATCTCGAAAATACAAACATTCAGCTACATACGCGGTTTTGTCAAATTCTATGATAATCGGAAAAATGAATTTTGTCCACCTAGATCATCAAAAGTCCCACTGTGCTCCGCTGCAAATTAAAAGCCGTGTTTACGAAACAGTTTTGTTAATTTTCAAACCTCGGAGCGGTCTCTTTTTATAGAGACTAAATGAAAACTTTTATCACCACTATTTCCTTAAGAAAGCTTTCGTTTTAGATTTATCTAGGAAATGTCGTAGGAATCCACTTAGCGGACAGCTTTTTTTACCAATTCTTCTAGTCTAATCTGCCATAAAATTAATTTTATATCATTAGTGGTGGCTAAAAAAGTAACCGCTCCGAGGCCTGCCACATACACTGCTTACATTACCTCTATTAAGAACGAAGACACATTATCGCACTCACACACTGTAAAAAAACTGTCAGCCAAGACGCCAGTAAAAAGCTGTTTATTTTATGGAACTGTATTTATCACTAACTTTCTGCTTTTTACCAGATTTTTTCTGTAAGTTAGTAATAAATACAGATTATTTCCATAAAATAAACGGGTCTTACTGGCAGTGGTGTAATCGTAAAACAAACAGGGGGTATATACTCAAGACAGAGCGTATACCCCAGAGTGTATATACTATAGCTTTCTTGAGAAACAGAGGATATACGACGGTGTTCCTTAAAAAAAATCCAGAAGGTATATGGCGTATACACCGGTATACCCTCCACCACATCTCTGCTTACTGACATCTTGGCATCACCTTGACATCACCTGCTTACACATCAGTTTTTTTCTGAAAAAGAAAAAAAAAAAAAAAAAAAAAAGAAAAATTATAAGCAATACAAATTACCGGATCCGACTTTCTTAACCCTTTAACGGTCGCATGAAATTACGGTTTAAAAATTCAAATTGCTTATTGGCACCACTTTTTTGAAAAAGAAATATTCACCTTATTTGACAGGTAAAATGATACCATAATAAAGCCAGTTACACTATTTTATAAAACTGGTGGGAATCAAACAATCTGAATAAAAGACACAGCCTGTGAATATCACGGGAGCGAGAATTAAGGGCCCCAGTATTAAGGCGAGAATTAAGGGCCCAATGGTTTAACCCAGGGGTGGCCAACTGTGGCACGCCTCACACCACTAAAATTTTAAAGAAATAGCCGACTTCTTGAATCGCAAGGATTCGATTATTAGATAAGGCAATGTAAAGGCAATGTATTAGATAAGGCTATATAATTTTAGTGGTGTATCGCGTGCCACAGTTGGCCACCCCTGGGTTAAACCATTCAGGCCGGATGTCCCGTACACGTTTCATATAGGGTGCGTGTGGTTTAATTTTTTAATACCAGAATATTTTAGTCGTCTTCTTTGCCTTTTCAAATAGTAAACTTCTTGAATTACGTGAAGCGAAAAATACTATAGGGAATTACTGGTATTAAAAGTTAAAATGACATTAAATGACACCTTCCCTGAAGGAAGTTAAAGAACCAGCCACGAGTCCTGTTTCAAGAATGAAAAGCATTTTTTACATAAAAATTCTAAGTTAAAATAACTAAAGAGTAAGCAATTAAGAAGTCAGACCTTGAGTCTCATAAGTTTTGAATATTAATGTTATTATGTTACTACGCAGCGCTTAAAGAAAAAGAAAATATAATTAAACTTTTCATCTACAAATAAATAATTGTTGTGCAACTTAAGAGTAGCTAAGCAGTTTAAATGAGAGGAAATATTCCAGCTTCAGAAGATCCGCCCTTCGCAGCTAAATAAAAAGATTTATAATCGCTGGGCTCTTCGTAGCAGACGTTAATATTTTTACTATGTTTTATTAACACTACACAGGCTGCTTGAGACGCATTATTTGAATAGTTTTGAATGGAAAGTATATAAAACTGCTGGGGTGTTCATAGCAGACACAAGTTTTATTAACACTACTCAGGCCGCTTGAAACGCATTATTTCAATAGTTTTCAATAGAAAGTATGTAATCGCTGAGGTGTTCATAGCAGACCCAAATATTTTTACTATGTTTTATTAAGAGGCTACTTCATTCAAATGAAAAGACCCGTTCGCTAATGCTAATCCTATGGAGGAAATTTATAACGATATCTCGGTTGCATTTTAATATTTTTAAATGGTTTTTTTTTTTTTTTTTTTTGCATTGGATAGCTGAGATCGATCTGTACAAAGGCCGTTTTTTAATTTTTCGATTTTGTTTACAGATATTTTTAATGAGGACGCTTTCATTTTCGGAACCAGTTTCGAAATTGAAAGCATCCTCATAAAAAAAAATCTGTAATGAAAATCGAAAAAGTAAAAAACGGCCTGCATACAGACCGATCTCAGCTATTCAATGCAAAAAAAAAATCATTTGAAAATATTGAAATCCAACCGAAATATCGTTATAAATTTCTTCCATAGGATTAGCATTAGCAAACGGGTCTTTTCATTTGACTGAAGTAGCCTCTTAACACTATACAGGCTGCTTGACGCATTTATGCGTCATTTATAAAACTATTGTTAAGAAATTCTAAATTCTCCCCCAGAAAGTTTGAATAGTTATTTTTTGTTATTATAATGACTATGGGATAAACCCAGTCTTCCTGGGTTACAGAATACAGGTGAAATCCATCACATACCGTAATTTCCGGTGTATTACCCGCAGATCAAACAATTCAGTTTGGACCCAGAAATTTTATTCAGTATTTGAAGACCAATATTTACCGCGATCTAAAAAGTCACATTTTATTTTTAAAAATTTCTGGGTTGAAACACGATTGTTTGATCCGATTATCCGAAGTAATTGGGACCAACCCTCTTTCGAAAAATCAAAATTTTCGGATAATCGAGAATGCTTCCATTTTAAGATTAAGGACAAATATATGCGCTATTTCTTACTATGGTAACAAGTGCTTAATAAAAATAAAGCAATGGAAAAATAGAAATAAGAATAAATCACTTGAATTTAAATTTTGAAAGTAAGTACCTTTTACGTATTTCACAAGGGCTCGAAAAAAAGTTCTGTTTGTCGCAGTTTGGATTGCCTTTTCTTTGAAGCTCTACCACTACTATATAATACTATTAGTTCACCAGTATTACAATCTTTCTGCTGCTCCAGCCATGCCAAACCTTTTGCAAAGCATTCAAAAGCTTCGAATTGCTAATTTGTTCGTTTTCTTTGCCCACATCGTTGTCCTCTTCTTCGCTTTGATAAATGTGATAGTAAAAAATCCCTGCCGGCCCGGCCTACAGGCAGGGGTAGATTTCGAAAACCAAATATACTAATTTCACAAACAAAAACTAAATCATGATTCGAGATAAATCTACTTTAACAATTTTATCTGGTCGCTTTTGACGAGTTTTTATTTCATTTTTATATAATAGCTGGTTTTATCAGAATCATGTTAGGGCGGTATTCAAAAAAATACTTTTCCATGCTCAACAACCCGAAATTTTCTGGCATAATTCCAGATTCATTTTTAATATAAAAAAAATTTGAAACTTGCTGACGTGATTTTTGAAAAGATTTATAAGCGACCTGTGTTTTTATTTTTTGTTCAATTAATTAAAACTTCATATATAAACAATTATTTTCTCAGAAGGACAATATTTTTCGTTTCTAACACAATCGCTTCGGGAAATTCCGTTCAAAATGCCCGCTTTGACATCATTTTTTAAAATATATTCTGCCTCTATCAAAAAATCGATCATTACGGTACATTATATAGTTTCTGAATAAGCGAATATACCAATTAAATGCGTTTGAGAGCAAAAATGAATTTAAAAATGAGTCAGAAAATAAGCAATTTGGATTTGAGTGCATCCTTAATACAATGATTTTTCCAACACAATCCGCTTCGGTAAATTCGGTTCAAAATGTCCTTTTTAACAGCATTTTTTAAAATATATTCTGCCTCTATCAAAAAATCGACCATTACGGTACATTATATAGTTTCTGAGTAAGAAAACGTACCAATTGGAAGCCTTTGAGAGCAAAAATGAATTGTAAAATGAGTCAGAAAATAAGCAGTTTGGATGTGAATACACCCTTACTAAGATGATTTTTTTCTTCAACCGCTATGTATTTTTAATTTGTTTTTGCTGTAAGAATTGGTCATATCCAAAACTTGTCTATATAGATGTTGTAGACAATATTAAGAAGATATATGATAAATTCATGGGGATTTTATATCTTCTGAATTGACGGAATTATGGATTTTTTTCTTCTTCAAACCCTTTTTTTGTTTTCGTTTTTAATTTTTTTTTGCGGTACGAATTGGTCCTATCAAAAACTTGTGAATATAAAAGTTGTAGATAATATTAAGGAGATTTATAATAAAATTAATTGGATTTGATATCTTGAGAATTGACGAAGTTATGAATTTCTTTCTCCCAAAAACCCTATTTTTTGCGCCCCTTGAGCCCATTTTTAACTTTATCAAAATTCTGTGATACATAAATTTTAGCCCTATTTTTAGAAGTAATAAAAACTTTAAACTGATTTGATATGTACAAAAATTAAGACGTTATGGGGTGGGGGTTCTGTTTTCACAAAACCCCTCCCTATTTCCATCCCCTTGGTCCGATTTTGCCCATTTACAAACTTGACCGAGATTTTATGCCCATTGATTTTATGTATCAGTTTGGAAGAGATTGGTGCAGAATTACGAAAGTTATCGTGTCCAGAAGAAAGTGGATATAGATAGATAGATAGATAGATAGATAGATAAAGTTTTTTACTGAGGGTGGTTTTGGGTTCTAGGGGTCATGATCGGTGTAGATCTGCAAAAGTTTTTCAGAAATTCCAACATAGGAACGATCTCAATAAGTAGTATTTCATACGAAATCTACCTAAAAAAAAAAAAAGCTTAAAAAGGGGGTTTTGCACACAAGAAATGTGAGAGTAAAAAACAACAAGCTTTAAAAATGGATTTAGGTTAACCGAAAATTTCGGTTAAAAGAGTATCGGATAAAAGAGGTTCTAATGTACTTGTATATCGTTAAAACATATTGTTTGATTTTTTTTTAATGCTGTTCATAAAAAAATATCAAAAAATAATGACAAAGCCTATACGAATCTACTGTGATTAAGTTAATTTGAAAGATACAGGTATGCAGTTATTTGCATTTGCAATGGTATCGTTTAAAAAAAAAAAAAAAGATATTTTTTTCTAATAGAGTCAAATTTAGTCTAGACGCAGTGGTTCCTAACTTGGGGCGTACGCCCCACAGGGGGGCAATATGACTTTTCAGGGGGCAATTTCAGATTTCTTATTAACAAATTTTCTGCCATTTTTTTCTAAAGAAAGTAGTGTCTTAGTCAAAAATAGAAATAATAGATGAAAAAATCTAAAAATAACTGAATAAAAATTAATTTTCGAAACGATCCCGTTTAAAAGTTCAAAAAATACATTGACACCGGAATAATTGTGTATTTTTGTATAATTTGAGACCTTTTATATATTAAAAAGACATTTTAATTTTTCTGGTTTTAATATTATTTTAGTAAATTACATCTTTTTTTTCTATTTATTAAAAAAAAAAAAAACTTGTGCACCTATTCATAATGTAATATGTCCCATGAGGGAAACTTTACATATGAAATTTTGTAGGGTTTTGACTATTGACTAAAATTGACTAAAATTTGGACCTGTTTAATCAAAAAAAAATATTTTGAATTATCTAAATGAGGTACTACATTTATGAAATTAATAAAACTCCGTGCGCATCACGGAAGGAAAGGGTTGAAAGTAATCTTCTTATGGCTCTTCTGCAGACCACATACAGAATATGACATTCATGATATATGCATTTTAAAATTTTAAATTGGAGAAAACATGGTGGTTAATTTATAATAGTGCGGTGGAAAAGCCCGCTATCAAAGAAGTATGTTATGAGAGGGGAAAATATAGTAACTTAAAATGGATAAAAGCGCGAATCCGGAAATGTTACTTGCGAAATATGTTATCCATACAGTCTCGGCGATAAACAAATATCACTTATTCTGAACGAAGTACTAAAATCCATTATAAAATGAATCAATTCTATCAGATGTAATACAAAATATGAGAGAGATTTCAAGAAATTGTACGAGAATAAAAATGTAGACTATTTATCGCTTTTAAATTTGAGGTAAGTTGCCAAAAAACAATAAAACTTTTGTAGATGTAAATCTGAAGATCCATGGCATCACTGCATTCATGGTTAAAAGCATACATCTAGTTAAAAAAATATGATTTTGATAAATTAAAGAATGTGAAATCACTTATCAGAGTTAATGCTATTTTCGGATCCATCCGGAAAAATGGAAGTTTATTTTTTATGTGACGATATTTATATGATATAGAAGGGGAGGGGGGGACATCATGATTTTAGAGATGCTTAGGTGGGGCGCGGCCAATAAAGGTTGGGAAACACTGGTCTAGAGGTTGGGGAAGGGGAGAGTCATATGATTTTTTTGAAAATTAGTGCGAGAACTATTTATGTTTACCTATGTCTAGTCGATAAAAAATTAAAGAATGTTTCAACTTTAGGGATGCCGTCTAGAGAGAAACAAAGATTGTTTGATTGATCAGTATTTGTACTTTTAGTTCAGTATGACATATTTAAAATTTAATATTTATTGAATGCAATATTAAACTTTAATGTATCTTCATAGGATTGTGTGGTTTTTCTTGGTGTTTTTTGTGTTACCTGTTTGTTTATGAAACGCCTAAAGAGCATCCAACCATCACTGTGAATGAACTTGAATTTATTTCGAAGAATATGGGCCCAACAGAACAGAAACAAGTCAGTATAAAAATTACTTAAAAATTTTACTTTTAATTTCTTTGTTATCATAGACAGTGTTGAATTCAGACACTTTCCTCCGGGAGGGATTTCTATGACTCGGAAGGGAAAGGGATACATTATAGAGTTACGGTGGTGGAATTCCTTAGGAATTAGCTGATGAGGGATTCAGAATGAATCCGAAACGTCCTTTTATATTGTTTTTATTTTGTAATGTAATGCAATGTCTGTTATTTTGAAAAGTTTTTATAAATATGAATGAATTCAGAAGTAGTCCTTTTGTTTATATCAAACAAAATTATAAAGTATATGAACTTACCTTTGTAAAAAATTTATTTTTGACGTCTCCAACTTTTTTAATTTAATAAAATTTACGGAGTTTATTTTAGCAGTCACGATGTGAAACTGATCAAATGGTAAATTAACACTGAAAAAAATGAAGTACTCAAAAATAAGTATATCAATGTACTCATATCGAATTGAGTATGTTTGGATCAAAAATGAACATATGCTTTCTCAATTTTGAAACATCACATGTTATCAAACTCAAACAAAACGATAATTTTGTACCCTGTAATAGTTTATTTCATTTATGGCTTCATAAAAGATGTTTATTATTGAAAATATTAAATTATGCACAATATTTTAAAATAATTTGCAAATAATGCTCTTGTCATAAAAATATTCGATTTGGATATTTTGTTAATAATTTTGCTATTTTTTTTTTAAATAATCAATTAAACGTTTCTTGTTAACCCCTTGAGGGCAAGAAATTGCGTTTGCGTAATGCTGAATTCCCACCGGAAAATTAGAAAACATATATTTCAAAATAGGGAAAAGCAATTTTACGACATTATCCCGCCAAAGTTAGAAAAGTAAAATTTCGTAATTTTTTTCTGGTGCAAATCTTCATTAATCGTAGGTGGGATAAAATATATCCCACCGCCCTTCAAGGGGTTAATAACTTTGAACGGGAAATAAATGTTATTTTTACATTTTTACTTTACTTTTAACATTTTTACTTCAATATGTAGGTTCAGGAGGCGGTACATAACCATTCAAATTTGAACACAACCATCGAATCAAAAATGAGTAAATGTGTTTCTCAATTTTGAGTGCATTTGGATCGGAGCTATTTTGAGTATGTGACGTATTTAAAATTGAGTACTTTTTACTAAATCTTGAGTACCAATTTTTTTCAGTGAAACTGTGGCATGAAAAGTTAACTCAGTATCGCGGTCTGTTTATATTAACTGATGTGTTGGGAGATAGCAGCAATAAATATACTCGTTTTTTAAAGCCCACTGTATCATTAACATTGGCTTTTAGGTCTGTTCTAGATGTGCAACGCGGTGATACAAAGGATTAAATCTTGTGTTATAGTTACATTTAAAAAACTTTAGTTCTCAGAATGTACTCCAACGTAAGGTAAACGCTCCAGTAATGAGCCACTTACTTACGTGGACCAAGAACACTTATCTAATTATTATTAGCCCCTTGAGGGGCAAGCAATTACGTTTGTGAAATGCTGAATTCCCACCGGAATCTTTGAAAAATTCTATTTCAAAGTAAGTAAAAGCAATTTTACGGCTTTTTTCCACCAAAGTTAGAAAAGTAAAATTTAATAAAATTTTTCTGGTGTAAAACTTCATTAATCGTAGGTGGTATATAATATATACCGGTGCCCCTCAAGGGGTTAAACAGGGCCGCCACAGGCGACTATTTTTAAATTCTGTTTGCACTACTATTTAAAAAAAATATATTTACAGTATATTTATCTTGCAAATTACCTCAAAGCGTATGTAAAAGTTTTTTGTTTTGAAAAAGTGGTGCGAAATAGAATTAAAAAATAGCCGCCTGTGGTAGCCCTGATTAAAGAGTTACTGAATTCCAAAAGATATACATATTTTTAGCCTAGTCCTAACCTTCATGTATCAGAATAAACATTCAAAGTTTCAAAATATATCCTTCGGAAAAAATGAAAAATAAGAAATGTTATACCTTCTTCTATGCTCCAGTAGTGGTGCATCAACAGTCGTTTAATTTACAATAAAATATAATATTAAAGCAACAATATTTTAAATAAAAACTTATTATCTGTTAATGAAATCTTTAAGAATTTGCCAAAAAATCTGTTTTTGAAGAGACTCTAGAACATAAACAAATGTATACCAACAACAAAAAACAATTATTCCAAACAGTTTGTGGAAAGTTATTATTTAAGGATGTTAGTCAATCAGATTTCTTTCAGTCGTTTTTCAAAGATGCATTTTGGACTTGTTTTTAAACTTTAAAAATTATTGACTCACTATAGGTGCATTTACCTTAATTTTAATTATTTTTTACTGGAAATCTTGGATATTTTCAGCGAATAGTCTCGAAAGATACTGTTATAGAAAGCCGCAATAACGATAGAAAAGGATTAATTAAAAATTATAACTAAAATGACCCCTTAATCCATTAATCGCCGAAACTATAACATAGGGATTTCCAATTGTTTTACAGAAAAACGTTTGGCATCACAAATTTTGAAAGAAAATCTTCGCTTAATTTAAAGATGAAAAATGCTTTATTAAATAAAGCAAATTTTTTAACCCCTTTAGGAGCAAGCGATTGTGTTCCTGTAATATTGAATTCATACCGGAATCTTCGAAAAATTTCGCTTCAAAATAAGGAACAGCTATTTTACAACTGTTTCCATCAAAGCAACAAAAATACTTACTTACTTACTTACACAATGGTGCTACAATCCATGTAGGATTTTGACCTTCCTCAATATACTTCTCCAGACCTTCCGATCTCTGGCCTTTACTTTATAATTTATAATTTGGTTTTCTGCAAGATCTTTTTCTATCTCTTTTATCCAACTCTTCCTGGGTCTACCAATACTTCTTTTCCCAATTAAATTACCACTATAAATCTTCTTTGTGCTTCACTCATCCCTCATTCTGATTAGATGGCCTAACCATTGCATTCTTCTTATTTTTATAGTATTTATTATATCTTTTTCAGCAACGAAAATAAAATTTATTTAAAAGTTTCCGGTGCTAATCTTGATTAAACTTAGGTGGGATAAAATATATTCCACCGCCTCTCAAAGGGTTAATTAAAAAATAGTGGTACCATGAAAGTAAATTTAAGCATGGGCATTTAATTTTACTGTTGCGTTAACGTAACACCAGCGGATAATGGGTTAAAGACTAATTCAATAATATTCCGTATACATAACACAAGACTTTTTCAGATAGAAAGAATCCCGTGGAAGTCCATCGTGCTCTCTGTTCCATTTTGGTCTTTAGCTGTTGGATACTTTGGCCAGTTTTGGATTCTAGGCTTTTACTCGACTACTCAAGCTCTTTACATGGGGACCATCCTAAATCTGGACAGCGTGACAGTAAGTAACACAGTGCATAAATGCACGTATGTTTCAAATATTTGTCTTTTGATTGTCTATAGTATGTCTCTTTTTTTTTGTGGGGGGGGGGGGTTGTCAATGCATACAACGCCCTGTCAGAATATTTTCATAAAGGTGTATCACCTTTCAGACAAAAAAAAAAAATTCCAAAATGTTCACACATGTAAATCACTTTATATATATGTTACCGTTAAAGCGTATAATCCGTTATTTCATAAAATACCGAGTTATTTTATAAAATAACTAACCAGGTCCGTTAAAGTGTATAAAACTGCTGAATTTTACGATTTAACTAGTTATTTTATAAAATAACGATTGTCTAACCGTTAAAGTACTAAAGATGGCACACGAAAGCCGTTTGAACCAATTATAGCTGATTTTAGTCAGTTTTGAATCGGTTATGGCTGTTTCGCAGTCAGAGTTTATACTGAATTTCTTAGACCTCGTTTTCGTTGCTAAATGTGCATATTTTGTCGATATGTGTATTGAACTTGCATAAATTTTTAAGCGGTGTATTTATGTTAGCGTTTTTCATTTGGGATTATTCTCAAAGATTTTTGCAATCTGTTTTTAAAACAATGAGTTCTATAGGTATGAAAGATCAATCGGCAAATAAGAAAAACTTAATGCAAGAGCGGTTGAAATCCTTGTTAAAAAAGAGTGAAACAAAGTAAAACAGTGCTATACTTACTCGTGAAAAAAAAAATTAAATTCGATTGCAGAAGTAAGCACTGTGTGATAATAAAAAGTGTGCCTGTATCAAAGATAATAATATGCAATGCAATTTTAAGTGTCATCACAGCGATCCTTGTTCTTATTAATAATGGAAAATAAAATGAAGGTATTTAATAAATTTTAAATTAAAATGCTCTTGCATTATTAAATTAAAAAAGTGTATGAAGTGTTGCTATTCAATAACATAATTATTACTGCTAGCATGTCATTTTTAATAATATTTAAAATTATTATTATTGTTGTTGTTGTTTCTTTTGTAAGCATTATTTATATTTTGCGTTTTGGATAAAATCTTTGTAATGTATTTTAAAAAGAGTAAATGTTTTTGCCAATAGGGCAAAATACGTTATAATTCTGTAATTAAAATTTATAAAAATTTAAATATAACTATTGCCACACTGCATTCTGTTCTGTTGTATTACTGTTATACTAATATAAAAATAATATTATATTATATATTCTGTTTTTATATATTACTTATCAATTCATCCATTAATAATTTGAAATGTAGTTTTCGAGTGATTTTAACTATTTATCATCAGTTAATTTACAAAACAACGGATTTGTTTTAATGTCAAAATGATTATTTTAAACTTTAACGGTTAGGCAATCGTTATTCTATAAAAT
Source organism: Maratus speciosus (assembly GCA_963932465.1). Classification (NCBI taxonomy): domain Eukaryota; kingdom Metazoa; phylum Arthropoda; class Arachnida; order Araneae; family Salticidae; genus Maratus; species Maratus speciosus. The sequence goes on along the minus strand of OZ010794.1, from coordinate 255,963,082 downwards.
AACTAGTTAAGCCGTAGAATCCAATAATTTTATACACTTTAACGGACTTGGCTAGTTATTTCATGAAATAACTAGGTATTTTATGAAATAACTGAATTTTACACTTTAACGGTAACATATATATATATATATTTTTTAATCCATAGAGAGCACAAAAAACCGTGTTTTTTTTATATGAGTAGCTCCCCATGGCATTGCCGCACCCATGGTGGAAGGACTACGAGGGTTGAAACTCCTTCCAGATTATGAGACTAGATTAATTATTTAAAGTTTTCTAAAATTTTAAAAGCTTGTTTTTATTATTTTTAATAGATTTTTAGAAAGTTGGAACCACCTTTAACCGGTATCGTCTGTACGTTTGAATGTTGTTCGACCCAAAAAAGTTAGCTCAAAATTTTAGATGAAATAACCCTATTTGGTGATTCCTTGATTTGGCGATACCGGCTAAAGGTAGTTTCGCCGTAAAAAGGACATTGCACCCTGATTTTGATCTCGAATTACTTTAATTCATCTTTTAACTGATCCCTCAATGAAAGACAAAATCATGTGCAAATATCTCAAACTTTGAAATTTAATAATTGTGTCAATTTTTATAGTGCAGATGTCAAACTTTTTGTGTTATATCTGTTATAATAAGAGTAAACTTTTACTAAATATAACTATAGGGACTGGAGAACCGTATAAAAAGTTAGTTTTCGTAATTTTTATAAAATTGATTTTTTACTTTAAATAATGCCACAACATGAATATTTACCTCATTTGAAACATTTTTGTAATTAGAACGATATGTCTACGACCAACGATTGAGAAATTAAAGCTCGGCGATAGATAACATATTGCACCCTGTATATTCCATATTATCACATATATTTAACACATATAAATGATTTCATATCATATGATCATATCATAGTCTAGAAATGTATATTAGTTCTAGACACACTAGACACTCATAGATATTCGCATACTATCACATGTATTTAATCACATATATATGATTTCTAGGATTAAATTTCTGACTTACTGCTTTTTAAATGTAGTAAGTCAAATACCAGTAATGCCAAATGATCAAGAAAGCGTATTGTCAGAAAATCTCATTAATAGTATTAATAATACGCATAGGAAAAATCAATTATTGATTTCTTTTGTTCTTTTGTAGAATGGTGAACTCTCGTGTCTGCCACCATTAACTCGAGGCTTGTTTGCATGTGTATGTGGTTTTCCAGCTGATTGGGCTTTAAAAAGGGGATACGTAAGTGTAGGATTCATCAGGAAAGGTGCAACAGTAATAAGTAAGTATAAAAAATCAGCGTAAAATCTTTTAACCTTAGTTTTGGAGAAATGTAATCACATCATGTGGCAATTATAAAACTGTGTAAGCTTCATTAACAAATAATAATAATCACCTATTTATATATAAATAAGAAAGAAAAATCATGCGTCAAGCATAGATTATGAAACACTTTTCCAGCACATTCAGAATAATGTAACAAAACTTCACCGTTTAAAAAGTTGAAATAGGATTACTAACTGAACCATTTGGAATCGCATAACCCATTTGAAAACCCAATTTCAGCAACTTCCATCTACCGTGGCATATCATCCGAATTCTTTGAGCAACCCTGTAGATGATATATAGATTTGTACGTATAAATTACATGCATGCAAAAATTTAGCTCAGTTATGAAATACATACCACAATTGAAAATTCACATGCAGCAACTTCCGCTAATAAGGAGATTGGTACACGAATTCTTTTGTGTAGCTCTGTATACAAGGTAGAAAAATTATACAAAACGAATAACATGCAAAAAAAATTGTTGAATTTAAAGGGGCATACTGAAATTGAAAACGCACTTCCAGCGATTAATGCTCAAAGACAGTACTGTAGACAGATTCCTTGTCCCTGTAAATGAACGATATATTCTGTGAATGCCCTGTTCTATAGTAATCATCTTGTTGTGAAATTCATTGATTTATATCAATTTCAATACATTTGGAATAGCGTAATGTCATTAAAATACACTGCAAACGATTTTTCCCCATTAATCATAATGTAACGGGAATCTTTTGAGTGCCCCTGTGAATGAACTATTAATGCTACACACTTCATATTCAATACCGAACATGCTATGGTAAACAGTATTAATATACATCAATTTATTATCAAGTTGCTTCCTTTGATGACGAGAAATAAGCAGCTTGATACATTTGGCTCTGCGACTGGTGTTCTTTTTCTAACGAAAAAGTACCAGTCAGTCTATTTTAAATTTGATTAAAATATCTTTATTATTGTTTAAGTTGTGAACAAAAATTCGAATTCGGAATTGAATAAAGATACCTGTATTATTTCTGACTAAATAAATGGATTTTGACCCTAATTTGCCGCATGAAAATTGTTTGCTGTAGTGCGTAATACCACCTCCTAAAGTTCATCCTTTTTTTACACTTTTCAACATAGTTGAAAAGTGTTTATGACTTCTGTTTGTTTGTCATGGTCTAATTCGCATAAATATACTACATGAAGTGAAAAATCCCGGAACTAGCAATCAAAAAAACATTTTTTTGACAAAAATGAATTTTATTTTTCAACATAGTTTCCTTCAAGAACGATACACTTATTGTAAAATGATGCTGTAAGATTTGGATACCTTTCATATAGTATGATTTCTAAAGGACTCAGAAAAATGCATCAATTTCGCATTCGACATTTGACGTAAATCTCTTTCTCTGGAACCACCCCTTAAAGTTAGGACATAAATAATAGTGGCGGGGAGACCGATCTAAAGAATACGCCAGGTGGTAGAGGAAATAGCAGCTCAATTCAGTTAATTTTGACACCGCTTTCATGGATCTGTTAACTGGTGCGTTGTCTTGGTGAATCAGTACTTTTTTCATCTCCATATGCAGCCTTTTCTTTTTGATTTCTTTGTGCAAATGATCTAACATTCCTGAGTAATATTCTTTTGTGGCTGTTTATTTTTCCCAAGACAGTAGATAAATGTTATGTTCATCTAAAAAAATAACGGCTAAGACCTTTGCAGCTGATTATTGTCTCTTTTGCCAATTTGGGCGGCTGGCGTTCACCCTGTTCCAATCACTCAGGTGATAAATATTAGGACATGTGTATCTCAAAAAATACTGGCTAAGACCTTTGCAGCTGATTGTTGAGTCTTTTCTCAATTTGGGCGGCGTTCGCTCGGTTCCAACCACTCAGTTTATAAATATTATGACATATGCATCTCAAAAATAACAGCTAAGACCTTTGCAGCTGATTGTTGAGTCTTTTCTCAATTTGGGCGGCGTTCGCTCGGTTCCAACCACTCAGTTGATAAATATTATGACAAATGCATCTCAAAAATAACAGCTAAGACCTTTGCAGCTGATTGTTGAGTCGATTTGTCCGCATTCGTCTGCTTCCAACCACTCAGGTAACTGCCTATTGGACTCAGACAGGGCCGAAACTAGGGGGGGGGGGCAGAGGGGGCACGTGCCCCGGGCGCCGCTTTAACAGAAGGTGAAGGGGGCGCCAGAATGAAGATTTTGTTTGACGTTTGATACAAGAATGTATATATATATATATATATATACAAAATTTGTACAAAAATGTCTCGCAGCCGGAAAATTTAAAGGAAAACTTAATCAAATGCATTACACTTTACAAATAGATAAAAAGATTCATCTACAATACAAAATTGCAAATGAATAAGAAAAAAGGCTTTTTTCATTCTCCCATTCCAAAAGTATCATGACTATGCCTTTCATCTTCACCTTTGCCTTCTATCTTTCACTTCCTGTGTAGGAAAATCACTACCATTTTTCAAGGTCAATCTCTATTGTCGGACACTATCCACTACTGATAACTAACAAGTGCGAAGCGACCCCTCACAGTCTGAGTTTTCTATTAGATAAAAAAATTCCATGAAAGCTGTTTGTTGTTTTTCCGCTAAGCAGCGTTGAGTTTCTTTTCTTTTTTTTTTTTTTTCCGTCTTGCTATGGGCGATGGCTGCCCGGACAATAAAAACGAACAGGAGGGGAAATGCACAAAGTAAAATTCTTAGTAAAACCGTTTTTTGTTTAAGAGTACAGCATTTGTAGTGGGACGGTAAAAAATCTTGCACAGGACGTCACGTCATATCTAGAAAAGCAAAGCCCCCCGCCTTTATCGCCCAAAATGATTTTTTTTCTCGTCTTTCTGGCATTTCTAGGCGTTTTGCCACCCTGCAGTGGCGTATCTAGACTCATCATTTGTGAGGGGGCTGAGGTGTAGTAAAAGTTTCTAAGAGGGAATCACAAGAATCGGGAAAAATTCCGCTTTAAACATTGTTTATCATAGCAGGTAACACATCTATTACACAATAAACCTACTATGATGAAAAAATACAAACGTACAGCAAGATGTTGACCTCATTTAGGCCTATACAAGAAAAAAAAAATCCTTTTGATTCCGTTTTCAAGGTTTTAATGAATCAATGTTTGGCAAAGCTGATTACGTAGTTCAGTTTTATATATTTTAAATTTAATAATAAGTTGTCTATTAGATACTTAGTAAAATTGTTTTTGTAAATTTACTTTGTAGTGGAAGGGGGGGGGGGGGCGCCAAAATCCATGCTTGCCCCGGGCGCCATAAAGGCTAGTTTCGGCCCTGGACTCAGACGTATAGTGGTGGATTCATGTATCATCCCTTGTTCACCGCCCTCTGAATACTAGGCCTGAGTGCTGACACAAAAAATGACAGCTGTCGTAGGCTGATTTTCTTAGCGATTGTACGTTCCCTTGAATTTTAATAACAATAATGTTTTTAAGTTTTTCTCGCTTTATTTTTCTGAGATTGAACAAGCCAAAGAAAACTTTTGGAAAATACCGGTGTCGAAATTCAGCGGACCGTACAAACGCTTAAAAAATCCGCCTACGACAGTTGCCATTTTTTAGGTGCGTTCTTCATTATATAAATACGTAGCACCTATAGTCGTCGTTCAGTCCGTCTGTCTGTCTGTCCGTCCGTCCGTCCGCATAGAACAGCGCAAAAACCACCCAACCCAATCGTTTGAAATTTAAAATATATAATTGTTTCATAATTTTGTCGAGTCGTTTCAGATTTTATGACAATCGTATGTATAGTTTAATTACAGGGGCAGTCAAAAGTTTTCCGTTACATTACGGCCAATGGGAAAAAAATATTTCAAGTGCATTTTAATGATGTTCCAGCTTTTCGAAAATAATGAAATTGATAAGAACTTATGAAGTGCACTAAAATATACATTCAGTAAATATGCAGTACAAAAAATATTTATAAAATTAACTATAGTACGAACGCATCTCTTTTGCTCGTTTGACGTGCAATTTCCAACTTGTTTTGTCAGCGCTCAGGCCTAGTATTTAGGGGGGGGGCGCGCTGTTAGTAATCGGCGAAAACACTTATTTGGATTATGCTGAAATATCACCAAATTGCGTTGCGAAGCATCGGTACGTTGCTACTTTTGGTGTTTCTTAGTAAACGCAGCATCCATCTCGCACAAAGCTTTTTCATATGCAAATTTTCATGCAAAATATTCTCCACACATTCTGACTATATATCTTTGCGTTCTCAGCTGTCTTTCCTCACTTCCATTTTGCTGTCATCCAAAACAATATGGTGAATGTTTTTAGTGTTTTCTGGAGTTAAGGCCTCATTTATATTCCCAGAACATGGAAAATTGTTGGCACTTATACGGCCGCACATAAATTCCCTAAACGATCCATAAATGGTTGTTTCCGACGGAGAAGATGCGACGTAACCCTTTCAGGGGCAAAGCATTTTCAATGCTAAAGTGTTGAAATAAATAAATGGCACCGGAATTTACCAACAAATTTAATTGGAAATAAGAAAAAGGCTATATACAGTCGGACCTCGTTATCCCGACACCCGGTTTTCACGTCACTCCGCTTATCACATCAGGTTTTCGAAGTCCCGAGTTTCTGTATATGATTTTAATGTAAATACCCGACGGTTAAGGGAAAATGTCCATTTTTCATAATCCGTCTTATAAGCAAACAGAAATTAAGCGGCAAGAAAGGTCTTAGCCAAACTTTTCACAAAAGTGTCTAAAATACCCTTTAGATATAAATGAGAAATATTATATCAAACCTTTATCTGAATAAATAGACCCACACACTGTAAATAACCCACTTAAGCTCCAGATAGATGTATAAATTTACTCGCGGTCTTTTTATTCTGGTCAGGTGGCGCTTCCTTGTGGTTACACGGCGTTTTTCATCCAACTAAAACTGAAGCATTACATTGCCTTGAAACGATCAGAAATTATCTAACATCTATTCCTGAAACAACAAATATTGATTACAATTCATCGTAAATATTGAAAAATTAATTATAGTAAGCACATCTTGGGATAAGCAAACTTTAATTCATCAATATTTCATGTAACAATAAAAATACAAGTCCTCTTAAATCTGATTTTTATTCTTTTCAATTTTGTTTATGTGTTTATTTTGTTTAATAATAATGTTTTATTGCTTAAAACTGCAAGAACAGTTATGAATTTAAAATTGTCTTAAATTAATTAAAAATACAGCTTTTTATGAGCATATTTTTCTTCGACTCCGGTTACCGCGACACTCCGCTTATGACGACACTTTTTTCTGATCATTAGAGCGTCGGGATAACGAGGTTCGACAGTATTTCACTTTAACATTAAACGAAAAATATTTTACCAAAATTCTGGTGGCATTGTGTCGTGTGGGAATTAAAATTAAGTGGTTTCATAAACATACCACCGCCCCTGAAAGGGTTAATGCTTCGCAAACCAACCTTGGGTTTAGATCCTATTTATTTTCGCCAAAAATCAATGTTTAATCAAAACACAAAATTCTCTTTCATCCATTGTTTTCACAAAAGCAAAATTAGTGTCACTTACACGACAGCAATTCGCAATGGAATGGCCAAAATGTCATATAAACTTGCCACGAGTCTTTTGAAGGAATGTATTTCCTAGAGACATGGATAATTTGTTGGTGCTGCCAGCTAATAGCGAGTCAAGCGACTTTTCACTTCTTGTAGTGCCCGGATTGCCATGTAATGCTATAGACATAGAGGATATATGCTACTAGCTAAAGGACCCGGCGTTGCCCGGAATTTTAAGAATGTTTGTTTTGAAAATCCAAATTCAAAGTTTAACATACAACATAAAAAAAAAAAAAAAAAAAAAAAAAAAAAAAAAAAAAAAAACAGTCGAAGTGTTGTTCACATGAATCAAATAAAAACCCAGTATATAAAAATGTATAAATTTATATAACAGACGCAAAATAATACAGATATAAATGAACTTATTTCCATTCATCATTGGAGCAATAATGTTAAAATACGCCAATATTTACATAATCGAGTTTTTATCACGCTTCAGTACATTTTTTCAGACTTATATGACGTTATATATTCACCATGTCCTTTATATTTTCAATATGACATGATATTCCATTTTTTTTTATTCGTCAAATCAATTAAATAAATATAATTTTATACATGGAAATCATAAAACATAAAAATTATGACGTAACCTTAACTTTTGTTTTTAATTCGTCAAACTATTTATTTGATTTTGATTTTCACGTGGAAATCTTACAGTAGAAAAGTTATGATGCAATATTAATTCGTCAAACCATTTATTTAGTTTTTTCGCGCGATAATCTTGCAATAGAAAAGTAATTGTTGTGATAAGAATTTTTTTGTGGATTTTTAATTGTTGGCAACAGCGATAACGAAAAATGCTTAGATTTGATTGGAAATTGCTGTCAAATTTGTAGTTTTTATTAATTAAAAATTAACTATAAGTTATTGCGATTCCGAATTACTTTAGTTGCCTCAGACGTGTTTTAATACACATGTACGTAACATTTCACAATTCTGACTTCCAAACTGTGGATTTGTGTAGCATTACAGACAGACAAATTTTCATTTTTATATATTAGATTGCGTTTACTATGGGTTGTTGCATATTAAAAATCAAATGAACAGCATTTATAGTTCGTTTACAGGGACACTCTACGCCATACTCTACCTTTTTTTCTCGTGGGCCGCAAAATATGTTTCCAACGTTAGGGAGGAGGGTGCAATACACTTATAAAAGGGTATAAAAAGAATATTAAAATAGTAGTATAATAAATCATTATAACAATGTAAATATTATAAGTAGGGTTTAACGTTTGTTGCCGAAAAAGTGTTAAAAAAATTAGCACCGCTATTTTCAAACAATATTCTTCTTGATAGATTTTTTTTGCAAATGTTGTAGAAATATGGTGCGAAGTTTTTTTGTTTGGAAATAGAGGTGTAAAAATTTTTAGTAACAATTTTTTTCTGCGACAAACGTTCTACATTAAATAAAGTAAAAACATTAGATATTTAATGTATAAAATGCAATAATGTAACGATGTAGAATATCCTGTTCTAAGGAAAAGAAAACGTGTGATTTTCTCTGATAAATCAGTCACTTTTACCCATGGCAAAAAAGTTTTATTATTTTCTTAATTGTAGAAATATATAGTGCAAATTTGTGAAAGGAACTTTTGACTACGAAAACTGAATTTAAGATGATTTAACATAAATTTAAATTGCTTACAAATTACAGGGCAGATTTTGTCTTCCTATGAAAATATATAAAACATCAGTGAAGGTCTTAAATACTTTTTATGTACATCTCAAGTGTCTCGGGCCGCAAATAAAAGGTCGACGGGCCACATTAGCAGCCCGCTGGCCGCAGGTTGAGTATAGCTGCTCTACACTATTTACAACATATTGAAATTGATATATATCTCTGAGATGCGCTACAAGATGCTTAGCTCAGAATATGGTGTGCATAGCACTTACTTATCATTCCTTTACACGGACACACCAAAGAATTCGGAAAGAAAGGATTGTTAGCACTGTCTATGAGCTCAATAGACACATTAGACACAATACCATACATATTACTGAATACATTATAATTACAGCGATAATTGCGGTAAGTGCGTTATCAGCTGTGGCGTGCATTTAAAAATTTAATTAATTTTTTGCGTTTTACTTGATGTGCATAGTCATACACAGTGCTGCAGAAAATAATTAAGAGTATATTTCTGTTTACTGAAGGAAATTGCTAAGAGGGAATTTTCAAAAGCGATAGGCGTTTCCAAGCTAAGCTTTTCCAATTATGTAATATAAAATCAAATCTATAGACCCTATATGGGCAATTCCATCGTAACAGACTAACAATCGTAGAGGAAAAAATGACTTTATCTTAATTAATCAGGTAATTTAAAAGATGGCTGCAATTAGTATATGATATTATAAGATAAATTAATATAATTATTATGAATAAATTATTTAATGTGAATAATTATGATTGAAAAAGCGGTATTGTAACAGACAAACAGGAAGTACCATGCTTTTCGGACACCTTGATGGTAATCTATATTATTTATAAAATAACTTACAATTTATTATAACAAAAATGTATTTTCATTCAAAGACAGTTCAGAAACATTCGACTTCTACAAAATTTAGCTGTTGCCACAATATAGTTATGAAAAATGTGTAATCTTACCTGTAACAAACCAACATCTAATATGTAATAGACAAACAAATAATCACTTAAAAAGAAACTATGCTGATTACAATGGATTTTATTTATTTTTATTGATTCATCCTTTTATAAAATATATTGCAAATATAAAATATATAGGTTTAATATTATCAGAAAATATGTGTATTACCTATTTGATGTAAACAATAAAATACTAAAAATGGTAACATTGGCTTGGAATTGCCCATATAGGGCTGCACAAAAGAATTAGGATGCTTTTCCGACTATAGATGACAATTGCTGAAATTGGGTTTAAATGTGTTAGAATTTTCCAAATTGTTTACTCAGACATTATCTTTCACCCTAAAAAACGGTGAAGTTTTGATACAGTATTCTGAATCTGTTGAAACATATTTCCTCATCTATGCTTGACACATGATTTTTCTTTCTTGTTCTTTTTTATCACTGTATGTATATGATACTCTTTGCGTATTTTACACATTGTGCTTTTTTATTTTTCAGATTCTGTATTCTCATGTGCTGGTTTTATCGCCATTTTATTAGCTGGGTGCGATCCAACTCTTAACACCATCTTTTTTACAGTAGGCGGACTTCTGGGAGATTTTATAACATTTGGAGTGTGCATGGCAGGTGTTGATATCGCACCCAACCTGTCAGGTAATAAAGTTACATGCTTTTGTGTTTCAATTATAGAACATTGATTTTCACTAGGTTATAAACAATGCTACGATATTTATCGATTAGAGGTGCAACGACATTGATGTACTGGATGACAAAAATTCAAGATTCTTTTAGATAAAAAATTTTTTTTTCTTGGCAAAACAAACTACATCTAACAATGAAAGATTTTTAGGCTTTGTTTTGTTCTCAAATTCTAATGCCCCACCAGTGGCTGAGAGGTTCTGCTCTCGAAGCTGGTAGACGGGAGGTGCTAGGTTCGAACCCAATCGCGCTCGTCGGCCTAACCGTTTCGGAGTTTTCGTGGTTTTCTTCGAAACCGTTGGTTCCCATGCGTAAATACGGGTTAGGTTCCCTTAGAAAGACCCCCACGGAGGGCACTCCCGCCTATATCCTTCGAGTTGATAATCGGCCGTCAAAAATCCACCCAACCCAACCCTCAAATTCTAATTCTTACAGACAATTTGAGTGTGTAAAAATGGAGAGACATTTTCTCTCGAAAAAGTCCGCCTAATTCAGTGTAACAGAACTGATACCACGTATGGCACCTAAAACATTGGAGTAATACCAGCGCCCCCTAGATATTTGAGAAAGCCTTGACACGCGTCACGAACAGTGTTGCCAGACGGGCTACTTTTTTTAAATTCAGATTCTTGACTGGCACTCCTTTTTTGAAATGGTAAAGTGCCACTTATTTAATTTTGACAGATTAATTAAGGCAAAAACAAAAGAAATTTTAACGTTTCAAAAAAGTGGTGCCAATCAAGTAATCTGAATTTTAAAAAAGTAGCCTACTGGCAACCCTGGTCACGAAAACGTCACGCAAAGAAAAAAGATCATTCATTGGATCGTAGATATCCACGAGCAAATCAATGATCTTTTTCCTTTGTTTGGCCTGCTTTGTGTAACGTTTTCGTGACGCGTGTCAAGGCTTTTTCAAATATCTAGGGGGTGTTGGTAATACCGGGTGTCCCAAAAATGACTGATGTATTTTAAAATTCAATAACTTGCAAACGGTGACAGATATTTAAAAAATTATTTCAGGAGTGTTATGCAAGATGTCAGGAATTTTATGCTGCGATTCTCAGTTTTAGTTACATATAGCATCGATAGATGGCGCTTCAAGCAATAACCGCTAAACCCGGGTTCGATTTTTCGGCCCCTCTCTTCTTCTATGCGAAAATGAGAGATTAAAATGCATTGGATGGATCCCGAAGTATCAAAAATCGGGTCTGGACTGATCACTTATTGCTCACAGCGCCATCTATTGTTTGAAATTCGAACTAAAATCAAGAATCACTGTAAAAAAAACTCCTGACATCATACATAACACTCCTGCAAGAATTTTTTAAATATCTGTCACCGTTTGCAAGTTATTAAATTTTAAAATACATCAGTCATTTTTGGGACACCCGGTATATAATAACATAAAATAAAATAAAATAAATAATCGTTCTTTTCTATTCGATTTCTTAAGAAAGTCTTTCTATAGATTTATGTTAAGATTTCATTACTGACTTTAGTATCTTTTCGGAACCGTCCAGGTCTTGTTTCCGGAGTTTTCGGAAACGAGATAGACGACTACCTACCAAATTAAGCAACATAGCAACCAGTTTCCATGTCGATTCACTGTAGATTCTTCCCCTTTCCACCATCTTTCCTCAAAAAAAAAAAAAAAAAAAAAAAAAAAAATCATCATATCAGCTATGCTACGAAAATGACAGCTTAAACAGGACTATGAACCTACGGGACGTTGCACGCATACTCTCCTCCCTAAGGTATCGTCACTTCTAATACATCATCAGAACATTTACATATTCTCAACGAACCACAGCCATTTCCATCCTATCTGTTCAAATTTGATAAGTCGCTATTCCCCCAATGCACATGTGGCCAAATGGGCGCATCGCTGCACTATATGCTGGACTGTACTCTTACATCGCATTTCCATGTAAGAAAACCGCGTACAACATCGCTGTCTGCATGGTTCTCATATGTAAGGAAAAATCCCACTCTGCTACAAAAAATAATTGACTGTATAGTCCAGGCAATGGGGAATTTTACCTAACAAAATTAATGGTAGTTCTGGAAATCGGCTTACTTTATGTTTCTTGGGTCGCTGAATCCGAATTTGTATCTTCTCACCAAAATTTCCCCCGGCAACCCGCCCCCCCCCCCCCCAAATTTCGGTAAAAAGCCCCCCAAAAAAGGTTTTTATTAAAAAAAATCAATTTTTTATTGTTTTAGTGGAAAAGTATCTAGAAATTCAGAAAGTAAACAAAATTTGCAACAAATTAGATATATGACATTATGACTTAGGATGAAGGGGAAGGGGGGATCTGCCTCGGAACATCTGCGCGGTGCTATATGGACTAAGTTGAGCAATTCCACTTAACCACTCATAAGTTTACATTCGCCCTCCCATCTCCCCTCCGAACTTTCCTTATAAGGTTTACTTTAAGTTTTTTGGGTCGCTGAATCCGAATTTTTAACTTCCCCCCAAACTCCCCCCCCCCCCCGAAAACCCCCCAAAATAGTTGTTAATAACTTAAATTTGTTATTGTTTTAGGGGGAAAGCATTACAAAATTCAGAAACTAGACAAAATTTGCAATAAATAGGATATATGACATTATGACGTAGGATACACGGGGAGAGAGGGGGCTGCCTCGGAACATTCCCCGCGCGCTTTTCTCAAAAACCAAATTTTTCCAAAAAATAAATTTTTTGGGGGTTGCCGGGGGGGGGGAACTTTTGGTGGGAAGTTACAAATTCGGATTCAGCGACCCAAAAAACATAAAGTGAGTCGAAATCCAGAACTAGTATTAATTTTGCCAGGTAAAATCCCCTATTGCCTGGACTTCATACTTAGTGTACGTAGCGCCGCAGTGCATGTTCAGAGGCAGCCCTCCCCCTCCCCGTTCATCCTATGTCATAATGTCATACATCCTATTTGTTGCAAATTTTGTCTAGTTTCTGAATTTCGCATATGCTTTTCCCCTAAAACAATAAGAAATTTAAGTTAAAAACAACTTTTTTTTGGAGGGGGGGGTTCGGGGGGGGGGGGTTAAAAATTCGGATTCAGCGGCCCAAAAAACTTAAAGTAAACCTTATAGAAAAAGTTCGGAGGGGAGATGGGAGGGCGAATGTAAACGTGTGAGTAGTTAAGTGGAATTGCGCAACTCAGTTCACGTAGCACCGCGCGCATGTTCCGAGGCAGATCCCCCTTTCCCCTTCATCCTAAGTTATAATGTCATATATTTAATTTGTTGCAAATTTTGCCTACTTTCTGAATTTCTAGATACTTTTCCCTTAAAACAATAAAAAAATTGATTTTTTTAATAAAAACCTTTTTGGGGGGGCATTTTACCAAAATTTGGGGGGGGGGGGGTTGCCGGGGCGAAATTTTGGTGGGAAGTTAAAAATTCGGATTCAGCGACCCAAAAAACATATAGTAAGCCTTTTTCCAGAACTACCATGAATTTTGCTAGGTAGAACCCCTATATGGTCTCTATTGCCTGGACTAGTATTAGAGTAATAGAACACAGTCAATATATCTTTCAAAATAACCTGCCACCCTGGGATCTTGCTGACTAACAGTAATCTTTTTTTTTTTCAAAGCCTTGTTCCAAGCCTTTGATTTTATCGATTTAGTATAAAAAACATTATTGCCATTAACATTTTCTACATAGTCGTTCTGCCATCCTGCACGATCAAGGTTAACCCATTCAGGGGCAAATCATTTCCAATGCAAATGTGTTGAAATAAATGAATGGCACCGGAATTAGGGTAACAAATTTAATTGGAAATAAGAAAAAGGCAATATTTCAGTTTCATATTAAATGGAAAATATTTTATCAAAATTCTGGTGCCATTGTGGCGTTTGAGAATTAAAATTAAGTGGTTTCATAAACATACCAGCGCCCCTGAAAAGGTTAAACCTTTGTTATTGTTACAATTATTATTTATACTCTAATGTCAATAATTGTTACATCTTTTCTATTTCAAGCATGTACTCTTATAACAATTACCATTTATGTCTTTTTTTTTTTTCTTTTCAAGAATTTCTTCATAATTGATTAGAATTCTATGTTGAATTGTAAATATTCTCTGCTTTATTGTTTATGCTATTATGCGCTTTAACACCAGAAAGACGGCGAGCGGTCATTTTGACCGCTACCAAATGAATATATTTCGGACCGAACCAGAAATTTCTTTATAAAACTAGTTCAAAAGATACAAACGAAAAAAACTAGTTAAATAAATAAGTTAATAATTTAAAATAAAAATTCTGGTGGGAAATAAATTCATAAAATTTGAGTAAAATTCCCCGTCTTTCTAGTGTTAAAATGTTCAAAACCAGTAGTTATTGTGTAAATACTTCCTGAAACAGCCAATTTAATCTTAGAAACAAATCTGTCAGAATTACCCCGCAATAGGTAAGAATCTAGTGTTGTACACATTCCTAGCTCTTTAGAAATGGAACTTTGTATTGTAGATATTGTAAATATTTTCACTGTTTTTAAGAGCCTAATATTTTAATAATTAGACAACAAGTGCTGAACATGTGTATTAGCATTTTTTCATGGCATCAAATTTGTAGCTTTGTACTTAGAGGTAGTGTTGTAAAAATTTATGTGGATATGTGGAATGTGCATTTCTATAATAACTAGTGGTTCATTTTAAATTACTTCAGTTCTCATATAATCCACATCTTGTTAAGTAGCATGCCCAGACTACTGGGCTGCAAACTGTAATAACATTGCAAAACCTTTCAATAAACGGGAGCCTTAGTAGACATACGAGGGCGTATCAATAACATTTTGCCCTCAGATAGAAATAATTGGGTAAAATATATGAAATTGATATATTTGATTAATACTTTTCTATAGTAGTCACCGTGCATAGTAACACATTTCTGCAAACGGTTTTTCAAAGAGCGGGGGGAGGGTGTATTTCAGGAGGCGGGATAGTAGACCAAAAGGGAGGGGGCACTGGGGGGACACTTTTCTAACTTTTGCTGACCCCTCATGTAACATATTGTTGGAAAGGACTGTGACCACTTATTCATGTTATGTAACCCGAGAAAACACCCCAATTTTTCCTTCGAGGGGCATGAGGGGGGGGCTGCAAAATTTAGAAAAGTGCTCCCGAGGTAGGAAAACTAGGAAGAGGGGCTCGGTAGGTGCATAACATAAATAAGTGGTCACAGGCCTTTCCAACAATATGTCACATGGGGGTTAGCAAAATTTAGAAAAGTCCCCCCCCTTTTGGTCTACTATCTCGCCTCCTGGAATACACCCTCTCCCTCTCTTTGAAGCACTGTTTGCAGAAATGTCTGACTTTGCACACTGACTATGTAGAAAAGGACTAATAAAATGTAGCAATTTCATAAATTTTACTAAATTATTTCTATGTGATGGCAAAAACTTATTGATACCCCCTAGTACAGGAATATCGAACCTTTTTGAGTATGCATGCCAAAAATTTCGAAATTATTGTGTACCAACATTTTAACGTGCCAGAAACATTTTAACTTTGATAAAATCCAATAATTCATTTTTATAGAATTTTTACTCAAATATTTTTACACTTATGCATTAAATTCGATTCCTAAGTTATTTATTATACTGTATTTACTCAATAATATAGCCATGTAGCATAGAATTCCGTATCAGATCATTTTAGTTGTAGAAACAGGTTCAATAAATACATATTATTTACAGTAACAGTTAAAATTCAATTTTCAAAATTGTAAGCTAAATATAATAAAACCTAAAATTACTTAAAATCCTAAACCTAAATGAAATAAAACCTAATCTGAAGTAGAAGCGTGTGAATTAGGTACATTACTATGCAAACTATATCTAAAAATTCAATTTTCAAAAACCTTTGAAATTTCATAAAGAAGCAAAATGATTTGGAAAACATTATATGTTGAATAGTTTGGCGACAAAATGACGCTACAAGGTGCTTTCATTGAAATTTATAATACCTTAATTCATTCAAAATTTACGGATTATTTTCAAGTAAATTATATACCTGTTACACAAACTATACTTTTTGTTAAAAAACATAAATGGATTGTTCTCCATAAACTGAATATAATCTATAATTTATTTTCGCGTGCCAGAGAAGTTTTCTTACGTGCCATGTTCGGCACGCGTGCCATAGGTTCGCCATCCCTACACTAGTATTTAGCCGGGCAGGCTTCTTGTGCTCAAGCCATTTTGTAGCTCTCCCTACCTGGTGAACTTGAACTTCTTAATTTAGACACTGTTCACCTTAATAAACTGTTAAGCTTTGTTACGGTATTCTCAATGGGTTAAAAAGTGTTTCAGAATCTATGCTGGACGAATGATATTTCGTTCTGGTTTAATTAAGTTAGAAGGCTGGTGAAAAGGCGTTTTGTATAACGAATTTCTTATTTCTACTTCAATATTTTATCGCATTTCCGCATTACACACGTGGTTTTAGATTAACTCTTTAATTATTACTTTCCGTTTCCGCGTTAGATAGATTCCGTTTTATGCAAAAAATTAACACTATATTGCTTATTTACGCAGCCGGAACCATAAAATTAGTTTAAATTGGGCAAGTTTCCGGCTTATCCGCATTCCGATTTGGACAAGTTTTACTGTATGTATGAAATGTTTTACATAGGTAACACTTGCAGCTTATTGCTACGTTTTAAATTAGTAAGAAACTTCTCTTTCACCATGTTTTTTAACACTTTCCATCATAGTTGTAAAGTATTTATAAATTGGGTTTGTCTGTTCGTGCTCTAACTCGCCTAAATAAACTCGGATTGTTATGTAATTGATATACACTGAGGTGACAAAAGTCATGGGATACCCTGCTAATAGCGTGTCGGTCCTCCGTTTGCCCGGCGAAGTGCAGCAACACGACGTGGTATGGACTCCACGAGTCGTTGAAAGTCCTCTGGAGAAATATTGAGCCATGCAGCCTCTATAGACGTCCATAATTTGGAAAGTGTTGCCGGTGGAGGATTTTGTGCACGAACTGAGCTCTCGATTATGTCCCATAAATGTTCGATGGGATTCATGTCGGGCGATCACGGTGGCCAGATCATCCGCTGGAATTGTCCATAATGTTGTTCAAACAATTCGCGAACAGTTATGGCCCGGTGACATAGCGCATTGCCATCCTAGAAAATTGCATTGTTGTTTGGGTACATGACGTCCATGAATTGTTGCAAGTGGTCTCCCAGTAGCTGAATGTAATCATTTCCAGTCGACGAACGGTTCCGTTTGACCAGCGGACCTAGTCCATTCTATGTAAACACAGCTTACACCATTATGGAGCCACCAACCAACTTGCACAGTGCCTTGTTGACAACCTGGGTCCATGGCTTCATGGGATCTGCGCCACACTCATACCCTTCCATCAGCTCTTACCAATTGAAATCGTGACTCATTTGACCAAGCCACTTATTTCCAGTCATCTACGATCCAACTGGTCACGAGCCCTGGAGTGCCGCTGTTGGCGATGTCGTGCTGTTAGTATTGGTACCCGAGTTGGTCTTCTGCTGCCATAGCCCATTAAAGCCAAATTTCGACGGACTGTCCTAACGGACACGCACGTCAGACGTCCCACATTCATTCCTGCGGTTATTTCACGCAGTGTTGCTTGTCTGTTCACACTGACATGTCTACGCAGACGTCGCTGGTCGCGGTCATTAAGCGCCTGCGGTCGACCTCTACGTTGTCCATGATGGGAGGTTATGCCTGAATTTAGGTATTCTCGGCACACGCTTGACACTGTGGATCTCGGAATTTTGAATTCCGTAACGATTTCCGAAACGGAATGTCCCATGCGTCTAGTTCCAACTAGCATACTACGTTCAAAACCCGCTAATTCTCGTCGTGTGGCCATAATCACTTAATCAACCTTCTCACATGAAACATTTGAACACAAATGCAAGTCCCGCCCAGGCACTGACCATTTATACAATCTGTAAGCGACACTACTGCCATCTGTATATTTGCATATTGCTATCCCATGACTTTTGTCACCTGGGTGTACGTTAATGAAGATTATTATAGCAAGTTAGGTATTGAAAATGAAGTGTGTAGCATTTATAAGTCATTTATAGGGACACTCAAAAGAGTTCCGTTACATCCGTTGTCTATCAGGGAAAAGCATTTGCGGTGTACTTTAACATATTGAATTTGATATATCGTCGCCTCAGAGCAACAGTAGAACATCTAGTAATAATAAAAAATTTTATGTCTGACTTACTGCTATGAATAACTGTGTTAACTAGTGGAACAACTTCTGAAACGCAAAGTTATGTTTAATACTATATCTCAGATGTGTTTTACAAAAATCCCTTACTGTTCCACTAGATGCAGACACGGTTTTTCATAACAGTAAGTTGGACATCTGATTTTCGATTATTACTAGATGTCCTACTGTTGCTCTAAAACGACGCTATATCGTTGAGGTGCACTACAAGAGGCTTGTATAGAATAGGGTGTATATAGCATCCATCGTTCATCTACAGGGACACACAAAAGAATTCGGTTACAGAATAGTCTGTTACTTGATGCGTATCAATTCTATAGATCATATACAGGGCAATACGAAATATCTCGAGTACATTTCCATTTATTAACGGAAATTGTTGAAGGGAATTTAAAACTGATACCTAACTGATCTAAATTTTAGTATACTATGTACAAAATAGCTGCACAAAATACAAAGTATACAAAGATTATAAAGTATACAAATTAAGCATTTGCAAGATTATCATTTAAACTAAGTTTCACTTTTGTTGCTTTATATTATGTTAAAACTTAAACCACACTTATTTTTTCTTTAATAAAAATGTTTCATCGGAAAAGAAAGACCGAAAGAAAATATATATATGTTTTAAAACATTTAGCTATATATATTTTTTAAAGCTTTATCTATTTTTTTAAATAGAATAGAATTGTTTTATATTTTAAGAGGTTAATATGAAAGATTATTATTTTATAACACTATCCAATGTACTTCTTTAACCCTTAAATGACGGGTGTTGATTTTCGGCAACATACACAATTTAGGCTCTAAAATAATATTAGAATAATATTGAAGCTATAATGCCTAATGTTGTCAATAAAATACATTCTGAAAATATTATTAAATCGATTTTCAACATGTAGATGGCAATACTTGTGCTGTTTAAGAATAAAGATAGATTTATTCTTTCAATTGCTGCTACTTGTTCTTTTTGGTTTGTTTGGAAGCTTGCGAAATACCCTGTATCAGGGATGGCGAACCTTTCCACGTCCACGTGCCAAATTTCCCCCAAAAATATACTTTACGTGATCATGATGTGCCAACAATAAAAAAATTTAATGGATCAAATAATAATGAATCAAAACTACTTAAAATTTTGTTTTTAGCATTAAAAAAATACAGGTAATATTTGATGTTATACTGTAGAAATTTATTTAAAAAATATTATTTCTGTTTGAATAGGTTTGAATTCTGTTTGAATAGGTATCATTCTGTTTGAATAATTATTTGGCATCTTAAATGCCAAATAATTTATATCCGCTTCGTCCTTAGTTATTTTCGGTAGAATGAAAGTTTAATTGCACTCACTTGACAAGACGTTTTTAGTTGATTTTTTCCTTTTTTTTTTTTTTTTTACGAAAGAATGTTTTGCAGAAAAAATTGTCAAAATAGCAAGCACCAGAAACTACAGCTTTTAATGTCTGGGATTTAATTCCAAGTTGTTATAATTTTACAATCAGCATTTTTGCTTATTACACTTTTAATTTTTGTTTAGCGATAATCTTCTAATTCTCAAAATTTTCTGAGCCAATATTGAGCTAGATTCGGATAAATTAAGTTATGTTTCAATTTCTTCAATATGTGTGACAATCGCAACTAACCGAACTAATCGGATTCAAGTAACACAGACAACATCTATATTAATTAATTCATTTTGTGAAATTCTACTATATTTTGATGTAAAACTTAAATCTATGCCGTGCCAAAAATAATCTGCAGCGTGCCACTTATGGCACGCGTGCCATAGGTTCGCCGTCCCTGCCCTATATTGTTCTGCAGTGAGCAAGTAAAATTTATTTCTTATTATAGTTCCTAAAATTCTTGTGTGTTTAATATTATAAAATTTTATCAAGGAAAATTATTTTTCAATTAAAGGCCAGTATTGACGTTTAGTAACAAACTGTTTTTTATCCGTAAACCATACTTAAAACAAAATATGAATTTTTTAAGTATTTTTCCCATCATTTACTTAACAAATGAAAGCCGAAAAACATTATTACAATGATTTTTGAAAAATCAGGCATTTAAGGGTTAAATTACTAAAAGGTGCAAGGTAAAAACATTAAAAACATTTTTAAAAGTTTTGTTAGACTGTTTAATGTTTCGCTCCCCCCTCCCTCTCCATCCGAGCCATTATCAAAACAAATAAAAATATTCTAAAATTTCACGATCTATGATTGAATGCTTTGAAACGCCATCATTCAATTTTTCATGTAATCTTTCAGATTACGTTTGTTATTTTTTATATTTACAGTAAAACCTCTCTAAAGCGACCACGTTCCTTTCCGATAAAAATTGATCGCTTCAAGAGGTGGTCTCTTAATGGAGGTCATGTTCAAATCTAGATTTTAACTGTGGAAAAAAAAGTAACAATTAATGTTACTAAAATTTATTTTTAGTAACAGGAAATTAGGAAAAAATATGACAATTTAAGTATTAAAACAAAAGTTATTTACATAAGTTACAATAGGGTTTAAAAAAGTGAATACATTGACGTTTGCTTTGATTTTACGATTTTATCTTTTATAACTTTTATTTCTAAGTCCTTTCGAAGTTCAGTAAATAAAGGCAATTTTTTTTTGGACGGGAATAAATAATGACGATTTCATTAATTTATCTATTTCTTTGAGAGTTTCCTGACAGAATGGGGCTGTGGAGTTTATTGGCCGTCATTCTTAATTTATCATCAGAGTTAAATTCATTGCCTAAAAAGGCAGAAAGGGGTTTAAACACTTAAAAGTTCCCGGAATTAAAAAAAAAATTCTAAACTTAGATTAGAAGTTTGATGAATAATGCGCTCTCCGGAATTATTTTTCTAATAAAACCTTCTTCGGGCGAACAGAAAGAAACGGAATTTGTTTCATTTTCTTCAAAGAAATGGGTCGTTCATGGAGGGAGTTCAACTGGGATGGTCTCTGGATGGAGGTAAAATTGGTATTGAGCCTATGGGAATAAATTTCGTTCCATGAAAAAATGGTCGTTCAGGGAGGTTGTCGCTTAATGGAGGTGGTCGCACAGGGAGGTTTCACTGCACTTGGATGTTTATTTCATAACCGTAACCATGAGGTAAATCAAACCACAATTTTGTTAAGTTAAATGATACTGCATCGTTACATATTGAATTTTTACGTATGAAAATCTCCATGGTTTCCTTTATAATGGTTGGATAGCATAGATTGGAAAAATTACCTTACTTTCATTGAAATGTATTGAACGATGGCGTGTCAGATCATTGCATCGTAGATCGTGCAATTTTAGAATATTTTTATTTGTTTTGATAATGGCTTCGATGCAGAGCCGAAAAGTTTAAACAGTCTAATAAAACTTTTTAAGATGTTTTAATGTTTTTACGTTACATCTTTTAGAAATTTACAGAAGTATATTATCCCAGGATGTTATAATTTGCTATACAGTGACGGTCAAAAGTTTCCGGCCAGTTAATTTCTTTGATTTGTTTGCCAGAACGTTTTAGCGAAGAAGAAGCACAATTGCTCCAAAAGTTAGGGATAAGCAAATGACCTCTGACCACGTGATCATTTTGATTGGATACTGAAGGTACTTGATGCAAAGGGGAGGAATTCGAAATCCGCGTGTGCAAAAGATTCCGGCCATTCGTATTTCGTTAGTTTTTGCTATCGGTAAAGTGATTTTTTTGACCGTGTTTGTTAATTAATCAACGTGAATAACGTAGTTGAAATTCAAAAATGAAAAGTTCAACAATTATTGTTCGGAAATGGGTGATTTTTTTGTCGCTAAAGGGACAATCCTCTAGTGAGATTACGGCAAAGTTATCGATCGGAAAATTTACTGTGAACGATATTTTAAAAAGTATATAAAGATGGCCATGAATTTTAGGACTTGTCACAGTCCGGGAGACCTCGGAAAATGACCATTCGTGTGGACAGAATTGTCAGGAGAAATGCAGTTAATGACCAGCATAAAATGCCGCTGCAATTCCCCTCGATTTACGGCGTTAAAATATTGCTGAAATAAGTCGGTCTACCATGACAAGACGCTTACGTGACGTAGGGTTTTATGAAGGAATCAGTGTTAAGAAATCTTTCTTAAGTAAAAAAAAAATCAGAGGGCGTTTGCCAAGGAACACAAAGACTGGTCAAGTGTAAACTTGTACTATTTTCCGATGAATCGAAGTTCAACTTTTTGGGAGTGATGGCAGACCCTATGTCCGACGACTTAAAAACAAAAGATAAGATTCGAGATTTTTTTATTCCTACAATGAAGCATGGTGGAGGATACGTTATGCTGTGGGGAGCATTTTCTGGAAAATGTGTCGATCCATTAGTTGAAATTCACTTCAAGATGAATGGTGCATTGTATAAAGATATTTTGCAAGATCATTTGCTGCCTTATAGGAGGAAAATTTTTGGTCGCAACTATTTGTTTCAGCATGATAGCGACCCAAATCATATATGCAAGCTCGTCAAGCAGTGGCTTTAGCACAAAAAATTCCGCTTTTGAAATGGACAGTCCAATCACCCGATCAGAAGACTATAGAAAATCTTTGGAACGAACTTGAAACGTGTGCGGAATTATAAATATTCCAATTCAGAAGAAATTTCCCAAAAATTGCAATAACCGTGGAAATAAACTTACCATGGACGATTTTCGGCCGTTCATTGGATCGATGACACGTCGCTGCGATGCGGTACTTATTGTTATATGAATGAAGACAAAATACAGATTGTAAATGTTGTTGATCACTACTGTTATTTTCTATTATAACACCATTTTTTTTCCCAAAATTGCCAAGATGGCCGGAAACTTTTGAGAAGATGTGTTTTCTTTTGCAATTAATTTTGTCAATTAAATGTATTGATATTTATTTTTTATTCCATAAATATGTTTCTAACTATTATGTTAATAAAGTGTATAAGTATCACTTTGAGATTCCTCTTCATATGGGTATACTTACAAATTAACCAAAGATGTTATGCTGGCCGAAAACTTTTGACCGCCACTGTATATTTGCGTAACACTATCCTAATTTACCATAAATATTTATTGTAATATATATGTATATATATTACACAATTAACTGTAAATATGATTATTATCTGTCTTCTTTTAGGGACAGTTTCTGGAATATTAAGCTTTGTCGGAGTAATACCCTTTTTCGTTATTCCAGCGTTGGTAGGCTGGTCAACAAAGTATGAAGTACGTATAGTTTGCCAATCTATTCATCAGAAGATAAAAGTATTTTCTTTTATTCTAAAAAACTAATTGTGTGTCCTATGATTATTTTAGTTTACAATGAATTTAAGGGTCTACACTAATCACGTGAAGAAAGGCTCAAGCTAATGTTAATCCTGTGGGAGTGCTCTTATCAAATTTTTCGTTCGCATTTCAATATTTTTAAGTGTTTTTTTGCATAAAGTACCTGAGATATATATCTATTGTTGTGCGTTTGTACTTTTTCGATTCTGGCAGTTTTCTTTTTTTTTTCATGTGGGGGATACTATTACTTTTGAAACCGGTTAGAACCGGAACTGAAAGTGAAACCATTCTCATATAAAAGAACTGTAATCAAAATCGAAAATATACAAACGCACAACAATAGATATGGATCTCAAGTATCTTATACAAAAAAATCATTTACAAATATTAAAATGCGAACGAGAAATCCAAGATTTCTTCCATAGGTTTAACATTAACCCATTTTCGGCCAATGGTGCGTAAACGCACCATTTCAATAAATATTTTTTTATTTACGCTGTGAGGAATATTTTTCACTAATTTTATTTTTCTGCTATTTTTAAGGGTTCTGGAGACATCTGTAAAATATCAGTAATTCAATTGGAGTAAACACTTTCTGTTGAGAAATTTTCAAAATATGATAGTTTTTAAAAATTGAAATGGTTATTGACAAATTCGACTGTTTGAAAACGTATAATTATCCCATTTGAGATTAATCATATGTTTTTATAATGGATTAAAGTTGCAAGTTCTGTAAATAAAATAATAATAAAACAAATGTCATAAAATTAAAAAAAATTATTAATTTTAAATTTAATTGTGCGTTAGCGCACCATTGACCGAATGCATTTTATTTCTCAAATAAAATATTATTTTTCATACACGAAACATTTTTTTCTGTCTTACTGAATGTAATTTAATGAATGTATTTCAATGAAAATAATACCACATTTTATAAAATTTCTATGCTTGGCCTAAAATGGGTTAATGTTGGAGTTTCTCCTCGCGAAAAGTGTCACATTTGCATAATATTCAAGAGGATAAAATTAAAAGATTACAAACATTATAAAGGTACGTGAGTTTAATGTCTTTTTAATTTTTTAATAACTTGAATTTAGAACTATACTTTTTGATTAAATGTGAGATAAAAATAAGAAATAATGATAAAAAAAAGAAACATGCTTTAAAGGAAAGAAAAAAAAGTAAGTTTAAAAATGTGGAAAATAGATTAGAAAAAATATTTACAATCTACAAACTGAATAATAATTATGATAACATTATACTATTCTTCGAGAAAAAGAAATAAAAGAACTAGAAAACAGGAATTCTGCTTTTTCAGAATTTGGAGTCGCCCCCGATGAAAAAAATACATATGAGTATAAATATAGATAATACAAAACATATTTAAGTTTTAAGATTTAAAACACACGCTTTTATTTTATATAAAATGATGTCATTCGCATCCTCTGAAGGATTCCTCATTTACGATTCAGTCTTAAACAAAATCTACAGTAAAGTATTTATATGACGTCACTATCGCTGAATAATACACACACACACACACACACACACACACAAAAAAAAAAAAAAAAAAAAAAAAAAAAACAGATGTCACTCAAGAAACTCGACAAAAAAAATCGGCTTTCTAATGACTCATATGCCTTCATTTGTTTGTAATATAAATAATTAGATTAAATATACTTTAAAATAGCTCCATGTTTTATCAGAAATCATTCATTTATATTTTTTCAAAGTAGCACGTATATTAATTAAATTTTTTTTTCAGTAGTTATAGGAAAATGGCAACAAAAAGATAAAATTACTATTTTCCAACTATTTTTTCTTTACTTTCTACAGAAATGGAGTACTTGAGTTTCCAAAAACAAATGGCGCTAAAAACTGCAAAAAAATTAATATCTCAAAAATAAATTGAGATGCAGTTTTCAAACAAATTGTATTAAAAAGTACTTTTTTTTCTCCAATACGACGGTATAAAAATGAAAATGTGCGATGCTTAAAAGTTTAAAAAATTGCAGTAGAGTATTTAACAGTAGAATGATACATCTCCTTTGTTTTACGGCTGACTTATATAACGGAAAGTTATATTTTGGAGACGACAATTTATTTGCTGGGAGAAAGAAATAGCATATCGGGGGCTAAAAACGGAAAAAAAGAAAAAGAAAAACTGAAAGAAACTTCTAATGGTTAGAGAAATTATAGAAGTGCATGTATTATTTGGCTGTAGGGAAAAATCCGAAAACCAGTAATCTCAAACACAAAAACCGTAAAACAAAATAAATATTAATATTTGTATTAATGAAAAGAGCTTGTTTTATTGAATAATAACGTTATTCAAGCAAAATTTAATCCCATTTTTATGGAAAAGTTTCTTTTTCTTCTTCATCTTCTTCTTATTATTTTCAGTACTAGGGGGACTCGGACCCCTACGAGCTACGCTTGGCAACCCCCGTTCAAACACCGCAGTCTCCAAAAGCACGCTAATTTGATCGGCTTTAAAAAGATTTTGAAAGATTGAATTATAATTTAAAAAACAGTGGCGCTCTCCCTATAAACGGGTTTTTATTCATTTCTCTTCGATTGGGGAAATTTAAGGAAAAATCAGCTGCTCTTAAAAGATACAATGGCTGTTTTCGTCTTTGATTAAATAAAATCAGTTAAACGTTTCAAAATAAGCTAATATAATAAGCAAATCTGCAACAAAATGCAAATATATTTTACAAATACCAATGCCTTCTTTTGAAGGAAACGATACAGAAGGTTAACGAATCTTAACTAAACCATTTAAGCAATTTCTTTATTTTCTGCTTCACAGATTTTTCTCTTTCAAATCATATTTTTTGTTGATGACACTTCACTTTCAGCTTGTAATCTTTTTTATTTTTATTAAATTACTAAATATTCGCTCGAAAGCAGTCTAAACGCGTTCAATTAATCTTATTAATATAATCTCAAAATATCAAATTGATGTCTCGCGCAATTTTTAGATTTAAACTGTTTTGCGATATTACTTTTCGTTCATTTTACATAATAAGTGTAATGTGACGTAAATGTGACGTAATTTCTCCTATTTAAGATTTCTAACGCATGTTAATGAATTTATTATTTTACAATATAATTTTTCTCTTTTAAAATTCACGTGTAAATATAGTTTTTATGAAGTAATTTTCAATAAGTTTCTGCTTTTCATACGTAATTATTTAATTCTAATTTGAAAGTTTTTTTCTGTTAATAATAGTCACGTGTAAATATTTTTTAATTTGAAGCTAACATTATTATTTGCGCTGTTTATACAGTTGGCAACAGTTTAAATTAATACCAGTTTCTAAAATAAGTAAAAAATATCTCTCGAAATGCTGAAAATTTGATTTTAAAATAGAAATAAAACCTCAAAAAATGAGTCAAATTAAAAAAATGAATGCAGTCTGCACACCGGGAAATTCTAACACATAAAATGAATTAATTCGCATGTATAGTTTTTGCTCCTATAAAACTTTTTTAATGAAACGATTTTGTCCAACTTTAGCATCAAATATCTATTAAAATAATTATTCGATTTGAAAACTGTCAGCGTGTTTATCAAACATTTCTCTATAATACCGCCGATTTTCATATTTTTGTATGCAGTATTTACCTTAATATTAACGGAGAAAGACCCCCGGTCACAAAAAAATCAAAACCGGCGGCGGCGGTGACAGCGTAAGTTACTTTTTTTTTAGAATAGAGAGATTATTACCATTACGATATTTTGCGATAGCCTAATCGCTAAAAAAATTCACTTTGAAAAAATGTTAAAAGCAAGGTTGATAGCTAGTGTAAATCCGTTGATATCTCATTTTTTAAAAAAGCTATATTTTTATTTCTACATGCGATAGAAAGAATATGCATAATATCGTTTCTAAATTCATTCTAATTCGATCTATCCAAAGTTCGTTAACATTACCATTTTAAATTTAAAAATTTAGGAAGATAAGCGCTTTGAAAAATTTAGAAAAAAAAATCGTTGGAAACTTTAAGATAAAGATACATCATATCTTTAACTTTTAAAAAACGATTCGAGTTTTGTGATTAAAATTCAAACCGTTTTAAAAATGTAAACTATCGAATTTTACTATTTCGATAAAACTGAAATTCTAAAAATGACATTAGAAACGTACTTCAATTCTATCATGCATAATAGTCCAAGAGCTGTTAAACATTTTAGGGAAGGTATTTGAGGCACCCTGAAAATTTGTGCAACACTTCTTTTGTAATGGCTGAATAATAAATAGAATGTCTGGCTGAAGGATCGTGGCCCAAAAACTGTGCCAGACACGTGTCAAGTGCCATTTTTTGACTACCCAAAAAAGGTATTTGAGGCACGCTGAGATTGAGACAGAATAATATTTATACTTAGAAAAAAAATATTTTGAAAACGACAGACACTTTAGTCGGCCCAAAAACTGTGCCAGACACGTGTCAAGTACCATTTTTTGACTACCCAAAAAAGGTATTTGAGGCACGCTGAGATTGAGACAGAATAATATTTATACTTAGAAAAAAATATTTTGAAAACGACAGACACTTTAGTCGGCCCAAAAACTGTGCCAGACACGTGTCAAGTGCCATTTTTTGACTACCCAAAAAAGGTATTTGAGGCACGCTGAGATTGAGACAGAATAATATTTATACTTAGAAAAAAATATTTTGAAAACGACAGACACTTTAGTCGGCCCAAAAACTGTGCCAGACACGTGTCAAGTGCCATTTTTTGACTACCCAAAAAAGGTATTTGAGGCACGCTGAGATTGAGACAGAATAATATTTATACTTAGAAAAAAATATTTTGAAAACGACAGACACTTTAGTCGGCCCAAAAACTGTGCCAGACACGTGTCAACTGCCATTTTTGGCAAAATGGCACTTGACACGTGTCTGGCACAGTTTTTGGGCCACGATCCTTCAGCCAGACATTCGATTTTGTATTCAGGCATTACAAAAGAAGTGTTGCACAAATTTTCAGGGTGCCTCAAATACTTACTCAAAAATGTTCAACAGCTCTCCTACTATAATAACTTCGTATTGAAAAATAACCTTCAGAGAATTGTAAATATCTAATTTTACTCCTTTGTTATACTCTTTTATTTAACTTACGATGATACATGTATCGTATGTAAAGACTGAATTTTGTAATTGATTTTCTACTCAAATCCTGATAGGTTAGAGTTATAAAAATTATGTACACAAGTGTATTTCCAGTAACAATGCAAAATTTTAACACAGGGTGTTGCCGAATTTGGCCGAGAAATTCGGAGGGGTGATAGTAAGCATCAAGAGGATGAAAAATTACCATAGAACATAGGATCCAAACCACTATTCTACCACTGTTCTACCCCTTTGATTAACATACATAGATTAACATACAAGATGGGACATTTACTGAAAAATATGTAATGGCAACAGTACTAGCGTCACCACCGACAAGGGGGAAGAATTAACAAACCTCCGAAATTTACCTGTGTTGAAGAAATATGTTTACGCTCTATGTTTTAAATATCCATTCTTTCCTAAAACGAAGCAGAGGCAGAGGATGCATTGATGCTTTATTTATTTAGCTGCTTTTTACTTTCTTCTATTTTTCCAAGAAAGTATTGGTTTCATGAAAATTTTCGAATTCCAGTTTTCGACGGATTTATACGTTTTATGGGTCAGAGATTCCAAAAAGCATGTTTTTACAAAATGTCTGTCCGTCTGTTCGTCTGTCTGTCAGTATGTCTGTCTGTCTGTATGTGACACAAATTTTGTGGGCGCTCTATATCAAGAACTAATGCACGGAATTTAATAAAAATTTATATTCAGGTAGTCCCTGATATAGATTTGTGCTGATTAGTTTTTGGTGTAAATCGCCCTGCAGGTGGCGCTGCTATGTAGCATTTTGCAGGATTTCCGCAAAAGCTCTATCTCAAGAACTAATGCACAGATTTTTATAAAACTTCAGATTCCGTTAGTCCTTGACATGAATGGATGCTGTATAGGTTTTGGTGTAAATCGCCCAACAGGTGGCGCTGCTATGCTGCATTTTGCAGGATTTACACTATTTTCGCAGTAGCTCTATCTCAAGAACTAATGCACACATTTTCATCAAACTTCGGATTTAGTTAGTCCTTCATATGAAATGATGCTGACTACGTATTGGTGTAAATCGCCCAATAGGTGGCGCTGCTGTGCTGCATTTTGAACTATTTCCTCAATAGGTCTATCTCAAGAACTAATGCACGAATTTTCATCAAACTTCAGATTTAGGTATAACTTGATTAATATTGCTGCTGATTATGTGCTGTTGCAAATCGTTCAACAGGTAGCGCTTCTATGCTGCATTTGTCATGATTTGCGCAATACCTCTATCTCAAGAACTAATGCACGAATTTTCTTCAAACTTCATATTCAGTTAGACGTTGACATAAGTTGGTGATAATTGGGTTCTGGGGTAAATAACCCAATAGGTGGCGCTGCTATTCTGCAGTTTGCTGGATTTACACGATTTTAGTGACAGTCATACCTCGAGAACTAATGCACGGAATTTCATATTTTTAGAATTCTCGTGATGAACACAGATTGCCATTTAATTTGGTACCGAGATAGTGAATTTTGAAGTATTGACATGTATGAGAAAGAAGAAAGTTTCGTGATGGCCACAACATACTAGTTTTTATCGTACCGGAACGTCCACCTTTAACTTACAAAATGATAATTAGAGTAATAATATTAAAGGAAAATCCTAGAAGATTCTGTTAATGATGTTAATATGTAAGTTTATGAGATTAAATTATAGAAAATCAAATTCAGATATTGTGTCAATTTATTCATATCGAATAAAATTTTATTGAGTGTAATGTCAGTACCTCTATTTATTTTTAACTTTTAAATTTATATAATTCTAAAAATTTGTCTAAAGGAATTTTTCTCTATCTGTAATTTTATTATTATTATTATTTCTTATATGTTAATATTATAAATATTATTCAATTGATTGTACCTTAATTACATTAAAAACAATATTTTTATTTTATCTGTGAGAAAGTGAAAATGCGTAAATTTTAAAAGATTATTGTAACGATTGCTTAATACGTTAAACTTCATAAATTAATAAAACATCAACTATAAAAATTTTCCTACCAAATGGGAGTAATTATGAAATTTTCTGGGGCTTGTAAAAAGCAATATTTTGTATATTTTTATATTACACCATTGCTTTTGACCTATAGCATTCAAGACGAAAATTTACCCTGTTTTTCGTTGTACTTAAATCGTTCACTCATCATGTACAAAAAAAAAAAAAAAAAAAAAAAAAAAAAAAAAAAATGCATACATCCGTGCATGAACATAGAATAGATATTAGATATAAAAAAATAAAATATCTATCCTACGTTCATGTGTCGGTGTAACCAGGGGCGCGCCGACCCAGTGTGCAAAGTGTGCACCGCACACAGGCGCCAGAATACTAAAGGCGCCAAATATTTTAGGCGAAGCTGAAATATTTGAAATTTTTTTATTTAATTTAAATTTATTAAACTCGAAAGTGGTTTATTTCTGATACATTTATGAATTTATTTTTATTTTAAAAATATATAAAATTTGCAGATGTTTTTCAGCGGCGTAGCTTTAAGAGGGATGGGGGGGGGGGGAGTCTCAAGCCGAAAGGCACCAAGGTGTCAAAAGATCAGTTGAATGTTAACGGCCGAAGGGCGCCACATAAGTTTTAACGGCGCCTTCAAGCGACTGAAATACATTAAAAAAAAAGAAGCTAGAAACTTTACAAATTCGGAAAGGAAATCGCGAATGCCGTGTTTGGCATCCCTGCTCTACATCAGGCTTTTCCAACCTTTCCGAAAACAGGATGCGCATTGCAGCTGGTGGCAAATATGGATGGACTCCATTATTCAAATGACTGAAAATATGTAACACTTGTATCTTATTGTAGTATTGGTAGCGATAGACATACTGACGATCAGGGCTTAATTTCTAACAAAAAAGTACCGGAGCCCTAGTATTTTGCGGTACCGCTACTAACAACCGTACCGTTTCCCCTCCCCCCCCCCCTGTCACTCCAATCTGCATATTTATATATCGTACATTATTTGCAAAATTTAAAGCATTTTTTTTTATTTAGCAAAATAAAACTAGTATGTTGTGGCCATCACAAAACTTTCTTCTATCTCATACATGTCAATGCTTCAAAATTCGCTATCACAGTGCCAAATTAAATGGCAATCTGTGCTCATCATGAGAATTCTAAAAAGATGAAATTCCGTGCATTAGTTCTCGAGGTGTCGCTGAAATCGTGTAAATCCAGCAAAATGCAGCAATGCAGCGCCACCTATTGGGTTATTTACACCCGAACCTAATTATCATCAACTTATGTCAACGTCTAACTGAATATGAAGTTTGAGGAAAATTCGTGCATTAGTTCTTGAGATAGAGCTATTGCGCAAATCATGAAAAATGCAGCATAGCAGCGCCACCTGTTGAGCGATTTACACCAACACATAATCAGCAGCAATATTAATCAAGTTATACTTAAATCTGACGTTTGATGAAAATTCGTTCATTAGTTCTTGAGATAGAGCTATTGAAGAAATAGTGCAAAATGCAGCACAGCAGCGCCACCTATTGGGCGATTTACACCAACACGTAGTCAGCATCATTTCATATCAAAGAGTAACTGAATCTGAAGTTTGATGAAAATGTGTCCATTCGTCTTGAGATAGAGCCGAGGATATAGCTATTGCAGAAATCGTGTAAATCCTGCAAAATGCAGCCTAGCAGCGCCACCTGTTGGGCGATTTACATCAAAACGTAAACAGCATCCATTTATGTCAAGGACTAACGGAACCTGAAGTTTTATGAAAATCCGTGCATTAGTTCTTGAGATACAGCTATTGCGGAAATCGGGAAAAATGCAGCATAGCAGCGCCACCTGTTGAGCGATTTACACCAAAAACTAATCAGCACCAATTTTCATCAGGGACAGAGTTTGGCAGTATCGAAAATACATGTATTTGAAATACATTTGTATTTTGTATTTTAAACGGACTAAAGGAAAGTATTTTGGTAATGTATTTTGAAATGATTTTTCCAAGTATTTTGTATTTTAAAAATACTCAAAATACATTTCTGTCGATTTCAAGCTGCTTTTTTAAAACCGCAAAATCTAAGATTCACAAAAGCAAAATACGTGCCTGACTGTTTTGTTTCGTCTTAGGATTATAATGAATGCATCTGCTCTGCTGAAGTATTTTTGCTGAATGATTACAAAACGTTCTAGTTTTTATAGTTCTAACGTTGCTATGAGAATGAAAAACTACTGTGTGATAAACAGGAAGAATCATTTAGAGTATTGCTGTGTATTCTATTTTTTAAATACCATAGAAATATACTGCAGTTAGTTATTTAGGAGACTCATGAAAGAATGACTCAGCCCCCGCTGGTAATGTATCAAGTGAATTAATTATTTGGGATAATACAGTTGCGCTGTATTAGGCGGGAATTTTTAAAAAAATAATTTATGTTGATAATGTTGTTAAAAAGTTAACGCATTATGCATGTGTAAAACAAGGTCTACTTTTATAAGTGGAACTTTTCAAGCCACAACTAACTTTAAAACTCATTTAAAGGTAAGATTTTTGGTTTTATAACGGTTATGCATTGATTGAAACATTATTTTTTTTATAGCTCCTTTGTATTCATTGTATTAATGTTCAGGTGTAATTTACCCCACTCGTGATATTTATTAAATGGAGAATGAATTTTATTACATAAATATAGTTCTATTTATTGATATATTTATTATTACAAATACAGTATGTATGTGTTTAAATACAGTTTTACAATATAAATGAATGAGATATTCAATACGTTATGAAAATTTAAAGTCATTTTAATAAAATCACTTATTCAAGATTGATGAAACTTTAAGACAGACCACGAAGAAGAGCGATGAATTGATTACAGGCACTTGTAATTTATTAAACTCTAAAAGATCATTACTAAAGCTCACTACTAAAAGAAAAAAATAAGAAAAAACATTATTTGGTGTCATTTCCGCATATTATGATATTCCTAGGTCTTAAACAAAAACATTTAGCATGTTATTTATTTTATATTTCTCTTTAAATTATTTCTTATTTTTTGTTCATGTGAAGCACTCATATTTGAGTTGCAGTGATCCAGGCATTAATGAATTATCTATCTATCTATCTATATATATATATATACAGACTTCCAACAAAGGGGGTTATGCAATTCGTGTATATCCATGCATAACTCTTGAACTAATGCTACGATTTTCAATCTCGCTCACTCTTCTTCTACTTTTTTTTTTTTTTTTTTTTTTTTTTTAAGAAAGGGTTTAGTTTGAAGGTGACAACGTTTCGATTTCAACAGGACAATACTATAAACCTTTTTTTTGGTTTTATAAGCGTTAACTTTCGTAAAAATGAAGCTATCATCACGAAATTTTAATATATCATCCATCGTGTACTGCACGTCAAAATGAGCGATATTAAATAGCTAAGAAAATTAAGTAAAATGAACGTGAATTACTGTTCTGCACCAAGTAAGTAACCAGATTTTACCCGAACGCACATCAACCGGAGATGTCGTTTGGGTCAGGTGGAAGGTCATTCTTTCATTGTGGGTCGGGTTCGAGTTGGTTTGACCCTAATTTGAGTTCTGGTCTGTTCTAGTTGACACTTGCGGGATGGGTTTGAAACAGTGCTGAAATCGTAAGAAAAAAGTCACGGTTTCCTGCGGATTCAGTTCCAGCTGAAAAAATTGCACTTTTAAAATCCTTAATAAGAGTTATCGGGAGGGGGGGGGGGAATCTATGTTCTTAATATCCTCATCTGAGCAGTCTCTCTTAGTCTGTGAAAACAGAGGTAGGCGCTGTAACTTTATTGATTAAACAGAGAGTGTACAAAGCTTCTTAAAAATAATCCATTTGGTATACGGCGTATATCTCCGTATATCCTCCACTACATCGCTGGTTTGTTAACCTATTTTTAAAATAAACTTCACTATATTGTTTAAAATGAAAAAAAACTATTATTTTGTCTAACTGTTACTACGCAAACATACACGGCCCGAAATAACAGGTCTCGGCCCGAGCCCAACCCGTAGAAAAATCTTTTTAGCCCGTCCCGTCCTGTACAAAAAAAAAATAAAAATAAAAATAAATAAATAAATATTGGCACAGCCAGGTATAAAAGCTAAAAGTTCGGCCCGATCCCAGCTCGTACAAAACCTTGATTAACCCGGTCCAACTGAATTTCAACAAAATATTGATTTTTACGCCAATATGGTTAAAAATCGTCTCGTATGAGGAATTCTGACAAAAAATACTTATTTTAGCTTTTTTTCATGTTTATACTTTTCATTTTTAAGAAAACATGCTGGACTGCGATATTTATCTTTTAAATGTATCTGTATTTGTATGGAAAAATCTTAGTTATCATTTAAAATCTAATCCACATTCCATGGTGTGGAGACTTAAATATATGAAAAATGCTATAGCATAAAATCTTCCAAGACGGAATCGACAGGAAAGGAGAATATCCGTTATAGACAGGTTTCGTTCTTAGCAGGTACATAGTTTGTTGTAAATGTATTCTTTCCGCGCGTGTTATTATATTCATTTTGCATGGATCAACACATTTTTCAGTTTTACACATGATTCGTCTTAGGCAGGTTCTTTTTCACAGTTTCTTTTTCTGTGCTTTAACTTCATTGCCTAGAGATACTATATGTACTATTCTTTAAAAATAATAAATTTAGCAATTTAATTGTAGAATAATGGCGATTTTTAAAAATATACATTTTGTGAAAAAACTGTTGGGCCGTGCCAGATTTTACTGATTTTTGCATAGGCCAGACCGGGCAGGGACGGGCCAAACATTTTCATACGTGTTGGGTCGGGACCGAGCTTGAAAATTTTGGACAGTGCAGACCTCTATGAAGAATGAAGTTCAGAATCTTGATTATCCCCACCAGTTCTTTTTTATTGTAAATTTTGCCATATTTTATCAGGACGTTTTCTTGATCCAATTAGGCCAAATTTTCTGTTATGAAAAACCGATCATAAAAGATTAAAAATTCTGTATAAGATGCTCATCCTCAAGGGACTAAGCCTCGATTCAGCCCGTAAAAAAAGAAGTCAGGCCCGGACCGGAAAGAATGATGTCGAGGTCCTGACCGGCCCATGCCTTCAGAAAAACATAAAACCCGTGCCTGACCCGGAAAGAGTGAAATCCAGGTCCGGCTCGATCAGAGTGTTCTGAATGAAAATTGGCCTGCCAGGCACGGCCGGTGCAGACCTGTAACCTTATGCCCAAACTTTTAAAATTTTAAATGTATTTTGTATTTTCAATGTATTTTGAAAATACATGTATTTTGTATTTGGATGTTTTAAAATTCGAAAAGTATTTTGTATTTTGTATTTTAGGTTCTAAAACTAATGTATTTTGTATTTTGTATCGAAAATGAATTTTCGATGTATTTTGCCCAACTCTGATCAGGGACTACCTGAATATAAATTTTTATTAAATTCCGTGCTTTAGTTCTTGAGCTAGAGCGCCCACAAAATTTGTGTCACACACAGACAGACTCACAGACAGACATTTTGTAAAAACATGTTTTTCGGGTTCTCTGACCCCTAAAACGTGTAAATCCGTCGAAAACCGGAATTCGAAAATTTTCATGAATCCAATACTTTCCTCTTGTAAAGATAGAAGAAAGTAAAAATTAAATAATATCTATCAGCATATACTTAGCTGCCAACTATTCCACTTTCTAGTTATCACTCCTTTTAAATAGTAATCTTTGCCTAATTTTAATGTTAATTAATTGCAGAATTCTTCGATTAAATATGGTAAGGATTATGATTCGGAAATAGTGTTAACACAAAAAAGGTTAGTTTGCAGATACGCATTTTTAAGAAAAAAAATAAAATGAAATTTACCGAAATTAATATTTATTTGCTGAAAAATGGACTAATGTTTTTCAATTTCCTATAAAAGGTGCATATCTTAAACTATAATCGATTCCTTCTGATTAGCAGTAGTAATCTTTTGTGGTGAGTCCCTGAAAATCAGATTAGATTAAAAATTTGACACAGTTATCGGAAAGATTCGGCGCTTTTATACAAACAAGTTGGAAATTGCTCGTCAAACGTGGCAAATGAGGTGCGTTCGTACTATAACTAGTTTTATAATTATTTTTTGCACCCCATATTGTACTGAATGTATAATTTTTTGCACTTCATAAAGCGCATAGTATGATACATCATTAAAATGCACTTCCAATAATTTTTTCCCATTCCCCGTAATGTAACGGAACACTTTTGACTGTCCCTGTAATTAAACTATACATCCGATTTTCCTAAAATTTGAAATAGCTCAACAAAATTTTGCAACAATTATATATTTAAAATTTCAGACCATTCGGAAGGCTGTAATATCATTAAAATGCACTTGCAATAATTTTTCCCATTGGCCGTAATGTAAAGAAAAACTTTTGACTCTCCCTGTAATTAAACTATACATCCGATTTTCCTAAAATTTGAAATGGCTCGACAAAATTTTGCAACAGTTATATCTTTAAAATTTCAGATCATTCGGAAGGCTCTAATATCATTAAAATGCACTTGCAATAATTTTTCCCATTGGCCGTAAAGTAAAGAAAAACTTTTGACTGTCCCTGTAATTAAACTATACATCCGATTTTCATAAAATTTGAAATGGCTCGACAAAAATTTGCAACAATCATATATTTGAAATTTCAGACTATTCGGTTGGGTAGTTTTTGCTCTGTTACATGCGGACAGACGGACGGACAGACGGACGGACAGACGGACAGACGGACGGACTGGACGACGACTATAGGTGCTACGTATTTATATAATTACGAACGCACCTAAAAAGGGGAAACACTGCTTGATTGCTTTCTATCAGAATAACTATACATGGCAATTATATCTACTTACAAATGAAATTGACTTCGTAAATCTGCAGAGCAGAACCTTAGCATGGGCAATGTTCATGATACAAAATAAATAGAAAAACCACTAACGTGTCTTTTATACTCGTACGCAATAGAAGACAAAAAACCTCAAACTGATGCTTGTTGGCTAAAAACAGAAAATATTCTTTTCAGGTTAGATATGATATCTAAATATTAGAAAAAAAAAGCCAATAAAAAATTACCCTACTGTCACAAAAGAAAATCGAACTGAAAGCAAATTCATCGTTCAGTTTCTTGAGTGGCGCCGTATTAACACGTCGCCGACATAAATGTGAATGTAATTAATTTGAAATAGGAAAACATGATTTCTGTTTTCCCTTCATTTTGATCAAAATAGCATTAAAATGATTTGAAATAGAATATAACACGTAATTTTGAAGGAGGAAAGGTTTTTTCCCCCCTATACATGAATAAATGCAATTTTGAATGTAATTGTATTGCACAATGATAAAGCAACATAAGCCCCAGGTTATGCACGTTTCCCATGTAAATTACCGAAAAAAGCACAAATTAATCGGCTACATATAACTGAAACAATAAATAAGTAAAACAGGATATAATTTAAAATGCAATGCTTAAAAAAAAATTAAAAGCGCCATTCGATTCCAAACCAATTTAATAGTCACGCCTATCATTTTATGCTTTTACGCATAAAAACGAGCCCACGAATATGTAAGAAAGTTTCATGTTGTTCAGGAGGTAAAAATATTTTTTAGAACAACTTCAAACTGAAGAATTACGTTTCATGGAAATTTCAATTGTATTTATTAGATTTGCTTTGAACAAAGAATAATCGGTCAAGTGCGAGTTTCACTCGCGTACAAAAAGTTCCGTACAATAAATTTAAGCGTTGACTTTGTAAAAAACTTGCCATTGTTCTATTAAATATTTATCAATAATTGAATTCAATTGGAATGAAAAAGGGTGACTGTTTATCGTTATGATTCGCCTTACCTAAAACAAAGACCTTGTACAAAGTTTAAAGTTGACATTGTGACAAATGCGCCTTGAAAGGATGTTGCAAAGTTGCATCGCCGCCTTGATCTGTGATGCCTTTATCTAGAAAGGTTATTAATTAATATCTGCTAATTATCCAATATCCTTTTTGAAAATTATTATCAGCAATCCTTGGATGATTTCGTGACGATGAGTACCTCGAACTCCCCCTAATTTCCTCACTGAACGCACGCAAAGTAAAGTTTATGTATAACGGAAAAGTGCGATTTTCTGAAAAACTATATGACCTAGGACAGGGTTGGCGAACCTATGGCATGCGTGCTAGAGTTGGCACGTAAGACAATTTCTCTGGCACGCGAAAAAATAAATTTTATAATTATTATACAGATGAAATTTAATTTCTATTATAATGAATAAAATTTTGTTTCATACGGACAGACTATCACAAATAAGGCAATTATTTTTGCATGAAAAGAATTTTCTTTTCTTGCGATGTTATGCCGCGTTTGCGACATGTATTTTGCCCTTCTGTATGATTTTTATAATGCTGTACTTTTCAAATTAATTTTTTTTAGGCAGTCCCTTCAGTAAGATGGCAAATGGATCCAATTTATAAAACTATCAAAATATGAATCAGGTATAAAGCATTCTCCATCGAACATACAACAGTAAAAATCTCATCAATAATTTATTGATACAATGCTTAATGCAACTTGGATAATCATAACTAGATGCATAAATAATGAGGTCGAAAATTTCTAAAATAAAATTTCGTATTTTTATTTCTTTATCATAGTGAAAATTATTACATAAATGAATCATATTTACGAATTAAAATTTTAATTTAATGGTTTATTCAAATATGCAGAGAAATAGCATCTGATTTTTTAACTAGCGTTTTGTATAAACATCGTACTTTGCAAAATTATTTTATGTCAAAATGTGGCACGTTACACCATTGATAGATATTGTTGGTGAATTTTTGGCACGCGCACGTAAAAAGGTTCGCCGATCCTGACCTAGGATAATGCTGCTTACTTGCTTAATGACAAAATTATTTTACGTTTGCGTATTCGGGATAGAACATAATACAGTGAAACATCTCTAAGGGCTACATACCGTTCCATAGAAAATTGGCCCTTATGAGGTGTGGCCCTTGAATAGGGGTGACAAAAAACAACTAAAATAAGGAAATCACAACCTATGTAGGTGAAAAAACTGTTTATTAACATTTTCAAACTCTATATATATGATTGAAAACATCTTCTATTGAATTTTGTTTACTTTTCATAATTTTTTCATAGACAATTTTGGTTTCTCATGATTTTTTTACTTTATGGAACAAATTACTTAAATTTGCATAATTTATTAATGCCTTAGAATGAGATATTAGTTCATTTATTTATGCTAGCGTTTTTACACACAAGTGCAAAAATTGTGCTTCAATATGCATTCACAGTTTTAGTAAATGTGGAATCAGTTTTTCTAGATAACCTGTTATCCTTTGTGGGCCCACAACAAAGGGTCAAGTTTTCCCTCCAACCCAACCCCTACAGGTTGAAAGGTCTAACAAAGTGTGAGGAACACATGTTTGTCGTCCTTCATTGTGTTTCTAAATCCTCCCCATCTCCCCCTGCCTTCTTTGTTGCAAGTGCAGTTGTCTGCTGAACTCTTACCTTTTGGTTCAGAAATTCAATACACCTGTTTAAGATTTAAGGCACATGTGAAAAAAATGGCCTTTATGAGGGGTAGGTGCGGCCCTTAATAGAAGTAAATTTAGCATTATGTCTATGGGAAAAATTTTCGTTCCTAAAAATATTGGCCCTTAATAGAGGTGGCCTTTGAATAGGGGTGGCGTTTAAAAGAAGTTTCACTGTATTAATTTTCAGCAAAAAAAAAAAAAAAAAAAAAAATTATAATTGAAATCAAAAAGATAAAAAAATCCGAAAAAGAAGGAAGGGCTAAGCATGTGACAAGATAAAGATACGTTTCGACAATTATTATATAAGCAGCATAGCGGTTCTATATTTGCTAATATAAAACCAATCGTTCTAGGACGGGGGAAACATTTAAAAATGCACCTTTAATTATGATCTACGTGTGGTAATTGTTTAAATCGCATCTTACAATAAAAAAATTATAATTCGCTCCGTAATTAGAGAAAA
The DNA here is from genome assembly GCA_963932465.1 of Maratus speciosus. Lineage (NCBI taxonomy): Eukaryota > Metazoa > Arthropoda > Arachnida > Araneae > Salticidae > Maratus > Maratus speciosus. Next base: position 255,922,115 of record OZ010794.1, on the reverse strand, counting down.
TATTTTTCTACCTTTATGTATATTTACCGTATTACAAACACCCCTTTCCTTGTGTCATGGTGCTACCATTAATTATTTGAACACATTTATATTTCTTAATTAAAGTTTGTTTGAACTGCTTTAAGTACAAATATAAATAAAGACTAACGCTTAAAAATTCGGGGAGAGATGGTAAAAGCTAATTTCTTAGGAGGTATGCCATTGTGGTGGGAGGTAGCAAGCAGCTGAAGTACCCATTTTTTAGGGATGTCCGTTATTTACATAGCTGTCAACATTCCTTATTTTTAAAGTCAAACAAAAATATTTTGAACAAGAAATTTAATTTATTAAATAAAATAAAAAAGGACCCCATAGAAACAAGGCACATTTCATTAAACAAAATTTCAGGTTCAAAATTTGTTTATTTGACCTGGAGAAAACCCCGGAAGGTTGGCTTGGCAGGTATGTATTTATAGTTATTGATTTTTTTTCGGGGGGGGGGGGTAGGGAGGAGGGGTTTGGGTATATGGGGCGCTAAGTGAAGTTCTGCACACAGGCGCCGGATACTTCTGGCGCGCCCCTGGGTGTAACATTCTATTGAAAACGCAAACATGCAACATTAAAGAAAGAAAGATCACAATAAGGTAAACGCTCAATAACAAAAAATACTACAACCATGGGGAGTTTCTTCCCCATTGTCACTAAAGTATAAAACCAAAGTCACGAAAGCATAAAACATCGTCTGAAAAAATTTTTCTACCAAATGGGAATATTTATGAAACTTTCTGGGACTTGTAGAGTGCAATATTTCGTATATTTTTACATTACACAATCGCTTTATGTAGCTTTAAATCCAGTTATATCATATTTACTTGACGTATAACATTCAAGACGAAATGTTTAGCTTGTTTTTCGTTGCACTTAAATAGTTCACCCATCATGTACGAAATATATATATATATATATATATCCGTGCATGAAAATAGAATGGATATTAGATATATAGAATAGAATATTTATTCTATATTCATGTATCGGTGTAACATTCTGTTGAAAACGTAAACATGCAACATTAAAAAAAGAAAGATCACAATAAGGTAGGCACTCAATAACAAAAATATTACAAGGATGGGAAGTTTCTTCCCCATTGTCACTAAAGGCTCTGCGATCGCAATCGCATTATCATTACGTTCCATGGAAATGTCCTATCTTGTATGTTAATCAAATATTACAAGGATGGGAAGAGTCTCCCCATTGTCACTAAAGGTGCTGCGATCGCAATCGCATTATCATTACATTCCATGGAAATTTCCTATCTGGTATGTTAATCATAGATTAACATACAAGATAGGACACTCCCATAGAGCGTAATGGTAATGGGATTACGATCGTAGCGCCTTTAGTGACAATGGGGAGACTCTTCCCATCCTTGTAATATTTGATTAACATACAAGATAGGACATTTCCATGGAACGTAATGATAATGCGATTGCGATCGCAGAGCCTTTAGTGACAATGGGGAAGAAACTTCCCATCCTTGTAATATTTTTGTTATTGAGTGCCTACCTTATTGTGATCTTTCTTTTTTTAATGTTGCATGTTTACGTTTTAAACAGAATGTTACACCGATACATGAATATAGAATAGATATTCTATTCTATATATCTAATATCCATTCTATTTTCATGCACGGATATATATATATATATATTTCGTACATGATGGGTGAACTATTTAAGTGCAACGAAAAACAAGCTAAACATTTCGTCTTGAATGTTATACGTCAAGTAAATATGATATAACTGGATTTAAAGCTACATAAAGCGATGGTGTAATGTAAAAATATACGAAATATTGCACTCTACAAGTCCCAGAAAGTTTAATAAATATTCCCATTTGGTAGAAAAAAATTTTCAGACGATGTTTTATTAATTTATGAAGTTTAATGTGTAATCGTTACAATATATATATATTTTTTAATTTACGCATTTTCACTTTCTCACAGATAAAATAAAATGATCGTTTTTAATGTACAATAACAATATTTTAATGTATTTTAATGTACATGACGTACAATCAGTTCAATAATATTTATGATATTAACATATAAGAAATAAAAATAAAATTACAGATAGCAAAAATTCCTTTTTACAAATTTTCAGAGTTATATAAATCTAAAAGTTAAACAAAAGTAAAGCATAGAGATACTGATAAAATTGTATTCAGTATGAATAAATTAACACAATACCCGAATTTTTCTTACAATTTTATCTCATTAACTTAGATATTTACGTTTCCAACAGTATTTCCTGGAGTTTTTCTTTTATATTATTATTATAATTATCATTTTGTAAGTTAAAGCTGAACGAAAAAGTACAATAAAAAAAACCAGCTAAATAAATCAAACATAAATAAAATATCGTCTGCCTCGTTTAGGAAATAATAGATATTCAAAACATAGAGCGTAAACATATTTCATAAACTTAGGTAAATTTCGGAGACTTGTTAATTCTTCCCCCTTGTCGGTAGTGACTGTTTCCATTACAGATTTTGCCGCAAATGTCCAATCTTGTATATTAATCTATGTTCTACCCCAACTCAATTTGGGTTGACGGTCATAACTTTTAGAAAACTGAAACGTATACCATAACAAAACTTTTAATAGATATTATCACTTTTGTTGTAAATGTGATAATATAATTTAAAAAAAGGTGGTAGAAGTTTCCATTATACGCGCCAGCAGTTTGCACTTGACGCTCACATTTTGGATTGCGATGGCCAGCTCATCATACGTTATCATCGATTGCTTGAGCACCCTATTTTCCCAGAACTTTTCGTGATGTTATAAAATTTCACACAAAACAAGGAACAGCCGTGGAAAAAAAAAGTAAACACCCCATACTAACTTCTCAACAAATTATCGTAGAAGAAAGTTACTAATGCCGAACGATTCGAAATAAAGTCCTCTTTTAAGTAATGTATATAAAATTTCCTTAGGGGCCATCTACATATTAAAACGAACCCAAACTATATTTTTTTCAATGGCAATACCCAATTTTAACAAGATATTTCAAATCTTCGGTTCAAACTATGCCTAGACACCAAATTTCAAGTCATTTGAATGATACGTTTTTGAATTCTAATGTCATTCAATGAATTCTAAGCTTTTAATATTAAATTACATTTTCATATTTTTATTAATATCTCCTGAAATTATGCTCCTAATGTACTAATTTTTTGTGTAGCAATAATACTAAAATACCCAAACATAAATATGGTGAATTTGCAATTTTTATAACTTTTTGATATGAATTATGAACTTAATGTTCGAAAAGATTATAAATTCCAACCTCCAACTTTTCTATGGATTTAGATTTATTAAGTCCTGTTTTGTAGAAATCCAAAATTTCACATTTTTCTTCCAAGTAGTTTTCAAATTATGCTTAAAAAAGGGCAAAATGATGGTTTAAGGAGCCGTCTATGATAGAAGTGACTAGATATTTTGAAATTTCTTATGCTATCCTGTAATCTAGCAGTCTTCAATGACTGCTTGAGTGGCACTTAAGATGCCTTGATCAAGAAGGAGGGGGGGGAGGGGCTCTCTCGGTCAACAATCGAGTACCGAACTTCAGTTTGGATACAGGCCCTAAAATACACTCGTTTTAAAATAATTAATTTCTCGGAAACTTATCGTACGAATTGCATAAGCATTTGTTTTTAGGCTAATTGAAGGGTGTAGAGTTCATTTATGCTGTCAGAATTGTGTACTGCTATTGAAAAAAAAACTTATGGTTCGTTTTAATATGTAGATGGCCCCCTAAGCAAATTTTATTTACATCATTTAAAAGTAGACTTTATTACCAATCGTGTGGTACCAGTAATTTTCTTCTACGATAATTTTTTGCAGAATTAGTAAGGGTTGTTTACTTTTTTCCTTCCACGACTGTACATATCGTTGCATTTTCATTGCAATGTTTTTATTTTCCTCAAAATTATTACCGTCAACTGGAGTTCAGTTAAGATGAAACAGCCTGTATTGGTGACAAAATAAGTGGTTTGTGACCTCATATTCTATTGGAATTTTTGATCCTCTTGATGCCTACTATCATCCTTCTGAATTTGTCGGTCAAATTCGGCAACACTCTGTATTTTTACAACTTAACTATATTGTTAACTTGTTTAACTTAATACCTACAGGGGTTGGGCAAGAATATGGAAACACCTCGTGAAATGCATGCTTGAACGTAAATGTTGATTCTACCATAGATATAGTAAAGTGCTTTTTAGGTGCGTTCGTAATTATATAAATACGTAGCACCTATAGTCGTCGTTCAGTCCGTCTGTCCATCCGTCTGTCCGTCCGTCTGTCTGTCCGCATATAACACAGCAAAAACTACCCAACCGAATGGTCTGAAATTTTAAGTATATGATTGTTGCAAAATTTTGTTTAGCCATTTCAAATTTTATGAAAATCGGATATATAGTTTAATTACAGGGACAGTCAAAAGTTTTTCTTTACATTACGGCCAATGGGAAAAATTATTGCAAGTGCATTTTAATGATGTTACAGAATTCTGAATGGTCTGAAATTTTAAGTATATAATTGTTGCAAAATTTTGTCGAGCCATTTCAAATTTTATGAAAATTGGATGTATAGTTTAATTAAAGGGACAGTCAAAAGTTTTCCGTTTCATTACGGGGAATGGGAAAAAAATTACTGCAAGTGCATTTTAATGATGTTACAGACTATGCACTTATGAAGTGCAAAAAAATATACATTCAGTACAATATGGGGTGCAGAAAATAATTATAAAACTAGCTATAGTACGAACGCACCTCATTTGCCACGTTTGACGAGCAATTTCCAACTTGTTAATATATCCATGGATTCTACCCAGTCGTGTGGGTGGCGCTGTTGTATTTTTCCTCCCTAAAGCCACCTGTACAATGCCCTCAATACGTTGCAAGTGTCAGTCGTTGTCAGAACAGTGTTCTGTGTAGTTGTGAGCGCTTTGCGTCTGAGCTAAGTGAATTCAAACTCGGACAAATGATTGGTGCTCGTATGGTGGGTGCTTGCGTTACCAAGGTAGCCGAAGTTTTTCATGTTTCAAGAGACACCGTATCGAAGATTTTTACCGCATACAGGAAAAACGAAAAAAAATCCTCCGTTAAGTCACAATGCGGACAAATATTGTGTGTTGGATGATCGTGACAGACGGTCATTAAAGTTGATTGTGACGAAAAATAAGAAGACGAAAGCTGCAAAAGTCACTGCTGAACTAAATGTCGAGCTCATAAAGCCTGTCAGCACCAAAACAATAAGAAGGGAGCTCCGTAAGAAGGGATTTTCAGGGCATGATAATATGTATTTTTTTAGTTATTTCCATATTTTTGTCCAACCCCTGAATATACGTAACAACTCAACTTACAATTAATAAAAAATAATTTCAAGTCATTTTTACATTAACCGCAGGTGATAAATCACCAAATATTGTTTATGGTCACTCCAACGTAGTGTAGTTAATTATAAGCCCAACCATGCTAGCTAAAACTTGCCAACTGGTTTTGAAACTGCAAAATAAAATATTTTAAACTTTAAAAAGTAGAAGATAAAGTATAAAAAAATAGATAAAAGTCTTCTTTATATTGAATAAATTATATAAATACTAGAAAACAGGAATTCAGCTTTTCAGAATTTAGTGTCGCCCCCGATGAAAAAAAAAATCTATATATATATATATAGTTCAGTTTTAAGACTTAAAACACACGCTTTTATTTTATATAAAATGACGTCATCCGCATTCGCTGCAGAATTCCTCATTTACGATCCAGTCTTAAACAACATCTACTGCAAAATATGCATAGGACGTGACTATCGCTGAATAATACACAAATCCAAAAAAAGAAATTTCGTTATTCAAGAAACTCGACAAAAAAAATCGGTTATCATATGATTCACATGCCTTCATTTGTTGGTACTATTAATATAGATACTTAAAATTAAATTTAGTTTATAATAGCTCCATGTTTTATCAGAAACTATTCATTTATATTTTTTCAAAATAGCACGTACTTTAATTAAATTTTTTTGTCTTCAGTTTTTATGAGAAAATGACAACAAAAAGATATAATTGCTATTTTCCAACTATTTTTCCTTTACTTTCTACAGAAATGGAGTACTTGAGTTGCCAAAATTAAACAAATGGCTCTAAAAACCACAAAAAATGAATATCTCAAAAATAAATGGAGATTCAATTTTCAAACAAATTGCATTAAAAAGTACTCTTATTCCCAATATGCCGCACAGTGGGGCAAAATCCCGAAAAGCTGGCCAAAATATGAAAATGTTATTTAAATACCACGAAATTTTTTACACGGGTTTTTTTCAGGATGCTGATCTCGATTCTAAAATTAAAATTCCAAAAAACAAAATGGCAGATCCAATATAGCGGACTTAAAATGCTTTGAAAGTTATCAATTTCTATGAAATTTCGTATACAGGTGATTTTGAGGATGCTAAGTACGATTCAAAAATTAAATTTTAAAAATGGCGAATTAAAAATAAAAACAATTAGATTCAAATAAAATATTTCGAGTTTCGAAATTAAAAAGTTTCGAGGCTAAACGTTACACTGTGTTTTCAAAGAACTAAAATATTTTTAATCGAAATTAAACGATGGATATTTATTTATGAAATACAATTAAGTGCATTAATGAAAAATAAAATACTACAAGGTTTAATTTCTATATATTGTTAAAATAAAACGAAAGGATATTGTAAAATTCATATTCTGAATCATCTGTAGTATACAGAGAAGGGGGACGGAGATGGGTGTCGAAATATTTTGTAGAAATTTCTGTGCCTCTTGGGGAGAGGATATTAATTTCTTCAATGGTAATGTACGTAAGCTTAAAATGAAGGGTTCTGATAACATTAAAAGCCTCAAAATTCTTCCATTGTTTACGTAATACTGCATTTTAGGGAGAAATCTGCTCGATACCTTTTCGCCAATTTGTTGCACGATTCTTGAGAGTCTCCCGACATTTACCCAATAGGCAATAATGAACGAGCTATTATTTCTGTGCCATGAATAAGTAGTTTGTGCACTGAAGTTGACATATAGAACTAGGAATACAATTCGACGAATTTACAAGCTATTTTTGAGCAACAATCCACGAAATTGATCAAATGAATGTTAAGAAATTACTTGTAATATGACGTGGAATCGTTTGATCAAATCTTCGTCTACACTGTTAAAAATTTGCAGCATTCTAGCAGGTCATTTGACCGTTTTTTCCGAAAACGGTTACACAACCGTAATTTTAACACTATTCTGACCATATTATTGGCCATTTTATGGTCAGAATATAGTTAAATTATGGTTATGAAACCGTTTTTTAAAAAAACGGTCGAATGATCTGCCAGAATGTTGCAAAATTTTTAACAGTGTACGCTTCTTATGGAAGCAGAAATAGTTGCGTTTTCAAAGAATCGACGAGCTGTATTGTAATCATTTGTGCTTCCAAATCTGAACTTTGATTTATCGACGAGAAGTCCTAATTGTAAACGAAATCTTTTTTGTAAATTTTGTTTTGCAATTTTAATTTGTTTCTTCTAGTCATAAGTGCACACTTGCTATTCCGTTATATCCTGTTTGTATGCCACATGCAAGCTACACTTAAAACATCTTATACAGGCATGTAACCTGGACATCCCGAATTGTAAATAATTTTCATTCACTTTTAGTTTGAAAATGTCATCAAGATTTTAAAAATGTTTTGAAGTTGCCTGATATAGGTATCAAAGTTGAGTTGACAAATTACTAGTAATGGCATTAAACATTTTACAATCAATCATTGTTAAAGCTAGTTTGTAATTAACGTCTACTTATTTTATATCAATGATTGTCTTAAAAGGAATAAGTTTACTCTTCTGATTTGTAATTTAATCTATTTTACTGACAGTAGCTTCCATATTTTCGTGATAAAATGGATTCTGATGGGCCTAAAAAATCGAGGAGATGAAGCTCTCGAACTTTTCCAGATAACGATTTCTGAATTATTCGCAACACTTACGAGCTCTAGTGGCACTAGACCAGTGAAAAAGCTATTTGAACCTAATTTCTACCATCATCTAAGCTAAATTTTTGTTTAAAAATACTTTGACCAGATGTACTATCACATACCCACTTGCAAATCAAATTCAGATTGCTAATGTTCTCGAAAGTCAGATTCTTAGTAATTTCCGTTTGCATTAATAAAATACGTTCAGCAGTATGATATAGCAAAGATTGTAATTGACAAGATAATTCTTCTAATTACGATAGAATACACAAAATTATTTGCTATAAAGATAAGAAAATGTATTTCTATTGTATCGATGGTAGAGAATTCTTTTCATTTTTTTGTTACTAATCTTGCTTATCAAGAATTCATTTATGCTTATGATTATAATACTTATTTGCAATATAATACATAATAATCTATCACGAAACTGAAAAATCTAAAAATTTCAAAAACGTTTGCCAGCTAAATTACTGTGAAAAGTAATAAATGTCATAGCTTTAGAAGCGACTAAAAAAGTGATCTTTTTACTTGTGGTTGCAAAAACCTGCTCAAAATGCAGAATGGCAGTCTTTGGCATCTGGTTTTTTCATGATTCATTAGATAATAGTTCAGGCTATTGTTTCCATTACATGTCGTTGCGGAACACCGTGGAACTTATAAACTTTTTGATGTTTGAAAGCAAAAAAATAATATATTGTTTAAATTTTTTTATCAAAAATAATCATGAAATTATTAATTTTTATATACTTAATATAATTTTTGTAACATGCGCAAAATAAGTAAACACTATCATCGTGTGAATCCATTTTAAAGCATTAAAATCGGATGATGTGAAAAATGTAACACGTGTTTAGAGGAACCATTGCTTTGCTTTTTTGTTCGCCTCAGATGGTAATCCTCCAAGCACCACTTTTGATATTATACAGGTTGACAAATCAAAAAGAAAACCTTTTTATAAATATAGATCCTGACCCTCCAAACATTATTCTAGCCATCTGTATAGCCAACATTTCCTAAATAGTAACTTTATTTTTCGACTTTTGGCCAGCTTTTTGGGATTTTGCCCCACTGTGTGATGGTCTAAAAATTGAAAGTGTGCGATGCTTAGAAGTTTAAAACATTTCAGTAGAGTATTTAACAGTACAATGATACATCTGCTTTGTTTTACGGCTGGCTTATACAACGGGACGTTATTGTTTGGAGATGACACTTTAATTGCTGAAAGAAAGAAAAGTAGTATACCGGGAGCTAAAAAGGATGTAACATATTTAAGCATAATTTTTTAAAAAATACACTTTTATCATTTAATATTTTAATATTAATAAAATTAGGGTTATATGTTGAGGAAACAATATACAAATCCTGAATAGATAATTTAAATAATGTTTTATTTATTTTCTGTTGCTATATCTTGAGAGAAAACAACAGAGTAAAAGTTATAAATTCATTAATAAATTCACTAGTTTGTGCTTTCTATCAAGCATAACTAAAAGCACTAATTTTAACATACTGTAACAAAAACATTTTGGAACAACATTAATGTCAGTCATGAATCTAAGCGTGATTATTAAGATAAAGATTGAATGTTTGTAAAAGGGGTTTTTTTTAACTATTTTTAATTTTATAATATAAACCTGATATAAAATTCCATAATGCTTGTGAAATGCTGCTATAAATGACATAACCATTATCTTTTTAAATATTCGGTTAAAAATACTACTTTTGACAATACTGCTTTTCCTCCCTGGGTGATTTTTTTTCTTTGAAAGAATTTAAGCTCTTGGGAACATGAACGGGAAAGAGATCAAATATATTTTTACTTTCTGTTTTGTAAAAATATGTATGATAATCACTTGTAATGAATCAAATTAAGCTAAAAATTTGCTAATTGCATTTCTAATTAAGACAATTTTAATTTCATAACTGTTCTTGCAGTTTTAAGAAATAAAACATTGTTATTAAGCAAAATAAACGCAAAAACAAAATAGAAAAGAATAAAAATCAGATTTATGATGACTTGTTCTTTTTTATTGTTATATGAAACATTGACGAATTAAGGTTTGCCTATCCTTAGACGTGCTTCCTACAATTCTGTTTTCAATATTATACAATGAACTGTAATCAATATTTGTTGTTTCAGAAATGGATGTTAGATAATTTCTGATCGTTTCAATGCAATGAAATTGTTCGGTTTTAGTCGAATGAAAAACGCCGTGTAACCACAAGAAAGCGCCACCTGATCAGAACAAAAAGACCTCGAGTAAACTGACACGTCTATCTGGAGCCAGTCATAGTGTTATTTATTATTTGGGTTTGTTTATTGAGATAAAGGATTGAAGTAAATTTTCTCATTTATCTCAATGGATATTTTAGAGACTTTTGTGAAAAGTTTGACTAAGAAGTTTCTTACTGCTTAATTTCCGTGCTTATAAGATTGATTATGAAAAATGGACAATTTGCCTAAACTGTCGGGATATCAAGAGTTGAAAATTATTCAACGACGTAAAATCCGGAGTTTATTTACATTAATATCATATATAGAAAATCGGGACTTTGAAAAATTGACGTGATAAGCGGAGTGGCGCGAAAACCGGGTGTCGGGATAACGAGGTCCGACTGTAGTTGTAAAAATACCTTTATTTAGATCAATCATACGTTTCATCACGCTAACGGCGACATTTTCAAGATCATTCTTGATAGAAATATTTTTGCAATTTTTAAAAAAAACAATTACTTGGTAAATAATATCAAGAGACTTCATGTATAATGAAAACCAGTAAAATAAAAATAGATATTTGTGAGCGTGAATTAATTTCTACTATTGTTACTAAACCTGCATAGCATCTCTTTCCAAATTTTAGGTAACTCAAGGGAGACTGCATCATTGCAAATATTCTCACTGCATAAAAATATCTTTATTGATTCCCGGATAATGTATGGTAAATAAAATCTTGACGGATAAATTATTCTACTTATGCAGCAAAGAACCTTTACAGATTGATTTTGAAAATAGATTAAAAAATAATAATTAAATTAGAATTTATATAAAACAGATTGTTTTGAGTAAAATATGGACAGAGGTTGCAGTAACAAAATACACAGGCGAAATGCGTACTCGATTCGATGTACCAACTCTTTTTAAATCCTAAATATAAACTTTTGATGCTAAAGAAGGATATTGCCTAATGTATAATAATAATATAAAAGTAATAGGTATTAGATTTATATAAAAAAAAAGAATTAAAAAAAAGAAAATAGAATAAATTACGCAAATACATGGGTGACGTATTCCGTACACCAGTGGTGACTTACCAATGAATATAATAGAAGAGAGAAGAAAAAAATGCTAATTTCAAACTTAAATATGAGTTGAACCTTGAAGATTATGCGGAAGAGGGTAAATGAAGCGCAGATGTTAATCACGTAATTTTGAATCCGCAACTGTTTTTTCACTAAGTGGAACACTCCGTAACCTGTCCGTTTCTTTAAAAGTTAATAACCTATTAACGTTTGCGAACTTCATATGAAGTTCATTTGAAATATTCTAAAAAAAAAAAATGTTATATATATATATATATATAGTTGTTATTTGTTTTTACTAACCCATTTTTAATTTAGTAATTTTAATTCAAAATGTGTTTTTCCTCTACCTAAAGATAAATCACACATAAGAGGGTTAAATAATAGTTATATTTCTCTGTACTTTCTTTCTTGACACTACATTTTACACTGTTAATAACTCCTTTTTTATTCCTCTTTGTTCCAGCGTTCCATGGCTCAATGGCGTTACGTATACTACTGTACTATAGTGGTGGTCTTAACAACAACGATAGTGTACGTAATTTTTGGAACATCGGAACCCCAATCTTGGGGTACAGATGACGAAGAAAAACCCAAAGACGAACAAAATATCACCGAGACAATTACGATAGAAGAAAGGACTCATTCGTAACATCATTTAGTGTTTTTTTAATACTTAATTTATAGACATAAAATTTTTCATCATGTATATTTTATTCAATAAACAGTAGAAACTCTTATCATATAGCTTTTCTTAATGTATTCTTCATTTATCGGCCATTTTCTGAACATGTCAATTCTTATATAGGGGAGACTAGGTACGGTTGACCATACGAGAGGCTTGACCCACCCATCAATTTCCATATTTAAAAGAATTTCAGAGTTTTATCAATAGGTGTCAACCAAAGCTACTGGAATGCTCAAACAACAGTCTTTGTTTCCTAGAGATAATCGAAATGGGTGTGGAAAAAATCAATTGTGAGGCTTTTTCAATCTAAAAGTTGTGTTTTTTAGAAATATTTTGTAAGCTTTTTTCAAATAAATTATATCATAGAAATTTAAGTAACTAGGTTTAAAGTAATGCAAAAATATCGAGCTTTCATTCCAGGCATAAAGCCTGTACAGTAAGTTAGGCTTAATATAACAATGTGGTATTTCTTAGAAAAGGTCTATGTAGGGAGGCTTGACCCAGTCAATGTGAGGGAGGGTTGACCAGAGGCTCAAGGCTCCCTTAATTAAGTGGATTTGGAAATATTTTTATTATACACTGTGCATAATGAAAAGTTAGTGGTATATACATAAAGAATGTAAATTTATTCTGTAAAGCTTCAGTAAAATGGTGTGATGGAAAAGAAAATGTTTAAAACTGACTATAGAAAAATGTGAAAAATTGCTAGAAAATGGGAAAGTTGATAGGAACATTTTTCCATTTAAATATTGCGTACAATAGGTAAATAGAAACAGTGGTAAAGACTAGAAATGATGAAGGCATTATTTTTAACCCTTTGAGGGGCGGTGGTATGTTTATAAAACCACTTAATTTTAACTCCAAAACATCACAATGGCACCAGAATTTTTCTAAAATCTTTTCCACTTAATATGTATGTGAAATATAGCCTTTTTCTTATTTCCAAATAAATTTGTTCGTAAATTCCGGTGCAAGTCATTTATTTCAACATTTTAGTACTGAAAGTACTTTGCCCCTTAAAGGTGTAAATCATGTTAATGATAAGTTAAGTACTCATGATGTTACAAAAGAACATAGCATCGATCGAAAAACTTTAGGAAGGTATGTAGAAAAATTTCACCAGGGTGAATACAGGGAGATGAATCCAAACTATGTGACAGCTAGAGTTGTTAGATCGAGTGTCACAAAGATGGAACAAAGAGATAAAAAAGCGGGACGGTGGCTCCTAAATCTGGACATAATAACATGAAACACTATGAAAACGGAACCTGTCTCTAACAGAATACTGCCTTAAATGTTAAAATTTTATTTTCCCTGCTGTACAATTATACCTGCTTAAACAAAATCCTGTTTAAAACAAAATTTTTCTCCTCTGACTTGTGATTGCGTCGTAACAGGTTTGTTTAAGCCTCATATTTAAAAAAATATATTTTTTACAATAATTAAAGCATGTAGAATAGAGTTATTTTGCTTTATTTAAACTGATTTTATTTCTCTTCACAAATAATGCAATATAAAAAAAAGTGGGTCAAGCCTCCCATATAGTGGGTCAAGCCTCCCATATATGGGGAGCCTTGACCCATTATTTTTTCATGATTAAAATCTATCATTTTTCAAATTTCTTATATGTTACACTTGTGTAGCAATTTTATTTTGATAACTGACTGTTTAACGAATAAAATGATATATAAAATTTTATTCTACATTCAGTATTTAAAAAATAAAAAATCATTTCGTAAAAAGTGGGTTAACCCTCCCTAGTCTCCCCTATAGGGAAGGCTGGGGAAGGTTGACCCATTTTTTTAAAAATGATTTTTTATTTCTTAAATATTGCACTTAGAATAAAGTTTCGTATAACATTTTATTCGTTATACAATAAGCTATCAAAATAAAATAGCGACATAAGTGTAATATATAAAAAACATGAAAAATGATTGATTTTAATTATGAGAAAATAATGGGTCGAGACCCCTCACATACGGGAGGTTTGACCCGCTTTATTTTACATTGAAATATTTGTTAAGGGAAATAAAATCAGCTTTAAAAAAGGCAGAATAACTTTATGCTACATGGTTACTATTAAAAATTACTTGGGAAAATGTGATGTGTCAACAAACCTGCTTAGACGGAATTCAAGGGGCACAGGAGAAAAAATCCGTTTTAAACATACACTTTTTGTGACACTCGACCTGGCAACACTAGTTGCCACATAGTTTGGCTTCATCTCATTCTGTTCATCTTCGTAAAATTTGTCTACATGCCTCCCTAAAGTGTTTTGATCAATTTTATGTTCTTTTGCAGAAGCATGAACATAACATTGATCAAAACACTTAACATTTCTTAAGGCTGCTGATTTCGTCCGTTCGTCCTTTTCCAGCCTTTCTATTTATCTACTATCGGTACTATTTAAATGAAAAAAAAGTTACTATCAACTTTCCAATTTATATTTGATTAAATGTTTTCTTACTTCTATGGCAGTTTTTAACATCTTCCTTTAATTAATTTTAATTATTACATTTTACTGTAGCTTTACAGAATAATTTTACATTATTTCAGAAATATAACCATTAACCCTTCATTATGTACAGTGTATAATAAAAGATTTCCAGAAAACAATTAAGGGAGCTTTGACCATCTGGTCAACCCTCCCTCACATTGATTGGGTCAAGCCTCCCCACATAGCCACTTTTTAAATTATAGTACATAGTTATGTTTAGCCTAATTTACTGTAAATCTTTATGCCTGGAATGAAAGGTCAGTATTTCTGCATTACTTAAATTCCACTTACTTAAATTTCTATGATATATTTTACCTGAAAAAATCTTACAAAATATTTCTGAAAAATACACTTTTTAAGCTGAAAACACTTCACAATTGATTTTTTCACACCTGTTTCAATTATCTGCATGAAACAAAGACATTTGGGCATTTCAGTAGCTTTGGCTGCTCCAATTGGCAAAACTCTGAAATTCTTTTAAATATGAAAACTGAAGGGTGGTTCAATCCATAGATTAGCATACAAGATGAGACATTTCCATAGAGCGTAATGGTAATGCGATTGCGATCGTAGTGCCTTTAGTGACTGACAATGGGGAAGAAACTCCCCATCCTTGTAAAAATTTTATCATTGAGCATCTACCTTATTGTGATCTTTCTTTTTTTAATGTTTCATGTTTACGTTTTCAATAGAATCTTATACCGATACATGAACACAGAACAGATATTCTATTTTATATCTAATATCTATTTGTTCATGCACGGATATATGCTTTTTTTTTTAATTACATGATGAGTGAACGATATAACTGCAACGAAAAACAGGGTAAAAATTTCGCCTTGAATGCTATATATGAAGTAAATATGATATAATTGGATTTAAAGCTACATAAAGTAATGGTGTAATATAAAAATATACGAAGTATTGCACTCTACAAATCCCAGAAAATTTCATAAGTATTCCCATTCGGTAGGAAATTTTTTATAGCCGATGTTTTATTAATTTAGGAAGTTTAACGTATTAAACAATCGTTACAATAATCTTTTAAAATTTACGCATTTTCACTTTCTTACAGATAAAATAAAAATATTGTTTTTAATGTAAATAACGTACAATCAATTCAATCATAGGCGGAACCAGGGGGGGGTGCCCTGGGTGCCCGGGCACCCCCCCCCCCCCGCTTGCGCAGACTCAAGCACAATTATTTAAAAAAATCGAAATCTACAAAAGAAAAAGAGAAGTGAAAGCAGAGTTAAATTAGTTTAGCAAATTAGTTTAATTCAGAAAACTAACAGCCTGTTTTGAACTGTGATAAAAAGAGAATTCTACGTTCTTTTTTTTTATTATGTTCTTTATCTTTTTTAAAACTAGAATATTTACAAGAATCTGTATTAGCCATACTAAGTCAAAAAGGTGGTTTCGAGACCGTCTTTTGACATTCGTAAAATGAATATGGTTGTAGTCTTTCAAGTCAATATAGTATTTTTTTTTCCTCTTGAAATTTTTTATGCGATTTTTGGAGTTTCTTCTTGTTTGGCGGCGTTCTTTTGAAACTAGGAAAAGGACCCGGTTTCAATCTTTTAGCCCAGTGCAGTAAATTTTGATGAAATTCGCGATTTTATTCTGCGATCATTTCATGATATTTGCATTTTTTTCCCAAAATCGTTTGACGAAATTCATGTCTTTCTACGCGATTTTTATTTCGAAATCCGCCCCTTCCACCACTAACCTTTCACAAAATTCGTCTTTTTTACCGCGATCCTTTGACAAATTTCGCATTTTTTACCGCGATATTTTGACGAAATTGGCATTTCTTTAGTAAGATCCTTCGATGAAATTCGCGTTTCTTTACACGATCTTTTGACGAAATTAGATTTTTCTTTCCGCGATCTTTTGATGAAATTCGTATTTCTTTCTGCGATCCTTTGACGAAATTCCCGTTTTCACCGAGATACTTTGACTTTTTTTTTTTTTTCGACCGATTCACGAAACTGAATTTTTTTTTTACAAGGGTCATTTGTCGAAATTAGCGATAGTTTTGCGCGGCCGATCGGGAAAATTCTCGATATATTTCCGTACCAATTATCAAAACCATCCTCTACTCTTTTTCGCGACTTTTTGATGAAATTTGCAACATTTTCTCGTCAATCATTTATCGAAATTCGTGATTTTTTGCGCAATCTTTGACGAAATTTGCGATTTCTTTCTTGACTCTTTAATCGAAATTCACGATATTTTCCACGATCGTTTGAAGAAATTCTCTTTCCGGGACCGAGTCACGAATTGATTTTAAGAAGTTTCATAAAAGAAATAAAAATCGCGGGCTTCAAAATAATATTAAAATACTCACTGAAGAATCACAGATCTGTGAAAGAATTTTGTGGGCGATAATACTGCACAGAATTTTTTATTATTTTCTTTTTCTGTGCACAAATCGCGAATTCCCGCGCGTTATTTCAAACCCTACCCCTCAAAGAAAACTTCATTATTAGTGGAGTTTTTTTCTTAAACGAACTAGAATTAAAGAAATCTAGGATTATGGGGGGGGGGGAGGACTGCCTTCGGCAACGTAACCCCGAGAAAGCTACGACCACTTCTGTCTTGAAACAAACGAATCCTGAATTATCGCGATTTTTTTTTATTTCAAGCCAAATTAAATTTTCAGCTTTCTTATAAGAACTGATTTGACATTGTCATAATTCGAATTTAATCGAGGCAATTGCAAAAATTAGAGAGTCTTTTCTGTTTAACAAAAAAAAAAAAAAAAAAAAAAAGTCAAAAAATCGCGTAAGTAAGTAATTCGCCTCAAAGTAAAAAAAAAAAAAAAAAAAAAAAAAAAAAAAAAAACACCCTGCTAAAAATTGCATTAAAAATTCGGAAAAGATTAAAAAACAACAGGGAACGAAATTAACTAATTGGGTAAAATATTTAAACGGGATTCCTTTTAGGAATTCGAAAAATACCCCTCTAAAAATAACATTAAAAAATTATTACAAATCGCTGTAAGAATCTCGAAAAAACTTTATTGAAAAGAAGACGAAATTTACTGGATAAAATATTGAAATCGGATTCTTTTATACTAATTTCAAAAAAATCGCATAAAAAATTAATTCAAAAATTCCAGAAATTGTCTTCGATATGCATGACTTCAGGCATACAGGTACTTTCCTGTCAAATCTTGCGACTGTGAGGACTGCATTGTTTTTTCAGAGTTCAGCGCGCGCGCGTACACACACACAGAGAGAGAGAGACAGACAAGCACCTATCTTTATTATTACAGTTGCATCATGACAGGGGCGTAGCTACCGTGGAGCAGTTGGAGCAAACTGCTCCAGGCGCACGAATCCTAAGGGCGCAAAATTAGAAAAAGCGAAATAAAGATTTGTTAAAACATTTGCCTAATTTTTTTTTCATTATTAATCAGACATTATAGATGAATCTTCTTACAATCAGCGTATTCCTATGATATTTTACCTTGTATTTAACTTGAACTATTTCAATTTAAAACATGTTTTCATACACTGTTGAAAGAAATGACTTCTATTCAAGAAGCTTTAATTTTAATTCATACCATATTGCAGCTTCAAATAACTTCTCCAACACCGTTTCAGCATGCCTGATTTTTTTCTGTAACTTTTCCGTAGACTACTGTTGAAGATTTTCAGATCTTAAAGTAATCAAAACTTAT
Organism: Maratus speciosus; assembly: GCA_963932465.1. NCBI lineage: Eukaryota > Metazoa > Arthropoda > Arachnida > Araneae > Salticidae > Maratus > Maratus speciosus. The sequence goes on along the minus strand of OZ010794.1, from coordinate 255,903,896 downwards.
TTAACAGGGCTTCAGATCTTAAAGTACTAATCAAAACTTATTTAACAGGGCTCTCATATGTCACTTTACTGGCTACCACTATTTCCAAACAATAATCTTTCTAGTACATTTCAATTAAAATTGTTTTAGAAATTTATCATGATAATGATTACTGTACAGAAATAATGGTAGCCAAAGAATTCACTGCTGAGAAACCAATATGTACTATCTAACAGTAGTAATTCACGATAATTATTTTACGATTTGGAAAAAAAATAGCCTGACAAGTTGAAGAAAATTATTGACCATTTTACAAATGAAACCAAAAAAACAAAAATTTTGAAGGTTTTTTTTTTTTTTTTTTTTTTTTTTTTGTTTGTTTATTTTGTGGAAACTAAACATATATCAATACAGATTACAAAACAATAATAAGATCCGGGTTTAAACATATTTCACATCAGCCCACGGCGACAAAATTTAAAGCGGGGAGGTGAGGGGAAAGCGGCAACTAAATTTTGTGCGTATTGTTTTTGAGATTTTAAAAATATTGCAAATGTCAAATGCAGAATCGATAAGCATTTTTCTTCAAAAAGAGAGAAAAGTTAAGTATGAAATTCAGTATTCCTTAGGGCATGATTATAGCCTATGCAAAATTACACCACTTTTATCTAACAGACATTAAACCTTATTTAATCGCAGAATTTTAGGATTAAATAAGGCATAACATATTTTTCGAACGATATGAGTTTGCTTAGGCCGTAATCAGTCTCTGCCTCCCTCCCCCCTCCCTCCCGCACACACACCCAGGCGCGGATCCACGGGGGGGGCGATCGGGGCGATCGTCCCCCCCCCCCCCAAAAAATAATATAAATCCACCGATTATCGCGAATTTCGAAAAATGATCGCTGAAAAAAAATCAATTTCGTCAATCGTTCGCAGGTAAAAGGATCGCAAAAGGAACGCGAATTTCGTCAACGGATCGCGCAAAAAAACCCAATTTCGTCAAAGGATCGCAAAAAAACGCGAATTTCGACAAAGGATCGCGAAAAAACGCGAAATTTCGTCAAAGAATCGCGAAAAAATGTGAAATTTCGTCAAAGAAGCGCGAAAAAATGCGAATTTCGTTAAAAAATCGCGTATTTCGTCAAAGGACCACAAAGGAACGCAAATTTCGTCAAAGGATCGCAGATAAAAACGCGAATTTCGTCAAAAGATTGCAGAAAAAACGCAAATTTCACCAAAAAATTGAGGAAAAAAACGCTAATTTCGCGAAAGAATCGCGCAAAAAACGCTAATTTCGTCAACAGACCTCTGAAAAAATACGAATTTCTTCAAAGAATCGCGAAAAAAATACGCGAATTTCGCCAATTAGAACCGGGAGGAGATTCCCTAAGCGCGCATCCACGGGAGGGGGGGTGGGGGGGGGGGGTTCGATCGGGGCAAAGAAGGGAAGAACAAATTTACCAAGTCGGTTTTTAAGAAATCAACACACCATAAGCATTTTAGCTTTTAACTGACTAGGATTAGGACATAATCCTTTTTTGTTCATTCATCAAATACCCCTTGAAATTTACCAATGTGGGTGGCAATAGCATGACATTTTTTACACATTAGTGGCTTTCTTCAGAAAACGTTAAGATGATTGCATTTTTCAAAGGACCTTTTTTTTCTTGTTTCTTTCTTTCTTTGGAAATTGCTATGATTCCCATTCTTTTCTCAAACAATAAAGAGCTCCTCAAAAATATCGTTATACAGAAATTAGAATTGCAGCTTCTTTGAAAGAAGGAAAAGTTTCAACACCTTAAAGGGATCCGCATAACGTTGTCAATTTCTGTTATAGAGATTCAACAAAAGGTACACGGAGTGGCATCATCCCCCACCTCAACCCATAGTGTCAAAAATTATGGCGCCATATGCCTTTTGACAGGACATAATCCTATTTTGTTCACTAATTGCCGAAACCTCAGTGAGGTTTACCATTGACACCCGGAAAGTGTTTGGTTTCGTTTGCTTGTATGTCTATTCCGCGAAAACTGTCGTTAAAAGCGTTGGATTTATATCTTGGGGGGGGGGAGGCGAGCGCCCCGATTGAAACCCCCATGGATGCGCGCCTAGGAGAATCTCCCCCTGGTGCTAATTGTGCGTTTTTTCCGATGCCCTTTGCGAAATTTGCGCATTTTTTCGCAATTCTTTAACGAAATTCGCATTTTTTCCGAGATGTTGACGAAATTCTCATTTTTTCCGCGCTTTTCCGCGAAATTAGCGTTCTTTCCTTAATTATTTGGCGAAATTCGCGTTTTTTAGATCCTTTGGCAAAATTCGCGTTTTTTCTGCGATTCTTTGACGAAATTCGCGTTTTTTCTGCAATCCTTTGACGAAATTCGCGTTTTTTCTGCGATCCTTCGACGAAATTCGCGTTTTTTTCTGCGATCCTTTGACGAAATTCGCGTTTTTTCTGCGATCCTTCGACGAAATTCGCGTTTTGTCTACTATCCTTTGACGAAATTCACGTTTTTTAGTGATCCTTTGACGAAATTAGCATTTTTTCCGAGATCTGTTGACGAAATTCGTATTTTTTGCGCGATTATTTCTCGAAATTAGCGTTTTTTGCGTAATTGTTTGCGAAATTCGCGTTTTTTTGCGATCCTTTGGCGAAATTCACGTTTTTTTCTGCTATCCTTTGACTAAATTCACGTTTTTTTCTGCGATCCTTTGACGAAATTCGCGTTTTTTTTCGTGGTCCTTTGACGAAATTCGCGTTTTTTTCCGTTGTCCTTTGACGAAATTCGCTTTTTTGCGCGATCCTTTCACGAAATTCGCGCTTTTTGCTCGCTCCTTTGACGAAATTCGCGTTTTTTGCTCGATTTTTTGACCTGCGAACGATTGACAAAAATGATTCTTTTCGGCGAGCATTTGTCGAAATTTGCGATAATCGGTGAATTTATATTTTTTGATCCAAGGGGTGGGTGGCGATCGCCTCCCTTCCTTGGATCCGCGCCTGTGAAGAGGTATACACACCACTTAGATGACATTTTTGACTTTCAAGGATGTTAAGGCCCCTTCAGATTTCTGAAAGGGATCCTTTTTCAGAGATTATCCTCTTTCAGAAATCTGATATTAAAAAATGGATGTGATAGTTATGTTTTTCAGCTTTCTATAATTGGTTCTTATGTATTTTTTAGTGCTGAATCCCAAAATGACCTTCATTTTTTACCACACCATAACGTCAGTTTTTTTCACAAATCGCAAATTTTTAAGAAGTCGAAATATTGCGAAAATCTGCTACTATAAAATAGACGTAACTTTTTTTCATAATAATTCATTCATTTTTTTGCTCATACATGGATTTTTATAGTTAAACGTGTAAAATATTGTGTATTTAAAATCTTTATAATTTTATTCCATGCGTGGAAGTTTCTTTGAACCGCTCATGCTCTGCTTCCCGCTTTTCTTTTAATCCTCTCTATGGGGTTCATTTCGGTATTCTCTTTCACTTAGGCGGCTGATAAGGCTGGAAAATTTGTCGCAGATGCATTTAAAACATTTACTTTCTTTTGTTAAGGCTTTGACAAATTGCTTTGTGAGATTTTCGCTATTTTTTACTTTTTAACTTTGAAACTTACGATTTGCGAAAATCGTGACTTGATGGTTAAAAATGAAGGTCATTTTCGGATTCAGTGCTAAAAAATACACCAAAATCAATTATCAAAAGTTAAAAAACACAATCATGGCAGGCTTGTGTTATTAATGTTGTTCACTATAACTAAAAGAACAAAAAATAAGATAAATAATTACCATAGTACAAGAGTAAAAAGAAAAAGAAAAAATAAGACATTTAATAAATAAATTCTGTTATAACGTTTTTAATTTTATGACCTAAAAAGTAACAATAAACCATATTTTGAGGAGAGGGCGGTATTATATAAAAAGGGTGTTGGATAACTGAGTGTTTCGATTAATCGGATGTCGGATAATCGAGAGTCTGTAATATTTTCAAATCGCATTAAATATTTCATATTCATTTAATAATTAACTGCACGGAATGATTTGAGCAACAGAAGTTATGACTACGTTGATTATATGTCACTCGGTATCGCCCCCCCCCCCCAAAACAATTCTCTGAATCCGCCCCTGCACACACCACCAAAATCCGATAGCACATATTAGTAGTCAATGAATTTTCAAATTTAAAAAAATGAAAAAAATGTTTGGAGTTACTTAATTCAACTTTCTGAACAGTTTACAGAAATACTGTTTGTTCAAAACAGCCTAAAAATGAATAAACATTTAGTTCCTAATTTTATACAAAGGCGAAATATTGGTGATAAAGACCTCGTGTTTTAAAGAAAACGTGCACTTTCATTCATAAAGCTTAAACATTTTTCTAATGACATAATTTTCAAAAAATTTTCATTCCGCTCGTCCCGAAATAAGGCCTATAAATTAAAAAAAGAAAAAAATAGAATTTTACTAAATTAAGTCACATTCTGGCAGGCTCGGACTGGCCCGCTGGGCAACCGACCTGTGGGTCGGTGTGCCCTAAACCAGGTAAAGCTGCTCCCTCCCTCAGGTGAAGCTAATAGTTTTAAAATTTATTGTGTTTACAAAAAGTACGGAAAACGTCTTTCGATTTCAAAGTTTCTGAATAACAACACCTGCCGCAGTTTCATGCGTTCTCGAGCAAAAATTAATTAAAACTTATGTCATAAAGTTGCCCCTTTCGATTTAAGAATAGCCTTCATTTAAGGCTGTTCTCAAGTTCACTGCTCAACAAGCGCGAAACTTCCTGACACAATGACGTACACATTTTTAAACGTAAAGGTATAAAATTGGCAGGCTTGACTATGGAAGCGATTTGGAATCGAAATGATTTTCCATTTTTTGATAAATAAATTACCTATCGAGTTATAAGCGTTTTTGATTACGTGACAAGAATTTTTTCTCCCTTTGTTGACTGATTTTTCTACTTTCGTCAGGAAATTCCGTTCAAAACGCCACCTTTGACAGTGTTTTCTTTAAAGATCTATTGCGTTTTACAAAAAAAAAAAAAAAAAAAAAAAACGAAAACCGTCTTTCAATTACAAAGTTTCTGAGTAACAACACCTGCCAGTTTCATGCGTTATCGAGAAAAAAATTAATTAAAACGTATGTCACAAAATTGCCCTTTGGATTTAAGAACAGCCTTAAGAAATAAAATCATACAAATTTCATGTTCATCTAAGAATATTATCACGGGCCCGGGCAACACCGGGTGGGTCCGCCAGTCTAGACTAATAAAAGAAAGTTTCGCTGTGTGTGTGGTGTGGCACACAGAAGTCTGATAATTTGAGTGAGTGTAGTGCAAGATTGTTCTTGATTGCACCTGAACCTCAGATTTTTAATTTTTTATGACCGCCCACCCCCCCAGAGCACCTTTCAGTTTTTATGCCTGAATTGTTCATAACTTGCCCCCTTTTTATTCGATCTTCTTCGTTTTGGGGGGCCTTTTCCCAGTTAATCTCCGTTTCTACATTCCAGTTAAGAACCTTGGCCCTTGGTCCCTTGAAAGTTTTGTGCGCCATGCGTTTTTCACCCCCTAATATTATCAACCTCTCAATGCATAACTTTAAAATTGAGACTTGGACTCCTCTCCCTGGTCAGGACACTCATATTTTTATTTTGCACCTAGTACCCTTTTTTAAGAATTTGGAAATAACAAAACCCCACTTTTTTTCGCCCTTCTTTAAAAGTTTATTCGAATGATTAATACTTACCCTATGCTTAATTTCGACTCATTGTGATCTAAAGCGGTAAGTACTAGAGCCTTTTAACATGTTTTCATCTTAGGGCCCTGCTCTGAACTATCATTCGGCTCCTTTTGGGCCTCCAATTATATCTTGCTTAAAATGGCCTGATTCACTAACTTTTTTTTGTAACAACATCTTAGGAAATCCAGCTACTACGCGAATGGCAAAAAATTTTTTTAGACTTCAGCTACCATCAAATTTGAATATTAATCGTCTTCTTGGGGCCCTTGGTGCAGCTTCTTCAAAAATGATCCGATTCTCTTGCAATTTTCTTTAACATAGTTCTAGCGTTCTTTGGCTACTATATAAAGTATTAAAAACTTTTCTTTAACCCAGCTACATTCCAGTTGAGACACTGAACCCCAGGGTCTTGGTACAGGGTTAGGGTACCTTGAAGTTTTTGTGCCCTAAATTGTTAATAAATTGCCCCCTTTTAATCCGATCTTCGTTTTTGGGGCTCTTTTTCCATTTAGTTATTCTTCCGTTTGTACATTTCAGTTAATACACTGGCGCCCTAGGATAACTTTTTGTGCGTCATTCATTGTCACCCTCTCATTGCATAACTTCAAAATTGAGTCTCGGACTTCTCTCCCCGAGCAAACGCTTTTATATTTTTATTGGGACCTTGGGGTTCTTTTTTAAGCATTTCTTTGAAGAAATTTTCTAATGATTAATACTTATATCCTATGCTTAATTTCGACTAATTGAAAATCTAAAGCGCTAAGTACTAGGACCTTATAACATGTTTTCATCTTAGGCCTTGCTCTCAATTATTAGTTGGCTCCTTTTGGTCTCTCTATTATAGCTCCCTTAAACATGGTCCGATTCACTAGGATTTTTTTCGTAACAACTTCTTAGGTGCTCCAGCTACTACATGAATAACAAATCTTTACTCATACTTCATCTACTTTCTGCATCATGAAAGTTTATTTATCTTAGACTTCTGTTACCACCTTTTTCGATCATTAACGGAGCATTCATTTCTCGATTGTCATGGGCTCTATTTCAATGAAAATTGGTCAATTCAACTTAGCTTACTATGGCTTTAAAGATTATAGTTCCACCGCCAGGATTTGCATTCTTATCTCGGGTTCAATGGGCTCGATTACTACGGAGTTTGATTCATTAAACTTGGTTTTCCATTGTTTCCGCGCGCGTTTGGAACACTACTGGCATACACTGCCTTTGGTAGCGGGGACCAAAGCTACAGGTTTGTTCAGAAAGAGGTTTGTTGGGAACACACTAGATGCTGCCGAAGGCAGTGGGTCACCCCTAAAACCAGGTTCATTTGAACTACTTTCGGAATATATAAAATTATACAAACTTGAGTTTTGTTTGTGTTATTATAACGGGCCCGGACAACGCCGGGTCAGCTAGTTACATATATATATGCATAGTACATATGTAACTTCAAGCAAAATTACGCAGAACTTTTTTGAGCGATAAGAGGGCGCACAAACTTTTCTTGCTCCAGGGCGCTGAATATGTAGCTACGCCACTGCATCATGATAATATAATTTTTACCATCTTGACAAAATTTAGTGTATACAGTCGACGCTGGATTGTGCGAACATCTTTTTTGCGAATTCTTTGTTTTTACGAACTGATGTACTGGTCTTGACCAGCATCCCATTGAACTGACGTCATTCTCATTTACGAACACAATCTACTCGAGTTCGTAAAATCGACGGTCTACTGTATTATCATGACCTGCTTTACCTAATATATTCGACACATTCTGAGGTAAAAGCATGAATTATTAATGAATTTATAAATATTTATAATATTATAATAATTATTTATATAGACTCTCCTTCAAAATTTTTTGGGTTCCCCCCCCCCCCCCAGAATCCCTAAGAAATGACAGATCCCTAAGAAGTGACAAAGTTTCATCTACAAGACTTTGACAGATATAATGTTAGGCCTCATGCAATGTTCCTGTGCCTATAGAAGTTTCCAGCATGATTAAAGGCCTTAATTAATCTTTATAAAAAGTTAGGGTACCAAAAGGTTTTACACTTGTGACCACACTTAGTCACTGTCTTATGTCACTACTGCAAGAAGATTTACATAACATTCAAAACATTTACATTTTAATGTTTTGAACCACTTCTCACACCCCCTCACGCAAACAAAAATCGCATTTTGAGCCTTTTTTAAAAGAAATACGACACAATTATACCTTCTAAGATGAAAACCTGTCTAAAACGGAAATTCGGCCGGTTTCATGGGGTTTCGTTTTAGCAGGTTTTACTATATAAGATATTATTTGTATCCAACATGTTCAGGTTAAAAAGTCTGGGCACCCCCCGTTCTAAAGGCTGGTTACGCCTATGTCAATAGTGTTTATAATATTAACATAAAAGAAATAATAATAATAATATTACAGATAGGGAAAAATTCCTTTCGACAAATTTTTAGAATTGTATAAATCTAAAAGTTAAAAATAAATAGAAGTACTGACATTACACTCAATAAAATTTTATTCGATTTGAATAAATTGACACAATACCTGAACTTGATTTTTTACAATTTAATCTTATAAACTTACATATTTGCATTCTTAACAGAATTTTCTGGCGACTTTCTTTTATATTATTAGTCTAATTATCATTCTGTAAGTTAAAAATGAACAATACATGTACAGTAAAAATAAAAGCAGCTAAATAAATAAAGCAAGCATGAATATCGTCTGACACCTGCTTCGTTTTAGGAAAGAATAGATATTCAAAGCATAGAGGGTAAACATATGTCTTCAACATGGGTAAATTTCGGATGCTTGTTACTTCTTCCCCCTTGTCGGTAGTGACACTAGTACTGTTGCCATTACAGATTTTGCCGTAAATGTCCCATCTTGATCTTGGTCCTTAATCTATGGTTCAAGCCTCCCCTGTGGTTAACCCTCCCCAATCTCCCCTATAGGGAAACACGAAAATCCACGTACAAACTTGAAGAAGGTTTTACTTTTGTATAAAACAGTACTAAAGCATTATTTTTTAAATAAGAAACTAGGATTGTAATCCATTTATTCACTCAAAAATATACTCAGTCTTACTTCAATTTTTTACATTTTTGTATAAAATCAAAAACAAGTATAAACAAAAACAAATTATGCATAAAACATTTTTGCGTAAAACAGTACAATTTTTCTAAATAAGAAACTAGGGTTGTAATTCATTTATTCAGTCAAAAATATAGAGTGCCTTACTTCCATTTTTTATATTTTTGTATAAAAAAGTACAAAAAGCATTTTATGCATAAAACATTTTTGTATAAAACAGTACAAAATGCTTTTTTTATATAGGAAAAATTAGGGTTTAAATCCATTTAATCAGTCAAAAATGTAGGGTGTTGTACTTTAATCTGAATCTGGATTTCTATTAATAACTTTAATAGTCACTGACGCATTTTAACGAAATTTTCAATAGGAGGCATAGTAATTCAATTACATCATATATAATGTGTGAATTGTTTCCTGAACATAGCTCGTCTATTTCAGAACTGTTTGAATATGCACACGGTTACTTCTATGTATTTATCGTGATATCGTTACATTTTACAAAAAAAGGGTAATTTAGTTAATATATCTTCATTATTGTAAAAGTTCTGAACAAAAATGCAGTCTCCACCCTGTATTTTTGACATAATAAATGGATTGCGACTCTAGTTTCCTATACGTAATGTATTGTGATACTGTTGTGATACAGTATGCTCTACCTATCTTGAAATTCGTATGTGGAGTTGAGGGATATACTGTATTAGCATAATCGAAAGTTCGTAACCCTCGGAAGATTTGAATACCAGATTTTTCCTAAAGGTATTAATTGCCTTATTTAATGAAGAAATTCTGTGTTCAAATATGGCGATAACTACGTTATGAAAATTTTGGTATTCAAATAGCCAGAATCTCCTGAGGCGCACGTACGAACCCTGCTATAATTGATTATTTTCAAAATAAACTTCTTATTTACGCGTTTGTGTTCTAACATTCCATTGCTGAGTGACGTTACGTCAATCGTATGGGTATCTCTGCCTGTGAAACTCGGATGCAGAAACTTCAAACTGCTCAAAATAAAATTTTACGTCAGATTGTAAATGTAACCACGTTCATCTGGAATGACATCATTCATTCTCGCAGGTAATAAAAAAACTTGCATTGCGGTCTATTAAACAGTATCATATAAACAACACTGTCGGTAGAAAAGTCATCCTAAGTCGAGATGACGGTTTCGCACCCACTTTCAAAAGAAAGAGGAGGGAACCACCTTAAAACACATCGTTGAGGGCATTCTAAATTCAAAATTGCCCTTTTGCTTTTTTTATTTCTGGCACTGTATTTTTAAATTTTAATTTTTTTCATTCTGATTGGTGTCACACAGCCCTTACTTTTGGCACCGGTTATAGCTCACCTTCTTAACATTTATATTTTTATATCATTGCATAATTTATAGCTTATTTATATTATTAATTTTTTATCATTGCATTAATTTATATAACGGGAAAAATCATTATACGGCCCTGTCGGTTTTCCGCCCTCCCCCGAATGTTTGCTTGATAAAACTATTGCCACTGCACGATCTTTGCTGCAAAGTTCAACATCTGCTGAATCCATCTATGCACTCATTCATCGACTCAACAACATCGAAATGAAGTTAAAGCAGGCATTACGACCTGCGTACGTATTCAAGTACTCTGCATCGGTCATCTTAGTAGGGGATGTGTGGTGCATTTTTTTAAAAATAATTTATTGTAAGCCTTTTTTTAACAGCTTTTTTATTTTTTCTTATAAGGTAACCTTTTATTTATCTATTAAAAATTTGGTGAATTCAAAAAATGATCTTTCGAAAAATATATCTCAATTATATTGAATGGCTATTGTATCAAATCTTCCGATTACTGGGGAGGACTGATAGTCACGCAAGACAGATGGACATTGTTATGTAAATTTAAAAAAGAAATGCAAACAATTCAATTTATGTTCCATACAAATTTTGAACATAACTCTTGAAATATTTAAACAAATTAAAAAAATAAATAAATGAATCACACTGACATATTTTTGTTTCCGAATTTTTTACTACAAAAAAATTGTAACAATCCTAGTAATACATTTTAGAAAAGAAAGAAAGAAAATAAAAAGAAAAGTGCCCAGTTAAACGGATGGCTTACAGGCTATTTACACTAACTGTATGTTACACTAGGGTGGTCACAAGAAATCAATTTTCGAATTTTTTCGGGGGGACCCCCCAAAAAGTCGCCAATTGACTAGAAAATGAGATTGGCTAAGTTTCAGCTCATTTGGATAATATTAACCCGTGCCTCATTGAGGTTTAAATTTGAAAAAAACGTGATTTTTCGCAAAAAAATGCTGTTTTTCCTTCATGAAATGAATACAATTGAACCTAGAAACATAATACAGGTCTCATTTTATAAAGAAAAGTTTTGCTTTGAAGAACCATACACCATTTTTTTCTAAAAATGTATAGATTTAAAAATATGCGCATTTTTCAGGACCAGACTTCACCTGAATCCTACAAATTGACTTTTTATGAAAAAGCGAAAAAAAAAAATTGTAACATTCCATTTCATCTGCTTCCCACCTTTTGCTTTTCTTTTTTTCGTTCTGTGAAGTCCAATAAAGTGTTTGATTAAAAGAAATTCCAAAGAAAAGGAAAAAAATCGAATTTTAAGCTGAAAGAATTTAAAAAAAAAGGGAGGGCAAAGGAAGTATAGAAATGAGAACAAATAATGCTGAATTGCATTTTATTATTAAAGTTGTGTTACAAGAAAGGAGGCATAATAAAGAAAATAAATTATTTTCCCTTACAACTGTCACGTTAATCCTTTCCGGCACAGAAAAATTCTGTTCGTAAAAGGATGAAATGATTGCCTACCTTGGAATTTACAAACGACATTTTTAGAAATTAAAATCACATTACTATAACCTTTCATTGTAAAAGCAAAATTTTATTAAAATATTCTTCGTGCTGTTTGTAAGTTTGGAATTAAAATTAGGTGGTCCGGCGTGGGACACTGCGCCGGAAAGGATTGAAGTGGTAATGGTTTAGATAAGGTGGCTTATGTTGACTTTTTTTACCAAAGTATTATCTAAAAATGAAAATGCAACTTGATCCGAGTTAAGATACCAAAGGCGGTTTGTCAGTTTAGCAAGTGCTTTGTCTGTAACCTATTTATCAAATTTTCTGTAGTGAACAAGTGATTTTATTATTTGCAGGTCTTGAATTGGGGGCTAAAGTGGCAGTAGAAGTATTGAAGCACGCTTTTGCATAAATATTGATTAAAAATAAGAAAAGATCTCTGATACCTTCTTTTTCTAAATTTGTTATTGAAAGATGATCCCTGAAACAATATATTTTGAGAGAATGAATGGCCTGTGCCTCCATCCATCTGACATGATTAATAGTACCAGGTGCTTTGAAAAAAAGTCTTTTGCAGGAAAGAGTTCTATAAAAATTAAACAAAGTTGGATAAACTCTTTATAATCATCCCTGAGCTGTTAATTTTTAAGAGTTCCTGTAAGAAAATTTGAAATTTCTTCTGAATTAACTATACCTAGTATTTCATCTTCAGTAACATTTGTATACTTACTCTGGTTTAATTTAGACCACCCAATCAGAATTTTTTTTTTTTTTAAATACCTGGTTGAGGGGCAGTGATTATGCCCATTTTACAATCAAGAACAGCTTTTAGGAAAATTTCTAAATTATGCTGGCGGCATGGTAAATACAGAAGACTTTTCCTTTAACAAATGCTATAGAAAAATGCAGGTTAACTCTGAGGCGACCTGTGTTTACTGCAGTTGTAACAAAAAATATTGCCTGGATTTTACCAACTTCCTCCCACTCTTCAACTGCTGAAAATACAGCTTTCGCCTGAATTATTCCGATACTATTTTCAAGTTGAGGAACTCGTAGTAACTGTTCTTCATCCCCACAACTAATGAAAACTTTTATTCACTCTAGATTTTCTTTATTCAAAAAATGGTGAAGCAGTTTTCCACCCCAGTGAACAACAGTTCTCTCTAAACGGGAATTTTAAAATCTGTTTTTGATGAGCTCAGTTTTTTGTTTACGAAACAGTTATTTGCAGAGTCGATGTCTGTGGTTAGCTAGTATATGTATTCTAAGTCTAGCAGCTTCTCTGGCATTCAGTTTATTTTGCGAATGTTATAAAATAAAATACATAAAACTTGACAATTACTTGGCTGCTTACTGTCGATGATTTGATGAGACATGTGGCCAATTTACATTTCTGCCATCATATCAAGAGGGGGAAGGGTTTTACGGAATGTTTCGTCAATTCTAAAAATAGATAACTATGACAGATAACAAAAACAGCCTTGTAATAAAAAGAGAAATTCAGAGGTTCAACTGCAACACAAATCGAGAAGCTCTTTCTTACTAGACACAGAACTAGATAACTAATAATCAATTATAATTCGTGAAATATATTTAAAGTTACAAAAATTGTTCACTTATTTTTGCCTATTAATAAAAATATTACAAAAAAAGTAATAAAATTTTTAATTTGTCATTTTTTACCTATGTTTAAAAAATGCAGAGTTTGAGGGTATGGTTCGCTAGGTGTCCTGAAAAATACTTAATGTTCATTAAATATAAGATTTCATGAGAGTAAAAGTTCAAGGCAACAACAGTTTCTATGAAATAAAACAAGAATCAGGTTTCTAAGACAAATATTTTTCACGTAAGGAAAGAAAAACGACAATTTTTCGAAGGGTCACCCCGAAGAAAACGTTAAAAAAAATTTTCCCCATGTTGCTTGTGACCACCCTAATGTTACACTCTTAATTATGTCCATTATTCATAATATAAAATAGAACTCAGTCTTTTTGAGGAAAAAGGGGGATTAGTTCCCCGTTCCCCTCCTTTATACTTAACCAATGAACCCCCAAATCTAATCAGGGAAGCGCCTTATCAGAATAAAGCGCTATACCAAATTTGAAGCAAATCGGATAATTCTGCCCGAAAAAACCAAATTAACCCATTTATGCCTGAATTTTCGTTTCCTCAAATTTCTTGGTAAAATCACTTTAAAATGTTGCAAAATGAACTGGAAATATATTTTTAAAAATTACGCTAAAATATTTTTATATTTATTTGACAAAATGTAAACGTACTAAATATGGGAATATCCATATGTGGGAAAATGCATAATTATATATTTTGTCTAAATTTATTTAAATTAAGCTTTTAAATTGTATATTATATACTATACTTAGTATTTTTATGAACTATTAAAAAAATATATTTATTTCTTTACAGAGGCTAATAACATTATAAGTATTATTAATAATAAATTAAGGATAATCTTATTTGAGGCTAGAAAACAATTTATTTGATAATCATCTTGAAAAGGACTTTATATAAATAACTGTCCCCTAACTGGCTAATAGAAATATGTACCCATTCGCGCCTAGCACTCTATATTTTTACGTTACAAACATGCATAAAAAGTAGACTTGAACATATAATTTCGCAATTTAAAAAAAAATACGTATTTCAAAGAAGTCTACAAGGTAAGATTGTGACTTATTTATTAGGATCCTTGATACAAAAAATACAAATAAACTTACTTTTTACATTTCGCTATCTTGAAAAAGGAAAAACCTATAAACACAGAAAAAAAGTCCTCCATTTAAGGAAACAACTATCACTCTTATGCTGTCATCTCCCGATAATAGAAAAAGACATATATAGACAATTACTTCATACAATTTTCATATTGTAAAGAAGGAAAAATTATAAAAATTTGTTAAAATTCAAAACGTCCCAAAAATGGGACGCTAGGCATAAATGGGTTAAGAGGGTAGAGGTCTGCACGGGCCGGAATTTCCAGTCCCGGTCCCGGCCTGAACGAAAGCTATCTTGGCCCGGCCCGGTGTAAAAATTGGAAGTTCGGCCCGAGCCCGGCCCGGCCCGTTTACATTTTTACAGTTCTCGGCCCGGCCCGTACAAAAATAAGTAAAAACAGGCCCGGCCCGACACAATTTCTACAAAAAAAAAAAAAAAAAAAAAAAAATCCGTTTTTTCTCAACATAGAATTAAGATTCTTTTAATGAATACTACATACATATTTATGGGAACATTTTACAGTATATTTTACATAACTATGATGTTCGCAAAAGTGAAAACACACAATAGTAAACATTAACGATTACTTACAGTGTTTTAGTCATCGTGTCTACAGACATTTCAAAATGGAAATAAGGATTCATTAAAAGATTAATGTAGTTCAGAATAAAGGATTAAAAACATGATAACTTTTGAAGCTGTATAATAAAAAGTAGATTTGTGAAAATATTTCTCTCATTTTTAAGGCTTTTCTCAACAAAGGAGCTATATTTCGACACATTTATGAATTCTTTTCTTTTCGGAAACGAGTAAGATTGGCAGGTATTCTTATTCAGAAGCTATGTAAATGTCGTTTTTTTTTCATAGATAAAAGCAATATATCTTTCTGAAAATACTGTCAAAGTTAGCGTTTCGAATCGAATTTCCGGAAGCGATAGCACAGGAAAGGATAAAAACGTACAGTCACGTGACAGGAATCTCTGTTATCTCTGTAAGTAATTTATCAAATATGGAAAAAGCTATTCGTTTCCAAATGCCTTCAATAGGCAGGCCTGTCAGTTTTATGCCTTTATAGTTAAAAATTTTGTCAGAAAATGTGTCTGAAAACTTCGCATTGTTGAGCAGTGAATATGAGAACCACCTTAAGGTATATTTTCAAAGATACTGTTAAGAGAAGTTCATTTTCACTATTAATACTGCAAAACACAATGACTATTCTACACATCCTGAGATCGATTAAGACCAGTTCCGTCCCGGCACGAGTCTGCTGAAAAAAAATTAAACTCGGAATCAGACATTTTGTAACTGTTGTTCGAAATTTATTTATCGTCTGCCAACGCTCAGTGCGAGCATTTTTGTGTAAGTTTAATTTCTAAAAAATGGCAACGTTCTTTTTTGTTGACATGTAATTTATTCTATTCTAAGAGTGTGAAACCAAGAGAGTTTATAATTAAACGTGTGATACAGTTCACTTTGTTATTTATTAAGTGTTGTGAGTTATTGACGAGTTTGTGTTTATTTAATTTCAACCAGCGCGCTACATAATTTTTGGTTACGTCTACCGGAGATTTGATATTTTTGTTGTTGTTGAATTGAGTGATAGAACGAACGATAAGAGGAGTTTCGTTTTCAAGTGTAATCATGTCATCGTTCTGAAGTTATGATGCAATAAGTAAATAAAGAAGATGCGTCATTTAAACATCTATACTATTCGGTGAGTCTTTTTTGTTAATATTATCTCATTATGGCAGAATTTAAAGATATTTTAGTTAGAAAACGAGTATTAAAAGCTACTGTAACTAAACTCGAAAATAATATTATTAGTTCGATAGATGATGCTGATTCTAGTCAGCTTGCTTTATTCGAAAATAAAATCGAAAAATTAAATGAGGAATTACATGAAATTTTTAATGCAATTTTTTCACAATGCAAAGAAGAAGATGTAGATAATTTTGTTGATGAGCAACAATCCGTACAGGATAAACTTGACAATCTTTGGTTAAGTGTTAACCGGAAAAACTCAAAATTTACTTTAAATGAATCGAATCAAAATAATAGCCTTTCTAAATTTCAAATACCAGAAGTAAAGCTTCCAAAATTGACGCTTCCTTCGTTTAGTGGTAATTTAGAAGAATGGATATCATTTTATGATTTATTTAAAGCTAGTGTGGATAATAATGAGAGTTTATCAGACTGACAAAAACTGCAGTATTTGAAATCGGCATGCAAAAACAGCGCACTTAAAATTATTCAGAGTCTTCCAATATCTGATTCAAACTATAAAACAGCTTTAGAATTATTAAAGGAGCGATATTCAAATAAACGTGAGTTAATTAATGCATTAATTAAGAAATTAATTGGAATGCCTTGTATATCGGATAATGCACAGTCTATTTTAGAGAGTGTAGATGTTATAAACGAATGTGTGCGTTCTTTAAACGTACTTGAACAAGACGTTAGTGGATTTTCGGAAGTAATGATAGTTTATGTAATTACAGATAAATTAGATAAAAATACGAGATATTGGTGGGAAAGAACATTAAAAAAGGAGGAGGTGGGAACTCTTGATAACTTATTATCTTTCTTGAAGGATCACGCTAGAACCCTTCAAAACAGCAAATCCTCACTAAGGGAAATAAAGAAAGGTAAAGTAACGACATTGTTGTCTTCTAATAATAGTTGTTGTGTATGCAAGGAATCACATCCGTTGTATAAATGTCCTAAGTTCTTGCAGTTTAGTGCACATAAAAGAATAGAATTGATTAGAAGAAACAACTTGTGTTACAATTGTCTTTTAGATAAACACCATGCAAAAATCTGTAAGAGTTTAAGTAAATGTAAAGTGTGTCATAAGCCTCACCATACAATTTTACATCTTCCAAGAGACCCGAAATCTTATTCAGATAGTGTAAATGAAACGCCGACTGGCCCTCTGTCTCCGAACGCACCAGAATTTCAGCCGAGACCAACTGAGTCATTAAATCAAACTTCTTGTACTAGCATCTTTGAATTTCCAAACAACTCTGTGTCGGGATTACATTCATTTCAAAATAAGCAAACTCTACTTTGTACAGCAATGATTAAGGTCCGTGACTCACTGGGTAATCTTGTAAACTGTCGCGCTTTGCTGGATAGTGGCAGTGAAGCCTCTTTCATAAGTGAAAATTGTATGCGTAAATTATGTTTGCCAAGGCAATCTACTAAAGTACAGAGTACATGTTTAAATTCTTATAATGCTGAATCTAATGAAGAGGTAAATTTAAATTTTACTCCCCATTTTAATTCTGAAGTGAGATTTGCCACTAGAGCATTTGTGATAAAAAGAATCACATCAAATGTGCCGTATAGTTCTATTCCTTCAAATATTGTGAATAATTTCAATGATTTAGTTCTAGCAGACCCAATATTCTTTGAATCAAGACCAGTAGATATCTTGTTAGGTGTTAACGTTTTCTTTACATTGCTTAAAGGGGAAGTTATAAAAAGAGAAGAAACTCTACCCTTCGCCGTATGTTCTAAATTTGGTTGGATAATTACGGGAACTACCTCTTTTGATACAAGTCAACGTACATTTTCTGTTAATAATATTCAATTTCAACTAGATGATTTAGTTCAAAGGTTTTGGTCTTTAGATTCCATTCCTGAGCTAGTTCGAATTTCTAAGGAAGAACAAGAATGTGAAGACCATTTTAAGAGCAATTATTTTCGAAATAGTTCTGGAAGATTTGTTGTGAAACTTCCATTTAAAGATTCTCCATCGCAATTAGGTGATACTAAGGAATTAGCCATACACCGATTTCATTCTTTGGAACGTAAGCTTTCAAAACAACAGTCTATTTATAAAAACTATCGAGAGTTTATGAAGGAATATTCGGATTTGGGTCATATGGAACGAATATCCAAATCGGAAAGAGTCCCTACATTTGTTTTTTATTTACCTCATCATGCGGTAATTCGTGAATCAAGTACGACGACAAAATTAAGAGTTGTTTTTGATGCCTCTGCTAAATCTACCTCTGGTGTGTCCTTGAATGATATTCTAATGGTCGGACCCCGTATACAACAGGAACTTTTTCCAATTCTTTTAAGATTTAGAGTTTTGCCTATTGTTGTACGAGCAGATATAGAGAAGATGTTTAGACAAATCTTGATTAATCCAGAAGATAGAGATTTTTTAAGAATTTTTTGGAGAGAGAATTCCCAGGATCCGTTAGAGGAATATCGTTTAACAACGGTCACTTATGGTACAGCATCTGCCCCATTTCTGTCTACAAGAGCTCTTCATCAGCTTGCCTTAGATGAGAAAAACGATTTTCCTTTGGCATCTGCAGCTGTGTTGAAAGATTTTTATGTAGATGATTTTCTCTTTGGCGGCCAGAATGAGGAAGAAGTTGTGGAACTAATTAGTCAATTGGCATTATTAATGAAACGAGGAGGCTTCAATTTACGAAAATGGATTTCAAATGTACCTGGAGTACTGAAGAATATTTCTGAAGAATGTAAGGAAAGTACAGAGTCATTGCTCTTGACTAATGATGGCGGGATAAAAATTTTAGGAATTCAATGGAATTTAACGGGTGATTTCTTCTGTTTCACTGCTTTAGACCATGAGAAAAAGGACAGATATTCTAAAAGAGATATTTTGTCAGAAGTTGCAAAGGTGTTTTATCCGCTAGGCTTGCTTTCCCCCTGTGTTGTTTTCATGAAGATACTGCTGCAAGACTTATGGAAGTTTTCACTTACCTGGGACGAGCCAATTAGTGAAGAACATAGTAAACGGTGGACATCTTTTCGGAATAATTTAAAGGTAATTTCTAAGTTGAAAATTCCTCGATTTGTATTATCTGCAAATAAGATAAACCTTCAAATTCACGCCTTTTGTGATGCGTCTGAAAAAGCATATTGTGCAGCAATATATATACGCGTTCAGTTTCTCAGAATGAGACAATCACCGTAAATCTTTTGACATCTAAAACTAAGGTCGCACCCATTAAGACTCAGTCAATCCCAAGGTTGGAACTTTGTTCAGCTCTTCTTTTGACAAATTTGCTAAAGGTTGTTTTGGATCACTTAAGTCTCAAGGAGAGTGAAGTGTTTGCGTGGACTGATTCTAAAGTTGCGTTGGCATGGCTTTCTTCAGAGCCTCATAGATGGCAAACCTTTGTAGCAAACCGTGTTGCTAAAATCCAAGAAACACTGCCTAATATTTCGTGGAATCATGTTCGCGGGCTTGAAAATCCAGCTGACTGCGGAACAAGAGGTATGCTACCATCGGAATTAGTGAATTGTGAGCTATGGTTTCATGGTCCTAAATGGTTAAGAGAGCCATGGGATAAACCGTCTAATGAATCATTTGAAGGCAAGGATGTACAAGAAATTATCCTAAAGGAAGAAAAGAGGAATTGTGTTGTAAATATTTCTAAACTTAATGATGATCATCTGATTTTCAGATATTCTTCGTGGAATAGACTAGTACGAATCGTCGCGTGGTGCTTAAGATTTGTAGACAATGCAAGAAAGTCGTTATCAAATCGAGTAAATGGTTTTCTCTCGGTCTTAGAGCTTTCAAATTCCACAACGAAAATTCTGAAAATAGTTCAAAACGAGTGTTTCCGTGATGAAATATCTGATTTAAGTCATCACAAATATTTAAAATCTTCAAGTAAACTTTTGTCTTTAAACCCATTCTTGGATCATAATTGTATTTTGCGTGTTGGTGGAAGATTGAGACATGCTAATGTCTCAGAAGATCAGAAACACCCAATATTATTGCCTAAGACACATCATATAACTGCATTAATTATCAAACATTATCATATAACTTATTTACATGCTGGTCCACAGCTTCTTTTAGCTGTTCTTCGAAACAATTTCTGGATTTTAAGTGGTCGAGATGCAGTAAGAAAAATAGTGAGGAGTTGCTTAAAATGTTTTCATGCTTCACCATCTGTTGGCACTCAAATAATGGGAGATCTTCCAGCCATACGTGTTAGGCCAAGTCGTCCATTCTCAAAGACTGGAATTGATTATTCCGGCCCATTTATGTGCAAGGAGAGAAATCGTAGAAATATCAAGTCGTTTAAGAGTTATATTGCTATTTTTATTTGTTTTTCAACTCGTGCTATTCATCTTGAATTGGTTTCGGATTTGACAGCTTCCACATTTTTGGCTGCTCTAAAAAGATTTGTTGCCCGTAGAGGTAAACCAGCTGAGTTGGTTAGTGATTGCGCAGGAAATTTCAAGGGTGCAAGTAGGGAACTGCGTGAGTTATACAATTCCGTATCCTCCATTAGTAAGGATCAAACATTACAGAATTATGTGGCTAATGAAGGTATCATCTGGAACTTTAATCCCCCGTCTGCTCCACATTTTGGTGGGCTGTGGGAAGCTAACATAAAATCTGTGAAATATCATCTACGTAGAACAATGGGAAATTCACTATTTACAATTGAAGAATTCTGTACATTATTGTCACAAATTGAAGCCTGTTTGAACTCTAGACCTTTATGTCCTCTGTCGAACGATCCAAGTGATCTACAAGTCCTGACACCAGGTCATTTTTTGACTGGTGCTGCCTTGACGGCTATTCCAGAACTTGACGTTTCTGAAATTCCCCCTAATAGACTTCGCCGTTGGCAATTAACCCAGAGAGTATTTCAGCACTTCTGGAAGCGATGGAGTGGTGAGTATTTGTCTCAACTCCAGCAACGTCCCAAGTGGTTGCGTGCGACAGCAAATTTAAATGTTGGTGACTTAGTGCTAATTAAAAATGAACTTCTTCCCCCTCTTCAGTGGAAGTTAGGAGGAATTATTCAGACATTTCCGGGCCATGACGGTCGTGTGAGAGTCGCCATAGTAAGAACTGCTGCCGGAAATTTTAAACGAGCGGTTCATAAACTCTGTCCTTTGCCCTTTCATTAACATATATAACTCTTTTATTTGTACCCCTTGAAGATTTCAAGGCCGGGGGTGTATGTTCGAAATTTATTTATCGTCTGCCAACGCTCAGTGCGAGCATTTTTGTGTAAGTTTAATTTCTAAAAAATGGCAACGTTCTTTTTTGTTGACATGTAATTTATTCTATTCTAAGAGTGTGAAACCAAGAGGGTTTATAATTAAACGTGTGATACAGTTCACTTTGTTATTTATTAAGTGTTGTGAGTTATTGACGAGTTTGTGTTTATTTAATTTCAACCAGTGCGCTACAACTGTACGATGCCGATCTCTACGATGGACATGTTACATTTCTGTATTGATGTTGTTAAACTCGCATCGGCTCGTGATGCACATTTATACTTCTCGAGAAAATCATATTCATTGAAAACGACTCGTATTTTATCTGCTTCGCTTAAATTCTTATATCGGGTCGATAGACCCGATTAATTTGTTTGTCGGCCCGGCCCGTTGAAAAAATTGTCCTAATTCTGCCGGCCCCTCGGGCCAAGCCCGGACCCGTGCAGACCTCTATAAGAGGGTAATCACCCCCCCCCCCGTCTTCGAGGTGTGAAACATTCCCTACTGTACTGCAGCTGTGGTTTTAAACTTGTCCTGTAATCAAAACTCTCTACTTTCTGATACGTTCATGAAATCGCTTTTATCGGTAAAAGGCATGAAATTTGTAGGAATTGTTATTCAATTTTAAGTAATCGAACAGCATTTTGTTTTCTCCTCTATAAAAGTAACGGATATTTTCTAAAATGATCGAATGGTGATTCTTGGCATGTAATCAGCTCTAACTCGAGATGC
Organism: Maratus speciosus; assembly: GCA_963932465.1. Taxonomy (NCBI): domain Eukaryota; kingdom Metazoa; phylum Arthropoda; class Arachnida; order Araneae; family Salticidae; genus Maratus; species Maratus speciosus. The sequence goes on along the minus strand of OZ010794.1, from coordinate 255,881,773 downwards.
ATCTAATTTATAGGAAACAAGTAACGTTATTAGATTCTTGGGTATCGAAATGCGAATTCTTGAAACTGTCATGCAAATAGGAAAAAAAAATTGAGAACGTATTAGAAAATTCACTTTCTTGAACAAGAAAACAAATATTTTGTTTTAGAACAGACTGAACAGCAGCAATTACATGCTGTATTTTTACCCGACTGCCAAGAAGGGTTATGTTTATGTGTTTCACGGCTATCTGGGTATGTGGATTTATTTATACCCTCGAAACATCCCAACGGCTGGATGGATTTTAACGAATGAGGTATCTATCGATTTGTCTTAAACGTCCGATGGTTATAGACTAGGTTTTGTTTTTATAAATTCAAAATGGTGGCCGTAAAATACAAAATGGCGGTAGAGACGAAAATAAATTTTTACGCACCATATTGAGTGGCATATAATTGGATAGGTCTTTCAAAATGAAGACAATGTTTCATTGACTATTTTACAGTCAGAAGCTCAGTTTAAATGTTACACAACCTGGAAGTTGTGTAGGTAGTACCCCTAGCTTTACTGCAACTCCAACTTTCATAGACATCTATAGACCTCATCAAAACAGTGTTTATAGACGGTTAGTGTGTCTATAGTGTGTTAGTGTGTCCTGATGGATATAAATCAAGCTAATTAGCTGTGATAAAAGTAATTTCCTCAGTTACATAAATAATGTGTCGATTCAACTCAGCCATACATCTTTTCAAATGTGAAAAATGTATTTAACCTTGAAAACCTTGATAAAGATAATGACTTGTTGAGTGACTCATAGACATTAAACTGATTTATTATTATTATTATGATATTGCTATTACAATTATTATTACTGATTTATTATCTTATAATGTAAATATTTTTTCTTTCTGAAAATGTAGTTGTTCAAGAGAAGAGGGTTGAAAAATGCTCTCTCTTTTTCACAATTTAAAAGAAAGTGAATTAAATAGCTTAAAGTGTTACCACTGCTTATTCATTTGATATAATAGTCTACAATTTTTTCTTAAAGGAGGTTATAAAAAGTGGTTGATTAAAATTATGACAACTAACACATTACATTGGGAAACCATTATATTGGATTACACAAAATGTGGATTTACACCGAAATAAAAAGTATCCTGAAGAACGGGTAAGTCCCAATTTTATCTAACTTACTCACGCCTTTTTTCATTGGGATTCAAATAATAACAAGATTATGATTACTGATCACTGAATAAAAATAAATAAATTAAATAGCCTCCACTGAAATCTGAAATATCAGATATTTGATAAATAAACTTTTAAACTTTCAAACAGAAAAGTTGGAAGAACTTTTTACGGTAACACGTAAGTAATCAAAAGTTAAGAAAATGGCAGCTTCTAAAGATAATTTAGCAATTGAAAAACTTACAGCTACAAACTACTCAATTTGGAAATTCAAGGCCGAAATGATGTTAACTAAAGAAGACTTATTTCATGTAATTACGGAAGAACCGCTTGGTCCAAAAGTGATAAGAAAGCCCGTGCTCTAATTAATCTAACAATTGATGATAGTCAGATTACTCATGTTAAAAATTTACAGACAGCCAGACAAACTTGGCAAGCTTTGCGTGAAATCCATGAGCGACATAATTTGTCTAGCAAACTTTATCTCTTAAGAAAACTTTACGGGATTAAATTAGCGGAAGGTGGCAACGTTGTTAATCATATTACAAAAATAATGGAATTAGTAGATAAATTAGCGGCCATAGGAGAAGTTATAAATGATAACCACATTTCTGCACTGTTATTATGCTCCCTACCCCAATCTTATGATACTCTTATTACTGCCCTTGAATCAAGAGAAGAAAATCAACTCACACCATCATTTATTAAGTCTAAACTTATTGACGAATATAACCGACGACATGATAATAATGAGAGAACAGAAAATCCTGCCAGAGCATTTAAAGCACAGAAAAATTACAACAACAAAACAAGTAATAAATACTGCTCCAATTGTCGGATGAGAAACCATTATACCCAGGAATGTTGGCATAATAAAGCCAAAACACAAAATACACCACAAAATCAACACATTAGACCAAACAAAAAACATTACTCTACATCACTAGTTTTTCAAAAGAGTGAAAACAATGTTAGAAGTGAACAAACACCAGAATCAAACCGTAGATACAGTCACTCTGAAAATGAAAACCATACATGGAGGCGAGCGAAAATAAAAACTACGCCTTTATAACACAAGGAATAGAAAACAAAACATTTATAGTAGACAGTGGCAGCTCAAGCCATATTGTGTGTTCAGAATCAATGTTTACAGAAATAAAATCACGCGAAAAAACAAATGTAACCATCGCAAACGGAAAAAACTTATCAGTTACGGGTCAGGTGACGTAAATATAAACACGCGAACATCAGACAACAAAGTTCATGAAATAACACTTAAAAATGTATTACTAGTACCTGAAATCGAAACAAATTTATTATCGGTTAGCAAAGCGACGCAAAATGGATGTGAAATTATATTCAGAAATGATAGATGTATGTTCAAACTTAACGGAGAAATATGCTTAGAAGCGCGAAAAGTAAATAACCTATACGAAGTTCAGTTGGCATTCCAAAGCTATGCAAACATAGCACAAAGCTGCAACAACAAAAATTGCCTAGAATTATGGCATCGTAGGTTAGGACATAGAAATCTAACATCAATTAAAGAAATTACGCAAAAGGAATTAGCTACAGGAATCCAAATAAACAACTGTAAGCATAACATAGATTGCGAACCGTGCATTAAGGCAAAATTAACTGATGAACCCTATCCAAAAATTGCAGAGTATAGAGCAACTAAAAGGCTCCAGCTCATTCACTCCGACGTGTGCGGATCTTTTCAAACACCGACAATAGGGGGGAAATCATACTTTTTGACTTTTATTGATGACTACTCACGATTTACGATCATATACCTATTGTCTAGTAAAAGTGAAGTTTACGAAAAACTTAAAGAATTCATCGCGTTAATTAACAACAAATTTGGAGAAAAACCGAAAGCAATTAGAACAGATAACGGAGGGAAATTCACATCAGATGAAATAGAAAATTACCTCAGGGCTAATGGGATAAAACATCAACACACAGTTCCATATTGCGCAAGCCAGAACGGTGTGGCAGAGAGAAAAAACAGATCGTTAGTTGAAATGGCAAGGACAATGTTAAGTGAATCAAATTTACCATTAAAGTTCTGGGGGGAAGCAATATGCACAGCAAATCATTTGCAAAACAGACTACCGACAAAAGCAAATGAAAAGACGCCATACGAGTTATGGACAAACAGACAGCCAAACTTAAGTTACGTTAGGGTATTTGGCTGCAAAGCCTTCGCATATATCAGTAAAGCCAGAAGACAAAAATTAGACGATAAAGCTATAGAGGGAATTTTCGTCGGATATGATAATGAATCCAAAGGATATAGAATATATGTAGGAGGAAATGAAATAAAGATCGCGAGAACCGTTAAATTTCTCGAAAACAAATTTAAATATAGAAACGAGAAAATAGAAAACAAACCAAAACAAGATGAAAATCGGGTTAACGAAAATTTTGTAGAAATAGAAATTTCAAATAGCAATGAGACACCATCCACGTCCAATCAACCAGTAGCAGAACTTAGACGATCAGAAAGAGTTAATAAAGGTGTACCTCCTGATAGGTTAATATACATGGTTAAGAACGAAAACGCTACTGAACCAAAAAATTATGAGGAAATCGAAAACATGGAAAATTTTAAGGATAAACAAAATTGGATAGATGCAATGAAAAGCGAAATGAACTCCCTTATGAAAAACAAAACTTGGTCAATTGTAGAACCTCCACCAAATAGGAGAATAATAGGTTGCAAATGGACCTACAAACTAAAACGCGACAACACAGGAAAAATCCAAAAATATAAAGCACGTTTAGTTGCAAAAGGATATTCACAAAAATTCGGGGAGGATTATGATGAAACTTATGCACCAGTCGTGTCATATACAACAATAAGAGCATTATTAATAACAGCATTGCATCAAAATTTAAATGTAAAACATATCGATATTAACACCGCGTTCTTACATGGAGAGCTTGAGGAGGAGATATATATGTCACAACCAGAAGGTTTCGCTAAACAAAATGAGGAAAATAAAGTATGTAGGCTAAACAAAGCCATATACGGACTTAAACACGCCGCGAGAGCGTGGCATAATAAAATCACAGAAACACTAAAAAAGATGAATTTCAGTCAGAGCAAATTTGACTCATGCCTTTTTACGCGAAAAAGGGGCGATAACACAACATACATAATAACATACGTAGACGACATTTTAATTGCTGGAAAAGACGAAATAATAGAGGAAGTAATCGCGAGCTTAAATAAAGAATACGAGCTAAAAGATTTAGGTGACATCAGTAACTACCTATCTATGAACATTAAAAAAGTAAATAAAAGCTACATGATAAATCAAACTCAGAAAATAGAAGAATTAATCAATAAATTTAATTTGCAAGACGCAAAACCGTGTAGCACACCCATGGAAACAAATTACACACGCTTTAATGATGAGGATAACATTTTACCAAACAACACATATTACAGACAAGCCATAGGAGCACTTCTATATCTAGCAACTATAAGCAGACCTGACATCTGTGCAGCAGTAAACATTCTTAGCAGAAGAAATGAATCACCAAGAATGAAAGACTGGAATGCAGTAAAGAGAGTGATAAGATATTTAAAGACTACAAAAAATTATAGTCTAGTTCTGAGCGGAGAAAAGAAACCGATACTTGAAGTTTATGCGGATGCAGATTGGGGAGGAGATGTAGATTCACGAAAATCAACGAGTGGGAACCTATACATGTTAGGAAGAAATCCAATACAATGGTCGACCAAGAAACAATCCTGCATTGCATTATCATCGGCAGAGGCCGAGTATGTGTCAGCAGCAAATGCAGCAATTGAAATAAAGTGGCTAGTCAATCTACTGGAAGAATTAAACCTAAAGCAAACCTTACCTATAGACCTATATGAAGACAACCAGTCCACGATCAAGATGATAGAATTAGAAAAGCACTCAAGCAAGACTAAACATATTGAAATTGGGTTCCACCTGATAAAACAACTAAAGCAAGAAGGGACTATCAACCTAAAGTACTGCCCAACCAAATTGATGATAGCAGACCTGTTTACGAAACCAGTTCCCAAACCTGTTTTTCAAACCCATAGAAGGAACTTAAATTTGTGTGAGAATGAAACTTCAGAAATTAAGGAGGAGTTGATGGATATAAATCAAGCTAATTAGCTGTGATAAAAGTAATTTCCTCAGTTACATAAATAATGTGTCGATTCAACTCAGCCATAAATCTTTTCAAATGTGAAAAATGTATTTAACCTTGAAAACCTTGATAAAGATAATGACTTGTTGAGTGACTCATAGACATTAAACTGATTTATTATTATTATTATGATATTGCTATTACAATTATTATTACTGATTTATTATCTTATAATGTAAATATTTTTTCTTTCTGAAAATGTAGTTGTTCAAGAGAAGAGGGTTGAAAAATGCTCTCTCTTTTTCACAATTTAAAAGAAAGGGAATTAAATAGCTTAAAGTGTTACCACTGCTTATTCATTTGATATAATAGTCTACAATTTTTTCTTAAAGGAGGTTATAAAAAGTGGTTGATTAAAATTATGACAACTAACACATTACATTGGGAAACCAATATATTGGATTACACAAAATGTGGATTTACACCGAAATAAAAAGTATCCTGAAGAACGGGTAAGCCCCAATTTTATCTAACTTACTCACGCCTTTTTTCATTGGGATTCAAATAATAACATGTCCATCTATAAACAGTGTTTATAGATGGCCCAGTGGTTAGGTTGGTGAATTCGGAATTAATTAGGGGAAAAGCATTCTGTAAATTGTTTTAATCCCTTCAGTTTAGGTCTAGAATGAATATGCTATGTTTTCCCCCTCGTACAAGGTGAGCGTTAGGAAATATGTATAGATTTATAGTAAAAAAACACGTTTTTTTTTTTTACATACCATAACAGTATCTCCAAACAGCTAACTCTGTCAAAAACATTGTCAGTACAAATGTTGTAGACCTTAAAATTCTGAGTAAAATGAGTACCTACACTTAATATTTTTGTTGAACATCATGGTTACAATTCCAGTTTAAAGTTTTAGACCCGTGGTCAGAGGGTTGAACTCAGAATTAATTAGGAGAAAACTGGAAATTGTTTTAACTCCTTCAGTTTAGGTCTAAAATTAACGTACGATGTTTTCTTCCTCGTACTTGGGTGAATGTTAGAAATTATGTACATATTTATTTTCGAAAAACACGTTTTTTTAATTACCTTAACAATTAGATGTAAATTTCCAACTGAGCGAAAAATGTCCTGACCAGGATTCGAACCCGGGACCTCCTGGCTGAAGCCGCCAGTGCTCTGCCATCTGAGCTATCCCGGAGGATTCTGCTCGAACTTTTTCACCCAGCGACCAGAATCGTCCGGGATAGCTCAGATGGCGGAGCACTGGCGGCTTCAGCCAGGAGGTCCCGGGTTCGAATCCTGGTCCGGACATTTTTCGCCCAGTTGGAAATTTACATCTAATATGATTTGTTTACCAATTAGAATAATTGTGTGAAAAATAATCTAGTACCTTAACAATATCTCAAAACAGCTAACTCTATAAAAAACATTGTCAGTACAAATATTCTAGAGCTTAAAATTCTGAATAAAATGAGTACCATTATTAATATTTTTTTTTCAACATTAAGATCGCAATTCTACTTCAAAATTTTTCAAATCAAGAGCTTGAAACCAGGAGAGACCAAGTTAACTTAACAATTTCTCAAAACTGCACCCTTAATATTAAACAAAAATATTAAGTGTAGCTACTCATTTTACTCATAATTTTAGGCTCTACAACTTTTATACTGACAATGTTTTTGATAGAGTTAGCTGTTCTGAGATATTGTTAACTTGGTCTCTCCTGGCTTCAAGCTCATTATTAGCGATTAAGGCAAAATTTTGAAATAGAATTGCGACCTTAATGTTGAACAAAAATATTAATGATGGTACTCATTTTATTCAGAATTTTAAGCTCTACAACATTTGCATTGACAATATTTTTTATAGAGTTAGCTGTTTTGAGATACTGTTAAGGTAATTAAAAAAAAAAAAAAAAACGTGTTTTTCGAAAATAAATATGTACATATTTTCTAACATTCACCCAAGTACGAGGAAGAAAACATAGTACGTTCATTTTAGACCTAAACTGAAGGGATTAAAACAATTTCCAGTTTTCTTCTAATTAATTCTGAGTTTAACCCCCTGAGCACGGGTCTAAAACTTTAAAGTAGAATTGTGACCTTAATGTTCAACAAAAATATTAAGTGTAGGTACTCATTTTACTCAAAATTTTAAGCTCTACAACATATGTATTGACAATGTTTTTGACAGAGTTAGCTGTTGTGAGATACTGTTATGGTATGTAAAAAAACGTGTTTTTTGACTATAAATCTATACATATTTCCTAACGCTCACCTAGTACGAAAGGAAAAACATAGTATATTCATTCTAGGCCAAAACTGAAGGGACTAAAATAGTTTCCAGCTTTCCCCTAATTAATTCCGAATTCGGCCTTTTTTTGCTCCCCTACCATTGGACTATAGGAAATAAAACACAACTTAAAAGTCATCAATACAAGTAAATAATAAAAAAAAGGTAAGTAATATAACAAAAAGTTTCACATTGAGGAGAAATAATTAATTAGTTTGCTTTTCGCAGTCGGGTTTTTTTAATTTAATTTTTACTTCTTTAATCATAGGAGTGAGAACCATCTCTAGTATACATATGACGAAAGAAAATCCGAAGCGAATGAAATATTATACAGACAAGATACAGCAGAAAAAGGATTCATTCGTAACAAATTAATTATTATTTTTTAAAATTTATATATATATATATATATATATTTTTTTTTTTTTTTTTTTTGGGTGAAGCACTGTTTATCAGTCGTTGAAAGGGCGATAGAAAAAGACGTGAAAAATAAAATATTAAAAAACAAATCTATCTAGTAACAAGTGGAAATACATTTTGCATAGTATCTATTCCAAAGCTCTTGAGTATTTTTCTCATTGCAGGCAGGGGCGTAATTCCTGGGGGGGTACGGGGGGGTGCAACACCCCCCTACGAAAAAATCAGTCGGAAAATTTCCCGTTCGATCGGAAAGAGTACGTTTAGTCGGAAAAAATGGTATTAACCTATAAAAACTTATAAATTGGAAAAATGAAAAAAACAGTCGGAAAAATTCCCGTTCGATAGGAAAAAAGCAAGTTTAGTCGAAAAAAAATGGCATTAACGTATAATAACTTATGAATTGGAGAAATATTTTTGTAGTTTTTAATTAGTAAATAAGAAAAACAAGTTAGAGCGAAGAAAACTTATAAAATTTTATTCTTAGTCGGATTTTTTTCCCTTGTAGTTTTTAATTAGAAAATTAGAAAAAACAATTTAGAACGAAGAAAACCTATATAAATTTATACTTAGTCGGAAATATTACGGATTTTATTTTTGTGATTAAAACTATTCAGAAAAACTTTGACTTGTCAAATATTCTGAACTCGAAAACCTCGATATGAAGAAACAAAATATTTATATACATATTCCAGCAATGATAATATTATTTTTAACCTTGATATTTTGATCGAAAACTTTGATATTCCGAACTTTTTTCTGTTCCCTTTGACTTCGAGATATCGAGATCCAGCTGTATTTATTTATAGTCGGAAAGTTTTTAGTTTAGTCTGGAAATTTTAAGACATACTGATTGAAGTGAAGAAACTTCTTTTTTTTTTTTTTTTTTTTTTTTTTTTTTTTTTTTTTTTTTTTTTATCTAACTTTAAATTTAAGTTAGAAACGTGTATCACGGAATTTAGGTGATATCCGATGAAAATTCAAAACTGAATTGCAAATATTTAGTACTTTACCCTATCAAAATCTGGATATTTTCCACTCTACACGAATTTTACCTTTAATCGAAAATAATTATGGTTAAATTTTTCTACTAATTTTGTGTTTTCTTGTTATTTTATTAAAGAAAATGTTATTATTATTATTTTTTTTTTTTTTTTTTTTTTTTTTACTTTTTTTTTACTTTTTTACGTAATTTTAGATTGATTTAAAAATGTGTTTCAAGAAATTTATATGATACCGGATGAAATTGAAAACACCCAAATACTTTGATTTTTTATCTCGATATAATCTGGATATTTTACAATCTATACGAGTTAACTTCTATCAGAAATAATACTTTCGTTTTCTTTTTCCTTTCTCAATTGTATTCGATTTTTTTTAATATTATTGTTATTACTGAATTTTGTTTAGTTGGAAAAAACAGGGGTGACAACAAATTTTTACCCTGCTTTAAAGTATGTCATTAGAAAGAATTAAAATGCATTAAGCCCTTTATTGGTAAAAAAACGGGCGTCGAATCCCCAGCTCTTCAATCATCCAGTTTCATCAAATTTTGTGCATTTAGATACAAGATATATCGCTATCAAACAAAGCAGTTTGGAGTTCCAAACCGCAATTTTCGACACATATTAATCATAGTACTTCACCACTAATTTTTAGAGACATACATGAATAATTCAAAAGGATTCAACATCAGCGCTTTAAAACCTATTTGACTATCTCGATACGCTCAGTCATAATTATCTTGAGACTTTCATCTATCATCTATAAAGTTTAATAATTTCGTAAGATATTTACGATGTCCTTTCTTCGTTTTTATCATATATGCTAAACTTTTGGACATGAGTGTATATATATATATATATATATATATATATATATATATATATATATATATATATATATTAACTAGGGGGCCCGGCCCCCTACGAGCTACGCTCGCCAACCCCCGCCTAGACACCGCAGACTCTAAATGCACGCTAATTTGATCGGCTTTAAAAAGATTCGAGATATTTAATGCTAAAGATGGACAAAATCGTTCCACTAAAAAAGTTTTATAGGAGCAAAAACTATACATCGGAATTTAATAATTTTTAGATAATTTTATACGTTATAATTTCCCGGTGTGCTGAATTAATTTATTTTTTTAAGTTGACTCATTTTTCGAGGTTTCATTTCTATTTTAAATTCAAATTTTCATCATTTCGAGAGATATTTTTTACTTATTTCAGAAAATTGTACTAATTTAACCTGTTGCCAACTGTACGGAAACAATAATGTTTGCTTCAAATTAAAAATTTATTTACACGTGATTATTATAAACAGAAAAAAAACCTTTCAAATTAGAATTAAATAATTACGTATAAAAAGCAGGAACTTATTGAAAATTACTTCATCTATAATTACACGTGAATTTTAACAGAGAAAGGATATTGTAAAATAATAAATTCATTAACATGCGTTAGAAGTCTTAAATAGGAGAAATTACATCACATTTACGTCACATTACACTTATTACGTAAAACGAACAAAAAATAATATTGCAAAACAGTTTAAATTTAAAAATAGTGCGAGACATTTACTTGATATTTTGAGATGAACTTTTCAATTTTTTTTTTTTTTTTTTTTTTTTTTTTGGACAGCGCAAATAATATTTCATTTCTAATAAAAGTATTTTCACGTGAATATTAAAAAGGAAAAGAAAAGTTTGGTGAAAATTACGTCAGATTAAAAACGATATATTTAAAATGTCTTATTTAAAAGGACTTTCTTTTCGCTTTGTTAAAAAATACCGGGAGACAAAGACTCTGTTTACTTAATTCATTTTATATTAGATGATTTTGAAATGCCATTGTATCTTTTAACAGCAGCTGATTTTTCCGTAAAATTCCCTAATCAAAGAGAAATGAATAGAAACCCGTTTATAGGGAAATCGCCTTTGTTTTTCTTAATTATAATTCCATCTTCCAAAATCTTTTTAAAGCCGATCAAATTAGCGTGCTTTTAGAGACTGCAGTGTCTGAACGGGGGGTTGGCGAGCGTAGCTCGTAAGGGGCCGAGCCCCCTAATTTTCTAAAATAATGTAAAAAATATCTCTAGAAATGCTGAAAATTTGAATTTAAAATAGAAATAAAACCTCAAAAAATGAGTCAAAATAAAAAAATTAATGCAATCTGCATTCCGGCAAATTCTAACGCATAAAATGATCTAAAAATGATTACACTGCCATGTATAGTTTTCGCTGCTGTAAAACTTTTTTAGTGGAACGATTTTGTCCAAATTTAGCATTAAATATCTCTTAAAATAATTCTTCGATTTGAAAACTGTCTGCATCAGCGTGTTTATCAAACATTTCTATATAAAACCACCGATTTTCATATTTTTGTATGCATTATTTTTCTTAATATTAACGAAGAAAGGCCTCCGGTCACAAAAAATTCAAAACCGGCGGCGGCGGCTACTTTTTTTTAGAATAGAGAGATTAGTCGGCATTTTGTTGGCAATAGTACTCGGAAATTTTTCTTCTTGGAGTCGGAAATTTGTGAGTCTACACCCCCCTACGCGACCAGAGTGGTTTACGCCCCTGATTGCAGGCTTCCATTATCTTATTTGCTAGATGCAATTAATTCATACAGAGAAGACTCTTCGGCACTTCTTTGCAGTGAAATCCACATATTAATCATCCTCACCAGTTAAGCTGAAAACAACTTTCCCTACACCAGAGATGATCAACAGCTCTGCCGCGAAAGAATTTCAAAAGTTTCATGATCATTAATTCCTTTTACTATCTTTTTTGTTTTGATTATTTTTTTAATTTTTCAAATGTTTCTAAAAGATACATTAGTTTTATTGTAAAACTATGTTTGTTCCAAAAATAGGGGGTCGGAGTAGTACCCAAAATTACCTGTTACAAACAAACACGCAAACGTTACTTTTTATAATATTAGTATAAATAACCAAACTGAACTATCACAAGTTTATTTTAAAGTATTATTTATCAAAATTAAATTTGAAAAATCAAAAAACCCGACTGCGTAAAAAGGGAACTAATTAATTATTTCTTATCAACGTGAAACTATTTTTTAAAACGCTCTACTTACCTATTTTTTTTTCTTTACTTATATTGATGATTTTTAAGTTCTGTTTAATTGTTAGTTCCTATCTATAAACACCGTCTTGATGAGGCCTATAGATGTCTATGAAGGTTAGAATTGCAGTAAAGCTAGAGATCCTACTTACACAACTTCCAGGTTGTGTAATATTTAAACGGAGCTTCAGACTGTAAAATAGCCAATGAAACATCGTCTTCCTTTTGAAAGACCTATCCAATGATATGCCACTCAATAGGGTGCGTAAAATTATTTTTTCGTCTCTATCGCCATTTTGTATTTTACGGCCGCCATTTTGAATTCATAAAAACAAAACCTAGCCTATAACCTTCGGACGGTTAAGACGAATTGATAGAGACCTCATTCATTAAAATTCATCCAGCCGTTGGGATGTTTCGAAGGTAAAAATAAATCCACATATCCAGATAGGCGTCAAATACATAATCCTTCTTGGCAGTCGAGTAAAAAATGAAAACTATTAGGATATATTAGGTTTATTATCTCATATTCTTGATGCGAAAATTATACGGATCCTTTTTTCCACCCAAATTTTCTTTCTAAAGTACGTGATGTGGAGGACGAAAATATGGTAATTTATAGAAACATGTTTTTGATTCGTTTATATTTTATTCAATAGACAATAAAACCTCTTATTACAACTATTTTCTTTAAAAAAAACATTTCTTTATTAGACATCTTCTGAATATGTCAGTTAACACATTTATTATTAAAATAATTTTGAATAACTGACATTTCAGATTAATGTGTTTTTTGCTTGCTTGACATTAGTAATAAATTTTTAAAGTTCATACGGTTTCGAAACTCTCAAAAACTCGTTTAACAAGCTTCGATTCGCAAAACGATTATTGGCGAATCCATTTTTCTTATTGAATTAGTTTGGCCATATTTTCTTAGGACAGAAATGAAATGAAAGTTACTGGATATTTTGTGTAAATTTGGCATTAATATGTGTCAGCATTAACCCTTTTTTTTACTTAACTTCACTACTGTATTTGTCATTCCGTTTAACGGGTGGTGGTCAAGCGTATTTTTTTTATGTTATTTTGTTTTAGGAATAGCTTTCTTTTAAAAAATAAATGAAGTTTAATCAAACCTTTATGTCTTTTTGTGGATGGTGTTTTTGGAACGTGAAAATTACTTAAAATTTGTTTGACCACTTGTATAAAATTTTAAAGAAACATTTACCTGTTTCAGTCATTAAAATTTAATATATTTTAAATTTAACAATTTTAAATCATAAGTTGAGGCATATTTCATGCACTGTATTTTATTACAGTGGGTGGTCATAAAAAAAAAAAAGAAATTGCCAATATATGGAACTAGCGGTCGGTCCGTTTAAACCAGCGGTTTCCCAGCGGTACGTGGCTGGACTGTAGGGTTACGTGAAAATAATATAGGTAATGGCCGAAATCACAAAAATGGTTAGAAATGTCACAAAAATTGCAGTATAATTTGTATCAATTTATTATATGGCTATGATAAGAAGATTATTCATGAAAAAAAGCATATTTGCTCTATCTGTTTGCATGGAGGGGGGAAAGGAGAGGGGGCATGTTTATGAGAAATGGGGGTACTCCGAAATGAAAAGCCTAAGAAAGGGATACGTGAAAGAAAAAAGGTTGGGAAGCGCTGGCTAACCGATCGAGATGAGATTTCAGATATAGTTATTCAGAGGTATGAGCTCGTGATTCTGTGAACAGCAACAAAGTGGCACTCACGGTGACGGTTATAGGTACACAAACTCGAAATTTTTGAATGGCAAAGCCCATTTTTTCCCCGTCGCAAAATGCTTAGCACATGCGAAAATCCTAGAGAGCGTTCACAGAATCCTGCGCTCATAACTCTGAATAACTGATATGTGAAATTTCCTTCTCGATCGGTTAAACGGACCGGCCCACAGAGGAGTATTTTACCCAAAATCCTGGCCAAAAATATTTTTCTATGTAAATATAGTCCGGTTGCCTTGAAATTCTCAGATGTTATTGGGTATCACGATAGCATGTTTGGCATTGTAAATGAAGTCTATAGCATTTACGGTTCCTTTACAGAGACGCCCAAAAGAATTCCCTTACATTATGGTACATGGGAAAAAAAATCGTTTGCCCTGTATTTTAATGACATCACACTATATTAAACGTATTCAAATTTATATACATCACTGAGGTGTACCAAGGCACTTATTGTAGATATGGTGTGCATAGAATATATCGTTCATTTACAGGGACACACAAAAGAATTTGGCTGAAGAATAAATTGAACTATTGAAGTCTATGACCAATAATGTCTGGAAGTGCGCATGTAGTTGTGATATCCTATGTAAATTGAATTATTTTTTTTTTAATATTACTTGGTGTGGATACATTCTATGGATAATATACTGGGCTGCAGAAATGTTCTCAAGTACATTTCCGTTTATTCACGGAAATGGCTGAATGGAAAATTTTAACCGTGCTATGCGTTTCACTGAACTAACGTTTATCATACATAACGTTTAGTATACATACAAATCCATAGCTTAGTTTAATATTTTATATATTAAAAGCTGACGAAATGTGAGTAAGATTTTAATACTTCACATAATAATAAGTATACATTTTATAAATATTTGTACAACTAATAAAAAAATGTGACACCATTTAAGAAGAGCACAAAGAAAAGAGGAATTAAAATATTAATTTACTAAGTAGCTATTTTAAAAATACGAATACATCACATGCCCACAGACTTAACATTACCGAAGGGAGTTTGGAGGTTGAGTGACTAGCAGCCTTAAATGTTTACTGTTTACAAGGGAAAAATAATTGTTGATAGATCGTTTTATTGGCTAAGTAATGTTTAATTAAATGTATTTAATTGTAATATCTATAAAATTTATTATTTACATTTAATTTGCTTTAATAATAATTATTACATTTAATTTACATTTAATAAAGATTATTTACATTTTATAAAGTTACATTTAATAACAACATTTAATAAATTGGAGTCTCTACAGTATAGAGATGCTGGTTTTTCAGTGTATTTAATAGATTACCAGTTTCAATCTGATTCTTCAGAATTCTGTTTTTCATCACATTCTTCTTGGCTTTTATCAGGACTACCATCAGACCTAGCTGGAAAAAGAAGTTGTAGAGTCTTTTACTGTATGGCTTGATCTTTTCCCTTGGTCTTAGTCTAGAGCAGACTATAAAAGGATCACTGCTTAAAATAAGCCAATTTGGAACATCTCTATTGCAAACTTCTCTATTGCACTTTCTTGAGTACTTTGTACGGTACTATCTAAAGTGTTTGTTTCTGGCCTCGGCAGTTTCTTCTGACCATTTGCCAATGGGTACGACTGCTTTCTTAATTACAGTGCCACCATTAATCAAAACCTTGTGCATTGTTGGAATCATGCGGTACCAATTGTAAAGGTTCCCATACAGTCTTGCTGTTTCATCAGCAGATGTTTGGAACTTTTTTCCGTTAATTCGATGCCCACTTGTTATGACTTCCAACATTACTTACAACATTTTAATCATTTCTGCGTCTACTCCAGACTTCTTTAATTCCCTCTTTTCTCCCCTTTTTTTTCTACCTATGAACCCCCCGAAACTAATTGGAGACACTTTTTTCAGTAAATAAGTATTTACAATTTGAAGCTGATCTGATATTTATAAAGAGGTATCGAGTTGCGTCCGTATGTACGTACTTACATACTACGTGCATGCATACATACAGAATCTGTAGGGGCAAAAGCTCTCAGGCAGTATCCTGTAAGCTAAAAATCTGCAATACGAGAGTAAAAATATAGTTTTAATCTCTTCAATTCGGTTGCCACAAAAAGTGGGATTTAAACCCTTGGGTACGAGCGACCGGTATTCATACCACTTAAGGTGCTCAGAATCAGTGATTATTCTCACCAGTAAAATTTAATTGAAATTTTTCCCTTATTTAATCCGAGCATTTTCCCGATTCAATTAGGCAAAAATTTCTGCTTTTAAAAACTGGTGATAAAAGATTTAAAATTCTGTAAAAGACGGTCGTCCCGAAGGGATTAAGTAGTCCCCCGAAAATAAATTATATAAAAAATGGCAACAATATGCGGAACATTTTTTTTTTTTTTTTTTTTTTTTTTTTTTTTTGCGAAATTGGCATTCAGAACTATAACCAATACGATTATAGTTCAAAAATGGCCCGGCACACTTTTAAAAAGCTTCCGATATGTTTAAACTAGAGCCAAAAACACTTTAAAATAAACAATTAAATTTAAAAAATCAAAAAGCCCGACTGCGTAAAAAGCAAAGTAATTAATTATTTCTCATCAATGTGAAACTATTTTTTTTTCAATTCCTACTATTAGCTCACACTCTCGCTGTATATATCTTGTTCAAATTTTCAATCGTTAGTAAAATACTTATTATTCATCCAATCAAGCTCAAATAAATTTTTTTAAACTTGTAGTGGATGCGACACTTGATGTTAATTCAGTTTTTTTTTCAAATATTAATTCATTAATTAAATTAAATTAATTAATTTTCAATAATCGAGAGAGCCTTCTTCTTGATCAAGGCATTTTAAGCGCCACTCAAGATGAAAGAAGAATGGGAGAAAAAAAATTCTCTTATTGGCCTAAGTAGGAACTGACTTAAAATATTTTTTTATACGAGTATTACTTGTTTATATTACTTACCTACTTTTTTTTATTTACTTGTATTGATGACTTTTAAGTTGTGTTTAATTGTTAGTTCCTATCTATAAACACTGTTTTGATGAGGTCTATAGATGTCTATGATAGTTAGAGTTCCAGTAAAGCTAGAGATCCTACCTACACAATTTCCAGGTTGTATAATTTTTTAACGGAGCTTCTGACTGTAAAATAGTCAATGAAACATCGTCTTCATTTTGAAAGACCTATCCAATGATCGGCCACTCAATAGGGTGCGTAATTTTTTTTTCGTCTCTACCGCCATTTTGTATTTTACGGTCACCATTTTGAATTTATTAAAACAAAACCTAGCCTATAACCATCGGACCGTTAAGACGAATCGATAGAGACCTCATTCATTAAAATCCATCCAGCCGTTAAGATGTTTCGAGGGTATAAAGAAATCCACATACACAGATACGCGTGAAACACATAACCCTTCTTTTCAATACTAGTTCGGTTAAATACCCCTTCTGCAAAGTTAATGTTTTTTTTAAATTATTATATTAAAATCTAAACTATTTAATTTAACACATAGTTTAACACTAAGTTCTGACCTTTCTGAAACACGTAAGTGTTATTCAATTTCAGTTCAACAATTCATTCAGCCACAAAAAAATTACTTTTAAAAGTAACAGCAATGCCAAAAAACAGCAAAAAATCATGTCTTCTTTCAAAGAAGGCCCAGGTTCCTGAAATAGACATTGATCGACGTGCCAATTTGTCAGCTAATAAAAATATGATTTTTACAATTGTTGATTAATTTTTAATTTTTGCATTTTTGGTCAGGTTTTTGGATCAAATACTCCCTAGAGGTCCCAGAGGTTTTTTTTATGACCACCCTGTGTAAGGCTGACAATTGCACGAAACTACTGGGAAACAGTTCTGTCCCATCTAATATGAGAGATGATCCATCCAAATGGCAACACACATATTTTAGGCAATATTTACAAAGAAATGCGACCTAAAGGGGGGAAAATAATTATTGAACTTTTTGTTGATGGACAAAGAGCTGATAAATCATCGACCTTGAATATACCGGATGCTTTTTCCATTGTCGAGTATATATAATAAGCGAATTATGATTAAAAGAGAATCATTAGTTAGAGTGGAACGTTAGTATCATATTTACACAGAAAAAAGTACGTATATTGTGTTTTATAGCAAGTTTTTTTTTTTTTTTTTTTTTTTTTTTTTTCATATAGTTAAAGTGATTTTATATTGTAAGGAGCGTAGTTTTGTCTGCGATTAGTAATTGTTCTTAGTCATATATATATAGATACACACTTTATTAATTTATTTTTCAAAAGTATTCCATGACTATATCAAATCTTATTAAAATAACCTCACAATATACTGTGACTTTTTCAAATGGCGAGGATTTTTTTTTTTATTCTAGAAAACTTTGTACACAGAATGATTAACGGTGTATACAATAACCATTGTTACAGAAGAGAACGCTCATTTCAACTTTTTTTCTTTCCTTTTTTTATGTATTTTGCTTAAATTTCCTTAATTGTGTGTCATAAAAAAACTAAGTAAGTAAAAACCTGTCAAATATGATATGATATTGACATGTATTTAAAAGAAAAAGCTGATAAAATATATAAAATATGTTGAAAAGTTGATATTATATTCACACCCCAAAAATATATATATATTTGGTGTTTTTAGTAAGATTTTTTTAAATACATTAAAAAGGATTGTATACTATAATAGGTGTAATTGTTTTTCGTATTAGTATTTATTAGTATTTTTTTCATATTATTGTGTTTAGTCACCTTAAAAAAAATTCTGTGGATAAATTTTCTAAATAATGACCTCCTCATATTGTGAGCTTGTCAAATAATGAATATGTTATCCTTTTATGAATATCAAATCTCTATATAATGAATGACCTTATGATATTGTGAGTTTATCAAATGGCAATGGGGTTTTTTTATCATTATTGCTGGTTATTTTGTTATAAGGGTGACTGAAGATGTGCACAATAACTGTTCTTTTAACCCCTTGAGGGGCAAGCAATTGTGTTTCTGTAATGTCGAATTCATACCGGAATCCGCAAAAAGATTTATTGCAAAATAAGGAAAAGCAATTTTACGACTTTTTCTCACCAAAGTTGGAAAAGAAAAATTTAATAAAATTTTTCTGATGCAAATACTCATTAACCGTAGATGGGATAAAATATATCCCACCGCCCCTCAAAGGGATATAAGATTCATGTCCTTTTTTAGGTAGATTTTGTAAGAAATACTACGTATTACATTTACCCCTATGTTGTAATTTCTGAAAAAGTTTTGCAGATCTACGCGATCATGACCCGTAGAACCCAAAACCACCCCCAGATCAAAACTTTATCTATCTATCTATCTATCTATATACATATATATATATATATATCACTTTTTTATGACACGATAACTTCCATAATTCTGCACAAATCTCTTCCAAACTGGTTTTTGTGAAACAGAAAAACCCCATAACTTCTTCATTATATAAGTTATTATTACTTCCAGGAAAAAGGTCAAAAATTTATGTATAACAGATTTTTGATATTATTAAAAATGGACTCAAGGGACGAAAAAAATAGGGTTTTAAGAATAAAAAAATTCATAACTTTGTCAATTCACAAGATATCAAATCAACCTTCTTAATCTTTTCTAGAACTTTTATATTGACAAGTTTTTAATAGGACCAACTCTTACAGCAAAAAAAGGGGGGGTGGTTGAAGAAGAAAAAAATGCATAACTTCGTCAATTCACAAGATATCAAAACCGCTTAAATTTATTATAAATCTTCTTAATATTATATACAACTTTTATACTGACAAGTTTTTGATAGGACCAACTCTTACAGCAAAAAAAAAAAAAAGAAGAAAAAAAAAAGAAAATAATAATAATGAAAATAGTGGTTGAAGAAAAAATTGTCGTATTAACATGGTTCTAATAAAACCAGCTCTTACAGAAAAATGAAATTAAAAACTCGTCAAAAGCGGACAGATAAAATTGTTAAACGGGTTTTTCTCTAATCTTGATTTAGTTTTTGTTGGTGAAATTAATACTTAACTTCGAAATCTACCTGTGCCTGTAGGCCGAGCCGGCATGGATTTTTTTATTTCCTTTTTTTTTCCCCTTTAATTCTTTCTTTTTTTACTGAATTCTTAATTTTGTGATAAAAAAGTATAACTTAGTATAAACCAGTCAAATGTGAAAGGAGAATAAAATATATTTAAAAGAAAAGCTGATAAAAGATATTAAACTAGACTGAAACAACGGTATGATACTTCCTAGAAAAAAAAAAAAAAAAAAAAAAGAAAAAAAAAAAAGAAAAAAAAAAGCACGTATATTGTGTTTTCAAAAAGTTTTTTTAGCTATATTTGTAATGATTTGGAACTTTAAAATGCATCTTTATTGTTAAATATTTGTATTTTTTCTCAATATTGTCATTTTCTTTAAAATAATATTTAATGGCATTCAAATCTTTTGAAAACGATCTCACGATATTATGATTTTAGCATATGGCGACCTTTTTTTATATTAGTCAAAACTGTGTTATAATGAAGATTCATGATGTATACAATAATCTTCCTTACAGATAGTTCTTATGAACACTTTCCAAGATAGTTGAAAAATGGTTATGACTTCGGTTTGTCTGTCCGTCTGTCCGCACTCTAAGTCGCGTAAATATACTCGGATTGCCCTGAAATACACTGGGCTCTAAAAGTTAAGGTACAGGGACTGGATGCTTTCGATTGCACACGTTTTGTTGAATATCTACCAACCTTATTGGCGAATTGTTCTTGAACTTCTAGGATGTAAAGAACATGTTTGATTTTATATTTCTAGGTGAAGATTTATCGGGGGGGGGGGCTACAATTAGGGGGCTAATAATAAATTTAATAATAAAATAATATTTGCGATCACCTATGTAACAGAAAAGGCTGGAAATGGTTTGTCACTGTGGTAAATGACTATTTGGGTCATGTTCAACGTTTGTATGCATTTGTGGAAGCATAGCACTCATATTCGTGAAGATGTTAACGCTTTCGTGAAAAATTCAAAAGTTTTTTGTTTATAGCATACAGAGTTTTCAACCAAATTTAATACAACTTTCCGAAAACTTGCCAAAGAATAGTAGCAACAGTATACTGCAATTAAAACATGAATATATTGAATATTTGATAAGATATGGGCATTTTTATGAGATAATTTTTAACTGCGAATGCGCGGAAGATTTCAAAATTTTTATTTCATAATTTGGTAGTCAGTATTTTGGGGGAACTTCTATAAAAAGTTTAGTCAAATGTTGTGAAAACTTAGAAAGATATAGTGAGCTGATTGAAAAGTTGTGGAAAATCCCTTATAATAAAGCTATTTTTAGGAAGCAACTCACTATATTGACCCTATCAATAGGCGTAACCAGGGGGGTGCCCTGGGTGCCCGGGCAGCCCCCCCCCCTTTCCGCAGACTCGAGCACAATTATTTTAAAAAATCGAAATCTACAAAAGGAAAAAGAAGAAGTGAAAGCAGAGTTCAATTAGTTTAGTTCAGAAAACTAAACGGCTAACTTTTGAAATGTGATAAAAAAAAGAAACCCACATTCTTTTTTTTTAAAGAAAATTATGTCGTTTATCTTTTTTAATACTAGAATATTTGCAAGAATCTGTATTAGTCATAGTAATTCAAAAAGGTGGCTTTATAATCCCACTTTGACGTCCTTTGTCTGTGGGAGATGTTTTTAACGCCGTTCTTTCTATTGCATGTTTCTGCAATTTCATGAGAAATTAACGCAAGTTCTTGTTGAGGATAGAAACTATTTGTCTCTTTGCTTTGGTAATTTAAAGTCAAGAAAGAAGAAAAAAAAATTTGAAAGGGGATGCAAATGTGAAACGATAATTCCAAATTTCGATTAGCCGAGGTAAACGGGGGGGGGGGGGGGGACACATACCCTGCCTCCTTTGTAAATGAAAAATAATTGCACAGAAAATTCAAATTAATCTGCAGGTTGGTTAGTTGGTTGAATTTAGTGTTTCGTGGCCATTTTTTGACATTCATGAACGAAATATGGTTGCAGTCTTTCAAGTCAATATAGTAATTTTTTTCCTCTGAAAATTTGTAAACGATTTTTAGAGTTTTTTCTCGTTTCGCGGCGTTCTTTTGAAAGTAGGAAAAGGAATCCCGTTTCAACCTTTTAGCCCAGTGCAGTAAATTTTGACAAATTCGCGATTTTATTCTGCGATCATTTTATGATATTTACAATTTCCCCTCAAAATCGTGTGACCAAATTCTCGTCTTTCTACGCGATTTTTTGTCGAAATCCTCACTTTTCGCCACTTACCTTTGACAAAATTTGTGTTTTTACCGCTATCCTTTGACGAAATTCGCATTTTTTACCGCAATATTTTGACGGAATTGGCATTTCTTTAGCACGCGATCCTTCGATGAAATTCACGTTTTCTTTTCACGATCTTTCGATGAAATTCGCTTTTTCTTTCCGTAATCTTTTGACGAGATTCGCGCTTTCTTTCTGCGATCCGTTGACGAAATTCTGGTTTTTACCGCGATCCTTTGACGAAATTTATTTTCTGTTGCGACCGATTGACGAAACTGATATTTTTACAGGGAGATCATTTGTCGAAATTCGGGATAGCATTGCGCGACCGTTCGGAAAAATTCTCGATATATTCCCGTACCAATTAACAAAATTCTCTACTCTTTTCCGCAACATCTTGACGAAATTTGAAAAAAAAATTCGTTAATCCTTTATCGAAATTCGTAATTTTTTTGCGCAATCTTTAAACGAAAATGACGATTACTTTCGGCACTCTTTTATTGAAATTCCCAATATTTTTCCACGATCGTTTGAAGAAATTTTCAATTTTTTCCGGGCCTGATTCACGAAATGATTTTCAGAAATTCCATAAAAGAAATAAAAATCGCGGAACCAATTTTTTTTAAAATACTTAATGAAGAATCACAGGTCTGTGAAAGAATTTGTAGGGGAAATACTGCACAGCATTTTTTATTATGAGAGACTTTCCTTTTCTGTGCACAAATCGCAAGATCTCGCGCGTTATTTCAAACCCTGTTCCTGAAAGAAAACTTCATTACTAGAGAAGTGGTTGGTTTTTTTTTAAACGAACATAGAATTAAACAAATCTAGGATTGGGGGGGGGGGGGAATGCCTTCGGCAACGTACTCCCGAGCAAGCTACGACCTCTTCTGTCTCGAAACAAACAAATCTTGAATTATTGCGGTTTTTATTTCGAGCAAAATTAAATTTTCAGCTTTCTTATAAGAGCTGATTTGACATTATTCCAATTCGAATTTAATCACAGCAATTGCAAAAATTACCAGAGAGTTTTTTCTTTTTCAAAAAATGTCAAAAAATCGCCTCAAAGCACGAAAGCCCAGTGCGAAAAAGTGCAGAGAAAGTACCCGAGAAAGTGCATTAAAAATTCGGAAAAGATTATAAAACCACAGGGAACGAATTTAACTAATTGGGTAAAAGATTTAAACCGGATTCGTTTTTGGGATGTCAAAAAAAAAAAAAAAAAATCACCGCGAAATGCGAAAAAAAAACCCCTCTAAAGATAACATTAAAAAATTGTTAAAAATTGAAAAATCGCTGTAAAAATCTCGAAAACACATTATTGAAAAGAAGACAAAGTTTACTGGGTAAAATATTGAAATCGGATTCTTTTTTACTTATTTGAAAAAATTGCCACAAAATGCGAAAACATTCGCATAAAAAATTAATTGAAAAATTCCAGAAACTGTCTTCCATATGCATGAGTTCAGGCATACAGGTCCTGTCAAATCTTACGGGTGCAGGCTGCATTGTTTTTCCAGAGCTCAGCACGCGCGCGCGCGTACACCCACACAGAGACATATAAGCACCTATCTTTATTATTACAGTCGCATCATGATAGTATAATTTTTATCATCTTGATAAAATTTAGTGTACATTATCATAACCTGCTTTGCCTAATATATTCGACACACTTTCGGGTAAAAAACCTGAATTACCGTAATTTCCGGCCTATAATCTGCGGATCAAACAATTAGGTTCAGACCCAGAAATCTTGTTTCATAAAACTTAACTTATTAAATCGCGATAAATATTTAACTTAAATAATGAAATAAAATTTCTGGGTCGAAACATGATTGTTTGAGCCGCGGATTATTGGCAGGAAATTACGCTATTAATGAATATTATCATTATTTATAATATTATAATAATTATTTATATAGACTTTCCTCCAAAATTTCTTCGGTCCCTCCGGTGATCCCTAAGAAGTCATGGAGTCACAATCTGAAAAAATTTCGTGCGCATGTACTGATGTACCGCATGTATTATCTGAGATTTATCATCCGACAAAATTTCATCTACAAGACTTTGACTGAGATAATTTCAGATCTCATGTAGTGTTCCCCTGTGCCTGTAGAAGTTTCCAGCATGATTAAAGGCCTTTTTTAATCTTTATAAGAAGTTAGGGTGCCAAAAGGTTTTACAGTTGTGACCACACTTAGTCACTGTCTTATATCACTGCTGCAAGGACATTTACATATCATTTTTTTACCATTAGATTTAGTTTTAATGTTTTGAACCCTTTCTTAACCCGCCTCACGCAAACAAAAATCGCGTTTGAGCCCTTTTTAAAAGAAATACCACACAATTATACCTTCTAAGACGAAAAACTGTCTAAAACGGAAATTCTATCGGTTTTATGGGATTCGTTTTAGCAGGTTTTACTATATAAGACTAGCAGGAATGACCGAGCTAAGCTCGGTCAACATTAGCTTTGTGTTTATCTCGATATATTTTCCCCACTACATCATTCTTGCTGTTTTAGATACAATTAGCTTGACCCTGAGACATAGTGACCCAAAAGGACACACTAATCGAATTTTTTCGAACATGCGACTTAATACAATACTCTTCTCGAGCCTGAAAACGATGGAATACAAAATATAGTGAAAATCGTTAGTCATATTCTAGATAAAATAAGCCTGACCCACGTTGATTCAAAAAACCACTAACCGAAATTTATCGAACGTGTGAGCTATTTCAATGGTCTTTTTTTTTCTGTGAAACGGTATAACAAAAAAATTGTCAAAATTGTTTGAACATTTTTGAGATGGATGCCGTTAGCTTGACCCCGACCCATTATCACCAAAATGACCCACTAATAGAATTTTCTTGAGCATGCGACCCAGCCCACTGGTTTTATATTGTCCAGAAACGGTGTAGTACAAAGTTTTGTCAAAATCTGTTGAGCCGTTTTTTAGATAAAGTTAGCTCTATCCTGATCCATTAGGACCCAAAATGACCCATTGATTGAATTTTCTTGAACACGAGACCCTGCTCAATGGTCTTATCATGCTCGGAAACGGTATTATACAAAATGTTTCAAAATGTTTTGAAGCTCTTTTTAAATACAATTAGTTTGACCCTGACACATTGTGAGCCAAAATGACCCACTAATCGAATTTTCTTGAACATGCGACCTAGCCCAATGGTCTTCTCGAGCCCGAAAATGATAGAATACAAAATTTAGTCAAAATCGTTTAAGCCATTTTTCGATAAAATTAGCTGGACCTTGACCCATTGTGACCCAAAATGACCCACTAACCGAATTTTCTCGAACATGTGACTTAGCCCAATTCTCTTCTCATGCCCAGAAACGGTATAATATAAAATTTGGTCAAAATATTTTGAGCATGTTTTTAGATTCAATTAGCTTGACTCTGGCCCATTGTGACCCAAAATGACCCACTAATTGAATTTTCTCGAACATGTGACTTAGCCCAAACGTCATCTCATGACCAGAAACGGCAGTACATAAAAAAAATTGTGAAAATGTCTTGAGCCGTTTTTAGATGTAATTAGCTTGACCCTGACTCATAATGACCCACTAATCGAATTTTCTCAAACACGTGACCCATCCCAATGGTCTTTTTGTGCCCGTAAACAATAACTTACAGAATTTCGTCAAAATAGTGGAGCCGTTATCTAGATAAACTTAGCTGGACCCACGGTGACCCAAAAATGACCCACTAATCGAATTTTCTTGAACACGTTACCCATCCCAATGGTCTTTTCGTGCCCGAAAATTGTTAGATACAAAATTTCGATTGAGCCGTTCTCTAGATATAATTAGCTTGACCCTGACCCATTATGACCCAAAATGACCCACTAATCTAATTTTCTCGAACACGAGACCCATCCCAATGGTCTTTTCGTGCCCGAAAACAGTAGGGTGCAAAATTTCGTCAAAATCGTTAGAGCCATTATCTAGATAACTTAGATTGACCCACGGTGACCCAAAAATGACCCACTAATCGAATTTTCTCGAACATGTGACTTAGCCCAATGATCTTCTCGTAACCCAAAACTGTGGAATATAGAGTTTAGTGAAAATACTTAGAGCCGTTTTTTAGATAAAAATAATTGACCCACAGTGACCCAAAAATGACCCACTAATCGAATTTTCTCGAACACGTGACCCATCCCAATGGTCTTTGCGTTCCCGAAAATGGTTAGATACAAAATTTAGTCAAAATTGATTGAGCCGTTCTTTAGATATAATTAGCTTGACCCTGACCCATTATGACCCAAAATGTCACACTAATCGAATTTTCTCGAACACGAGAGCCATCCCAATGGTTTTTTCCGTGCCTGAAAATGGTTAGATACAAAATTTAATCAACATCGATTGAGCCGTTCTCTAGATAAAATTAGCTTGACCCAGACCCATTATGACCCAAAATGACCCACTAATCGAATTTGCTCGAACATGAGATCCATCCCAATGGTCTTTTCGTGCCCGAAAATGGTTAGATACAAAATTCAGTCAAAATCGATTGAGCCGTTCTCTAGATATAATTAGCTTGACCCTGACACATTATGACCCAAAATGACCCACTAATTGAATTTTCTCGAACACGTGACCCATCCCAATCGTCTTTTCGTGCCCGAAAACAGTTGGGGGCAAAATTTCGCCAAAATCGTTAGAGCCGTTATCTAGATAAACTTAGCTTGACCCACGGTGACCCAAAAATGACCCTCTAATCGAATTTTCTCGAACATGTGACTTAGCCCAATGGTCTTCTCGTAATCCAAAACTGTAGAATATAGAGTTTAGTGAAAATCGTTAGAGCCGTTTTTTAGATAAAAATAGCTAGACCCACAGTGACCCAAAAATGACCCAAAAATCGAAATTTCTCGAACACGTGAGCTAGCCCAATAGTCTTCTCGCGCCCGAAAATGGTTGGATACAAAATTTGGTCAAAATCGATTGAGCCGTTCTTTAGATATAATTAGCTTGACCCTGAACCATTATGACCCAAAATCACCCACTAATCGAATTTTCTCGAACACGAGACCCATCCCAATGGTCTTTTCGTGCCCGAAAACGCTAGGGTGCAAAATTTAATCAAAATGTTACAGCCGTTCTCAAGATAAAATTTACATACACACACACACACGCACACACACAACTTTTGCTCGCATTATAGTATAAGATATTGCTTGTATCCAACATATTCAGGTTAAAAAGTCTGGGCACCCCCTCGTTCAAAAGGCTGGTTACGCCTATGCTATCTTTGTGAATTTTCGCAATATTTGACTGAACTTTTTATATAAGTTGCCCTAAATAGCTGACTACCAAATTATATAATAAAAATTTTAGGATCTTCCACGCATGCGCAGTTAAAAATTATTTCATACAAATGCCCATACCTCATCAAATATTCAATATATTCATGTTTTAATTGCAGTATACTGTTGTTACTGTTCTTTGACAAGTTTTTGGAAAGTTGTGTTAAATTTGGTTGAAAACTCTGTATGCTATAAACAGAAAACTTTTGAATTTTTCACAAAAACGTTAACATCTTCACGAATATGAGTGCTATGCTTACACAAATGCATACAAACGTTGAACAGGACCCAAATAGTCATTTACCACAGTGACAAACCATTTCCAGCCTTTTCTGTTACATAGGTGATCGCAAATATTATTTTATTACTAAATTTATTATTAGCCCCCTGATTGTACCCCCCCCCCCCGATAAATCTTCACCGAGAAATATAAAATCAAACATGTTCTTTACATCCTTGAAGTTCAAGAACAATTCGCCAATAATGTTGGTAGATATTCGACAAAACATGTGCAATCGAAAGCATCCTGTACCTTAACTTTTGGAGGCCAGTGTTTTTTTACGTTATTGACATTTACTATATACCTATTGCTAATGAAGTTTGTACCAGGTGTAGTTCATTTACAGGGACAGTTAAAAGCATTCCGTTACATTACGGCCAATGGGGAAAAATTGTTTCAAGTGTATTTTAGTGATTTACACCCTTTCAAACATAATTAAAATGATATTCATTTATGAAGTGCACTAAAATATGCATTCTATAGAATATGTGATGCAAAGAACACTTATTATTAATTTACAGGGCCACGCAAAATAAGTCCCTTATATAATGATACAGGGGAAAATTGTTTGCGGCTTATTTTAATTATGTTAAACTATTTTATGTAAAATAAAATTGATGTACATTGCTAAAGTTTATTATAAATTGCTTCCTGTTTAGTATGAAGGACATAGCATTTACAGGGACACACGAAAGATTTCGCATACTATATACTGTATCCGAAGTACTGTACATTAGCGATGATTGCTGGAAGAGCATTGTTAGTTAGTTATGATATGCGTTTTTAAGTTTAACCAAATTTCTGAATACTATGTGGTGTGTTTAAATGCTATAGATCGTATACAGAGCTACACAAAAGAATTCGTAAGCGTTACTGAGTATGAGCGTAAATTGCTTAAAGCTGGATTTTAAATGAGTTATGCACTTTTACGCTGAACTACATTTAGCATACTAAAAGATATTTGTAGAACATAGATAAAATGATATACAGGGTTACGCAAAGGATTGGATACATAGCCGTCTATAGATGATAATTTCTAGAAGTGTGATTTCAATAGTTTTAAAAGAGTTTTAATCTGAATTTGAATTGAATTTTAGATAAACATTGGTGCGTATATAAAGGTAGTAGGTAATATATAGGCTGCATAAAAGTGTTCTAGTATATTTTCGTCTATTGGTATAAATTAGTGAAAGTGAAGTTTCAACCTTTTTTTTTTTTGCTAAACTAAATTATCGCATATTATATAATATACACCAACCTATAGACCCAAAAACAGGGCTATAAAAAAGAATAGGAATACGTATTTGGCTATGCAATTACTGAAATCAGTTTTAAATGTTTTAAGCGTTTTCTAAAATGTTTACTTGGGAATCTTATTTCCCTTATTTCCCTAAATAAGGAAGTTTTGTTAAAATAGTCTGGAAGTGTCGGAAAGTGTATCATAATATAAGCTTAACCCATGATTTTTCTTTCTTGTTTTTAATTCCTTCTTCTTCTTTTTTATTTCTTTTTATAATTCCAGGGGATAAAATGTCTAAATAAAATCTCCTCAAATATGCCAAGAGAATAAAATATTAAATTTAATAAAATATTTCGCGTTTATAGTTGTACACTGCTAAAAAAAAATTGGGGGAGCAAGCGAAAAAGTGAAGCGAACAGTGCGAGACAGCCATACATGGGCATCAAATGGAGAGTACATGCGTATCAATGCATAATACAGAAAAAAACATTTGCAAGTCAAACATTTGCTTTCAGCTCTAATTCTTCGAAACGATAGATAGATCATGAAAAGGTGGTTATAGGGCAACAATTTGGTTACATGTAAATGACAAAAAAAGTACTGTTTAGGAATGTAGGATATTTAATATGGCGTGTGCTCCGCTCGAATGACTAAAACTGCCACACACCTGTTTTTCATGAATTCGATAGCATTATTTGTAAGACTTTGGGGAGTACTGTTTCACTCCTCAAGAATTGCATTCTCCAAGTCCCGGACAATAAAAGGAGGCCTTAGTTTCGCTGCAATGCGTCGCCCGAGTGTTTCCCAAACATACTCGATCGGGTTCAGATCAGGAGAGCATGTTATTTATTCCATACGCTGTATTGTTTCAGCGTTAAGCATGTTCTCCACAAGACTAGTTGTATACGGTCTGGCATTATCAAACATGAAAAAAAAAGAAATCACAAATTGCTGCCACGTAACATTCGACATGAGTTCTCAGTAAGTCGTCTGTATAACTTTGGACCGCCAAAGTACCTTTCCGAATGATGTGCAGTTCCGTACACGGTTAAAACTGAAGGTGACTTGTCGGTGCCGTTTGGAAGATTGGAGTAAAAAAACGGTATCATTTGGAACCAAGAGGCTTCGAAATGTGGTTGGAGTACCGATTGGTTTCTCAATGGGTGATTGGAGTAATTAAGATGCTGTGTGGTAGAAATATGGCACCCTACTGGGGGACTGGCACTTAGTGCATGCGCTGTGACGTATGTCCATCTCTTCGTCGGCAAGTGAAATTTACGACTGTGAGACACAGGTAGCATACAGATATAGGCCAATATTGGCCAATATCTCGAAAGTCACTGAATGTTAGACGTCAAATTTACAATATTTGCCGATATTCACAGATGTAACTTAAAATTAGTTTTTAAAAGAAAGCATCCAAACGATTTTTTTTACATTACTTATAACATTATAATACGTAAATAGTATTCTAAACAATAAAATTTAACAATTTTGCCATTTTTAGAAAACTTGATTTTTTAATGCCTTATTTATAATATTTTATTTACATTGACTAATGTTGTAAAAATGATATTAGTATTCCGACATTCAGAGATATCTATCAACATTCGTAAAAACAATATCATTTTTCAGACATTTCAAGATATCTGTCGACATTTAGCATATCTGACGAAGTTTGTAATCTTGACCAAAGTGAATGGAAAGTTCTGAAGGACCGCCCATTTCTATCGTTTTCATCGAAGAATATTTGATGGAGAGGCCTGCCATGAAATTTGCATTATAAAAAAATTTTCTTTAGGAATCTATAGTTATTTATATATATGTATATATATTGGAAAAAATTTCCATAGAAATCTATTGAGACTGGTATGGAAAATTTTCTGTAGTACAATTTATATAGAAATTTAAAACTCAATGGAACTACCCGTTGGAAACAAGGTGATTTCGAGATATCTGACAATTTATGTCATACAATTTGTTTAATTATTACAATGTACAGGGCTATTACAAATGATGGACCGATTTAAAAAAATCATATTTTCGAAACTACTGCACATACTAAAATAAGTGATACATGAATTTAAAGAGCAATATATTAAGTTTTTTTCAGTTACATATGTTCGATGTATGACTTTTTTGTTACACGGCATACGTCCAATCTGTAATCAAGTTCGTTCCAAACATTTTGTAGCATCACTCTGTCAATGGTTCTGAAAGCTTCACAAATGCGTTCTTTAAGTTCTGAACACTTTGTTTTCGGCATTGGCTGTACATTAGGGTGGTCACAAGAAATCAATTTTTTAATTTTTTCCGGGGGACCCCCCAAAAAGTTGCCAATAGACTAGAAAATGAGAATGGCAAAGTTTTAGCTCATTTGGATAATATTAACCCGTGCCTCATTGAGGTTAAAGTTTGAAAAAAAACGTGATTTTTCGCAAAAAAATGCTGTTTTTCCTTCATAAAATAAATACAATTAAACCTAGAAACATAATTCAGGTCTCATTTTATATAAAAAAGCTTCGTTTTGAAGAACCACACACCATTTTATTTCTAAAAATGTATAAATTTAGACATATGCGCATTTTTCAGGACCAGACTTCACCCAAATCCTAAAAATTGATTTTTATGAAAATGTGAAAAAACATTGTAACATTCCATTTCATCTGCTTTCCCCCTTTTGTTTTTCATTTTGCACATGATAAAGTACTAATTTTAAAAAAATTCCAAAGAAAATGAAAAAAAAAATCGAATTTTAAACTGAAAAAATTTAAAAAAAGGGGGGGGGGGTGCAAAGAAAGTATAAAAATTAGAACAAATATGCTCAAATGCATTTTATTATTAAAGTTGTGTTACAAGAAAGGAAGCACAATAAAGAAAATTAATTATTATCCCTTACAATTGTCACATTAACCCTTTCCAGTACAGAAAAGTTCTGTTCGTAAAATAATGAAATGATTGACTACACCTAAATTTACAAACAAGTAAGTTTGGAATTAAAATTAGGTAGTCTCGACATGGGACCACTGCGCCAGAAAGGATTAAGGTGGTAAATGGCTTAGATAAGGTGGCTTTTGAAGAATCTGGAAAAGTTTTTCTACATTCACATACAACTTTTAGCATATACTGTTTTTATTTTTCGTTTTTTGTAAAACCGGAATTGAAATCTCTGGTTAATTTTCTTCCCCTTTCAGCTGTGTCATTGACAACTTTAAAACCATTCACTGATTTCTTGCTTTCAAATAAGGTTTATTTTCACACCATAGATTGGGATCAGTATTTAAAAAATGCTTATTAATACAAAACCTCTTAAAAAATTTTATAGTTTGAGATGAAGCAAAAACATTGACTTCTTTGTTCAATAAATAATCCACTTCGTTGAAAACTTTTGTTGCTTTTAAATTCTTATCATCATCATCATTTCTTCTTTAAATGACATTAATTTTACAGCCATGCTTATGTTGACTTTTTTTTTTTCAAAGTATCATCTAAAAATGAAAATGCAACTTGATCCGAGTTAAGATACCAAAGATGGTTTATCATTTTAACGAGTGCTTTGTCTGCAACTTATTTATCAATTTTTCTGTAGTGAACAAGTGATTTTATTATTTGAAGGTCTTGGATTGGGGTCCAAAGTGGGAGTGGGAATATTGAAGCACGATTTTACATAAATATTGATTAGAAATAAGCAAAGGTCTTTAATACCATCTTTTTCTAAAATTGTTATTGAGAGATTATCTATGACAATATATTTTGAGAGAATAAATTGCTTGTGCATCTGACATGATTAAAAGCACCAGGTGCTCTGAAAAAAGTCTTTTGTAGGAAGGAGGCCTATAAAAATTAAACAAAGTTTTATAAACTCTTTATAATCATCCCTGCGCTGTTAATTTTTAAAAGGTCCTGTAAGAAAACTTGAAATTTCTTCTGAATTAACTATTTATATCTACTATTTCATCTTCAATA
The DNA here is from genome assembly GCA_963932465.1 of Maratus speciosus. Classification (NCBI taxonomy): domain Eukaryota; kingdom Metazoa; phylum Arthropoda; class Arachnida; order Araneae; family Salticidae; genus Maratus; species Maratus speciosus. The sequence continues at coordinate 255,848,785 of OZ010794.1, read as the reverse complement.
GCATTTTTATATTTACTGTGGTTTAATTTAAACCACCCAATCAGAATTGTTTTTTTTTTAATATCTAGCTGAGGAGCAGTGATTATTCCCACTTTACAATCAAAACCAGCTTTTAGGATAATTTCTAGATTAGGGTGGCGACATGGTAAATACAGAAAACTTTTGCTTTAATAATTGCTATAGAAGAATGCAGGTTTCTCTGAGGTGACCGTTGTTTACTGCAGTTGTATAAAACATATTGCCTGGATTTTACCAACTTCCTCCACTCTTCAACTGCTGAAAATACAGCTTTCGCCTGAATTATTCCGATACTATTTTCAAGCTGTGGAACTCGTAGTAACTGTTCTTCATCCCCACAACTAATTAAAACTTCTATCCTCTCTACATTTTCTTTATTCAAAAAATGGTGAAGCAGTTTTCCATCCCAGTGAATAACAGTTCTCTCTAAACCGGAATTTTTAAATCTGTTTTTGATGATCTCAGTTCTTTGTTTACGAAATAGTTATTTAGGGAGTCAATTGCACTTCTACTTAAAATTAAAGTCTGTGGTTAACTGGTGGATGTACTCTAAATCTAGCAGCTTCTCTGGCGTTCAGTTTCATTTTGCGAATATCATAAAATAAAATACATAAAACTTGACGATTACTTGGTAGCTTACGTCGATGATTTGATGAGACAAGTGGCCAATTAAAAAAAATCTTACATTTCTGCCATCATATCAAAAGGGGGGGGGGGGGCTTTACGGAATGTTTCCTCAATTCTAAAAATAGATAACGATAACAGGTAACAAAAACAGCCTTGTAATAAAAAGAGAAATTCAGAGGTTCAACTGCAACACAAATCGAGAAGTTCTTTCTTACTAGACACAGAACTAGATAACTAATAATCAATTATAATTCGTGAAATATTTTTAAAGTTGCAAAAATTGCTCATTTATTTTTGCCTGTTAATGAAAATAATGCAAAAAAAATTATCAAAAGTAATAAAATTATTAATTTGTCATTTTTCACTTATGTTTCAAAAATGCAGAGTTTGAGGGTATAGTTCACGAGCTGACCTGAAAAATACTAATATTCATTAAATATAAGTTTTGATGAGAGTAAAAGTTTAAGGCAACAACTGTTTCTATGAAATAAAACAAGAATCAGGTTTCTAAGACAAATAGTTTTCACGTAAAGAAAGAAAAACGACAATTTTTTGCCAAAAACTGCAAAATTTCAAGACTTCAACCTCGATGAGGCACGGGTTAGTGTTATTCATTTCAGTTGAAACTTTGCCAATCTCCTTTTCTAACTAATTGGCAACTTTTAGGAGGGTCCCCCCGAAGAAAACGTTAAAAAAAAATTTTCCCATGTTGCTTGTGACCACCCTACTGTACATAAACAATGTCTTTGACACTGTCAGAACTTAAAGAAAGCATTTGTGCAGAATTCAGAACCATTGACACAGTGATGCTACAAAATGTCTGGGACGAACTGGATTACAGATTGGACGTATGCCATGTAACAAGAGGGTCACACATCGAACATTTGTAACTGAAATAAACTTAGTATGTTTCTCTTTAAATTCATGTATCACTTATTGTAATGTGTGCAGTAGTTTCGAAAATATGATTTTTTTAAATCAGGTCCATCATTTGTAATAGCCCTGTATTATTAGGTCGTTCAGAAAGCCGTGTCCGTTTGGGAAAATCAATTCGTACCGGAAAATTCTATCATTTAATTATTAGACATTGATTCCGATATCTAATGTCTAATAATTACCGGGCAGAATTTTCCAGTGCGAATTGATTTTCCCAAACGGACGCGACTTTCTGAATGACCCAATAGATTATCCCACAAGTTTCTTTTGTTTTTTACAAGAAAAATAATCAGGCGAAATTCCGAAAACGACGAGATTTTATTTAAGTATACAATACATGTACCATTCTGTTCAACAACCTTCTTCCCTCTCTCCGGAAGTCTCATAATGCCTCCTTTCTAAAACATTTGTGATTTGATGGCAAAATTCTTATCGAGGTGATGTTTTTATGTCATTCAAAATATCAGTTTTTTTTTAGTGAAGAGAATTTTTGAGAGAGAGGAACAAAGAGTAGTAGAAAGAGCAATACTCGGAGAGTAAATTAGGGTAGGTCAGAACGTCTCAATCGAATGCAAGGATTTTGTTTCTGACAGTTAAAGATTTCCCAAAAGTTTCTTTTACAATTCACGTGATATTTTTAAATTCATCTCGCACCACTTACAAAAGCAGAAATCTTTGACATATGCTTAACAACACCTGTAGGAAGAAATATACTACAAGAAATATTTTTTTAAATAATGCTAAGGATAGTATATAAAAATAGTTGCCAGTGGGCGCCCTGCCCAAGATCTGCACAACACATTAGACCGCATTTCCACCTACGAAAAAGATTGGTCGCCGTGAACGAAAGCTGGATATTTTATTAATACATGGAAATTATTCCAGAGGGAAACATTCGCCTTGCATACAATATTTCAAATGAAAATCAAATTTCAAAGTACAAAGCAATTTACTTTGTACTTTGAAATTTGATTTTCATTTGAAATACTGGATATTTTATACTGCAAGCTATCTATGCTCATAGAACCAAACATCCGCTAATTCTCGACATAAAAGTTAAGTTAAAGTCCCTCTAAAATAGAGTAGGTCTTGGCCACGTTTCAGCGCACACGGATTTTCAGGGCAATGAAACAGCAGACGCACTCGCAAAGGAAGCAACTGCTAAATCACATATATAGGGCTACCACAGGTGACTACTTTTTAATTCTATCTCACACCACTTTTATAAAACAGAATTTTTTTCACATACACTTTGACAACATCTGCAAGATCATTATTATTTTTTTATTTACTACAAAATTTATTCTCTTAAAATATAAAAATACTCCCCTGTAACAGCCCTGCCATACAGACATCCATCTTCCACTTCCGCTAACATACATAAAACGTTCACTCAAAGCTAAAATAATAAAGGAATGGCAATTAATCTGGGACAATAACGACAATAACCGACAGACATATAATCTAATACCGAAAGTATCAGTAACCCACTATAACCTCTCCATCACACACAACAGCGTTTCTCACGGGGCATGGTCCCTTTCGAATTTACCTGCACAAATTTAAATGTGCAGACACATTCCTTTGCGAATGTGTCGCAGTGGCGTCGCCCTCCCATTATTACTTCACCTGCCCGCTAACAGCACAGTCGCATATTAAGAAGCCTGCCATCCCTCCCAAGGAATGGCTTCGCAAAAATATACCTTTTCTGAGAGATCTGTCAAACCTTATCTAGTAGGCGTCAGCTGCAATTCCCAATGCAGAACTTCTTCTCAATCTCTGCCGCCTGTTGCGTTGAGGGTTCTTCCTTGGCAGAGTATAGTTCCTAGGCGATCTAATGCTTGACCATGGTTTTTAATTACTATTTTTTTTCTTCAGTAAACTTATTTTCAAACCCGCTCCTTGTCGTATTTAACAGCGGGTACAGTTCCGGCTGAACATTGTAACATTTTCATTGTAATTTTTTAAACCTTAATAAAGGTGACTCGGAGGGATACTATGCTGTACAGACTAGGTCCTGGTCTGAGCAGTCCCTCTTAGGCTATCAAATCAAATCTAAGACCCGAACAATCCTGTTCCAGCCGAGACAAAGGTACCATTCCTATCGCTATAGCCGCACTCCACCAGAAGAAAGTTTTGCTGTCTATTTGATGGAAATAGATCTACTACGAGCTATTTCCATCAAAGCAGACCATTATGATGATGCATCATATATTGTTCTTTTATTCTATTTTTAAATTAAAGTTTACTCTTTTTTTTCCTTCCATTCAAAGAGTCATAACTGGATTCGTTAAAAAATAATCTCATGGCGAAATACATTTTCATGTTTTTTTCTCTTTTCATTCGGATGTATGTTATAAAAAAATAAACATTAAACGGATTGATTCATTATCATTTTGCTTTTCACTAATCTAAATCTGCAATTCAACAACTTTAATTATACAGCTATATTTATGAGATTTTTTCATATCATATTTGATATAAATTTTATACTAATCTATTTTATTTACATGATTAATGTGGGTAATTTCCTTACTTTGTTTATAAAAGAAAGCGATAATTTTTAATAACAAGGGTTTTTATCCATTTTTTGCATTATAATCAGGCAATAAATTTTAACATAAATGATATATGTCATCTATAATATAAATAAACTCTAACGTTTTGTAGATTTTTCTGTAGTAAGGTTTGAGGTAATTTCGCGATTTTGTCTTTATCGTTTTATTCGCCAATAATTTAAATTCTCTCGCATTGTTTTTCTATGAAACGGATAATTTTGGCGTTTGTTTAACTCTCGTATTGGCTTTGTATTCCATTGGATGTTGGCGTGCGATTTACATGTAAGTGTGACATTCGGCCTGATATTCTGAGACTGCCTATCTAATGGACCACCCCATCAAAATTTGTGTTCTCGAAAGTTCCAATAAATAACATCGTATAACTTTTGAAGTGTTTTGCAGTCAATTATTGGAATAAGAGCTCATAATAAGAGTTCTGCGAGGCGTTGCAATGTACTTACCATCGGTACATCCGGCCAAACCTCTAATTTAAAATGTGTGGGTGCTTTTTCTCCTCACAACCATCAACTCTGAAAAATACTACTCGCAACTTGACAAACTGAAGGCAGGAATATCCAGGAAATACCCAAAATTAGAAAACAAACGAAGTTTTGTCTTCCATCATGACAACTCCAAGCCACACGTATCTTTGACTATCAGAAACAGACTCCTAGCATTCGATTGAGACGATCTGCCCTACCCTCCCTACTCTCAGGACATTGATAAGTCCGACTATTATTTGCTTCTTTCTCTTAAAAATTCCCTTCGCCTAAAAAATTGACTCTTTGAATAACATTTTTATGTCATCCTCGGTAAGTATTTTGCTAGCAAATCAGGAATGTTTTGGTAAGAAGGCATTATGAGATTCTGGAGAGATGAAGAAGGTTGTTGAACTAAAGACACACATATAAAAAAGCCAAAATCTTTAACAACGATTTTACGCACAGATAACGTACAGACACGACAAAAAATTCCCATACGATCGTTTCGAGGATTCCTGGATCCCATTCCTCAGTAAGTGGAAAATAAAAAGAGAGAGAGAATTAAAAAGGGCTTGAAGAACCCCTTGCGTATAGCCCCGAGTACTGGCTTATGGACTGATTGAAAAGGCGAAAACAAGAGTTTATATATCTTAAAGAAATGACGTAATGGACCAGAACCAACTGAAAAAAAAGGAGTCACTCCGCAGGATCCCTCCACACTGGCGAAAGAAAAAAACTTTCTTTGCAGCCATAAAATATTAAACCGTAAGGAAAACCATACAGTCATTCATTAAAATTCTGCAGCAAACTGTCCAGTCATTTGACCGTTTCTATTAAAAACGATTACATATATATTGTATCGTTTTAACTTTGGGATTGGTTGAGTGATGATAACTCTTATGATTTTCAGTTCTTGCGTTTGCAGTAAAAGGAATATGACTTTACAACTAGTGGCCGTTAATAACTATTACCAGATTCATTTTAAAGCTATTAAAAATTTATTGAAACTCCGTTGGAGATGAGAGGCCCCTCAGATGGGACTTGTACAAGAGCGGAAGCTAGCGAGAGTCTGCTGAATAACATATGCATATGAGCAAAGTTAATTATCGCCAATATATTCGTCACAATGGTTGCAATACAGGAAATTTGGCGTATTTCTCTGAAAAGTTTGTTTTATATGAACTGTTCTATTTTGGCATAATTAACGCGCATTTTTGTATTCAAGCTGTATGTAGACGTATTTTAAGTCAAGACAATAGCAGGGGCTCATGAAGGGATATCGGAATTTTGTGATCGCGGTTTAAAAACCAAATAAGGAAAGGTTTATAAATTTTTGATTAGCGAGCAAAACTAAGAACAGATAGCGGCTTTCATCGAATACCAAATATGGTCATGAAAAGATCTAGTTCACAATCGAAACTAAAAATCATGGCATATGGCTTCTAACGGTTAATTTAGGATGGGGTCTTATATGTATTACGAAAATAAGAATAGGGAATGTGTATGTATGAAAAGGGATAATTTATCGTATCTTGAAATGTAATTACACTTATATTAAATAAGAGAACATATTACATAAATGAAAAGGTGGGTTTCTTTAAGTTATTATAAGATAGGACAGGTGAATAAAATTACGATAAGGGAAAAAGGTTAATATATATTATTTGATATCATACATAACCATAATGTAACTTTATTCCGCCCACTAGCAAACCCCGAGGTTTTGCTCGCGTAATAGTTGAAATATGCCAAGTGATATTTGCATGAATATATTTTATTAAAAGAAAACTTTTTGAAATAATTCAAAAATTAGAAATTAAGCTACAGTTTGACTAAATTTCACTATAAAGGTGCAATAGGCATAAATGAGATTTCAGTTAATAAAAAAAACTAAAACTAATTCCAAATAAATGATAATTTAGGAAGTATTTTGAGACTTTTATGCTCATTTCATACGCTCATTTCAGTATTCATTTGAAGTTTTGAATTTCTTAGAAACCATCTTAACGTATTTACATCTTAAAATTATCCATCATGTCAAATTCCAAGCTTCTTGTCTAGCAGTCTACCACCTTTCTGGTGTTAGTGGCACCAACATAAAATGCCGAAACAGAGTTGAAATAGAATGTCTCGAAAAACGATGTGAAAACGACTGCCAAAATTAATTTGCCAACATTAACCTTGAAATCGATTGGTATTTCCTAATATTCTATAGAATACGAAATTTAGATGTTTTTAAAGACTTCCTTGTTGTTCCTGCCAACCAGGTGGTAGTGACACCGGCATAAAATATAGCCCGGCATAATAGCCCATATATGATCAGGGACTATCACTCTTGATTCTCAACCAGTAACTTCTGTCATCGGTTTATTACTTCCTGAAATTCCATAGAAATCTTAATTTAGGACTCTTTTTAAATGCTTTTCGCTCCCTCCCTTCGCTTCACCTTTTTAATTTTCGAATTTACTTTCGACTGTTCTTAGAGGACATTTATATTTTATAAGTAACTACCGTGCTATATTTAAAGTTTGTAGCCTCTTCAGTACCGCAGAAATCGCAATTTAGAAAGTTTTTTGCTCCTGCAACCCTCTAGGGGTTGTGGCACCGACATAAAATATGGCTTATGTTTGAGCAGGTTCTATCACCATCAATTTGCAACCATTATGTTTGAAATCGGTTTCTTATTTCATACGATTGCATAAAAATCGTAATTTAGAACGCTTATAGAATGCTTTTCGCTCACTTCGTCCTTTTAAATTTGGAATTTTCTTTCGACAATTATTAGAACACATTTGTATCTTTGAAGTAATCACAATTCCAATTTTAAAATGTTAGACCCCCTTTTTAACACAAAAAATGCAATTTAGAACATTTTTTACTTCTGTAATCCCCAGGTGGTAGTGACAACAGCGTAAAATATAGGCTATGTTTGAGCGGGGATTGTCACCATCAATTTGAAACCATTAGTTCTGAAATCGGTTTATATTTCCTGAGATTGCGTAGAAATCGCTATTTAGAACGTTTTTAGAACGCTTTTCGTTTATTTTCACCCCATTTCAATTTCAAATTTTTAAGGAACTCTTCTCAGAGAATATTTACATCTCATAAGTAATTACCATGCCAAATTTCAAGTTGCTAGCTCCTTCAGTATCACAAAAATCACAATTTAGAACGTTGTTTAAAATGCAACCGCAAGGTGGTAGTGACGCCGACATGAAGTAGATCCTATATTGGAGCAAGGGCTGTCATCATCAATTTCCAACCATTACTTTTGAAATCGGTTGGGTACTTTCTGAGATTGCGTAGAAATCGACATTTAGAACGTTTTTTAGAACTCTTTTCGCGCATTTTTATTCCTTTTAAATTTCAATTTTTTTAAGAAATGTTCTCAGAGATCATTTATATCTTATAAGTAACTACTATTCCAAATTTCATGTTTCTATAGACCCTTTAGTCACACAAAAATCGCAATTTTGAACGTCTTTTTGCTCTTGCACCCGCTTTAGGGGTAGTGGCACCGACATAAAATGTAGCCTATCTTGGAGCAAGGGTTAGCACCATCACTTTGACACCATTATTTTTTAAATCAGTTTGGTATTTCTTGATATTGCGTAAAAATCGCTATTTAGAACGTTTTTTAGAACGCCCTTTTGCGCATTTTCACCCCTTTTAAATTTCGAATTTTTTAAGAAATGTTCTTGGAGATCTTTTATATCTAATAAGTATCTACCATGCCAAATTCCATGCATCTGGGCCCTTCAGTAACATAAAAATTGCAATTTCGAACGTTTTTTTTGCTTTGCATCCCCTTTAGGGGTAACGGCACCGACATAAAATGTAGCCTATGTTGGAGCAAGGTTTGTCACCATTATTTTTTTAATTGGTTTTGTACTTCTTGAGATTGCTTAAAAATCGCCATTTAGAACGTTTTTTAGAACGCTTTTCGCGCATTTTCACCCCTTTTTAATTTCGATTTTTTTATGAAATGCCCTTAGAGGTCATTAGTATCTTATAAATAACCACCTTTCCAAATTTCATGTTTCTAGGCCCTTCAGTAACACAAAAATTGCATTTTTAGAACGTTTTTTGCTCATGCACCCCCTTTTGGCCAGTGGCACGGACATAAGATATAGCCTATGTTCTAAGTTGGACGAACACCATCATTTTGATACCATTACTTTTGGAATCGGTTCGGTAGTTCCAGAGCTTACCTTCTACAAATAAACAATTTTTACCTCTTTATAATATATAAAAAAAGTATAGATTAGTATAGATATAGATAGATAATCTCTTTAATAATAGCCCAAGTCATGTGATTGTCATCAATAGTTCCGGGCTGACCGCTTCACTTTTTATGTGCCAAACGGCCATTTCGATACTTTTATGTTAGTCGGGCGCAGGTGATAAATCGCCAAATATTCTTCCATCGCCATCATTTCATTTAAAATAAACACCTATCACTCATTTCATTTAAACGCATAACTTTCATTCAAAACACATAAATTTAAATACATATTTCAGATACATTTAAAATACACATGTTTCATTCACCTCATTTAAAATACAATAAATAAATAAATAAAGGTACTTTTCCAGTATAGGTCCTTGGCGAGAAAAAAAAATTGGCATCGTATTTTCCGGCAATCTATATATCCTATTTCATACACATAAGCAATTTTTTCCATATGTATATAATTTATTTAATCTACAGAAGGCAATAATCTATATTTATATAGAAACAGGAGTAAATTGGGTACTACATAGTTATCCTGTCGACCAATTTCGCCAACTTATATGCATCGCCAAACCATTTTTTAAATTAAACAAATTGACATAATTTTTTTAAATAACGAAAGAACAAATAAATTAGTATAACATTAATAAAAATACAAATAAAAAATCGAAATAAAAATCACTTGATGGCGTAAACATGTGAAACTTGCTTAAAGTCAAGTGAATGTGACATTTACGATCAACCATTATTGGCATTTAATCTTATAGTTTGGCGATAGAATTTTGGTCGACGTGATAACTAATTAGTACCAAATATTGTATATATATGTATAAATAAAATGCTTATATGCAAATAAATACATATGTAACAACAAAAATAAAAGTTCAGCAGGTTTGTTTTCATAGTTATTTATATATTTTGGCAACGTATTTCACTTTCTGAAGCTCGAATTGCGTCAAGCTTTAAAAAAAATGCCAAGGCCCCGTAGTGGAAAAGTACCTAAATAAATATTTAATCGTAATAATTATAACATAAACTAAAATATTTCATTTCAACATCAAAGTATTTGTTTCTAATTTACATTCAAATAAATATATATTCTAAGATAACTTCAATTTAAATTCGGCTGACAGCTTACAATCTCACTTCATAAAATAAACAATCTCTATAATAATAGCCCAAGTCATGTGACTGTCATCAATAGTTCCGGGCTGACCGCTTCACTTTTTATGTGCCAAACGGCCATTTTGATACTTTTATGTTAGTCTGGCGCAGGTGATAAATCGCCAAATATTCTTCCATCGTCATCATTTCATTTAAAATCTCTATAATAATAGCCCAAGTCATGTGGCTGTCATCAATAGTTCCGGGCTGACCGCTTCAATTTTTATGTGCCAAACGGCCATTTCGATACTTTTATGTTAGTCGGGCGCAGGTGATAAATCGCCAAATATTCTTCCATCGCCATCATTTCATTTAAAATAAACACCTATCACTCATTTCATTTAAACGCATAACTTTCATTCAAAACACATAAATTTAAATACATATTTCAGATACATTTAAAATACACATATTTCATTTACAGAAGTAATTTGGGTGCTACATAGTTATCCTGTCGACCAATTTCGCCAACTTATATACATCGCCAAACCATTCGCCAAATTAAACAAATTAACATAATTTTTATTTTAAATAACGAAAGAACAAATAAATTAGTATAACATTAATAAAAATACAAATAAAAAATCGATATAAAAATCATTTGATGGCGTAAACATGTGAAACTCGCTTAAAGTCAAGTGAATGTGATATTTACGATCAACCATTATTGGCATTTAAACTTATAGTTTGGCTAGAATTTTGGTCGACGTGATAACTAAGTAGTACCAAATATTGTATATATATATATGTATAAATAAAATGCTTATATGCAAATAAATACATATATAACAACAAAAATAAAAGTTCAGCAGGTTTGTTCTCATAGTTATTTATATATTTTGTCAACGTATTTCACTTTCTGAAGCCCGAATTGCGCCAAGCTTTAAAAAAAATGCCAAGGCCCCGTAGTGGAAAAGTACCTAAATAAATATTTAACCGTAATAATTATAACATAAACTAAAATATTTCATTTCAACATCAAAGTAAATGTTTCTAATTTACATTCAAATAAATATATATTCTAAGATAACTTCAATTTAAATTAGGCTGACAGCTTACAATCTCACGTCATAAAATAAACAAACACAATAGATTCATTCATCATGAACTGTGAAAATATTAAACCATGAAGATAATCATTCGCAAAGCAGGTTCTCCAACAATGAACAACACTATTCTTATGACGTCATAGCAGGTAAATTGGCGGCGCTAACGTTTGTTTACGGTTGCATTCACGGAGGTTTTATTTTGCTATTTCTCTTAGTTACGTTTTTTTCATTGCCATATTTATGAACTAAGAAATCAAATTTATAAAAACAAAAGTATAAATATTCATTATTTAATTATTAAGTAGTGAAAAAATATTATAAATGCATAATTTGCAAAAATTAAATTAATTTATTAATGCTACTTGAAATTTCACTCATTTTTACAGCTACGGAAATTAAGTGGTATTTGTCAAAAAAGACGAAATACGCATAACAACAAAAAATGTATGAAATATTATAAAGATCGCAAAGAATTCTTGATTTCTCGATCAAAATTTTTATTCTAATTTTGTGAAGCATTGAGCAAGTAAATTAGTTTAAGAATGAAAGTAACATGATGCAATGCTTAGTATACATTTAAGGGAGACCAAACTGGTCGCCAGAGGAGGCTAGTAATGTTAATAATAAGGTCAGATACACTTAATAATATGGTCAGTTAATCGTTGTCTTTAAAAACGGTCGAATGCCTGGACAATTTGCTGCAGAGTTTTAACAGTGCACCCTACTTGGATCTCACTGTGTCAAATACGGAAATTTCAGGCTATTTATTACATCATTAATCACGAATGTTCATATAATTATTCTTGTACTAACTCCTGACAAGAATATTGATCATATGGTAGTGAGATTAGTATATTTTTCTTCACGGGCATAGGATGATAGAGAATCTTTCCTTGTATTCCCTTTCAATTTTCTTTTAAATAATTTTTTACGAGACTTCGAAAAGAAAATATTTGAGCAATATTGGCCTTATATTGCAGCTATTTCCAGTGAAACGTTAACCCATTCGCTGCGAACCAGGATTATACTCGTGGCTTTAATTTATTAATTATTTTGCCACCACTATTTTAGAAAAAAAATTCCCTTTATTGGTAGAAATTTCGCTGTACTAGCAAAGCGAAATTTACCTTTCTGAATTTGTGATGACAAACGACTTTCAACAAGAAATTTGAAAATTCTTACTTTATAGTTTTCGCAGTGAACGTTTTAATGTACGAATATTGAATTTACATTGGAAATATTATCATTATAGAGGAAATATTTAGTTACTATTTGCATTACATCGGAAATATTTCCAATTAAACGGCAGTAAACATTGGTTTTATTAGCTTTAGATTAGCTAAATATTTCTTGTCAATATTGACGCAACATTAATAACATGTCGACATCCCAATCATGAAAAAATATTCTATGCAAATGAATGCAGCATTGGTCGAATATCGGAAAAAGATATAGCCAATATTGGATTGCTACTAGGTATGTTATCAACTTCCAAATAACGTAATGGTAACGCATATCATAACGGTATCGTTTCAATTAATTGTAATAAATTATTAGTGCATGTACTTTCGCCTATATTTTTTTAATGTAAATTGAATTTCAAATGTTCGGAGACTTGTTAACCCTTGAATAGCAAATCACTTTACAATCATAATTTTAGAATCATAAAATTATGATTCAATAGAAATTCAATTCAAACCAAAATTCAATTTAGAATCATAATTTAAGAATCACTTAATCACAGTGTCATGTAGTTTTCTTTCAAAAATATTTTTTCCTACAAATACATATTGAGAGCACTTTTTTATATTAAACAGATTTGTCGAGATGGAGACAGCCATTTTTTTCTCAGCTCTTGCATTGAGCTTTATGTAAGTATTATTTTGCATGATGATTTTTTTTTCTTATTTTAATATTTTTTTTGACAACCTCATTTCATTTAATATCTTTATTTCTGTTTCTTATTTTATTGGAATCAACTCGCAATTTTAAATTCATGTTCTACATATGGAGAACTAGATCATGACTTGAAATTCTGTTGACAGTTGTTACCGTAATTTCCTACGTATAATCCTCAGATCAAACAATCATGCTTGGACCCAGAAAATTTATTTAATGATTGAAGTCAAATATTTACTGAGATTTAAGAAGTTACATTTTATCAAATAAAATTTCTGGGTCCAAAAATGATTGTTTGATCCGCGGATTATACGCCGGAAATTATTGTAATTTGTTTTATATTACTTCACTGCTGTTAAATCAATAAAGTTATCAACAATTTGATTTATTTTCAATAGTGTGAAAACGTGAAATTATACGGTATATTTCATAAGTAGCGCTATATTGTAATACACTTTAAAAACAAGTGGGTAAGCGTGATCGGAGATCGCACAAAAAGTTCCGTTTAAGATTGCTTTCTAAACAACGTTTCCTTTAATTAAATATAAATCAAAAATTTATAATTATCCTTATCAATTACCAACATTAGCCCGCTGCCTGTTTCACCGTATAGCAAGCGTGCTGCAAAAGCCTTTAGTTCCACCTTCCACCGCCAAGGCGCAATATGCTCTATACGATCAATGGACACCATTGGCCGCTGCCTGCGGCACTGTATAGCAGGCGTGCTGCAAAGTCTGTTAATTCCATATTCCACCATCAGGGGGCATACTCTATTTTTAACAAACCTCTATCCGAATGAAATTCCGTTTTACAACTATTCTAATGATATATCACATGAAGGGTGTCCGCAAAAGCTAGAAAAGTACCCCTGAAGGGGGCAAAGGAGGAGAAGCGAACTTGAGGCGCATAATATGAAAGAGTGGCCAAAGGGCTTTCCAATGATATATCACATGAGAAGTGTCGGCAAAAGTTAGAAAAGTGCCCCCGCCCCGGGGCAAAGTGGGGCGAGGGACGTGCGACACTTGTAGCTGCCCGAATCGCGCACGGTCGAGATTGTTCTTTCTATCAATGAGTCTGTATATCTGTCACTTTGAAATACTTTAAGAATTTCAATAACGACTTTATTTTTCAATTTCAACTTAAATATCTTTAAAATTTCATGAATACATTTTACCTTCGTGCTTCTTTTCTGCTTGAGTATCTGCGAAATGCTGCTGCACGTATTTTGAGGATATATATTTTCCATTTGTTTACCATTGTGTTTTCCTGCTATCAGTCATCCATGTTTTCGTACCTTTGGGTGCAGGAAAACGCAATGATAAACATACCTATCAACCACTAAAATTGGGTCTGCAGGTTGTTTCCACCAAGATGTGACTTGGCAGACCAGTTGCATTTTAACATTCGAATAGAGTTCTGTGTAATCCTGCAGTAACATTTACGAGAGAAATCGACTACGAACATTATTGTTTCACAATTGTATTATCCGACCAACCCTTGCTATTGGCACAACAGCATGTTTATTGTGACAACCGTTTAATGCTTTCCATGGTCACTTTAAATCATTTTGTTGGCGCCATCTCTTGGGTTTCATGTACAGTGCACTGTGAAAAAAATCCGTCAATATACACAATTTGTTTCGTAAAATTTTACGGAATAGTTTCATTTTTCTAAGAAAACAGTGCAATTTCCGTAATTGACTTTTTGAGATAATAAATCCGTATAAATCCAGTAAGTTTTCCCTAAATTTTACGGAATATTACTGTATTGCTTTCAAAACAGTACCAGTTCCGCAAATGATGTTTTGAAATAGTTGCTTTGTTTGGAATGCAAAGTAATTAATTGTTGTACATACTTGTCTTACAGTGATATTATTTTTATTGAAATTCCATTATTGACTAAATATGATTCTATATTGAAAATATATTCAATGATTTTCCAATAAAGTCTAAATAGCATGTTCTACATGAGTTTTCAAGTAAAGCCGATAAAAATTATGGCGCCATCTATAATATGTATTTTTAAACAGCTCACTATAATATTATTTTTTCTTTATATAAAAAGCAAACGTATTTTTACGGTATTTAAAAAAAATTGAAATCTCATCAATATATGTTTTTAAGTTTGAGACCGTAAAAATCTTACAGTTTATTTTTTATTATCATTTTAAAATAATGTTTGACCTTCAGTTTTGCTAGATTGGGGATTTTGTCCTCATTTTGGGGAGTTTTGAACCTCCAGGGGGATTTTTTGGGGACAAGTAGTTCGTGGAGAAATGTTTGGGGACTATCAAGATTTTTTGGGGAAAATTTGGGAATTTTTTTCACTATTTCACGTAAAGTTTACTTTTAGTCATCCAACACTGAATCTCAATGAATGCAGCAAACTCCTTATAAGAAACCGAATGAACACTCTGCGGTCTTAAACGGGATAAACCTTCACATTACTAAATCTTCAAGACTTATCCGAAACGTTCTTTTGCCATACTTTTTAAAAGATTTAATTAAAGATGTGGAAATTTGCTATTTTTCTCTTAATATTGACGAAAGCACAGTGATTTGAAGATTCTTTGCATTACGATTAGGTACTTCAGTAGGGATGACAAAAAATTGAAAACGAAGTTTTATAAGTTAAGTCACATAGAAGCAGATGATGCCAACACCGTGTCAGATTCATTCAAATACCAATTGTTTAGAGATGGTATAAACCTTGAAAAAGTTATTGCAATAAACGTAGGTGGAGCTAACGTAATGATAAGCCAGTATCATAGATTGACAACAATTTATAAAACGAGTATAAACGAGCTTGTCGTTGTTGTATAAAATGCATCTCTCATTCTAGTCGTTTAGATGCGAATGTGAAAGCGAAATTCTGCCTAGTTTAAAGGTTTATTTTTTCTAAATGGGAATTTTTTTTTAAATAAATTCTTGATTTGAGGGAAAATTCGAGTTTAAATTAGTTAAACAATTTTTATATTGGAAAATTGAAAATTGATTTTTTTTTTTTTTGAGTAGAAACTGCGTTGAGGATTTTTTCGCAAAAAGATTCTGATTTGGGGAAAATTTCAGAGGTTTTGGGGAAAGTTACTTTCGACGATCTGGCAACACTGTTTGACTTATTTATAACAAGCTGTTAATATTTTATTTTAAGTTTCTAGGATATTTTGAAAGGAAAAAATCTATTTGTGATATCTATCCACTACAGATTCGCACATAAAATTTAAAACATGTCTGAAATATAATAATGAAATTATTATAAAATTGACGTTTATCTAAGCTTAATGAGCAAGAAAGGAAATTGATTTTAATGCCATTTACTAGAATTATCTTTATTTGAGTTTGACAATAGATCACCAGACACATAATTTGGAAAATTTGAAAAAGTACATGTTTGAAAAAAATATGTTGGTATTCTTGGAAAACTAAATGAATAAATAAATAAATAAATAAAAGTAATATTAAAATCTTGCGAAAAAGAAACAATCATTACTCTACATTCTTTCATACCTGTCATATTTTAAAGAGTAAAATTTATCTTTTATAGAGCATGAAATTAAAAAGCTAAATATTCAAAATTATAGGAGAAAAAATGTGTAAAATATTCAGAATTGTATACTCAATTGAAAAATATTATCTCTACGAAAATACCTTTCTTGTTTAACATGTTAGCCTTTGTGTGGTGTCGATCACATATTTTTGTCTTAAATTCCGTACGAAGCATTAATTATTAAACTTCATAGCTTTTTATCAGTGACTCATTTTCTTCTGAAAATGAATCCATTTTCTAACATTAAACATTCTTTCTTTTTTGTATTTTATTTTTAATTCTTTAGAGAAGGCAGAGAAATGGTTGTAAATTATTTAGCAAACCGTTAATCGGTTGGTAAAAATAATGCATTTGATTTCCCGGTGATATATTATGCTTCTATTTACTTTATGCTATAATATTAATTTAGTAGCTCCAGATGTAACGCATTTCAAGTAATCTGTTTAAATTAATCTCACGCCGGATAAATCAACTGGTATCATTTCTTTGTGCAATTCAAAATTACGTTATGCATTAATCATAGGATCAGTGTTGATTTCAGGGGGTGTCCCGGGGGGACATTCCCCCCCGGAGCAGTGAGCTGTCCCCCCCGGAAGATTTCAGATTCTGTGTTTTCAATGGTCAAAAAGTGCAATTTCCCCCCCGGAAGTCTGTAATGTCCCCCCCGGAGCCATAGAAATCCCTCCCGGAGAAAAGTGTCTGAATTCAACACTGCATAGGATAACTTGTAATTTCCTTTTATAAAAAACAATTCATAAATCAAAAAGAATAATTTAAGGTGTCAGTTAAATATAGAATCTGTTTTTTACCCTTAATCTAAATCATTTAATGATTTATTGAAAATGTTGTTCGATTATTTGATGAGGTAATAAATTATATGCCATCAGATTTATTTCACTGGGATTTTTCATTTTCGCCAAATTGTGTCTTGTTTTTATGTTTTAGTGAAAGTTTGGTGTGTTTTAGCGGTTGTTATGCCAAATGAACAAAACTGTATTACACGGCTATTTTCGAGGCAGAAGACTACTACAAAAATGTTGTAATGTAACAGAGACACCTCCCTGCTTTTGAAATTTCTAACCAGCTTTACGGCTGGTTGGTAACATGTAAGCAACATCAATAAAGCAAACATCTAGTTGTGCGTAAAGAGCTTTGTCCTTGTGATTTAATTAGATTTCTTGACTTTCTATGTTTTCAGCTTTGAGTCGCCACGGAATCCGAGCTCATGGATTGGGTCCTTGCGGGCGTAATGTAGCTACCTGATGCTTTCGCGGCTTTCTCCAAAATTTGTAGGTATGGGGGTTCTTCCCTATACCATACAAGTGGTGCCAATAGCTCAGTTTTAGCAAAATTTGCACAGGGAGGTGTCCAAAATTTAAAAAGTACTTATGCACAACATACATTAAAAGGAAGTGTCTATGAAGCCCGGATACATCCCTCAAGTCGTATATGTATGCTACATCTAAAACAAACTCCTGTTTTCCGGAACGCATTGAAGTATTCCCTACACGCGTCATGGCTTGAAGGTGTTTTGTGTGAGTATGCCTATTGACACCTGTTTTGCCTTACTTTTGCCTGTCCGCTGCGCCTTTTCGTGGAAATCTCTAGATACCTCTTTTCGTCGGCTGTTTGCAGTTCTTACATCGACTCGAAAGAAAAATGTTGCTCCTGTCACAGTGATATGGATATTTTGATGCTTTATTGATTTTCCCCATCAAAGTTCAGTAGATTGTCCGGAAATCACTAAAACTAAACTTTACTCTCCAGGAACGGGTGATTCTTCTTCAACCGTTGGTGTTTATTCACAGGAGGAATTGTTTCAAGAATTTGACAATAAGTATGAATTCAACAGTTGACTAGCCATCTATGTGGAGTTTATCTAGTGTTTTATCCTCAATAGAACATCGAATAAATTTTTGCAGACCTCAACATAGCAGTTATAGAAAAAAAAAGAATTAATTCAAAAGGGTAACATTTTTCTTTTTTATGAGCATAACCGAAAATTTATTGCTTTTAACATTGTATATTTTACTTTTATTCTAAATTTAAATAAATTCAGTTTTATTTTAAATGGATATACATAGGATAAAATGTATATTGCATTGTCATTATAATCTCATTTTCTTTATAAAAAGTAGTTAGATATCTAGATTGTTGTCTAAATTTCTATTGTCTGTTGTCTATTTTCAAAGATAAGAATCTGATTCTTTTTATAACATGGCAGTTAACATTGGATATGCGAGTGAAGTTTTTTTTTTTTCCCCTGTTGATTCAATATGTCATTTTGGCTTATGGCAGCATCTTAACAGCTGCTATGTATGAACAAATTTTAAGTCACTCGCAAATAATTAATTCAGTCTCTTGTTTGTTTTTTTATCTTAAAAAAAAAATCGGCTATATTGGGATAAATTATGTTCTCATTTTTAATGCTAAGGAGATATTTTAATGTTCCTATATGTATTTATAGTTGATAAGTGTTTTTTTTTTAAATTACTAAATCACCAGGGATGTAACATATAGAACTTTGAGTCGATGATATTAGTTGTTTTTTTTTTCAGGAATGAGTGCAAACAGTTTATTATAATTATGTTTTTTTTTTTTTTTTGTTCAGTATTAAATAAAGTAAAGAATATGATCTAGGCATATTTTTTTTGTAGATTGCATTGCAATTTTTGATCTCAATCATAAGGTATTTTTTAGTTAATACTACTACTAATAATAATAATAACCTTTCTTTTCTTTCGTCTTCATTTATATCTTCATGGTTTGTAAATGTAATATATTTTATTTTAAGTTTAGCAATCCAATGTTAGATTTCATCTGGATTTCTTTGAAGTTTCAATGATTTAAATGTAATCTTTTAAATTTTATTAATGGGTGTTAAAATCTTAAGTATAATACTTTCCTAAATGTATAAAAACAGAAGATATTGTTAGGTATGCATTTCCACAGGCATTTTTTTTAAAGTTATAATTAAATAACAGATATAATGTATTAGAATTTTATGTTCCTTCACTTTAACACAGAGATAAATTTGTGCATTGCACAGCAGATAAAATTATATAACATAAAGAATAAAGGTAAAATTTTCTTGATGAAGGTAATAAAGTTTTGAATAAAGAAAATATTCTGATAGTTTATGCAGTTTTAAAACTGTAATAATGGTAGTAATAATAATAATAAGACACGGTGCATATATGAGGGAGACAGACTTCCTGGGACAAGTTCCAGATACAAAAATTGCATAGTGCAGGGAGGTTTTAAAATATCAGGTAAAATTTTTGTGTGTACTGCCGTGTGATATTTGTTTCTTATTTAAAACTTTTCAAGGTATTATTGCAAGGACGTTTTAAAATTTTTAACTTATATTACACTGTTATATGTATATTCATCTGCATAGCTGGAGTCAACCACTTTTTAAACGTGATGATTCACAATTTGACGTAACTGTTTACATTTTTACACACTTTATGTTCTTTTTAAATTTATTAGTGCATTTATATTTAATACGTATATTTCAGTATTAAATCTTCATGATGAACGTATCAGTTTTAATTTAATTTTACACGTTGTGCAGGAAACTTCTTCCAGTTGACTATTACCGCGGATGGTTAGCTGGTTGAAGATATGTTTTATGGTGAGCGAAGAAAACTGGCCATTTTCTTCATTTGCTATAGAAATTTTACCCTGCACATACATTTTTAGACGAGTTAAGTTTGTAACATTTTAATATTAACTTTTTTTTCTGGGTTTCCCAAACTTCATTCAGACCTTAATGGTTTTGAATTTTTTATTGAAATCTTATCCATACACTATATACACGTACCAGTAAGTTTACCAGTCAAGGGTAATTTTTTTTTATTTGTTACATTGTAGTCATTTGTTGTCATTGTAGAAAATTTTATTGGATATTCTATTAGGCACAGTTGATTGTAGTTTAATGTTTACAACTCCAACATAAAATTATTTGAGGAAGAAAATCTCTCATGTGCAATATAAATTGTACTTTCATTTTACTTTTTGACTTTTAGATGGTAAAATAATAGATTTGAGAGAGTTTTTATGCTTATTATTTTACAGTAATGTCATGTTCAGTTGTTTTTAATGTGGTAAATTTGGTATGCATTTTTATATTTACATGGATTTTTGGTTATGCACTGGTTGACTCAATGCTAATCTAATCAACTCATAGTATAAATTTTGATAGATATGTAACAGTTCATTTTAATTTCAGACGATTCATTTTAATTCATTTCAGATTGTACAATTTTAAACTGTTAGATTAAAAAAAAAAAGTTAATGTTTTGTTTAGCTTTTCAAAGGTGACATTTTTCTCAGTTTGTGTTTTTTTTTTCATACAATATTTAAATTTTAAATTTAATAATGTGTTTACATTAGTAGATAGAAATTTTTTTTATTGCATCATTTTCTTGGGTCATAAATTGGTGTACCTGTTCTGCGTTTTGTAGGTCTATATGATTATCCATTGCACTTTCGTTGTACACGCAGTGTGTATGCTAATGTTCATGGGTGCTTCAGTCATACAAAGGTTATTTATACAAAGTTTTTTTTTCCTTTTGGAGTACTTATGGATGTTTGCAAATAACGCTCCCTCACGACAACTTCAATTACATGCAGCAGCTACAACGGTTTTTACAAAGGTATAATTTTTGCTGTATGCTATTCAGATGAAGCTTTACACATACATATATACATTACATGTGCAATTGTTTAGTTATTGGTCCTCGGTACAGTTTTTGCAATATTTTGTTGTTTGCTACAATTATAAAAACATTTCAATTTAAATTTAAAGTTCACTTTTTACTTTTTACTTTTTACTTTTTTTAAAGGAAAGGGGTTATTCTATCATGTAGAAATTTTACAATTTATTTTTTTTCCTTTTCTTGTCATTTAATATTCTGTTGTCCTAAAAAGTAACGTAACTTTTATTTTGGTCCATTTATACGATTTGTTGCGCCTGTTGGGTATTTTGCTGTTGCTTAAATTACAATCGTGATAAACTTTTAAAGTTTTATTTGAGCATTGGTGAATATTCGTCAGATCCTGTGTTTTTGAGCAGTTTAGCATGCAGTTACTTCTTACAAAGGTTATTTCTTACAAAGGTTATACTTCTTACAAAGGTTACTTACAATGGTTTATCATAAGTACTGCGTGTTGAATTGTTCATTTAGATATGCAGCATTCTTTTTATTAAATGGTAATTTGAAATTATATTTAACTGTAATTAATTTATTTTGGATTCTATATCGTGTTTGGCATTTCTTAATGAAAGATTCAACAGTATTTTTTTTTTTGTTTACACTTTCACATATAATTCATGGTAATTCTGACTTTCTTGTAGTCAGAGGATTTTGCTACACTTTCACATATTGTTCATGGTAATTCTGACTTTCATGTAGTCAGAGGATTTTGTTCACACTTTCACATATAATTCATGGTAATTCTGACTTTCTTATAGCCAGAGGATTTTGTTTTCACTTTCACACTTATTTCATGGTAATTCTGACTCTTGTAGCCAGAGGTTTTTGTTTACACACACACTGTTGAGTTTTTTTCATTTACAAATTATACTACTGGCATGTTTTTTTTCTTTGTTTTTTTAAATTATACACATGATGCCATATTGTTTATACATAGTTTTGGTTACTTTAGATTAATTCATATTGTGGGCAATAAATTTTTGGGAGATATGTTATAAGATCATAATCATTTGACAGTTTTAAATATTTGATTCGCAGTTACACTTCATGTCACACTTTGGTCACACATTTTTGTATTTGGATATTTATTATACAGGTTTATTAAATAAAAGTCTTTAATGGTATACAATTTAAAATTCATGTCATGGAAATTATCGTACACCTATAAATACAACATGGTTTTTCGAATCTAATTTGCTGGTGCTTGCATTTTATAAAAAAAAATAATTTTGTTGTAATTAAAAGTTAGAGTAGTTCAGCGATATTTGTTTTAGGTTTTGTTAGATGCTTTCGAATATTACACAGATATATTAGTTATTATATATATATATATATATATATTTTTTTTTTTTTTTTTTTTTTTTTTTTTGCACACAAACATAATTTTTCACTAGTGGTAGGGATATGTACAAGGAAACATTAGAAGTTTTTACATATCACCATATATTTTTACATTTTTAAAGAACTTAAAATTTTTTGCACTTAGGTAATGTCTTTGGGTAATTTATTGTGTACAGAAGCACTCCATTTTTTTTTTACACAATTACAAGAGAGAATTTTCTACGGTCAACGATTTTTTTACACACGTGCTTTCTGTACTGCCATAGTGTCTGATGTACTTACTTCTTCGTTTAAAAGTATTTATTTTAATATTATATTTGGCAACTAGGTTCACATACCTTCGAAATTTTACTTGTTTGTCATGTTCATAACATTTCACCTCATTATTGCCACATTTGTTTACAATTTGGTATAAAAAAAGAGAGAGAGATTTTGTATATTAGTTTTTTTTTCATTCACTGTAGCTTATACACACCAGCCATTGTTTTTTTTTATTTAGTCATCTTGGTAGGATATTTGTACATTGTTGATAATTGCATGATATACACATCAGACAGTTATTTTATAGGCAAGTTTAATTGTATGAAGTTCATTTTGGTTTTTGGTCTATAACTAGTGAAATTTTGTATTGCATGTCACATGGGCAGTACAGCACAAGGCTAATTGCTATTTTTTTTGTAAGGCGATCATGTTTACATCATGTCTCTAGTTTCGGTTGGTAAAATCCACCGTTATGCAATCATATGTATTGCCTTTATTCTTGAAAATTTTGCAAGTTAAGGGGTCTCAAGACTCTTAAAATTGGAAAAAATGAAAAAAAAGACCATTTTCAACATTTAATATCTTAAAATGTATTTGATTTTAAGACGCAATTTTAATTGGAATAAAATATATAAGTATGTTCTTTCATTTCATGTATTTAAAAAATTATAAGATGCAGAATTAGCATTTACAGGGGGCTCCAAACTGTTAGACATTTGACGAGCAAAAAATCGGCATAATACCTTACGCGCACGATTACAAAATAAGTATTGCAAATAGAATGAAAATTTTGGTGCCTACTTATACTTCAGATTGTAATAATTACACTGAACCTAAATAAATTTGTATTTGAAGCTTTTTTATATTTTTAATACAAAGTTGTATTTAGCTAATTCAAAATTAAGAAAATTTCAACAGTATAATCACCTAAAAAAATATTGTTTTGAACAATAAAAAAGAAATTTTAGGTTCAGTTTATACAGACTTACATGAAACATATGTTTTGAAAATTTCATGAAAAAATATTCATAAGTTTTTGAGATATCGTGCGCGTTATTCCCAAAAACGTCATTTGGAGAAAAATGGCTTCAAAGCTTCCGAAACGACACTTCAGCTATTGAACGTGTATAAATGTAAAAGCCATAACTTCAGTTCTAATAGGAATTTCAAGGAAACAATTACATCAAAATGCTCAGAAAAGATAGGAGTTTAACATCTAAAAAATCGAAAATTTTAACGCTTTAAGAGTCCTGAGACCCCTTAAAATGTTTATGGAATCATTTGTGCACACTCATCGTTTAGATATATATATAAAAAAAGAAAAAATATTTTTGATTCCAATTTTGTATTTTTGAGCTCATTTTTTTATTATTTAAGACATGTAAGTGGTACCAATTGTCAATTTGTCATGCTGGAATTATGCATGCGTTTATTGAGACATGACTCCATTCATGATTTGCCATTTGTCAAAAGTAATACCATATACAAATATAAAAAGTTAGTAACAGATATACGGTATTCCTTTGAAATACAAATAGAAATAACATTTATTATGTGTTTTGCTAATTGTTTAAAATTCCTAAAATAGATCATTTTAATGTTATGGTAGTAGTGATTTATGCTCTGTAAATAAAAAGGAGACACAATTTTGGCTTTTCCACACCTATCTTTCAGTTTTTTTTGTTTTTTTTTTCAAAATCCAGTTGTGGCGGAGATATATGTGATGTCGATCATATATTTTTGTCTTAAATTCCGTACGAAGCATTAATTATTAAACTTCATAGCTTTTTATCAGTGACTCATTTTCTTCTGAAAATGAATCCATTTTCTAACATTAAACATTCTTTCTTTTTTGTATTTTATTTTTAATTCTTTAGAGAAGGCAGAGAAATGGTTGTAAATTATTTAGCAAACCGTTACTCGGTTGGTAAAAATAATGCATTTGATTTCCCGGTGATATATTATGCTTCTATTTACTTTATGCTATAATATTAATTTAGTAGCTCCAGATGTAACGCATTTCAAGTAATCTGTTTAAATTAATCTCACGCCGGATAAATCAACTGGTATCATTTCTTTGTGCAATTCAAAATTACGTTATGCATTAATCATAGGATAACTTGTATTTTCCTTTTATAAAAAACAATTCATAAATCAAAAAGAGTAATTTAAGGTGTCAGTTAAGTATAGAATCTGTTTTTTTTTCTCTTAATCTAAATCATTTAATGATTTATTGAAAATGTTGTTCGATTATTTGATGAGGTAATAAATTATATGTCATCAGATTTATTTCACTGGGATTTTTCATTTTCGCCAAATTGTGTCTTGTTTTTATGTTTTAGTGAAAGTTTGGCGTGTTTTAGCGGTTGTTATGTCAAATGAACAAAACTGTATTACACGGCTATTTTCGAGGCAGAAGACTACTACAAAAATGTTGTAATGTAACAGAGACATCTCTCTGCTTTTGAAATTTCTAACCAGCTTTACGGCTGGTTGGTAACATGTAAGCAACATCAATAAAGCAAACATCTAGTTGTGCGTAAAGAACTTTGTCCTTGTGATTTAATTAGAATTCTTGACTTTCTATGTTTCCAGCTTTGAGTCGCCACGGAATCCGAGATCATGGATTGGGTCCTTGCGGGCGTAATGTAGCTACCTGATGCTTTCGCGGCTTTCTCCAAAATTTGTAGGTATGGGGGTTCTTCCCTATATCATACTTTGCTTTATAAAAGACATCTGAAATAAGTAAGTATATTTGAACACGTGGTTTGTGATGCCGTGGCGTAATCGTTAAGGGCACTAATCTGAAAGAGGAATGTTCCCTGGTTCGAATCCCGTCAGGGTTAGTGTTGTTGTTTAGTGTTGTTTGAATTAAATTGTGATTTTCTGACTTTGATGTAAACGTGTCTTTGAAAAGCGAAGTGTCAGTTTCATAAATAAGTAAGTTTCTCCTTGAAAAATTATTATATTTTGTCTTTGAGGCGGAAATTTTTAAATACGGAAATATGAAAAAAAAAAGGCAGAAATTTTTGTGAAAAAAAATGGAGTTTTTTCTGTAATTTACGGGGAAAAAAATTCCGTTAAAATACGGAAATAGTACTGCCATCGCGATTGCCAGTACAATTTCCGTATTTTAACGTTTTTTTTTTTTTTTTTTTTTTTTTTTTTTTTTTTTTTTACAGTATAGAGTAGATGATCAAGTAATTTAAAGTTTTGGCATGTCTTTGAAACAAACAAAAAAACTATCATGCAAAAAATAAAGCAATTTTAAAGCAATTATGATTTTTTAAAACATCATGATCAAAGTGCATGATTTTACAGCATGTCTTAAAAACACATTCAAATTTCGCGGCGATTGATCTCTTTTTGCAAATGTTAGAGCCTAGACAGCCTGAAACACGGGCAAACAAACATACATTTTGGATCCTGATGAAATTTATACGGTATCATAATCAAAACAAGTCTTTTCCAACAAAAACCGAACAATCAAAATCGAAGCATAAGCTAAAAATTTATAAGTGGAAATATATTAAACTAGTCGGATATGGCAATCCCAAAACTTTCTCCTATCTCATACATGTTAATACTTCCTCAAAAATGCATTATAGCAGCGCCACCGGTTAGGTGATTTACACCAAAATCTAGTCAGCAACAACTTATGTCAACTTCTAATTGAGTTCGAAGTTTAATGAAATTATGTGCATTAGTTTTTGAGATAGCGCTATTGCGAAAATCGCGAAAAGTTTTGCATAGTAGCGCCACCTGTTGGACTATATATACCAAAAACTAAACAACACTAATTTATATCATGGACTAACTGAATCTGAAATTTGATGTAAATTCGTGCATTAGTTCTTAAGATAGAGCTATTGCGATAATCGTGAATAATGCAGCATAACAGCGCCACCTATTAGGCGATTTACACCAAAAAGTTATCAGCACCAAATAATAATCACGGACTAACTGAATCAGAAGCTTTATGAAAATCCGTGCTTTAGTTCTTGCGATATAGCTATTGTGGAAATCATGAATAATGTAGCATGGCAGCGCCACCTGCTGGGCGATTTACACCAAAAACTAATCAGCCCCAATTTATATCAGGGACTAGCTGAATCTAAAGTTTTATTAAATTCCGTTCATTAGTTCTTGAGATAAAGTGCCCACAAAATTTGTGTCACGCAGAGACACACATACTCACAGACAGACATTTTGTAAAAACATGTTTTTCGGGATCTCTGACCCCTAAAACGTGTAAATCCGTCAAAAACGGGAATTCGAAAATTTTTACGAATCCACAACCTTCTTCATGTAAAGATAGAAGAAAATAAAAAAATATATCGTCCGTCTCAAAAGTTTATGCTATCTTCAAATATGATTAAAGATAATTGAAGAAGATAATATATGAAGCCCATTTACAATAAATACTCTATATTTAATCAGAATCAAATAAAATAAGCAGTTTTTTTAGGTAAAATAAAAATTACCTTAATTTTCTTAATTTACTTTTTTTCTTGAACATTCTTGAAGGCACACTGTCTCAAAAGTACTTATGCACTTTATGCATTTTTTTAGGTAGATTTCGTAAGAAATACTACCTATTGCAGTCGTTACCATGGTGCGACTTTTGAAAAATTCCTTCATAACTTTTCATTATAGGATCCCAGGAACCCAAAACCATCCCCACCTAAAAAGTTTATATATATATATATATATATATATATATATATATATATATATATATATATATATATATATATATATATATATGTATGTATGTATGTACTAAATTTTGTCCGCACGATAAATGTCGCAATTATGCACGGATCGTCTTCAAACTCGCCAACAACTTTGAGATGGTTAACATCTCGGCGGGGATTGAAAATGAGCAAAATCGGCCCAAGGGAATGGAAATGGGAGGGCTCAAAATTTTGAATATACCGTCTTAACATGATTCTGATAAAACCAGCTCTTACACAACAATGATAGGAAAAAATAAATATTTTTCGTTATAGCAGATGCCAACAATTAAAAAAAAAGCAATAAAATTCTCGCCACAACAATTGCTTTTCTATTGTAAGATTTCACGTGAAAAAATAAATTAAATAAACAGTTTGACGAATTGAAAACAAATTGAATATTACGTCATAAGTTTTCTAGAGCAAGATTTCCCCATGAAAACTCAAAATGAAATAAATAGTTTGACGAATTAAATATATATATATATATATATATATATATATATATATATATATATATATATATATATATATATATTGCGTCATATTGGAAATATAATGGACCTCAGCAGGTGAATATGTAACGTCATGTGAGTTTGAAGAAACGTATTAAAACATGATAAAAACCCGACTATGGAAATATTAACTATTTTAACACTTTGAGGGTCTCTGAATTTGCTTTAGCCATTTTTAAACCTATTCCATATACATGCGTGTGTGTATTCGTGTATATTAGAATTTTTACAAAATGTTTAGCTCCCTTAGAGCTCATTCTTAGTGAAGGAACTGGGTTTATCTCTAATCTTGATTTAAGTTTTGTTGGTGAATTTAGTACTTAACTTCGAAATCTACCTCCGCCTGTAGGCCCGAGCCGAAAGGGATTTTTCGTTATAGCAGTTGCCAACAATTAAAAAAAAATGCAATAAAATTCTCACCACAACAATTGTTTTTCTATTGCAAGATTTCACGCGAAAAATTAAATTAAATAAACAGTTTGACGAATTGAAAACAAATTGAATATTACGTCATAAGTTTTCTAGAGCAAGGTTTCCGCATGAAAACTCAAAATGAAATAAATAGTTTGACGAATTAAACAAAAAATATATTGCGTCATATTGGAAATATAATGGACCTCAGCAGGTGAATATGTAACGTCATGTGAGTTTGAAGAAAAGTATTAAAACATAATAAAAACCCGACTATGGAAATAGTAACATATTTTAACACTTTGAGGTTCTCTGAACTTGCTTTAGCCATTTTTAAACCTATTCCATATACATGCGTGTGTGTATTCGTGTATATTAGAATTTTCACAAAATGTTTAGCTCCCATAGAGCTCATTCTTAGTGAAGGAACTGGGTTTATCTCTAATCTTGATTTAAGTTTTGTTGGTGAATTTAGTACTTAAATTCGAAATCTACCTCCGCCTGTAGGCCCGAGCCGGCAGGGATTTTTTTTTTTTTTTTTTTTTTTTTTTAGAATCACGGGATTGGATGAGTGTAATTAGGTTGTATGTCGTCATTTTCCAATTTTATAAGAATATAAAAGTAAAAATATCATTCCCACTTGTTTTTAAAATGCCGAAGGGTGAAGAATTCACAAAAGGTGATTTTTTTAAAAGTTTTTAAATTGGAATCGCAAAATAAAACCGTTTCTTAAATTTCAAAAATTTTAAATTGATCAAAGTAATGTATCTACATCACGTAATCTCTAGAAATGATAATTTCAACTGGAAACCAAGATGTGGGCGACCACGTATGACTTTGTTGAGCAAGGATAGGAGAATACGGAGATTCCTCTTTAGATAAAATATGCCCATACAGCAAATTAAAAGTAATCTCGATGTACAGGTGTCCAAAGATACTGTACATAGACGTATTAAAGAATGTGATAAAATCATTCTAAAGAAAATGGCTTGCAAATCATGTCTCAAACTGCATCACTAACAAGCAAGAATAAACTGTGCTAAAAAACACATGTCCTGCAGGGGACAAATGGCTTACTGTTTTTTCAGTGATGAGAGAAAATGGAACTTGGATTGCCCTGATGGGTGGAACATGTATTGGCATGATCTCCGAAAGGAACCAAGAAGTTTTTTTCAACAGGCAGCAAGGCAGTAAGCCTGTTATGGTTTGGGGGTGTTCAGTTTCAACAGCCTGAGCTCTCTGGATTTTCTAAAAGGAAGACAAAATTCCCAAAAATATCAAGAGGCGCTGAACCAACATTTCCTTCCATTCGGTGACATTTTTGAGGGGTTCTGAATGGATCTTTGAACAAGGTAATGCCTCAATGTACAGTCGTGGGGAAAAAAAGTAAACACCCCCTACTAACTCCTCAACAAATTATCGTAGAAGAAAGTTGCGGGTACCGAACGATTCGAAATAAAGTCTACTTTTAAATGATGTATATAAAATTTGCTTAGGGGGCCATCTACATATTAAAACGAACCATAACTTTGTTTTTCTCAATAGCAGTACACAATTCTGACAGCATAAATGACCTCTACACCCTTCAATTAGCCTAAAAACAAACTTTTATGCAATTCGTACCATAAGTTTCCGAGAAATTAATTATTTTAAAATGGGCGTATTTTCAGGCCTGTATCCAAACTGAAGTTCGGTACTTGATTGTTAATCGAGAGAGCCCCCTTCTTGATCAAGGCACCTTAAGCACCACTCAAGCAATCAATGAAGCCGGTTAGATTACAGGACAGCAGAAGAAATTTCAAAATATCTACTCGCTTCGATCATAAACGGCCCCTTAAACTATCATTTTGCCGTTTTTTAAGCATAATTTGAAAACTACTTGGAAGAAAAATGTGAAATTTTGGATTTCCATAAAGCAGAGCTTAATAAATCTAAATCCATCAAAAAAATTGTAGGTTGCAGTTCATAATTTTTTCGAATATTAATTTCATAATTCATAATTCATATCATAAAATTATAAAAATTGCAAATTCAGGTATTTATGTTTGAGTATATTAGTATTATTGCTACACAAAAAAAATAGCACATTAGGAGCATAATTTCAGGAGATATAAATAAAATATGGAAATGTAATTTAACATTAGAAGTACTAAATTTTGAATGTTTGTAATTCAAAGACTTATCATTCAAATGACTTGAAATTTGGTGTATAGGCATAGTTTGAACCGAAGATTTGAAAAAACGCGTTAAAATTGGGTATTGCCATTGAAAAAAATGAAGTTTGGATTCGTTTTAATATGTAGATGGCCCCCTACGCAAATTTTATATACATCATTTAAAAGTAGGCTTTATTTCCAATCGTTCGATACCATTAACTTTCGTCTACAATAATTTGTTGAGGAGTTAGTAGGGGTGTTTACTTTTTTTTCCACGACTATATCACATACTACATAACGGTGGCTTTCGCAGAAGAATTTTAAAATTCTTGATTCGCCAGCTTTAAATCCTGGCATAAATCCCCTTGAGAATGTCTATGGCATTTTAACCCGTCAGGTTTACAGCAATGGAGTACAGCATGACTCTCTTGAAGAACTCCAAGAGGCCATTGAGAAAACATAGTAATCTTTGCCACCAGAAATCCTACAAAAGCTAATAATTTCGATGAACGCGCGTTTATTTGAACTAATCCGAAATCACAGAAAAATAATTAGTATTTAACAGTTTTATAAAAATGACAAATGTAGTTGTTTTTGCCATTGTGCATAAACTTTTCAGACAATTTTGGTTAAAGAAATTTTAAATTATATTTTTTACAAATATGTAATTTAAATTTTTCTACTTCTATATCATTTATTTAAATAAATTTGAGAAATACACAAATAAAAAAATGCTGTTTATTTTAACTTTTTATTATTAATTAAAAATCAGCATTTTGTGCTTGTGCTTAAACTTTTGAGACGGACTATACAAACGAATTGTGTAATGTTTATCGTTCGATGTCTGACCAAAATATTTAAAAGTGCTTCGTTATTATCCAAATGAATTAAAATCTTCCTAGAAAAATATAAAATGTATCCTTTCAGTTATTATTATTGTTATTATTATAAAGAATTTCCATATTTGAGTATATTTATTATAGGCTGGTGACCATAGAGGCATTTTCCGAACCGGACTGCTCTCATGGATGTAATTATAAGAGATGTAAAGAACTTCCTGAATGTCAATGTGGTACTTATAAAGATTACTGTGGCTGCTGTTCTTACTGTCTTAAGGTAATCTTTTTATTATTTTTATTTTATTTTTTATTTTTTTAAACGACGTTGTATATGTATATCCAAAAGTGAAAAAGAAAAAAAATGCGGAGCTGCCAAGTCTCCAAGACAAGGCTTTTTTGGATACCAGTATTTTAATTTAATACAGAAAATGTTGTTTATTTTAATCCGGAGCATAAGAAAATTCTGGTATGCAAAAAGCCGGATACTTGGTAACTCTGAAAATGCCTGTTTAAAAATATAGAAAATTTTTAATGTCTATTAACCAATAAAATTATATCAGAAAAAAAAGTTGAACTTCGAAAATGTAAAACAGACTAGACTGACTCATAACCTTAACCCCTTCGGGACCAGCGTCTTTTACAGAATTTTTAATCTTTAGTCACCGGATTTTTAAAACAGAAATTTTTGCGCAATTGAATCGGGAAAATGCTCGGATTAAATAAGGCAAAATTTACAATACAATTTTACTGGTGAGAATAATCACCGATTCTGAGCAACTTAGGTGGCACGAATACCAGTCGCTCGTCCCCAAGGGGTTAGAAGAAAAGATTCCCGCCTTTCAGATGTGTGAGAGATTACTCGAATGAATTGTTGATATTTCGTGGTGGTGTGATTTATCGCTGATCCTTTTATGGTGTTGTGATTAACCGCTGATCCTTTATCGTGGTGTGATTAACCGCCGAGTTATGTATGACTGTGATTATACCCGGTGTCCTAAGAAGGACTGACTGATTTTAAAATTCTATAACTCGCAAAAGGTGACAGATACTTAAAAAGTTCTTCCAGGAGGATTATGTATGATGTCAGGAGTATTTTTTAACGTGATTCTCTCATTTAATTTGAATTACAAACAATAGATGGCACTGCAAGCAATAGGCGGTAAATTCAAGCCGGATTTTTTGGGCTTTCTCTTCTACCATGTTAAAAAAGGAGATTAAAATATATTGAGAGGGTCCAGAAATACCAAAAATCGGGCCTGGATTTAGCACATATTGCTCACAGCGCCGTCTATTGTTTGTAATTCGTTCTAAATTCGAGAATCACAGTAAAAAAAAACTTCTGACATCATAGATAACGCACCTGCAAGAATTTTTTTTAATATCTGTCACCGTTTGCAAGTTATTGAATTTTAAAATCAGTCAGTCCTTTTTAGGACATAAGGTAGCTTTGATTTCGATATGATCTTGTATTGACGTTTTAAGGTGCGAACAGACCATCCTTCTAATTGTTATCAGTATTGGCGTCTTTTCTTGTGGCCACGCGGTGTTTTTGATCTTTAATTACTTTCAAAGGAATGGGGCTGATGTCCTGCAAAAGAGGAACCTTTCAGTCAAGTAGAGTTGAACTCCTTATCTCCTGACCCATTGTTGATTCTCCTCATCCTTTTGTGAATAAACCGCAAAAGGGGCCAGAATAAAAGGTTTCCTAGAAAACTGTAGAAGGATGGCAAAACAAGCGTTTATACGCAGCCTTAATCCTGAGAGGTTGACACTTATTTTGGTTTAAATGATATCAAAAGGCGCATACTAATCTTATGATGTTATTATAAAAAATCACTGATGAACTAGAGACACGTCCTTAAATGGAAAGTTAAACGAAACCATTGCTCTATTCAAGGCCAACTGTGATTCATTCTGTGATTCTAACAAGGAGAGAGCCAACCTTGTTAATCACATATTTTGATTATTTTAATATATGTTGTAGGGTTAGTGTCAGGTTCCCCTTAGTATCAGGTTCAACGGATTTTATCCAACGCTCCTTAGTTCTTGAGAAACCGGGGGCTCTAATAATAGTACACAACTTAAATACTTACTTTGCAACCAAAACGATAGGTTGGTCGTAACTCAGTTGGTACGGCGTTTGCGGCTGATCTGCGGGCCTGGCTTCGGTACCCGGACGCGCGACATTTGTTTTTCTCATTTTTGTTTTATAAATATACTTGTAATTATAATTTAATAATTTCAATTAAAAATTTTAATATCATATATTAATTATAATGTTAACAAAATTAAATTTATCATTTTTTTTTAAAACTATTATTTCTCATCCTTTAAAGAGGTTTAAAAAGAAATTGGATCTATTATTGAATGATAAAAATTCCAAAACCGTGAAACCATCTGTTGTGGCGTCACCTAGTTATGATAAAATAAAAGAATATTCAAATAAAATAAAAATAAAAGCAGAAAGAAGATAAAGGGGAAAGCAAAATAATTGAAAGCGCAAGCATACATATTACAAATTTAAAAATCTTTAATATGCAAAAAAAGTTTGTAATTTAATTCTGATGCTAATTTTTAATATAATTATGCTTGTTACTTTAAAAACAGAATAATAGTATTATCGCATTGACTTCCTTTGTTAAAGCAATGCGTAAATGATGTTTCTTTAAAATCACGAATAAGGCGCGGATCGACGGGGGGGGGGGGGGGGGGGGGGACATATAAATCCGCCACTTATTGCGAAGTTCGATAAATGGTTGCCGAAAAAAATAATTTCGTCAATCATTCGCAGAAAAAATCGCCAATTTCGTCATAGGATCGCGCAAGAAAGGCCAATTTTGTCAAAGGATCGCGGAAAAACGCCATTTTCGTCAAGTGATCGCGAAAAAATATGAGAATTTCGCCAAAGAATCGCTGAAAAAAGCGAATTTCGTCAAAGGGCCACGGAAAAAACGCATAATTAGCGGCAGGAGGAGATTCCTCCAGGCGCGGATCCACGGGGGGGGGGGGGGGGGATCGGTGTGATGTCACTCTAAGATATAAATCCAACACTTTTAATGGCAGTTTTCGTGGAACAGAAAGACAAGCAAACGAAAATCGAACACTTTTCGGATGTCAATGATAAACCTCACTGACGTTTTGGCAATTAATGAACAAAAAAGTATTATGTCCTGTCAAAAGGCATATGGCGCCATAATTTTTGACACTATGAGTTGAGGTGGGGTACGATGCCACTTCGTGTACCTTTTGTTGAATCTCTTCAACAGAAAATTACACCGTTATGTGGATCCCTTTAAAGTGTTGAAACTTTTTCATTCTTTCGAAGATGCTGCAATTCTAATTTATGCATAATGATATTTTTGAGGAGTGCTCTATTACTTGAAAAAAGAATGGGAATCGTAGCAATTTCCAAAGAAACAAACAAAAAAAGGTTCCTTGAAAAACTCAAGCATCTCAATGTTTCTGTAGAAAGCCACTAATGTGTAAAAAATGTACTGTTATTGCCACCTACATTAGTAAATTTCAAGGGGTATTTGATGCAAGAACAAAAATGGATTACGTCCTAATCCTAGTCAGTTAAATGCTAAAATGCATATGGTGTGTTGATTTCTTAAAAGCCAACGTAGTAAATTCGTTCTTCCCTTGTGTATTTACATAATAAACGGCCTTCTAGGTGTTTTGAACTAAAAATACCGCCTTGCTGTCACTCACAGTTCATTGTTTAGTTTATCATTTTTCGCTTTCTTTCTGCCTCTTGCAGAGCAGCTGTGGAAACAGACCTGAGCCTCAGCGACAAGTGTAAACTTTTATGGGCTAATAATGAGTAGATTATGTACACACACTTAGATGACACATTTTGACTGTCAAGGATGTTAAGGCCCCTTCAGATTTCTGAAGGGGATCCTCTTTCAAAAATCTCATATTAAAAAATAGATGTGATGGTTATGTTTTTCAGCTTTCGATAATTGGTTCTTATGCATTTTTTAGTGCTGAATCCAAAAATGACCTTTTTTACTATACCATCACGTCAGGATTTTTCACAAATCGCAAATTTTTAAATTTCTAAAAAGTCGAAATATTGTGAAAATCTGCTACCATAAAATAGAGGTAACTTTTTTCATAAAAATTTATTCATCTTTTTGCTTATACTATGCATTTTTATAGTTAAACATGCAAAATATTCTGTATTTAAAAGTAGATTTTATTCCATGTAGTATAATTCCATTAGTATAATTTTATTCCATGTGTGGAAGTTTCTTTGAACCGCTCACGCTCTGCTTCGCGCTTTTCCTTTTATCTTCTCTATGGGGTTAATCTCGATATCCTCTTTTATTTTGGCAGTTGATAAGGCTAGAAAATTTGTCGCAGATGTGTTTAAAACATTTACCTTCTTTTGTTAAGGCTGTTCTCAACTGCTCTGCTCAACAAGCGCAAAACGTTGACACATTTACAAATTCATTTTTTAACGGAAATGTATAAAATTGGAAGGCCTGCGATTTCAAGTATCGTCGATATGAAGTTCATTCTGCGATCAAAAGTATTCACGTAACCGTTGTCCTTATTAGAGGAAATTGCTGAAGGTAAATTTTCAGCTGAAGTATATGTATCTCTTATAGGTGAACTAAAATTTGGCATGCATATCGTCCATAGATTCAAATCTATATATCATGTACAGGGCTGCTGAAAAAATTTGCATAATTTCCGATTGTGGATGGGAATAGCTGAAATTGGGTTTTGAAATGTATCATGCTTTCCCATATGGTTAAATTAGACGTAACATTTTAATTTTTTAAACGGTGCAGTTTTGTTACCTTGTTCTCAATGTGTTGGAAAGTGTTTCATGATCTATGCTTGACGCATGATTTTTTCTTACTTGTTTTTTTTCTGCACATACTGAAAACACAGCGCTGAATGAGGTATTTTTCGAAAGCTTCTGCTAGAGTCTTTTGATGTATCATATTTTTGTATCGTTAAAACGCGTTGTTTGATAAAAAGAAATAATGGCAGTTAATAAAAAAAAACCTATCAACAAAAATCTTGATCAGGCTGCCACATTTGTAACAATATGCTTAACAAAACGTATCGCAATGTTCTGTTTAACTTTAACATTATATTTTGTAACAACTACATTATAAAATATTATAGTTTTAATAAATACGCAAAATATGAGACTTTTACCAAAATGTCTTTTTAAAAAATTATATTTGATGAGATGAAGTTATGAAAAAAAAATCTCCAAACTGTGGATTTGTATAGAATTACAGAGACAGACAAATTTTCATTTTTATGTATTAGATATCCCCAATTTGTCAATGCTATATTTACAACTGTACTATAACTTTTTCGGAACAATAGCATTTGTGAACAGATTTCTGCAACATTTGCAAGTGAAATCTGCAGCGAATTTTTTTGTTTAGAAATAGTGACAACCTTGCTGGTTAGATATATCTGTAAAACAGAGTCTGTTTGAATTCGAATTGCTGCATTTTTAGAATACTACTAGGGGGCGCTGCCCCCTACGAGCTACGCTCGTCAACCCCCGTTCAGACACCGCAGACTCTAAAAGCACGCTAATTTCATCGGCTTAAAAAATATTTCGGAAGATTGAATTATAAGTTTAAAAACAGTGGCGATCTTCCTATAAACGGGTTTCTATGCATTTCTCTTTGATTGGGGAATTTTAAAGCCAAATCAGCGGCTGTTAAATGATACAATGGCTGTTTCCGTCTTTGATTAAATAAAATCAATTGACATTTCAAAATAAGCTAATATAACATGAATTAAATAAACAGAGTCTTTGCCTCCCGGTATTTTTTAGCTAAGCGAAAATAACGTTTTTTTTTTAATGACACTTTAAATGTAACGTTTTTAATCTGACGTAATTTTCACTAAACTTTTCTTTCTCCTTTTACTATTCACGTGAAAATAATTTTGTTAGCAATGAAATATTATTTGCGCTATCCTAATAAAAATAGTTGAAAATATCATCTTAAAATATTACATAAATGTCTCGCGCAATTTTTAAATTTAAACTGTTTTGCAATATTATTTTTTCTTAATTTTACATAATGTGTAATATGACGTAAATGTGACGTAATTTCTCCTATTTAACACTTCTAACGCATGTTAATGAATTTATTATTTTACAACATTCTTTCGCTTTTAAAATTCACGTGTAATATGGTTTTTATGATAATTTTCAATGAGTTCCTGCTTTTTATATTTTCTTGTTTATAATAGTCACGTGTAAATTAAATTTTTAATTTGAAGCAAATATTATTATTTGCGCTGTTTATACAGTTGGCAACAGTTTAAATTAATACCATTTTCTAAGATGTGTAAAAAAATATCTCTCGAAATGCTGAAAATTTGAATTTAAAATAGAAATAAAACCTCAAAAAATGAGTCAAATTAATAAACTGAGTGCAGTCTGCACACCGGGAAATTCTGACGCATAAAATGATCTAAAAATGATTAAATTCTGATTTACAGTTTTTGCTCCTATAAAACTTTTTTAATGGAACGATTTTGTCCAACTTTAGCATTAAATATCTCTTTAAATATTTCTTCGATTTGAAAACTGTCTGCGTCAGCGTATTTATCAAACCTTTCTCTATAATTCCACCGATTTTCATATTTTTGTATGCAATATTTTGCTTAATATTAACGAAGAAAGACTTCCGGTCACAAAAAATTCAAAACCGGCGGCGGCGGTGACAGCGGTAGTTACTTTTTTTTAGAATAGAGAGATTTTTCGCTTTTTTGTGATGTTATCATATCTTATCTTTCTTGCAGTGCCCTGGTGATGAATGCATATTACCTGCATACGAACGGTGTGCAAATGGAACAACGTGCAGACCGCGTCCTGGAGCTGTTGGTTCAGAACTCATCAACGGGCCTGCATGGTGCCTTTCAGAGTCGGGCTGGCCCAGGGAAAAGGGCGCAGATCTTGCAGTTTCAGAGGGCGTAAAAATATTTAGCGAACTCACGTCAATTTTACTTGCTTGTGTTGTATCTAGCTTGACAAGATTTAAAACATTCGCATAGCACCAAACAGGAAAATGGCTTAATACATAGTTGCCAACATCTTACGCTTTTTTGTATCACAAAAAAATTAATAAAAATTTTTGCCCTGTTGACTGACTGTATTCTCTAAACGAATTTTCGAAAATTAGTACACTATTCAGAATGCATGTATACAACCAGGGAAAAAATACTGGAGAGGCTTAGGCACTTAGGGGTGCAAGGTTTTCCCTGGACACCGGCCATCGAGCCGGCGGACCAGTCCGAGCCTGGTGCACATGATATTGCAGGGCATCCGGTCTAATAACATACGGGAAATGTAGGAATATCTCCGTATAATCCGTCTGAACATACAACGTACTTAATGCTTGGTTTTAAAATGCGATTCTCTATGAAAAATAAATAAATAAATTCTATTGCATATTAAAGCATTAATTATATGCTCATAAATTGCCTAGATTTTTTTTATAGTATTCTTGCAAAACAAGCAGTTTAAGTTATCCCTGCTACGAATAATTCAAAAATTATAAATCTATATATGTACTAGTAAATCTGCAGATCAGGGCCTTCAATGTCAGCTCTGCAAGTCACTGTTTTTTAACACACATTGCGTACTATTCAACTTCCTAGAAACAGAAATTGAAAGTTTTCAAATTGCATAAATATT
This sequence comes from Maratus speciosus, assembly GCA_963932465.1. Taxonomy (NCBI): domain Eukaryota; kingdom Metazoa; phylum Arthropoda; class Arachnida; order Araneae; family Salticidae; genus Maratus; species Maratus speciosus. The sequence continues at coordinate 255,809,602 of OZ010794.1, read as the reverse complement.
TATAAGAATAAAAAATACTCAGAAGTTTTCAGAAATTAGAAGCGTTAAATTAATCTTAATGTTATGCAATGATGTTCTGAAATTCTGATGAACAGCATATTATGGTAAATATTTAGATAATAAAGTACATTTTTCAGGGGGCTCACCCCCCCCCCCCCCGAACCTCCCGCAGTCTCATTAAATTTATAATCGTAATTTTCTATTGGTTGTTCGAATGGTTGTATTACATCTTAGATTTCTTTTTACACTTTGATTTATAAAAAGATAAGCAACAGTTTGGACAATCATTTTATGTTATCCTAATATCCAAATAGCAGTATTGAATATTTACTTACCTGCCAACCACAAACACCTGCATTTGATGTATAATGAACTTCTGGAAATGTAATCGGAGTTATCTAATTTAGAAACCAAATATTTTTACAATTTTTGTTCCCCCAAAATAGCTTTTATTGCCGTTGTATTATATTTAGATCTAGATCTAAGATCTTATCTAAATATAAATCCCAATCTATTTGATAGCATTACCTTACTAAAATCACACCAAAATAAGCATGTTTGGAGATTTTTAAACTAATGGATAATCATGTATCATCGTGTCCAGTGCTAATTGACTAAACAGCAAACGTGATTTGGCGCTGTAAGGTATTTTTGTGATAGCCCTTTAATAGTATCAGCATTCAAATTAAAACAAAATGTTACTATGTTCATATTTGACGCAAAAATATGTTTCAGGCCAAATTACGAAAGATTAACTAATCTTTTATTTCCCTCAGCCGGGCTTTCTGCTTAGTCTTTCGTAATCGAAATTTTTTGAATGATTTTTTTTTTTTTTTTTTTTTTTTTTTAATAGACTAAAAAAAAGAAGCTGCATTAATTAAGCAAAACATTTCACCCCCGATAATTAAAACATACATAATTAACCAACTCATTATCACATTTTATAGGAGACAATACGGAATTTCTTGTTTGCAGCATCCTTGACATAACTAAGTCATATAAAAGTGAAATTTTGTGTCAAATAATATAAACAATTACGAAAATGAAATCGCTACCAATGAAGAAAGGAGGGCCAAGTAAAATCGTGGAAATCGACGAATCTTTCTTCATAAAGAAAAAAAAAATGCTGTGAGAATTCTACTACAACGATGTATTTTAGGTGGTATCGGGTGTGAAATTTGAATATATACACTATATGGGATATGGCCAAAGGTGACCGGTCACTTGCGATTTTAGACGTTTTGTTAAATATCTAGAAAAATACATAAGGAATTAACCTGAAACTGCAGGTGTGTAAACAGTACAGTATAGGTCATACATTTCTGCGAAGATTTTTCTCGAAACCCCATAGGGGACCGTCAACAAATTGAAAAAGAACGAATATCTTTTGGATAACCCTGTAAAAACTAATGTAGCAAAAGCGTTCAAACTCGAGATTATTAATAAGTGGCTTATTGTTATATATTGTGTTCATTTATAGGAGGATAGCATGTATACTCGTAGAGAAATTAAGGTTTTTATAAAAACAGTCCCACATTTCGCCAAGTTTTTTCTTATAATTTGCAGAGTTCTTAATATAAAAAAATGTCCTTTTCAGAAAATATGACAAACAACATTGTACACAACTCTCTGCGATCACAATTTAAAAATAATAAAAATTGGAGGGAAAATGAGCAGGTTTACTAAAAAACGTTTCACTGCGCATGCGCGAATGCAATCAAAATATAATGGGCATAATCTATTAGCTATGTATATAGAACAACTTTCGTGAAAGTCTCAAAATCATAGCTTGAAAATTCTGAAACTAATCGTCGATAGAATAAGCTCGAAATCCATTGTTCCCAAAAAGAAGCAAAAAGATGAGGGGTTGTATCCAAATACAGTAGTATGTGCAATATTGTGTACGCTATATTGGCACTAATCAACAGATATTTGATACAATCCCTCATCTTTTTGCTTCTTTTTCGAAACAACGGATTTTGAGCTTATTCTATCGACGATTATTTTCAGAATTTTCAAGCTATGATTTTGAGACTTTTACAAAAATTGCTCTATATACTTAGCTAATACATTATGCACATTACATTTTGATTGCATTCGTGCATGCGCAGTGAAACGTTTTTTAGTAAACCTGCTCATTTTTCATCCAATTTTTATTATTTTTTTAAATTCTGATTGCAGAGTATTATGTACAATGTTGTTTGTCATATTTTCTGAAAAGAACTCTTTTTAGGGTTTCGTTCATTTGACGAAAACCTATTCGTCTCGCTCCTCTGTCTGTCTGTCTGTTTGTCCGTCACAGAGCCCGTTCTCAGAAACTATACATGTTGTAGACTTGAAATTTTTCATACTCATAGCTGAACACCTCACATCAAACAACAAATCCTAAAATTTTGAAAAAGTATTATATTTAACCCTCTAGGCTCTAACTTGTGTATTTTAATATTTTTGTTCTAACTGAGCCCCTAATTAAGTTTAAGACTTGAAATTTTGCATACTTATAGCTGAACACCTCACATCAAACAAAAAATCCTAAAATTTTGAAAAAGTGTTATATTTAACCCTCTGGGCTCCAACTTGTGTATTTTAATCTTTTTTGTTCTAACTAAGCCCCTAATTAAGTTGAAGACTTAAAATTTTGCATACTTATAGCTGAACACCTCACATCAAACAACAAATCCTAAAATTTTGAAAAAAGTCTTATATTTAACCCTCTGGGCTCTAACTTGTGTATTTTAAGCTTTTCCTTCTAACTGAGCCCCTATTTAAGTTGAAGACTTGAAATTTTGTATACGTATTGCTACGTAACACTTGCGATCACGAAAAATCATAAAATTTTCATAAAGTCTTATATTATTTACCTACCGTGCTCTAACTTGTGTATTTTAAGCAATTTTTCTAACCTCCCCCCATTGCAACCGGTGGGTACTTTTCTACCTTTTGCCGACACCACTTTGGCCACTCTTTCATACTATGCGCATAGCCTTACATATTTCAGTTCCACTTTCTACCACCAGGGGGCGCCTATCCATCTCGGGTGCAACAGACCCGATCCCCTCGACTAATATACCTACGGATAGTTGAAAAATGGAGTTTCATTCGGATAGATGTTTGTGTAGAATAGAGTGCGTCCCCTGGTTGCGAAATGTGGAACTAACAGATTTCGCAAAAGGATAAAGTTTTTTGAAAGGAATATTAAACGAAACCCTCTGAGCGATCTGTGATCACTTACCCACTTGTTTATATTAAGAACTATGCAAATTATAAGTTAAAAACTTGGCGAAATTTGGGACTGTTTTTATAAAAACCTTAATTTCTCTACGAGTATACATCCTATCCTCATAAAAATGAACACAGTATATTACAATAAGCCACTTATTAATAATCTCGAGTTTGAACGCTTTTGCTACATTAGTTTTTACAGAGTTATCCAAAAGATATTCGTTCTTTTTCAATTTGTTGACGGTGCCCTATAGGGTTTCGAGAAAAAATCTTTGCGGAAATATATGACCTATACTATACTGTTTACACACCTGTAGTTTCAGGTTGATTCCTCATGTATTTTTCTGGGCTTTTAACAAAACGTCTAAAATCGCAAGTGACCGGTCACCTTTGGCCATATAGTGTATTCATATTCATTCCATGCTATAAGACTTTACAAAAACCCATTGTAACAAAAATATTTTTAAAAAATGTTTTTAACCCTCCGACTGTCTTGGAAAAGGGCAAAATTGTAATGTTGTTTTTTCTGAATTTTGTTTTAAATGTTTAAAGAAAAGATTCTTTGAACATTTTATAAAAAAAAAAAACTTAACAACGAATATAAATGCAAACTTTGGAAGTATTAATCATTGTTCAATGTATTAAAAATACATTAAATCAATTGAATTATATTACTTTAAATACTGCTTGTATTGCTGTGAATCCTGGAGCTTAGTGAACGTATTAACACGTGCTTGTCAGTGAGGGGGTTAAAAACGATAAAATATTCTTACAATTTTAAAGATAAAAGAAATGTGGAATTAAAATCTTATTGCCAAAGTGCAATTTACAAACGTGTCTCTAATATACTTCGAGCTCCCATTTCAATACTGGTTGAAGGAAATTATTTTACTTTAACGCAATCATATTAAACCTTTAGATTTTATGAAGAAAAATGAAACTTTCTTTTATTATCTGAAATGAGGAGGCTTTAAAAATTAACACTCGTCAGTTATTTTTGACATCGATATTTATGCGAGTCATATTATTGACATTTGCTATCCACTTGCTTTACAAAGTTTTTTTTTTTTTTTTTTTAAATAAAAAATTAAATCTTTATGTTAACCGCGCGCAGACGATAATCCGTAAAATATTGATAACAAGTTTCTTTATTTAATAAGAATTAATATCATAACCCAAGACCTTTTTATATCAACATCAAAGCGTATTCGTTTTATTTTTAATATATGACATCATGTTCGCGTGCTTTCCGTGCTTACTCAAAACAGTCCACCTTGTATTATTAAGAAATACTTGAGAATTTCCGTTTTATTTCCAATATGACGTCATATTCCTATTTTTTTATTCTTAATTTTTTAATTTCATTTTCCCTTTTTCACGTGAAAATCTTTCCATTGAAAATTTATTGTTTTGGATAAATTATTATCCCGGGTTTTGATTTTTTTGGCAACGATACAGTTTGCTAAATTTTATAGAAAATATCAATGGATTCTTTATGAAAACATAGCTGCCAACTTGTACGGATTTTTGCTACAACTAAAATTTAACAGAAATTTCTGCCTTATTTAATTATCAACATTCACTGCAATTCGGCGATTGAATTGGGCAACATTTTCTATTAATTTTTAGTGGTAGCAAAAATCCGTACAAGTTCGGAGCTATGTGAAAATAATGAACTTTTGAGTTTATAAGCAAAATGTTTGAATAAAATAAGTAAAATATAGCCTATTTTTATTTCTGGGTCCATCCATTATACGCAAAGATACAAAGGCCCGTCCGTTTTGATTCAAACGTTACACATACACATATTCACGTTTATAATATTTTTAGGATGAATTGATGTCGCTAGGTAAGTAATAAAAGAAAAATGAAAAAATGAAATATGTACATTTCAAATAAGTAAATTTATAAAATAAAATGTTTTAAATTATTTATTGGAACACATGTATAAAAATCCACAAAAAGTTACACAAATAATTTGAAATATCTGACAAATATATTGACAAAATTTTATACTAATAGGAATAATTTAAGGGAAATTTTAGCATCCATGATTTACCATTTAAATCCGTTAATCAAATGAATCATTTACTTTCAACAAATGAATATATTTGAAAACCGTCTGAATTGCCATAGAATAGCATTATGGCGCAAAATAAAATGTCCTGTATTTTCGAACGAATGAACCAAATATAACAAAAAACTATTATATATATATATATTATACATCGGATCATTTAATATGAAAAAAAAATAGCTGTTATTGTACAATCTCTTTAAAATTATGAGTCATAAATATAATGGTTTCGAAACCTGTATAAACATTCGTTAAAAAATATTGATATTTAATGGTAAAAGCGCTTGTAAATAGACTTTTTCCCCGTTTCTTTGAAATAATTATCAGTTATAAATATACCGTATATACTCGTGTATAGGTCAACCCCTCAATTCTTAAGCAAAATTTTGAAAAAAATTGAATTTTTGTGTATAAGTCGAACCACATTTCTGGTAGTATGTTGAAAAATGATTTGTAATCGAGAATAAAAAATGAATAAATTTTCATTAAATTAGTAAACTTTTTTACGTTTCTCATCAGACTTTTTTTAACGTTTTAAAACTGTATCGAAACTGTAAAATCGGAAAAGCTTCAACTATTTTGTAACCTATTCACATCAATTCGATAATACTCTAAAAGAAAAAAAAACTTTCAAAAATCTACTCACACCTTATTTACAATGGTAAACAACTTCTAGACTGCTAAAATATAGTTCTTCTATGTATTGTAGGACTTTTAAGAGCGAGATACCTAGAAGCATTCTCAAGTTGAACTCTTTTTAAAAAGGGGATTAAAATGTTGAAAGGAATGCCCCTGTATTGAAGAAAATTCTGTCCCAAGAGAAAATGCATACCGAACAATCACAGGAACATTATTGTTGAGCTTTTTTTGTCAATCACAGGGAAATGACCATTGTCCGCTTTTATCTCTCATGCGATTACTTAACACTAGAACTACCAAGACCATCATTTTGACGGTTTTCAAATTTCATGCTTAAAAATTTTGTATAATTCATGTATTGTTCTAGAATTTTATGATACGACTTTTAATGAAATATAAGAATAGTTAAATATTCCTATTCAATTTCCACTCACCCACTTTAATTTCCATAATCAGTATGACCTATACCTATTTATACCAAGACCCGTCAAAATGACGGCATTACAGGGCTACCACAGGCTACTTTTTTTAATGCTACCTTACACCAACTTTTCAAAACAAAAATCTTTTATATACCGTTTGACAACATTTGGAAGAGAAATATACTACAAAATTTATTTTCTTAAAATAGTGGTGCGAATATAATAGAAAAATAGTTGCCTGTGCAGCCTTGCTTTGAGGCAATTTCAAAGTTGAACGATCCAAAGTGTTCGGCAGCCGTTTATAATGGTATCAATTTTGCTCCGATTACGATTCAATTTAGAACTGAACGATCTGACTGCTAAATTTAATCAGGACGCAATCATTATCAGTTTTACTTTTAACGTGATAAAGTTCTTGGTGAAAAGTGCAATCTGTGCTAAGTGTAATCTGTAAAAAGTCCAATCTCGGAAAGTAGTAATTGCTTTCCATTAAATGCACAGCTTGATTTCCGACAGCCAATGTCACTCCCTAATAGAGGAACCCTACAATCCGTCGGAATACCAGAAGGCGTGGCTTATGAAATATGCTATACTATAAATGCAAATAGAAACTGCTTTTGTTTGTTTTTTATTAATAATTAATGAATTATTATATTAAATGTTGTTTTTGATAAATTATATTCTTTTATTTACATTAAGTGAGTCAAAAGTTAAATGAACGCCATGATAAAAAAAATCCGTCAATTTGACGGGTGTGGTAAAACTAGGTTTATATTTAACATCTGTAGTTCTAGTGTTAAAAGACTTGCCCATACGCCGATTATCTGCGATTTTTTTTTTCAATTTCTCGTGTATAAGTCGACCCCCCCCCCTTTTTAACTCCCAAATTTTGTCTGAAATTCTTCGACTTATACACGAGTATATACGGTAAAGATTTTGAAGCTTGCGTAAAAAATTCGCGAAAAAATATTGACATTTAGTTGTAAAAGAACTATGTTTTCTTCTCACTTTTTTTCTCGTCAGGTCGTTTAATATTGAAAACAAAATAGTTCTTATACTCTGAACTCTTTGAAATTTTTGAGTTAAAAATATAATGTTTGGAAAGCTTGTGTATAATTTTCATACAAAAATATAGCTATTTAGATGTAAAAACATGAGCAAAAGCCACCAGAGTATCCATGTTCTGAACGAAAATTTTGCAGATTTTATTAAAACTGGGGAACTCTGTCCCCTACGAGTTACGCAAACCCCCGTTCACGGCATTAGCGTTCATATTGCGAAAACGGTTCGAAATATGGGATAAAAGTGAATGACGACACCTTGTGAACATGAATGCTAAATGAATCTCGTTCTGAATATGAATCTCGTTTTCGAGATAGGAATACTAACTTAGCTGTTTTGCAGAAGGTGACGCTGGTAGGCATAGCCACTTTACTATAACTAGATACCACTTTTATTACTATAGCTGTAACCGTTCGGCAATTAAGAGCGTGGGACGGACTTTAGTGGGCACCCTGTATAATGCATTACAAATAATGCGTTAAACATACTTATTTTACAATTAAGTGCAAAACAATTTAATGCACACATGTAAGTTAACATTCATTTCTTTTTTGTATTTTTGTCTACTCAGAATTTCTCGAGAAATTTGTGTAGCCATCCTGAAAAATAATTTTTTTTTAAATAAAATCATATTAAAAAAAACTTTAATGTTTTATGGCACTCTGTAAAACATATAAATGCTGCCAAAATTATTTTCGGTTGAAAAAATGCTGTTGTGGGAATAAATAACTTATATAAATTTTATTCAATTTGAAATAAAATTTCTGCATATAGACGGTAATGTATCCGAAATTTTTATGTGTCCCTGTAAAAGAAATACAACTACTACGCACTTTGTTTTCAATTTAAAAAATGCTATTGTGTGTCTCTCAATAACCTATAGTAATTTTGTTGAAATGTAATTAAAATTTCTGCTGTTTAGCAACATTCTTTCCGCGATATTTGGTGTGACCATGTAACAAATGCACAATTTCTACGTTCGTCAAATTAGAATTTAATAGAATTGTCATCGGAAAAACACATGTAGGAAAAGTTTCTGCTCAATCAAATAATTGAAAGTGGTTTAAAATTGTCTTGCAAGATATGAACTAATCTTTTATGTGGCCCTGTAAAAAAGCGTAACTGCTACGTTCCATAAATTATAATAATATTGTATTGTCATCAGAACTACATATCCTGAGCAAAGTTTCAGCTCAATCACATTACTGAAATTGGTTTAAAATTAACTTGCAAGTTTTAATCTAAAAGCAAGTTTATTTTTCTTATCACACTATAGTGAAACGTATGATATGAGTTTCATCAAATAATAGCCAACTTGGATTACTGGGCCATACATCCAATCAAGTAATTGCTGCAGCGGAAACTTGAGGGTAAGAAATTTACCTATAACATCTATTTGATTGATTTATTAAGAACGACCAATTTATATTTACTTTATTATTATCTGAATATTAGCGCGCGAAGCCTACTGTGCAAATAGAGGTTTCATTTTTGCCAACAAAAAGCATAGTTTACCAATCTCCAATTCGTTACACTGATGAACAATAAAATCGAATTACTGCGGCCATCCAGTTGATTCTGCAATGCTTCATAGAACGCGGTTAGAAATCTCGTATAGAATCGATGTGTTGCGCGCGATTAGTAGTGCGCACTTTGAGATTGGGGTATAAAACATCGTAAAAAAAACCTATGAAATACAAAATGGCTGTAGAGACGAAAAAAAAAATTACTCACCATATTGAGTGGCATATCATTTAATAGGTCTTTCAAAATGAAGACTGTGTTTCATTGACCATTTTACAGTCAGAAGCTCCATTTAAATATTATACGACCTGGAAGTTGTGCAGGTAGGATCTCTAGCTTTACCGCAACTCTAACCTTCATAAACATCTTATAGGCCTCATCAAAACAGTGTTTATAGATAGGAACTAACAATTAAACACAACTTAAAAGTCTCCAATACAAGTAAATAAAAGAAATAGGTAAGTAATATAAAAAATAGTTTCATATTGATGAGAAATAATTAATTAGTTCGCTTTTTACGCAGTCGGGTTTTTTTATTTTTTAAATTTAATTTTTACTTGTTCTATAAAAAGTTTTCCTGGAGAAATAACGGTATCCGTACGAACCATGTATCTGTGCTGCCGGCTCCCTGTCTAGCACATATGCGCATAATTTTTTTATAAGACTAGGGGGCTCTGCTTACGAGCTACGCGCGACGCCCCTGGCTGCGCTCGCCAACTCCCGTTCAGACACCGCAGACCCTAAAAGCACGCTAATGATCGGATTTAAAAAGATTTCGGAAGATTGAATTATAATTTAAAAAACAGTGGCGATCTCCTATAAACGGATTTCTATTCATTTCTCTTTGATTGGGGAATTTTAAGGCCAAATTAGCTCCTGCCAAAAAATACAATGGCAATTTTCGTCTTTAATGAAATAAAATCAGTTAAACATTTCAAAATAAACTAATATAAAATGAATTAAGTAAACAGAGTCTTTGTCTCCATGTCTTTTTTAACAAAGCGAAAAGAAGTACTTTTAAGTAAGACATTTTAAATGTATCGTTTTTAATATGACGTAATTTTCACCAAAGTTTTCTTTCTCTTTTTAATATTCACGTGAAAATACTTTTGTTAGCAATGAAATATTATTTGCGCTGTCCTAACAAAAATAGTTGAAAAGATCATCTCAAAATATCAAATAAGTGTCTCGCGCAATTTTTAGATTTAAACTGTTTTACAATATTATTTTTCGTTCATTTTACGTAATAAGTGTAATGTAACGTAATTGTGACATAATTCCGCCTATTTAAGGCTTCTAACGCATGTTAATGAATTTATTATTTTGCAATATCCTTTCTCTTTTAAAATTCACGTGTAACTATAGTTTTTATGACGTAATTTTCAATAAGTTCCGGCTTTTCATACGTAATCATTTAATTATAATTTGAAGGGCGGGGGGGGGGGGGGGTTCTGTTTGTAATAGCCACGTGTAAATAAATTTTTTATTTGAAGCAAACATTATTGTTTGCGCTATTTATACAGATGGCAACAGTTTAAATTAATACCATTTTCTAAAATATGTAAAAAATATGTCTCGAAATGCTGAAAATTTGAATTTAAAATAGAAATAAAACCTCAAAAAATGAATCAAATTAAAAAAATAGATGCAGTCTGCACACCGAGAATTTCTAACGTATAAAGTGATCTAAAAAGGATTAAATTCCCATGTATAGTTTTTGCTCCTATAAAACTTTTTTAAGGGAACGATTTTGTCCAACTTTAGCATTAAATATCTCTTTAAATAATTCTTCGATTTGAAAACTGTCTGCATCAGCGTGTTTATCAAATATTTCTCTATAATATCACCGGCTTTCAAATTATTGTATGCAATGTTTGTCTTAATATTAACGAAGAAAGACCTCCGTTCACAAAAATTTCAAAACCGGCGGCGGCGGTGACAGCGTTAGTTACTTTTTTTTAGAACAGAGAGATTCTAATCCGAAATCACGTATAGGCAGTTAGTAAAGCTCAAATTCATAGGGACGTATTTGGTACTTTTGCACATAAATTAGCTTTATACGTAAATTGTTTAAAGCACAAACTTTTAAATTAAGTATTTTTACGTTTACTCAACATTTATACCGGACTGCCAGCTTGACCTTTTTATTTATTTAAAAATTTCGAATTCATAGTGGAAATACTGAAAAAAGATTTTTCTTTTAAGGCAATCGCGAAATGTCTGGCCATCATTAGATAAAGAAAAGAATGCTACAGGTAATTTCTGGTATGAATGCGAAATTTCGGAATAAAAAAAAATTCCAAACTGGCAACCCTGCATTTATCTACTATAATATAACAACATTGATTTTAGGAAACATCAGCTTTATGTCTAAAAAAGGGGAATTTTCCAGTGTCACAAAAAAAGTCATATATTTTTTAAAGTATAAAAACGGTGATTTTAAAAATATGATACTCCTATATTACGCTATATAAATGTTGGGTAAACATAAAAGAGTTAGTTTAAAAGTTTGGGATTAAAAAAAAATTAACTACAAAACTAATTTACGTGTAAAAGTGCTACACACGCCTGCATGGATTTCGAATGTAGGAACTTTATTGAGCTGAATAAAATTATGAATTTTTTGGACCAATTTTCCGTTTTTCCAAATGATAGAAATGGATAGCTTTCTGCAAGAAAAGGGGACTTAGTTGAATGCGGGTTTGGTTCTGCCTGTTTCGTTTTCAATGATGTAAGTTGAATGTTAATAGCTTACGACCTCGTTTTCTCAGATAAAGAATAAAGAAGTCAGAAATAAGGTCTGTTAATTGTTAACCCTTTCAAGAGCGTAGTATATTTATGAAACCACTTAATATTAATTCCCAAATGCCACATCGATACCAGAATTTTTGTACGAAATTTTCCATTAATTATGTGTCTGAAACATAGTCTTTTCTTGTTTCGAGATCAATTTTTTCTTAAATTCCGGTGTCAGTCATTCATTTCAACATTTTAGCAATGGAAGTGCTTTGCCCCTCAAACGGTTAAACTCAAGATAGACCTGATAGACCCTTCGAATTGTTATTTAAATTCGAGGTACACCTTTTCTCCTCAACAGGCAAACCCCAACGCGGCTATGAAAAAAGGAAAGGTTAAAAAAGAAACCTCAGGATCTACAATTAATTTTTTATCCGTTCCCTTTTGTTCACTCTTTACATTAGTTTGCAGGTTGGCGTCCCCATCAACTGTGCGCCCCGCGTGGTTGCAAATTTCGCATACGACATAGGGTGGCTCTGTATAAAGTTAAATAATAATAAGAGATAAGCATAAATGATTCATTATTATTTTATTGCAATCAACTACGCAGATATTGAACATTTGTAGTATGTAACTGAAACTTGATATGTATAAGCATCTTTTTAAACCTTTTACTTCTATATAAATTACGTTTTGAAATCCAATAAATACTTTACTTGCATGTTATTCCCGCGAGAATAAGTCGAAAACTGGAAAAAAGAAAATATTCTAGGTAAACCTGTGTTCAATTATTTTGTGTTTTGAGCCCATGGAAACAGTTGGCTAATAATCAAATTACTCATATTTCATAGCAAACTAAGTAATGCCGTAGTATGGCTAGAATTACAGTCATAAAAATAAATGAAACTCAAATTAAACACACAGTTGAAGATTAACTATGACAAAATGATGTCCTTTTGCAATAGATTTGAAAAACGAGGAAACGAAATGTAACACATTATGATGGCCGTTTGGAATACGAATTGCGTCATAAAACAAGAAAGCAAAGTAAGAAATTATGCAAATGTCAAATCCTTCTCTTATTTATTATTTGGACTGACAATTGCAGGAAACTGGGAAACCTTTATGTCCTGTCTAATATTTGAGATGACCTATTGAAATGGCAACACACATATTTCAGGTAACATTTACAAAGAAGCGCGGCATAAAACAAATTATTACGCTTCATGTTGATGGGACAACGAGCTGATAAATCATCGACCTTGAATATACCGGATGCTTCTTCCATTGCAGAGTATATAATAACCGAATTATGAATTACGAGGATCAGTATTTAGATTGAAACGTTGGTATCATATTTACACAGAAAAAAAGTAGGTATGTTGGGGTTTTTATTAATTTTTTTTAAATATATTTAAAGTGATTTTATATTGTAAGAAGCGTACTTTTTGTTTGCGATTAGTAATTGTTCTTAGTCACATATATATGTATTTTATTTATTTCCAAAACCATTCTTATTAAAATAACTAAATCTTATTAAAGTAACCTCACAATGTTGTAATTTTTTTCAAGTGGCGAAGAATTTTTTTTTTTTAATATTATTCTTTCACATAACTTTGTTTAATGAAGTATGCAAGAAACATTCTGACATAAGCTTACTTCCCCTTTTTTCTTTTCCCTTTTTATGCGTATTTTTTATACATATTTTGTGAGATAAAGTGTCTTTTGTTTGTTTGATTTTTAAGGTGATAATAAATATATAAAATAGCTTGAACAGTTGGTATCATATTTACGCAGAAAAAATATTTTTATTGTGTTTTCAAATAAGATTTCTTTTAATACATTAAAAAAGATTTTATACTTTAATAGGCATAAATTTGTCTCGATTTAGTTATTTTTCTTAGTCACATATATATACTTTTAAAAAAAAACGTATTCTATTAATGTCAAAATAATGACCTCATCCTATTGTGAATTTATCATATGAAGGAAGATGAGGTCATTTTATGAATATCAAACTTCTATATAATGACCTCATGATATTGTGAGTTTATCAAATAGCGATGCATTTTTTAAAATTATTATTAATGCAGTTAACTTTGTTATAGGGATGACGTGTACAATAGCAATTCTTATATGGGGCATTCTCACAATCTTTTGACTTTTGGGGGAGAAAAATCTGACGAAATTAAACTTGCTAAAATAACATTTTAAACTGATAGACGAATACCTTAATGATTCAAAATAAAGAAAAAAAGGGTCAGCAGCGAAAAAAATTTTATTTAACTGAAGTTTGAGTTAAACTTACGATTTTAATTTTCCTTACCATTTTACCACCATAACTTTTTATTTTCTTCTAAATTTTTACTTATAGTGAATTTGCATAGTACCCACAGGAAATTCAAATAAGAAATACTAAAAATGTAGAACTTTTAATACAGAATTTTTGTATAACATTGTCTTAAAGGGGTGCTAAAGAAGGGACGGTAAGGTAAAAAATGGGTACGGTATAGGAAAAAAGGGACGGTAAGGATAGAACGGTACGGAAAATTACCACCTATTTTTAGGCAAATCATGTTAAGACTAAATGTTCATTGATTTTTAGAAACAGTTGTTAACATTGGATTAAATTACATTTTTTTTTTTTTAAATTTACCTCAAAAAGTGCAGGAATAAACCTTGGGGATGGTAAGACTACCAATAAAGCCACGATCTTGAAATTGATATTTAAATGCTGATTTAAATTCTGCTGTAAATTTCCTGTCAAAAAATTTTAAGCATTCTTTCTCTATCATACTTCTGCATGAGAAAAAACTTGAAAAAAATTTTGTGGCTGCATCTGAAGTGATTTTCTGTATAAGTTTAGCAAGAGGGACGATTAGGATGAAAAACCTAGGGACAGAGTTCAAAAAATAATATCAACCGTAAAAATGTGTGCAGGTTAATTTTTTGCTACATATTTATATAAAACAATTGTCCCAGTTTCGGAAAAAAATTACATCGAATTACTTTTACTGAAACAATTTTATACAGACAGCTCCAAACTTAAAAATCAGCATCAGGGACATGGGACGGTATAGGAGTTTTCCTGTTATTTGGACCCCCAACATCGTCCAAAACTTATTTATCTCGTTAATATTGTTATGCGATCATGCAATGGTATGTTCCCCAGTATGTGAAATAAAAAAACACCAAAAAGTGTATTAAAATAAAAAGTATTATTCAGGGACATGAAAGTCAAAAGATTGTGAGAATGCCCCATATGAGGTTGATTTACCTTCTTTCCTTTTCTTCTTTTACTTAATTTTGTGATAAAAAGTCTAACTAGGTAAAACCCAGAGAAATATGAAAGGAGAATAAATTATTATTTTTTTTTTTTTAAAGGCTGATAAAAGACATTAACTCTTTCGCGACGAGAGCCCTTTGCTTAATTTTTTATCTTTTACCACCGGTTTTTCAAAACAAAAAATCTTCTGTAATTGAAGCGCGTAAATGCGCGATTAAGTAAGGTAAACTTCACAATAAAAAATAACTGGTGGGAATAATGAATGATTCTGCGCACCTTAAGTGGCACGTATACCGATCGTTCGCCTTCAAGGGGTTAAAACAGACTGAAACAACGGTATGATATTAAAATAAATAATCATTGTTTAACGTTTGCTATATGATTTAAAAATAAAAATATATTACAATTCATCAGACATACAAGTAAAAATTATAAAAATACACTTAATATAATCAAAAAGCAAACGTTTCGAGCTAAATTTTAGCCCCTCACATCAATGCAATAAATAACATTCAAATGACCAAAAAACTACATATCATATTTACAGTTAAAAATTATTAGCAGTTAAAATTAAAGAAAGTATAAAAAAATCAAAGAAATGCTGTGTATTCAGGTGGAAGTGCACATGATTCATTAATCGGCGAATTTTGCTTACGAGTGAACACACCTTCCAGAAAAACTCTACTTTTAACATTATTGCAACCGGATCTGATAAGTGTCATATTTGCGAAATCTGGGATACGGTATCTAAAGAATGCTGTACAATTTTAGACTGTAGTCTTCCAGATTTGTAGGCACGTTTATGCTCGGCAAGGCGAATGGCGCAAGTACGACCAGTTTCGCCAATATATACCGAGTCGCAATCTTTACATGGGATACTGTAAATTGAGCCGATAAGGGGGAAATTTAGGTTTAGATTTACAAAGTAAATGTTTCAAAACATTTTGTGGCTTGAATGATATACTGATCTTATGAGACTTCAAAAGACTAGAATTTTTTTTATTATGGGCAATACCTAAACTTTGAATCCGTGAACCCACTCTCCCATAAAACCGCAGTTGTTAGAGCTTTAATCCACAGATCTAAAAGTTACTGTAATACTGATGCAGCCTTCCAATTTGAAAAAAAGAAGACATTTACTGACTTAATGCCAAATGACTATTCTTTAAGATGGTTAAAAAGGATTTTTTCTGAGTATCGCGTATCATCCTCTGTAATTCGTAAGGTCCCCACTATTTACGTATCTCTACCTTACAACAAATATTTTTCTGAAAAAATTTCTAGTTTTCTGAAGTCTCATGATATCAGTACATCATTCAAGCCACACAATGTTTTGAAAAATTTACTTTGTAAATCTAAACCTAAAATTCCCCCCTTACTAAGAATCGCTTCAATTTACAGTATCCCATGTAAAGATTGCGACTCGGTATATATTGGCGAAACTGGTCGTACTTGCGCCATTCGCCTTACCGAGCATAAACGTGCTACAAATCTGGAAGCCTACTGTCTAAAATTGTACAGCATTTTTTAGATACCGACCATATCCCAGATTTCGCAAATATGACAGTTATCAGATCCGGTTGCAATAATGTAAAAAGTAGAGTTTTTCTGGAAGGTGTGTTCACTCGTAAGCAAATTTCGCCGATTAATGAATCATGTGCACTTCCACCTGAATACACATCATTGCTTTGATTTTTTTTATACTTTCTTTAATTTTAACCGCTAATAATTTTCAACTGTAAATATGATATATAGTTTTCTGGTGATTTGAATGTTATTTATTGCACTGATGAGGGGCTAAAATTTAGCTCGAAAAGTTTGTTTTTTAATTGTATTAAATGTATTTTTGTAATTTTTACTTGTATGTCTGATGAATTGTAATATATTTTTATTTTTAAACGGTATGATATGTTGTAAAAACCTAGCACGAAAAATTTTCCTAAGAAATACTGGTATTTAAAAAAACGGATCAATAGGAGCCCTGCGGCATGATATTTGCATAATAATGTAAATTTTAAAAATTGAATTCTGACTTTTGTTTAACTAAAATGTTATAAAAAATGAAAAATATTAGTATTTCATTAATTAATGAAAAAAATGTAAAATTTTCTCACACTTGCATATTATGGAATAAAAAACAGGGCAACTAATTTTTATACACCCTTGTTATGAGGTCATTTCTCGACAAAACTCCTTTCTTATCTTTTTGTGAACAGGGCGCGGCGCAATGCCGCGTGGGCCCGGGCAAATAACTTAGCGTGGCCCCATGTCTCTAACTGCAATACTAGACTAATAAAAATCTTTTTTTTTATTGCATATATCATAGAATAATTTATAATATAGAACATAAAATGTATGAAATATAACATGCAAATTCTTTCACGTATAATGTGTATAATAATTTTTAATTTCTAAAAATCTTCTATCCTTTAGAATCTTTTAAATATTTAATTTTTGCGTTACTCTCATTGTCCTCACATTTATACATTCCCCGACAATTAATATCAACTTTGGCTGTAAGAAATAAAGTTAATACTAACTTTTTCGCGAAAAAACATTGAAAGACAAATTTAAAACATTATTGTCATTATTTGATACATGTTAATGTTATTTCGAATTGCATATAAAGAGTCGGCACCCCTAGCAAAACTCCAACTGGCGCGGGACCCTGGTGGTTGTTCAACGGTTGCGCCGGCCCTGTTTGTGAAAGAAAAAAAATGAAATATATTTGTTTTGTCACAAATGAGTAATCAGAATTTGCTGCGCTGCCTTTTATTCCTTAATAAATATAAGGACGTGAGTTTCAAAATTCGTCTTATCCAAAATTTAAAAAATCGAGTTTTTTCTACCAATCTATAACATTTGTGAACATGTATTAAAAAATACTACAATCTGCAAAAAACACTAGTTTTATCATGTATTTCTGGCATTGTAAAATCTTGATTTACAATGTAAACCAATGGACGCAGTCAGATGTTTTTCGCGATTTCCCAAAAATTGACTTTCAGGATAAGGCGATTTTTGAAACTCGCGTCCTCATATATATGTATGATAAGGACTAAATATTGGGAAATTATTACTGATACAGAAAATTTTGCATTTTTATAATTAATTGAAAAAAAATATATCTTCTAATTTTTAATGAATTTTATTTCAATATAAGTCAGAATTTCATTTTTAACACTTTCCAACAAAGTTGAAAAGTGTTAATGACTTCGGTTTCTCTGTCCGCGCTCTAACTCCCGTAAATATACTCGGATCGTTCTGAAAATTTTGGATGTTAGTGACCTCTACCATAGCACGAACCTTACTTCAAATGAAGTTTGTAGTATGCTTAGTTCATTTACAGGGGCAGTCAAAAGTTTTCCGTTACATTACGGCCTATGGGAAAAAATCGTTTCAAATGATTTTTAATGATGTTACATGCTTTCAAACATAATAAAATTTATATGCATTTACCAAGTGCACTAAAATATGCATTCTATAGAATATGCGGTGCAAAGAATAGTTATTATTCATTTACCGGGCCACACAAGAGAATTCCGTTACATAATGATATAGGGTGGAAGTAATTTTTTCCAGCGTATTTTAATTATGTTAAATTATTTCATATATAATCAAATTGATATCTGTCGATGAGATTTACTATAACTTATTTCATGTATAATACGAAGTGCATAGCATTTACAGGGACACACAAAATATTCCAGATACTATATTGTATCCGAAGTACTGTACAGTAGCGATGATTGCTGGAAATGCATTTTTAATTATCTTATGTGCTTTTATGTTTCACTATATTTGTGCATTGTATATGATGTGTATAAATGCTGTAATTCATATACAGATCTACACAAAAGAATTAGAAATGGTTACTGGGTATGATTGCAAATTGCTTAAAAGTGGTTTTTAAATGAGTTATGCATTTTTACGCTGAGCTGCATTTACTTTACTAAGAAATGTTCGAAGAACATAGATAAAATGATATACATGGTCAAAGAATTGGATACATGGCCGTCTATAAATGATAATTTCTGGGAATGTGATTCCAATAGTTTTAAGAGTGTTTTACTTTGAATTAAACTTTAGCTAAATAGTGGCGTGTAATAAAGGTACTAGGTTAACTACAGGGTTGTACAAAAGTATACTAGTATGTTTCAATCGATTAGTATAAATTGCTGAAAGAGAAATTTCAACCTGTTATGTGTTTTCTGGCTAAACTAAATTTCCCCATTATATAGTATATATATCAACCTACAGATCCGATACAGGGCTGTTCAAAAGAATTGGAATACATATTTGCTAATGACGGTAACTGCTGAAATCAGTTTTTCAACTGTTTTATTCGTTTTCTAAAATGTTTACTTAGTTCTCTTATATACCTTATTTCCCTAAATAACGAAGTTTTGTTAAAGCATTCAGGAAGTGTTGGAAAGTGTTTCATAATCTATGCTTAACGCATGATTTTCTTACTTGTTTTATTTATACTGTTTCCTCTTTTTAACACTTTCCAACAAAGTTGAAAAGTATTTATGACTTCGGTTTGTCTGGCCGTCTGTACGCGCTCTAACTGTCGTAAGTATACCCGGATTGCCCTGAATTTTTTGGATGTTATTGACGTTTACCATGGCACGATCCCTATTTCAAATTAAGTTTGTAGCATGTTTAGTTCATCTACAGGGACAGTCAAAAGTATTCCGTTACATTACGGCCAATGGGAAAAAATCGTCTCAAATGATTTTTAATGAAGTTACACTCATCCAAACATAACAAAATTTATATTCATTTATAAAGTGCACTAAAATATGCATTCTGTAGAATATGCGGTGCAAAGAATAGTTATTATTTATTGACAGGGCGACACAAAAGAACTCCGTTACATAATGATATGGGGGGGCTGGGGATTCTTTGCGGCGTATTTTAATTATGTTAAGCTATTTCATATACAGAGTGTCCGGTCTCAACGGTGTCCAATGGCTAATTCCTAAGCCGTTAGTCATAGACATATAGTTCCAATTGCAAAAATGTTTCAAATGAGGTAAAGAAGTATTTTTAAAGCGATTTGGGTCAAGAAAAACATTTATTTAAAAATTACGAAATTTAAATTTTTATACGGTCCCCAGGTCCTATAAGTGATATTTAGTAAATATATCCTATTTCTCTGACAAGTAAGACAAAAAAAGTCCCATTCCTCTGCGATTAAAACTGACCGAGTAATAGATGTTTAAAGTTGGAGTATCTTTTTTGCTGCAAAATAGGGGTCAGTCACAAATTTACTAGAAATAAAAATAATCGTCAGATATAAAATTTAACATTAAACATTGATAGTAAATTAACATTACAAATATATTTTGAGATTTTTGTTCATTCTCACACATTAAAATAATTTTTTTTTTCCAACCACATTTTGCCATTTATGCTGTATCTCGTAATTTGATTGGTCAGAGTTTCAGCATCAAAGTGACAATTCTTGGCGGGAATCGTGCTTGACGAAAGCCATCAGAGGCGATAAAAAAAGTGATTTGTATGAGGACCAGGAGAATTAGAAAAACTAAACTATCTTAGAATTAATAGAATTATATTAAGTTAGTTTTCTATTTGGATTTTTTTTTTATCCAATCAATCAATTCTAAATATTAACTTGCGTTATTTGAACTTTTAATGTGTAAATATCGCCTCCACGCTCGAAAAAAAAAAAGGTAATCTGTATCATCTACAACAGAAAGGGGGGGGAGGGGATATTCTGCGACGAGCTATCTTAAAAAAATACTTCCATGGGATTAACAATAGCGAACGGGTGTTTTCGCGTGAGTTGGGGGAAGAGAGAGTAGAATTTTTAGGGGGGTTGATGTGGTAGATTGGTTAGTTATTTCTTGCATAATAAAATAAAATATAGGGAAAAATACCTACATAATTTTAGACAGTATGTATTGGCCGAGCAAAAGCTGGGGGGGGGGGTATAAATTTTAGGGAGGGTTGGGTTGGGTTGATTTTTGACGGCCAATTATCTACACGAGGGATATAGGCCCGGGGGGAGTGCCCTCCGTGGGGGTCTTTCTAAGGGAACCTAATCCGTATTAACGCATGGAAGATCCACGGCTCGAAGAAAACCACGAAAACTCCGAACGATTAGGCCGACGGGCGCGATTGGGATCGAACCCAGCACCTCCCGTCTACCAGCTTCGAGAGCAGAACCTCTCGGCCACTGGTGGGGCCAATTTTAGGGAGGATTGAGATGATTAATAACTTACTAAAACTATAAAGTAACGGCTAAGTACAAAGACAAAGTAGGAAATTTTCCTAACATTTTAATAAAGTTATTAATTTTAATAACTTTAAATTTAATGTATTTTTTTATATTTTTTAATTTAAGAGTATGTCTATATATTTTTAATTTAATCAGTAATTTATACTTAAATAAAATTATATTTGAAATCTGTAGTTGCTTACATAAACGATAAATTTGAATCTTTTTTTAATGATTTTAAATTTAATAATTTTAAAAATTATTACCTCTTTATAAAACTAAAACTAAACTCTGTGGCTGTACAATCCAAGAAGGATCTGGGCCGACAGTGCCCATCTCTGTTTTCTTGACCCTGGGCCCCGAGGTGCTATGCAGCATGCGTCCCGGCCAGGTGGTCAACCTAACGAGAGACCCTCGGTGTTTAGTTCCCAAGCAAGCTTGGTACTCATTTTATCGACCCCAAAGGGATGAAAGGCTGAGTGAACCTTGCCCAGTCGGGAGTCGAACTCTCGACCTGCGGTGCGGCAGACAGGTGTGCTGACCACTACACCACTGGGCTTCATTACCTCTTTATGCTCTAATAATTAAGTGTTATAAGTAAAGTGTTATAATTAAGTGTGAAACAAAAAGTGGGGAAGTAGAAATTTAAGGGGCTGATTAATTTAGATGAAGTCTTCAAAAAAAAAAAAAGCGAAAATCTACTGATGTGCAAAGAATATCACGCTGTAAAACTTGGGAAAAAAAAGGTCCGTCTGCTTTATTGCTGCAATAATTAATGAGCAATCCATAATCTAAATTCCTCCTGAAATTGCTATTTAAACTTTTCCCTCAGTGGCTCTCATACACACAAAGTTCATAATCCTGAAAAATACATTTTTTTATGCAGCAATATCTGTTGTAGTAATTAACACTAAACAGCCGTATCAATTCCCCCTGAAATCTCCGCTCCAAATTTTGTTACATCCCCCCCCCCCATCCTTCCCGTCCCAAGTACAGACACAAGAAAGCTCAATTTGTAAGTAATTTGTTTGCACCATCTTAATGTTTTTGTTGTTGTTGTTGTTGTTGTTGTTGTTGTTGTTGTTGTTTTGTACGCCTATATTTTTATACATAACTTTTGAATGGCTGCTCTGAATATGTTAAGGAAATTAATATGTCCATTTTTGAAAATGATCCTCGTATCACTTTTATTTTCTTTTACAATAAACATCACTTATTTGAATTATATGATTCAACCTGTGCGATTACTTCAATGATTTAAATAAACATAACAAAATTGTTACAATATTTTAATATTTTGTTCTAATAGAGCACAGATTTATCCATTAAAGGTCGGACATCATATGACCGCCCACATTCTCTCTTTTTAATTAACTTTTCTTTTTTTAAGATTTTGTTCCATTTCTCATTTTATTGTAACGATAAAAAAAAAATAATTATTATTATTATTTTTACATTACCCCTTCTGAAAATTCCACTGTCTCTCCACTCAGCAAATATTCATTAGATCAGTTATTTTTTTAATTACTTTTTAATTTAAAATTAGGGAAAAATATCGTTAAATCAAAACATATATTAAATTATTGAGGACGCCAGTTTCGAAACTGACCTTATCCGAAATTTAAAAAATCGTGTTTCTCTATCAATCTATTCTATTGGTATAACTGTACCAATCAAACACTACAATCTCCAAATTTTCAATGAATACCAATGGGCGCATTTAAAGGTTTTACGCGATTTCCCAAAATTTGATTTTCTCGATAAGTCGAGTTTTGATTATTACACTTCTTCAATTATTTTAACCAATCTGAAAGTTAATTACTAAAAATTAACACTACCGTAATATTTATACGGGGGAAGCACCTTCTATTAAATAGCTTTAAAAATGCTTCTTTATATTATTTAAAACTTTTTTGTAATTGGAACTATATGTCTTCGACTAACGGTTTAGGAATTAGCCATTGAACATCGTTTGGAGAGGACGCCCTTTATAATACTTTAAACACTTCGCGTACGACCCCTGAAAGCTTGGTCCAACTCATCTGTTTTCAGTTACAGAAAAGTGGTTTAAGTCATAAAATTGAAAATGTCATAACTCGGTCTATTTTAGTGTCAGATGAATAGGACTTTTTTTGCCGTACTTGTTAGAGGAATAGGAAAAGTTTACTAAATATCACTTATAGGACCGGGGGACCGTATAAAAATTTAAATTTTGTAATTTTTAAATAAATGCTTTTCTTGATCCAAATCGCTTTAAAAATACTTCTTTACCTCATTTAAAACATTTTTGTAATTCGAACTATATGTCTATGACTAACGGTTTACGAATTAGCCATTGGACACCGTTGAGACCGGATACCCTATATAATGAAATTGATATACGTCGCTGAGGTTTACTATAAGTGTTTTCATGTATAATACGAAGTGCATAGCATTTACAGGTACACACAAAGGATTTCAGATACTTATTGTATCCGAAGTACTGTACATTAGCAGTGATTGCTGGAAATGCATTTTTCAATTATGATATGCGCTTTTATGTTTCACTATATTTATACATACTATATGGTGTTTATAAATGTTATAATTTATATGCAGGGCTATATACAAAAGAATTCGTAAAGGTTACTGGGTATGAGCGAAAATTACTTAAAGTTGGTTTTTAAATGAGTTGACGTATTTTTACGCTGAACAGCATTTAGTTTATTAAGAGATGTTTGTAGAATATAGATAAAATTATATACAGGGTCACGCAAAGAATTGGATACATGCCGTCTATGGATGATAATTTCTGGAAATATGATTTCAGTAGTTTTAAGAGTGTTTTAGTTTGAAATACATTTTAGCTAAATAGTGGCGTGTAATAAAGGTACTAGGTAAACTACAGTTGCTGTACAAAAGTATTCGGGTATGTTTCCATCTATTAGTATAAATTGCTGAAAGAGAAATTTCAACCTGTTATGCGTTTTCTTGCTAAACTAAATTTTTCCATTATATAGTATATATATCAACATACAGATAATATATAGGGCTGCTCAAAAGAATTGGAATTACATATTTGGCTTTGGACGGTAACTGCTGAAATCAATTTTTTAAATGTTTACTTTAGTTATCTTATTTACTTATTTCCCTAAATAACGAAGATTTGTTAAAGCTTTCAGGGAGTGTTGGAAAGTGTTTCATAAGCTATGCCGTACGCATGATTTTTCTTTCTCTTTTAGGTTTTAAAGATTATTCAAACCAGATATCGTGATTATTTTCTACCTGAAATCTTTAATCAATCTTTTGTAAAAGAGAAAAATTTAAATTATCTTTATACATTGTAAAAAATGTACGTAACGTTACTCCATAAAATAGGTGGCAATATGCTGCCTCAAATTTTATGGAGTAATTTAACTTATATAATCTCGTAATTTAAATTGATATAACTGGTGTAATATTACACATTAGTGTAACGTAACACCAGTTATATCGGTAAAATTACTCAATCAGGTTTCGCACGCTATTAAGCCTCGCCCCATTTTGTAAAGACTCTACCACCAGTAATCGCATAAAACTATCTTCTAGCTAATGAATCGTGAAGAAAATTATATTTATAATAATACTGGTGTAGAGTCCTTACAAAATGGGGCGTGGCCTAATAGCGTGCGAACCCTGTCAATAAAATGGAGGCAGCAAGGGTGCCACCAATTTTATGGAGTATTTTTTTACAGTGATATGTAGGAATATAGATTTAAAAATATATATATATATTCTAGTTTTTGATTCTTTCAACTATCTTAGATTTTTTTTTAAATCCACTTAAAAAATTTAACTATCAGTAAAAAAAGTAATTAATGTTGCCACCATAAATGAATTTTTTTGTGAGCGGAGGTCTTTCTCGGCTAATATTAAAAAAAAAAAAAAAAAAAAAAAAAAAAAAAACTATTGCATATAAAAATATGAAAATGGGTAGTATTATAGAGAAATGTTCGATAAGCACGCTGAAGCAGACAGTTTTTAAATCGAAGAATTATTTTAACACTTTGTTGCATAAATGAAAATTGGCAAATCCCTAATGTTAAATATGCTATTTTATATTTGCTAAGTTACGCGACTTGTGACGCTATCTAGGCTTTTCTACTGAAAGCATAGATGTCACAGAGCTTCAAATAAAAACAGTAAATGAAACAGTTTGGATGGGGGGAAGTAGAATTTTTGTCCACTGTGGTGGACAGTGTGCAACAAAGGGTTAAGAGCTACTTGATGTTGAAACTGATCAAAATAGTTCCGTTTAAAAATATTTATAAAAACAAAAACCAGGCATAGGAATTTAATCATCTTTTGAAGAGACATAGTTCACAAGTTTGCGATGGGGACGATGCATTGTTTTAATTATTATTATTATTATTTCATTAATTATTTGAGGTTTTTTCTTTCAATTTTTTATTCAAAATTTCATTATCCCATTAGAGATTTATTTCATATTTAAAAAAGGCTATTTTTTTAATATTGATGCCGAATTATAAAACAGCGCAAATAATGTTTCCTTTCAATAAAAAATGTATTTGCACGTGACTATTAAGAACGGAAATAAAACTTTAAAATAATAATTAAATGGTCATATGTTAAAAACAGAAAATGGGGAAAATTGCGTCATAAAAAATGTATTTACACGTGAAAATTAAAATGAGAAATAAAACTTTCAAATAATAATTAAATTATTACGTATTAAAAGCAATAAATATTGGAAATTACATTATATTTAAAATTCTCAAATAATATTATTGCCAAGCAGTTTCAATTAAAAAATATATCTAACTTTCAATTAAAAAGTGTAATTTCACGTGAAGATTAAAGAGAAAAAGAAAATTTCTGTGAAAATTACATCATGTTGAAAATGATACACTTAAAACAATTTTCTTTGTTTCGTTGTTATAAAATTCTGGAAGAAGATTGTTTACTTGGCCATTTTATTCAAGCTAATTTTCAGCTCCACCAGTGGCTGAGAAGCTCTGCTCTCTAAGCTAGTAGACGGGAGGTGTTGGGTTCGAACACAATCGCGCCGGTTGGCCTAATCGTTCGGAGTTTTTCGTGGTTTTCTTCGAACCTTGCGTAAATACGGGTTAGGATCCCTTAGAAAAACCCCCACGGAGGGCATCCTCCCCCCTAGGGCTTATATCCCTAGTGCAGATAATCGGCCGTCATAAACAACACCAATGCCAAGCTGATTTTCAAATGTTTAATTGCTCTTATTTAATCAATCACAAAAACAGCCCTCATCTGACAGCAGTTGATTCGGCCTTAAAATCCCCCAGTCAACGGAAACTTGATTAGAGAAGATACCCCCCCCCCCTGATCGTTTAATTATAATTTTAGTCTTACTTAATTTTTTTTTTAAAGCATAGCAAATTAGCGTGTTTTTTTTTTAATCTGTGGTGTCTGATCAGGTGTTGGTAAGGGTAACTATCAGGGGACGAGCCCCCCTACAGGGTTCGTACGGGTCCTTAAATTTCCTGACTAAGAAATTCTTCGGTACCGGTATTTTTTTATGGAGAATCTCTGGTTAAATAAGGCGAAATTTCGTCCGTTTAAACTAGATTTATTTTTTTCCAAAAAAATACTGATATAGGTCCTTGAAAATAACGTTATCCGTACGAGCCCTGCCCTAGTTTAGAAAAGTTTACTCTGAAACTTTTGAAAATTGTTTACTCTTTTGCAAATTACTCTGAAACAAAAAATAAATAAATAAATAAATAAAAAAGAAAGAATAAAAGAAAGAAAGGGGATCCTTTCCTAGCGCATTTTTGAGAGATATTGCAGCGCTAAACGTTTCTCATAAAAACTATGCTAAATGAGTGATTCTCAAAATGTGAGAACACTATATGTTAACTTTAATAAATTAAAAAAATTGTGAAATTAAAAAAAATCTTTTAATCAATTAGTTTAGACGTTTATAACATAGAATGTGTTCATTTAAAGACAGGAAATTGCATTAAAATTAATAATTAAAATATTTAATTATGGTACCTGTAGGTTACAGATTTTGGACATCGCCTGAACTGTAGGTTACACATTTTGGACATTGGACGAACTGTAGGTTACATAATTTAGACTTTTCCATACTTTAATGTCAATTTTAAATAAAAATGTAATTGACTTATTTTTGAATGGAAATTACAAAATTACATTGAACATTTTGAAAAAATAATGTTGAATTATACAACTTTTATTTACACACATAAAAAAATATATTTTTTTCTTTTAACTTTTAGTGAAAGATTTGACATTACTTTCGAACTACCATTCAATATTGAAATTAATCTGCAATAGATTTTTATTATGTAAAAATTTCTTTAATTTAGCATTGGAAACATCATTCGGTTTAATGTAGTTTTAATGCTTGTTAATAATAATGTTCTAAGGAATTTTAAGCAAATATGTCAATATTTAAAATAGTTAATAAAATATAATTTAAATGTCTAAAAAATATATATTAATTAAACATGCATTTTGATATATTTTCTCAACTTGTTTAAATAAGATAAATCATAATTTTTACTACATTATTAAAAAAATAATAAAAAATGTTAAATATTTTTTACATCTCCTTAAATGAGATGTCCAAAAACGGCTAACGATCGCGACTGCCGCCATTTTGTTTCGATCGTACATGATTGTTGACATGTGGTTAACAAAGTTTTTGCTTTTCCATTAAGTTAATATGACGTATTTCGACAAAAAAGCACTTAATTTCTAGAAATAAGACTATATTGTATTATATTTCAGATATTTTAGGACAGTGGGGTTTATTAAACATAAATTAAATAGCAGAAAAAATCGGAATCGCTATCGTTACATGTTTTGGACATCACCATTTTGTAAGCAATAAACAAGACATTTACCACTATTAAAATGTCAAAACTAAAAAAAAAAATTTTTTTAATTAATTTTAAGAACAAATCAATAATAATTAAAGTACTTACCGATATTTCTGTTCATCCAACTTTCCAAAATCAATATTGTTGTTTAGATCGTTACAGTTTGACAAAATATACTCAACATATTTATGCCTTGTTAGTTCTACAAAATAATCCTCATTGCTGCCAACTATTTCATGAAAATATAAACAATATGTCCTTTTTTTTTTAATTCATGTATTTTTTCTTCTTTAAAGTCATAAATAACCATACAATGATTTTTTATCTTGTCAGTTAAGATTATGGATGTCCAAAAGTGACTATTTATAGGTAATTATATTTTTAAAAAATAATATTTATAATAAAGTTTTAAAATAAATTATGTGTATTCTTGTTTTTGACAACACCAAGAACCCCTTTTTAAAAACAGAATACAATTAAAGAAAATTTAGCCTCTCCTGTATTAGGTCTAAAATAAATATGTGCTTTACTCCCACCTTTTGAGAATCACCCAAATGTAGATTAATTTTTCTACGTTAACATCACAAAAGTAAATAGACATGCATTCGTTAAAATTAACTTGTATCTGCATAGAATACTGGGATTCGTACGCCTCAGAGAATTTTGGAGATTTAAGAGGTTTGAATAATAGTTTTTGAATAATAGTGAAATTTTGTAAAGTAGCGGTCGCCCTATCTAAATGGGGTTTTCTTTCATTAACCCATTGGGTACGGATTTATTTCAGGGCTACTACTGGCGTTTTTTTTTTATTATTATTTATTCTATCTCGCACCACTTTCTCAAAATAAAAATATTTCATATATATTTTGACAGTATGTGCAAAAGAAAAATACTACAAAAATATTTTCCTTTAAATAGTGGTATGAATAGAATATAAAAATAGGTGCCAGTGGCCAAGTGCATGACGAGTCTCAGTCGTCAAATGTACACAAGGTGTTAAATAAGGAAAATATTACTTTACAAGTATTCTTGTTTTCTTCCTCTGAATCGTGCGAACCCTGAATCCTATTAAGAAAAGGCAAACACATCTTCTGATGAAATATTTTCAACTCGAGTTGAAATCGTCATATAAAAATAATAATAATAATAATAACACATTTAATTACCTACTAGCAGACCCAACCGGCGTTGCCCGGGGTCCGTAAATAATAACCTTAAACAAAACTCAAGTTTCTATGATTTTATATCTTTTGAAATTCTTTTAAATGAACCTAATTTCGGAGGACCCATTGCCTTCCGCATCGTCTAGTGCGTTCCCAACAAACTTCTTTCCGAACGAACCTGTAACCTGGGTCCACGCTACATAAGGCAGCATGTACCGGAAGTGCGCCGCACGTGCCGGAGACAATCGAAAACCAAGTTGAGTAAGCCAAACCTCGTAGTAATCAAGCGCATAGAATCGAAAAAAAAGAATGCATCATGAATGTTAGAAAATGTTGGTAACTGAAGTCTAAGATAAAATTTCATAATACAGAAAGTAGTTGTAGTTGTAATTTAAGTTGACTGAACCAAATCCCGTTGAAATTAGGTCCTTAGAATTGGAGGAAAGAATGCACTCCCAAGCGGTGGAAGATGGCCTCTCCCCTTGTAAATTTCATGAATTACTTTTAACATTAACACGATATGTATTAAACTGATGAAATCCATTTTCTAAAGTTACCTTTAAATTAACGCGATTTTTAATGTACGGCTGTAGTGAGTAAACGTAAGTTGATGCTAAAAAAGGAGATTAATGTTCGAAAAAAGTGGTAACTGAGGTATAAAGAAAGACCGGGCCTGGTGGCCAGAGTGGTGCAACAACTCCAAGGGGGGCCAGGTACATAACTGGCATGTAGTTGGGCATAAAGATATTGTTATTAGCTTTTAAAGTAATAGGAAGATGCTACAACTATGTTAAATAAAATTGCAAGCAATTCGGAAAATTATTTAAAGAAGCTGCACCAAGGGCCCCCAAGAAGGCGATTAATATTCAAAATTGGTGGTAGCTGAAGCCTGGGAAAAAAAATTTTTGTCTCTCATATAGTGTCTGGAAGTCCTAAGAAGTTGTTAGAAAAAAAAGCTTCTGAATTGGACTATTTTTAAAGGAGCTGTAAAAGGGGCCCAGATGGGGCCAATTGATAATTAAAAACAGGGCCCTAACATGAAACATGTTAAAATGTCTTAGTACTTAGCGCTTTAGATCTTCAATTAGTTAAAATTAAGCATAGGGAATAATATGAATTATTCGTTAAAATAATATTTTAAAGAAATGCACCAAAAGTCGGTAAATGTTTGAAAAAGGGCCCTGGGGCCTCAATAAAAATATGAGGGTATTGGTCTGGGAAGAAGACTCTAAGACTCAACTTTAAAATTATGCACTGAGAAGCCCATAATAACATTCTTAAATAAACCGGAAATTTGTATCGCAGGTCGGTACAGAACGGGGCGGGGGAGGAGGTAGAGACTTTGCAAATTACCAGGGCCCGACTCATGTTCTGTTGGAAAGTTTGAATTTTTATTTATCTCACGTTTTATACTCTTTTATTCAAAATTAATTGGTGAACTCAATTAAAATTTAATTATGTTTTTAATATTTTAAATTTTTATTTAAAATCTTTAGATGAAAAAGTAATTACAAATGCATCCGAAACTATAATACTGAAAAAGAAATAATAAAACTGCAAGCAAATATGCTATATAAATTTTTTAAAAAGGTACTATCCAGCAAATTTATTTTCTAATAGAGTAAAGCCTGTTTATAACGGAATCCTCGGAACATTCTTTCACTTTAGATACCCTTCAAAGAAAAATAAAATCCTTAAAATAGAAAAAAAGAACTACTAATTCAAATTTCAACTTTGCCCTACCTAGTTTCGAACCTGGGCCTGTTCGTACAGAAAACCAAGGGGTTAAGCCACTACGCCACAACAGATACGAAAAGTTTAGTAAATTAACGTTCCATATCGGAACGTAAATAGTTTCTGCCTTATTTTTTTCCGCGTAGCATCAGTTTCATTAGCATAATAAAATAAATGATTATTGTTGTCCGAATTCTCTGAAATTTTAATGATCGTAAATATTACTAAAACCAAGCCCTTTTTAAAATTTCATAAAAAAAATATGCATATTTTAGAGGATAAACATTTAACCGAAATGTAAATCATCTTTATGAGGCGGAAAGTAACCTGCATTTGGCGGTGTATTTGAAAGGGTTAAAATTCAAATTTTTAAAAACCAATTACACCATCGTTTTGAAGATGGATTCAGCTTTATAATCATATATTTGACTTGTCAGTAACTTTAAAATTAAATCCTGGGGAGGTGTTGTAATAAGGGAGAAAAACGTTTTTTAGAAAAACGATCCTTTTTTTAACTTTTTTTTCAAGGTGTTAATTGCGATATATTTTTTAATTGATCGCAGCATTTGAGATGCAAGAGCACAATCTTTCAGAACATGTCTTCCGTTTTAAACATTACTAAGCTGTTTGGACGATGTTAATTAATAAATAATGACAAAAGACCGCCGAAACGGGCCCACCGTGCCTGAGTGGATAAGACATCACGCCGCTAATCGCTCGAGAGCGTAAGTGGGGGCGGGTTCGAATACCGCCGGTTCCATTGCACACTCTTTGTGGGGCCCCCAGGATGTAATTCTCTGGTGTTGTAAATTTCCTTGAGCTATATCTCGTCCCTGTATATCGACGATGACTTATAAGCGGGCCTTGGTGTCAAGCACACAAGTCTGATGTTTGTGTTCAATAAAACAAACAACAAACGCCGAAATATTTTTTTTCCGTTCTTCATTTGCGTATCAGCGCCTTCAGCGCATGCGTCAGAGATTTTCCCTTCCGAAATAGATTTTTAATCAAAGTGAGTGACGGTTGATAATTAATAACTCAGCTGTTAATTAGAATATTAAAATTCTGAAGCTATGGTGCATCATGAGACACTTTGGGCTAGCTTCAAAAAAATTTTGAGCCTCGTACGTTCCGTAGATTTTGCTAGCCATCGCGCACAGGCAGACAGACAGACAGAGCGATTTGTTCTTTTATTAGTATAGATTTCTCAGCAGATTGTACTATAAGTTGTGTTGAATCTGTCCTACCTATTTTTAACTTAATTACTGCCGACATACAGTAAAACAAAAAATTATCTATGTAAATTTAAGTACTCTATTTCTTGCTTGAAAGGGGGGAGAGGGGCATTATCGTCGTTAAAGAAGTTGAGATTAAGCTATGTTTTCTATTTTTAACTTGGGATGTGGTAGAAAAAAAATCATTTAAAAATTGTATTTATGTAACTTACCACTAGGGGCACTACCAGAGTAAAAAACTTATCACGTATAAATTTGTATTAAAAAATAAATTTGATCTCAACAGAACCTTACTTTGAAGAGCGATATTCATTTTTTCTATTATTATTATTATCATAATTTTTTTAAAAGAAAAAAATAGCTTTTCTAACTGTTTAAAACAGTCAAAAACACTTATAAATTACATTATTTTTTTATTGAAGAAAAAAGTTAACATAAAGTTTTTGATAACATACTATTTGGAAAATGTATTTTTTTAAATATTCATTTCTTCATGCGCATTTTTTGTATCGTTCCAATTTAGCTATAAATAATATTCGTAATTTTAAAAGAACTTATAACTATATCAGATAAAATTATTCAAAACTGGCTTCAGAACATACATTTTACAATTTAATGAGCATTTTGTGAAAATTGGTGTCAATATAAAATAATCATCTTGTCCGTCTAAATAACATATTCTAGCTGCAAACAAGAAAAATCAGTTTTTATGATTTTATTACATCTCTAATATTGGCGTCATGTTTTCAGCTTTACTTTAAAACTAAAATTTGTTCGGTGTTTAAAAGTAAAGAAGATTGATAACACTGTTTTTAAATATGCTATTTTTTAATAAAGTGTTTTTTTTTTTATTTATTAACTTCTCCAAAATATATAGAAAAATATAAGAAAAATTACACTATTTTTAGGCGGTTTTCATCTTTAAACCTAAAGTTTTATCAACATACATCCCGCGATAACAAATATCGTAGTTACTACCTGTCAATCAAATTCTCCCACTTCTTCCCGTTTCTTCTCGATATGAAATAAATGAGAAAAAGTATTTACATTCTCCCAAAAAGATTAAAATTATTTATTTTTTTTTTTTAAACCAACGTAAATTGCAAAAGTGTTCAAAATAAGGGATTTATGTTGATGAAATAGTGCTACCACTATTTTTGAAAGAATTACGCTTTTTAAATTTTTTACACGATCTCCGGAACCTATAAACCATATTTAGACATATGAGGCATTCTTACAATTTTTTAACTTTCAGAAATAAAAATCTGGTAAAATTAAACTTAATAAAATAACATTTTAAACTTACAGACGAATGACTTAATGATTCAAAATAAAGAAAAAATGGTCAGCAGCGACAATTTTTTTTAATTTAACTGAGGTTTAAGTTAAACGTGCGAGTTTAATTTTCCTTAGCGCCCCCTTAACATTTTACCACTCTAACTTTTTAGTTTCTTCTAAATTTTTACTTATAATGAATTTGCATAGTATCCACAGAACATTCAAATAAGAAATAACAACAATGTAGTATTTTTAGTACAAAATTTTGGTATAACATTGTCTTAAAGGGATGTTAAGGAAGGGACGGTAAGGGAAAAAAAGGGGACGGTAAGGAAAAAAGGGGACGGTAAGGAAAAAAAGGGGACGGTAAGGGGAAAAAAGGACAGTAAGGAAAATTACCACCTATTTTTAGGCAAATCATGTTAACACTAAGTGATAGTTACAATGTTCATTGATTTTTAGCAACAGTTATTTACATTAGATAAAAAAAAATAATAGTAATTTACCTCGAAAAGTGCAGGAATAAACCTTGGGAACCGTAAGACTACCAATAAAACCACAATGCTTGAAATTGATATTTAAATGCTGATTTAAATTCTGTAGTAAATTTCCTGTTTAAGAATTTTAGCCATTCTATCTCTAGCATACTTCTGCATGAGAAAAAAGTTGAAAAATTCTGTGGTTGCATATGAAGTGATTCTCTGCATAATTTTAGCAAGAAGGACGGTAAGGAATCTAAAATTCAGAAACATCAGAGTTCAAAAAATAATAGCAACAGTAAAAATGTGTGCAGGTTAATTTTTTGCTACATATTTATATAAAACAATAGTCCCAATTTCGGAAAAAAATTACATCGAATTACTTTTATTGAAACAGTTTTATACAGGCAGCTCCAAATTTAAAAATCAGCATCAGGGACACGGGACGGTAAGGAATTTCGGGGTATATTTGGACCCCCAATATCGTCCAAAATTTATTTATCTCGTTAATATTGTTATACAGTCATGCAATGGGATGTTTTCCAGTATAAGAAATTTAAAAAAACAAGAATATGTACTAAAATAAAAAGTATCATTCAGGGACTTAAAAGTCAAAACTATGTGAGAATGCCTCATATATATTTAATAATATATTTGGACAATTTTTAAACATACTCCCAAAAGCATAACAGTAAACATTTCTTCTGCGGCCAAAACTCACCGACATATCATACTTTGAATTTCCTGAAATTTTATGACTTTCCAGCATCAAAAAATTGTTTGTTTTTACTGCCGAGCGGAAATCTCCAAACATTATATACAATTCAAAGAATCATACCTCTTTAGGTTTTGGTCGTAGAAGACTAGAATTTTTACTGTTTTACTTGTCAGAACATGATTATATTTTTAATACTTTCCAACATAGTTGAAAAGTTTTTATGAATTCAGTTTGTCTGGCCGTCTTCCTTCCCACGCTCTAACTCACGTAAATATACTTTTTCCTCAAATTTTCATTCAAATGATATATTCTAATGATGTTTAGTTTACCATGGCATGTTCGGTATTGAATATGAAGTATAATAGTTATTAATAGTTCATTACAGTAATACTCCAAATAATTCCGTTATATTATGGTATATGGGGAAAAATCGTTTGCAGTGTATTGTAATGACATTATGCTATTTCAAATGTGTTGAAATTGGTATAAATCACTGAATTTCACTACAAGATTATTACTATAAAATAGAGCATTCATAGCATTTATCGTTCATTTACAGGGGCGCACAAAAGACAGTACTGTCTTTGAACAATAATTGCAGGAAGTGCGCTTTCAATTTCGGTATGCGCTTTTAAATGTAACTAAGCTTCTGCATGTTACTCGTTTTGTATAAATTCTATACCTCGTATACAGGGTTGCAGAAAAGAATTTACGTACCATTCTTCTTATTAGCGGAGATTGCTGAAGAGGAATTTTCAACTGAGGTAATGTATTCCCTAACAGAACTAAATTTTTGCATTCACGAAGGGTTTAATTTGTGCCGGAGCCCACCGGAGCTCATAAATACAGGGCTCCGGAGCCCAGTGCAATAGCGATTCTGAAAAATCAAAGCTTAAATGAACCTTTCCTTTCCCTCCCATCTCCAAGTTTCTGCATTCTTTTCTATCATAGCACTTATATGTGACGTAGGGTGTAGCGCACGTAGGAGATGAAGGTGAAAGGGCGGGTAAGATTTTCAGAAAATTTTTCTTATAAATGTTTTTGCTAGTTGTTCATTCATTATATATATATTCATTATATATAATAAATTTGAAATCACAAATATATGAACAAATTGATAAAGTTCTAAAGATGATTTAGAAATGAACATATGAAACCAGTATGTAAAATAAGAAACTATGAATGACTCACAGAATCATCAGAGGAGCTTGTGAGTTCATTCATAGAAGATGCGTTATTTCATCCAATTCTGTCGGCATTAAGCCTAAAATGACAAAATTTAGCTCCTTATAATGCAAACATTACAGAAAATAGATTGGAACTGGATTAATAACAATAATGTTTAGAGTTGCCATCTTAAGTCCAAAAAAATAAATAAATAAATAAAATAAAAGGAATAAAAATGATTGAAGAAAGCAAGCAAAGACTTAGATTAACTTTTAGCTAAGCTAGAATGAAAAAATAGGAATAAACTTAATAAGTACTGAGTGAATACAAAATAAAATAAAGAAAAGGAATAAATTAATACAAATAAAGAAATAAAGAATTATATAAAAATAAATAAAAGGGCAATTGATTAAATTAATGTTTTAAAGACAAAAAATTATAATATAAAAAAAATCAGAATATAAATAGCATTTAAAAAAGATGAGGAATATTTAAGATAGTAAAATTTAGCCTTTTATTATGTAAATAAATGTGAAAATTTAAAAAGCAATGAGGTATATTGAGATAGTAAAATATATCCTTAAATGATGATGCAATACGTGAAAATTTAAATGCATGATACCCCATATTTATATATATATATATATTATATGTCCATACAATATATAAGCATATATACATACACTTATACATGCTCACACACATAAAAACATATAAGGTTTTAAACTTTTTTTAGCATTCCCGACCTCAACCCTCCATAATGGTATTTTTATTTTTTATGTTTTTTTATGTGATTTTAGTGTATAATGTATGAAAAAACATACACATACACCAAAACTTTTTTTTCTTTCATAAGAATACATACATATATATATATATATATATATATATATATATATATATATTTAAAACCACAAACAAAATATCAAAATCCATCACTCACCATATCTAAATTGAAACTCACATCGAAAATATTAAAATAACCAACATAAACTTTAACTCTTAAAATCAAACTGAATAACCAAACTAAAGAAAATATATATAATTGCAAAACATAACAGAACAGAACAGAAGGCGAGCGGCATGGCTAACGACATGCTCTGCAGGGTTAAGTCAGACTTTACGCATGCTACGTCCCCCTTCACTCGCCAAGAAAAAAATTGAAAAAATGAAAAACTATGAAAAACTAAGCAGAACTACAACATCCACCAAAATGTCTCTCTAACTCATTAGATCAATCAACTCATCAAAACCTCCATTCTCATCCACCACTGAGTTCGGTTCAGTTCCGTACCTGCTACTCTTAATAAAATCACTAGTTATTCTCCTGATGAAATTGCGAGGATAACCATACTTGAATTCCAAACGACACCACCCTAAAATATCATTAAACATATCTTTAACTCTAGTACTCAGTCTTTCGATTCGTATTAATCCATTTCTAAATACATTTCTTTTAATCGAAACATGCACGTTGGAGTCAAAATATATCAGCTTTAAGGTATTAAATTTGAAATTATTTCGCTTGTCAAATAACTTAGATATCAAATTTTCACTTTCTATGCTTAGAGTCACATCTAGAAAATTAATATTTTTACAATTCTGGGAGGAGGGTTCCAGACTCTGAGACGTAGGATAATATGTAAAATAAATATTTTCAATATCATTGTTTAATTTGACTATTAAAACATCATCTATATACCTGTAGGATAATGTGTTACTGTTTAAATTATTATTTCTTTCATATATATGTAAATAAATGTTTGCCAAAATGGAACTGCAACTCCCCCTCATTGGAATACCCCGTCTGTTTAAATATTGTATTTCCTTCGTAAAGGTAGTTTTCTTGTACTACTAACTGAAATAAATTTATGAAAAAATCATTATGAACATCCAAAGTACTATTTGTATTATAAAAATCTACTATTTTTTCTTTTAAATCTGTCAAATCAATTGTGTTATAGAGGTCTGCAAAATCGTAAGCGAATAAACCAGTAATATTTTTTAATTTTTTCAGATTATCTAATAGTGTATAGCTATTTTTGATAATAAAAGTCGTCTCTCCCCTCATCACTCCGTCAAACACTCCCTCCAATACCCCCAGCAAAGCCTTGCTAGCAGCCCCAATATATGATCTAAATCCACAAGTCACACTCCTGAATTTGATAGGGGTTTTATGGAATTTAGGCACTAATATGAGATAAGGGAAACTTTGACTCATTTGTTTCAGCTTAACTTTTTTATAGAAGGCTTTAATCCTATTTTCTATTACTGCAGCTTTCGAATTCAATGGTAAATAGTTATTTTTATTATTGTAGCAATCATTCAAAAGTTTACCGTAAAGTACCTTAGTTTTATATATATATATATATATATATATTATAGTATATACATACATATAATTTTTTGTGTGTATGATTTTTATAATTTTTTCAGCAATCCACATCCCACCCTCCATAATAGTGTTTTCGATTTTTTAGTCTTTTTTAAACATATTAAATGCCTATACTGGTAAGAAGTAGAAAAAAAATGAATATTAAGATTTGAGCTATGCAGATATCAAAGAGATGGGATAATTATAAGACAATGCTAATTGCTTTAATTTAAAAATGTTAGGCTGTAAGAATTGGGAGGAACATAAACGTTTGATATGAAGACTATGATTAAGCGGAATATTTCTATATACTGAAATATGCAAGCAGGAATTAAAGTTCGTAAAATTAATTACATTAAATGAAAATTCATTGCGTTTATCATAAATGTTGAATGTTAGGGTGTTATTAGGGAGAATATTAATTTTAACATCTATAAAATTGATACTAGAATTATTTGAAAAGGTAGTACTAAGTTCTAGATTAGAAGGGTACTTTACAGGAAAAGATATAGAATTATTACCTGTAACAGAAAGAATAATTATATTATCTATGTATCTGTAGAGCAATAAATTATTATTAATAAATTTACGTTCATAAAAGTAAAGATATAAATCAGATAACATGCTTGATGAAGCAGCTCCTTGAGGAATGCCCTGTATTTGAATAAAAAAAGCATTGTCTTGGAAAATAAAATTATGAAATAGTAGAAAGTTAGTCAAAGATGTGAAGTAGTCAGTATCAATGTTATCAGGTAAATTTAATAAAGGAAGATATTCTATAAATAATGAATTGATAATAGAATGCAAGTCTTTTAGAATGATATTATTAAATAGGTCTTTGAAATCTAAAGTAATAATATTATTGACATTTGTTAATGGCTTTATTTTATCCACCAATTCAAAACTGTTTTTAATGCAGTGAGTGTTGTCTTTTTTAACTGATAACTCATAAATTTGTGTAAGAATATTTAAAAAGAGTGTATTAGCACGAGTATTATATGTATTACATCCTACAGTGACGGTGCGGAATTTAAGAGGATTTTTGTGAAATTTTGGAATCATGACTACATAAGGATAATTGAGGTTGTTATGTTTAATGCCTAATAATTTGTGGTAGCTTAATATATGATTATTATTTTCCTTTAAAGTAACATGATGAAGTTTGAAAATATTATTGGAAGTGACTGCTTTAGTTAGGAGGTGATGATAGTAATATTTGCATATGATAGCATAGTTGTTAGTAGCCTTATCTACATATGTAATGATGAAATTATTTTGAAGTTCTGCAATATGTGGTTTAAGGGTGGAGAAAGAAACTGAATTTTTTGGCAATATGCAGTTTTAATAATTGTTGTTGCAAAAGAAAGATGACATGATACTTCCAATCTACAAAATATTCAGTAGGTTTATTATAGTTGATAGCAATTTTGTAAATGAAGAAATCTAAATCATATGTAAATTGTTTAATGATAGACTGTATATTACACTGTGAAGGAATACGATATTTAGTGCCATGACACATCAAAGATCTTAAATGAATATTATTGACAATGTCTAAATTACCAGTTATAACATGTCCATGATGGGCATTAATATATGTATTTAGAATGGGATCATTGCATTTACATGTAAAAGTACCAGTGTGTGTGAAATTTTTAGAAAACTTATTATAATTGAAAATTTTACGACCTAAACTAATAGGATATTTAAAAGAGCTTTTTAGATTAACACTTTGAAGTGGGAATTTACATTGCTCGTTGTAAAATAATTGATTAAGTTTAATTTTATTAAAAACAGGATTGGTAAAGGTAACGATTAAATGTGAATTACTTTTATTTAATTTTTGTGGTTTTTTGTTAATATTGACATTAAGAGCAGTCAGCCTGTAATGGAGTAAATAAAAAAATGTATCACTAAAATGAGAATTGAATGTATTTGTCGCAAAAACTTTGTGATATTGATTAATATGATATTTAGGAATTGCAAATATAAATTTACGAAGAGACATCCAGTTGTAATTACTACTGAAAGAAGATTGTAGGCGTATTAATGATTTTTTAATATGAGTATTAGTTAATTTAGATGATGAATGTTTAGTAGTAGATTTCCCTCTTTGTGTGCGTGTGGTTTGCTTATATAATTTATGATTAAGAGAAAGATAGAGAGATTGATAGTTAATTGTATGTGATGACGTAGAATATATGACATGAGGTTTATTGTTTGAGAGTTCATTTAGTCCATATGGATAAAGTGTGTTATAATGTTTGATATAAGCAGATTCCAGAAAAAGACGTTCATGGAATTTATTTTGTATATTAAGGATATGAATAGTGATATTACTAAATTTGTGCTTTTTAAAGTGCCTATACTCAACATTGCAGTTTAAAGGATTGCGAGAACATTTATAATTACTGATGGCAGATCGATGTCCGTTAATACGTTTATGAATTGGGCCGCCAGTTTAACCAATATATTGCATGTTACATGAATTACATTTAATACGATAAATAACATTAAAAGCTTTACAAAAATTAATATGGGAAGTGTTATGAACAATTTGTGATGGATCTGTATGAGGGCAGGTCAAGCAGCGAGGAGATGAGCATTTGCTAAATTGTAAATGTGGTGAGGGAGAAGAAAATAGGTAGCTGGATATCTAGAATATATATATATAAAATAAGAATAGTTACAAGAAGTAATAATGTATCTTAAATTTTTATTTTGTTTTTATTTTAATATTTTTACTTTCTTCTATCTTTACAAGCAGAAAGTATTAGATTCGTAAAAATTTTCGACTTCCGGTTTTCAACGGATTTACACGTTTTATAGGTCAGAGATTCCAAAAAACATGTTTTTACAAAATATCTGTCTGTGACTCTGTGAGTCTGTCTGTCCGTCTGTCTGTCTGTGTGTATGTGACACAAATTTCGTGGGCGCTCTATCTCAAGAACTAATGCACGGAATTTTATAAAAATTTATATTCAAGTAGTCCCTAATATAAATTGGTGCTGATTAGTTTTTGGTGTAAATCGCCCAACAGGTGGTGTTAATTAAAGCGTTCAAAAAGGATGTTATTTTAACAACCCAGCTTTCAGAATATAATGCGGACGCCAATTATGTATTTATGAACTTAAAATGTACATAAAGAAGTCAATTAACTTCTCAAAACAAAAATAATTTATTTACCGGTAAAGCTTTTTATCTTCTTCCATAAAATATTCAAACAATAATAAACAATACAATTTCTGATTCACGTTACATCATATATAAAAGGTATCACGAGAATAAAGATGAGAGGATAATAACAAATAAATAAACATGGACAATAGATTTAACATCCTCCCACCTTTTGATTATATATTATAATCAAAACTTCACATTAAATAAATACAACATTTACATAAACATTGTAAATCGAGTCTTTCTGGAACCTTTATCATTCTACCAGATCTCGTCTTTTTAATTTGCGATTCGTCTTTTGCAGGCTCAACCTGATTTTCCTTCAAAGTTGGTTTAGGAAAATTGTTTTCAGTAAAATCCACTGATGACACTTCCAGAGGGTAAATTCTTTGAATAGGCCGAATCATCTGCGAATGAGACGTTTGTAACTTCAAAAGACGAACTTTTCCGTCTTTGCCCCGTATGAGCTCTGTAACCCGTCCTAAGGGCCAATTGATTCTTTTCTTGTTATCTGCTCCCACCAAGACTATATCTCCTACAGCAATTGAACGTTGCAATCTTCTCCCATTTGGTCGTTGGATAAGGAGACCCAAATATTCTAATCTAAATCGATTTCTGAGCTCTTTTTGCAGTTCTTGCCTATATTTAAGTCTTCTAGTGAGAGAACCTTCCTCAACCGCATCAACGTCTGGTAAACCACATTCATGAATATCTTTCAGAAACATGTCCGGTGATATGGGTTTGATGGACTCTTTCTCAGACATGTAAGTTAGTGGTCGCGAATTTATAATACTTTCGCAGTCAGCTAATACAGTTATCATCTCTTCATAGTTCAAACAGGCTTTTCCTAAGACTCTTTTTAATAGATTTTTCATCAATCTGATGAGCCTCTCCCACCATCCGCCCCACCAAGCAGCAGTCGGGGGGTTGAATTTCCATTTGAAAGAATTTATTGCTCCATACTTCTGTATGTGATTCCAGTTCAATCTTTTTAAGAAATTGGATGCACCAACAAAATTGGAACCGTTGTCGCAATATATAACAGAACATCTTCCTCTACGAGATACAAATCTTCGCAAAGCCATTAAAAATGACTCTGTAGAAGCTGAAGTCACAAGCTCCAAATGCACAGCTCTGTAGATGGCACATGTAAATAAGATAACCCAACTCTTCTGTTTATTTTTAAGAAACAAAGGGCCAGCCAGATCAATGCCGATAATTTGAAATACAGCTGCATCTTTCACTCGATTTTCTGGCAGAGAAACTGGAGAAGATTCTAAATTCTTCGAATTAAATCTTTTACAAATGGTACATTTTGATAGAACAGAGCTCACAGTTCTTCTTCCATTCGAAATCCAGTATT
The DNA here is from genome assembly GCA_963932465.1 of Maratus speciosus. NCBI lineage: Eukaryota > Metazoa > Arthropoda > Arachnida > Araneae > Salticidae > Maratus > Maratus speciosus. The sequence goes on along the minus strand of OZ010794.1, from coordinate 255,766,836 downwards.
TTTCTCTAAGCAAATTCAGAAGAATCTGAGGACCTGCATGACAATTTTTGCGGTGGTAATGTAAAATTAATCGTTTGACAACTTCATGATTTGAAGGAACAACCATAGGTGTGAGGAAATTCATATTGTCTTGTCTATACGTAATCTTAGTCTTTACACGTATTATGTCTTGTTCATCCTTAAACGTCTCCAGAGTTTTCAATCTCCCCTCACTTTCATGGGAAAAACATTCCTTTTGTATCATCCAAATTATCTTCGTTTCTGCTCTCTTAAATTCAAGATTCATCAATTCTCCTTTGATCTGTTCCTTTGGATTAGAAGAATTATATCTGAAACGAAGTATCCAACCAACAAGACGTACGATTTTCTCATAACTGGAAAAATACTGGTAGTACCAGCTTTTCTCTGGACTTTCTTCAACATTTACCAGTAATTTTGTAGACTTCAATTTTTCTTTTTTAATTTCTTCTTCGTTTATGTCTTGGCACTTGAAATCCATATATTTATAATATTCTTTAGAATCTTTAAGCCAAGATGGACCCTCCCACCATTTGAGAGATACCAGATGTCTTGCTTTACATCCTCTAGATGGCAGATCTGCTGGATTCATTTCACCAGGTATATGTTTCCATAAAACAGGATCAGTCAATTTTTTTTATTTCTTGAACTCTGTTTCTAACAAAAACAGACCAGTTTTCTTTCCTGGATATCCATGCAAGCACTGTTGTGGAATCGCTCCAAAAATATCTTTCTATATCTTCCCAGCCCATAGCGTCAGTTACTGATTTAGCCAATCTAGCACCAATCAAAGCAGCTAAAAGTTCCATTCTAGGTATAGTTCCACATTTTAAAGGACCTATGCGGGATTTCGCTGCAAGAAGGAATAACTCTACACGATCTTTAGTTGCTATCCTGAAAAATATAACAGCAGCATACGCATACTGACTTGCATCACAAAATGTGTGAAGAGTACAACCTTTTAAATTATCTGGGGTGAACTGAATATATCTAGGAATCTGAATTTCTTGTAAACAATTTAATTCATGAAACCATTCAATAAATTCATTTTTTATATCACTAGTAACTTCTTCATCCCACGTGATTCCTTCTTTCCATGTTTTCTGTAACATCATCATGGGACATATCATAACTGGAGCAGTAAAACCAATTGGATCAAAAACTTTATGTGCAACTGATAGCATGATTCTTTTTGTTATTTTTTCTATATTTATATCTTTCGTCCAGTTTACGTTAACTTTTAAAACGTCTAGAAGTCTGTTCCATTGTAATCCCAGTACAGCAATTTCTTCGCTATTTTCGATATTGTTTCTTTCTTCTGTCTGTTCCCATCCTCTCAACTCAAATCCACCTTTAGCCATAAGAGATTTAGAATCAGTTATAAACCTTTCCAATTCTTCCTGTGTGTGGACACTAGCAACGACATTGTCAACATAAAAGCTTCTCAGCAATTGCTGTTTAAGATTGGGGTCGTATTCTTCATCGTTTTTAATGTGATATTCTATGACGGAACCGAGAAGAAAAGGAGAGCTTTTGACTCCAAACACCACTCTAGTATGTCGAAACATTCTAATATTTCTTTCTTCTGAATTACTCCACCACAAGAAACGCAAATAGTCCCGATCTTCTTTACGAATAGCTATTTGTAAAAATGCTTTCTTGATATCAGCTACAACACCAAATTTATTTTTTCTAAATCGTAAGAGAATGTCAGGAATTAATTCAATAAGGTTTGGCCCACAATGCAAACATTGATTCAAAGATTGATGGTTCTGCATTCTAGCTGATGCGTCAAACACTGGACGAATGGGAGTTGTACTGCTCTCTTTTATTACTGGTCGATGAGGTAAATAATTTCCATAAAGGTTCATTTCAGCCTGTGGAATTTCCTCTATAATTTGATCATCAAGCCACCCTAAAAGTACTTTTTCATACCTTTGATAAATGTTATCGGAAAGCAACTTGTTTGTAACGTTACTCAATCTTTTCTTGGCTAAACTCAAATTATCAGGTAAAGGTGGTGTATCTTCTGACCATGGCAAAGAAACGTCATAACGATTATCTTCATTCATTTTTACTGTTTGTAAAAAATGCTCTTTAACCTGACGATCAATCTCCATTTTAGATTGTTTTTCAATCGGATCATTTATTCCAAGCAAATCCAATTTCCATAAATCAGCAATCTCTGCTTCCTTTACAAACATAGACGTAACTGACAAAGCTAAATTTTCTTTAGACGCATTATCTTGAGGCACTTTTCCCATTAAGGTCCAACCTAAAAATGTTTCCAGTGCTACTAATCCCGACGAGAGTATTTCTCTACAACCTGTCAGTAATTTTCCCATTACATCAGCTCCAATCAATATTTGAATAGATTCTGGAGTTTCACCAACATCCGTCAAAGTGATGCCTTTTTCCGATAATTCTTTAAACCAGGATCCTTTTCCTACTGGCATAACATTTTCACATATAATGTTTTGATCCAAAACCTCAAAATTACATTTAAAATTTTCTTTCAAATCGCTTAATCTTACCTTGTAGTAATGATGATTATAATCCTTTGTTATGACTCCGCCAAAAAGGGAATGAGAAACTTTTTCTTCTCGAAGAGATAAATACTTCATTTCTTCGGCTAAATGTTTTAAAATATACGATCTCTGAGAACCTGAGTCCAAAATTAGTCTAACATCTTTCTTTTTGTTTTCGGAAAATATTTTTGCCTTTATCGTCTGAAGGAACACTTTAGGATTTCTATTGAAATTGGCCATATTTACTTCTTTTCCAGGCGACTTTTCTGTGTCTTCCTCTTTCTTTTCATTCAGCTTATTCTTATCGAGCGTTTGACACATCACAGACGCATGTCTTTTATCACAAAAGAAACACTTCAAGATAGCTCTACATTGCTTTGTTGTGTGACCTGTTGCCAAACATGAAAAACAACATCTTTTGTCCTTCAATATATTCTGCTTTTCATTAAAACTCATCTTCCGTGCCGAAAAGCATTCTGAACTCAGATGTCTTCCTTTGCAAAAAACGCAATTTTTCCTTAAATCTGGTCTTGAAGAAGTTGTTAATAAAGTAGCAGCAGTTGGTAAATATTTAGTACCATCGTTGTGACTTTTGTTTTTTCTAAAGATCGCGTCATCTTTTCTCGCTAAACCAAAACCTGTCACTGCCAAATTAATTCTTTCATCTCCTTCAACTTCAGATTTGAGAAACGCCATTAAATTATCTAGGCGCTCTTTTGCATCAGAACTAACCGAATTCGTATGTGTTCGATTCCACGCTTTCAAAAATTCAGCAGTAAAACAAGATTCTACCATTGGATATAATATTGAAGCACATTTATCCGTTGTGACACCTAACGTCTCAAGAGCTCGTAAATACAACTCAAGTTTATCATACAATGATGTAATAGAAAATTTTCCTTTTGATTGCACAGATATAATTAATTTTAATAATTCTCGCACATACACTTCAACCAAAAGATCTTCCCTACCGAAACGAGCCTTAAGACTCTCTATAGCTTTGGCATAGTTAGCGCCAGTTGGCGGAAAACTATCAACAACTTCTCGCGCTCTAGATCCAGTGATAGTTGCTTGGATCAAATACTGGAATTTATTTTCTGGCGCAATATCTTGATCATTGTGAATCTGTTCAAACTGGCTCCAAAATGGCAACCATTCCTTTAAATCACCATCAAATTGGCGAAATTCCAACTTGGGCAACGTAAATTTCTTTTTAGAATTATTAGTTTCGTAATCATTTGAAATGTACTCACATTGCATTTGTCCCTGTGACTGAATCTTTGCTAATTCTAATTGATGATTTAATTCCAACTTTTTTAACTCTACTTATTGATCTAACTTTTCCTTTAATTCTAGCTTTTTTAACTCTTGTTCCGACTTCTCCTTTAATTCTAGCTTTTTTAATTCTTGATCCGACTTCTCCTTTAATTCTAGCTTTTTTAATTCTTGATCCGACTTCTCCTTTAATTCTAGCTTTTTTAATTCTTGATCCGACTTCTCCTTTTCTAACTTCTTAGCCTCGTTTTCTTTTTCCTTTCTCTCAGCAACAGCATTGGATAAAATTTCTTGTACAAAAGCGGGATCCTGTTTATATTCATTACTATTCAAAATAATTTCCTTTAGTGTCCCAATCGTATAATCTTGCGGGATTGTTTCCCCAAGCTCTTCTACCACGAACTTTAAGTCGACCTTTTTAAAATTTTTAACGGCTTGAAACATTTTGCTTCAAATAAATATTGTAAAATGTCCTGTCGCGGACGCCACAATGTTAATTAAAGCGTTCAAAAAGGATGTTATTTTAACAACCCAGCTTTCAGAATATAATGCGGACGCCAATTATGTATTTATGAACTTAAAATGTACATAAAGAAGTCAATTAACTTCTCAAAACAAAAATAATTTATTTACCGGTAAAGCTTTTTATCTTCTTCCATAAAATATTCAAACAATAATAAACAATACAATTTCTGATTCACGTTACATCATATATAAAAGGTATCACGAGAATAAAGATGAGAGGATAATAACAAATAAATAAACATGGACAATAGATTTAACCTAGATTAATATTAGCACAATTATTCTAATTGGTAAACAAATCATATTAGATGTAAATTTCCAACTGGGCGAAAAATGTCCGGACCAGGATTCGAACCCGGGATCTCCTGGCTGAAGCCGCCAGTGCTTTTTCGTATAATTTCGCCAGTGTAATTTCGTATCCAGCGATTTCTGGAGTTCCTTTACCTGAGATTTATTCTGTTGAGCTGAACTAGGTTTCAGACCAGATGCTGTAATCATCAAGGTTAGCTGGGTGAAAAAGTTCGACCAGAATCGTCCGGGATAGCTCAGATGGCAGAGCACTGGCGGCTTCAGCCAGGAGATCCCGGGTTCGAATCCTGGTCCGGACATTTTTCGCCCAGTTGGAAATTTACATCTAATATGATTTGTTTACCAATTAGAATAATTGTGCTAATATTAATCTAGTGTAATTTCGTATCCAGCGATTTCTGGAGTTCCTTTACCTGAGATTTATTCTGTTGAGCTGAACCAGGTTTCAGACCAGATGCTGTAATCATCAAGGTTAGCTGGGTGAAAAAGTTCGACCAGAATCGTCCGGGATAGCTCAGATGGCAGAGCACTGGCGGCTTCAGCCAGGAGATCCCGGGTTCGAATCCTGGTCCGGACATTTTTCGCCCAGTTGAAAATTTACATCTAATATGATTTGTTTACCAATTAGAATAATTGTGCTAATATTAATCTAGTGTAATTTCGTATCCAGCGATTTCTGGAGTTCCTTTACCTGAGATTTATTCTGTTGAGCTGAACCAGGTTTCAGACCAGATGCTGTAATCATCAAGGTTAGCTCGGTGAAAAAGTTCGACCAGAATCGTCCGGGATAGCTCAGATGGCAGAGCACTGGCGGCTTCAGCCAGGAGATCCCGGGTTCGAATCCTGGTCCGGACATTTTTCGCCCAGTTGGAAATTTACATCTAATAGATTTAACATCTGGCGCTGCTATGCTGCATTTTTCGCGATTTCTGAATTAGCTCTATCTCAAGAACTAATGCACGGATTTTCATCAAACTTCAGATTCAGTTAATCCTTGATATGAATTGGTGCTGGTAACGTTTTGGTGCAAATCGCTCAATAGATGGCGCTACTATGCTGCATTTTTCAGCATTTACACGATTTTCGTAATAGCTCTATCTCAAGAAATAATGCACGGATTTTCATCAAACTTGAGATTCTGTTAGTGCTTGACATGAGTTGACGTTTTACACCTTGTGGTGTAAATAGCTCAACAGGTGGCGCTGCTATGCTGCATTTTTTGTGATTTCCGCAATAGCTCTATCTCAAGAACTAATGCTTGGGTTTTCAACAAACTTCAGATTCAGGTATATTTTATACCAGTTATTTGTGATTTATACCAGTATATGAATTAGTGCTGTTTATGTTTTGCTGTAAATCGCTCAACAGGTGGCGCTGCTATGCAGCATTTTTCTCGATTTCCACAATAGCTCAATGTCCAGAACTAATGCACGGATTTTTATCAAACTTCAGATTCAGTTAATCCTTGACATGAATTGATGTTTTGTACCTTTTGGTGTAAATCGCGCAACAGGTGGCGCTGCTGTGCTGCATTTTTGTGATTTCCACAGTAGCTCTAGCTCTAGAACTAACACACGGATTTTCATCAAACTTCAGATTCCGGTATACCTTAATATGAATTAGTTATGTTTGTGTTTTGGTGCAAATCTCTCAACAGGTGGCGCTGCTGTGCTGCATTTTTCAGAATTTCCCCTACAGCTCTATCTCAATAACTAATGCACGAATTTTCATCAAACTTCAAATTCAGGTATACTTTTATATGAATAAATTGATGTAATTTCTTTTACTATTTAAATGATTTAATTGACGTGATTTATGTAGAAGAAAGTTTTGTGATGGCCACAACATACTAGTTTTTATTAGTTTTTATAAGGTTTTTAATTTTTTTTTTTTTAATAGCAGTAAAATAGATTTATATTCATTTGAAATAATATGAACTGTTGTAAGTATCATTAAAATAACGAATTAAAAACATAATGAAGAAAGTAATTAATTAGAAAAAGAAAATAACTGGTATAACATAAAAATCATGTACCAGAACAAATTATAAATAATAATTATGTTGCTAGCATGAAAACTAGATTAAATGTAAATTAATATACAAATTACCTCACCAAAATCTACAATTGGGAAAATGATATTAAAAAATATCAAGACAAAGGCAAATGCTATAACATAAAAATAATTGACCCCCCAAAAAACGCAGAAAAAATCACAAACCTTCCCATATATAAAGAAAAATTAAGAAATAATATAAGATAATATGTGTTTAGTATAAAATATATGGCAGGACTATGTTGAAAAGTGATGAAATAATAAATACATGTAAGAAAGAACATTTCCATTTTTGTGTTAACACTATTTCCGAATCATAATCTTTACCTTATTTAATTGCAAAATTTTACGATTAATTAACATTAAAGTTAGGCAAATATTTCTATTCCTAAGGAGTGACAAACAAAAAAGTGGAATAGTTGACAGTTAAGTACATGCATGTAGATATATTTCAAATTTTTATTTTGCTAAAGAGCCATTGCTAAAACTTTTTATTGGGGGGAGGGGGGGGGGGGAGTTTAAATTGCCAAGTCAAATTTCAGTATTTGCAAACTCATTCAGAAGCAAAAATAAATAGTTCTCAACGTTTTCCAACTAGTTTTATAATTTTGCCAAGTTACCACAATTAGGAAATGTAATATAGTTCTTATTTATAAAAAGTTTAATAATATTCCCAATTATATTTGTAACTTTTCCCAAATCTATTAGAAATAGAAAGTGCATTATAGTTTTTATTAAAGTTTTAAATAAATTTGCCAACTAACTTTGAAAATTTGCCAAGTGTAACAACATTCGCGAATGTTTGGGGAGGAGGTTAGTTCCCCCCCCCCTGTCCTTTCAGAAATAGGAAGTCTATCAGAAATAGAAGGTGTATTATAGTTTTTATTAAAGTTTTAAATAAATTTGCCAACTAAGTTTGTAAATTTGCCAAGTGTAATAACATTCGCGAATGTTTGGAGGGGGGGGGGAACTCCCTACATGTCCCCCTCCTTAGCGAGGGCCCTGGATACAAATATATATATATATATATATATCCTATACAGGGCTGCTGAGAGAATTCGGATATTTTCCGACAGTAGATGGGAATTGTTGAAACTGGGAGTTCAAATGCATTATGCGTTTCCAAATAGTTCAATTAGACATCCTATTTCAACTTATTAACCCTTTATCTACTGCATTATGATCTACTGCAATTTTTTAATGCAATTTTTTTTCAGTTACTACAATGAAAAGAAAAGGATAAACATAAAAAAAAATACTCATCCGTGATAAATTTAATTCCTTAGAGGTTCCTTAGAGGTGAGAATTAAAGTGGTACTTTAAAGTACCGCCAGTACACTATGACTAAAATATCGTACCAGAAAACCCACAAAGTATTTCAATCGGCACCAGAATTGTGGTAAAATATTTTCGATTTAATAAGTACGTAAAATATAGCTTTTTTCTTATTTACAAATAAATTTTTTGGCAAATTCCGGTGCCGTTCATTTATTTCGACACTTTAGCATTGAAAATACTTTGTCTCTGAAAGGGTTAAAAAAACTATTTTTTTTTTTTTTTTTTTTAGATTTCGATCTTGTTAGGAATCCTTTAGTTCTGCATCGTCTATATTCCAGGGACAACATGTTCTCTCGCATCTCCACATATGCAATATATCAATTTACATATGCTATTTCTAGCAAAGCAAAAAAGAGATGGTGCCACAGCTTTTTCGATTTCCTATAAAAAAAATAATAATGAAACAGAAAAGAAATACTAGGAAAATTATTACTACACTACAATTTTGTAATTACATTTTAAAGCAGATGAAAACGATGGATAACTACACAGACGAAAAATAAATAAGTTTTTCTCCAACACTCAGTGTACTGGCGGTACTAAGTACCACCGAGTAATTCAACTGTTAAATCAAATACATGCACCGTCCACCTAAAATAGCTAGTCAAATTGTATTCTAAGACCATAATGAACACATATCTTAGGTACTTTACTGTGTTTGCAGCAATAAAAAGACGATCATCACAATCGTACAAAATGTCGGCACAAGGCACATCGACTATTTCAAAGATAGTCTCCTTCCTCGCTAAAATAACAAACCTAGAACTACTGTGCCATGTATCCGGATAAAGTGGAGTTAAAAGAGTGTTTTTGCAAAGTACCATTAGAATATTAGTAATATTCACTATGGGATAAAAGTTTAAAGTGAGTGGTACTTATAAGTACCGTCAGTCGATAAAGGGTTAAACAGTGACCTTAGTTAATTTTATTTTGAATGTGTTGGAAAGTGTTTCATAATCTATACTTGATGCATGATTTATCTCTTTTTTTTTTTTTCTTTTGCCTTACTCACTTGTCATATTTCTCACTGGAAGTTTAAAATGCAAACAATATTTTGAAGAAATATTAATGATTTAATTCGTATGTGCAGTATTCGTTATGAAGATAATATTTCTAATAATATTATTTGATTAATATTAATATAAATATTTCAGGGGAAAAAATTGTTCGGTTTATCATCTTATCTCTTAACAGCCTAATGCTTTATCCCTTATCAGACAGATAAGCGAAGTTTCGTTCCATATGGTTACGATATCGAATATTCGTTTTTACCGATTAAACGTAAGTTTATAAAAGAAGTAAGCATATGACGGTTGCTAAAACAACATTTTCGTATCGAGTTTTGCCTCACAAAAAATTTTGCATACTGGAAAATTTTCATTTTCAGAATACCAAGAACAGGTGTGACAGTTTGGCTTTTGGCGAGTATTAAGAAATTATATTTTTTTCTGCTGTTTTATTTGTATTTTTTATTTAAAGATATTTTGACATTTATTTCGTAACTGTTGTGTTTATCTTTAACCTTTCCGGAGTCCGATTTGTTTTAAATTGTTTAGGGAAAAAATTATTTTTTACGTTTATAATGTTAAGAGCAGTTAACCAAATCACGAAAGAAATAGTTACCGAAATTTTACTAATATGTCGTTTATTGAAAGCTAACGAATATAGTTATTTTGCTTAATATTCATAAGACTAAGAAAGATTTTTTGAAGAAGCTTTGAAAATGCTTATTATAATAGGATTAAGCAAACATAACAACTTTCTAGTGTTTTTTATTTATTTTTTTTTTTTTTCAAAAATTATTCTTTTGGTAAAGTAATATATTTTTAATTTAAATTATTTATCCTTAATAAAAAAAATGAAGTATATCTCTATTTTGAAAAACATAACTGATTCAAGGGATTATTTTAAGCGCTATTTCAGGTTAAAATCCATGAAAATAGTTCAGTTACATAAGTTTTATAGAATCAAAAACTATGCATAATAATTTAACCATTTTTTGCCAGTACATACTTGACTAGATTGTGGAATGCAGTGTTTAATCATCTTTTAAATTTGCGCAGTTAATTTTTTTTTTTCAATTTCTTTTCAAAATTTTGTTTTTTTAATAAAGATTCAATTCATTGTTTGAAACAGCCGTTTTTATCTACTGTTGCAAGATTTTAAAAAGCCCAAATAATAAATCTTGCAAACACTTTTCAATTGAAAAATATATTCACACGTGAATATTAGATAAGAAAGAAAACTTTAAAATAATTAAATTGTTACCGGCGAAAAGCAGTGATACTACTTGTTCCATATTTAATATGGAGCAAGTAGAGTAAGAAGTGCAGTTAAACAGGGAAAATATATTTAAAAGAAATCTCATTAAGGAAAATGAACAACCTATATATATATCGTGTCAACGTATAATCTATACTACCGTAAATTACGGCGTATAATACGCGGGTCAAACAATCATATTTCGACCCAGAAATTCTAAAAAATAAAATGCAACGTTTTAGATCGCGGTAAATATTTGTCTTCAATTACTGAATAAAATTTCTGGATTCAAACAGAATTGTTTGATCTGCGGATTATACGCCGGAAATTACGGTAATGCAGAAACAGAATTTAAGTACAGTCGTCAAACAATGAAATTTAAATCTTTCAAATAACCATTTACAGAGGTACCAAGATCTCACTAAGCTTTAGTAAAATGTAGGTTAATTTGACCTAGGTTTAATACGTTTTGCACCAAAAATGTTTTTAAAGAAATTATATTAAATAAATTCCACGTATATAATAAGACTGAAATCAAATAAATAGAGATTCGTAAAATATTTTTTATGGTTCAAAAAGAAGTGACACCCGTCGTGAAGAGGTTTATGAAATCGAAAGCATCTGCAGAATAGATCATTTCTCCAGAGCAGGAATTCCTAATTTATAGTACGCGGGGTTTCTGATACTGGTACTCAAACCTTTTGTTCTGAATGAAGTGGAATTCAAAAGAGTTCACGGGGTTTCCACGCAATAACTTTCTCATTTCATGACAAAACGAAATCTATGAAGAAAAACAAACAATTCTTGAACAGTGGATGTATTCAGAGACTTATTAGTTGCCAAGCAATACCACGCCATAATTTCGTTCCTTTTTAACACATTCCAGGGTCGGACTGGGCCAGGGAAAAGGGCGCAGACCTTGTATTTTCAGAGGGCGCAAAAATTTTAGCGAACTCATGTAAATTTTTCTTGTTTGTGTTCTTCCTGGCTTGAGAAGGTTTAACACATTCACACAGCATCAAGAATGAAAGTGGCTTAATATTACATCTCTGAGTCTAGATAGAAGACTTCGATATATCACCCGTGCAATTTTAAAGTTCTATCAAATCTACACAATGCTATGCAATTTTTTAAAACGAATCCAGTAATATCTAAAAGTTCCGAGTTGAACACAGATTACTTTGTAGTAGATGACCGATATCAAGGCTAGGGCTTTATTATTTTGTTAATAGGTACCTTATAAGACTCACGGAGAAAAAAGTGATCACCCCTACCAATTCTCTTGCAAATGACTGTATAAAAACGACATAGGTACCAATTTGGAGATTGTCTAGGTATTAAAAAATGCACGAACGTTAATTTTTCAAATGGTGAACGTTGATTTTTCAAATGGTAACATCCACTTTTGATACCCTATTTGAATTCTTTGCCAGCAAATAAAGAGATAGAGTTTATACAATTTTCTTAAATCTGAACACAGTTATAAAACAAAAAGTGTTAGGGGTTTATCCATAAGTTTCGGAAAATAAAATGAAATATCTTACAACCGAAAACACTCAATTACTCCCAGTCAAATGACACAGGAATTTTAAATTTATTATAAACTTTATATTAAAGAAAATCTTACAAAGTATTTCTGTTAAGTTTCTACGATTGTTTTCAGTGGCTCTTTTGATAAAAGAAGACGGTCCCCTTAAATTATGGAAAGACAAAATTTTTCCGTATCTCGAACACTAATTATTCAAATTAGCTATAAACTTACACATTGATGTTTTAAACGATTATTCTTTGTTGCATGCAAAAATTAATAAATTAAAGTAACCAAAAATAAGGTGTCAAAAATGGGCGTTATTGTTTGTAAATTCAGAGTTGGTGCAATTATTAATATGTAGACGAGTTCGGAAACATAATTTATATATAACAATAATTAGTAGACATTATTTACAGCCAGTTGTATCTATAGACTTTTTTACGAAGATTTTCAGCTGAATTAGCAAGGGTAACCACTTTTATTCCATTTATCCCCATTGACGCACTGAAAATCTGTACAAAAACTAACAAGATTTTTCGCACCAGGCACCAACTAGAGTTGCTGCGGTGCTGCTAAGGGCTTCAACCCTTTTTTATGTATACTTCTTTATAAAATGAATTATTTATCAGTCAGTTTAAAATGAGATAAATTCAATTTCTGTTATAATCCGACAACAATTACCTTTTATTTACAACAGTTTTTTTTTTTTTTTTTTTTTTTTTTTTTTTTTTAAGTAGAATTTTTTTAAATGGTATCTATCGGTGTCTCACTCATGATACACAAAAAAATTCAGTATGCAAACTTCGCTTAAAATTTCTTTGTATCTAAAACAAAAACGTATAATACTTTTCATATAAAAGTAGAAATTTTGAAAACTAAAGCTTGTGCTTCTTTTGTTCTTTTATAAAAAGTACCACATATTATAAGGTATTTAAATGTTGAAACATAAGGATATTTAAACATTCAAATTAACATCCCATTAAGGAATTTGAAAATAACACTTGCTTGTGAAAATAATGCTTATTACACTTGCAACATTTATATAAGGCGAGTTATGTATTTTGTAGGAAGAGGCTCTTTGCGTTTGTGTCCTTAAAAAGATGACTTTATGTATCCGTAAAATGCTGCATTAAAGTTGCACTACAAAAAAAATTATACACAGAAAGTACACCAAAAATGCCACTTTGTTAGCCTAAAAATCACTAAAATAATTGAGTAAATTTACTCTTTTCAGCACCCTCTTCCTATGATTTGCAAAGTTCTTATCCTAATTAGAGGTCAAGGGAAATATTTAAGTTTACACAATTGAGAAAAATGCCCCAGGAATTGTATTCATACAAGCTGCAGGATCCCATGGCAGTGTTTTTTTTATTCGAAAAACCTATCATAATTTCTGAATAGCTTTATAGCTCTCCATCGCTTTATTTAATCATAATTTTTCCGTGATTAAATTAAAACAACTTTTTATTTAAAATACATACTAGAATTTCCTAATATTTATTTAGCCTCGGAAAATCTGTCATTAAATAAAACAAAGATTACTAACTGAAAATTATGGTGTAGATTTTGCGAATGAAAAAACGCTAACAGCAGGATTCCACAGTTTGCGGGATTGTAATCCAGAAGTGTTATCAAGTTTGTATTCCGCGAAAAAAAAAGGTCATGTTTTTCAACCAAAAACGAAATCCGCACAAATAGTTTTTTTGTCTTCTGATATTTATCACATTCTTTTCTCAAGATGTTTTCAAAAAGCACGGTTGCAATTGTAGGAGCAATCATGGCCGTCATTAAAAGTGTAGGAACAAGGTACTAAAAGCTAAAGGCCTGAAAATATGCAAAATATTTGGTTAAAATCTAAAACGTATCATTCAAAGAAGTGATGAAATAAATCTCGCCCAGGGCGCTGTGGCTGCTAAGCTTTCCCTGCACTGTTAAAAATTTTGCAGCATTCTGGCAGGTCATTCGACCGTTTTTTAAAAAAACGGTTTCATAACCATAATTTAATTATATTCTGACCATAAAATGACCAATAATATGGTCAGAATAATGTTAAATTTACGGTTGTGTAACCGTTTTCGGAAAAAACGGTCAAATGGCCTACCAGAATGCTGCAAATTTTTAACAGTGTGCGTACGTATTTTCCCTCTCAATAGTATGCAAAGATGCCACCAATGGTTTCCAATCCTGAAATTGCTTCGATGTATTTTTAATTTCTTTGTGATAAAAAATACCTCTCTTGTGCTGTTTGCCTATTATCCCTAATGATTATTTTGATGATTAATTTTAAACGAATCATCGAAATTTAGTACACTAGTCCGAATGTATGTGCACAACTTGGGAAAAAATATTGGAGCGGCTTAAGGCACTTAGGGGCGCGAAGTTTTCCGTGGACGAGGGCGCACCGGCCCTCGGGCCAGTCCGAGCCTGACACATTCCAACAAAGTTGAAAAGTGTTTATGACTTCGCTTTGTCTGTCCGTCTGTCCGCGCTCTAACTCTCGTAAATATACTCGGATCGTTGTGAAATTTTTGGATGTTATTGACCTCTACCATAGCATGATCCCTATTTCAAATGAAGTTTGTAGCATGTTTAGTTCATTTACAGCGACAGTCAAAAGTATTCCAGTACATTACAGCCAATGGGAAAAAATCGTTTAAAATGATTTTAAAAGGTGTTACACCCTTTCAAACATAATAAAATTTATATGCATTTATGAAGTGCAATAAAGTATGCATTTTGTATAGAATATGCGATGAAAAGAATAGTTATTACTCATTTACAGGGCCATACAAAACAATTCCATTACATAACGGTATAGGAGGGGGGGGGGGGGATTGTTTGCAGCGTATTTCAATTATATTAAACAATTTCATACGTACTTAAATTAATATACATCGCTGGGATATAATTTCGTAAAATTTCTTAGTAGGTAAATTTCTTAGTAAATATATATACTACCCTATATAGGGGTAGTATATATATTTACTATAGGTTATTTCATGTATAATACGAAGTGCATAGCATTTACAGGGACACACAAAAGATTTCATATACTATATGGTAACCGAATTACTGTGTATTAACAATGATTGCTGGAAATGCATTTTTAATTACGATATGCGCTTTTAAATTTCACTATATTTATGCATACTATATAGTGTGTATAAATGCTATAGTTCATACATAGGGCTACAGAAAAGAATTCGCAAGGGTTACTGAGTATGGGCGTAAATTTCTTAAAGGTGGCTTTGAAATAAGTTATGCATTTTTATGATGAACTGCATTTAATTTACTAAGAAATCTTTGTAGAATATAGATAAAATGATATACAGGGCGACGCAAAGGATTGGATACATGGCCGTCTATGGATGATAATTTCTGGAAATGTGATTTCAGTAGTTTTAAGAGTGTTTTAGCTTGAATTAAATTTTAGCTAAATAGTGGCGTATAATAAAGGTACTAGGTAGACTATAAGGCTGTACAAAATTGTTAAAGTATGCTTCCATCTATTAGTATAAATTGCTGAAAGAGAAGTTTCAACCTGTTATGCGTTTTCCTGCTAAACTAAGTTTTTTCATTATATAGTATATACCGGGTGTCCCAAAAAGGACTGACTGATTTTAAAATTCAATAACTTGCAAACGGTGACAGATATTTAAAAAATTCTTGCAGGAGGGTTATGCATAAGGTCAAAAGTTTTTTTGCAGTGATTTTCAATTTTAGTTCGAATTACAAACAATAGATGGCGCTGCGATCAATAGACGCTGAATTCAGGCTCGATTTTTGGTACTTCGTGGCCCGGATAATACATTTCCATCTCCTTTTTCAGCATGGAACAAGAGAAAAGACCAGAAATCGAGCCTGTATTTAGCGACTATTGCTTACAGCGCCATCTATTATTTGTAATTCGAACTAAAATCGAAAATCACTGTAATAAAACTTTTGACTTTATGCATAACCCTCCTGCAAGAATTTTTTAAATATCTGTCACCGTTTGCAAGTTATTGAATTTTAAAATCAGTCAGTCCTTTTTGGGACACCCGGTATATCAACCTAAAGATCAAATGCAGGGCTGTTCAAAAGAATTGGAATACATATTTGCTATGGACGGTAACTGCTGAAATCAGTTTTTCAAATGTTTTATGCGTTTTCTAAAATGTTTACTTAGTTCTCTTATATACCTTATTTCCCTAAATAACGAAGTTTTGTTAAAGCATTCAGGAAGTGTTGGAAAGTGTTTCATAATCTATGCTTGACGCATGATTTTTCTTTCTTGTTTTTATATATTTAAAATTAACAATATCCGACGCCGCTTTTTATTTTTCATTACACATATTAAAAATAAGTAATTAATTTAAAATGTTTATTTTTTAAGTTTCTTTCAGCAATACCATGAAAAAAAATGAATTGGAAAAAAGGAAAAGTTCTGCTTTTATTTTTTTACATTATAAAGATAAAAAAAAAATAAATAAAGTCAAATAAACGGGTTTTACTAAACATTTAGTTTTCGATGAGAATGGGGAGATTTTTTAGGCAAAAGTCGTTTTCAACTTGGTATCTTATGGAAAGCATACTTTCAGAAAAGCCTTTATTAACTATTTGCGGTCGAAGTACTTCTCCCAGGCACAGGTATCTCTTATACGAATTTATTCGGTTCGCACCACTTTCGTTTTAAAGAAACATTTTTACTTGTATTGTGACAACCTGTGCAAGAGAAATTTACTAAAAAATGTACTTTTAAAATATAGTGGTGCTAATAGAATATTAAAAATAAAGTCATGTATTAAGTATAGTTTGGGCGCCTATTTGCCAATACTCGACCGCAAAGGATTAAATATTTCTTCTATGTAAGAAAACTATAAAATGTTAAAATCATCAAACCATAAGAGAAACCCTACAGTCACCCCTACTTGGATCTTGCTGTGTCAAACACGGAAACGTTGGACTATTTCTGACACTATTTATCACAAATGTTTGAATAATTATTCTTGCAGTAACTTTTCAAAAAAATATTGATCATATTGTAATATGATTGATACATTTTTTTTTTTTGCATTGTTAAATGACGATAATCTTTTCTTCTATCCTCTTTATTTTTTTCTTTTAACCCTTTGCACTCCGTTGTCGCCGGTGCAGCAATATGATCTTTATTTGCAAAATTTGTTTTTGGCACCAGTAATAAAGGAAAATAAAATTTGCCTTATTTAATCAGAGTATTTTTGAAATTAAATACTTGAAGGAAACTTCTTTTAAAAAAGTGGTGCCGACCGAATAAAATTTGTATAAGAGACGCCGGAGTCCAAAGGGTTAAATAATGTTTTACGAAACTTCGGAATATTTTCAATGAAGCGTCAATATTTATGCATTATTTTCATCACATTGTGGATTTTTCCAGTGAAACGCTAAAATTGTGTAAATATTGACCTTGAAAATGTTACCAATGTTCAGGCAATATTTGCATTGCAAGAAAAATATTTACAATTGAACGGCAATATTGCTTCAATGTTGGCTTTATTGTCTTTGCATTGATTAAATATTTCTTGCCAATATTGACGAAATAGCACTAAAATGTCAATTCCCCAATATTGGGAAAGTATTTCATGCCAATAAATAGAACACTGGCCCAAATGGGACCAAGCTATACCGAATTTTGGCTTGGTACTAGAGTACGTTATCGACTTGCAGATTGCAGATAACGGTATCGTGTCAATTAATTGTAACAGGTTGTCACTTTTGCCTGTATTTTTTTGCATGTAAATTGGATTCCATACGTTCGAAGACCTGTTAGCCCGTGAATAGCAAATCGCTTTCGACATACAATGCTATGTAGTTTTAAAGCAAAACTATTTTTTGTACAGATAAATAATAAGAGCATTTTTTATGCAGGTTTCTAAAGATGAATACGGGCATTTTATTCTCAGCTATTGCATTCTGCTTTATGTAAGTATTATTTTGCATGACAATTTTTTTTACATATTTTGACACCTTATTTTCATCCTTTTATTTAATATCCTTACATTTCTTTCCAACTCTATCGGATTCAACTTGTGCTCTTAAATCGAAGCTTGATACGTCGAGATATAGGTCATAATTTGAAATTCTGGTGACAGGTGTTAATTTGTTTTATATTGCTTCACTTCTGTCACAAAACAATTTTTTTTAAATCTTAGATAAGTAAGGTATATATTTTATTATAATTTGTAATAAAACATTTTGTTTAACACGTTCTCCCCGGCGCGGTGGGTCACACTCGACTGTCTTAGAGTTGTCAAGTCTCCGGCTTTTTGCACACCACTGTTATTTTAGAAAAAATGTTGTTCCTTTAAATCTCCCAATTGTTCTAATTAAATAAAACAACACTTTCTGTATTAAAATACTGGTATCCAAAAAGATATCCTTTACAAGATGAGATTTTCGAATAGGCAAGTTAGTACATCTTCCAAGCCAAAATTTATTCGTATTATATTAACTTTCATTTCTCACACAGCAACACTTTTAACGTTTTGTTTGAGTTTCTTGGGTGAAATCAACCAGGAAAAAAATATATATAGTTCGTCTCAAAAGTTTAACACCACAACAAGAAACTGTTGTTTATTAAATAACAACACAAAATTAAACAACATGTTATTTAATTATTAGATTCCGTAAAATTATCAAAATAAATCATGTCAGAATAAATAAATGAGTACATTATCATAAAATTTGATGAAAACTCATCAAAGTCTGTAACTGTAGTACTGCGTCACAAAAGTGTAGGCGTAATAGGAAAAGAATCATCATGTAACACTTTTATATGAAGCAATTTATTAATAGTATTTCTCTGGTTTCGCTTAACTTCAAATAATCTTGTTTCCATTGAATCAGTTAGTTTTTGAAAAATTATTGTTGAGAATACCATGCTTTTTCAATGGCCACTTTTCGTTCTTTAGTAGAGTCATATTGCTTTCCATTCTTGCATACTTCACGGTTTAAGGGGACCGGGTAAGCTGTATCTCGGCCATGTTAAAATACACCAAATTTATGTACCTTTTTCTCAGAAATGGTGAAAGATAGAGGTCTAGATTTTTTAGAGTCGTTTGAATAACATGCTTTACGTATTTTAACAGACCATTTTCTTTCTAAATGAAACTGAAAATTAATTATTAATTATTTATTGTAAGACATTTTTTAATTAGCATTGTTGGTAAGATTTTACTGCCTAAAATAAATAATTCTCAACAAATCATTAAATCCCTGTGTTAAAATATGCACTGTAACATAATATAAGTATTTAGAAAAATCTGAGTTCTTAAGTTTAATAGATATTGAAAAAAAGGAACGCAAGTCTGAAAAATCGAAGTTTTGAGAAAAAGTCAATTAAAGCTGTGAAGCAGTGTTGCCAGTGGACTACTTTTTTTAAATTCTGATTTCTTTAATACAGGTACTACTTTTTTGAAATAGTAAAATTCGCCTTATTTAATAATATATTAATTAAGGCGAAAACGATGGAAATTTTACCACTTCAGAAAAGTGGTGCCAATCAAGAAATCTGAATTTTAAAAAAGTAGCCCACTGACAAAGTTATGAATTTTTTTCTCCCTTCAACCCTATTTTTTTCGCCCCTTGAGCCCAATTTTAATTTTATCAAAAATCTATGATGCCTAAATTTTGGGACCTTTTTCTAGAAGTAATAATAACTTTTAGTAGGAGAGCTGTTGAACATTTTTGAGTAGGTATTTGAGGCACCCTGAAATTTTGTGCAACACTTCTTTTGTAATGCCTGAATACAAAATCGAATGTCTGGCTGAAGGATCGTGGCCCAAAAACTGTGCCAGACACGTGTCAAGTGCCATTTTTTGACTACCCAAAAAAGGTATTTGAGGCGCGCTGACATTGAGACAGAATAATATTTTTACTTACAAAAAAATATTTTGAAATTGACAGACACAAAAACTGTTCCAGACACGTGTTAAGTGCCCTTTATGGCAAAATGGCACTTGACACGTGTCTGGCTCAGATTTTGGGCCGACTAAAGTGTCTGTCATTTTCAAAATATTTTTTTCTAAGTATAAATATTATTCTTTTCTCAATCTCAGCGTGCCTCAAATGCATTTTTTGGGTAGTCAAAAAATAGCACTTGACACGTGTCTGGCACAATTTTTTAAGGCCGACTAAAATGTCTATCGTTTTCAAAATATTTTTTTCTAAGTATACATATTATTCTGTCTCAATCTCAGCGTGCCTCAAATACCTTTTTTGGGTAGTCAAAAATGGCACTTGACACAGTTTTTGGGCCACGATCCTTCAGTCAGACATTCGATCTTGTATTCAGCCATTACAAAAGAAGTGGTGCACAAATTTTCAGGGTGCCTCAAATACCTTCCCTAAAATGTTTAACAGCTCTTGGACTATTTGAACTGGTTTGATGTGTATTATAATTAAGAAGTTATGGGGGGTTTTCGGTTTTCACAAAACCCCTCCCTATTTCCACCACCTTGGTCCAGTTTTGCCCATTAACGAACTTGACCAAGATTTTCTACCGCTTGATTTTGTGTATCAGTTTGGAAAAGATTTGTGCAGAATTATAGAAGTTATCGTGTCCATAAAAAAGTCATATAGATAGATAGGTAGGTAGATAGATAGATGTATAAAGTTTTGAACTAGGGGTGGTTTTGGGTTCTAGGGGTCATGATAGGCGTAGATCTGCAAAAAATTTTCAAAAATTCTAACATAGGGGAGATTGTAATAGGTTACGTTTCCATGAAATGACGTTTCTTACGAAATCTACCTAAAAATGTAACTGTGACCGCCGCTGTCAATGAATTTTTTGTGAAGGTCTTTCTTCGCTAATATTAAGAAAACTACTTGTATTCACAAAAATATGTAAATGGGTAATATAGAGAAATGTTTGATAAACACGTTGAAGCAGATTTTTTAAATCGAAGAATTATTTTAAGAGATATCGTTCCGTTATAAAAGTTTTATAGGAGAAAAAACTATACAGAGGTATTTAATAATTTTTTCTAAGGATATTCATTAGAAACTCGCGGTGTGCAGACTGCATTTAATTTTTTTTTAATTTGACTCATTTTTTGACAGTTTATTTCAATTTCAGACTCAAATTTTCAGCATTTCCAGAGATATTTTTTACATATTTTAGAAAATGTTATTATTTTAAATTGTTGCCAAATTGTAAAAACAGCGCAAAGAATAATATTTCTATTAAATTAAAAATTTACTCACATGTGACTGTTATAAACAGAAAAAAAATCTTTTCAAATTAGAATTAAATGAGTACGTGTTAAAAACAAGAAAATATTGAAAATTACGTCATAAAAATTGTTTTTACATAAGCATATTAAAAAAGAAAGAAAACTGTAAAATAATAATTTTTTTAATATGTGTTAAAAACATAAATGGGGGAAATGACGTCCTATTGCAAATGTCCAAATAATAGCATTGCCAGTGAGTTTAAATTAAAAAATATATTTACACGTACGTGAGAGATTTATTTCCCATTTGGAGATGTTCTTTTAGGTAGATTTCGTATGAAATAATACCTATTGGGATCGTCCCTATGTTGGAATTTCTGAAATTTTTTTGCAGATCTACACCGATCATGACCCCTAGAACCCAAAACCACCCTCAGTAAAAAACTTTATATATCTATCTATCTATCTATCTGTCTATCTATATATATCACTTTCTTCTGGACACGATAACTTTCGTAATTCTGCTCCAATCTTTTCCAAACTGATACATAAAATCAATGGGCATGAAATCTCGGTCATGTTCGTTAATGGGCAAAATCGGACCAAGGGGGTGGAAATAGGGAGGGGTTTTGTGAAAACCGAAAATCCCCCATAACTTCTTAATTTTTGTACATATCAAATCAGTTTAAAGTTTTTATTACTTCTAAAAATAGGGCCAAAATTTTATGTATCACAGATTTTTGATAAAGTTAAAAATGGGCTCAAGGGGCGCAAAAAATGGGGTTTTTGGGAGAAAAAAATTCATAACTTCGTCAATTCTCAAGATATCAATTCCAATTAATTTTATTATAAATCTCCTTAATATTATCTACAACTTTTATATTCACAAGTTTTTGATAGGATCAATTCGTACCGCAAAAAAAAAATTAAAAACGAAAACAAAAAGAGGGTTTGAAGAAGTAAAAAATCTATAACTCCGTCAATTCTAAAGCTATAAAATCCCCATGAATTTATCATATATCTTCTTAATATTGTCTACAACATCTATATAGACAAGTTTTGGATAGGACCAATTCTTACAGCAAAAACAAATTAAAAATACATAGCGGTTGAAGAAAAAAATCATCTTAGTAAGCGTGTATTCAAATCCAAACTGCTTATTTTCTGACTCATTTTACAATTCATTTTTGCTCTCAAAGGCTTCCAATTGGTACGTTTTCTTACTCAGAAACTATATAATGTACCGTAATGGTCGATTTTTTGATAGAGGCAGAATATATTTTTAAAAAATGCTGTTAAAGTGGGCACTTTGAACCGAATTTCCCGAAGCGGATTGTGTTGGAAAAATCATTGCATTAAGGATGCACTCAAATCCAAACTGCTTATTTTCTGACTCATTTTTAAATTCATTTTTGCTCTCAAACGCATTTAATTGGTAGATTTGCTTATTCAGAAACTATATAATGTACCGCAATGATCGATTTTTTTGATAGAGGCAGAATATATTTCAAAAAATGATCTCAAAGTGGGCATTTTGAACGGAATTTCCCGAAGCAATTGTGTTATCACTTTCTTCTGGACACGATACACAAATCTCTTCCAAACTGATACATAAAATCAAGGGACATAAAATCTCGGTCAAGTTCGTTAATGGGCAAAAGCGGACAAAGGGGGTGGAAATAGGGAGGGGTTTTGTGAAAACCGATAAACCTCCATAACTTCTTAATTTTTGTACATATCAAATCAGTTTAAAGTTTTTATTACTTCTAAAAATAGCGCCAAAAATTCATGCATCACAGATTTTTGATAAAATTTAATATAGGCTCAAGGGGCGCAAAAAATAGGGTTTTGGGGAGAAAAAAATTCCTTACTTCGTCAATTCTCAAGATATCAAATCCAATTAATTTTATTATACATCTCCTTAATATTATCTACAACTTTTATATTCACAAGTTTTTGATAGGACCAATTCGTACCGCAAAAAAAGTAAAAACGAAAACAAAAAAAGGGGGGGGGGGGGGTGAAGAAGAAAAATTTTCATAACTCCGTCAATTCACAAGATATAAAATCTCCATGAATTTATCATGTATCTTCTTAATATTGTCTTCAACATTTATATAGACAAGTTTTTGATAGGGCCAATTCTTACAGCTAAAACAAATTAAAAATACATAGCGGTTGAAGAAAAAAATCATCTTATTAAGGGTGCATTCAAATCCAAACTGTTTATTTTCTTACTCATTTTTAAATTCCTTTTTGCTCTCAAACGCATCCAATTGCTAGATTCTCTTATTCAGAAACTATATAATGTACAGTAATGATCGATTTTTTGATAGAGGCAGAATATATTTCAAAAAAGATGTCAAAGTGGGCATTTTGAACGGAATTTCCCGAAGCGATTGTGTTAGAAACGAAAAATATTGCCCTACTGAGAAAATCATTGTTTATTAATCAAGTTTTAATTAACTGAAAGAAAAATAAAAACACAGATCGCTTATAAATCTTTTAAAAAATCAAGTCAGCATGTTTTTTTTTTTTTTTTTTTTTTTTTTTTTTTTTTTTTTAATTAAAAATGAATCTGAAAATGTGACAGAAAATTTCGAGTTGTTGAGCACGGAAAAGTATTTTCTTTTAATACCGCCTTAACATGATTCTGATAAAACCAGATATTATGTAAAAAGGAAATAAAAACTCGCCAAAAGCAGACAGACAAAACTGTTAAAGTGGATTTATATCTAATAATGATTTAGTTTTTATTGGTGGAATTAGTATACTTAACTTCGAAATCTACCTCTGCCTGTAGGCCGGGCCGGCAGGGATTTTTTTAACTATTGTTGCCAATTCTGAGACAGCGAAAATAATAATATTACCTTTCTAGCCATAAAAATATTTTCAGATGAATATTACAAAGAGAAGGAAAAGTTTGGTGAAAATTACGTCAGATTTAAAACGTTACATTTAAAATCATTTTCTTATAGCGTTGTTAAAAAATACCGGGAAGTAAAGACTATGTTGACTTAGTTCATTTTATATTAGCTAATTTTCAGATGTTTAACTAATCTTATTTAATCAAACACGAAAACAGCAATTAACAGCAGCGGATTCGGCCTTAAAATACCCCAGTAAAAGAAAAATGCATGGAAACCCGTTTACAAGGAGATCTCCAGTGGTTTTTTAATTATAATTCAATATTCCGTAATCTTTTTAAAGCAGATCAAACTAACGGATTTTTAGAGTCTGAACGGGGTTGGCAAGCGTAGCTCGTAGGGGGCAGAGCCCCCTAGTATTTAAAAAAAAAATACAAACGAATTGCGTAATGTTTATTGTTTGATGTCAATTTAAAAATACAAAAAAATGCGTCGTTATTATTATTATCCAAATGAATTAAAATTTTTTAGAAAACTATAAAATGTTTTCTTTCAGTTATTATTGTTATAAAGAATCTTCATATTTGAGTACATTTATTACAGGCTAGTGACCATAGAAGCATTTTCCGAACCGGACTGCTCTCAAGGATGTAACCCTAAGTATTGTCCAGAACTTCCTGAATGTAAATGCGGTACTTATAAAGATTACTGCGGCTGCTGTTCTTATTGTCTTAAGGTAATCTTTTTTTTCTTTTTTTTACCAACGTTATATATGTAAAAGTATTTTGTAATTTTTGTAATGTCTGATAATGAAGTAATAAATAAAATTTCATCAGAAAATAAAAGTTGAACTGCGAAAATTTGAAGTATACTAAACAAAATTGATCTATAATCTTAAAAGATTTCCACCTTTCTTCTCGGAAAGTTCAGACGTGCGTTCTAGTTAGTTATTATTGCATATTCTTTGATCGCTCGAATCAATTGCTGACCTTTTATGGTGATGGTATTTACCTACGACTTTTTTTAATGATGTGGATTGTCGAGTAATTAATGTATATGATTGTGATTGTAGTTTTGATTTCGATATGGTCCTGTGCTGGCGTTTTAATTCTAAGTGGCTGACACTTATTTTCGGTATTACATCAGGAGGAGCATACTAACCCTATGATGTTATTATCAACAAATCACTGATGAACAATAAACACTGGAATTTTGTTATTGGTATTCTTAATATCGAACATTAAATGGCAAGTTAAACTAAATCATTACTCGAATCATGGCCAACTGTTATTCTTATATCAGGCTAGTTCCATGAGTACTTGTAGTGTAAGTCACATGCTACGATTTTTGATTACCAGTATTTTAAAACGGAAAAAATATGTCTTATTTTATCGAAGATATTATCTCATTAATTGAATAAGCGGAAGGAAACTTTTCGAAAATAACGATGGCCAACAAGCATAGCAGTTATCAGCTATGTGACTTAAACTACGAACACCCACGGAACTAGCCATCACTAAGCTACTGCAACAAAACGAAAACGCTTCTATTTCATTTAAAGAGGCGATAAGCGCCTGTTCTAAGGAAGTATCATCTATTATTGGGAAGCCTAATAATGTTAATATTTTAGTTAATTCTGTTATTTTTAATTAGCTTTGCTGTAAGGAATTTAAGAAAGTGCCTAACATATTCTTATACTATTAGGCTTGTATGGTAATGAAAGTTAATCAGACAACGTTCTTGGAATAAATGAAAAATTTTAATACCGTTAATATTCTCTCCCTAAACAATAAATGTAAATCCAACTCTAGAGAACATTTGGATAACAATTCTATTGATAATACGACGACTGATAGTAGCGGTGGCAGCCCCTCCCCCCTCCCTTTAGCTGGTAGTTCTAAAGAAACTCTCTATCCCTTCTTGATTGAAATTGATTGTAAGTGGGCAGACCTTGCTAAAGATCTTAAGGCTCCTCATCAGTCAGGCTGGAAATTCCCCTCTCTCATGCTAAACCTATGGGCTTGGAATGCATCAGTATTTTTCAAATTTCGCCTCTTAAAATTAAAAAAAATTCTTCTGTTTTCTGTATGCTCTTCTTAAAGAATGTTTTTTTTTTTATTTTTTTTTTTTTTTTTTTTATTGGACAAAATATTTTTTAAATACATTATTAGTTTTATTTAAAATGTTAAAATCTTATTTACAACTCGCCTTCTCCACTTAGATTTAAACACTTAAAATAGAAAACTAAATATATATTTTAGAAACATTTTGGCAAATAAAAAATAAGGAACTTTCTTCAAGAAGATCATACAGAAAACAGAGGGTAAAAATTTTAATTTTCCTAGGAGACATTTGAAAAATACGAATACATTCTAAGCCCATAGTTTTAGCATTAGATAGCGAAATTTGCGTCCTGACTTAAAGCAAATCACTTTTCTCAAATTTAAAAATAACAATAAATTCGGCCTTCCTATACTAATATCCGCAACCTCTGTAAACAACGCATCATTTATTAAAAATTTAAAAGGGATTTTCGTTGACATCAACCAGCAAGTTCGGGACGACTGGGACGTTTGATAAATCGGGCGACCGAACGAAGCGTCTTCAAACTTATTCATTTCTCTATAAATATTGTATAACCAGCCGGGCTTCGCCCGTCTAGACGGTCTTTTGGGGGCTCAATTTTACATCGTAATTACACTGACGAATTCAAAGTTCAATTCTTAATACAGGGTTGCCAGATTAGGGAATTTGTAATCAAAATATCAAAACAGTCGCATTCGTGGTAGATTTTTACAACATTTGCAAGGAAAATCTACGGCGGAGATTTTTGTTTAGAAATAATGACAATCCTGCCCTAACTTTATAAAAGAGTACGTTTGAATTCGAATTACATGCATTTTTAAAAATAATATTCTTCTTTTTTAGTGATCTTACCATAACTTGTTTTGTTTGCAGTGCCCTGGAGATCAATGCAGTTTAGTTGCAATGGAGAAGTGTGCAAATGAAACAACTTGCAAGCCGCCTCCTGGAGCTGATGCTTTAGCACGCATTAACGGACCTGGATGGTGTACCTGATTTTTCGTATCATCGTGGCTAATAACATACGGAAAATGGAGGACTATCTCCGTCTAATGCATCTGAACAGAGCAAAGCGTACTTAATGATTGATTTTAAAATGTGATTTTCTCTTGAAAAATAAAGAAATAAATTCTATTGCATATTAAACCATCAATTCTACTCTCAGGGTACTTCCTAAATTGTCTACATTTTTTTATATAGAGGGTGTAAATAATGTTCATCTATACTCAGAACAATCTGTAGTCGAAACTATTTGTCAGAAAAGCTTGAAATTTGGAATGCATCTAAATTAAGAGATACGAAAGATATTTAGCAGAAAAAAAAATTAATTTCAAAAATGGCCACCTGAGGGCGTATTATTGATTTTTTCAATAATTTAACAAAGTACAAGCTTATACACTGGATAATTGGTTTATCAATATAAATACTGTTTAATTTGTTGACTATTCTTGTGAATTACCGTTTGAAATAGCAAAATATCATGTTCAGCAGTCATGTGAAAAAAATTCTTAGAAATGTCGAGGGGGTGACGGGACATGCAGTCTTTGAGTTCTGGCAATGTTCCGTTTGCAATCATTGCACTGCTGCGAATATTTTTCGAAGCATGAAACCTCCGCAAACCTTCCTGTGTGGATATTATTTTGAGTCCAAAGAGTTTGAGTTTCCAAAAGAGTGTCACAAGTAAAGCATGATATGGTAAACTGTAACAACATTTTCCGTGGAACAGGCATGAGGCTGACAAGAAATTCGTTGCGTCTTTTTATTTAGCATTTTCATTGTGCGCGAGCAGATAGTCACATGGTTGCTAAATTTTGTATATATGCCAAAGTTTTATTAGATAGCGCCCTCTGGTGGCCATTTTTGAAATGAAAATTTTCTTTTTGCTAAATGTCTTTCGCATCCCTTCATTCAGACGCAACAAAAATTTCATATTTTGCTGATGAATTGTTTCGACTATACAGACAGCTTTGAGTAGGTGAATTTTAATTAAGTACACCCTGTATATAAGCAGGTTTCGAGTATGACAGATATTGCGACGTTCATTAATCCTTTCACGACGAGCATCGTGCATACATGATGCATGAATTGCTCAGAAACCTTGAATATTTCTATCAATAATTTCTAATTGAGAATTTTGATTTTTTTTATTATTATTAAATTAGGCGAACATTTCTATTTTATAAAACCGAAGATAAAATATTAAAAAATCAGTGAAAAGTACTCGTCGCAAAAGAGTTAAGTATCTACTAATCATATCTTAACTCCTCAAATAAAAACAATTGGCGGCATTCAACTGCCACATATATGCAGGGTTAGCCTTAAAGGATTCATCGGGTTAAACAATGTGTATTGAGAGGTATAAAGCCTACAAAGACTGGCGATACATGACAAGATACGTACACTTACTAAGTTTGAAAGCTGCCTCGTGGCTCGCGTGCGGGAACGCATCACTGCTGCTTTGACGGACATTGACAGAAACATCAGTGGCGTACCTACATTTTTTGGCGCCTGAGGCAAGAAAACATTTTGCGCCCCCCCCCCCCCCCAAAAAAAATAACCACATTACGTTTCCCCAAGACGAAAAAACAGTATTTTCGGCTTGTACTGGGGGGGTGGAGGAGGGAGGCAGCTTCATACTTCCTTTTAAGGATTCAGCTAATTTTACACAAACATACGAAATTAAAATGCGTGAAACCCGATTATAGAAGATTTCTAGTTTTCGTCAATACTGAATTTGTATAATTTCAAAAACTTGGCGGAACGTTCACAGATATGTTTGTTCTTTTAAGTGTATGGGAGTAGTTAGCAACATTGAAAATAAATAGTCAAAAAGCCACGTTTGCTAAAACTCCTAAAATTCGCCTGGTTATAGAAAAATATATTCTGTTTCAAAACAGCAACCACCCTAGAATTTCAAATTGCTATAATTGCTATTTTTAAGATAGAGAGAAAACCAAAAATGTTCTTGAATCGTTGTATCAAGACTTAACGATTATACAAGAAATAAATTTTCATTTATAATTTTTCGTATATTTTTATTTTAGTTTGAAATTTTCAAGGGTCCGTCATTTTGAAACAGGATGGCGGATCAAGATGTCCAACCAATTTGGTCGAGATCTTAATAAACCCTTAACATATATGTTCAATCACATCCAAATCGGTTTATAAATACGAGCGCAGTCGCTTGACGCAATGATCAGAGATTTATGGATAGAGATACATACCTACTATATACGAGGGCTTTTTGAAAAATAAAGATACAATGCCGCATACACACTCAAAAAAATCTTATTTGATAAAATGTTTATTACGAATTATTTACAGCTATATACCTTATTTTTCAACATAATTGTCGCCGTTGTCCAAGCATTTGTTTAGTCTGGGAACAAGCTTCTGTATCCCATTGTCATAGAAGTTAGCCGCCTGTTGTCGAAACCACATTTCAACTTCAATTTGATCTCAGCATTGTCGTGGAAGTTTTGCCCTGCAAGATGTCTCTTCGGGTAAAGGAATAAGTGAAAGTCACTGGGTGCAAGGTCCGGACTGTATTGCCGCTGATTCCTTCCCATTTTATTACCCGCTTTTGTAAGTCGCGTGAGGAAGTTGAGTGCTTAGCAGATCCGCTTCTATTTTGTGTTCTCCCGTTAACATTTTCGGAACCCAGCGTGCACACAATTTACGGTACCGTGAAATCACAGTCACAGCTTCATAAAGAGTTGTCATAGACACTTCAGGTATGATTTTATGCAACTCTTTCATTAGGAGACACCTATTTTCTCGAATCGCTTCCTCCGTTCTTCGAATAAGGACATCAAAGATTACAGATGGTCTACCTGTTCTGGGTTCTTCATGAACTTTGGTCAAACCACTAGAGAAAGCACGACATCATTTCGTTACATTTCATCGATTCATAATGCTTCCTAAGACATTGTTCGATTGTTGAATTTCGGCTGGACGCTTCCCTTTTTGCATAAAGAAAGCATTTGACGGATCGAACTTCATTTTTGGCGGGATTTTTAACTGACGCAGCCATTATAAGCATTTGCTACATAAAGCAGGATCACCATAGAATTAACGAATAACTGCGAGGGAAAAGTCAAAGGTTTAAGGTTGCAATTTGTGCTGTCAACGCGCTCATTTAAACTTTTTTCCCTCTATCGTCTGCATTGTATCTTTACTTTTTGAAAAGCCCTCGTATATAGATGAAAAGAATGAGAATTAAAATCTTTTTAAAATTCAAAATTAAAATTAAATTTCAAAAATTTAAATTAAAATCCTGAAGTTCTTTTTCCTAACTTTAAATCTTATATTCTAAAATCCTTTTTATCCATTGTAACTGTTTCACAGCACAACATTTATTACGTTCACCATTAAATTCAGAGAGTAACTTAAGATAGAAAATGCTGACGTTTGGACAATTCTCCTTCGTTTGTGGTTATAGACTTCTACGACACAGGTCACGGGGAATTTTGCGGATCTTGACCACATGTCAATCAAGAACTTATTAACCAATTAAACTGAACGTTCCTCCCAAATTCATACCTTTGCCTGCTTCTGGAAAATGTTACCAACATATTAAGAACACACACGAAAAAGATTAGATTTTGCTCATTTGAGATGCCTGCACAACTTACGACCATGCAGGTCCCGAAATTGATGTAAATGGCCTGTACGACATCCGATCGAACTCGCGGACATGATTGTAAGATGCAGCGACGAAATAAATTAGTTCAGTCCATAAAGAGGTTCCCGAGTCAAATTCATTTCTCCCATTAATATCCCAGCAATTCCTTACATAGATTAAACATGCAATTGAGAGTATGGATGGAACTGGATTACTGTTGGGATGTGTGACGGGTGACTAAGGGCGCACACATTGAACATTTGTAGTATGTGCTAGAAACTTGGTGAGTGTGTATATCTTTTCATGTATCCACCCGCCTTTGTACAGCGGTGGGAAAAAAGTGCCCCGCCCCCCCACACGCACACTAACTCTGCAAATAATTATAATAGAAGAAAGTTACTGATACCAAACGATTGGAAATAAACTCTACTTTTAAATTATGTATATAAAATTTGCTTTGGGGGCCATCTAGAAATCAAAACCAGTACAAACTTTATTTTCTCGAATTTTGTTTTAGAGTTATCTACCACTATTTCAGAATAGTAATTTTCGACTTTTTTAATTATAGAGATTCCGTGATTAAATAAAGCAAACATTGCAAGTTGGAAATAAACAGTAGGTATTTTGAATAAAAAATTCCCCAATCTGTCAACACCGTGTTTCTATTTTTCACAAATGAGGTTGTGTTTATTGCCCATTCGTATTCCAAACATTCGAAAGTTGTGAATCATGAAAAAATCGTCATTGGTCACACAGCTGATATACATTACAAAAAAAGTTTCATAAGGGTTATTTGATATGTGAAATCTTTTAACTTTCTATTTTTATTTTTTACTTCTTCCCACCGTCTTACCCCTGATACCACAAAATGTTTACTCTATGCTAATTCTAATAATACTAGTGTAAATGCCCATCCTAGGACTGTGGGTAGAAATCGGGGTTTTCACTTACATTTGAAATAATTGGTAGGAATATTCATATACTATTCATCGACATTATGGAAAACTGACATGAAACATTAAGTTCAGTCTGAGCATTAAGTTCATTAAGTTCAGTACATTACAATTCAGCACATTACAGTTCAGTACTAAACATTAAGTTCAGTCTCTAGCCGCCTTTGGCGACCAATTTAGCCTCCCTTAAATGTATGCTAAGCATTGTATCGTGCTACTTTTATTCCTAATTTAATTTACTTGCTCAATCCTTCGCCAAATTGGAAGATTCTGATACAGAAATCATGAACTCGGTATTTTTATGTTAGCCGGGCGCAGGTGATAAATCGCCAAACATTGTTTCCGTCGTATTTTTTCGTATTTCATTAATTTCATTAAAAATATAATACTTTCACATATTTAAAATACATAACTTTAACGGAAATTATTTTGTCTTGCTCGGATCGGGTTATGGTTCTTCGGAATATTTTTGTCTGGTTCAGATTTGGTTCATCTCAGATTTCATATTTTTTTTCAAATGAAATTTTTAGGTTCGGTTCGGGTTGCGTGTCCAAGGAAATTATTTTGTCTTGCTCAGATCGGGTTATGGTTCTTTAGAATATTTTTGTCGGTTATCATATTTGGTTCGGGTCATATTTCGGATTATTTTTCAAACGAAATTTTTAGGTTCGGATCGGGTTGTGTGTCCACGAAAATTTTGTCTTGCTCGGATCGGGTTATGTTTCTTCGGAATATTTTTGTCGGCTTCAGATTTGGTTCATGTCAGATTTCGGGGTTTTTTCTAATAGAATTTTTAGGTTCGGGTCTGGTTGCTTGTTCACGGATATTATTTTGTCTTCCTCGGATCGGGTTATGGTTCTTCGCATTATTTTTGTCGAGTTCAGATTTGGTTCATGTCAGATTTCAGGTTTTTTCAAATGAAATTTTTATGTTCGGTTTGGGTTGCGTGTCCAAGGAAATTATTTTGTCTTGCTCGGAACGGGTTATGGTTCTTTAGAATATTTTTGTCGGTTATCATATTTGGTTCGGGTCATATTTCGGAATTTTTCAAACAAATATTTTAGGTTCGGATCGGGTTGCGTGTCCACGGAAATATATTGTCTTGCTCGGATCGGGTTATGGTTCTTTGGAATATTTTTGTCAGATTTCGTTCATGCTAGATTTCGGGTTTTTCCTAATGGAATTTTTAGGTTCGGGTCTGGTTGCGTGTTCATGGAAATTATTTTGTCTTACTCGAATTGGGTTATGGTGCTTTAGAATATTTTTGTTCGTTATCAGATTTGGTTCGGGTCAGATTTCGGTTTTTTTTTAAATGGAAGTTTCAGGTTCGGGTCTGGTTGCATGTAGACTGAAATTATTTTGTCTTGCTCGGATCGGGGTATTGTCTGTTGTAATTTATTTTTTGGGTTCGGGTCGGGTAATGGGTTAATAAGCCAAAAAAAATCACCCTGATTGGGTAATAAGTGGTCATTTTTCAATTAGACTAACGCTTTCTAGGCTCTTTGCAATAAGCCTGAAAAATATCAGGCAGGTCGCAGGTATGGAACTATTAATAAAGAGGAACTGGCATATCCTTAAAATAGTGACGCTTCAACTGTAACCGCTATCGCAGGAATTGTTTACCGCCAGTGGAAACATCCACCAGTAGATTTATATAGAAATTTTCAACTTATTTAAACGCCTTATTAGCATAAAATTTCAGTCATAAATAATGGTAGAAACAGATTTTCATTTTTACTGATAGGAGTTTACTTTGATGGTAGTTATGCCCTGCGCTTCCGCCATATTGTGATAACCAGGGAAACAAACTGGCAGTTTTACAAGGTATACTGACACCAGTAAAATCAAACAGAAAAATTTGGGACATTTTTGAGAAAAAAAATCCACGAAAAAGACGCTTAATTAAGAGGAAATTTTCTATTCAATTTTACTGGTAGGATGTTTGCCCTGTTGATAATCAGAAACTGAAGATCCGACTTTAAAAAAAGCAGCCGCCATCTTGTGACACCCTCCTCAGTTACTTCACTCGCAACTGGTAGACATAGGCGTAGAGTTGTATAGGCCCCTGAGGCTCGAGCCCATCCAATAATATTTAAGATGGGCTATATTTTTTTAAGCCAACTGACTCAGATTTTGGAATTTCATATAATTTACAAAAATTTTTAGCATATGATGTTTTCAATGGATAATTGTTTTTTATTCGCTGTTTACTTTTATTCTTTGTAAACAAGTAAAACAACTGGAAATTTGAAGCATGGGGTACGGTAAAAAAAACTAAGCACTCTTTATGGTGAGTTTCCCTTTCTTCTTTGGACACTGGACATACATTCTGGCCAGAATTTCTTTTTTGATTCGGCGTCATAGACATTGTTGCAAATGACCAAACCAGAAGAACCACCAAAGCCTCCAAACCCTCCAAAGCATAAAATATAAAGGAAGAAGTTCGTTGTCTTCTAAACCGTGCATAAATTTCATATTTATTAAAATTGTCCAAATCTATCAAGCGGTCTCTAGCAATAACTGATGATTCACTGGCATCTGGTAACAATAAACAGTACATACTAAACTGTTCTTACTCGGACCGAGCAAGAAACCCGATATCCGGCCCATTTTCCTTCATTAATATCAGACTGTGTAGGATCTAATTTTTAGCTTCACGGGCTATCAAAGCCTGAGAGCTAATGTGTAAGCAGGTTCTGTATGTAGGTATGTATGTATATAACGCGATAACTCTTGATAGAAATATCCGATTTGCTTCAAATTTTGGATATAGGTTTATTCTGATAAAGCGCTTCCCTGATTAATTTTGGGGGTTCATTGGTTAAGTATAAAGAGGGGAACGGGGGGCTCATCCCAACTTAATTTACATAAATGGGTTTTTCATGCAGAATTATCCGATTTGCTTCAAATTTGGTATAGCGGTTTATTCTGATAAGGCGTTTCCCTGATTAGATTTGGAGGTTCACTGGTTAAATATAAAGGGTGGTGGATCGGGGAGTTAACCCCCCCCCCCCATTAACTTAGCTAAATGTTTTTTTTTTTTTTTTTTTTTTTTTTTTTTTTTTGCCGATTTCTTTATTTTTTTAAGAGCATAATCCTTTGAAATAAGAGTATAACATACAAATAATGTGAACAGCCTGTGACTTCACACAATGCCTTCAGTTTAACTGGGCACTTTTCTTTTTATTTTCTAAGCCGAGCCACACTTTACAAAATTTATGTAACGTCACTCCATAAAATTGGTGGCGGGCTTGCTGCCTCCATTTTATTGAGTAATTTAACCGATATAACGGGTGTTACGTTCATTATATAAGTTACATTACTCTAAAATTGGAGGCAGCATATTGTCACCAATTTTAGGGAGTAACGCTACATAAATTTTTTACAGTGCAGGCCTAAACTTCATTTTTTCATGCCGTGTAGGTCATAATATTTAATTCGATTTTCATGATATTTTAAACCTTTTTGATGTTCATATAAAAGTATACTATTTGTAGCTACATGCGCATTCATGGCAAACAGACGAGCAGCTTTTTCGTGCTCAACCCTGTAGTATTTATATTATACATTTATACACTAATTAGCTGACATCCACACAGCGTCGCGCGGTCCATCAAAAAATCGTACGAAACACAAAAAAACTCAAAAAAATCGTAATCAAAATTCGCGAAAAATTAAAAAAAAGCTTCACGAATTCCAAACAAACTTATGAAAATAGAACAAAATGTACTTTTGGGCTAGAAAATATTATAAACCGGATTTCTTTTACTAATCTGGAAAAAATGTAATTGAATCGTCAAAAAACTCTAAAAATCGCAGAGGACAAAGTTCATTACTATGGACTAAAAGTTTAAAACAGAATTCTTTTTACCAATGTAAAAAAGTCGCTGCAGAACGCGAAAAACCGCTGAAAATTGCATTAAAAATCCCTATACATTTAAAAGTCGCAAAGGTAAAAAATTACAATGGTGCTATAAAACCTTTTAACCGGAATTCTTTTACGAGTGTCAAAAACTCGCTGCGAAAAATCGCAGAAATTCGAATTAAAAATTCAAAAATTTTGCAGGATAAAATTTACTGTATCAGGCTAAAAGTTTGAAACTGAATTCCTTTTACTGATGTAAAAAAAATCGTGCGAAACACGAAATAACTCTAAAAATTGCATACAAAAATTCGTGAAATATTCAAAAATCGCTGTACGAATTCCGAATAAACTTTTGAGAAGAGGACAAAATTTACTATATTAGGCTAAAAGATTGAAATAGTATTTATTTTAATAATGTAAAAGAAAATCGCCGCGAGCCGTGAAAAAACGCTAAAAATCTCAAAAATCTAATAAAAAAATCCGAAATCGGGCTTCGAGTTGCATAAGTACATACGTAGAGGTACTTGCATACCAAATTTTGTAGCCCTGCCTGCAGCGATTTTTTCAGAACACACAGCCAACACACAGACAAACATCTTTCTTTATTATCATAGCTGACCCGCCCGGCGTTGCCCGGGTCCGTGATAATAACCTTAAATAAACCTCAAATTTGTATAATTTCATACCTTTAATCCGATTTTGTCCGAATTTATATTTTTAAATGAAAAAATTGACTATTAATGGTAAAAGCGTCCGTAAGAAGTCATCTTCTGTTTTTTTACGTATGATTGTTTCACAGTTTTATTAAAAAATAGTTCTTGTTGTCCGAGATCTTTGAAAATTTTATCAGTTATAAATATAACGGTTTTGCAGCCCGTGTAAAAATTTCGTGAAAAAATATTTATATCTATTTCTCAAAGAAATACGTTTTCTTCTCCCTTTTTTTCTTGTTTTCGCGACGGGTTCTGTAACATAACAAAAAAAAAAATTGTTTTCCTCGTCTGAATTGTCCGAAATTTTAATATATTATAAATATAACTGCATCCGAGTACTCTATAAAATTTCGTGAAAAATACGTATATTTAGTAGTGAAAACGTGTGCCGAAGCCAAGCGAAACCGCGCCAAAACACCTTACTTTTTAGTTTTTTCGTCGAAATTGTCTCAGATTTTATTTTTTTTAAATACTTCTACTCGTCCGAACATTTAGAAATTTTTGTAATTGATGTAAAATCTAGTCTGTCGAAATGCTCTAAAAAGATTGCATTAAAAAATAGGGATGTTTAGTTACTTTTAGAGTAGAAAAAGATCGTCTCGGAGAGGCGCGAAATGACTTGCGGTCGCGAATTGCTTTAAAGCATTAAAATTAGTCTTTTTTAAAACCGTTTGCACCGTCAAAGAGAAGAAGATCTTAGCTTTAAATGCATATTTTTGTGAATCGGTACCTCTGAAATTGAGCCCTGAGTAAGCACTGGCGAAAGGGAGAAAAGTCGACTGAGAAAATCCCATTTGACAAATTTTCTTCAAAGACTCGAACCATATTTTTTTAACTTATTGCGGCACTTAAGACGTAAAAGTACGAACTGTAAGAATATGTCGTCCGTTTATCAGTATTTTAAACAGCTCGGCTTATGGGCATAAAAACAAAATGAAAGAAAAGGTATTTAGTTTACTTTCTTCCTTTCCGTACGAAAATCAGATTCTGGTCATGCACCAACGTGCCTCCGCCAATTTGAAAAAAAAAAAAAATCGCTTTTTTGTTGAGTTTTTAATTAATATGTCGGCCAATTATAAAAAAAAAAAAAAAAAATTAAAAATCTGAGCCTTAGGGGCATCAGGACCTACCTTGGACTATTCTCAAACTAGATTTTCTTAGCCATCGCCAATAGATACACACAAACAACGATCTTGTCTTTCATTAGTATAGATATATAGGTATTTTTGTTATATGCAGAGTAAAGCCTGTCAAAACGGAACGTGTCTATAGTAGACTCCTGTCTTAAATGGAAACTTTTGATTCTCTAGGAGGAAAGATTACCATACAATTTTACTTTATTAGCTAGAAACCTGTCTTGGACGGAATATTGTTTCGGTTGGCTGCGATTGCTTTTACAAATGTTTTACTATATGGATATAGGTTTATATGGATATAAGGTTAGCCTGTGTAAACGGAACCTGTCTATAACGAAATGCTGTCTTATGGCAAACATTTCATGATCTTAGACGAAAACCTGTATAAAGCGGAAAATTTCTCCTGTTATTTGGAGTTTTATCAGCAGTTTTTACTGTTTTTGTATACATGGCTCAGAAAATTAATTCCTTGTTCCAGGGTGGGTAGACCCCTTGGCTGCGCCACTAGCTGAGCTCCTCCAATAATTTTGAAAACTCTACGCCTATGCTGGTAGACAGTACACTACATGCCTCCTCCTCTTTATTGCCGAAACGTCAGTGAAGGCTTACTGTGGAGACACGAAAAGTTTTGGTTTCTGTTAGTCTGTCTGTCTGTTCCGCGATAACTGCCGCAAAAAGCACCCGATCAGCTTGAAATTAATTGGGCATATTTGTGAGGTACCCGGATTTAGCTGTATAGTTTTTGGTTAAATTTGGTTCATTCGTTCGGGAAATATGGAACATTTTATTTTGCTCTATAATGCTTTTCAATGGCAAGTCAGACGATTTTCAGATTTTCATTTGTTGAAAGAAATGGCTCATATGAAAAATGGATTTAAATGGTAAATTTTTGATGCTGAAATTTTTAAATAACATTATTGCCGAAACGTCAGTGAAGGCTTACTGTGGAGACACGAAAAGTTTTGGTTTCCGTTAGTCTGTCTGTCTGTTAGTCTGTCTGTCTGTTCCGCGATAACTGCCGCAAAAATCATCCGATCGGCTTGAAATTCCCTGGGCATGTTGATGAGCTCCCCGGATTTAGCTGTATAGTTTTGGGTTAAATTTGGTTCATTCGTTCGGAATATACAGAACATTTTATTTTGTGATATAATGCTTTTCTATGGGAAGTCAGACGATTTTCAAATTTTCATTTGTTGAAAGAAATCGCTCATATGAATAATAGATTTAAATGGTAAATTTTGGATGCTGAAATTTTTAAATAAGAGTATTAAATTATTCTTATTAGTTTGCAATTTTGTCAAAACATTTGTCAGAGCTTTTAAATTAGGTGTATAACTTATGATAGAATTTTATACATGTGTTCGAATAATATAAAACATTTTATTTTATGAATTTACTTATATTTCATTTTTTCTTTTAACCGTTGCGTAGCAACAGCATCTCATCTAAAAATATCATAAATGTGAAAGTATGTATGGTTTTTTTAAGTCAAATCAAAGCAAAAGTAATGAATTAATGAATGCCTTTGTATAGATATTTGCATATAGATTTATTTAAAGGCAGAAATGAAAATAGTATTTATATACTATATAGAATAATATTTTCATTTATTTATTCAACTATTTGATTATAAATGAAAAAGTTCGTTATTTTCATACAGAATAAACTGACATTATTCTGTTAAATTTTATAAACTTTATTGTTGCCAAAAAAAAAAAATGAATAACAATTTCTCCCAAAG
Organism: Maratus speciosus; assembly: GCA_963932465.1. Lineage (NCBI taxonomy): Eukaryota > Metazoa > Arthropoda > Arachnida > Araneae > Salticidae > Maratus > Maratus speciosus. The sequence goes on along the minus strand of OZ010794.1, from coordinate 255,727,823 downwards.
AGTTAATTTTAATTTGTAAGATTTTCACGTGCAAAAGAAAAATGGAATAAGCAAATAAAAAATAAAAAAAAAGGATATATAGGACAGGAATGAATACATATAAACATTTCACACCAAATACTACCTAAAATAGTTTTTGTAGCAGTATTTTCCCAGCACTACGAAGAAAGATTTCTCGATTTACACGATTTTACTTGGCCTTCCTTTTCTCATTCTTTGCGATTTCATTTTCGCAATTGCGTGCATTAATTGGCACAAAATTTTACATTTTTATGACTGAGATATATGTAAGGCCATACAAATAAGAAATTCCGTATTGTCTCCTATAAAATGTGATAAAGTGTTGGTTAATCATATATGTTTTTATTAAGAGGAGCAGAGCTGCCAAGCCTCCGGCGTTCTGGATACCAGTATTTTAATACAGAAAATGTTACTTTATTTAATTGAAACATTTGCGCGATTTAAAAGAACATTTTCTCTAAGATAATAGTGATGCGCAAAAAGCTTGAGACTTGGTATGTCTGGTGGGGAGTGAAATGTTTTACTTAATGCATTTATCTCTATTTTAATGCTACGTGAACAACGTCCGTGTAACAGCTTGTAGAGTGTAAAATAAATTAAATTATTAAAATAATCCTTATTACGAAAAATGAAACAGAAAGTCCGGCTAAGGGAAATGAAATGTTAGTTAACCTTTCGTAATTTGACCTGAACATAGGTTTGCGTCAAATTTCAACGGTATTTGTAACATCACGATTTTAAATTAAATGTAGATACTATTAAAAGAAAATCACAAAAAATACTTAAAGGCGCCAAATCATGTTTATCTATTTAACGATGATGAATTATTAACTGTTAGGTTTAGAAGCCCCCCTACTTTAGGGTGATTTTAGTAAGTTAATGCTATCAAGTACATTTTTTGATATTTAGATTAGATCTTAGATATAAATATTGCAGAATGGTAATCAAAATTATTTTTTTATAAACAAAATTTATAAAGGTATTAGATTTCTAAATTAGATGTTTCAGTTTACATTTCCAAAAGTTCTTTATCCATTAGATACAGGTATTTGTGGTTAGCAGGCAAGTAAATACTGCTGTATGGATATTAGGATAACGTAAAATGCTTGACCGAATTATTGCTTATCCTTATAAATCGCAGTGTAAAAAGAAATCTAAGATATAGGGTAATCATTAACTCAATCAGTAGAAAATTACAAATGCAAAATAAATTACACAACGGGGAGTTCAGGGGGGCTCTGCCCCCCTGAAGAAATTTGCTTTATTATATAAAAATTACTAGATTAAGTAGCTCGTGAGAATTTCAGAATATCCTTACATAACAACGTGTTTAATTTAACGCTTTTAATGTCTGAAACCATCGAAATATTTTTTTCCTTTTATAAATGTTTGTGTAATTTAAATAGTTTAAATTTTGTTTTTGTAGAAAGAATAATATTACGCAAAGTTTGATATAAACAATGAGTTGCAGAGATGACGTTGAGGCTCTTGATCTGCAGATTTACTAGTTCATAACTCCATTGTCGCATGTGGCATTTCAGAACTATAAGGCAAAGAAGTAGTAGGTAGATTAGTTGACAAGAGTGTTTGTCTTGTAAACCATGGAGGAAAAAGATAGATGGAGATGCAGTAAGGTGGCTGGGGATGACGCCAAAAAAATAACCCTAAAATCCGCTACAGTAAGCCCAAACACAAGCACGTATTTTCACAAAAAAAAGAAAACTTTTAATAATACAGTTTTTAATTCATAATACAATGGAATGCTGCTTTAGAATGCTTAAAAATAAGCAGGTCACTTTCATTTAGAGAAAAAAATGCACGGGCCATGTCAAAGAATTCTGTCCCTGTTCCAGGTGGGTTTTTTTTTTTTCTTTTTTTTTTTTTCTTTTGGCCTACTGTAGACGTTTAAATTTGAGCGATAAATAGTTTCATATTTCAAACCTTTTTTACGGCATACTACAACTCCATCTATCTCTTTCCTCCATGGACCACAGACTTTTTATATAAGTAGACCCTAATTTGGTAAACTTTTCTTGAGCCTACATGCGCGCAAAACCGGTTTTACTTCCGGCAAAAGCTTCTCGGAATCTCTCTCCGAATCTTGAGTCGACAGAGAATGAAACCAAAAAAGACATCCTTTTGGCGATAAAAGAGCGAAAACATGTTGGATTCAAATTCAAAATCTGGCTGAAAGAACAATGGGGTTTGGTCTCTACCACAGACTTCTCATATAAGTAGACTCCAATTTGGCAACCTTTTCTTGATGCCTACATCTCTGCCCTCCGTCACGTGATGGCGGGCAGAGATATAGCGACTAGAATACACAGAGTGGAAATCGGCTATCCCTGCAATACTTAAAAAAGCGCTAAAATATTGTATCCCTTAAATGCAGGGACGTAGCTTTAGGGGGGAGGGGGGGAGCCTCCCATTCCAATATGTTCGAGTACTAGGGCGCCTCAGAAGGTTTAAGAGCGCCGTCACGCGCGCGTATTAGTATTAGTAACAAGTAATTATAAATTAATTTCATTTTAAATGTGAAATTACAAAGTAAGCTATTTTTTGCACACAAAACTAGTATGAGTCATTTAATTTTAGACCTGTCACTACCTCTATTCCACAACTCTACCCCGAAGAAAATTTATATTTCCCGAAGAAAAAAATAAAAAACTGGAATTGTGATTAATTTCAGGATAGAAGCAGAATTATTTTCTTCTTATCGCAGTAGTTGTTACTCAGCCATGGTTGTAGAACTGAAGTGGAAAGAAGTGGAAGTGACTGGATATGGTTAAAATGGTTCTATAATATCATGAAGTAGTAAGGCGCTACAGAAGATTTAAGGGCGCCGTCAGGCACCACAAAAAAGGGTTTACTACCTCTATTCTTAACAAAAACAGTTTATACAAGCAGAAGGAAATTTCTGTAAACAGAAATTGTAATCAATTGCGAAACAATAAGTATAATTCAATCCTCAGAAGTACAATTATTTCCTTCTTTGGTAAATGGTTGTTGTCACCCTTGGTTGTAGAAAGAAAGTGGAAAGAGCTGAAAGTAACTGGAGGGGCTAGAACAGTTCTCTAATTTGTTTAAGTAGTGGAGCACCACATAAAGCTTAATGGCGCCATCAAGCACCAACAAAAGAAAAGGTTTAAATTAAAACCTCTATTCCCCAATAAAAACAATTTATTATGAGGAAGAGAAATTCTGAAAACAAAAATTCTGTAATTAATTGCGGGTCAGTGCGTGTAATTGTGTTCTCAGAAGTACAACTGTTTCCTGCAGAGTTGAATTCAGACACTTTTCTCTGGGAGGGATTTCTGTGACCCCCCCGGTGGGGGGGTTGAACTTTTTGACCGTTGAAAAACACAAAATTTCAAATCTTCTGGAGTTTACATCTCATTTGCTCCTGGAGGGAAATGTCCCCTCGGGCCACCCCCTAGAAGGCAACACTGATTTCCTGCTTATCTCAGTAGTGGTTGGTCCCCCTTGGAAAAAAGTAGAACAAATTAGTAAAAAGTAAAGAAAGTGGAAAGAAGTGGAAGTGACTGGAAAAGTTAGAACGGTTCTCCAATATATTCAAGTAGTAGGGCTCCATACTAGGTTAAAGGGCGCCGTCAGACGCCCATAAAGAAAATATTTAAATAGTAGTTACAAGTAATTATACAAGTGCTTTACTTTAAATCTTAAAATACAAAATAAGTTACTTTTAAAATAACATTTGTATAACACATTTAATTTTAGAATTGTTACTACCTCTATTCCATAACAAAAACAAGTTTAATATGTGGAAGAAATAATTCTGGAAACAGGATCTGAAATTAATTGCAGGACAGTAAGTGTAATTCTATCCTTAGCAGTACAATTTTTTGCTTATCTCAGTAGTTCTTGGTCATTCTTGGTAGTAGAAAGAAAGTGGAAAAAAGTGGAAATGACCCTTATGTGCATCGCGTCAAGAGGGACTGGTGTAAGCCAGTATGGTGCCAATATGACTAGTACTACCATCCAAAGAAGAGCACCGCCCAGCGTGTGTCACTCTCTCTGCGCTCCAAACACCATTGGATGCCATGTTGGCAGAGACAAAACTCAAATATTTGGAAGATTAAGCGGCGTAGTTCGAGGATCACACCTTCAAGTCCCGCGGGAGGTTGTACCAGAGTGTATCTGACTCTTATACCAGCCCCTTGGTCGTAATTATAGGTTTTCACAGATGTGCTATGTCTTTACCAAGAGTTTCCGGGCGTGAAAATATTACAGAGTTTTTAAAATTTGGTATATTGAGGCCCTCTTAATTTTTTTCATCGAGCCGGCCCATTAGGAACTTTGATTTCATTTCGCCGGCTACGGGAGTCTGGCTGTGTAGATCTTTAAGGTGGTAATATGGTACTTCTCTTGAAAGAATCCTCTGAACGAAAATTTCCTCCACTTAGAAGTTTGAACTCTTTGAATTCCTCTCTTGATAAAAATGAGGCAACAGAGGCTACATTCCGGTCATTTGGAAGATTGGAGGCATGTGTTTCTTGAAGTGAGTGAAACTGACGTCCTAGACACGAATGCTTCAGGAGTAAATAAACGGTAGTTAAAACTTTTACAAAAATCAAAACAATAAATAAATTTACGAAGGAACCAGATTATGTAACTTAATTTATGAAAGAATTGTTTTAAATTGTTGATGATGGTGCAGAACAGCATGTATAGTTGTTTACTTTAATTGCAGTATCAAAATATTACTTTTAACGCATTCATAAAATCATATCTGTTCGCAAATAAAATCTCACAAATTTTTAATCGCAATTTTTTTGTAAAAATCAAAACATGTTTTAAATAGGCTTTCGAGACATGATATTGAGAGAAGTGATCACCAGGTAACAATCGGCTACAATTCAGTGCATGTTTCACATATTTAAAAAGAAAAGAAAGCTTTTTGGGTCTTTTGTATTTGAATATGAAAAGCTGAAAGTTTGATGCATGTAGACCTGAAATAAATAAACATTCAAACTGTATTGCATCAAACATTTTTGTATTTTCGAGAGGGAAAAAAAAAAATCTAAAAAATTCCTTCTTAGAACAAACCTTTTTTATTTAACACTTTTAAACTTAGTTGTAAAGTGTTTGTCTTGTGCCCATCTGTATGTATATAGGCCCCCTAAGTTTAAGTGGGAGGGGGGATCTGTAGACAAAGTTTGTAAAAATTAGAATTGAGCCTCATAATTTATACAGTTTTACATTGAACGATAGCAAAATGTTAAAGTTTTATGCATACATCTTGAGTTCTAATGTATTCCTAAATAAAGACAACCTTTCTCTGTTAGTTTTATTTCGAAATTCAGTTCAAATGTCAAATTTGAAACCATTTTCTAAAATATGATCTGCTATATAGAAATACATTAAAATAGCAAGTAAAGCCTTTGTGCAGGAATATTAAAAAGCAGTAAACTAACGTTTAAAATGCACAAATAATGCGTGAAAAGCAGCAAACAGCTGTTTCGAATCTACAGCGAGATTCTTCTTCAGTGCAAGATAGGGGAAAAGGAACAACGTGCTAGAAAAAGCAAGGCTGAGCAAAAAAAAAAAAAACGCATTTTTTTTCACGCAATGCTTTTCACGCATTATTTGCGCATTTTAAACGTTGGTTTACTGCTTTTTTATATATAGAAATCGAAATGCGTTGTTCCCGGAGCAATGAGATGTCCCCCCCGGAAAATTTGAGATTTTGTGTTTTGAATGGTCAAAAAGTGATATTTCCCCCCCGGAACTCTATAATGCCCACCCCGGAGCCACAGAAATCCCTCCCGGAGAAGATTGTCTGAATTCAACACTGATTGCATCTCAATAAGAATGCTTAAAAATTTCAGGCACTTATGATTAAAACTGACTTCGTGAATATGCCATGAATTAACAAGATTAAATTAGAGTTATATCCATTACAGATACTTACTTAAAAATTATTTAAGCATACTTCATAGCATATGTATTAGGGTCCCGTGTCATGTTTGCGCTCAGTGCCTTCAAAAGTCTGTTGCATAAATGTATTCAAATTGGTTAATTTTACATAGGCGTAGCGTCGGGGGGGCACGGGGGGGCACGTGCCCCCCCCCCCAACCTTCTGTACCCCGGGCGCCAGAACAGAAAGCGTAGGGGGCGCCAAATGAAGATTTTTTTTGTCTTTACATACAAAAATGTATATGTATATATATCGAATTTGCATAAAAATGTCTCGCACCCGGAAAATCCTAAAGGAAAACTGAACCAAAGCATTAAAATTTACAAATATATAAAAAGTTTCATCTGTAATAGAAGACTGCAAATAGGAGAACCACTAACATTTTCCAAGGCCAGTAGGTCAGTCCCTACTCCTCTCTTTTGTGTAAAACTGTCTCTCGCCGATAACCGATTTCCTGGGGGAGGAGGGTGCAGAGTCATGTGCCTCGGACATCAGAACGAAAGGCGAAAAGGGCGCCAAATGAAGATTTTGTTTGAATGTGACTTTTCTGTTGAAAAGATTCCATGAAGACTATTCTATTCTTTTTGGAGCTTTCTTTCTTCCCGTCTTGCTATGGGCGCGACGTCAAATGATTGTCCGGTGCAATAAAATCAAACGGGAGAAAGAGTCAGGGTTTGAAACTATGGGGGGGGGGGGGGGGAGCTGAGGGGGCATGTGTTCTGGGCGCCTCGCGCAGGGAACGTCAGATGAAAATTTGGTTTGCCTTTTTATACAATATATATATATGCGTGCGAAATTTGTGTAAAAAATATTTTCTACCCGAAAAGTCAAAAAGAAAAGCTTAGTACAGTGCATTAAAAATGTCAATTAGATAAAAAGATTCGCGTACAAGACAGCAAATGAATAACCCCATTCTTTTTCTTATAATTGCTTTTTTACATGCATATCACCATATCTGTCCTTAGAGGAGGCGAGGTAAGGTGACCGACTGGGACAATAAAAACCAAGCGGTCGAAAATTCACAAAATAAGAAGTAAAAACTTAATAATTTTGTTGTTGTTGTTGTTTTGAGTCAGACATAAATTTGAAAATTAGCATTAAGTTCAGGAAAGTATCTAGACATATCAGCCTATAAATAAGTGGTATAAGTGATAATTCCGAAAAACTGATGTAGATAGTACAGGAAGATATATTACAAAACTGGAATTCATTTTTATACCTACAGTAAATCCTGGTTTTTAGTTCCTAAAACAATGTGACTCATATTACTATGACATTAAAGTGCCCCAATTGTAATAATTTGTAATGCTACAACAACAGTAAAATCTCGAAAAAGGAAATCCGTCTATAATGGAATCGTGTCTTAAATGAAAAAACTACATGGTTCCAACAGAAAGAATACCAACAGTTATACCTCCTAAGACGAAAACCTGTATAAAGCGGAATTATTTCCGCTTCCTTTCAATTTTCCCCCCAGGTTTTAATGAATAAATATTTGATAAAGCTGTTATATATTTCAATATTATGTATTTTATTGTTACACATTTTAAATTTTAAAATAAGTCCGCTACTAGAAACTTTCGTAAATTTCTCTTTGTAAATTTACTTTGCAGAGGAAGGGGGGGGGGGGCGCCAAAATCGACGTTTTCCCCGGGTGAAAATATAGCTAGTTTCGGCCCTGGAAGGAGTGCACAAAGTAAAATGTTTTAGTAAAGCCTTTTAAAAGAAAAAAAAAGAGTATAGCATTTGCAGTGGTACAGTAAAAAAACTCTCACAGGGCGCCATCATGGCTAATAAAGTCGCCCCTGCCTTTGTCCCCCAAAAGGATTTTTTCTCTTCTTTTTGCCATTTCTAAGCGTTTTGCCACCCTAGGCGGAAATTGTAAAATGCAGCTCTGTTTCTTTTGGTGCAATTATTTTTTGCATTACTTTTTGTGCATTACTTTTTGCATTACTTTTGGGGCAATTGTTTTTTGCAACCAACCAAATCCAGTCTTAGAGAGAGGAGGCGAGCTTGGGCGGCTGCCCGTAATTAAAAAAAAAAAAAAAAACTCACCCAGGGCGCCATCAGCTGCCCCTGCTTTTACCTTCCCAAATTACATTTCTCGTCCTTTTGCCATTTCTAGGTAGGTGACAACTGAAAAATGTCGCCCATGCCTTTTACTAAAATTACTTTTTTTTGCATGCAGATCCGGTCTCAAAGGGCGCGAGGTCGAGCAACTGTCAACGAATAAAAACTAAGGGTTGAAATATATGCAAGATAGAACAGTAACACCGCTTTTTAATGTTTTTTAAAGAATATAGCCCGGGCCGAAATAAGGGGGGGGTGCAGAGGGGGCATATGCCCCAGGCGCCAGAACAAAGGTGAAGGGGGCGCCAAATGAATCGTTTGTCGATTCATACAAAAATGTGCATATATATATATATATGAAATGCAAAGAAACTCGCAAGCTAATGTTAAACTAAGGGAGCGTTCTTTTGAAATTTCTCGTTTGAATTTTAATATTTTAAAATTATTTTTTTTCTTTGGATAGTTTAGATTGATCTTTAGCTTTGCCATACTTTTAGGTTTTGAAACCGGTACTGGAAGTGAAGGTAACGTTATAAAAATAATCTGCAACCAAAATGTAAAAAGTAAACACTAACCCGGTTAGAATTTAACCTCAGCTTTTCTAAGCAAAGAAAAAAATCATTTAAAACTATTAATATGCAAGCGAGAAAATTTAAAAAGATCGCTCCCATAGGTTTAGCGTTAGCGTTCCAGTTTCTTCGCGTGACTTGTGTAGGCTCTTAATGCTCAAGCTAATGTTAATCCTATGGGAGCATCGTTTACATATTTCTTGCTCTAATTTTAATTATTTAATTATTTTTTATGAATTTTATTTATTTATTTATTTATTTTGCACAGGGTACCGGAGGTCAATAATATTTATTGTGCGTGAGGAGATGAAGGGAGGGGGTGGTCGCCAAAATCCATGTTTTCCCCTGGCGCAGAAAAAGGCTAGTTTCAGCCCTGAACGTACGATTGATATTAAGGTTGTACTTATTGTGCAAATTATTAAAAACCTTCATTTGTCACTGTTTTAAAAGTATATGTGATTGTGTATTATACATGGGATTTTCAGATAAATTAATGTGAAATTTATATTCATATATTTTAGGATTGTAATTTATTGAGACTTTTACAAAAACGATAAATAGCAGTGATTTTCGATTGCTTTTTTTTTTTTTTTTTAAGATGCAATCAAATTTAAAACTTTTTAGTATGTAGCATTTCAGCTGGTCAATCATTGATATTTGGTCAGTAGTTGTAATTTAATCGATAGAAGGAAAAATTTCCCCAGCTGCAAAGCTGGTGTCCAGTCACCCAAGTAGTTTAATTTCAGTGAGTAACACAAGGTGGTCACACAAAGAACTTCTTTGACCTCTGAACTTGTGTTTCCCTCTTGTGCAAAGTGAGATAATAGGAGCGTCTCTACCTAACCCCTCTCCACACTCCTACACACACTTGGCTTGGTATGATCTGGTCATTTGTGGGAATGTACTCGTAGTTAAATGTTTTTATTACTATTTTTTAAACAGATCAGGATTGAATGAGCCACGCAAAAACAAACGCGATAAAAAACAGGAAATTTTTATGAAAACTCAATAGCAAGCGATGTCGTGAAGCACACCATGATTCTAAATTCATTCAAGTCTGGCTTCAAAAGGACGAAAATGGAATATAAGGTAAGAACATACAGAATTGTTTGTTTTATTAAATTAATAACGTTTTCAGAAAAAACAAAAATCTCCACTCAAAAATGTGATTATTTTTGACACATTCATAAACTCATTTCTATTCCTATTTGCCTGAAAATTACAGAACAGCATTCAGGTGCTTAAGAATCGAGTAGCGTTCTCCCTTTTCTTAACGTTTTTTCCTAATTCGAAGCAGCTTGATTTAAAGCGGATTACTAAATGGATCCGTCTTGTAATTTGGAAATTGAGCCTTTGAATTTGGAAATCAAAAGTCCAACTTTGATGTTATTTTATTTAAAAAAAATCGGAGTTTTTTAGAAAAAAAAAACCTTTATTCTACTTCATAAAAGCATCTCAAATGTAGGGCTGCCACTGCCAAATGACACTGAAAATAGTAGCTTTAGTAGCCTCCAACGAAAAAAAATATTAGTATTTCTTCGATAATAGTAGCCAAAATACTCGCATACCCACTTTAAAAAAAGGAAGAAAAATTATAACCATAAGAATGAAAGGACTTTATATGTCCACATTTTATGCTTCTGCTGAAATCAGTGAATAAAGAATAGAGTGATTTCTTCAAATGAGAATGCAAGTTATCCAGAAAATAAGGCCCTAATGTTTCAGTTACGAAGTCAGGGCTTAATTTGCGCCGGAGCCCACCAGAGCCCGGCTCCGGTACTTCTCTGTTTTTAGTAAATATTTAAATATTGTTCGGAATTCACCGGAGCTTATAAATACAGGGCTCCGGAGCCCAGTGCAATAGCGCTTCCGAAAAACCGAAGCTTAAATTACCTTTTCCTTTCCTTCCCATCTCCAAGCTTTTGCATTCTTTTTAACAAAACACTTATATGTGACGTAATGTGTCACACACGTAGGAGATGGAGATAAAACGGACTCAATTTTTATATCAGTTTTAGGCTTAGACTGACTCGAGCTCAATCTGTATTACATTTAAAATTTTATTTATTCATGTATTGAAAAAAATCCTCTTTTAAAATTACCTATTATATTACACTTCAAATCATTTTAGTGCTATTTTGATCAGAATGAAGGGGAAACAGAAATCGTGTTTTTCTATTTCAAATTTATATCGGCGACGTGTTGATACGGCGCCACTCAAGAGACTGAACAATAAATTTGCTTTCAGTTCGATTTTCTTTTGTGACAGTAGGATAATTTTTTATTGTCTGGGTTTTCTTTTTATTATTTCGATATTTAACCTGAAAAGAATATTTTCTGTTTTATCCAACAAGCATCAGCTTGATGTTTTGTTTGTTCGAGGTTTTTTGTCTTCTATTGCGTACGAGTATAAAAATCACGTTAGTGATTTTTCTATTTATTTTGTATCATGAACGGTACCCACGCTAAGGCTCTCTGCACCTATATGAAGTCACTTTCCTTTGTAAGTAGATATAATTACCATGTATTGTTATTCTGATAGAAAGCAATCGAGCAGTGTTTCCCCTTTTTCTATAAAAGCATAGATTCTTTCCGATAACGTTGTCAAATTTTTAATTTTATCTGATTTTCAGGGACTCACCGCAAAAGATTGTTATGCGGAAGGAAATGATTATAGTTTAAGATATGCACCTTTTACAGGAAATTGTAAAACATTGTTCCATTCTTCAGGATATAAATATTCATTTCTGTAAATTTCATTCATTTTTTCTTAAAAATGCATAGCTGCGAACTATCCCTTTTCTGTGTTAACACCATTTCCTAATCATAATCGTTACCATATTTAATCGCAGAATTCTGCAATTAATTAACATAAAATAAAAGCACGGATTTTTACTATTCAGAAGAAGTGATACCTAAAAAGTGGAATAGTTGACAGCTAAGTATATGCTTATAGATATATTTAAAATTTTTATTTTGCTAAAGAAAAAAAAATGCTTTAAATTTTGCAATTAATGTACCAAATATAAATATGCAGATTACAGGGACAGGGGGGTGGAACGGTACAGTTGTTGTACCGGTAGCGCGGAATATTAGGGCTCCGGAACTTTTTTTGTTAGAATTTAAGCCTTGTACGAAGTAACTTGGTTCTTCCACAATAAAAATTATGTACAGCACCTGGAAACATAGCAGTAAAACCTTCTTGCAGATCATCCAGGTAACTACTTTCCATCAGGCCTTTCATTTCAAGAGTTTCTTGGAGAGAAGGAAGAAAAGTTTTATTTGAGGGGCAGGGTTAGAAATAACGTGTGGGATATCGCAAATCCCGCACAAAAAAGGAAAATCCCGCATAATAAAAATATTTGTTTGGATGGAATCTTCCGAATTTATTTCTTGAACAGACATATGATTCGTATGCGATTTTTTTTTTTAATTTCGTGAAAGCCACGATTTTTTTTTCTTCGAGAAATCCACAAAATCAATTCATCAAACAGTCGCGAATTTTGCCATTCGGTAACGAAAAAAAAATCGCCGATATCAACAATTGGCCTTAGAAAAAAAGAAGTTTTCCATCAGTCGCGAAAAAAAAACTTGTAAATTTCGCCTAAAGACTACGGAAAGAAAATCGAAAATTTTGTCAAACTGTCGTAAACAGAAAAAAAATTACACCCGCGAATTTGGTCAAATAGTCGCGCAAAAAATCAAGAATTTCCTCAGTCAGTCGACAAAAGAAAAGATCGTTTAAAAGAATCGCGAATTTCGTCAAAAATCCCTGAAACAAATACCGAATATCATTTTCGTCAACCGGTCGTAGAAAAATTCACGAAATTTGGCAAGGGATCGTGTAAAGAAAATCGTGAATTCCACGAAACAATTGGAGGAAAAAAATGCGAATTTTGGTAACTCGTCGGGGGAAAAAATCGCGAATCTCCTTAAACGCTCGTGGAAAAATATCTTGAATTTTATCAAAGGTTGTGGAAACAAATGGCGATTTTCGTCCTTCGGTCACGGACACATCATCACAAATTTCGTCAAAAGAATATACAAAATATTACGAATTTCGTCAAACGATGAAGAGAAAAAAATTGCAAATTTCGTCAAATGGTCGCGAACAAAAAGACAGCAGGTGTAATTCTGGGTTTTAAAAAAAAATCTGAAATTCACAGCAAATTTTCTAAAAAGTTACAGCAGAGGGAGGGAAAGGAGTGGAAATCGCCTACCGGCGCCAATTATGTGTTTTTTTCCGCAATCCTTTGACGAAATTCGTATTTCCCGCGATCATTTGATAAAATTTGCGATCCCTTTGTGAAATTTGTATTTTTCTCGCGATTCCTAGACGAAGTTTGCGTTTTTTGCGATCGCTCGAAGAAATTCGCGTTTTTTTGCGATCCCTTGAAAAAATTCGCTTTTTTGCTATCTTTTAAAGAAATTGGCGATTTTTTTCTGTGAACGTTTGTCGAAATTGATTTTTTCGGCGATCATTTGCCGAAATTCGCGATATTTTATTTTCCCGAATTTTTAAAATTTTCGGAACCGGATGCCTTAAATTTTCGGAAAATTCAGAACAGAATCATTCCTGAAAAGACACGAATTTGATCAAATATTCGCGTAAATAATCGAGAATTTAAACAAATGATTGCACAAAAAATCAAGGATTTCGTAAGTTGGTTTTGAAAAGAAAATCACGAATTTCGATAAACTATCGTGGGAAAGAATCGCGAATTTCGTCAAATGATATCTGAAACAAACAGCGAATACCATCAATCGATCACAGAAAATATATATATCGCGAATTTCGACAAGTGGTGGCGGAAAAAAAAATCAATTTCGTCAATCTGTAATAGAAAAATCTGCAAAATTTGGCAAAGGATCGCGGAAAAAATCGCAAAATCTCCTTCAACGATAGTATAAAAAGATCTTGGAAATAAATAGTTATTTTCGTCAATGGTTTAGGGGGGGGGGGGGAAATCCCGAATTTTGGAATTCGTCGTGGAAAAAATCGCGAATCTCCTCAAACAACAGTTGAAAAAGTGCGTTTGGGAAGATGACTTTGCAGGCGCTTTGAAGAAGAAGACCGAATATTTTCAGTAAAAATAGTCGCTGAATCCGAAAAAAGTCGCCTACTGCTTTCTTGAAATAGTCACTTTTTAAAAGTTTTCGCCCTAAAATAGTCGCCATAGCCGCCGGATGCTGAAAATAGTCGCTAGGTATAGCATTTTAGTAGCATGTGGCAGCCCTGCAATTGCATGTTAAGAAAAATTGGAATTTTTGAGAAATTGAGTCGGGCCGGACCAGGCCTGAATTAATTGATTTTTTTATGGGCCGAGCTTGTTTTCACTGATTTTTTTACGAACCGGGCCTGACCATAAACTGTGAAAATATAAACGGGCCGGGCTCGGGTGGAACTTTTAATTTTCACGCCGGCCTGGAAACTGTGGCCCGTGCAGACCTCTAGTGTTCCCCCCAGGGCCGTGCAAAGAGGGGGCTAAAGGAGCGGTCGCCCCAGGCGCAAAATTTATGCTGCGAACCACGGTTTTATTTGTTTATTTATTCAGTTTTTGTCCGCCGATCATTTTCAGGGGAATTTCTTTTTTCTTTCTTGATCCTTTTCTTTCCTGTCGCAAAACATCATGAACTCTCTAACAAATAATTGCAATTTTCTCTTATGTTATTTAGTTGGTCTGAATTTCTAAATTAAAATTAAACATTTTAAAGTTCCAAAAAAAAACGCGAAATATTTATTCATATTATAAATATTATATAATTTATTTATGTTTCTGCACTTTATCAATTTTATTACACCCATTACAAAGAGAAAGATTTTTTTTTATTGGGGGGGGGGGGGGGCGCAAAATTGAAAATTCGTTAAGGGCGCACTTCTCACGGCTTTGGTGCCCCCCCAAAATTTCTGGTCACGCTACGCCTATGCTGCCACTTGTGTCAGACGGTAAACTTTCCAGAATGTATACATTGTATTGAATACATTGTACACATTGAATACATTGTATAGCAAGTATATCCTCTAATGGACTATTTACTATACTGCTTTGTGTTAATGATGAATGTCTAATTACTATAAACAAAATCACAGGTGACCCTAGTTTCTGAGCTCTTTTTTCCGAATTTGGGTTTTGAATGCTTAACTAATAAAACAGATTCAAAATATCCCCAATTATGAACAATCTTACAGCTTGGAGTCTTACATCCTCACACATTTTGCTCCCATCATTGTGGTAATATTCATTATTGGTTGTTTTTCTCTGCTGTAAATCATGCATGTTCTTTTAATAAATTTTGATTTTATCATCTGTGGAATGTTCATGGAATTTGTCATGAATAAACTGAAAAATTTTAGAATATCCTGAATTAAATGTGGTTGAGAGTAAAATTATAACTGAAAGTGAAATTAATATTCTAGAAAATTTATATATCTACATTAGATAAACAAATCAACAGTTCAAAATGTTTTTGAAAAGGTAAAACGATTAATCAGGACAATGGTTGTGTAAAGCATCACGGGACGAATTAAATATAAAAGATATAAATGATAGCACGGAGGTGACGATGTGGCAGGGGGGAGAAGAGGAGGGGGAGCGAAAAACCAAAATCATGAAAGGGCGCCAAAATCAGGTCCCCGCCCCCCAATAAAATTTTCAAGCTACGGCCCTGCTTAAATGTGCAATGATGCTGCTGCAATATGCAGATCGCAGCGACATCTGGAGGATATTTTCTAAAACGGCAAGATATTGCTAATCTATGCAATGTAATACGAAAATCCCGCAGATGTCGCTGCGATCGACTCTTCTTATTTCAGCAGTATCGTCGCACATTTAAGGGATACAAATTTTTAGCATTGTTTGGATCATAGAGAAGAGATACGGGTGAAGTGTGCTTTCCGTAGAGAATTCCGATGAAAAGCGGCATCAACATGACCGGCCCTACTCATGTAAAGGTTTCCAGATTTCGCTCGTTATCGCTTGCTTGGCAATTCGAAAATTGTTGCCGGTCGTAAAATATATATATATATATATATATATATATATATATACTCAGCATCCACATTATGCCTGTGAAGTAGGGCAAAAATATAAACGAAATAAAACAAAGCAACTTAAAATCTGTTTTAAATTAGTAAAAGAAGATTCTCACTTTAATTTAACGATACGGTAATTTGTTTATTTTCCTTTCGCAAACATATGCTAGCCTTTCCCAGGTAGCACACAGATATCGGTCAGTGTCCCGATCAATATTGGGCGATATCGCGAACGTCACTGAGTCAGACGTCAAATTTACAATATCTGCCGATATTCACAGATGTAACTTAAAATTAGTTTTTTAAAAAAGCATCCAAACGAATTTTTTGCATTACTTATAACATTATAATACGTAAATAGTATTCTAAACAATAAAATTTATTTAACTATTTTACTATTTTTAGAAAACTTGTAATTTTAATGCCTTATTTTTTATGTTTTATTTACATTGGGCAATGTCGTAAAAATGATATTAGTATTCCAACATTCAGAGATATCTGTCGACATTCGTAAAAATAATATCATTTTTCAGACATTTCAAGATACCTGTCGACATTTAGCATATCTGACGAAGTTTGTAATCTTGACGAAAGTGAATGCAAAGTTCTGAAGGACCGCCCATTTTTATAGTTTTCGTTAGCCATGAAATTTGCGTTATATAAAAATTTTCTTTACAAATCTATAGTTATTTATATATATGTATATATTTGAAAAAAAAAAAAACAAACAAAAAAACATAGAAATCTATTGAGATTAGTATGGAAAATTTTCTGTAGTACAATTTATATAGAAATTTATAGATGCAAAATAGAATTCATATTAAAATCTATTGATAGTGCTAGTAAAAACTTAATAAGGAAATCTGTAATTATTGCTCTAGAATTATTTGTATTTAAAATAATAATGTAGTGCTTATAACGATGTTAAAATATAACAATTGTTAGTTTTATAAAAAACGAAAGATGCTTTTTTTATTACATAAAGTTTTTCAATAAAAAAGAGACCAATTGGTCTCTTTTTCAAGAGATCAATTTATGTATTTTTTAATGGATACTAAGTTTTTCTTTTTAAAATGCTCTCGAATTTCAGACTTTTAAAATAATTTTATTTTTTATTATAGAAAAAATACAAGTTTAGTTTCAAAAGTAGGTCATTAGTTTTCAACATAATTTCTTTTTAAATTTCTAACAAACTTAATTATAAAAAGTGATATTTAAATAAATATATATTAAAAGAATGAAAAAAAAAAAGTCGGTTGTGATTGAAAAAGTATGAGATAATTAAATTATAATTTTGTCAGACATTTTTTTTTCGTCACTAATACAAAAATCTACTCCCACCACTTTTTATTGAAAGCTTCTTATTATTACAATTTTAGTAGGTTTTTCTACTTTAATAAGACCAAAATCTCTTTGAACATCAACTTCTAGCTCAGTGAGCAGTATAATTTCACCACATTTGTAAATCGCAGTTTTGGGGTTTAAAAAAGAAGTTAATGTCTAAAAAGTTATAATTTAATATTTTAAAATGTTATTCTGGATATTGGAAAAATATATCACTCAATGTCAAATAATGATATTCAACAATGACAGAAAAAGATATCGCTTAATGTCACAAACTGATATTCAGAGATGTTGGGAAATATTGGCCAACATTGCCAAATATCAAAAAATATTATTTGTGGATATCTTTTTAGGGAGGGGTCATTTAATGTTGGACACATTTCGATATCGGCCAATATCTAATTTTGATATTGGCCGATATCTTTGTGCTACCTGGGTTGGTGGTAAAAGTCACGTGACTATTATGTTGGTTCAACTTTAGGATTACCAAAGCACTCTCCACCCCTATCTCTTTTCTATGGTTTGGATAGCATATTTCCACACTATATGATCCAGACGCTGTAGCAGAGATGCGCGCTAAACCGGTTTTACTCCCGGCAAAAGCTTCTCCGAATCTCTCTCCGGAACCTTAAGTTGACTGAGAATGAAATATGAAAGTTACGAATAAAGGGATCACTGCCAAAAAAGACATCCTTTTGGCGATGAAAGAGCGAAAACATGTTGGATGTTAGGGAAATAAATAATCAGCATGCTAGAAAAAACTTGAAATACCTGGGATATAAGGATTAGGGGGGATCTGGGATAAGGTAAAGAAGATTTGCGGCATCAGAACATGATGCTTACAGTTAGCCGCGTTTTACAGGAAGCAACATTGGCAAAGGTGTTGCCAATACAGCAAGACAAACTTCGTGGTTGCCAAAAATGGTAAGACAAACTATTACATGAGAGATAAAAATTAAATTTACATTAAAACAGGATGAAATAGGCATTTTTCTAACACACCCCCTTGCTTATTACACTGGTAGGATGGTAAGTCAAATATCTGGGAATGTAAACAGAAATTTATAAATCTTACTTCAGTCCTTAGACAAAAATCTGCAAGTCTGTTTCAGTCCTTAGACAAAAATCTGCAAGTCTATCTGAATCCTCATCAGTACATTCCACAGTTCAAGTTTTGTAGAGTTTTCTTAGATACTTGCTTCGTCATCAAATCTGCAAAATTTTCTTGCGATGGCACATGTTCAAATTTGATTATTTTGTTATGCACTAGATCTCTCAAGAAGAAGTATTTGATGTCGATATGTTTACTTCTCTCTGAAGTAACACGGTTTTTCGCTATAAACATAGCACCTTGGTTATCGACAAACACTGTTTGGGGTATGGACACAAAAACTTCACAAATTTCATTCAATAAATTGTTAATCCATATCACTTCCTTTGCTGTATGACACATTGCCACATATTCGGCCTCAGTCGAAGATAATGCTGTGATGGTCTGTTTTTTACTTGACCACGAGACAGGTGAATTTGCCAATAAAAATATGTATCCACTAAAGGATTTTCGATCAATCCTGTCGCCTCCCCAGTCAGCGTCTGAAAAAATTTGTAATCCTTTTCCAGTCTTAATAAATTTCAACTTCTTGTGCTTAGTCCCTTTTAGATATCTTAGTATGTGCTTAATTCCTCTCCAGTGTTCTTCACTTGGTCTTTCGTTGAATTGACTCATGTAACCTGATGCATATGCTAAATCAGGACGAGTCCCACATGCTAGATAAAGGAGACTACCAACTGCCTGTCTGTGTGGTATCTTGCTACTCTCTTCTTTTATGTTTTCCCACTGATGATCATCAATCTTTTTGTACTTTATGTTTGGATCTAGTGGTGTAGCAGCAGGCTTGGCTTCAGACATTTTGAAAGTTTCAAGAACTTCTGTTACATAAGCAAACTGATCTAATGTGATGGATCCATCATCATTCTTGCTTATTTTCATCGATAAAATTTGACTAGCTGGGCCTAGATCCTTTGCATTAAATTGCTTTTTGATTTCTTGCTTAAACTTCTTGATATCTGGTAGTTTTCCAACGATGAGGAGATCGTCTACATATATTCCAATAATGAGGCTTCTTTCACAATTGTAATATATACATGGGTCGGCATCTGATCTCTGAAGTCCATATTAAACCAAAAAAATCATTTAAGCAGGAGTTCCATATTCGGCCAGACTGTCGAAGACCATATAGACTTCTTTTGAGATGGCAAACAAGGTGCTCTCTTCCTTTTTCTACACATCCTTCTGGTTGAGCCATATAAATATTTTCATCTAAAGTACCATTCAGATACGCAGCTGTTATGTCCATTTGATGGATATCAAGGTTCATTTTTCTGCAGCAATGGCCAACAATATACGAATTGATTTCAACTTTATAACTGGTGAAAAGGTTTCTTGAAAGTCGATACCATGAGTCTGTAAATATCCTCTGGCTACTAGGCGAGCCTTGAATTTTACACAGTTTCCAACCTCATCCTTCTTCTTGCGAAATATCCATCTTGATGTAATGATCTTTGTGTTTGGTGGTTTTGGTACAAGTTCCCAAGTTTGAGTTCTTTGAAGATTTTCAATCTCAGACTTCATTGCTTCTTGCCACATTTTTGCTTCATCTGATGACAGAGCTTCTGCAACTGTCATTAGAACTTTATCTTGTACTTTCATTTCTTTTGTATTGTACAAGATATAATTGTCTAAATATTTTGGAGGTCTTGTCACTCTGGTCATTCTTCTGGCTTGTTCGTCACAAGAAGATATACTTTGTTCTTCAGCTGTAGTGTCATTTGCATAGTCAATTTCTTCCTCTTCCATTGCATTTTCATCTTGATCTGTGTTTTGAATTGGGGATTCTTCATTGTATTTATTGGAATCTCTTGCTTGTGTGTCTGAATATTCTACACGATGATTCTCAATTGGTAATGCATTTAAGTTGTTAGTATCTGAAATTTGTTCTGAATTTATGTGCGATTCTTGGACTTCTGGTTGACAGGTGTCGTCTTCTAACACTTCTTCATTTTCAATGTGAAGTGTAACAAAATCTTTGTCACTAATGTTTGTGTCAGTGAGTTTGGTCTTGAAAGGAAAAATATTTTCCTCAAATATTACATCTCGGCTAATAAAGAATTTTCTACTCTTCAGATCATATAATTTGTAGCCTTTAATTCCATCAGGATATCCCACAAGTACACATTCTTTGGCTTTAGGATCTAATTTGCTATGTCGCGAGTGGCAGCGTACATGACTCCATGCTCTACATCCAAAAACTCTGAGATTGGTTGAGGTAACTTCTTTGCCAGTCCATAATCGTTCAGGAATATTTCCTTTAATAGCCACAGAGGGACATTTGTTTCGAAGATAAGCTGCTGTGGACACTGCTTCAGCCCAAAATGTTGCATCTAAACCAGATTCTATGAGCAAACATCTTGCGGTGTTGATTAGAGTCTGATTCATACGCTCAGAAATGCCATTCTGTTGGGGCGATTCTGGCACTGAGAGTTGTCTTCTTATTCCAAATTTAATAAGATAATTGTCAAATCTTGCACTCTTGTATTCACCTCCATTATCACTCCTTAGAACTTTTATTTTCTTGCCATGAGACTTTTCTGCCATACGTCTGTACTCGTCAAATTTTTCCAAGACTTCATCTTTCGTCTTCATAGGGTATACACTAGTATAATGTGAATATTCATCCGTAAATGTAACAAAATAATTTGAGTCGCCCAACGATGATGGAGTGACTCTGCCAGCCACATCAGAGTGTATTATCTCCAGTATATCTTTGGATCTTGTATGACCAGTTTTGGAAAATCTCAGTCTTCTCATTTTTCCTTGTATACACACAGAGCAAAGTTCTTCTTGCTTCGGGTTAAGTTCATGTTTACTGCAACTAAAACCTATATTCAGCCCTTTCAAATCATTGTAATTAACGTGTCGCAAACGCCGATGCCATAATTCTTCACTAGAAGTTCTTGCAGCATAAGCTATGGATTGTTTCTCTTCGACGACATAAAGTCTCTCTTTTCTCTTAGCAATAAAAACAGTTTCATCATTTTTCTCTGTTACTTTGGCTTCTCCATTTGCAAACTCAACTTTAAATCCCCGTTCTTCAATTCTTCCAACTGAAAGCAAGTTTCCTCCTAAATTTGGAACGTACAGCACGTTTGCAAGGGTGACAGTACTGGGTTCTTCACTTTCGTCATGTATAAAAATTTTTATATCACCTATTCCAGTTACTTCTATTTTTTCAGAATTTGCAACTTCAACAGTGGATGTATAGGGCTTAAAATTTGTATATTTTTCTTTATCGGACGTCATGTGTTCCGTGGCTCCACTGTCTAAAATCCACAAATTTGACTTATTTTCATTTTTCAGGTTTACTGATAATGCCCAGTTCTTAAGATTTATAGCAGTTTTTGCTGTACTTTGCCCTTTTTGTTTAGCTTCTTCACAGTATCTGGATATGTGGCCCCACTCTCCGCAACTAAAACACTTGGTGTTTTTCTTCAAATTTCCTTCATCTTTCTTCGGTTGGCACCTCTTCGTGGTGTTTGATTGTATAGGTTTCTTCTGATTGAAGCTCTTCGTATGGAGTGCACGCTCTTCATGATTTTCAGTAATGGTAGTGTTTCGAGATATTCTCTTTTCTTCAATTAATAGTCTGGATTTAACAATGGTTGTAGTTAAATTTGCTTCGTCCTTTTCTAAATTCCAGATTAGGCTTTCATATGATTTTGGTAAACCGATTAGCATAACCAGAGCCACTTCCCTGTCAGTAAAAGCGTACCCACCATTTGACAGTTTTCGATGAATTTCCATAAGTCTGGCAAGGTATGATTGGACAGTTTCACCGGATTTCATCGTAATATTGAAAAAATCCTTCATGAGTTGCAACACATGGAGTAATCCAAATTTTGTATGCATCTCCTTCAGTGCAGTCCATGCATCCTTTGCTCTGACGCAATCGCCGATATCATCTAAAAATGTGTCTTCAATTATCAAGAACATAAGTGTTAATGCTTCATCATTTTTCTTCTTTTCGTTGTCTGTTAGATCCAAATCATATCCCGGATCGACTGCTTCCCAGCATTTCTTCTGTACCATAATCGCGCGAGCACGTATTGCCCACGCATGGTAATTATCACCGTTTAATTTGGGTACATATATGGGATAGAATGAAGTTTTGGGATTGGCACATCCGAATTGTTTTCATTTAACATTAACTCTTCTTGTCTTCAAAGAAGCCAACCTGATGATGACCCCACACAACACATACGTCCAGATTATATTCAGTTTTCATCCACCATTTCCGAAATACGTCTATATATGTAATTTGGACGTATACAGCGAGCTAAAATACGTTCAGAATTTGTTGAATGTTTGACATAGACGTAACTACGAAATAACTACAAAATATGGACATCAGTTTAAGAACATAAATTGGATGAAAACGCAACTAATCCAATTTTCGTCAACTCCCAAACTAAACCTTCACCTGTTTGTCCAATTTTGTGTTTTAATAACTTAAACTGGATGAAAACAGTACTAATCTAATTTTCGTTAATTCCGGGACAAAAACCTGACCTCGCCATGTACGGACATAATCTGGACAAAAACTTAACCTATCAACCGCCATCTTAAAATGGCGGCATATACAGACTTAGGCCTAATTGACCGAAACTTGTATTATTTATTTTTGTTTGTTTTATTAATTTTTTATACAGTTTTCAACAAGTAAGGAATTTAATGCATTTATTTTTATCAGAATATCACATTGTGGAGTTACGCTCCACATCAATCAATCAACGTGTGGAAGATTTGTTTATCTCATCGCGGAAATGAAAGCCATGCCGAAATAGTGAAAATGAGTGTGAATGCTGGTAAGTAAATTGACTTTGTTTTCTAGATTTATTGTGTTTGTGTGCATACTTTACATAAAACATTTCTGTCACGATTCTGTGTTTTGTTATTTATTTAATTTATCAATAGTTTTGACTTTAGTCTGGACTTTTTGATAGGAGAAATCAGCGTTTGATTACGTAAATAAGAATGCTTTGTTTACATGATTTTTCTCGGTCATAATGCAGTTTTATAAAAAGTAAATAAAAATTTATTGGGTTGAAACGAATTTTACATTGATTTAGGGGCATATTAAAAAAAATAATTCTTTGACAATTAATATATTATGTGTTGCAAGTACGTAATTTCTAAAAACTTCCCATTTGATAGCAACTTCTTTTTTTGACATTTAAATTTATGTGATATCCAGTTCTTACTAAGACACCAGACTTTTTATATTTTAAATTTTCTAGTGCTCTAAGGAAAGATCATTACTCAAATGTTATTCATTCATTATCATATTGTAATGTGAACTTATTTACTTAATACTAATAATTTAAAAAAAAAAGTCTGAACTATTTTGCTGAACAACATGAATTGTTTTATTATTGTGTGCATGAAAAATGTATGAGGAAAATTTTTACTAGTATGTTCTAGATACAACTGGAGGTTCATTTCACAATTTTTAAAAAGGACAGGATGCATTTTGTCAATTTTAGAATAAGCAGGGTGCTGCGCCCTTAAATGATGGCCTAAAAGAAATAGTACTACTAATGCTCATATATATGTGTGTCATATGTATCATTATATGCATATTATTTACTTCCTGGATGCCATTTATACATCTTATATCATATTTTTATTATATAGGGCTGAAACTAGGGGGGTACAGAGAAGCAGAGGGGGTATATGCTCCGGGTGCCAGAATGAAAGGCGAAGGGGGGCACAAAGTGAAGATTTTGTTTGTCGTTTCATACAAAAATGTATATATCCCCAAAGCAGAATACTTTGCAATGTTCTGCAACGAACTTCATCTGAACAAAAATGTTCTGTGGGAATTTAAAAAAAGAAAGTTGCAGGGAGATTTTCTTAATACATGAAGAAGTGCAATGGCATCTTTTATAGGAATGCAAAATACATTTTGTAAAATGCTGACATACTCAACCGAAAGAAACTATTGGCAAATTTTGTGATTTTACTGTGGTCAAATGATGAATTTCACTGTTTTTTCCGACAATCAATTGATTTTCGCAATATTTCAGAATTTTCCCTCTGTCAACTGGCGGATTTGACGTTTTTTTTCTCGGACCCAATCATCAAATTGTGGGACTTTTTTTCCCCACAACTGGTTGAACAATTTCGAGATATTTTCTACAATTCACTGACAAATTTCGCGTTTTTTAACTGCAACTGGTGGGTGAATTTTGCGATATTTTTCTTTGACCGTTTGGTGAAAATCGTATTTTTTTTCACATAACTGATCCATGAATTTCATGTTTTTTACCAATAACTGATTGGCAAATGTTTCAACTTTTTCCTGCTACAGATTGGAAACAATCATTGTTTTTTTCGTGACTGATCAAAGAATTTTGTGATTTTTCTGATAATTTTTTTTTACACGTGACTGATTAAAATTTCATTATATTTTCTTTTTATCGATTGGCAAATTTTTTCTCTTTTTCTTGCGACTGATTGAATCAACGATTTTCTGATTTGTTTAAAAGATCAACAAAAGGATTTTGCAATTTTTTAGCCGCGACTGATTGGCAAATTTTGCGATATTTACTTTCTACTTATTGGCAAACTTTGTCGGTTTTTTTGCGACCGATTGGCAAAAATTGTGGATTTTTCCATGATTGGTCGATGAATTTCCAATTTTTGACGATTTTCACAGGCCGTTTTCATCACAGATTGGGGAATTTTGAAAAAATTTCCTTGTACCGATAAGCAAATTTTGCAGCAGCTTCTTGCGACCAATTTTAGAAAATCGTACATTTTCTCTGCTACTGATCAACGAATTTTGCAGCTTTTATGACGAGACACTGATGAATTTCACACTAGTTTCTTTCTACTGATTAGCAATTTTTTCCGCTTTTTCTTGCAAACGATTGGTAAAAATCACGTTTTATTTTTTTTTTGTGAGTGCAACTGATCGACTAATTTTGCATTCTACCCACGACAGATCAGTGAATTCCGCAACATTTTCTTTCAGTCGATTGGAAAACTTCGTTGCTTTTTTGCGATTCATCGGCCAAATCTCGAGGGAGGGGGGGGGGTGCACGACTGATCAATGACTTTCTGATTTTTCCTGACAATCTGCTGATGAATTTTTTTTTTTTTTAACCTGTGACCAATTTTTAAATTTCGCAATGTTTTTCTTGAACCAATAGGCAAATTTTTGTGGCTTTTTCTTGAGACCACTTAGAGAAAATCATGAGTTTTTTCTGCTACTGATCTATGAATTTCGCAGTTTCTTCCAACGATCTATTGACGAATTTCGCGATTTTTTAAACCGCGACCGATTTGCAAATTTCACGATTTTTTTTCCTTGTATCATAGGCAAATTTTGAGGCTTTTTCTTGAGATCGATTAGAGAAAATCATGTTTTTTTTTACAGTTTTCTTCCTTGGTGCACTGACAAATTTCACGGTTTTTTATCTGCAACTGATTGGCGAAAATCGTGGATTTTTTTCCTGCAACTGTTTGTTGATTTTTTTGTTTTCCCACAACAGGCTGAAGAATTTCATGATTTGTTCTCCATGATGAACTGACGAATTGCACGAGTTTTGCATGTGACCAGTTGTCATTTCACAATCTTTTTAAATAAACAATTAAAGAATTTTGCTTTTTTTTTTTTTTTTTCCAGCCATTGAGTGCAAATTTCACAATTTTTTCTAAGACTGAATGGTGAATTTTCTTGAAAATGAGGATTTGAAATATTTTGTGATGTACATCACATTTATAAGCATATTCTGCTTTGATGGTATATATATATATGAAATACAAAGAAACTAAAAAAAATAATATAACAGATTCTGTGGTTTTAAAGTAATTTTCTTGAATTTTGACTGCTTCCCTGTTCTTATCATGAATAATTGGTGTGTATAAAACTCTGACTTATAGAAAAATATGTATATATACAACAATTATAGTTTATGTAGATGTCAAGAAAGTTTGAAACATTATAGTGGACACTAACTTTAAAAAGTGGCTACTAATGAAACTGAGTCTACCGGCCACTGGCTACTAACTCAATTTCCCAGTTTTCACCTATAATATATTTCCAGAAATGTTTCAGCAGAAGGGAAAGGGGGGGGGGGGAATTCTCCCCCAGCGCTAATTACTTTTGTTGCAGGTCGGGTTAATTCTGTGTTTGGTTGGGTTCGGGTAACTTGATTTTTCAAAAGTTAGTTCAGTATGTATTATTTCAGATTAAATATATCTATAATAATAAAACTAGATGTTTGTGTATAAGCTGTTTTCTAAAGAGACCGCTGTGTTTCTTCTGTGATCCTTTTATGAAATTCACTTTTTTTTCACAATCTTTTAAAGAAATTTGCGTTTTCTCGTGATCCTTTGAAGAAATTCGTGTTTTTTTTTTTTTTTTTTTTTTTTTTGCGATCCTTTGACGAAATTAACCTTCTTTACGTGGTCCTGTGATGAAATTCAAATTATTTCAATGTTCCTTAGACAAAATTCGCTTTTTCCCACGATCATTTTACAAAATTTGCATTTTTTTTGCGATCCTTCGACTAAACTTTCTTTTCTTCAACGGCCCTTAGACGAAATTTGCGTTCTTTCTGTGATCATTTCTCAAAATGTGTTTTATATGCAATTCTTTGACGGCATTTTTTATGCGAGACTTTTGCGAACTTCATGTTTTTTCTGTGATATTTTGACGAAACCGCATTTTTTCTTCAATCATTTGACGAAATTCGTGTTTTTACCACAATCTTTTTACAATATTCGCGTGATTTCTGCGATCCTGTGACGAAATTCGCATTTTTCCCACGATCCTTCAGCTAAATTTGCATTAATGACCCTTAGACGAAATTCACGTTCTTTCCGCGATCATTCCATGAAAATTGCATTTTTTGCGCAATTCTTTGATGAAATTGGCATTTTTTATTAGTCTTTTAGGAAATTCGCACTTTTTCCGTGATCCTTTGACGAACTGTGCATTTTTTCTGTGATCATTTGAAGTAATTTGTGTTTTTACTGCGATTTTATGACGAAATTTGCGTTTTCATTGCACCCTTTTGACGAAATTTGCGTTTTACCGCAATCCTTTGATGAAATTCGTGCTTTTCCTAAATCCTTTTCAAAATTCGTGTTTTTCTGCGATCCTTTGACGAAATCTGCATTTTTTACGTGATCCTTTGACGAATTCAGCGATTAATCGAGATTATTTGACAAAATCCGTGTTTTTTTTTTTGCAATTATTTGATGAAATCTGCATTTTTCTGAGATAATTTAACGAAATTTGCATTTCATGAAATTGCCCCTTTTTACGCAATTTTTTGAAGAAATTTGCATTTTTTTTTTTGCAATCATTTGACAAAATTTGTTATTTTTCTGCGATTCTTTGTTGAAATTCACATTTTACTGTGATCCTTTGCCAAAATCTACGTTTTCCCGCTGTGGTTTGCAGCACTCTGTGTTTTTCCGCGGTCATATGCCGAAATCTGCGTTTTTTCCGCAATCCGAAATTTGCTTTTTTCCCAGCAATCCTTTGGCGAAATTGGCAATTTTTTCTGCGAATGATTGACGAGAAAGGCTTTATTTTGCAATCAGTTGTCATAATTCACTATATTTTTCAGGGGTTTCTTTTTTATTTCTGAATGTTCAGGCCGATAACCGATTTTTTTTTAATTTTCAGAAAATTCAGAGACGAACTGTCCCTGCCATAGACCCGTTCTCACTTAGCGAATTCTGTTTGGCTTTTCATAAAAATATCGCTTTCCCCTCTTTTTTTTTCTTTCCCGCTGTGTATTATATGTTTTTAGTCTGAAGAAGCCCTAAAACGTCTGCGACGCTCGTCGTGGTGTCGCACACATTCTGCATCAGGGTTGGTGATTCATTCTCGGGGGACATTATGTTTAACCCAAAAGTATAAAAAAATTAAATCAAGAAAAATAGATGTTTACTTTTGAATAACATAATTTTGTTATTTTCTATTTTTGTGTAATAATGTAACGTTATGTTATGAAGCATTATAAGCCTTTAATGCAATTAAAAGAAAATTTTAATATATATATTTTTTTAAACAACATTATCATTATTAGGTATCATTATTAGGTATCATTATTAGTAATTAAATAAGCAATCAAGTAATTAAGTAAAGTTATGTCACTCATGCATTTTGCAGATAATTTATTTCAATATTTTCATAACCCCTTTCTAAAGAGTATTAAATTCATGAATCAAGTTACATATGATTGTTATTATATAACAAGAGTAAGTGGTGGCATCTGTTGGTGTTGATTCTAGTAAAAAAATGTCATCAGGTGGTAATTTTTAAAGAAGGCCATACTGTTTTCAAAAAGGCACTCTTATAGCTCGTCAAAAAGAAAAAAAAAATTGAACTGGTTTAAAGTTACCTTTTATCAGTAGAATTTTGTGATATTTTTCAGTGACCGATTGAATTTTGTGATCCCTCCCCTTACCCCCTGATCAACTGACGAATTTTGTGATTTTCCCCACGACCTATCGAGCAATCTCTCATTTTTTTTCTACAAATAACTGATGAATTTTCAGGGGTCGATGCAGACTTTTATTCTTGGGGCCCATTTTGTGTAAAGTAGAAGTTATTTTTGTGAAAAATAACATTTTGTAACGAAAGTTGAGATCCAGTTCTAAAATTCGAACCCAGAATTTATGAACAAAAACATACTTTAAATCCCTTTGCTAAAGTTTTTGTTTTTCGTGACGTGGTTTTATTTACAAATTACACATTTTAAAACAGTTTTTATGAAAAAGAATGTTACATAGTATACGTATGTTACATACTATTTTATTAAAAGGAATTTTGTGAAGGGGCCTGTTTTATTAAGTTTATTTTTGTGAAGGGGCCCATTTTATTAAATTTATTTTTGTGAAGGGGCCCTAAATAGGCCCCAAATTTTGTCTGGATCGACCCCTGATTTTTCAATATTTCTAACAATAGACTGATGAATTTCATGATTTTTTTCCTGTGACAGATTGGCAAATTTTGCAATATTTTAAAGCAACCAACTGAAGTATTTTTCAATTTTTTTCTGAGGATCGACTGGCAAATCCGTGATTTTTTCTGACCAGTAAATGACAATTTTCGCTTTTTTTTTTTTTTTTTTTGCAACCAATTGATGAATTTCACAATATTTTATCTCTACCAGTTGTCAAATTTTGCATTTTTTTTTATTTCCTCATGACCGATTGGCAGGGTTGCAAAAAACCCGGGTTTTTTATAAAAAACCCAACCCAGCTGGGTTTTATTGTGTTTTTTAGGGTTTTATTGTGTTTTTTTGGGTTTTATTGGGCTTTTTGGGTTTTTTAGGGTTTTATTCAATTTCTTGTTTTTTTAAGAAGTGGGGGTAGGGGGAGTCCCTTATTTTTTATAAGAAATCTTATTATATTTTTATTGATTAATTTAATATACAAGTAATTTTAATTGAAATATAAATAAATCAGTGTAAAAGTCTGGAAAAAAGCTTTTACTTCTGACATCATATAATATTATGTAATAACCACATATTTACAAGTTACTTTAATAGCTTACGTTTTATCTGTATTTCTCACTAAGAACACATTTTTGAAACAAATCTTTAATCTTTTATTATTTATTAATCAAATAATGCTTTATAATATTTTCAACTATGTTTCATTGTATATTTTGAAAATATCCAACACTGTTTATTTTTATCAACAAGCATGCATCTATATGTAATAGGAAATGATATTTAACCCGTCCCCCCCCCCCCAAAAAAAAAAAACCCCAGGTTTAAGCAAACAAACAAACAAAAACCGGTTTATTTGGGTTTTTAACCCCCCCCCCCCTTTTTTTTTTTTTTTTTTTTTTTTTGCCAATCCTGGCCAAAAGTGGATAAGTTAAATTTGTATCCAGTTGGGAATTTATGTTATGAAGTTTTATATTGTTAAATCTTGATAAAAGACCTTGTCATTTTTTAGCTAATGCGAAAATGTTATGATTAGCTCTGTATATTGATTTTGGCTTCTTTTTTTCATAATATTAACAGGCTTTTTAAAAAAAAAGACTTTTTTTAAAAGCACATTATTTCATTTTGACTTTGTCAGATTTGGATTTGGCAGTACACCTACACAATAAGTTTTAATAGGACAGTGTAACTCTTGAAACACAAATGTTAAAAAACTAATATAAAAGTTACTGAATATTAAGTAATATTATCATGAATTGTAAAAAACCCAATAAAACCCGCTTTAACGTGGGTTTTATTGGGTTTTTTAGAGTGGGTTTTACCCAAAAAAACCCGGGTGGTTTTTTTTGGGTAGGTGGGTTTATTGCAACCCTGCCGATTGGTGAAATTCGCAGTTTTTTTTTCATTTTTGCAGAATTTTGCAGATCTTTCTTGCGACTAACCCACAAATTTCATGATTTTCTTTTACATGAACAGTTGGTGAATTTCTGAATTTTTCCCTTTGACTTAGTACTGGCAAAACTATCAAGGTTTTTTTTTTTTTTATGCGATAGATCTATGGATGAGTATCTTGATTTTTGTTTCATGCATCTGATATATTTCACGTTACTTCCCTGCAACCAAATAATTAAATTAATATTTCTTATAATCAATAGATATAAAATAATTAAAATGGGCCACTAGGTGCATAAAGGGCTGCCGACCCCTGCCAAATTGGCCTAGAGTCAACACAATCATTACATTACTGAGTAGCTTTATGTTCTTTTATAGTAGAATGCACATAAAACATTGGTTGTGGAAAGCACATTTATCCGTTGCTAATTTCTTTTGTGAACAAGACAATCGAGAATCGATCAATACTTGATTCTCGATCAGAGAAGAAAAAATGGTGAATTAGACAAATTAATCTAATGTTGTTATTTTTTTATGTGTGTGTGCATGAGTTAAAGTAATCAAAATATTTGCAAAATTCATGCATTTTAAAATTGCTTTAAAATAAGATTATACTGGATCCACTCATTTTTTTTCCGCCTTTTTCTCCCAGTAGATACAAGCTTCTTGTCTTTGGAAAAACAACTGTTTTGTAGATAGATATCATTATTGATTGAATAAAAGTTGGACTCAGCAGGACTCAACTCTTTTCAAGCATGATTTAACTTTGAGTAAGGTAAATTTTCAGTTAAAGTCCATAAATGCTGTTATTAAATAAAATTTTCAATTTATATGTCTGTGGGTATTTGATTTTACAATTGTCAGCTTGCATAAAAAATGAATAATGTGGTACTTTTATGTTAGTCAGGTGCAAATTATGTTAACAGAAATTTTTTTTTCTTTGCCAGTAGCAACTTTTTTTTTCCACATAGTAAATATTAGAAACAACGATTAGAAATTGAAATAAAATGTTTTGGTTTGTGTTATTGTTTCTTATTAAATCTTTTTACTTCAACTGTAATGATGAGTGAAAAAAAAATCTTTTGTTTTATTTTATTTATTATTTACAACTCTATTTATAACTATTTTTTTCTATCTCTAATCTCTTTTCTTATATTCTGTTACTATATAACACCATATGTGTGTCAATGTGTCTATCTATCTATCTACTATCAATTCTAATGTGATATTATGTTTAAATTTTTTGATTGAAATACTTAAAGAAAGGGCTATTTAAATTCAAATTATTCAATTTTGTGGCGGGCAGCATCACCCGCTTACAGCACAGTGTATAATCTCAATTTCGGAAAACATATATAATTTATAACTCATAAAAATTTCTGTTTGGAGAATAAACAGTATATTTTTTTAAGGTTAAATTGAAATATATTGGAAGGTAGTATATATATATATATATATATATATATATATATATATAAAAAAAATGCAAGCATTTCCATTTTTAAATAATATTTTAATGCCAATATTTTATGTAGTCCTTGGATACGTAAATTTAAAAACATAAAACAATTTTACATGCCTGGGGGTTGGGATTTCAGCAGGTGTAGCGTGCCTGAATTTTAAGGTTTAGCCCACAAACTAATAAAAATGTTGATATTAAAATTAATTGTTTAAAATTGTGAGAGTGAATAGTTAAATGTAATGCAATTATAAATAATAGTTCAGGGATGGCAAACCTTTTCACATTCGCATGCCAAAGGTTTCCAAAAATATATTTTATGTAACTGTAATGTGCCAATCCCCCCCCCCTCCCTGCCTTATCTAAAAATAATCAATAAACAGTAATGAATCAAAGAACTTGTAATTAGGGATGGGACAAATAGTGATTTGGCCAAATAACCAAATATTCGGCAGTCGAATACCAAGTTTTTTTTCCAATAAAGAAAATAACTTTCGGTTATATATGCATACATAGTTTAAAATTTTAAAATGGAAAAAGTATTAAAAACAAATTTATGTTCTATTTAATAATCTGTTTAAATTTCTTTATTACTTGATTTAGGGTGAAACCCCCAGTAACTGACACATTAAAAATTAGTGTTCAAATCACTATTACAAAATTTTAAATCCATTCTACACTTTTTTTTTTTTTTTTTGAATGGGTGGTAGAGATACATTTAAAAATTACTGTTGACAAAATTTTGAAAAATTATATATTGTATTATTAAAAATAAATGTTTTTCATAAATATGGTGAATAACTTCAGTAACTGACACAACCCCATTTTGAAAAACCAAGAACTCACACAAAATGAGCCAGTGTTTGACACTTTACTTGCGACGAAAAAAAAAAAAAATTATGCTTTAAAAATACTTTAAATATTTATTATAAAAACAAATTACTTAAACCTTATTTATATATGATACGATACTATAGATGTGTCTCTCTTTTCATGTTTTAAATTATTAATAATGCAAGTATTCAATAACTGACATTTATGAACCAGTAAACTGACAAATGGTGTTAGGCTCTGATAGGACAACTTAAAATGTAATGGTGTTGATTACAAGATAAATTTATTTATTTTATTTTATTTATTTATTTATTTATATATATTTTTTTAAGCAGTTCAAAAAGATTTCAACTTTCTTTAATATTACCATTAATTAACTCCTCTGTCAGAGACTGGTGAAAAGAAATTAATTCACTCACCGGCCTTCCCAGTTCAGAGGTGAAATGTTTCAATGCCGCAGAATTGCTGTTCATAGTAGCATAAATAACCAGCAAACATGCAACACAATTTACTTTTGCATTCATAGAGACCCCTACCAGTGGAAAATTGGATAACCAAATTTAAGTAAATTTGAATTTTTTGTTTTTATTATGGATTTTAGTTACATCACAAATTGTGATGCAATACCCTATATATCCAACCCTAATTATAACATCCTCTATTAATTTTGTAATGAGTTCCTCTGAATTGCACTAGTTATAAAGCTTGACATATTAAAAAAAACATAATTTGCAAAACAACAACAACAAAAAATAAAAAACCCCTCATTTCATGCATTGTATAGTCCCAAGAAGTGATAGATATTAGAATTTTTCTTCAGCTGCTTCTACAGTAAATGTTAAAGTTGGCTAAGATGTGTTATTATCCCACCCTCCGCCGGTGTTGAGTATTTGGCGATATTTGGCGGTTTTCATCGCTCTGGCAACTCCGATGATTGGCGTCGAGTAACTTATTATGGTAACCCCATTTTTTACGCCGCGTGAGCGTACTCTTTTGCGGGAAAATTCATTTCACTTTCGGGTGTTGTTGCTGTCGGTTGCGTGACTCTGTACCAGGTTGTATCTTTTTATTTTCATTTTATTTTGAGGATTTCTTTTCTGTTTGGTGTTATGAGTTGCGCTGTAGGAGAACGAGTAGTACCGTCTGCCGTAGGAGATGTTATTTCAAAATATCAGAGCATTATAAAAGAAAAAGGCGGCTTTTTCCGCACGTCAGGGAATCGGGCAATTTTAGGAAATGAGGGGGATGGTAGTAGGTTTTTTGTATTGGAGCTAATACGCGACAGAGCATTGTTTTTTAGTTTTTTAAAAGAGATTGAGTTATTGAAATCTAGTATGTGTTGTAGTAAATGTAGCGGCGATATGTTAATTAGAAAAAGAACGCAACTATCTGACGGTTGCACGTGGGTTTGTCGTAATAGGAGAGTTGTGGATGGTATAACCGGCAAACAGATTTTTCGTTCTATTTGGCAATGTTTCTTTTTGACAGAGGATGTTATGATGAAAAAATACCAGTTTTCAACAAATTTTTGGAAATTGTTAGAGTGATTAAGTGGGAGGATTATTCGACGGAAGTTAGTAAATGAATATTTTTTGTGTATTTTTAATAGAGAGAATCTTGTTTTTGTATTTTTAATCCAGAGGAAATTTTATTTTTGTATTTTTTTCCTATTTTACGTAATCGCGAGATACAACCTGGTATCGGAAATTTAGTTTATTATAATCCAGAATTATAATTTTTTCGTAATTTGTTTCTTTAAAGTGTGTATTTCAAGTTGGAAATAGAACTTATTATAATCCAGAGTTTTATTTTGGAATTTGTTTCTTTAAAGTGTGTATTTCAAGTTTGAAATAGAACTTATTATAATCCAGAATTTTATTTTGGAATTTTTTCGGAATTTCTTTCTGTAAAGTGTGTATTTCAAGTGTAAAAAAAGAAACGAAAAAGGTAAGTAATCTTGAAAATCTAATATTTTTATGTTTATTTTTTCCAGAAATATTGCTTTTAGTACATCGCTACTTGGCGACATTTTGCACTTGGCGAGAAAGGGGTTTTCTCGCCAAAAAAAATCCAAGATGGCGGAGGGTGGGATAATAACACATCTGTTCCCTTAAACTAATCTAAAAACTTACATTCCATTCGAATGAAATGTAAATAAAGCTGAAACTTTTTTAAAGGTTTGCATTTTCCATGTATCTTTGTAATTTAAGTTTTTAGGGTAGTTTAAGTATCCTATTGTTCGAATTTTATTTTTAAAAATTCATTTGGTTTAAACATATTTTTTGCAAGACTTTAACTGTAGAAGCAGCTGAAGAAAAAATATAATACAGGACTCTCTCAAATCTGCAACCGCCTAAAATCTGCACATCATCGCAGATGTAAACAATGAAAATTTCAGTTAAGCTGTAGAGGCAAAGTAACAGGATTTTTTAGTTTTATATCATTTCGTATGTATTTTAATATGTAATTCTCGATAATATGATGAGACTAAACTCGTTGTTTTTCATGAAGGAAATATAAATTTATCACTGAAAAAAAAAAAAGGATATTGTTGATATCACTGCTAATCAGCCTTTTTACCAAATATATATATGTATTAATCAATTTTTTTTCTATAGTTATTAACACTGGCAAACCTGAAATAAATCTTCCTTACTTTTTAATTTTGATGTTAATTAATAGGGTACCTTTATGAGGGAAGTGTCATTGAATGATTCAAGGAAAATGTATCTCATTTTTATTATGCAATTTTAATTATGCATTATTAATTACTATTTATTTGACCTTTACTTTTAATAATTTAATCATTTTTTAAATTATCTTGTTTTTTATTATTTTAGTTTATTACTTAATTATTTTAATATTTTGCTGTATTGCAAACATTCATTATACATTTGATTGCATTATTACATTCAAATTGTCTAAAAAATGTAAACAAACCAGAAATCCACAAAATTCTAAAATCTACACAACCTTTGGTCCCAAGCTGTTCAGATTTGAGTGAATCTGCTGTATCTATCCCTTCTCGAGCATAAACAATGTGTAAAATAATTTTTTTTTTTTGTTCTGTAAATTATGTTTTTGTTTAATGATCTATATGACTAATATATGATATAAATATTACTTATATGGCTCATATATGAGCATTTGGCTTATACATATTGTGCATGATGTTTGTATGATGTATATACAGTCGGACCTCGATATCTCGAACCTCCTTATCTCGAAACCCTCAATATCTCGAAAAAAGAATTTCCCCTGCATTTTCATCAAAATTCTTATGTATTTTCCATATTTATCTCGAAAAATATTTTTCAAAACCCTTGATATGTCGAAATTTTTTCCACAGAAATTAGTTCGACTTTTTACTTTTGGCTATTGTCAGCTGTAGAATTTGATCTGGATGCTGGTTTCACATTCTTTTATCGCTTTGTTGATACAAAGAACTTAAAGTGTAAGAATGGAAGGTGTTTGAAACTGAAAAAGGGACAACACAGGGCTCCCACTCAGTCCGTTTTTTGAACACCACTTTTATTTAAAGAAAAATATTCTTTATAAATTTCGCAGCAACCTACCGGGAAGTGCGTTTTTCTTGTAATTGTTGCAGAAACCCTCCACGAATTTCTTTCTAAAAAATTATTAGTTTTCAAAAAAATGGACCAGTGAGAGGCCTGTACAACATCGTTTTTTGGAAACTTTGCTATGAAAGGGCATCAGGTTTTTTAGCTACCTGTGAAGAGTGGCTTTCAGAACTTCCTTTTCTTTTAAAGGACTATAAAGCAGATGATGTGTTTTTAACGCAGATGAAAGTGTATTATTGTACCAATGTTTTCCCAACAAAACGGCTGCATTTAAAGGTGAAGAAATCTGACATGGAAAACAGTAAACTTCGTGTAGCTGTGCTTTTGGCAGCAAATCAAAGTGGTAAAGGAAAGCTTCCTTCTCTTATGATAGGACGATCTAAAATCCAAGGTGCTTTGCTAAAATTAAGTAATTTCTAATGCTGTACAGATCAAATATAACGTCTTGTATGACAAACGCAATTTTTGCTGATTAGCTGACAGGAATCCGTAAAACAATGGCTAAAAGTAAAATACGCATTCTCCTATTCATAGACAATTGTAAAGACCACTCTAATCTTCCAACGCTAAAAAATATCACTTAAATTTTTGCTGCCAAACAAGATTTCGAAGCTTCAACCAGGAGATAATCCTTAGCTTCAAAGTTGATTATCGAGCTCAAATTGTGAGAAACTTCTGAATAATATCGGTGAAGGTAAACCTTCTAGCGCACCTATCACCATCTTACAGTCAATGCGAATGGCTCACTATGCATGGAAAAATGTTACAGAAACAACAATAAGAAATTGTTTCATAATAGCAGAATTTTTAGAATATGTAACTTTCAGTGAAACTGAGGAAGTTGATTCCATTAAGCAAGCAACTGAAGAAAGAGAACTGAATCCAGAACAGTGGGAATCGATAAAAAAAGAGTGTCACACTGAGATTTCATTCGAAGAATTCTTGAATGTAGACAATGAGCTTGAAACATGCGACACTATGACGGATGAGGAGATTGTTTCGAGTATTAATGCAGAAATTTCTGATGAAGAAATTAAAAGACTTACATGATCAACAACAGCATGAAAAAATTACAGTGAAAGAAGCTGAGACGGAAGTTTAATTGCTGCAGAGATTTCTTGAATCAAATGAAAATATCAGAACATCAGCATTTGGTACCATCGCTGTGTGAGAGGAGACTGTGCGATTGCAAAAAGATTCTGCGAGACGGCAGACTTCAATTAAGAACTTTTTCTTCTGAAACAACTGCTTGCGTTTCTTAATGACAAATTGGATATTATTTAATCGAAACAAGTTTGTGTGTAACACAATTTTGAAATTATTAAGGCTTTGAGAAGTGTAATTTGTTAATTATTAATAGATTATGCGTCGTTTTTGATGAATCCTGTTTTTTACAGCAAAAAGCAGTTTGTGAGATTAAATTTTGTCGAAACCTCTATATCTCGAATTATTTTCAGTTCCCCACAGATTCGAGATATCGAGGTTGTACTGTATAAGCTTGGTGTTGATCTTTTGCAAATTTGAAACTGCTACCTTGACATAATTGTAAATGAGGAGGCTGCTATAACGAGAAAGCACCAAATTTTGATT
This sequence comes from Maratus speciosus, assembly GCA_963932465.1. Lineage (NCBI taxonomy): Eukaryota > Metazoa > Arthropoda > Arachnida > Araneae > Salticidae > Maratus > Maratus speciosus. The sequence goes on along the minus strand of OZ010794.1, from coordinate 255,689,956 downwards.
TTTCTTTTCTTATCCTTACTTTATATAAATATAGATCTTTAAATACTCAAAATAAAGGACACAATTGAACATTATAAAGTACTTTTTTATATATTTTGTAAACATTGCATCAGTAGTTGTTTGTTTAAAAAATAATAATAATAATTTGATAAATAGATTAAATTAAACACCGGCTAGTAATTTTTAAAAATATATAAAGGTTTTTTTTATATCATTCAAAGCTGGATGAAAAAACTTCATTTTATTATGAAATAATACAAGATGTCTGATGATGCTATCTATCTGTAAGCAAAAATTAAAACTAAAATTAAATTATTTTTAATTTGCATCTAACGTTATGAATTATTGATATGTGCTATTTAATGAATTATTATTCTTTTTATTTATAGGCTTTGAAGCTGCTGTCTGTTAAATATACTGAAAATAAGTCTGAGAAGCATTAACGTAGAACAGAGTTTTCCCCAAACAGTTTCCGCAGGATCATCCTGCCTACTTTATAGTAATGAAATATAGCACCCTTTTTGCCTTTCTGTGAAAAATATATTTTATATATGAATTGTAAAAAGAAAATATTGTTGTCAACAAGAGCCAAATTGGAAAATAAATAAATAAAACTTCATTTTTGAAAATATTTCTTGCATCTTTATTGTATATTCTTTTATAACAATGATAATATATGTACACTGTTCACTAAAGATTTTGAATAATTTTAAACTAAAAGTTTGTACATAATTTTTAACCATATTTTATGCATGAAAATATTTGATAAATTTCATTTTTTATGCTTAAGCAATGTTTTAAATAAACTTTGATTTCAAAACATTACTTAAATACACTGAATGTATTGTTTTTGTTATTTTATAATGTACTACAAATAATCAGGTTAATCTGAAATATATTTGATAATTTACATATTTAATTGTACAAAATGTAAATTCATTTATAAATAATTATTCAATATTTAATTGAATGATATTTGATTAAGAGCACAGATTAATTTTTTAAGACTTAGTTTGGTGATAACCTAAATAAAAATCAGTATTTTAATGAATAAGTTTTGATCATATACTAAATTTTGTACTCTTACTCATATTGTATTCTGACATGTAACACATACATATACTTTTAGATTTAATTTTTGTATTTTTTATTATAATTGCCATATGTTGTGCAGATTGTTCGCAAAAACTTTCATGAGATACATAGTGAAAAATAAGATTTAAATTATTTTAAAGTACAATACTATTATTTTTCATATACTCTAATAGCAACATTTTTTAAACATAAATTGCATGTTTATTAAATCAAAAATCTTAGTTCTTATGATCATATTTTTTATAATTTATTTTTAAAATTGATTCATAATATGCACCTATAAATTTTGATAATTTTTCTTCTATCAAAAATTATTGTTACATACCAGAATATACAGTATGTATTTTTACATTAATCAGTGAAAAGTCAATTACTAAAATAAATAAAATGGAACTATTTTTAATAATCCATGCATGAGTAATGGAAAGTTAATCTTGCAGTCTAGGGATATTTTTTTTTTTACATATTATGATGGAGCAGTAGGGAGTAGGTCTGCTTATGAAAAACAAAGTTCACGCTCGTACTACATTTTAAATTTCTTTAATGATATTTCAAAATAATGTTTGTTATTATTATTAAAAATGTAAAATATTTTTTTTGCACACCTGGCAACAAATGCAAATTTCAGTGTGTAAAATTTTATTCACAATACATAAAAGTTGTTAGGGAATATCACATTTTCTTCCATGAATTAGCAGCATTTGAAAAACTCAAAATTTTCAATTTCTTTGATGCATTCCATTCTTAAGTGGATCCTTAAAAGGAAAATCATATTCCCTGTTAGAGCTATTTTAATTCAAGTGAAAAAAAAAAAGTGGAGTAGTTGAATAACACTGATTTTACAAAGAATTTAAGAGAAAAAATCCATTGTTCACAAAATGTAAAACTTTGCAGTTGACGATATTGTATGCTAATGAATAATATAATAAAATTTCAAAATGCAACGGCAAAATTCTACGAGTTCTAGCCATCACTAATTTCTTTTAAAAATCTTCATCTTATTTAATTATAGATATATGTTATTAAGTAAAGCGAAGATTTCCATTAAAAATTAGTGCTAGCTAAAAATTGTAGCAGTTCGCAGCTATGCAAATATAAGACCTTTTTAGAAGCATTATCATCACCAATGATAATATAAAAGAAAACCAAGAAATATATATATTTTTTTTTCCACGAGAAAAAGTATATAAAATAAAAATGTGAAGAATAGCAGAAATGCATAGATTTCTAGAATCTAGTAATGCACAAAACATAATTCTTTTAATAGGACGCTATTCTTTTCATTGAGTGTTGTTGAATTCATAGAGTGTTATCTTAATGATTAGTTTTGTTATTACCTCCATGTAGTAATCATAGTATACTAATCCTAATATTATAAATGTGGAAGCTTGAAAATGTTTGGCTGTACTTAACGTCAAAACAAATGATTAAATGTCCTTGTATTCATTATCCATTATATTCATTTCTTTCCAGTAGTGCAAAATTTTCATTTAAGTTTAAAAAATTTACGGCTTATGTTAAAGCATTCTGATGTAGCATTTAATTGTATTATGAATTAAAAACTGTATTACTAAAAATTTTCTTCTTTTTTCGTGAAAGAACGTAGTTGTGTTTGGGCCGATTGTAACAGATTAAAGTCTCGTATAGCCTCTGTTTTTCAAATCAAGCTATAACATATACTTTAGGAATTAATGTATTTTCTTTAAAGATCTTAGAAAATTAAAAGTATCATAAAAAAAAGTTTATTAGCAATATGTATAAAATATATATGCTTTTACTGATTTATATGAATGAGTCCTGGCAAGGAATTTAAAATATTTAAGTATTTAATATGATTTTGGGAAAAAAAGTTCTAAGTAAATTTCTATCAAAATGATTTATATTAAAAGTTTTTGTTATTTCAGTTTTTTAATATAACGTCATCCTTGCCTGGGGGAGATAACAGATTCGTCTCATTTTGGTCCAAACTACGTATTTTGGATCAATAAACACATTCATATTAAGGCTAAAAGGGGTCTATATTTCGTCCAAATGTGGTTGGTGTTTTCGGATGTAATATGGACAAATTTTGGACGTCTATATTACAGCCAAAATTCGTGTGTATTTCGTCCGGATGGAGGTATTTTTTGAACGTAATATGGACAAATTTTGGCCGATCCAAATTTCGTTCATTTTATGTTCATTTTATGCTCATTTCATGGCCCAAAAGACGTACTTCTGACGTAAAGGGGGGTGACATTTGGACGTAATTTGACGAAATTTAGGTGAAGTCCGGAGGACTTTTAGACTTCAAATGGACACGTCCATTCATCCAAATTACGTACTTTAGGCGAAAATTGGACGAATCTGTGTTGTGTGGGAATGTAAGTCACCTACTTGAAACACAGCTGGGCAAGAAGATTTGATGAGTTTTCACAAATTGCAATAATTTTTTAACTAATTTCCCGATTTTTGGACAATATTTTACTCATTCTCATGATGTTTTGCCACAAAAATTAGTTAACCCTTCGCAGTCAAGAAAAGGGCGTTATATGAGCAAATGTGTATATAAGAAGTCGTTGGTTCTGATAAATTTGTCACATTTTACTTTTATTTGTGTATGTGTGCGAAATATATATTAGGCCTGTTCGTTTATATTTATGGGTGTTTGTGAAATTTTAAACTAAAAGTCCAGAGTTGTGTGTTTAAAGCTGTTCTAAAAAATGACTATAAATATCAGAACAAAAGAACCCTTCATAATAGGAAAAGAGTTTTCGTGGAAGATTTTGGAGCATGTAAAAATCCATTCGAGGATGATAAAGGTAAAAAAAAGGACGATTTGAATTTGGAAAGAAATAGGACTATGGAAGCTGTCCATCATCTGTAGAAAAAAACGACATGCACGGCAACGCTGACACGTTGCACTTGAATAAAATTTTGAAGAAATAAAGATTTCCTTATAGACAAGTTCACAAACAATTATGAATATTGGGTCATTCCACGTAAAATGAGCAAAAATTTAAAAAAAGTCGTGGCCACATAGTAACCAATTTTAATAAAATTTGATATACAGGTTCAATTCATATTCAAACAGAGCTCTGCAAAATATCTTCACAAAAAATAAATTATTTTAGCAGTTTTGGACATTTAAAAAACTTATGATAAAGAATGGCATGTGTGCATTCGTCCAAAGTTGCAGGTTTGAAGTTCTGTATCTTGAAAACTATTTAACTGAAATGAATTTTTTTTATAATAATGTAACCTCTGAAAAATTATCTTCTTATTTATTGAGTAATACTAATCTGGTAACACCATGATTAATCTTTAATTGGTTGTAAAAATTGAAAATTTGCAAATTTTGAGAAAATTAAAAACGTTATAAAAATTAAAGGAATTCAAAAACATCTGAGAAATTAATGCCTGATGTAGTGTTACATATTAAGATCGAATTACTAAAGTATTTAAGTTGCCATGTATTTCCTTCACCTTTAAAAAAATTTAGAAACTTTTAAAAAAATGACAAAATCGTAATTTTTCCTCTTATTGATAGGTAAAAAAATAATGAAGGAAAGGTCCCACATTACAGTTATTGCACAGATATAAAGATCAATAAGTCCATAATCTGCTAAAAAAATTTCAAGATTGCGTTTTGATTCCTAACGTCACAAAATTGGGCTAGAAAAGGCAATATTAACTACATTCCATAAGCTATTTTTTTTTAATTCGCGCGCGTTTCTTAAAATATTGCACGATTTCAAGGTGAAAAAATTTAGTGCTGCCATCTATTTTCTGTATGTGGGTTTAGGTGTTAATATATAATTTTTTGTTCAATTGAGCTTTTTTTTCTACTTTAATTAAAAATCTTCTTGAGGCAAAAATAAACTGAAAGCAAGTATAAAAGTTTTTATATTTAAAATATACACATTTAGCTATAATATCAAAAGAATTAAAAGTTTTAAAAAGCTTTCCTTCACGTCGAAACAAGTGATAGAAATATTGCATTTTATCCTCAACATTTTTTACTATTTATTTTTTTTCTCATTAAGGAATAAAAAGGCAAGAATGAAAGTTTGAATATTTAATATATATACTTTTAGCTATAACGTCAAGCAATTTTGATATTGTCAGAGGTGTCTTCAACCTTAATCTCAATAGAAACGTTGCATTCTCCCCTCAAAAATTTTCAAAGATAATTTTTTTTGAAGATAATTTTTTGAAACTTCAAGCATGTAGCCAGAACCACGATTTTGCATCCACTTTTAATATAAATTTTAATGCTTAAATAAACAATCCTAAAATCTATTATTTTACATTTACTCATAAATAGGTATGATCTACTTACAAAATGATTTTCGTTAAAATCTGTGACACGTCTGCACACAGGTGATTTGCTCATTTTGTATGGAATGACCCTATTAGGATATGACTGAAAAAGCTGACTTCTGAAAGCGCGGTAGGAAAACGGTTTCACCAAAGAGAAGAGATAAAAATAATAGCACAGCAATGAACATTGCTACACATAAGTTTTACAGGAAATAATAGAAATACAAGAAAATTTCGGCAATTTAGTAATGAGCTTAAATGACAATGTTCCCTATATCAGGAGAATATTGCACCAATACATTTCATATTTAAATTTCAATTGTGCAAGGCAAATTTGAGTACCACTAACTTAGAAAAGTTAATAATGTTTCCACCTGCATATGAGAAATGGATGTACATGACTTGCAGAGTCAAATAGAAATAAACCAAATCCTAACTGACTAGCTGCTATCCGATTCACCAACTTTTCAGCCGACTTTAAACCCAATTTTTTCCCGTTCAAAGGGAGAAAAAGGTTGTCGTTGCTAAAGTTGGAGGAAAACCAGTACTACTAGTACCAGCCGTTAATATTTATCGCCCATTCGTATAAATCGCTTATCTCTGATTGGCTGAAATGTTGAAAGTTGGGGGGGGGGGGGGGGAGGCGCGGCTAGCGCATACTTTTTTAGAGCTGTGGTTGGGGATATTGCTGTTTGCTATCACACTGGGTGTTGAGGCAATATTTCACGATAAGTTGGAGGAAATCAAGAGTTGGATCAAAAATTGCTCGAAAAGTTGGTGAATCTGATAGCAGCTTTAAACAAACCTTTTACTCATGCCATGAAATTCAAAGACTATTTGGGTCATGCCGTCAAACTATATACTCATATCTTAACATTCACAGAAGCTTATCTTTATGGCGTTGCATCTAATGAAAGAATCTTTAGTCAAATAAAAATTAAAAAATATATATATTACAAACTACATTGAGGGATGACAGGCTTGACAGCCTACTGCTTTTGAAATGTGAAAGCCAAATAGTGGATTTTATTAAACTGGATGATGTCCCACACAACACAGATTCGTCCAATTTTCGCCTAAAGTACGTAATTTGGATGAATGGACGTGTCCATTTGAAGTCTAAAAGTCCTCCGGACTTCACCTAAATTTCGTCAAATTACGTCCAAATGTCACCCCCCTTTACGTCAGAAGTACGTCTTTTGGGCCATGAAATGAGCATAAAATGAACGAAATTTGGATCGGCCAAAATTTGTCCATATTACGTTCAAAAAATACCTCCATCCGGACGAAATACACACGAATTTTGGCTGTAATATAGACGTCCAAAATTTGTCCATATTACATCCGAAAACACCAACCACATTTGGACGAAATATAGACCCCTTTTAGCCTTAATATGAATGTGTTTATTGATCCAAAATACGTAGTTTGGACCAAAATGAGACGAATCTGTTATCTCCCCCAGGCAAGGATGACGTTATATTAAAAAACTGAAATAACAAAAACTTTTAATATAAATCATTTTGATAGAAATTTACTTAGAACTTTTTTTCCCAAAATCATATTAAATACTTAAATATTTTAAATTCCTTGCCAGGACTCATTCATATAAATCAGTAAAAGCATATATATTTTATACATATTGCTAATAAACTTTTTTTTATGATACTTTTAATTTTCTAAGATCTTTAAAGAAAATACATTAATTCCTAAAGTATATGTTATAGCTTGATTTGAAAAACAGAGGCTATACGAGACTTTAATCTGTTACAATCGGCCCAAACACAACTACGTTCTTTCACGAAAAAAGAAGAAAATTTTTAGTAATACAGTTTTTAATTCATAATACAATTAAATGCTACATCAGAATGCTTTAACATAAGCCGTAAATTTTTTAAACTTAAATGAAAATTTTGCACTACTGGAAAGAAATGAATATAATGGATAATGAATACAAGGACATTTAATCATTTGTTTTGACGTTAAGTACAGCCAAACATTTTCAAGCTTCCACATTTATAATATTAGGATTAGTATACTATGATTACTACATGGAGGTAATAACAAAACTAATCATTAAGATAACACTCTATGAATTCAACAACACTCAATGAAAAGAATAGCGTCCTATTAAAAGAATTATGTTTTGTGCATTACTAGATTCTAGAAATCTATGCATTTCTGCTATTCTTCACATTTTTATTTTATATACTTTTTCTCGTGGAAAAAAAAATATATATATTTCTTGGTTTTCTTTTATATTATCATTGGTGATGATAATGCTTCTAAAAAGGTCTTATATTTGCATAGCTGCGAACTGCTACAATTTTTAGCTAGCACTAATTTTTAATGGAAATCTTCGCTTTACTTAATAACATATATCTATAATTAAATAAGATGAAGATTTTTAAAAGAAATTAGTGATGGCTAGAACTCGTAGAATTTTGCCGTTGCATTTTGAAATTTTATTATATTATTCATTAGCATACAATATCGTCAACTGCAAAGTTTTACATTTTGTGAACAATGGATTTTTTCTCTTAAATTCTTTGTAAAATCAGTGTTATTCAACTACTCCACTTTTTTTTTTTCACTTGAATTAAAATAGCTCTAACAGGGAATATGATTTTCCTTTTAAGGATCCACTTAAGAATGGAATGCATCAAAGAAATTGAAAATTTTGAGTTTTTCAAATGCTGCTAATTCATGGAAGAAAATGTGATATTCCCTAACAACTTTTATGTATTGTGAATAAAATTTTACACACTGAAATTTGCATTTGTTGCCAGGTGTGCAAAAAAAATATTTTACATTTTTAATAATAATAACAAACATTATTTTGAAATATCATTAAAGAAATTTAAAATGTAGTACGAGCGTGAACTTTGTTTTTCATAAGCAGACCTACTCCCTACTGCTCCATCATAATATGTAAAAAAAAAAATATCCCTAGACTGCAAGATTAACTTTCCATTACTCATGCATGGATTATTAAAAATAGTTCCATTTTATTTATTTTAGTAATTGACTTTTCACTGATTAATGTAAAAATACATACTGTATATTCTGGTATGTAACAATAATTTTTGATAGAAGAAAAATTATCAAAATTTATAGGTGCATATTATGAATCAATTTTAAAAATAAATTATAAAAAATATGATCATAAGAACTAAGATTTTTGATTTAATAAACATGCAATTTATGTTTAAAAAATGTTGCTATTAGAGTATATGAAAAATAATAGTATTGTACTTTAAAATAATTTAAATCTTATTTTTCACTATGTATCTCATGAAAGTTTTTGCGAACAATCTGCACAACATATGGCAATTATAATAAAAAATACAAAAATTAAATCTAAAAGTATATGTATGTGTTACATGTCAGAATACAATATGAGTAAGAGTACAAAATTTAGTATATGATCAAAACTTATTCATTAAAATACTGATTTTTATTTAGGTTATCACCAAACTAAGTCTTAAAAAATTAATCTGTGCTCTTAATCAAATATCATTCAATTAAATATTGAATAATTATTTATAAATGAATTTACATTTTGTACAATTAAATATGTAAATTATCAAATATATTTCAGATTAACCTGATTATTTGTAGTACATTATAAAATAACAAAAACAATACATTCAGTGTATTTAAGTAATGTTTTGAAATCAAAGTTTATTTAAAACATTGCTTAAGCATAAAAAATGAAATTTATCAAATATTTTCATGCATAAAATATGGTTAAAAATTATGTACAAACTTTTAGTTTAAAATTATTCAAAATCTTTAGTGAACAGTGTACATATATTATCATTGTTATAAAAGAATATACAATAAAGATGCAAGAAATATTTTCAAAAATGAAGTTTTATTTATTTATTTTCCAATTTGGCTCTTGTTGACAACAATATTTTCTTTTTACAATTCATATATAAAATATATTTTTCACAGAAAGGCAAAAAGGGTGCTATATTTCATTACTATAAAGTAGGCAGGATGATCCTGCGGAAACTGTTTGGGGAAAACTCTGTTCTACGTTAATGCTTCTCAGACTTATTTTCAGTATATTTAACAGACAGCAGCTTCAAAGCCTATAAATAAAAAGAATAATAATTCATTAAATAGCACATATCAATAATTCATAACGTTAGATGCAAATTAAAAATAATTTAATTTTAGTTTTAATTTTTGCTTACAGATAGATAGCATCATCAGACATCTTGTATTATTTCATAATAAAATGAAGTTTTTTCATCCAGCTTTGAATGATATAAAAAAAACCTTTATATATTTTTAAAAATTACTAGCCGGTGTTTAATTTAATCTATTTATCAAATTATTATTATTATTTTTTAAACAAACAACTACTGATGCAATGTTTACAAAATATATAAAAAAGTACTTTATAATGTTCAATTGTGTCCTTTATTTTGAGTATTTAAAGATCTATATTTATATAAAGTAAGGATAAGAAAAGAAAAATCAAAATTTGGTGCTTTCTCGTTATAGCAGCCTCCTCATTTACAATTATGTCAAGGTAGCAGTTTCAAATTTGCAAAAGATCAACACCAAGCTTATACAGTACAACCTCGATATCTCGAATCTGTGGGGAACTGAAAATAATTCGAGATATAGAGGTTTCGACAAAATTTAATCTCACAAACTGCTTTTTGCTGTAAAAAACAGGATTCATCAAAAACGACGCATAATCTATTAATAATTAACAAATTACACTTCTCAAAGCCTTAATAATTTCAAAATTGTGTTACACACAAACTTGTTTCGATTAAATAATATCCAATTTGTCATTAAGAAACGCAAGCAGTTGTTTCAGAAGAAAAAGTTCTTAATTGAAGTCTGCCGTCTCGCAGAATCTTTTTGCAATCGCACAGTCTCCTCTCACACAGCGATGGTACCAAATGCTGATGTTCTGATATTTTCATTTGATTCAAGAAATCTCTGCAGCAATTAAACTTCCGTCTCAGCTTCTTTCACTGTAATTTTTTCATGCTGTTGTTGATCATGTAAGTCTTTTAATTTCTTCATCAGAAATTTCTGCATTAATACTCGAAACAATCTCCTCATCCGTCATAGTGTCGCATGTTTCAAGCTCATTGTCTACATTCAAGAATTCTTCGAATGAAATCTCAGTGTGACACTCTTTTTTTATCGATTCCCACTGTTCTGGATTCAGTTCTCTTTCTTCAGTTGCTTGCTTAATGGAATCAACTTCCTCAGTTTCACTGAAAGTTACATATTCTAAAAATTCTGCTATTATGAAACAATTTCTTATTGTTGTTTCTGTAACATTTTTCCATGCATAGTGAGCCATTCGCATTGACTGTAAGATGGTGATAGGTGCGCTAGAAGGTTTACCTTCACCGATATTATTCAGAAGTTTCTCACAATTTGAGCTCGATAATCAACTTTGAAGCTAAGGATTATCTCCTGGTTGAAGCTTCGAAATCTTGTTTGGCAGCAAAAATTTAAGTGATATTTTTTAGCGTTGGAAGATTAGAGTGGTCTTTACAATTGTCTATGAATAGGAGAATGCGTATTTTACTTTTAGCCATTGTTTTACGGATTCCTGTCAGCTAATCAGCAAAAATTGCGTTTGTCATACAAGACGTTATATTTGATCTGTACAGCATTAGAAATTACTTAATTTTAGCAAAGCACCTTGGATTTTAGATCGTCCTATCATAAGAGAAGGAAGCTTTCCTTTACCACTTTGATTTGCTGCCAAAAGCACAGCTACACGAAGTTTACTGTTTTCCATGTCAGATTTCTTCACCTTTAAATGCAGCCGTTTTGTTGGGAAAACATTGGTACAATAATACACTTTCATCTGCGTTAAAAACACATCATCTGCTTTATAGTCCTTTAAAAGAAAAGGAAGTTCTGAAAGCCACTCTTCACAGGTAGCTAAAAAACCTGATGCCCTTTCATAGCAAAGTTTCCAAAAAACGATGTTGTACAGGCCTCTCACTGGTCCATTTTTTTGAAAACTAATAATTTTTTAGAAAGAAATTCGTGGAGGGTTTCTGCAACAATTACAAGAAAAACGCACTTCCCGGTAGGTTGCTGCGAAATTTATAAAGAATATTTTTCTTTAAATAAAAGTGGTGTTCAAAAAACGGACTGAGTGGGAGCCCTGTGTTGTCCCTTTTTCAGTTTCAAACACCTTCCATTCTTACACTTTAAGTTCTTTGTATCAACAAAGCGATAAAAGAATGTGAAACCAGCATCCAGATCAAATTCTACAGCTGACAATAGCCAAAAGTAAAAAGTCGAACTAATTTCTGTGGAAAAAATTTCGACATATCAAGGGTTTTGAAAAATATTTTTCGAGATAAATATGGAAAATACATAAGAATTTTGATGAAAATGCAGGGGAAATTCTTTTTTCGAGATATTGAGGGTTTCGAGATAAGGAGGTTCGAGATATCGAGGTCCGACTGTATATACATCATACAAACATCATGCACAATATGTATAAGCCAAATGCTCATATATGAGCCATATAAGTAATATTTATATCATATATTAGTCATATAGATCATTAAACAAAAACATAATTTACAGAACAAAAAAAAAAAATTATTTTACACATTGTTTATGCTCGAGAAGGGATAGATACAGCAGATTCACTCAAATCTGAACAGCTTGGGACCAAAGGTTGTGTAGATTTTAGAATTTTGTGGATTTCTGGTTTGTTTACATTTTTTAGACAATTTGAATGTAATAATGCAATCAAATGTATAATGAATGTTTGCAATACAGCAAAATATTAAAATAATTAAGTAATAAACTAAAATAATAAAAAACAAGATAATTTAAAAAATGATTAAATTATTAAAAGTAAAGGTCAAATAAATAGTAATTAATAATGCATAATTAAAATTGCATAATAAAAATGAGATACATTTTCCTTGAATCATTCAATGACACTTCCCTCATAAAGGTACCCTATTAATTAACATCAAAATTAAAAAGTAAGGAAGATTTATTTCAGGTTTGCCAGTGTTAATAACTATAGAAAAAAAATTGATTAATACATATATATATTTGGTAAAAAGGCTGATTAGCAGTGATATCAACAATATCCTTTTTTTTTTTTCAGTGATAAATTTATATTTCCTTCATGAAAAACAACGAGTTTAGTCTCATCATATTATCGAGAATTACATATTAAAATACATACGAAATGATATAAAACTAAAAAATCCTGTTACTTTGCCTCTACAGCTTAACTGAAATTTTCATTGTTTACATCTGCGATGATGTGCAGATTTTAGGCGGTTGCAGATTTGAGAGAGTCCTGTATTATATTTTTTCTTCAGCTGCTTCTACAGTTAAAGTCTTGCAAAAAATATGTTTAAACCAAATGAATTTTTAAAAATAAAATTCGAACAATAGGATACTTAAACTACCCTAAAAACTTAAATTACAAAGATACATGGAAAATGCAAACCTTTAAAAAAGTTTCAGCTTTATTTACATTTCATTCGAATGGAATGTAAGTTTTTAGATTAGTTTAAGGGAACAGATGTGTTATTATCCCACCCTCCGCCATCTTGGATTTTTTTTGGCGAGAAAACCCCTTTCTCGCCAAGTGCAAAATGTCGCCAAGTAGCGATGTACTAAAAGCAATATTTCTGGAAAAAATAAACATAAAAATATTAGATTTTCAAGATTACTTACCTTTTTCGTTTCTTTTTTTACACTTGAAATACACACTTTACAGAAAGAAATTCCGAAAAAATTCCAAAATAAAATTCTGGATTATAATAAGTTCTATTTCAAACTTGAAATACACACTTTAAAGAAACAAATTCCAAAATAAAACTCTGGATTATAATAAGTTCTATTTCCAACTTGAAATACACACTTTAAAGAAACAAATTACGAAAAAATTATAATTCTGGATTATAATAAACTAAATTTCCGATACCAGGTTGTATCTCGCGATTACGTAAAATAGGAAAAAAATACAAAAATAAAATTTCCTCTGGATTAAAAATACAAAAACAAGATTCTCTCTATTAAAAATACACAAAAAATATTCATTTACTAACTTCCGTCGAATAATCCTCCCACTTAATCACTCTAACAATTTCCAAAAATTTGTTGAAAACTGGTATTTTTTCATCATAACATCCTCTGTCAAAAAGAAACATTGCCAAATAGAACGAAAAATCTGTTTGCCGGTTATACCATCCACAACTCTCCTATTACGACAAACCCACGTGCAACCGTCAGATAGTTGCGTTCTTTTTCTAATTAACATATCGCCGCTACATTTACTACAACACATACTAGATTTCAATAACTCAATCTCTTTTAAAAAACTAAAAAACAATGCTCTGTCGCGTATTAGCTCCAATACAAAAAACCTACTACCATCCCCCTCATTTCCTAAAATTGCCCGATTCCCTGACGTGCGGAAAAAGCCGCCTTTTTCTTTTATAATGCTCTGATATTTTGAAATAACATCTCCTACGGCAGACGGTACTACTCGTTCTCCTACAGCGCAACTCATAACACCAAACAGAAAAGAAATCCTCAAAATAAAATGAAAATAAAAAGATACAACCTGGTACAGAGTCACGCAACCGACAGCAACAACACCCGAAAGTGAAATGAATCTTCCCGCAAAAGAGTACGCTCACGCGGCGTAAAAAATGGGGTTACCATAATAAGTTACTCGACGCCAATCATCGGAGTTGCCAGAGCGATGAAAACCGCCAAATATCGCCAAATACTCAACACCGGCGGAGGGTGGGATAATAACACATCTTAGCCAACTTTAACATTTACTGTAGAAGCAGCTGAAGAAAAATTCTAATATCTATCACTTCTTGGGACTATACAATGCATGAAATGAGGGGTTTTTTATTTTTTGTTGTTGTTGTTTTGCAAATTATGTTTTTTTTAATATGTCAAGCTTTATAACTAGTGCAATTCAGAGGAACTCATTACAAAATTAATAGAGGATGTTATAATTAGGGTTGGATATATAGGGTATTGCATCACAATTTGTGATGTAACTAAAATCCATAATAAAAACAAAAAATTCAAATTTACTTAAATTTGGTTATCCAATTTTCCACTGGTAGGGGTCTCTATGAATGCAAAAGTAAATTGTGTTGCATGTTTGCTGGTTATTTATGCTACTATGAACAGCAATTCTGCGGCATTGAAACATTTCACCTCTGAACTGGGAAGGCCGGTGAGTGAATTAATTTCTTTTCACCAGTCTCTGACAGAGGAGTTAATTAATGGTAATATTAAAGAAAGTTGAAATCTTTTTGAACTGCTTAAAAAAATATATATAAATAAATAAATAAATAAAATAAAATAAATAAATTTATCTTGTAATCAACACCATTACATTTTAAGTTGTCCTATCAGAGCCTAACACCATTTGTCAGTTTACTGGTTCATAAATGTCAGTTATTGAATACTTGCATTATTAATAATTTAAAACATGAAAAGAGAGACACATCTATAGTATCGTATCATATATAAATAAGGTTTAAGTAATTTGTTTTTATAATAAATATTTAAAGTATTTTTAAAGCATAATTTTTTTTTTTTTTCGTCGCAAGTAAAGTGTCAAACACTGGCTCATTTTGTGTGAGTTCTTGGTTTTTCAAAATGGGGTTGTGTCAGTTACTGAAGTTATTCACCATATTTATGAAAAACATTTATTTTTAATAATACAATATATAATTTTTCAAAATTTTGTCAACAGTAATTTTTAAATGTATCTCTACCACCCATTCAAAAAAAAAAAAAAAAAGTGTAGAATGGATTTAAAATTTTGTAATAGTGATTTGAACACTAATTTTTAATGTGTCAGTTACTGGGGGTTTCACCCTAAATCAAGTAATAAAGAAATTTAAACAGATTATTAAATAGAACATAAATTTGTTTTTAATACTTTTTCCATTTTAAAATTTTAAACTATGTATGCATATATAACCGAAAGTTATTTTCTTTATTGGAAAAAAAACTTGGTATTCGACTGCCGAATATTTGGTTATTTGGCCAAATCACTATTTGTCCCATCCCTAATTACAAGTTCTTTGATTCATTACTGTTTATTGATTATTTTTAGATAAGGCAGGGAGGGGGGGGGGATTGGCACATTACAGTTACATAAAATATATTTTTGGAAACCTTTGGCATGCGAATGTGAAAAGGTTTGCCATCCCTGAACTATTATTTATAATTGCATTACATTTAACTATTCACTCTCACAATTTTAAACAATTAATTTTAATATCAACATTTTTATTAGTTTGTGGGCTAAACCTTAAAATTCAGGCACGCTACACCTGCTGAAATCCCAACCCCCAGGCATGTAAAATTGTTTTATGTTTTTAAATTTACGTATCCAAGGACTACATAAAATATTGGCATTAAAATATTATTTAAAAATGGAAATGCTTGCATTTTTTTTTATATATATATATATATATATATATATATATATATACTACCTTCCAATATATTTCAATTTAACCTTAAAAAAATATACTGTTTATTCTCCAAACAGAAATTTTTATGAGTTATAAATTATATATGTTTTCCGAAATTGAGATTATACACTGTGCTGTAAGCGGGTGATGCTGCCCGCCACAAAATTGAATAATTTGAATTTAAATAGCCCTTTCTTTAAGTATTTCAATCAAAAAATTTAAACATAATATCACATTAGAATTGATAGTAGATAGATAGATAGACACATTGACACACATATGGTGTTATATAGTAACAGAATATAAGAAAAGAGATTAGAGATAGAAAAAAATAGTTATAAATAGAGTTGTAAATAATAAATAAAATAAAACAAAAGATTTTTTTTTCACTCATCATTACAGTTGAAGTAAAAAGATTTAATAAGAAACAATAACACAAACCAAAACATTTTATTTCAATTTCTAATCGTTGTTTCTAATATTTACTATGTGGAAAAAAAAAGTTGCTACTGGCAAAGAAAAAAAAATTTCTGTTAACATAATTTGCACCTGACTAACATAAAAGTACCACATTATTCATTTTTTATGCAAGCTGACAATTGTAAAATCAAATACCCACAGACATATAAATTGAAAATTTTATTTAATAACAGCATTTATGGACTTTAACTGAAAATTTACCTTACTCAAAGTTAAATCATGCTTGAAAAGAGTTGAGTCCTGCTGAGTCCAACTTTTATTCAATCAATAATGATATCTATCTACAAAACAGTTGTTTTTCCAAAGACAAGAAGCTTGTATCTACTGGGAGAAAAAGGCGGAAAAAAAATGAGTGGATCCAGTATAATCTTATTTTAAAGCAATTTTAAAATGCATGAATTTTGCAAATATTTTGATTACTTTAACTCATGCACACACACATAAAAAAATAACAACATTAGATTAATTTGTCTAATTCACCATTTTTTCTTCTCTGATCGAGAATCAAGTATTGATCGATTCTCGATTGTCTTGTTCACAAAAGAAATTAGCAACGGATAAATGTGCTTTCCACAACCAATGTTTTATGTGCATTCTACTATAAAAGAACATAAAGCTACTCAGTAATGTAATGATTGTGTTGACTCTAGGCCAATTTGGCAGGGGTCGGCAGCCCTTTATGCACCTAGTGGCCCATTTTAATTATTTTATATCTATTGATTATAAGAAATATTAATTTAATTATTTGGTTGCAGGGAAGTAACGTGAAATATATCAGATGCATGAAACAAAAATCAAGATACTCATCCATAGATCTATCGCATAAAAAAAAAAAAAACCTTGATAGTTTTGCCAGTACTAAGTCAAAGGGAAAAATTCAGAAATTCACCAACTGTTCATGTAAAAGAAAATCATGAAATTTGTGGGTTAGTCGCAAGAAAGATCTGCAAAATTCTGCAAAAATGAAAAAAAAACTGCGAATTTCACCAATCGGCAGGGTTGCAATAAACCCACCTACCCAAAAAAAACCACCCGGGTTTTTTTGGGTAAAACCCACTCTAAAAAACCCAATAAAACCCACGTTAAAGCGGGTTTTATTGGGTTTTTTACAATTCATGATAATATTACTTAATATTCAGTAACTTTTATATTAGTTTTTTAACATTTGTGTTTCAAGAGTTACACTGTCCTATTAAAACTTATTGTGTAGGTGTACTGCCAAATCCAAATCTGACAAAGTCAAAATGAAATAATGTGCTTTTAAAAAAAGTCTTTTTTTTTAAAAAGCCTGTTAATATTATGAAAAAAAGAAGCCAAAATCAATATACAGAGCTAATCATAACATTTTCGCATTAGCTAAAAAATGACAAGGTCTTTTATCAAGATTTAACAATATAAAACTTCATAACATAAATTCCCAACTGGATACAAATTTAACTTATCCACTTTTGGCCAGGATTGGCAAAAAAAAAAAAAAAAAAAAAAAAAGGGGGGGGGGGGGTTAAAAACCCAAATAAACCGGTTTTTGTTTGTTTGTTTGCTTAAACCTGGGGTTTTTTTTTTTTGGGGGGGGGGGGGACGGGTTAAATATCATTTCCTATTACATATAGATGCATGCTTGTTGATAAAAATAAACAGTGTTGGATATTTTCAAAATATACAATGAAACATAGTTGAAAATATTATAAAGCATTATTTGATTAATAAATAATAAAAGATTAAAGATTTGTTTCAAAAATGTGTTCTTAGTGAGAAATACAGATAAAACGTAAGCTATTAAAGTAACTTGTAAATATGTGGTTATTACATAATATTATATGATGTCAGAAGTAAAAGCTTTTTTCCAGACTTTTACACTGATTTATTTATATTTCAATTAAAATTACTTGTATATTAAATTAATCAATAAAAATATAATAAGATTTCTTATAAAAAATAAGGGACTCCCCCTACCCCCACTTCTTAAAAAAACAAGAAATTGAATAAAACCCTAAAAAACCCAAAAAGCCCAATAAAACCCGAAAAAACACAATAAAACCCTAAAAAACACAATAAAACCCAGCTGGGTTGGGTTTTTTATAAAAAACCCGGGTTTTTTGCAACCCTGCCAATCGGTCATGAGGAAATAAAAAAAAATGCAAAATTTGACAACTGGTAGAGATAAAATATTGTGAAATTCATCAATTGGTTGCAAAAAAAAAAAAAAAAAAAAGCGAAAATTGTCATTTACTGGTCAGAAAAAATCACGGATTTGCCAGTCGATCCTCAGAAAAAAATTGAAAAATACTTCAGTTGGTTGCTTTAAAATATTGCAAAATTTGCCAATCTGTCACAGGAAAAAAATCATGAAATTCATCAGTCTATTGTTAGAAATATTGAAAAATCAGGGGTCGATCCAGACAAAATTTGGGGGCCTATTTAGGGCCCCTTCACAAAAATAAATTTAATAAAATGGGCCCCTTCACAAAAATAAACTTAATAAAACAGGCCCCTTCACAAAATTCCTTTTAATAAAATAGTATGTAACATACGTATACTATGTAACATTCTTTTTCATAAAAACTGTTTTAAAATGTGTAATTTGTAAATAAAACCACGTCACGAAAAACAAAAACTTTAGCAAAGGGATTTAAAGTATGTTTTTGTTCATAAATTCTGGGTTCGAATTTTAGAACTGGATCTCAACTTTCGTTACAAAATGTTATTTTTCACAAAAATAACTTCTACTTTACACAAAATGGGCCCCAAGAATAAAAGTCTGCATCGACCCCTGAAAATTCATCAGTTATTTGTAGAAAAAAAATGAGAGATTGCTCGATAGGTCGTGGGGAAAATCACAAAATTCGTCAGTTGATCAGGGGGTAAGGGGAGGGATCACAAAATTCAATCGGTCACTGAAAAATATCACAAAATTCTACTGATAAAAGGTAACTTTAAACCAGTTCAATTTTTTTTTTCTTTTTGACGAGCTATAAGAGTGCCTTTTTGAAAACAGTATGGCCTTCTTTAAAAATTACCACCTGATGACATTTTTTTACTAGAATCAACACCAACAGATGCCACCACTTACTCTTGTTATATAATAACAATCATATGTAACTTGATTCATGAATTTAATACTCTTTAGAAAGGGGTTATGAAAATATTGAAATAAATTATCTGCAAAATGCATGAGTGACATAACTTTACTTAATTACTTGATTGCTTATTTAATTACTAATAATGATACCTAATAATGATACCTAATAATGATAATGTTGTTTAAAAAAATATATATATTAAAATTTTCTTTTAATTGCATTAAAGGCTTATAATGCTTCATAACATAACGTTACATTATTACACAAAAATAGAAAATAACAAAATTATGTTATTCAAAAGTAAACATCTATTTTTCTTGATTTAATTTTTTTATACTTTTGGGTTAAACATAATGTCCCCCGAGAATGAATCACCAACCCTGATGCAGAATGTGTGCGACACCACGACGAGCGTCGCAGACGTTTTAGGGCTTCTTCAGACTAAAAACATATAATACACAGCGGGAAAGAAAAAAAAAGAGGGGAAAGCGATATTTTTATGAAAAGCCAAACAGAATTCGCTAAGTGAGAACGGGTCTATGGCAGGGACAGTTCGTCTCTGAATTTTCTGAAAATTAAAAAAAAATCGGTTATCGGCCTGAACATTCAGAAATAAAAAAGAAACCCCTGAAAAATATAGTGAATTATGACAACTGATTGCAAAATAAAGCCTTTCTCGTCAATCATTCGCAGAAAAAATTGCCAATTTCGCCAAAGGATTGCTGGGAAAAAAGCAAATTTCGGATTGCGGAAAAAACGCAGATTTCGGCATATGACCGCGGAAAAACACAGAGTGCTGCAAACCACAGCGGGAAAACGTAGATTTTGGCAAAGGATCGCAGTAAAATGTGAATTTCAACAAAGAATCGCAGAAAAATAACAAATTTTGTCAAATGATTGCAAAAAAAAAAATGCAAATTTCTTCAAAAAATTGCGTAAAAAGGGGCAATTTCATGAAATGCAAATTTCGTTAAATTATCTCAGAAAAATGCAGATTTCATCAAATAATTGCAAAAAAAAAAACACGGATTTTGTCAAATAATCTCGATTAATCGCTGAATTCGTCAAAGGATCACGTAAAAAATGCAGATTTCGTCAAAGGATCGCAGAAAAACACGAATTTTGAAAAGGATTTAGGAAAAGCACGAATTTCATCAAAGGATTGCGGTAAAACGCAAATTTCGTCAAAAGGGTGCAATGAAAACGCAAATTTCGTCATAAAATCGCAGTAAAAACACAAATTACTTCAAATGATCACAGAAAAAATGCACAGTTCGTCAAAGGATCACGGAAAAAGTGCGAATTTCCTAAAAGACTAATAAAAAATGCCAATTTCATCAAAGAATTGCGCAAAAAATGCAATTTTCATGGAATGATCGCGGAAAGAACGTGAATTTCGTCTAAGGGTCATTAATGCAAATTTAGCTGAAGGATCGTGGGAAAAATGCGAATTTCGTCACAGGATCGCAGAAATCACGCGAATATTGTAAAAAGATTGTGGTAAAAACACGAATTTCGTCAAATGATTGAAGAAAAAATGCGGTTTCGTCAAAATATCACAGAAAAAACATGAAGTTCGCAAAAGTCTCGCATAAAAAATGCCGTCAAAGAATTGCATATAAAACACATTTTGAGAAATGATCACAGAAAGAACGCAAATTTCGTCTAAGGGCCGTTGAAGAAAAGAAAGTTTAGTCGAAGGATCGCAAAAAAAATGCAAATTTTGTAAAATGATCGTGGGAAAAAGCGAATTTTGTCTAAGGAACATTGAAATAATTTGAATTTCATCACAGGACCACGTAAAGAAGGTTAATTTCGTCAAAGGATCGCAAAAAAAAAAAAAAAAAAAAAAAAAAACACGAATTTCTTCAAAGGATCACGAGAAAACGCAAATTTCTTTAAAAGATTGTGAAAAAAAAGTGAATTTCATAAAAGGATCACAGAAGAAACACAGCGGTCTCTTTAGAAAACAGCTTATACACAAACATCTAGTTTTATTATTATAGATATATTTAATCTGAAATAATACATACTGAACTAACTTTTGAAAAATCAAGTTACCCGAACCCAACCAAACACAGAATTAACCCGACCTGCAACAAAAGTAATTAGCGCTGGGGGAGAATTCCCCCCCCCCCCTTTCCCTTCTGCTGAAACATTTCTGGAAATATATTATAGGTGAAAACTGGGAAATTGAGTTAGTAGCCAGTGGCCGGTAGACTCAGTTTCATTAGTAGCCACTTTTTAAAGTTAGTGTCCACTATAATGTTTCAAACTTTCTTGACATCTACATAAACTATAATTGTTGTATATATACATATTTTTCTATAAGTCAGAGTTTTATACACACCAATTATTCATGATAAGAACAGGGAAGCAGTCAAAATTCAAGAAAATTACTTTAAAACCACAGAATCTGTTATATTATTTTTTTTAGTTTCTTTGTATTTCATATATATATATACCATCAAAGCAGAATATGCTTATAAATGTGATGTACATCACAAAATATTTCAAATCCTCATTTTCAAGAAAATTCACCATTCAGTCTTAGAAAAAATTGTGAAATTTGCACTCAATGGCTGGAAAAAAAAAAAAAAAAAGCAAAATTCTTTAATTGTTTATTTAAAAAGATTGTGAAATGACAACTGGTCACATGCAAAACTCGTGCAATTCGTCAGTTCATCATGGAGAACAAATCATGAAATTCTTCAGCCTGTTGTGGGAAAACAAAAAAATCAACAAACAGTTGCAGGAAAAAAATCCACGATTTTCGCCAATCAGTTGCAGATAAAAAACCGTGAAATTTGTCAGTGCACCAAGGAAGAAAACTGTAAAAAAAAACATGATTTTCTCTAATCGATCTCAAGAAAAAGCCTCAAAATTTGCCTATGATACAAGGAAAAAAAATCGTGAAATTTGCAAATCGGTCGCGGTTTAAAAAATCGCGAAATTCGTCAATAGATCGTTGGAAGAAACTGCGAAATTCATAGATCAGTAGCAGAAAAAACTCATGATTTTCTCTAAGTGGTCTCAAGAAAAAGCCACAAAAATTTGCCTATTGGTTCAAGAAAAACATTGCGAAATTTAAAAATTGGTCACAGGTTAAAAAAAAAAAAAATTCATCAGCAGATTGTCAGGAAAAATCAGAAAGTCATTGATCAGTCGTGCACCCCCCCCCCTCCCTCGAGATTTGGCCGATGAATCGCAAAAAAGCAACGAAGTTTTCCAATCGACTGAAAGAAAATGTTGCGGAATTCACTGATCTGTCGTGGGTAGAATGCAAAATTAGTCGATCAGTTGCACTCACAAAAAAAAAATAAAACGTGATTTTTACCAATCGTTTGCAAGAAAAAGCGGAAAAAATTGCTAATCAGTAGAAAGAAACTAGTGTGAAATTCATCAGTGTCTCGTCATAAAAGCTGCAAAATTCGTTGATCAGTAGCAGAGAAAATGTACGATTTTCTAAAATTGGTCGCAAGAAGCTGCTGCAAAATTTGCTTATCGGTACAAGGAAATTTTTTCAAAATTCCCCAATCTGTGATGAAAACGGCCTGTGAAAATCGTCAAAAATTGGAAATTCATCGACCAATCATGGAAAAATCCACAATTTTTGCCAATCGGTCGCAAAAAAACCGACAAAGTTTGCCAATAAGTAGAAAGTAAATATCGCAAAATTTGCCAATCAGTCGCGGCTAAAAAATTGCAAAATCCTTTTGTTGATCTTTTAAACAAATCAGAAAATCGTTGATTCAATCAGTCGCAAGAAAAAGAGAAAAAATTTGCCAATCGATAAAAAGAAAATATAATGAAATTTTAATCAGTCACGTGTAAAAAAAAATTATCAGAAAAATCACAAAATTCTTTGATCAGTCACGAAAAAAACAATGATTGTTTCCAATCTGTAGCAGGAAAAAGTTGAAACATTTGCCAATCAGTTATTGGTAAAAAACATGAAATTCATGGATCAGTTATGTGAAAAAAAATACGATTTTCACCAAACGGTCAAAGAAAAATATCGCAAAATTCACCCACCAGTTGCAGTTAAAAAACGCGAAATTTGTCAGTGAATTGTAGAAAATATCTCGAAATTGTTCAACCAGTTGTGGGGAAAAAAAGTCCCACAATTTGATGATTGGGTCCGAGAAAAAAAACGTCAAATCCGCCAGTTGACAGAGGGAAAATTCTGAAATATTGCGAAAATCAATTGATTGTCGGAAAAAACAGTGAAATTCATCATTTGACCACAGTAAAATCACAAAATTTGCCAATAGTTTCTTTCGGTTGAGTATGTCAGCATTTTACAAAATGTATTTTGCATTCCTATAAAAGATGCCATTGCACTTCTTCATGTATTAAGAAAATCTCCCTGCAACTTTCTTTTTTTAAATTCCCACAGAACATTTTTGTTCAGATGAAGTTCGTTGCAGAACATTGCAAAGTATTCTGCTTTGGGGATATATACATTTTTGTATGAAACGACAAACAAAATCTTCACTTTGTGCCCCCCTTCGCCTTTCATTCTGGCACCCGGAGCATATACCCCCTCTGCTTCTCTGTACCCCCCTAGTTTCAGCCCTATATAATAAAAATATGATATAAGATGTATAAATGGCATCCAGGAAGTAAATAATATGCATATAATGATACATATGACACACATATATATGAGCATTAGTAGTACTATTTCTTTTAGGCCATCATTTAAGGGCGCAGCACCCTGCTTATTCTAAAATTGACAAAATGCATCCTGTCCTTTTTAAAAATTGTGAAATGAACCTCCAGTTGTATCTAGAACATACTAGTAAAAATTTTCCTCATACATTTTTCATGCACACAATAATAAAACAATTCATGTTGTTCAGCAAAATAGTTCAGACTTTTTTTTTTAAATTATTAGTATTAAGTAAATAAGTTCACATTACAATATGATAATGAATGAATAACATTTGAGTAATGATCTTTCCTTAGAGCACTAGAAAATTTAAAATATAAAAAGTCTGGTGTCTTAGTAAGAACTGGATATCACATAAATTTAAATGTCAAAAAAAGAAGTTGCTATCAAATGGGAAGTTTTTAGAAATTACGTACTTGCAACACATAATATATTAATTGTCAAAGAATTATTTTTTTTAATATGCCCCTAAATCAATGTAAAATTCGTTTCAACCCAATAAATTTTTATTTACTTTTTATAAAACTGCATTATGACCGAGAAAAATCATGTAAACAAAGCATTCTTATTTACGTAATCAAACGCTGATTTCTCCTATCAAAAAGTCCAGACTAAAGTCAAAACTATTGATAAATTAAATAAATAACAAAACACAGAATCGTGACAGAAATGTTTTATGTAAAGTATGCACACAAACACAATAAATCTAGAAAACAAAGTCAATTTACTTACCAGCATTCACACTCATTTTCACTATTTCGGCATGGCTTTCATTTCCGCGATGAGATAAACAAATCTTCCACACGTTGATTGATTGATGTGGAGCGTAACTCCACAATGTGATATTCTGATAAAAATAAATGCATTAAATTCCTTACTTGTTGAAAACTGTATAAAAAATTAATAAAACAAACAAAAATAAATAATACAAGTTTCGGTCAATTAGGCCTAAGTCTGTATATGCCGCCATTTTAAGATGGCGGTTGATAGGTTAAGTTTTTGTCCAGATTATGTCCGTACATGGCGAGGTCAGGTTTTTGTCCCGGAATTAACGAAAATTAGATTAGTACTGTTTTCATCCAGTTTAAGGACGTATTCGTAAACTCCACACTAAACGCACTGGTTTTCGTGCAAAAACTGAAATCAGTGTGGTTGGTTGTGGTTCGGTGTAACCAGTTTTCTACGAGTTTACGAACGCGATCGAGTGCGTTTAGTGTCGCACTGAACATGTTTACGTTTGTTTGCGATTCCGCCCATCTTGGCGATGAAGATGAATAATGTAGTATTTTGATTAAAGTAAGTTTTAAAACCTTTATTAGTTATGATAGTAGAATATAATTTGTCTTATTGTAATCAGTATTGTTGAAAAATTGCATTTCTCAAATTTAAACACATCGAAATCATCGTAGCATTAACAAATAAATAGCTAATGACGATTGTTTTTAGTGTCTAAACGTTCATCGAATGACTAATTTTTCTTTTTTGTATTTAGTTCCAAGATTTCCGATTTTAAAAATATATAATAAAGTTTTGTGTCTATAAATTTATGTATCTTTAAAAGGTTTAAAGGCTGATTATTCTTCCATAAAAAATTTATCATACTACTACTTTAATTTTGTAGTAGTGTAAATGTAGACTTTAAAGTAATTTATTTACATGATTTAAAAGAAAAAAATTGCATAATTAATTTTATGGTATTTCAACGTTACTTTTACAATAAATATGGACTATATTTTTGATACCTAAACTGTACATTTTATGAAATCTTTTTCTGTGTTCTTTCAAACTTGTAAAATGTGGATTTTTTTTTCTTTTCAGTGACATTTCCTGCTAACCACTATCACCAACAACTCCCAGCATATTGATTGAATGTGTATTGTCTCTGCTGTATGGTTTGTTAATTCACATCCTACCATTGACAATACTTTCTCAATTACACCCTATTCTGTATACTAGATGTTGGCTAAAAAAAGTGGAATTTTTAGCAAAGCTCAGAATGGTGAAAAATGGAAGATATTGAAATCGGCATTCTACTTTAATATTAATTCATGGTAAAATTTTGATCAATGATATTAATTATAATAACCTTTATTTTATTTTTTGCTTTCTTCATTTTAATTACATGGTTAATATTATATAGTTGCCATATTAAAGGTAGTGGCAGAAGTATTTATATAATATACTCATATTATTTGATACAGTAAATTTATATTACATAATATTTAGTATATTTTATTAATTCCGGTCAGCATAACAAACCTCTGAAAATAAAACTACCATTGTTATATCAATTATTGTGAAAAGCCATCTATTTGATCTTATATATTTGATAAATGTACACTAAATTGTTGATTTCTATTATTTTAGTTTGCTTTTATTAACCTTTAGTAACTGATGTTACCGGTTTCTCAGACCGTGGCTTTTTTAAATTTTTATAGTTTAACTACAAACACTGCCGAAATTTTGTTCCATTTGGAACTTTAGTACTATTGCCAGAGACTTTTGAATAGGTGAATTTTAATTATAACAGTCCTGTGCAAATGTTTAGTACAAAAACATCATCCTATGAGTTAATCGTGCCTTTTATTCATCTCTCAAAGGAGCAGTCTCACAGAGCACTTCACACTAGTTATGTGACAATTTCTGTGACATCAGTTGAAGGTTAATCTTATAAATTACTATTATTTACTATGATACTTGGATTCATCTGGCAATGTTAGGGTTGTAAATTGACACAGAAAATTCTGCATAGTGATCAGTAAAAGATTAACACCTTCAAGGGCGGTGGTTCATTTTTGGACCACTTAAATTTAATTCCTAAATACCACATTGGCACCAGAATATTGGAATGGAAATTTTCCTTGCTTTTGCTTATTTTCAAATTATTATTATTTTTTTTTTTTGGAAATTCTGGTGTCATTCACTCATTTCTGCATTTTACGAATAGAAGTACCTTGCCCCTGAAAGTGTTAATAAAACTTTTCGCACCACATATCATGAAAAGTTGCTGTGGTGTTGACATAGCTGCTTGCATATCTTTGCTGGAATAATTTTTTGCTGCATCTGATGAAGGGAGCTGTTAACATCTCTTGAAACTATTGGCAGTACTTTTATTTATTACCTAGCTAGATAGCTCATAAGTATCCACAAGGGAGGGAGGCAATTACCCCTCAATATACTTTAAAGAAAAAAAACTTAGGTGTTAACATTGTTTATTATTTAGTTATCTACATTCTAACTTCAACAACTTTTATTTGGGTGAGCATGAAAAACTCATGACTTCCTCATGAAAAAGTAAAATAACTTTTTAAAGTCTCATCAGCTTTTCCAAAAACTATTTTCTGTCTTCAATGTGATAATTCATATGTTAAAAGAAAAAAAAATGTACAGTATGAATATTGATTAAATTTCTAATATGGAAATCTGCAAATCAGAGGCTTCAATATCAGCTCTTCAAGTCGAATTTTTTTAAGAACATATTTTGTTTAATATTAGACACTTTCAATCCTGAATTTTGTTTATGAATATAAGTATTTTTAACTTGACACCTTGACAGGTCTTATATTAATGTTATACTAAAAGGGAGGAAATTTCCATAAATAACAAAGTTCTCTCTTATAATGATTCTATATTAAATAATAAAACTTTGTATTAATCACCATAAAACAAAAGCACACACAAGATGCGTTTCGGGCTGGAAATTTAAACAACTCACCATCAGTGAATGTAAACATGTATCTGTAATGAGACAAAGTCACAAATGAACTTTGTTACCTTGATTTTTTAATATTCATTCGTGACCTTGTTCTGTGTGTGCTTTTGTTTTATATTTAATTGTGAGTTATTGTTAGTTTTTCAGTGCTGTTTCATCAATGATTATATATATTCGTAACAAATTTATACAGGTTTAAGTAATTAGAACTCAATAGCCGTTTTAACAGCAGGTTATATGTACTTTTTAGCATCAGTTAGAGACCAAGTTATAGGTGTATTAATGCATTGAGTCCTTATATAGTAGTTACAGTTTTAAAAAATTTTGTGGAGATTGGGTCTACAAAACTTCCTTTTAAAAGCGTTTGTTGGGCGGGTTGCATTTGATTAGATCTAGAGTTTTTCTTACACGAAAAAAAAAAAAAAATGTCAAAGCTACAACAATTAATGTCCCAATTTACATGTAGTTTGAATATTTTATTTTATAGTAAAATTTGGGTAAAAAACTGATAAAGTTCCCTCTTACAATGATTGTGTGCTCGTATAGAATTTGGGTGGGTTGCATTAATTAGAGCACAAGGTATAGTTGTTTGTGAGTAATTCCTTAAATTGTAATTACTCTAAATTTTAAGGGCTTTAACAAAAATCTCTCTCTAAATAATTACTGTACAAAAAATGATGGGGTAACATAAAAAAAAAAAATCACTCCTTGTAATCATTATATTTTTCCATGCAAAAAATAGAAGGCTACATCAGTAAAGGGCTGTGTGTTATCACTTTAGGGGGGAGGAGGGCGGTACTTGATATTGTAAGATATCTTTATGGGGAGAGGGAGTCCATCTTTTGATATCGTTATAATTTTTGATTATATCAAAATTTTCTTTTTTTTTTTTTTTCTACATTAATAGTCTTATCTTTTTTTTTTTAGTCTTTTATCTATTTTTATGAAAATACAAAGTTGTTATTAAAGCTATTAAATAATAAAATTCTTTCATTCCTAAATATGGAATACCCCAACGTTCGGCATTCCTATTGTTCTGCCATATGCACATCCACATATAACTATGTGCGAAGTAAGTTTGAAATGCTACTTGCTGTGTTTATTAATAGAGAAAAGAAAAAAAAATTGTCTACTTGTTTTTTTCATAAGAAGTTTTGCTTTCCCCCTTCTCCTTCAAGGGGCAACTGCAAGTAGACAATATTACTGTTGAATGCACTGTGTAACAAAAAGCTATTATTAAATAATTTCAAATAGTAGCAATCTCCTTTAAATGTTATTTGTTATTATAGTTACATCATGTATAATAGAGATATTTTATAGATTTCTCTTTATCTCAACCAGTTAAGTATGTGAATAATAAATGTATAAAAAGAAAATAATTGTAAAAATAAAAAGAATTTTTAGATATTGATAATGTTATCATTGCAGGGGGGGAGGGGGGTTGTTGATGAATAATAACATGCAATATTGTAAAGGAGGGAGGGGGGTCCAAAATTACCAAAAAGTTGATAATGTTATACACGTACAGAACAGACCCTAGAGACAGTTATAGTCATTTGAATATGTCAATCTATTTGTTTTATACTAACATTTGAGGGGAACTTCTAAAAGAAACTAACTAAGCAAAATATAAATAAAAAATAAAGAGAGTAATAATACTCTTTTAATTAAAGATCTTTACCCCCTACAAGGTATGCTAACCAACCCATGTCCAGGCCCTGCATGCTCTAAAAAAATGCTAATTACTCTGTTTTATAGAGATTACACAATTATGAAAGATTGAATAATATTATTATGATTAGTATCACTCTTCTATAATATACTTACTATTCATTTTCATTTGACTGGGGGATTTTTAGGTTTCCAATATCACATTTGCTGCTGTTGTGACAGCCGACAGCTGTTTTTGTGATTAATTAAATCTAACATACATTTGTAAATCAACTTCTCCCCCCCCCCGAGATTGCACTTATACTCTAAAACGAATGCTGGGTTCCCGGGGCGGTCATCCCTGTAAATCAACTTGTGTAAAATAGCTAAATAACAAATGTCACTGCCTTCTGGACTTTTATAATGAAGTTTTCTGTTAGATGCTACAAAAAAGTAATTTTAAATATGACTTAAGGGGCTACTTCAGTCACGTGAAAAGACTCGCTCGCTCATGCTAATCCTATGGAAGAAATTTTTAAAGATATCTCGTTTGCATTTTAATCTTTTTGATGATTTTTTTTTTCATTGAGTAAAAAAAGAGGTTTAAAAGAGCAGAATCCTATAGAAAGGGGTAAGAAATTGCATTGTGTGTAAAAGAGTTCCTTTTCTGTTAGATGCTACAAAAAAGTAGTTATAAATATGACGGTACTTTTCGGTTAGCCGGGCGCCAGTGTTATAAATATATGTATATATACATGTACATTTATATATATTGTATATGTACACACACACATATATATATTGTATACATATAGCTTCTATATATGTATAAATATACATATATATGTATATATAGATATACATACATATGTACATATAACACTGGCGCCCGGCTAACCGAAAAGTACCAATATGACATTTTAAAGATTTGTTAAAATATGACTTCAGTCACCTGGAAAGACTCGATTGCTAATGCTAATCCTATGGAAGAAATTTTTAAAGATATCTCGTTTGCATTTTAATATTTTTAAATGTTTTTTGCATTCAGTAGCTGAGATTGATCTTTACATCTGCCCTTTTTTACTTTTTCCATTTTGTTTGCAGATTTTTTTCGAGAGGATGCTTTCACATTCAAAACTGGCTTGGAAAATGAAAGTGTCCTAGCTAAAAATATGTGTAAACAAAATTGAAAAAATAAAAAACGCCCTTTGTACAGATCAATCTCAGCTAGCGAATGCAAAAGAAAAATTGTTTAAAAACTCTGAAATGCAAACGGCATATCTTTAAAAATTTCTTCCATAGTATTAGCTTTAATGAGCGGGTCATTTCAGTTGACTGAAGTAGCCTCTTAATTTTCCCCCATTGAATGCTTTTTGCACATAATAATTTGTTTTAATATTTTCTTACTTTTTTAATATCCATGTGTAAATATATTTTGCAATGGAAAAGTGTTTGGAAATAACATTATTTGGGCTTTTATGACGTAATTTTTCATAATGGAAGACACTTCAAATTAATGTATTGTAACAGAATTTTTTAGGAACGATATGAATTGCAATTCTGAAATTGTTATTTTTATGGTAAACATTGAATGCTTATAAAAGAGTGTTTTTTAAAAACTATTTTTACTTTTACACTTACTTAACAATTCTTTCACTTTTCATATATTTTAACTTTTAAACTGAGTAATGTTTTAGGTGTTACCAGATGTTATATTTACATAATGTGGATGGAGAAATATTGAGTAATATAAACCTTGTTGTTCTTGATCTAGTTATTCAAATTCTCAATATTTTTGGTACTTTTATGTTAACCGGTCACAAGAGATAAATAATCAGATATTGTTTCCATTGCCATTATTTGTATTGCATTTATTTCATTTGGAATATAAACCTTTCTTTCATTTTCTTTAAATACATATTTTTCATTTAAAATACATGTATTACATACATTTAAAATATATGCATTCACTCATTTCATTTAACACATTGTGGACAGATAGTTTTTGTCTTTTAAACAGGAAGCCCTGTTTATGAACGTTATACTGGCAAGTCACATTATTTAACAAAAAGATTTTCTTTATTTCAAATGAAAATCAAATTTCTAATAATTTGCTTAAAAGGCGCAAAGGCCAACATAGTGAAAAAGATTCCATGCCGGGATTCGAATCCGGGCCATCAGTATAGTGCACTGACATTCTACCGACTAAACTTTACTGGCTCGGTATCATTCCATGTGGTTTAGTCGGTAGAATGTCAGTGCGCTATACGGCTTTACTGATGGCCCGGGTTTGAATCTTTTTCACTATGTTGGCCTTTGTGCCTTTTAAGCAAATTATTAGAAATTTGATTTTCATTTGAAATATTGTATGCAAGGCGAATGTTTCTTTCTGGAAAAATTTCCAAGTATTAATATAGATTTTCTTTGTTCACTTTTTTTTATTATAAATGAATAATGGTATTATTTATATGCATAGTATTCTAATTATAAAAGATACAAATTTTGAGAAAAGAAAAATTTACGCCAAAACTAACTTAAACGTTCCCTTTTTATTGGTGTACTGGCAAAATCAGAAATTGATTCAAAACTGGAATTCTATAAAATTTTTTCAATAAAAGTGAATTCTTCACATTTTTAAACAATTCGTTCGGGTTTAAAATGTTTTATTTGAAAACAAAACAAGCTCACAAGAAAGATAAACTTTAGCAATTGGAGATAAGAAAATGTAGGATTAAGTAACTGGATTTGGTTTTTCGTTATAAAATTTTATTTTTCTCAAAACTTTATTTAAAATAATGGCATTCAAGGAAAATAAAACCGTATCGACCCCTGAAGTGAGATCATAAAGTAAAATGTACAATGCATACTTATTTTATATTTTACTGCTGGTAAAAATTAGATATAACCCCAACTGTATTACTACATTGTAGCGATGATATGGTAAGACAAGTTCTCAGTGTGTCTAGTCTAGGTACCAATAAAATTGTTTGCCTCTTAAGTTATTTGGGTTTAAATTTCTTCCAGTCATCATAAAGACTGATTATATTTATAGTGCTAGTTAGTTATAAAATTAAATATGTACCCAGGGTAGGCACTATATATTTGATAACTTGTGTAATGACATAATGTACAACTTAAAGCTATGTGGAAATCAACTGGCACATGTCTAATTAGAATTCTGCTACCTTTGAGCAGCCTAATATGTACAGTGACAATCCTGGGCAAAGTATTCCATTCATCTCTTTATCCTAGAAATGACAAATTACTATGTTTTTAAATAAATCATAGTTAAGTTAGTCTTTTTGTTTATTTCAAGAGTATAACTGCATTGCTCATCACCCCCCCCCCCCTCTCACTTAAAAAAAATATTCAGAATAGCACATTTACAGAAAAAAAAATTAGGAAACTGGCTCCAGTTAAAACACACTAAATTCATTACTGCAAAATAATTTTAAGTGATGCTGCAAAGCCCATCGCAAATAATTATTAAAATATCTTATGATAGGAGTATACAATTTAAATTTTATTTACAAAACATTCCATACAGCGTTGGCAAAAAATAAAATGAGCACAGCACTGAAATAAAGATAAAAAATATAAGTATATTTATACTTTTAATTTTATGTCAAAGGTAAAAAATAACATTAGATAGCAGCTATATGTTACAAAAACTACTGTCAGATGCAATGAGCTTTCATTGAATTCTGAATAACTTCTTTAACTTTAGATACATGATCGTTATTATTGAAAGAGTTACTTTATTATTTGAAACAATATAAAAATATAATAATAATAGTTAATGGTTGATTTGTTATGGTGCATAGCTTGGATAAACAGTGATTTGTAAGGTATTATTTAAGACAAAGTGGCGAAAAAAAGTTAAAACATTTGATTATTTTCCAAATAAAACATTTGTTATTAACATGACAACCTGCAATTTATTTGTTTACATTCGTAAATCTGAGCACGCGCTTGCGCAGTAAATCTGCCATCGCTACTGCACGAACCACACCGACTTTTCCTTCAGTGCATTTAGTTCGATTTAGTTGAAAAACTAAACGCACTGGATTTCGTTTACGAATGCAGTTTCGAAACGCACTGAGTGCACGGAGAGAGTTTACGAACGGCTAGTGTGAAAACTAACTGCACGAGTTGAACGAGTTCCGACTTTACGAATGCGCCCATAGTTATTAAAACACAAAATTGGACAAACAGGTGAAGGTTTAGTTTGGGAGTTGACGAAAATTGGATTAGTTGCGTTTTCATCCAATTTATGTTCTTAAACTGATGTCCATATTTTGTAGTTATTTCGTAGTTACGTCTATGTCAAACATTCAACAAATTCTGAACGTATTTTAGCTCGCTGTATACGTCCAAATTACATATATAGACGTATTTCGGAAATGGTGGATGAAAACTGAATATAATCTGGACGTATGTGTTGTGTGGGTTCCTTTCTGTTGTTCTACGAGTAATCTCCAATTTTCAAAAGAAGATGCAATCCCTTTAAATTATAAATAGCTGGATTCTGTTTTAGGAGGAGAAGGTGAGGTAGATTGAAATTTTTGAGAAAAGAACAAAGTTTTGGAGGAAATAAAGGAATTGGATAGTCAGCTATTGATGGACAGGAGTAGAGAAATTTTGGTCTGGTAGATGCATAATATTTTTGTATAGAGCAGTTCACATCACGTGACTTTTACCGGAGAACAATGAACAAAGCTGTAGGACACACAAATAGAAAAAGCATTGATAAAGGTAGTGATGCATGTCCTACAGCAGCAGCAAAAACCTGTTTGTGACGTCACCTTGCACAGCTCTAATGATAAATTGAGTGCGGCTGATTTCTGTTTGTAATTTTTTTTTTTTTTTGATAATTTAACTTGTTTACTGTTACAGTACTCAGAAACATAATCACCAAAACAATAAAAATTTCGTAATTTTTTTACTATTACTTTTAAAAAAGAAATTGTCACAAAAATCTAGAATTTCCCAACTCTAAGCTCAAATTTCCCAACTTCACATATATTGGGGGGGAGGCTCCCCCCCCCATACCCCCCCATGGCGACGCCCCTGGTAAACATATTTCATCAACATAGCTAAATTTCGGAGGCTTGTTAATTCTTCCCCCTTGGTCGGTAGTGACGCTAGTATTGTTGCATACAGATTTTGCCCTAAGCCTTAGTGTCTAAAGGTGCGTTTTCACTGGTCTACCCAAGGTCTAACTTAGCTAACTTTTTACCTAAGCACAAGATTTTAGGTCGTTAGAACGTGATTTTGAAGGAATGCTCTCTGTTCAATCCTAAGCACGGCTAACCTAAGCTCAGCCAATTAGAAAAGAGATTTTCGCTAAATATGGCGGTGGTTTAATATGGTATTAAAAATAATATTTATATTTCACATCGGTGTTTTTATTTAGAATTACTCTTGTTTTTGCATCAAACAAGAATCTATGTTCTGTGATTCGAGAAATATGGTACGTTTTATTAAATTGTGTTGGATATACCATCTTTTATTAATGTGTTTTCGTTTAACAAATAGTAATCGGTAAGGATTGTTGAAATGTTGCACCTTTGTAGAAGGATACATATCTATCTGTCTTTGGTAATTATTGAGATGCATTTTATTAAAATTAAAATACTAATTATATAGTTCGTTTATGGATTTTATTTCGGGTAATAATGAAGATATAATACGCTGTTCTCAAAATTTTATTGAAAGTTGACAGTACAAAGAATAAAAGTATTTTTTTTTATATGAATATTTGTTTCTTAAATTTAATTACATGCTTCATTAATTATAATTGGTTATTTGATAGGCTATTTATAATCAATTTCGAATTAAATATCTCTTTGCTCACTTAAAATAATTGTGTTAAGAATTATTTGTTACTGTAGCTCATATCGGTTTTTAAATGGAAAATTAGTTAAAGGCAAGCTCCAATTCAGTTTTGTTAATAGTACTTGATTATGCATATTTATGCAAGGATGTAGAAAAGCTTATAAACTTTAAAATAAATAAGCCTCTGTATTTTGTATTCTCCTATTCTCTTTTAAGAAAGAAAGATTCAATTGCAAATGAGCTTGCTCTTTACCCATTTACTGAGATTTACTTGTGAACATTGTCATACAAAGAAAACTCTGACTGTTCTACTTTTTATTTTATTTTTAATGCATTTCCCCCACAGATGTGCCATCTTACTTCTTGTTCTTGGATTCATGCTGAAAATTCTATGAAGGATTATAACTTTGTATGAGATTTTAAATCAATTGAAATCATGTATAGCTTTTTTTTGTCTGGGTATTTCTAAGAATTTGTATGCATTTTCATGTGTGGTTTGTTGCTAATTGAGCAATGTTTTCGTATGTAGGCATAGTATGATAGGCATTTAAGTTTTATTCCACTAGAGTTTACCCATAAATCCTGTAACTTTGATCAGAATTAATGCTCCCTTAACTTTGTTTTGAAATTGTTTGATATTCTCCAAGTGTGCTAATGAATCTGAAAGTTATACGATTGAATTTGTAATTATACACTTTGATTGGTCAATTAGAAAGTAGCTTAAAATTATAAACAAGGGTTGTTAAATTTTGATTCTTCGATTGCTTTGTAGTGTTATTGTTTTGTTAATAATTATAAATGCAGAAAAAAAGAAAAATTTAAATGTGAAGCCTTTGTTTATCTTTAGGAAAATTTTAAAACTTAGATTGAAAGCAGGGATTTTTAAAGCATGTTATTTGCAAAAGAAAAAAAAAAAAAAACCTAAATAAAAATACTGTCACATTGTATAAGGTATCTAAATAAACTGGTATGTTTCAAATAATATTAAAAAAAATTAATGGAGGTAAGGTAATCTTTCATAAATTAAAATTATGTTGACAAACATTTTTATAATTAGAGGTATGTTTTATAAGTTTAATCTTTTGCAGAAAGATTTTAAAGTCCACCAAAACAATTTTAAGTATGTGCAGGTAGGACAATCGGTACAGATGTCATATTCGCCCCATATTGGCGCAATTTTTTCTGACGCCAATGCCAAAGTGTCGTTATTTTGTTTGATGTGGTAACCCAGATTATGTTGTTTATGCTGTTGATGTTTTCGCCAAATTGGCAACCGAAAAAAATCGTGCCAATATGGGGCGAATATGACATCTGTACCGGACAATCAACTTTTAAAGGATTAATATACTAACTGTTTTTGTATTTAAATGTAGTTTAAAGTCTCATGACAGTTGATGGAATTTAGGCCTAATCTAAGTGAAAGCACGTGTAATTTTATACTAAATCATTGCTTAGGATAAAACTCTTTTATGAGGTTTTCGTTAATGTTACCCTATACTATTTTAACAAATACATATATAGTCAGCTGTTTTCAGTTTCCCATGTCTGATTTTGAGTAGTACTTTAACAAAAAATCAACATTTAACGTTTGAATCAAATATTTGTTTTATTACATTTTGTCTTTCATCTTTTAAATATTATATGTATGCATGTATTACATTATTTTCTCTTTTAATTTGCTAGTTGCTTTAGCTGCTACAGTTGATAGAAATGCAACAAGGATGGTGTGAATAGATGTTAAGCAGTATTATCTGTTCATAAGCAGCATCAGTTATTGTCACTAACATTTTGACGATCGGTACAGAAAGCAGCAAAGTCAACTAATTTCTAGTAGAGTTGCAGCTTGTTGGTTCCTTACTTCTGTGTTGGCCCGTTGGAATGTGCCTGGGGGACTATTAGGTTAGAAATAATCTTTAGTCCTTTGGATGCAAACTTGCAGGCTAAAACACATTTTATGTTCTGCATGGATGTGGAAGCTACGCTTCTTTTTTATTTTGCTGAAGATTACGTATATTTTGCTTTATTGCCTATCTTTATGAAAAGTAAGTCACTTTTTGCTTAATTTTTTTTTTTATGTTCTATTATGTACTGCAATGTAAGAGTAAATTCAATTTAATGTTTTCTGATTCAAAACATTAATTTTTAAGGGATTTAGTAATTATCAATTACGTAAATTAGAACAATAGCTTAGATTAAAATAAAGACTTTAATATAAAATTAGATTATTGGGTATTTTTTGGTTAGCCACAGCGCCAGTGTTATATATGCATATGTTGTATATATACACACATATATGTATATATATTATGCATATATAACACTGGCACCTGGCTAACCGATTATTGTTTAAGAAAACATGCTAATATAAGCAAGCATTAAAAAAAAAAAAAAATTAAAGCATCTTTTTATTAGACTACTCAAATAGAACAGAATATTTATAAATAATGTGGAGGTGAAAACAAATTATAAAAGCATGTGGCATTGACAGAAATATTCTGTTCTTTTCCTTTAGATGGATACCACTTAGCGCTGAATGTAAATGTTGGCTCAGAATTTGCAGACATGTATAAATGGATGTACAATATATTAATATATCATGCATTCACCATTTTTTACTTTTGGTTGCAGATTTTTTAATTAATTTTCTTTCACTTTAGGAACCTGTTCTAAACGTAAAAATGTCCTCATTAAAAAAAAAAAAAAAAAAAAAAAAAAAACTGCAAGCAAAATTAAAAAAATAAAAATCGAATGTAGAAATTTACAGCTATCTGATGACAAAATATATATATATATATATATATATTGAAATGTAAATAATATTTTTTTAAAGAATCTTCCCGTAGGTTTAACATTACCTTGTGAGTGTCTTTGCATGAAAGGATGGAAGCCTTAACCTATTGATCATACTGATGAATTACAAAAACTAAGAAGAATGAAATGAAATTTTGCAACTCTTAATAATTTAAAAAGAAATGGATGGAGTGCAAAGTCTTTTTTGCATATTTTTAAGTATAAGAAACTGCATTTTTTTAAAACAAGACTATACTCTTCTAGAAAATTTTCCTTGAATGTAGAATTAAAACATTTCTTTCATTACAGTATTTATTTTTCATACCATTTAAAATATTTTCATATTATAGTATTTTATAAATAAGAATAATACATATATAGATATCTAAATTATCATAACATGTTTCTTTAGATCGAAGGCATCCTCTTCTTCGAAGAGGAAGTATATTATTTTTACATTAAAAAAAAAAATTCCTTTTTATAATCTAGAAGACCAGCAAATACAAAAGTACTATATTATTATGTTTTCCATTATTCACAAAACCAATGAATAAGGAAATACATTTTAATTCCTCTTCTCCTTAGATTCATAAAATGTTTAGAATACACTCCCTCCCCTCCCTCATGAAAAAAAAAAAAAAAAAGCTATGCCCTGCTTCTAGCAAATTTTTCTCTTCTGATGCAGGTGAGATATTTTTCCAAGTATGAATGATACCAGTGTTGTACAGTGCTGCCATCTCTTAATTGATTTTAGCATTATTTTGAACTTTATATACTGTAGCATGTTGTTATGTACAAACTATGTCATTGAGCTGTTTTTTCCATTTTTTTTGCAAACGCAATAGATCTTTCAGAAATGAGTGTCAAAGTGGGCGTTTTGAACCGAATTTCCCTGCGAAGGGAGAAAGAGCACTCAAGAGCGGGTGAAAAATGGGTTTGTCATGTGATCGAATTCACTTATAACTCAATAGGTAATGGATGGATCCAAAAATGGAAAAACAGTTCTATTCCAAATCATTTCCATGGCCAGGCTTTCCAATTTTATATGTTTCCGTTAAAAAATGAATTTTTAACTATGTGAAAATGTTTTGCGCTTGTTGAGCAAAGCAGTTAAGAACAGCCTTAAACTAAAGAAAACCAAAAGCAGAAAAGATTCTAATGAAGCTATAAATAACTTCTCTAAATTTTATAGTTTATCTTTAAATAGCTTTTATAGTAAATATTGTCTCACATAATTATCAGTTCTACATTCTAGATTTAAAAATTCAGCTTGAAATATAAAGCTTGGAAAAGACTTTTTTACAGAAGGTGGGGAAGCTAAAAACAGCCTGCCAAAGCAAAAGTTCTTAACTACAGAATGACACAATCAATAACAGTTAAAAAATTCATTTACACTTTTTTCGACTGAAAATATCAAAAAATTCATTTACACTTGTTTTGACTGAAAATATCATATGCAATATTTTGAAAATTAGTGTCAGTCAGATATATGAAAATATCAAACTTCATGATATTTTGAAAATAAATATCAGATATATATCATGTATACATCAAGATATATATCCATCGATATATATCACCGAACCCCAGGGACCTGGAGCTGGAGCACAGGGAAAACACAGCCCGGAGCGCTCCGGAGCTGTGTTTTCCCTGGAGCTGGAGCTCTAAATTTTCCCCTGCCCCACGCTCCTTTAGTTTTTAATATTCCTTTAAATCTTTTTTTTTTTCAGTCTTAAAATATTTTAATTACATCGTTATTCAGTATTTTAATTATATCATTTTTTGAGCTTTTTGTTTTATTAGAGATGGAAAACTTCTCACAAAAACATAGTAATGCTACTTCACTTCTTCTTTCTACTTGAGCTAAGTGACAAAACTATTTGAAAACAAATATGGCCACCTGTTGTTTACAAGTGTAGTTGTACAATTTTGGTTGTTTGAAAAGTGTGGAAGAATTTTAAGATTTTTGTGTTTAAAATTCCACCAAACTTTCTAGTTTAAAAGTAAAAGCTAAAAGATGTCATATTTTCTGAACAAGCATTTCAAGTTTGATGAGAAGAAAAATGAATTTTGTCAGATCTTTAATGAAGGTAAAGAAGGAAGAAAGAATTTGCGAGCAAAAAATTAAATGTGTAAATTAAAATCTGTAACTCAAAAGCGCGGAGCCGAGTTGGAGCAGTTGCCAGAGCCACAGTATTTTATCCAGGAGCAGAGCTGGAGCATCAAAAATTGTTCAGCTCCGGGTCACTGCTGAACCCAATTTTCTTGTTAAATCCACTGTTTACTTTAGAAGAATTCATTTATATTTTTTTAAGAAGTGTGAGCTGTATTATCATTAAACTGTGAATTTGTCTTTTAATTATTAATTAACTTATTTAACTATTAATCTTTTTACACTATTTTATTTAACTTGTAAATATGTCAAGCTAGAATTATATAATAGATTTTTTACTCACTTCTTGATAGTCCAGAATTATAAAAAGTATGTACACAAGTGTGCTTCTGACGATAATATTTTAAGGAACTTTATTGTAATATAAGAAATGAATTTTACGGCATTTTTGAGTTAGCCACAGGTGATAAATCACCAAACATTCTTTATAGTTACAAGTTACAACAACAACAGAGTTAATTATGCTCCAAACAACACACCAACAAAATATGCCAACTGGCTGTGAAATAGTAACAACAAAATATTTTAAAACTCTTAATTGTAGAAAATAAAATGTAAATAAAAAATAATGAGTAATATGTATTTTTATAAATCTGCTTTTATCAATTAATAGCTTAATATTAAGTAAATTATAAGTTAAGAAAACAATTTAAAGATTCTGAATACATAGTTTTTAAAATGCTTTTTTCCCCTTTCCTGTTGTCATATCTGAAAAAAAAAAAAAAAATTATAGAGCAAGTGTATTTTTTTTTTTTAATAAATTCGGCAATTCATGCTTTCTTATCAAGTGTAAATCAAACCGGTGAATTTTCAATAATTAGAGTCATGCCAAATTCATGTATTGTAACAAGTTTTTTGGACCAACATGATTTGCAGTCTTGAAATTAGACATGATTTTTATAAATATTGAATGCTTTAGGGGCGGTGGTTAAAGAAAAAAAAACTATTTTTGATACTTGTGTATTATTCGGTCCAGGTCATACTCACTGTGCCAAAAATATTACAGTAACCCCTTATTATTATATACTTTTTTTTCATTTTAAGTGCATATTATATAGTTGCCCTATTAAAGGCAATGACAGAAATATTTATATACATATAACTAGATAATATGATATAGCATACTATATATACATATTACTATATAATATGATATAGCATACTATATATATACATATATAGACATAATATATTATATTCATTCTGGTGAGCATAATTAATCGCTCAAAATAAAACTACCATCGTTAATATCATTTATTGCTAAAAGCCATCATTTTGATGTTATGTATTTAATAGATGTATACTAAATTGCTGTTTTGTATTATTCCAGTTTGCTTTTATGTTATTTATTCTTTTTAATGATATTTTGTATTAAATTACCATTTTGAGCAACATGGACAATTCACAATGATAAACAAAACTGGCAATTGACAACCATTTTTGGAAATCTCTTTACCTGGCCCGGATAAATAAATATCCTGGCCCAAATAAACACAAGTACCCTATTTTTACTTTTATACTTGTCCAGTAACAATGCAACAACTTTTTTCATATTTTAATTTTTAAACTAGCTGAGAGATAATAGAATGTGTTTTATTTGCATGTTATGGATGGAGAGATATTTAATAGTATAATCCTTGTTATGCCGTTTGATCCTGTTGTTTAAATTCACAACACTTTTAGGCACTTTATGTCAGCCAAGCACATCAGATAAATCGTTAAATATCGTTCCTACAGGAATTATTAATTTCTTTTGAAATATAAAATTTTCATTCATTTCATTAAAAAAAAAAAAAAAAGAATAAATTAAATACAACAAACAGCATCAGAG
Organism: Maratus speciosus; assembly: GCA_963932465.1. Classification (NCBI taxonomy): domain Eukaryota; kingdom Metazoa; phylum Arthropoda; class Arachnida; order Araneae; family Salticidae; genus Maratus; species Maratus speciosus. The sequence goes on along the minus strand of OZ010794.1, from coordinate 255,647,834 downwards.
TATTTCAGCATCAAGGCATTGTTTCTAAGTCACACAAATGAAAAATAAAAGGTTCTATTGCTGAAAGGAAAAAATATTGCAAGATTTACACCCAACTAACATTGAAGTATCCTTTTTATGACCTACTGACAGAACCAGGAATTGCTCAAGGCAAACACTGTGACTCCTTCACAAAATTCTCCTAAATAAAAACAGAAACTCTTCACAAAATTATTTTCCATAAAAGTGACTTCAAACTATACGGAAAAAATTGTAAGGATTTAAGATGTGGGTAATTTGTAAACAAAACAAACTCACAAGAAAAGTAAACTTCAGAAAGAGGGGGAGGGCAAAGGAATTTTAAATGCCAGATTTTTTGTTACAAAAGTTTATTTTTCTCAAATCTATAATAAAAAAAAAACGGGTACCAATACAAGAAAGAAAAACAAAAACTGCCATTGACCCCTAATGTAAAATTATAAAGTAAAATTTACAATTTTAAATATTTATTATGGTTATCTATAATTTATTTTGCCCTTTTTCTGTGAAGTTCTTTTTTTTTACATACAAAAAGTAGATGTGTACCTACATTGGATAATTTTAATTGTAGTAATGATATAATATGAGAAATATCCATTGTGTCTAAATATCAGTTTCATCGCCAATCAAATTATTTGCCTCTAACACAGGATATTAATACAGCCTGATTATTTTTATAGAGTGCTAATAACTGAAGAGCTTAGATGATAAAAGCAGTGTATGACATTTAAAAAAAAAAGGAAAAGAGTTGATCATGTGATTGAAGATAATCGATGATCCTCTATCATCTGTTAAATTACTATTTGAAAAAAAAAAAAAAAAATACTCACAGAGATTTTAATTGATAAAAGAGGCATTTGACAGTAAAAACTTTGTAATTATCCAATTTTAGTTGATTTTCTGAAAGTATTACTTAACACCTTTATCAATCTAGCTCTTCAAATAATAAAATTAAATATTTACCCAGGGCAGGCACTACACATTTTGCTAACTCTTCTAATATGATAATGTACTTATAACATAATATAGGAATCAACCAACACATATTTAATTAAAATGTACTTTGAAGCAGCCTCATGTACAATAACAATTTTGGGTAAAGTATATCACTCATCACTGTATCTCTGAAGTGAAAAATTACCTCTGAGTTTTAAAATTAATCATTAAAACATTATGATTTATTAACAGTAATTTTTAAATAAAAACAATATTTTATTTATTTCAGTGTATAACTGCACTGCCACAAAATACATATGTACAGCACTGAATGAGCACAGCACTGAAATGAACATCAGAAACACATATTTAGGCTTTTAATTTGTCATACGAAAAGCTAAAAAATAATTTTAGATGCGAGCTATATGGTATCAAAACTACTGACAGATAAAATGACCTTCTGGATTATTTCTAAATCTTTAGATTCACGAGCGTCATTATTTAAAAAATTATTGTTTGAATCCACAAGGTAATAATAAGTTTCGTTGATTTTTTATTATGCATAACAAGAGCTTGTATAGACATTGATTTGTGAGGCATTATTTTCAAGACCCTTTAGCGGCGAAAACCCGTCAAAATTTGCGATTAGCTCTATACAAAGTGTTTGCTTTTGTTTTTTATTGAACACATACAACTTGTGTGCTTGACATCAAATATTTGCTACTAATATGACAAGAGGAATTATATTTTATCTTGTGTTGTTTATAACTGAGACAGCTGATCGATCTGTAGACTGTAGACGCTTGCGCAGTAAAAACTTGCCTTTGATTGGTTGACGTAAGGGTTTATCTGTAACCAGTGAAAACGCTCTTAGGTTAAGGTTTTGGGTAGCTGAGGATTTTTAGGTCGTTAGAACGACCAGTGCAAACGCACCTTAAGTGTCCCATCTTGTATGTTATTAATCTATGTTCCTAACTTTCCTTTAAGCAAAACTGATTTAGGTGTATTTGTGAGATTTTCAGAATTTATCCTGCAAAGGTTTCAAACAACTAAACTCTTTTTAAATTTCTAGCATTTTCAACAACAATGGCGGACGATATTATTACTACGAATAATTTCGAAGAAAACGCGGTAAATTTTAATTATTTTTAAATAGTTTTGATATTTTTTTCTTTGTTTTTAGATGTATTTTTTACCCAAGTTTTCGTTTATAACAATACTTAATGGCTTATTTTTGTTTTTATAGCTTTGACATCTATTATTTCTTTATCCGCTGTTTGTAAATAAAAATTGACTTTTTTTACGATACGTAGTGTACCTATAGTTTATAATTATTGTATAACATATAAAGTGTGTTGACTTCTGTAGCGTTTAAAGTATAATACTACTGGAATTAAAGAAAATGGCATATTTCTGAACCATTATTTTGAATTCATCACTAATGTAATGAATTGAATGATTTGTTGATCAATAAAATTTATTATATCTACTTCTTAGGTGTTTGTTTCATTATTATAAAAACCTTCGAAATGAAGTGTTATTCTAGGACACCGTTTCATTCTTTGTTTACAATTTTGTATTAAACTTTATTTAATAAATGGAAACTAAGAGAAATGTAATTGAAATTTTCTATTTTAGCAATCTTAAATATGGGCTAGCCACTTCCCCAACTCACCTCGAACACACACACACATTCATTCAATAATTTTCTTTGAATATTACAAACTATTTTTTTCTAATTAAAATTAAATATTTAATTTTTTAATCCTATCACAAATTTATAATTCTACTTCTCTATACGTTATATCTTTGCCAAAAATAAATAAATACTTATTACTAGCATTTAATTATCTGGATTTTTTACAATTTCACGCTATGATGATGTGAAATGATTGGACAATTTATTATTTAAAGTATCTGTTTTCTACTACAGGAGATTATGTTTTGAAAATGAATTATAATGGTTGAACGTCATTCAATTATTAGTGTTTTTAAAAGCTATAAAATATTATAAAGTAGGATAAATTTAAATGTGAATCAAATCATAATTTCAGGAAATTTTAAGTTTTTGTACTTGTTATTGTATGTACAATACACATACAGGGCTTGAAATTCAATTTTTCCTAGGAGGGGAGTCTCCCTCCCAACATTTATAAATGGAGGGGAATTGATCTATTTGTGAGGGAGAAAAAAATATTTAAAACCCACTGTTATTTTGTGTGCTATTTAAAGAATTTTATTAATACAGACGTGACAAGATACCATTGAAGCAATTTAAATTAACAACTCAGAATAATTATGCAAAAAGTTTTTTTATTTATAAAAGGGAAGAAAGTCCAGCTTTTATACAGTCTATTTTTTTAACTTTAAACCATATGTCATGGGTCCTTAATAATGGGGTTGTTAAATGGAATTCTGAATTTAGATTTTATTCAGTTTTGGGCCCTGAATCCTCCTTCACAAGGTAAACTTGTGACAGACAACATAAGCACAACATTTCAGTGATGTCACTGTACTTGAAAAATCCTGGGTCCCCAGGACCCAGGGTTTTGAAAAATCTGGGTCCCTATCAATAATAATTCATATTTTAATGGAATAAATGAAACTTATTTATTTGGAAAAGATAAAATAAATGCATTAATTATTGTTTTAATAATAATTAAATAATGAATTAAAACCAGTATTATTTGCACTCAAGTAAGATATTTTAAAAAATACTAAGAGAATTTTTTTTTACTTTTTTAAAAGTAAAAATGCAAGATACAATTTGAATTGTAAAATAATGCTTATTTGAGAGTAGAAGATATCAAGTTCCACTAACAAGTATCACTAATGTTCGCATTTCTTTTAAAAAGGGTCAAGACAGGTTTATAGAAAAAGATATTTTTGTTGAAAAAAGAGTACTTATGTTAAGTAAAGGGGTACTTTTTGTTGAATAATAAGTGCTTTCATTGCACTTCCCATTGAATTATTTGTCAGCATAGGTCTGTGTTGGAATCGGACATTTTCCTTGGAAGGGAAATTCACATCTAAATCAAGCATCAAATCATGAATCTTCAAAAGGTGGGAGACATTTCAATGCAGTAAGAAAGGGGGGGTGGGGTCACTGGTCCACCCCCCTGAAAACATTAATCAAAGTACACTGAAATCATGCTGTATTTTTAAGAATCTCATAATAAAAGATTAAATCCCATTTTATGAATTTTCTACCTATAAGTTGGTTTGCACATCTTTTATGGTGCTTTGGATGCTTTGACTAAATTCGCATTTTTTCCGCGATCCTTTGACGAAATTCGCTATTTTTTCGCGAACCTGTTACGAAACTCGTGTGTTTTCCGCGATACTTTGACGAAATGTGATCTTTTTTCGAGATCCTTTGACGAAATTCGCGATTTTTTGACAAAATACGCTTTTTTTTTTTGATTTTTTGACGAAATACGCTGTTTTTTCGCGGACCTTTGACGAAAATCGCGTTTTCCTGTGATATTTTGATGAAATTTGTGCTTTTTGTCGCGATCCTTTGACAAAAATCTTTTTTCCACGATTTTTTGACGAAAATCGCTTTTTCGCGATCCTTTGACGAAATATGCTATTTTTTCCGTGATTTTTTTGACGAAATATGCTATTTTTTTCGCGATATTTTGATGAAATTCGCGCTTAATTCGCAATCCTGTAACAAAAATCGGCTTTTTTAGCGATTTTTTGATGAAATATGCTAATTTTTCGCGGCCCTTTTACGAAAATCGCGTTTTTTCCACGATATTTTGATGAAATTTGTGCTATTTTTTGCGATCCTTTGACGAAAAATCAGCTTTTTTCTGCGATTTTTTGACGAAATTACGCGTCTCGTGGGACGCGTAAGAGCTATTTTTTGCGTCCTGTTTCCGATTTTTCGCATAATTTGCGTGCTATAGCACGTCCGTGGCATCGCTGCATTTATATAACTTTGGAAATTATTGGAAACCAATGGTTATGCTCTTTTAAAAATATTCAGAAAACTGCAATATCTGATATGCCTTCATTTTTAACTACTTGCATGAACAATTACATTCGGTAATGGCATTATCAATATCCATTTCTGAACGAAATTGTTTTTATTATATCCACCTGACTCCTTGATATTTTCTTTGATTGAACAAGCTTCTATGCACTCAAATTTTAAACAAAGTCTAAAGTTTTAAATAGAAACTGTTGATTCATTTCTTTTATTACATGGAAAATGTAGGTTAACTTTAAATTGTCAAGTCCTAATTTCCGTGAATTGCAAGGATCAACTAGTTTGGTGTTTCAAAATATGTTTAATTGGAGCTTGGAATTTTTCTTTTATGTGCATCCCAAGATCTTTTCAGCCCTTCTAATCTTATTTTTGTTTCGTACTGAATCTAGACCAATTTGGCAGAGCGCAGCACCCGGTGACACTTACTGTCCTTTTTTGGCACACCCTTTTGGATATTTTCCTTTTTCTGTCACAGGAAAAAAATATCGTGAAATATGCCTATCTGATATAGGAAAAAAAACCGTGAATTTCCTCGATCGGTTTAGGGAAGAAAATCGTGAAATTCGTCGATTGGTTGTGGGATAAAACTGTGAATTTCGTCAACCTATCACAGAAAGTAACCGTGAAATTTGCAGCTAATTCTGAGTAAAAAAAAAGAAATCTAAATTTCACAGTAAATTTTCTGAAAGGTTACAGCAGGGATGAGAAGGGATTGGGAAATCCTCTCCCGAAGTTAATTATTTTTTGTTGCAGGTCGAGTAAACTCTGTTTTTGGTTCGGATGGATTTCAGGCTGAGTGTAAATTACTGCAATTTGGGTTCGGGTTAAACCCAATTTTTCAAAAGTTAGTTCAGTTTCAGATTAAAAAATATACCTACAGTAATAAACATAGATATTTGTGTTTTTTTTTTTCTATAGAGAGTGTTGTGTATTTTCCGCGACATTTTGACGAAATTCCTGTATTTTTTGCAACCCTTTGACGAAATTCGCGTTTTTCTCACAATCCTTTGACAAAATTCGTGTTTTTTCACAATCCTTTGACAAAATTTGCGTTTTTTTTCACCGGCCTTTTCACTAAATTTGCGGGGGGGTGAGGGGTTGCAGTCCAGTGATGAAATTCGTGTTTTTTTCAGCGGCTCTGACTAAATTCACGTTTATTCAACGATCCTTTGACGGAATTTGAATTTTTTTCCTGCGGTCCCTTGCCCAAACTCGTGTTTTTTCCACAATGCTTTGCCGAATTTGCATTTTTATGCGATCCTTTGATGAAATTTGCGTTTATTTGTGATTCTTTGATGAATTTCGCGGGGTTTTTTCGCCATTCTTTGATGAAATTTGCATTTTTCTGCAATTCTTTGCAACGAAATTGGTGATTTCTGCAAACGATTGACAAAATTGATTTTTTCTGTGATCATTTGTCGAAATTCGCAATATTTTTTTTATATCTGAATTTTCGATTTGATGACCGATTTTTCATAATTTTTGGAGCCGAATGCTTTAAAATTTCAGAAAATTCTGAACAGAATCACCTATGAATTCGCCAATTGGTCACGGAAAATAACGTGAAGTCAACTGATATCGGGGGAAAAGTAGTGAAATTTGTCTATCGGTCGCTGGAAAAAATCGCAAATTTCAACGATGGTTCGCGGTAAAAAACTTGCAAAATGTGCCAATCAGTCGCGCGAAAATATCACGAAATTCGCAAGGCCTTCACAAGAGTTGATCGTAGTTTAATAAATGCAAACTTTCCGGAAAAGGGTGAAATTTTTTGGGCGGGAGCCTCCCGCCCACGATATTCTTTTGGGCCGGATTTTAAAATTGTGGGTGCAAATCCCACCATCCCGCCCTGAAATTCAAGCCCTGACATATGTACACTATTGCTATTCACATTTCATTACATACAGGTAATTTATGCAAGAGTTTTTTTCTTTTGTCTAAATCTCTAAATAAAAAATTTCTTCTTTTAAAAGATAGAAGACTTCACTTTTTTAAATATAATATAAATTTTGATTTGAATAGGTACACACTAGCCTTCAAAATGGAAACAATAATTACAAATTATTATTTGATTTTTTATATATTTGGTCTATTAGTACAATAGCCTTTCATTGTACCACACATGCTGGAAAACATTAAAAAGTCTCAACATAACTGAAAAAAGCACTAATTAAGAAAGAAAACAGAAAAGCAACAAGTAAATTTGTTTTATGATTGTTAGCTTATACACTTATTAAAATTTTTGTGACAACATTAATGGGGAGAATTAAACTTACTGTAATCAACTTATCGAATTACATAAAAGTGCCATAATTTAAAGTAGACTGTTTCTCTAGCCAGTTTCAGGAGGGTGTTGCGCCCTACCTACATTTTAAAAAATAGCACCCTCCTTGGCTCTCATTTAAAATGTAGCATGCTTCTTGCCTCTTACTGAAGAAAAGTGATACTGCCTTCAATATCTTTAAAATTCAAATGAGTATCTTTAAATAAAAAAGGGAGTCATTAAGAATTAAAAAAGTGTCCTTTTCTTATAGCAGTGCCTTGCCTTTTTCAAAGCTGGAGGAAATTCTGTAGGTATACTGATTAGTTTTTAAAAGACAAAATAAGTGATGAGTTGTTTTAATATCAAAAACATATAAACTCATTTTAAAGTAATGGAAATGCTCTATAGAATAAGTAAACTTATTTGAAAAGCATATTAACACGTTCACTGTCGCAAAAAGTAAGAATTTTCAAATTTCTCCTTGAAATTCGTTTGCCACCACAAATTCTGAAAGGTAAATTTCTCTTTACTAATACAGCGAAATTTCTGCCAATAAATAAGGCAGTTTATTAAATTTTAAAATAATGGTGAGAAAGTAATAAATTAAAGCTACGAGTATACTCGTAGCGTGGCAGTGAATGTGTTTGTCAAACATTCGGCGGTTTTTTCCTTAAAATTATACAAACAGCAACTACAAAAGTGTCATGGGTGCCTCAATAAAATCTTCTCACAGAACCCTCATTATGTTAGCCTAGCCATGCTGCTTGCATAAGATCAAATTGGGGTGTAATAAATTTTTCTTTGCAATATTTTTTGGGTACTTTTCGGTTAGCTGGGCGCCAGTGTTATGTATACATATATATATATATACATCTCAATATATATATACATATATATTTACATACATATATGTGTATATGTATATATACATATATGTATGTATATAAATATGCATGCATAACACTGGTAAAGAGGAAAATAAGCACTCGGCGACTAAACGTGAAACACTGGCGACTAAAAATATGGAAAGTACCGGCCAAATGCAGGATTTTCCAAAGGGATTTTGTCAAAGAATTGCGGAAAAAACCGCGCGATTTTTGTCAATAGATCGCGAAAAAAACGAATTTCATCAAAGAATCGTAAAAAAAAAACGAGGCTTGTCAAAAGATCGCGAAAATGCCACACATTTTGTCAAAGGATCGCAGAAAACCCGAATTTCGTTAAAGGATCGCTCAGAAACCCAAATTTCGTCAAGTGATCGCGGAAAAAACGCAAATATCTTCAATAGATCGCGAAAACCCGCAAATATCGTCAATAGGTCGCGAAAAAAACGATAATTTCGTCAAAAGATCGCGAAAAACGCACATTTCGTCAAAAGGTTACGGAAAAAAACGTAAATTGCACCGAAGGATCGCAAAAAACCTAAATATCGTGAATAGATCGCAGAAAAAATGCAAATATCGTCAACAGATCGCGAAAAAAACGCAAATATCGTCAATAGATCACGAAAGAAACGCAAATATCGTCAATAAATTAAAAAAAAAACCACGAATTTCGTCAAGGAGTCGTGAAAAAACAAGAATTTTGTTAAAAGAAAGGGAAAAACTGCACATTTCGTCAAAGGATCGCAGTAAAACCTGTATTTCGTCAAAAGATCCCTAAAAAACCCGAAATTCGTCAAAGAATCGCGAAAAAAAACGCAGACTATCGTCAATAAATCGCGGAAAAACGCAAAATATCGTCAATGGATCGCAAATTTCCTCAATAGATCGCAGAAAAAAAAAACAAATTTTGTCAAAGAATTGCGTGAAAAAGATAATTTCGCCCAAAGAATCGCGAATTTCATCAAAAAATCACGAAAAAAGTGCGAATTTTGTCAAAAGATCGCGAAAAAACACGAATTTTGTCAAAAGATCACGAAAAAGCGCACATTTTGTCAAAGGATCGCGGAAGAAACACAAACATCGCCAATAGATTGCGTAAAAATGCGAATTTTGTTAAAGTATTATGAAAAAAATGCATAATTAGTTCCAGGAGAGCTCCCCCCTCCCTTTACATTTCAGAAAATTTGTTGTAAATTTCAGATTTTTTTTAATTTTGAAAAGTACCTAAATATAGTGGACTTATGTAGTTAGCTATGCAAGCATGTTACATATAACTTTGCTGTTAACTTAATTTAAAATTTAAAATAGATTGGAAATTAGTATCTCAAGTTTATTCAAAACAATATGAATTAAAATATTTTTATTTATTACATAAATTACTTATTTACTCTAAACTTATATATTTTTAAATTAAATATTCAGCGACATAAATGTACTTACTGGCGACTAAAGAAATTATTCTCACTAGCCAGTAACTGGCTACTAAAAAAAATCAACTTACCGGCCAGTGGCCACTAAGCAAAATTCCTTATTTTCATCTTTAAACACTGGCGCCCGGCTAACCGAAAAGTACCATTTTTTGTTTAAAAGTGCAAAAAAAAAAAAAAAAAAAAAATTTTGTTTTTTGTTCCATTTTATTACAATATTGCATGAAAATTTTCATTGGCATAGTGTTTTAGTTATTGTAATTATATAAAAAAAAATTAAATGGTAGCTAAATAATTAAAACACCATTACAAAAAGTTAATGGAGTAATTTAACAGAATGTTTATATCAAAATAAAGGACAGATACTTCCTCCAGTTCCTTTATGATGTAATTTATTAAAAATTGAAGGCATCTTCTACCTGACTAGAAAGAAACATTATATATTCTGGATTTTTCTCTTTGATTTCTCTGGATTTTGTTGAAGCATCCATATAGGAAGTTCTCTGTGTGATATTTATCCATGTTCATTTATCATTAAAGAAATGTGCAAGGCTAAACAATTTTATATGTTAATTAAAATTATTGTCAATGCCTAGTTGTAAATAGGGATTGACCGAATACCGAATCGTTGATTCGGTATTCGGTGGTTCGGCATGTAAACTGAATATTCGGCTCCGGCCGAATAATTGCAGATAAGTATTTTTTTAGAATTAGAAGAATTCTCTTTTACTTAGCAGTAGAATAGGCTAAACAATGAGGTTTAATATTATGTGCATGAGTTCAGAATTCAGCTTGCACTACAAAAAACAAGTCAAAGGCCATTTTTTATTAAAAAAAAAATTTTTCCTTCCTAAAATAGTCTACATAGGGGTGAAATCAAAACAACTGCCAACTAGAGAAGAAGAAACAAGTTGGAAATTGCTCGTCAAACGTGGCAAATGAGGTGCGTTCGTACTATAACTAGTTTTATAATTATTTTTTGCACCCCATATTGTACTGAATGTATATTTTTTTGCGTTTCATAAGTGCATAGTCTGTAACATCATTAAAATGCACTTACAATAATATTTTCCCCATTCTCCGTAATGTAACGGAAAACTTTTGACTGTCCCTGTAATTAGACTATACATTCGATTTTCATAAAATGTGAAATGGCTAGACAAAAGTTTGCAGCAATTATATATTTAAAATTTCAGACCATTCGGAAGGCTGTAAAATCATTAAAATGCATTTGCAATAATTTTTTCCCATTGGCCATAATGTAACGGAAAACTTTTGGGTGTCCCTGTAATTAAACTATACATCCGATTTTCATAAAATTGGAAATGGCTCAACAAAATTTTGCAGCAATTATATATTAAAAATTTCAGACCATTCGGAAGGCTGTAAAATCATTAAAATGCATTTGCTATAATTTTTTCCCTTTGGCCGTAATGTAACGGAAAACTTTTGGGTGTCCCTGTAATTAAACTATACATCCGATTTTCATAAAATTGGAAATGGCTCAACAAAATTTTGCAGCAATTATATATTAAAAATTTCAGACCATTCGGAAGGCTGTAAAATCATTAAAATGCATTTGCTATAATTTTTTCCCTTTGGCCGTAATGTAACGGAAAACCTTTGGGTGTCCCTGTAATTAAACTATACATCCGATTTTCATAAAATTGGAAATGGCTCGACAAAATTTTGCAGCAATTATATATTAAAAATTTCAGACCATTCGGAAGTCTGTAACATCATTAAAATTCACTTGCAATAATTTTTCCCATTGGCCGTAATGTAAAGAAAAACTTTTGACTGTCCCTGTAATTAAACTATACATCCGATTTTCATAAAATTGGAAATGGCTCGACAAAATTTTGCAGCAATTATATACTAAAAATTTCAGATCATTCGGTCGGGTAGTTTTTGCTCTGTTATATGCGGACGGACAGACAGACGGACTGAACGACGACTATAGGTGCTACGTATTTATATAATTACGAACGCACCTAAAAAGTAAGGAAGATGCATCCCTTATCATTTAATTTTAATTACTTCTACATTAGTTTTTTTTAATTTAAATTTATTTAATATGTATTTTCTTTAATATACACATCAAATAAGTATATTAGAGTTCATATCTGTATATCTAAGGCTATTAAAGAAAATACACACATCCAATAAGTATACTCCAATGCTTATCCTATAGCTTTTATAACCGTTATATCAAAATCGTTCAAATTTGTAATCTTCATCACCACAGTGTTAAAATATTAATCAAAATATAAATATCTATCAATAATTTGATAGAAAATAGTTAAATGTACAAATTGATATGATACTTTTTGTATTTTGAGAACATTCCTATTCAATATGTTTATAATTAGACAATCAGTAAATCAGCTTAATAACAACATTGTTTCTTTTTATTTGAATGAACTTTTGTTTTTCTGGTAGTCCTTATCCTTAATAATAGCCTGCATAGTTTAATACTTTCATAGGTTATTTTTGGGTATTGACTAGTGATAAAATAATAAAAAGTGATGGGTTAATAAATTTGTGAGTGGAAAGAAGTCATTAAATTTTTTGTTAATTAGATTTAAGAATAAAAATGTAACTGAATTAAATTATTGAGAATTTCATTTCAATTAAAGTTTATTAAAAAAGCTAGTATATGCAAAAATGCGTATTAAAAATTTTCAAGTATTCGGTCGCCGAATACCGAATATTCGGCGTACACTTCGACCGAAGCTTCGGTATTCGGCAAACTTGCTGCTTCGGTCAATCCCTAGTTGTAAACTCATAAATAATTAACCATAAGTAAATAAATATATATTTTTTTAGTATAAATTGCAGCAAGATTCTAATTTTGTTGAAAATTACTTAATTCCTTTATTTAATTTTTTTTAACCACTTCACTGGCGATGGCTATAGGGAAACAGTGCTTTTACTCCCAAATTATCTCGGGGCAAATGTTGAAGTGGTTAAATAAAAAAGTAAGAGGAAAACGACATATTTGAAAAGTAATTTTTTTCCAGTCATTGATTTTATATCACCTTGAAGAATTGGTTATCATTACCATTGTTGTAATAACAAAATTTTGATGATTACTCACACACATGCTTTGCATATATATATAAACAAAGGAAAGTAGTAAAAAAGTTTTATCAAAAACAGACTTAGCGATGTTGTCAATGAGCTCATAAGTAATGTAGCCCCCCTCCCTTTTTTTTTAGCAATTTAGGAGAACTATCTGAATTTTTAAAAATCATCATCAGATCAGCCCTTGACGAGATATGCAAGGGATGGGAAAAGTTACCATGGATAGTATTTAGGTGTAGATAAAACATGTGCATGATCCCAGTTTTCGAAAATCAGTATTTTTTCACATTGCACATTGTAGCCTTTCCTCAAAAACAAGTTCAGTGTAGGTCTATTTTATATCTATAATACATTTCATTAAATGATTTTAAACAGTTTATCTTATACATTCTACCTTACTTAAAAAAGAAGAGACAGATTCTCAGTATGATTGTTATACACATGTATGTTGTATTTGTCTGTGCACTCAATTTTGGAATATAAGTGTCTGAAACAGCATTTAATGAGCAGAAATTATAGAGTTTACAAATATAAAAATATATTTTCTGAATTAAAATAAAAAATGAGCAGAAATAAATCATTTTCTTAATAAAATATGGAAAGACACCTGGCTTAGTAAAAAAGACCTAAGCCGATGCTTTTCTCCCACTTAACATTTCTTAAGCAGTTATTTTAAAAGGCATCAAGGCAGGTAAGATAGGACTATGCTGCATCAAAATAATTTCACCCATTCTTAATTTCTTTTTGTTTCAGAGAATAGTTTTACATGTAAATTTGTGAAGTTTTCATTCATATCTAGGCATATATGTATATTTTTTCTTTATTTTACTGATTCTGCTGAAAAAAGAAATTAATGAATCGAGCACTGCTGTGAAAATAATCCAACAAACCTCCAATTTAAATCTTCCATTTTCTGCTTTTGTCTGTTCCATGCAACTAACCATCCATTTCAAAATCAGCTTGTTTAAAAATTATATATGAAATATTTCTTGAAGAAAATGATGATATTACAGATTTCTGTATAAATCTGTCATAACTAACAGAATTTGCAAAAATAAGTAACAACAAATTTTACATATTGAATATAAACAAGTGTATTGAATATGCTACTAACAGAAACTGATTACCATTCCCAAACACAAATCAATTATTAAATTTATGTAATTTAAAAGATTTTGTAGCATATTAATTATATTAAGATAAATGCTATATGCTAAATGTAGTTGAAACTTTTTTTTTTCCATATGACACCGCTACTAGTAAAGGTCAAAATTAGCACTAGCCACAGGGCCAGTAAATGAGAAAAAGTGGCTAGTGCAAAATTGTCTATCAGCGGCCACCTTCCAGCCACTTTTTTACAAGGAGATAATACAATTTTCTTGTTTTCATCAAGGATTCTACTTTTTTTGGTTCTAATATATTTATATTAACATATTTATTTGGGCTATTCAGTTTTAGATTAATTCTTTTGGAAAGTCTTCTAGAAAACTAGTCTTACCGGCCAGTGGCCACTAATGAAATTTCCCAGTTTTGACCTATAGCTACTAGACTTGTGGCTATTTAATATATCATCATTCATACTCAAATGGATTATATATATATATATATATTTAAAAAAAAAAAACAAAAAAAAAAAAACGAAATTAGTTACTAATTTTGTGTTCCATTGATGTATCCTTTGAACATGTACATATCTTTTTACAACACCAATATTTTTGATATTGAAGTTTATGTAGTTTTTACTCCCTCATATAAAAATTGAAAAGTAATAGGTTATTTTGCTGAGAATCATAAATCTAAATTAAAAGTGTACATATTTAAAGACAAACAAAGACAAAAGGCAAAAATAATCGAAATCTAAATACAACCCTATTTTATATAAACTGAAAAAACTTTAATTATGGGAAAAAGCTATATAGGTTTGTTTTGCTTTTTCATCATTACTCTAAAAATATATGCATGCACCTCATTAATATTTTTCCACTTCATTTTTCATATTTTGCAAATACAAAATAAGTTGTACATATGAGAATGTCAGTGTAACGTATAAAGGGGGAGAAAAATAAGTTCATTTAATATAATTTTCTTTAGTTAACGCCTGGTCCACAATAAAGTTATGTTGAAATATGTACATGTGCAAAGCACAATGTAAAGAAGGTATAAAAGTTATACCCTGTTCACACTGCGTTATCGGAACTCTCTTAAACCTCCGAACTCTCTGAGGGAGTTCCAGAAACTCTCTGAGAGAGTTTCAACTTTCTTCGGGCTAGAGACAGTCACAACCATTCACTCTCGCTGGCTGTAAAGCTTCGCATTCACTGATTGGGTGTTGCGGGCGGTTTTATCTTAAGCGCATGCGCAAACAACACAGTGACGTTCACTGAGTTATCTTAAGTGAGTTTTTCCATGTGAACAGGTTTCCAATTCCGGGAGGGTACCACCTCAAAATTAAGAGAGCTCGGTGACCTAAGATATCTTAAGTATCATAGTGTGAACATAGTATTATAGTTATTTGTAATGATTTGAGGATCTTAAAATAGCTGAAAAATTTTAATTAAATAATATAAATGAATTTACGATACATATATTTTTTCTCCTATATTATATTACTGTAATGGCCAGGGCTGGCCTTTTTGGGGGGGGGGGGGGGACCACTAGGATAGCTGAAAATAGGAAAGATGCTTGGTTTAAATTTTATTGGGAATTAAAACGGGCTATAGAGCCGCTGCTCGCAGCCTTTGGTACAGGAAAATTGTCCCTTTAACTAATGCTAAAATGCGATTGAAATAAATCTTTATTGTAAATGCATTTGAAAGTCTTAGATGTTCAAATTCAGATAACTTTGACATACAAGACAGAACACAAATGTCACAGGAAATCTGAAATTGTGCAAAAGAATAATCATTCTGAGCAACTTTAAAATATATGTAATGCAATGCGCTTGCATGGGACTATTCTGAAGTAAGAAGTTACATCTTTTCTCCACCAGATGGCATATTCGAGCGCTTGAATCGCCAATCGTTTCTTTCAAAAGTAACATTTTCAGAGATTCTGAAAAAAATTTTGTTTACATGGTGGTGTGACTACTTAAAAGTAGAATACCTTTGCAGGTGAAAATGATACAATCTCAAAGAAGAAAAAAAATCTATTTTATTTATAAAACTGAAATACTTTCTATAATTACGTCAAAATGACATAAATTTCTTTCCACCAATACCAAAATTAGAAGTGAAATCTTCAAATGGGAAAATCTAAGTAACCTCATTTAAATTGTGCATTTTCATTGATGAATTTGCTGAGCCTTACAATAATTGCATCAAAATCACATAATTTCAGAATGTCAAATGTATCTGCTAAAATATGAGTACTGTAAATATGAGTTTCTTCTTATAAGAAATAAAATGAATGTTATAAATATTTCTTAAATATTTTTTTTTCTCTACAATCAAAAAATTCCATGCAATATAGATGCAACACATTGAGTTGCCACTCTGCTAATATACTTATATGTGTAAGACATTTAAAACTCATGACACCACAAAAATTAATATTCAAAAGCTAAACTATCATTTCAATTTTTAAAAATCAAGGATTAGTTTCTTCAATTTTCACGATATCTATTTCCATGTAGTTATTTATTTTAACTTAAATTTTCAATTAAAAACTAAATTTTAAATTGTTGTGCAATTTAGGAAGACAAAAATTTTTATGAAATATTTTTAACGTTATCATTACCAAAAAATGTTCTAATATTTTTATTTTTTTGTTTCATAACTTCAACAGTAATTCCCTTTTTTCCCCGATAGAGTTTTATTTCATTCACTTTTTTCCACAGCTCATTTTTGTACAGCTGCCAAATGAGATTCCTTATTTTAGTAATATAAAATGAGGGTGACAATAATCTGCATTTTTGCTTTTATTTCTCCTACATGACCTCTAAATATTGTGTAATTTCATAATTTTACATCATCAAATAGGGGTGTGCTTTAGAATGTAATTTGTTTGAAAATTGTAGCTCAATTTAGTGGCTTTTTAATATAATTTTCAAGCATAGGCAATCAGGGTTAGAAATTAGTGGTCGTTAGTCGTTAAATACAACTAAATTATTGCATTTCACGACCTCAAAATTATGCCTAGTTGTCAAATTCTACGCCTAGCTTTCTTTCATTTGAATTTTTGTTTAATAAGCGCTTTCATTCTTACTTTAGTAAAAGTTCCCTGCCGCATCCACTTCAAGACCAACTGTTTTCGATATAAGATCGAGAAGTGGCGCATGTCTTAGACTTCCTTGCACTTGTCAATCATCTCTAAGTTCACTTCATTTTCACCAGAGAGTCAGATTTTAAAAACTAAATTCTTGATTTCAATTTTTCAAAGTAATTGTTGTATGATTGTCTAAAATAAATATTGGATGATAAATTTCTATTTTTGTGAGGGGTGTTATTATTATTTTTGGTAGTACTACTTAGTTATCCCGTCAATCAATTTCGCCAAATTATACAACTTGACATAATTTTTATTTTAAATAACGAAAGAACAAATAAATTAGTATGACATTAATAAAAATACAAATAAAACATCAAAATAAAAATCACTTGATGATATAAACACGTGTAACTTGCATAAAGTCAAGTGAATGTGATATTTGCGATCAACCATTATTGGCATTTAATCTTATAGTTTGGTGGTAGATTTTTGGTCGACGGGATAACTAAGTAGTACCAAAGTTACAATCGCTGTTTTCGTCTTTGATTAAGTAAAATAAGTTAAACATTTCAAAATAAGCTAATATAAAAGGAATTAAGTAAACAGAGTCTTTGTCTCCTGGTATTTTTTAACAAAGCGAAAAGAATGTTCTTTTAAATGAGACATTTTAAATTAATCGTTTTTAATCTGACATAATTGTAATATCAATTGAAGACCGGGTTCTAAAATGCACGGAACAAATTATTAAAAAACTCCAACTATTAATTTACTGGAACAACTATTTATTTAAACCATTTTAGAGGTGGTTCAGCTGGAAAAAAAATGAGAGAGAGACCCCAATTACAAAATGGGGCGCCAAAGCAGCTTTACTTTTAGAACTCTTCTCTTTAGAACCAGGTTTAGAACCTTCAGGTTAAAGTAGCACAGCAAGGCACTGCAATATGGTTTACGCTTTGTTTAAATCGTAAGACAGAATTTCTGCTGCAGGTAGATCCATGGGTGCAAGACCTTCAGTCTCCAGACTGACTGATTTCAGTCAAGAAGAGATTTTTTTCTGATACTAAATTCTACTTTATGTACTTAAATAATAGCAATTTTAATGTCAAGAACTTTTAATCATGTTTTTTTTTTTAATTGTAAAAGACCAATTTTTAGCCATAATGCAAGAGATAGAAACCTTCTAGCCCATTTCCATTTTGTTTTTCCTAATACTCAAAAAAGTTTTGTCTTGGCTTGGATTGACTTCTTGCACCCATGGGTAGATCTTATGCAAGGCACCACCATCTCAGCCTTAGTCAAAATATAAGCATAGCCAGCATTGAAAATATGACTTTACCTTGTGGTTTCTTTTTCTTTTCCATTTAGAAGTTTTTCTGATGATTTCAAAATTCTGTATCTATATTATTTATCCTCCCTCTCTCTATCTCAACAATTGTATTCTAGAAGATTTACCCACATTTACTGACATTATTTAACCATTTTAATATAAAAAATCTCATGGATTAGCTTTGATTCTTATGTGGATATATCATGGATCATCATGCTTGAGCTAAGATTCATTTTTGGAACACAACTTAATAATCAATCTATGACTGTTAATCCTTATACTAGATGAATGAAAATTAAAAAAATATATTGATTAGAAATTCTAAATAAAGTTTCAAGAAGAGACATTTGAGGACTTTTACAGATGACTATTTCATGTTACATATGTGAATAGAAAGGTTCAGAGAATTTACATGGCCATTCATTTAGGAATTGCAAACAGGCTAGAACCAGGGTTGCAAAAAAGCCGGCTAAAATTAAAAAAAGCCAGGCCGGTGGCTTTTATTGGTTTTAACCGGCTTTTTTTGGCCATAATTGGCTTTTATACAATAAAGCATTGTAATTATAAACTACACATTTTAAAGTGTTTTTAATTAGTTTTAATGACATTTAATTGATTTACAGTTTAATAAGTAACCCAATTTCTCAATAATGAGGACATTAATACTGGAATAAAACTTAGATGATTTTGCTTGTGATTTGTATTCTGAATTGCACATATGTCGGCTAAATTTTAAAAGGGCCATACCAACTGCCAATTTTTTCATTTTTACTGCTTTATAAAATGAAAGAGGACAATGGTTACTTAGTTATATGTTTTATTACTTAATTTTAAGAGCTATTAATATACAAGTCTTATTTTATTTCTAGCAAACATTTGAAATTATACATAGTCATATTAATAAAAACACCACCATTTCTCACTATTAAAAAACATTATCAATAGCATATGCGTGAATGCTTAGCAACAAGCTTTTCAAAATTTTATTTGGAGAATTTTTTTTATTCTTGTTTTAAATGCTCTATTTTTTATACACTTATGTACCACTCTCCTCAAACGAAACATCTTTTCTAATTTCTCTTTTAACATTTATAACTTAATCTCTCCATATGGACACATAAGAATGTTTCCATTTTGATGTGCTACATTTTGTCATTAAGGCTTTTAAATCCAAAAGGGCAACTTTCTGACATAAGTTTTAATTTATTTTTGTTCAGAAATGCATGAAACTAGCAGATGTTGTTGTTCAGAAACTATGTAATTGTTCTGTTTTTTTGCAAATGCAAAAGATTTTTCAGAAAATAGTGTCAAAGTGAGCGTTTTGAATCAAATTTCCGCACGAAAGAAGAAACCACTCAGAAAAGGGTGAAAAAACATGTTTTTCACATGATCAAAATCTCTTATAACTCAATAGGATGGATCAAAAAATGGAAAACACAGTTCGATTCCAAATCGCTTCCATGGTCAGGCTTTCGAATTTTACATCTTTCCGTTAAAAAATGAATTTTTAAATGTGTCAACATTTTGCGCTTGTTGAGCAGAGCAGTTAAGAACAGTTTTAATTAAATATAATCTTTAAAATGTATAGTACATGTGGAGCTATATTAGTGTTGACGCTAGAAAAAAAGGACCGCCGGGCGTGAATTTTTCAAAAAGGGAACACTATTCCAAAAAAAGGGTACATTTTTCAAAAAGGAAACGCTGTTCTAAAAAAGGGTGCATTTTTTTCAAAAAGGGAACACTATTATAAAATAAAAGTACATTTTTTTCGAAAAGGGCACACTTGTACCTTGTTCAAAAAACATATTTTGAACTGGTTTGTTTGGAGCCCCTAGAATTTGTGATATTTTTCCGGTATCAATTGAATTACCATGGGGTGCATAGGAAGTGTTAAAAAGGGCAGCCGGGCACATCGGAAGGGTTTAAAAGAGCCGCCGGGTACAAAAAAGAAATAAAAAAGGCCGCCGGGCGCTGCGCCCTGCTAAAGCGGCTTAGAATCAACACTATATATAATATAGAATTTCAAAACACCAGTTTAAAGCCTAACTTATATCCTTTTCAATGTTTATATATATATTTTTTTTCTTTTTCAGACATAATGCGTTCACAGTTGCCTTCTAGAAGTTAGACTTATTTATTTGATAAAATTTAATAGAAATCTATAATTTTTTTTTAATAGAAAATATTTATAAGTGTATTAAAAATTAATTGATCCAAATTTAAAACGAATTTACTGTAAACCAACTTAAAAAAATAAAAACTGGCTTTTTTAAGTGGTTAAAACCAAAAAAAGCCAGCAACCCTGGCTAGAACATATACACTATGGCCTTTAAGCGTTTTATTGCTCATAAATGAAAAGTAGATACAATAATAGCCAATAAAGGGGAGAAAACGACTAACATCAGTTTTGCTTCAAAAGTTCATATCTGCTGAATTTTGAAGTATGAATCAAACAGTTTCACATAATCAAACACAGTTATACATTTTAATCACATTCTAATAAATTATCAAATGTGTTTCATGTAACTGAATACAAATACACCTTAAAAATGATTTTTAAAAGAACTCAATTCATGGTCAGATTTGGAAAATAATTTATAAAAGGATATATGGAAGAGAAAATAATGTTCTTTCATTTTCATGACATCTGTGTTTTTAGATTAAAAACTATCATCTTCCTTGCAAGTAAATAAAATTTATTTGTTAACAGTAATTACAAACAAATTCTTAATTAAAAAATAATAATAAGTATCGTAATATAAGTAGGGTTTTTCTCCCCTCCAATATAAATACAGCCGAACCTCGTTATTACGACACTCTAATGGCCAGAATAAAGTATCGTCATAAGTGGAGTGTCGCGCTAACCAGAGTTGGAGAAAAATATGTTTATAAAAAGCTGTATTTTTAATTAATTTAGACAGATTTAAATTCATAACTGTTCTTGCAGTTTTAAGCGGTAAAACATTATTAAACAAAATAAACAGAAAAACAAAATTGAAAAGAATAAAAATCAGGTTTATGATGACTTTTTTTTTTATTACATGAAATATTGATGAATTAAGGTTTGCTTATCCCTAGATGTGCTTCCTACAATTCTTTTTTCAATATTGTACAATGAATTCTAATCAATATTCGTTGTTTCACAAATGGGTGTAAGATAATTTCTGATCGTTTCAAAGCAATGCTTCGATTTTAGTCGGATGAAAAACACCATGTAACCCAAACAAAGTGCCGCCTGACCAGAACAAAAAGACTGCGATTAGACTGATACACCTACCTGGAGCTTGTGGGTTAATCATAGTGTGTGGGTTTTTTGATTCAGATAAAGGACTGAAGCAAATTTTCTCATTTATCTCAATGGGTATTTTAGAAACTTTTGTGAAAAGTTTGGCTAAGACATTTCTTACCGCTTAATTTCCGTGCTTATAAGATGGATTATGAAAAATAGAAATTTTTTCTAAACTGCTGGGATATACGGAGTTGAAAATTATTCAACGACGTGAAATCCAGAGTTTATTTACATTAAAATCATATACAGAAAATCGGGACTTTGAAAAACTGACTTGATAAGTGGAGTGACGTGAAAAATGGGTGTCGATGTCGAGAAAACGAGGTACGACTGTATTCTTTTGTATCACACAGGATGCTTTGATATAATATGAATATTTAATTTTTTAGAACTAAATATTAAAGTCAAATTTTTATTTCAATTAATTTAGTTATTAAAATAATAAAAACTAAAATTCCCCATGTACAGTACTTGGATTTGAGATTTAAACTATGGCAGTGAACAACTCGAGCATCATTCCCCAGTTTATATTAGAATTATAAATAAAAGAAGGAAAAAAGCTTATTAAAATTAAAAAGTAGATTTGAAAGAGATTCATATGTGGCTAATTCCGTGGGTTTTTTGTAGTGTAAGTCACATAGCTGTTAACTGTTATACTTGTTAGCCACCATTGTTTTCGAAAAGTTTGCTTGGCCTTATTCAAATAATGAGATATCTTTCATAAAGTCACATTTTCCTGTTCTAAAATATTGGTAACCAAAATTTGTAGCATGTGACTTACACTACAAGTACTCATGGAAATAGCCATGTGAAATAGGTATAATTAATTTTGTCGTCAACTTGTTTGTATCAGATTTCTTTTAGGCAGACATTTTTAATTAAAATAAATATTAGAGTCTACTTGCATAATAAAATTTACAGTATCCACTTCTAACCTCCCCCCCCCCCCCCCCCCAAGTGAACTTTAAAACAGAAAGTTTCCATCCCTACTTTTTATAGAAGAATATATTACAAAATAAAATTATCTTTATTTGAACATTAAACTAAAAGGAAGAACTGACAAGTCAATAATAAGAAAAATGTTCTGATGGAAATAATCTATTAAATATTCCATTATCATTTATGCAGAGTAAGTTTTTAAAATGTAAAGTTAACAGTAAAAAGTAAAAAATAAGTTTCAAGATTGAGTGAGCATAAGTAAATATAACATCAACATAAAAATTGTAAATTAATTAGAATTCTTTAAAAAATAATAGTTTATAAAGTATCACAGGCAGTAAAAATATTCTCTTTTAAGAAAAGTAAATTTTATATATGGTTAGAATAAAAGTTAAATTATTTTATATCTGTAAAAAAAAAAAAAGAAGGCTATGAGTTTTTTACTCATTGATCGACTGGCAGGTTGGATTTTTTTATTTTCAGAAATAGAAATTATGCTAATACTAGAGATACGGGAAATTTTTCTCAAGTTTTATAAAAATATTTCACACCTGAATTTTCATTTAGAACTGTTAAACTTATTTATTTAACCTTATTAATTTATATCTGTTAAACTTATTTTATAAAGAAATTTCTGGTTCAAACCGAACTATACTCATTTGGTACCAGTCAAAATGACTGCTCACCATCCTTCTAGTACATTTATTGTTCATGTGCCTGGGAGGAGTACTTCGACTAGAACACCAAACTTTACCTGTGTCTGGGAAGAGTACTTTGACTGTTAACTCTGTTCATCACTCACAAGGGAACCACTTTAGGTGTTGCTTGCACCTAGAATCGAGACCTGATGCATTTTGTAGCCCTATGCATAAAAGTTAGAGAACTGATAAAAATTCTTTGTTAAAATCATATTTTATATATTTTTTTATATTTATAATTTTTTATTATTGGATTTTTATTTGTTAATTTTACACAAAAAGAGAGTTAAGTCACCAGATATGGCACTTCAAAATTTTCACTAGCTTTATACATGTAATAGGTTTATGTCCAAACCATTACAACATGGTATGTAGCGAAAATACTGAGCTAGGGTTGCCAAAAAACTGTACGAAACGAAAAAGACGCCAATCTTTCCCCGCCAAATATGTAAATATAATTTTGTATTTTTTTTAAATCAAATTCATAGGTTTTTGAAGGAATTTTAAAACTTTTTTCAACATTTTATAGTTATTATTGACTAATTTATATTTTTAACTATTTTTTTTTTTTTAAACTTACGTTAAAAGGCCGAAAAGTGGTCTAGAAAATTGCATTTTTAGAAAGTTAATCTGCTGTAAAATCAAAAAATATTATTTTAACAAAAAAATTTGATCGATTCCCAAACTTCCTCATATAGAGCTTTAAAATTCACCAGGTTTCAATACTAGGTGCGAGCAACACCTAAAGTGGTTCCCTTGTCAGTTACAGAGTTCCTCTGAGTAATGTTAAGTCTGTGGGCATTTGATCCATTCTTATATTTAAAATATCTCCTCAGGATATTAATATTTTTTATTTTTGTTTGCTGTGTGCTCTTCTTAAAGGATGTCTCGTTTTTTTTCTTAGTTGTGAAAATATTTCTAAAATCTATGCTTAATTTAATATTTTATGTGTTAAAAGCAGATGAACTGGGAGTAAAATTTTAACTCTTCATATAAAATTAAGCATAGATTTTAGAAATATTTTCACAACTAAGAAAAAAAACGAGACATCCTTTAAGAAGAGCACACAGCAAACAGAAATAAAAAATATTAATATCCTGAGGAGATATTTTAAATATAAAAATGTATCAAATGCCTATAGACTTAACATTACTGAGGGGAATTCTGAAACCTACTGACGGCTTACAGAAACTTAGCCTTAAGGGTTAAAAACTTAGGTACTTTTCGGTTAGTATGTATATATATATATATATATATATATACAATATACATACACATATATATGTATAACACTGGCACCCGGCTAACCAAAAAGTACCAAAACTTATTATACACAAAGCAAAATCTTTTTTTTTTTTTTTTTCCCTGTCCAACTAATGGGTATAGGTTTGAGCTTCATTTATTATTAGAAGGTGTTTTATTGTATAGGGTATATAATGAAAGAAAAAAAAAGTCTGAAATCAGCTTATAGTCTGTTCTTTACATAAAAATGTAAAATAGTAATGTATTTTGTTATTGCAAATTATACTTTATGTGCACAGTTTGTAGTATTACATTTTTATGTTATATACTATTTTCCATGAAGGAAAATAGAGTGCTAAGTAGGGCTTTGAATGCCTATCATCATTTAGTCTTTATAAATTCATTTCATATAAATTTTCTGTATCAAATGTTAAATGAAACATTTTTTTTTTTTTTTTTTTTTTTTTTTTTAATATGAAATAATACTTCGTGAAATTTTACTTTCAATATAGGAGTTTTAGAGTAATACATAGTAATTCATTTGCACTATAATTTATTTCATTTTAAAATTTTCAATTTTCAAGAATTCTTCGGTGATATGTCAAATTTTGTCTCACAATTCATGTTGCCATGTGATAACTCAAGAGTTTAAGATTAAATAAACTAGTAAATATACTTTTAGTTATTTTATATTTTTTTGTCCTGAATCAAATAGACAGAAAAATATTCTGTTTCAGTAGTTTGCAATGAAAAACACTTATTACAAATAGTTCAAATTAATTTTTAACTGAAATATCTTGCTATTTTCATTTACTTATTTTGTATAAATGTCTATAGAAAATTATATGGATTGCATGCACATATAATGATATGGTTTTATTAACTAATTTTTTTATTCTCTTCCAAGACTAAAATTGATTTATACCGATTGGATATTTTTCTTTCTGTCGAGCTATAATTGAACATTTCAAGAATATGCTAGTTAATACTTAGTTATCCCAGAATAAACATTTAGTTTCATTCGTGGAATTTTTTAATTTTGCATTATGTGAGCATTGAAGAAATTATATGTAAAGTAAATATTTGTGCATATCTTGAAAATGTTGTTAGAAACAGAATATCAGATACAGCTCTCAGTTTAGAGCATTTCAGAAGTAGAGTTATGCCACCTTGTTTTAGGAGTCTGTCCTCTATTTTTTTTTTTTTTTTTTTTTTTTTTTTTTTTTTTTTAATAAGCTTATATTTTTAAAACTGCTTTAAAGGCATATCTGTTCCTAAAAAATTTATAGCAAAAAATGAAATTTTTGTTTAAGAAGTAAGCAGAGGATCTCTCTCAAAATTGTTTGGTGAGAGATTATTTATTTAATCAAAATGAGCCTAACGTTTTCATTCAAAGCTAGATATATTCAGCCTTTTAATCACTTTTAATTAGTCTAAAGAATTAATTAAGTCTGATATTTTGTTTTGTCTTTTGATTTCAAGAAATGTGTTAAATATATTAATATGTGCAATATTTCAGATTCCTCTCACTGAAGGATGTAGAATGCCTGTTAGAATGAGAAATTTGGACGAAATTACTAAAAGTAAGAAAAAATTCTTTCTTCTTTTCTCTTTACCCTTAGTGTGAGGGCAATATATGTATAGTTAACTGCATTCGTTGTATCTTATATAAACTAATAACATCAAACCTTGATGTTTCAGATTTCTTTACATCAAATCTCTCTGAACTTGAAACATGATGATAATTTCTGTGTTTTCCTATAGCTATCATGAAACTTAATATTTTAAAAACTCTTACTATCAGAATAGATTTTTCTGTCAAAGTGTTGAATAAAAATTTATGGACTACTAGGGTTTTTTTTTAATTTGAAAAGAAATTAATTTCATAAGGACTTTCATAGAAGCCTTCCAATTTTTTAGTGCCACTATTATTTTCGAATTCATCTTATTTAATAACTTTTTTTTTTTAAAATACAGTAAATATTTCTATTTGGATGTAGCTATAGTGATATTCAAAAATTAGAAATTTTGGTAACTATGGAATTTCAAAGTTATTTAAATATTTAACAGTTTAACTTCCCTCATCCTCACCCTTTTTTCCCCTCCAGAAACATAATCAAGTACATATCATCTGAAATGTGTAGGTTTCTAAAAAAAATAGCTGTGAGAAGAGCAAAAAATTTGTTAATAAATTATGTACAGTCCTAAAAACAAAATTAACAAATAAACACTCACTACTAATTCCACTGCAAATAGTAGCAGCAAAATTAAATTAGTGTCCTTCAATGTGGAATAACATTTACTTTTGTTTGACATTTAAAATTTTCTCTTAAAACTGCATCTCCCTATTAAAATAATGACAAAGTAATTTTTTCAATGATTATCTCCAAATTTAATGCAATAAAAAAATTCTACACTCTTCAATTAAACTGAATACAAGTTTTTATGTTTCTATTTCTGTTATTAGATGTATATTAAGAAATGAAAAGACAATGTGATACGAGCACAATATAGATGTTAAAAGGCAGGCAGCTGTTTCAGGGCTTCCAAAGCTCCAGCATTAGTGCAATAATTAAAATTACCAAAAATAAATGCATAAAAACATAGAGAGCTTAAAAAATGGAACCTGCTGTCAAGGGGTGAAATAGCAGTAAGTGTGTAAAGGTAAACAGCGAAGTCGAGAGTTCCTGGTTGGATGACATAACCAAGAAGACTAATCCAAACTCAGTGCCTAGTTCATTCAGAATGAGGTAAGAAGAGTTTAAGTGAGAAGGAGAATATTGCAGGAGAGGGGTTGCGGAGAGAGAGAATCAAAGAAAATGTAGCCAGACATTAGAAAATTTGGGGGGGGACAAATCATTTACCAAACTGTTTGAAGTCTTCAGTATGTGATAAATTTCTCAAAAGTCAAAGTTGTATATTGATAATGATTTCTGAATTATAGAAGCTTCGGAAAAGTTAAAAATGGTTTACAGTAGCAGAACGTTTCTCCCCCTCCCCTCTTAAAAGGCTCCTTCATGCAATTTTATCCCATTCACAGGAAATTTTACAAATCTTCCATTGTGAAAGTATGTCTATTGGATATTTGAGATTTGTAAATTTCATTTCATTAATGGTTTTATGCATATATTTTCTGTAATTCTAACCATTGCACTGATGATGATGCTTTAAAACCACTAAAACAGCTATCTGCTTTTTAATGTCCATATCTGATTTGTGCTCTTGATATCTTTTCATTTCTTAATGTTTCAGCACAAAGTTTTATCTTCTTATTTAAACTACTCAATGAAGCACCATTTATACGTATTCCAAGGGACTAAGAAAAAAAATGTATAAATGAAATTCACAAAAGTATGAATATTTTCGTAATAACCAACAATAAAAAATCAGAGGTAAATTAAAATGTAACATGACAATTAAATACAAGAGGAAACTGCATTGGCATGCAATAATACTGTCAATCGAATTTTACTCTTTTTTTTTCCACCATGACACATATCCGATTTGAGTGCAAGAGTTTTAGATGGCAGAAGGTTATAAATATAAAACAACCTGTTTCATCTGCATTAAAAAAGGCCTTTTTTTCATGTCCTTTTATCAGATCTGGCAATTGGTTTTGAATCCAATCATCCACTGTTTCATAATCAACATCTTCAGACTCTCCACTTACAGTTTTTCTGCAGTGTGAACTTGCATTTCTAATACTGGACATACCGCTTAAAATTCAAGCTAAATTATTTAAATATTGCAGTCTGAACAGGGTATAACTTAAATCAGGTCATGCACAGCATGCTGATTTATACTAGAGATTTAGTGCAAACGCCTCAGCATTTGTACTAAATTAGGTTCACTGCATCAATCGAAATTCTTCAATCCAATTTCTGCACATGTCTTTATTCAGACTCACACAAGATACATCAAGACACCAGTAGTGTAGTCGTAAAAAAAGCAGAGGGTATACGTTCTAAGCAGAGGGTATATACCCTAATGTATATATACTATAGCTTTCTTGAGAAACAGAGGGTATACACTGTTCCTTATAAAAATCCAGGGGTATACAGCGTATACCCACGTGTACCCTCCACTACATCCCTGCAAGATACGACCTTGGCCAGTAAAGACAATTTTGATCATCGATGATCACAAACCTATTATACTTGACTGTACTTTCTAAGGGGTCCTCTGCTTCCAAAATCAACACAGCGCTCTCAGAAAATCATACAACGCATTTTAAAAAACACTTGGCATGCTTATAAAATCATGTGGCGGTGCTGGACACTAAATATGCTTTGAATAATCACTAATAGATTTTATTTATGTGGCTGTCATATAACAGGGTTGGCAAGGCTCTGCCAAAACAGCTAAACTCACTTGCAGAAACCTAGCTAATGATTTGTGCAAAAAAAATGTTTAATGAAATGTTATAACTAGTAAAAAGCTTTTAAAAGTTATTCAGTACTTCTCCCACTATAGGGGCTTTGGCATTTTTTTGAAAATCTTGCTTCAGAAAATGAGATTTGTTGCCAATTGATACAAGTAGCTATGAAAAATAACCTAATTGAATTTTTATGATTGTTTATATATGTATATAAACATTTTACTTATATATATTATTATTATTGTCTCTTATATATAATGTACTTACGTTTGCATATTAAAATAAATAAATGGCTTCTTTATAATAAATAAAGGTACTTACATATTATTTGAGCCAGGTAGACAGATGGCCAAAATGGTTGTCAATTGCCAATCGTGTTGAAAATGGTAATTTAATGTATATTAAATAGATGCATAACATTTTTAAAATGTGACCCAGGGTCTTATCTGGGGTGTAGAAATGTGAGAATAACTAAATGCAAAAATGATCCCAAAAATGAAGATCGGATTAAAAGGAAGCAATTTATTAACAATTTAGGGACCTGTCTTGGACTATCCTCACCTAAATTTTCAGACTTTTATGTACGGTAGATTTTGCTAGCCATCGCAAACAGACAGACACATATATATACACACACACAGAGCAAAACTTTCTTTTATTAGTATAGATAGTTTGTTATGCCCACCAGAATGAATAGTAATATAAATATTATGTGATATAAATATACTGTACCAATCAATATTATATAGTTATATGCATATAAATACTTCCGTCAGCATCTATAATACGGCAACTATATAATATTAACTTTGCAGTTAAAATGAAGAAAGAAAAAAAAAGAAGGGGGGGGGGGTGTTTGTAATTAATATTTTCAGCACCATTGTTGGCACAGTGAATGTGATCTGGCCTAGACATAATACGTAAGTACCTAAGTAAATTATGTAAATATTGAAAAAATTGCTCTTGCATATAAAACAGTTGAATAGGTTGTCTAAAAATATTTGTTGCCGAATTTCCTTCTCTCACCAAGCATCCTATACTGGAAAAGTTCCAATTATTCAAATGATTGAATGCAGAACTGGTATTAGTAGCCATGGTGCCCCTGGCGAGATTTTTTTCAGCAACATTCCAAATGATATCAAATGAGTTTAATGACTATAAATGAATTTAATTCTTTAAACTGTTTTACTTAGTAAATATGAATTATCGTACATAGTTTTTACAATAACAATTATTTGTATTTTTTAATTTTCTTCAAGTGAATCATATTCATTAATAATTTATTGTTATAAATATTAATTAGATTCTGCCACTTATTGCTACTTTCTGCCATTTTAAACTAGTTCTAATGAATGTCTGCCACTGGCATAAAAAATGAATTTCTGCTGGCAGAAAGCCAATCCTATCCTGAAATCTGATTTGTCCTAGAGATCATTAAGAAATCTCTGCACGTAACATAGTTATTTTTTTCCATTTATAAAAGATGTATAAAGTTTAATTTTCTAAAGCTTGTACACGTACAGAAAAATCATTCTTGGCATTGTTTATCATCGTTAAATTAATACATTATGACTTAATTTTTATGTGATCTGCTATATTTTCAGTTAAACTACTGTTTTATAAATCTGCATTTAACTAACTACCTTTGTAATTTTAATATATTTTTAATGTATGTAAAATACGGAATAATATTTGATTGTAACTTATTTTCTGTTCTGCTTTAGCAAGTCCTGATGGCACAACGCCTGAAATTCAGCTTGCAGAATATGGTATTTATTTCTTATATTGTACTAATATTTTTAAAATATAATTTTTTTTTTTTTATTTATTTCCAAGTTTAAGGAAAAACAAAGGGTGAATGGGAAAATATTATTAAGCCGGAATATTAAAAGAAATTTTTTTTTAGGGATTTTAGTATTAAGTATTATATAAGTGGCAGATATATTAATGATACTATTGAATTTAATCTACCTTTTTTATGATCTATTTGGTCTATTGTTAAGATAGTTTTAATTATTAATTATTTATTGTATTTCGAATTTTTCAAGATAAAGTTTCTTACTTCAAACTACTTTTATTATATTATCATTTTCTTTTTTTAGTGTTGGCTGAAATTTTAAGTATCAAAGAAACACCTGAAGGCGAAACACTATATTATGTCCATTATATTGATTGTAAGTTAATTTAATTAAGATTATGTTCTCTGCTCTTGATTTAAATAATCAAAAATTGTTTATTTGTTTTAATTATTTTTTATTACTTTGTAATAAAATGTTATAGTTGGGATGGAAAAATTATAAAAATATATTTAACTCCATAGAATATGCTTAATGAACAATCATCTTTCAGTATATAAAATAAATATCCCAATTTTAACAAATCAGAACAGACTGTTAACATATAATGGTATATAGATATTCATTTTTTGCATTATATCAGTTAATTAAGAAAATTCATATTTTAGATTTTAATTCTTCCAAATTCACTAATAATTAAAACTCGTGATATCAAGTAATGTTAACATTATTTAATTCTTTAAAGATCAAACATTTTAAACATATTAATATTCTCATAAATCAAGAATTTTGTAAAGAAAATATAAAGTTGAACAAGAATGGAAAGAATAAAAGTTTCACTTACCTGTAAGGTTCTGTAAGTGTAATACAAAACATCAGCATCCAAAACTATAGTATTATTTATGTTTTCGTTTAACCAGAAACAATATAATTCAATAACATGAAATTAACTGCAGCTCAAGATATTTTGATATTAAACATAAAAGAGATGATAATAATAATAAAAAGCGATAAAATTAATGATTTGTCTTAATTTGTTAATATCATACATTGAAATCTAGTACAGGCATCCCCGCTTAAATGAATACTGACGGTTCCCGCAATAATATTCAATTAAGTGGGATATTTGATTAAATGGGGGAAACAAACTATAATATTTAGTGTGTAACAAAAAAAGTAAAATTACCAACTACAGTATAATTAATTAACAGCGTAGTAAAATCGTTAAAACCTTGAATAGAATAGTACAAACTAAAATAAATACAAATGCTAATATAAAGTAAGTATGTAATAATTTAATTTCAGTACATACATGTATTTGATTTACCTTATACTTAATGCAGCTGGTTTGAATTTGGTCAAAACTTTATAGTGCTTGTTAAAATTTAATTTACGTCAAATATACAGTCTTAAAAAAGTCATTTAAAGTGGTTTGTTTATGCAAAATCTCAGAGGAGCAAATATAGAGTTCTTTTTCGAATGTGTGCAAAATATCATAATTGCAGTCTCGAGCCTCAAAGTTATGGAGCATTACCATCCATTGTCAAACTCAAGGAAAAATTAAAAAATTGCGCAAACGCTAAAATAATTTATCAGATTTGATTGCAATAAAAACATAAGCATTAAATAAATGCTTTATGCATAGAAATTAACAATTATAAAAAATATTTCCTATCCGAACTTTCTTAAGGCGAGACATATATCGTACTTTGGCTAATTTTAAAAATACATGAGAGACATTTTCTTTTATCAATTGCTTCTCAGCTATGTACAAATTGATCATAGGAGTAGCGTTCTTTCCGATAGTTTTTCCTTGGGGGGGGGGGGGGGGTGTTGAAGGGGCAAGTATAATTCAAGTTCTTAATTATCCGACTTTTTTACTTTTTCAGATTATTAGTGTCACATTATATTTACTGCAATCATTGCAATGTTATCAAATTATTTAATTCTTTTCTTTATTAAATAATATTATATATATGGTACACTCTCAAATTTCTTCAATGCCTAGGAATGGAGCCGCACGCCTGACAAAAAAAATTTCTTCAACCCCAAAACCGACAGACCTCCACCAAATACCAAAGTAGAAGAACATTACTCCATATTTTAACTTTTATAATAAAGTAGTCTATAATTTTATCCTTATGTATAAAAATGAACACATAGGTTATCATTATGGGCCAACATTAATAGTCAAATCTATAGTTTTTCATTTGAAAAATATTCAAGACCTTCCTTGTTAAAAACCAGGTCATCTCGACTCCCACCTAAAAAAGATGAAGCACAATCTGAAAAATTTAAAGCGCACCTCACTCACAACGAAGAAAATACGTCAACCTATCTTGACGCAAGACTGTAATTTCATGTAAATACAAAAACCACTAAAAAGATTTCCATTGAAAGGTAACCGAACCGAAATGAAAGAAAATTGATTCATATTTTAATACAATTATTGTAAAAGAAGTCTACAATTATATCTTTAATATAATCTTTACCTTTTAGGTAGGAAAATGAAGATATATATATATATAGTATTTATTAATGTTCAAATATGTAGCTTTTTCATCTGAAAAATATTCAGAATTTCTTTGAAAAATAGTATTAACACGAACCCACCTCAAAATACTGAAAACGAAATCTGAAACAATTAACGCTTTACCTTACCTTTTACTTGCAGAAAATCACTAATGAAAATTTTCTTATCGCTATAGATCACAAAAATTGCAAATTTCATGACCTATTCATGACGTCCATGGGCTGATTACCTCATAACTGATTGAACTTCATGATTCTTTTTTGCGCAATCATCTGACGAAATTTTTGATTTTTTCCGCGATCGTTTTACGAACTTCACGATTTTTTTCTGCAACCGTTATCGAAATTGGTTTTTTTCTCGCGACCATTTGTCGAAATTCACAATGCGACCAACTGGCGAAATTCCATATTTGTTCCTGCGATCTTTTGACAAAATTCGCGATTCTTTTTCAGGATCATTTGTTGAAATTCGTGACTTTTTTTCTACTACCGACTAATAATATCAGGGCTCCCAAATGGTCCCCTTTTTCCCCCCAAAGTCCCCTTTTTAAAAAAAGGTCCCCTTTAGTCCCCTTTTATGCATTTTGGTCCCCCTAGTCCCCTTTTCAGTGACTGAAAAAAATCACCGCAAAATCAAAAGAATTCTAAAAATCGCTAAAAGCTCAAAAATCGTAGAGTACAGAATTTATTACAGTGGGCTAAAGTGTTGTAACTGGAATTCTTGCACGACTGTTAAAAAATGACCTTTGAATACGGACACATTTTAAGAAACTCATTAAGAAATCTCATTAAAATCCTAAAAACTAAAAAATCGCAGAACACAAAAGTTACTATGTTAAGCTACTGCCTTGACCAGTTTTCAAAGACCGAGCATTTGTGTGCTCCCCCCCAAAAAAATGTCAAATGGAGAGAAGCATTGAATTAGGAGGAGACAAAAGATTCAAACTAAAAAAAAAATGAATTTAAAGCTCACAACTCTGAATCATTTAAAAGGAAATGGATAGAGTAAAATGCCTTTTTGCATATTTTTAATTATTGGAATGCAATTTCTTTCAAACAAGACGATATACCTCTACAGAAAACTTTCGGTTGAATCAAGAATTGAAAAATTTCTTCCTTTTTCATTATTTATTTTTCATACCATTTAAAATTGTTTAACAGTGTAATTTATAACTGAAAACAATGCTACAATACATATTTAAACATCCAAATTATCATAACATGTTTTCTTTGGCTTAAAGACTTCTTAATTTCTTTCCTTGAATTCCTGAAAAATGAAAAAACATCCTGAAATATGGTAACATGTCCTGAAATTTTGCGAGTTTTGTACTATAGCACAAACAGTCATGATTTTTCCGTGAATATATATATATTTGTTTTTTTGCGGAATTGCACAAAATCAGTACTTTGGAATTAATAGGTGCTTTAGAGTCAGAAAATAGGGAAACGTTTTGTAATCTGATGATGAAAAACTCACAAATTTCGTCAAGTGATCGCACACACACACAAAAAAAAAAAAAAAAAATCGGGAATTTGTCAGTCGGACAGGAAGAAAAATTGCAAATTTTGTTAATTGGTCGGTGAAAAAAATTGCAATAGTCTTCAACCAATTTCTTAAAAAATCGGGAATGTCGTCTGTCATTAGCTGAAATTCGTGAATTTCGGCAAACAATTGTGGGGGAAAAAATACGAATTTTGACAAATGATCATGGGGAAAAAAATCTCGAATTTTGGCAAACGTTCCCAAGAAAAAAAATCTCAAATTTCAGCAAACGATCGCGTAAAAAAATTCTCGAATTTCAGCAATCGATCACGGTAAAAAAATGTCGAACTTTGGCTAGTGATTGCAGAAAAAAATCTCAAACTTCGACAACTGATCGTGGGAAAAAAAAAGTAGCATGCAGGTAAATGTGTCCTGAAATTGTCCTCAAATATTGGAAAAAGTATGTCCTGAAATATCATCTAGGACCAGTACTACCCCTGTATTTATTACCCAGGGCCGGTGCAACCATCGGTCAAACGGAGCGAGTGCCCAGGAATACCCCTGTAGAATTCGAAATAACGTTTCCTTGGTATATTTTTTATCTGCATTTGTTTTTAAATGTTTTTTCATGATAAAGAAAAAAGTGAGTAGTAACTTTATTTCTTACAGGCAAAGTTGATATAATTTTCGGGGAATGTATAGATTTGGTGAAAGTAACTGTGAACGTAAAAATTAAATATTTAAAGTATTGTAAATTATAGAAGATTTTTCAAAATCGAAAATAATTATGCCTATCACATGTGAAATTAGTGGTATTTTGATACATTTATTATCTATGTTATATGAGGGTGTGAGTTTCAAAACTCGCCTTATCAAAAATTGAGTTGTCTCAATAAATTTATTCTTGCATTGAAAAAACACAACAGTCTGCAAAAAAAAAACTAGTTTTATCTTGTATTTCAGCCCTTGTAAAATCTTGATCTACAGTGAAAACCAATGGACACAGTTAGAGGTTTTTTGCGATTTCCCCAGATTTGATTTTCTGGATAAGGTGTGTTTTGAAACTCATGTCATCATATATTATTCTATGATGTATACAATTTAAAAGTAAATTTTATTAGATCAGTATGGCAGTATACGTTAGATCCCATTAACTCCTTTGCCAGGGCCCTGTGCAATATTGCACTGGCCCTGCTAACTGCTTATTACCTTATAAAAAGCAAAATCCTTTTTTATGTTCTTGGAAACAATACGAAATTGTCAGAATTCTCATTATTATATATTATTATTTATTCTCATTATATTCAGAATTTGTTCATTTTATATAGACTGATTTTCAAATGCTGTTTACTTATCTTATTTAATCAATCACGAAAACAGCCATTAAATGTCTGAACAGCAGCTGATTATACCTTAAAATCCCTCAGTAAAGTGGAAATGAATGGAAATTTGTTTACAGTGAGATCATCACTGGTTGTTTAATTATTATTCAAATCTTCCATAATCTTTTTAAAGTGGATCAAATTAGTGTGTTTTTTGAGTTTGCAGTGTCTGAACGGTATTTGTCGAGTGTACCTCGTAGGGGACAGAGCCGCCTAGTTTATCAGAAGAAAGTATTGGAATCATGAAAATAATTTCCATTTTTTGATAGATTTATATGTTTTAGGTTGACCTGAATACGATTTGACTATTTTTAAAAATCTCTCTCCATTTGTGATACGAAATTTGTAGCTACTCTATCTCACAGGCATGAAAGAGTTCCTCCTAAAGGAGGAATTCCACCTTTTTAAAAGCAAATTTGGACATTCTCTGGATTGATGCAAAAATACAAAGAAAATATTACAAGCATATGGGAGGGGGGGGGGGGGGGTCTAGAAAACTTAGACATTTTATCTGCTTAAATCCTTGGAGTTAGTTCCTGAATTGCTGTACTATCAAATCAAAGGCGAGCTTTTATTATAAGCATCTGAGTCATGTAAATTAAGTTCTTTAACTAGGGAAATGAAGTTTCCAAAAGGTGCTTTTTGGAATAGAATATTTTATTCTATTTATAAAACACATCTGGGTAATTTCAGTGATGTATTTTTGGAAATGTATTTCTGAAGTAAAGATCAATTTGGTATGCATATATTTAGCATGGAGATTTTTTTTTAAAGTAAAGTCTTAAACAGTCAAATCATTCAAAATACTACATTCATTTTGAAAAATTAATCTCTGTACTCCACATAAGTTCATCAGATACATTTGGATGAATTTATACAATACTTTCTAAGTTACAAAAAGAAAATAACAATCATATGTACAGTTATAATTAATTTTATTGTATGAATAACTATTAAAATGTGTCTAAATTGTACTAGTTTGGCGTTATTGTATAGAGGGAAAAAAATTACCACCTTTTTTCTCATTTCCCACTTTCATGCCTGATCTTAAAACTAAAGCATGAAATTTTATCAAATGCCATATTTAATTAGACTTTAGCACAAATAGGTGCTGATCAGGTTTTGGTGTATACGGGCCAACAGGTGGCATTGCTATGTTACATTTTTCACAATTTACATGATAATTATACCTTAGTATACCTTACCTTTGTTAGGGTAAAATTCCACCAAACTTCACATTCATTTAATCCTTGGCATAAATTCGTAACTGATTAGATTTTGCTGTATTTCATGACGTGTGACAGGCACTACTGGATTGCAATTTTAATTACTTCTGTGAAAGCCAGAATGTGGCATGTTTGGGATTAAATTTCACCAGATTTAATACGTAAGATGATTATTTATAACTGATGATTCAATATTGGTTTTGATCACTCCCCACGGGGCTTTGCCATACTAGACGTTTTCCGATGAACATTATAGCTTATCCTAGCTTCTGTTGTGTAGAAAGAAACTAAATTTTATGTTTGAGGAAAATAATAATATATATATTAATCTAATTTTAAATTTTAATATCCAACAGGAATCATTATTATGCTGTGCTCTTTTTATTCACTAATCACTGTTATTTTTTACCTATAAAGAGAAATATCAAGGTGAATGCCGAAATATTGAATACTTTTTATATTCTTGCAGTAGGATATTTAAATGTGTTTCTATAAAGCTGTGTACATTGTTTAATGACATCTCATAAAGATAACCATCTAACATATTTTCTGGAGTAATTTTAAAAATTTACTTGCATATTTAGGAAAATTGGTGCAATGTTTTTACTCATGATCCTTTTTTAGTCTACTTTTAAAATAAAAATGCCCCCCCCCCCCCCCCCCAAAGTCCTCTTTTTAAATAAAAAATGGTCCCCTAAAGTTCCCTTTTTAAATAAAAATGGTCCCCCAAAGTCCCCTTTTTAAATAAAAATGGTCCCCTTTCCCCCCTTTTGAGGACTAAAATGTGTTGGGAGCCCTGTAATATATTAAATTTTTTGCGCGACAGTTACACGAAATTTCGTATCTTATTTCCCAATTGTTTGACGAAATTCCCCTCGCTTGTTTGACTGAAATTTCAGGATTTTTTTGTGCAATCTTTTGACGAAAATCGCGATTTTTTTCACAATCCTTTTACAAAATTTGAGATTTTAGTTTGTACAATCAGTTGACAAAATCTGCATTTCTTTTCGCAATCTCTGGTGAAATTAGCAATATTTTCCACGGTCGTTTAGAGAAATGAGCATTTTTTTCCGCCACAATTTGGGGATTTTGTTTCAAAATTTGCAAAATTGGCGTTTTTTTTTCTGTGATCCATTGACAAATTGATTTTGTGCAATTTGAAAGAAAAAAAAATCGTGGACTTTCACGAAAATTTAAAAAATTCGCAGACTAATCACATGTCCATGAAAGAAGTTAAGGAGAAAATCATGCAGAGTTTTTTTATTGTGCAGTATTTTCCCATTTTCTGTGAGATGTGTGCAGTTCTGCACGTTGTGCAATTCTGCACGTTCCAAGTTCCACAAAGAAAATTTTCCCTTGTACTTCGAAAGGAAACTTGTAATGGCACCCCTGTAGTAAAACCTGAAGTCGAAAGGGACTCGAAAAAAGTTCCATTTAAGACAGGTCTTTGCCTTAGCAAGTATAATTGAATGGTGTTTTTTCATCGAAATTTGATTTTTTTCCCCTTTGAGAAAGAATTCTGTTATAGACAGGCTTCGTTTTCACAAGTTTCACTGTAATACATATCTTTTCAGAACTATACTACAGAGTGGATGGTTTAATAGTCTTTGAGAACGCCTGTAAAAATGGAACCTATAATAGGATCCTGTACAAAAAGAATTTTTTTGCAGATTCAAAACATCCAAATTTTACTTACTAAGACGGAAACCTGTTTAAACCACATGTTTATGTAAGCATGATTCATTCCACGTATCTCCTTTGGGGGGGGGGGGGGGTAGATGCCCAGATCCTACCCTTAGCTGTATAACCTCCCTCAAAAAATCTTTGTCCCCCCCCCTCCCCAAGAAATTTCTGAAATGGTGCCCCTGTCTCCAGTGTGATTGTCCAATATTCCCCCGATGATTTCATCATCTGAAAACTTCTTCCATGTAGGCTATGTTTTAGTCTATAGCCAGACATTCTCTGAAAGTTAGGTCTGCAGGAACTTGGGGATCCCTCGTTTGAAAACTTTTCATCAATAATTCAGCTGATGAGACATCACTATCACTTCCGGCTTCTTCTCTCTTGAAACCTGCAAGCCAAAACAAGTTTTCAGTTGTTAAAGATTAACTCACACACTCACTCAATTATTTCCAAGGCTCTGGTCAGTTTATATATCACTTTATTAAACACAACATCACACTAGCAGCGCACAGCCGCTTTTTTGAATTCACACTTCTCTAACACAATACTTAAAGAACACAATTCACTTCACTTCAGATTCTGGTCACTGTGATTTTAATTATAGGTGGTGCGGCATGTCTCCCTGCATAGAACATACAGGCCCCCATTGACATGTTAATAACTTTCAATAACAATTTTTACAAAGTACTCTAAATTACACAAATTAATACAAAAAGTCACTATGTATGTTAACTTAAATATAATCCTTCGAAAAAAAAATTACAACATACATATATACGCAATTATTTTGTTGTTGTTGTTGTTAATTGCCATGGACTTCAGGCATGGGTAAAATACATAATTTACTGATTGACCTTTTAAAGGTTCCATTTTGAGTGTTTACCTTATCCACTCGAATTTTGTTATTGTTACCATAATACACCTCAATAATTCTGCCTAATGGCCATTTACTTGTCGGTGATTTTCCTCTACTAACACCACTAAATCTCTGATTTTTACATTATCTTTTTCAAACCACCACTTACCCCTTTGTTGCAATTCACTTAAATAATTATGATGCCATTTACGCCAGAAAAATTGTAAAATTTTAGTTATCTATTGCTATTTTTTTGAGATGATTTTCTCTTATATTGGTTAGGTCAGGCTCAATAAGGGAATTAAACTGTCTGTTTATCAGAAAATAGGCTGGAGTTAAGACTCCAAAATCATTCTCATCATTTGATAATGGACTCAAAGGCCTCAAATTTAGTATTCCCTCTATTTGTATCACTACTGTAAGAAGTTCTTCATAAGTGAGGTTAGCACCTCTCACAACTCTCTTAAAGTGATACTTAAATGATTTTATAGCAGCCTCCCAAAGACCCCTGAAATTGAGTGCCCTGGGATTAATAAATTTCCAATCAGTGCCTTCCGTTGATAAATATGCTGCTAATTTCTTAGAGGTTTTTTTTATTAACTCATAAAAGGCCCTAAGAGTCTTATTTGCACCAATAAAATTTTCCGCATTATCTGAATAAATTTGGCACATTTACCTCTGCGTGCAATGAACCTTTTAAATGCAGCAATATATGACTCGGGGTTTTAATCTGAAACAATTTCTATATGTACAGCTTTAAATACAAAACAAACAAAAATACAGATATAAATTTTTTGCAAGATAGTTCTATGCGCATACACAACTTTAACCATAAATGGCCCACACAGATCTACTCCTGAAATATTAAAGCAATAGTCCAATTGAACTCTATCCCTGGGCAAATCACCCATCAATTGATTTGCAATAACTGGTTTAGCTTTAAAACATGGAATGCACTGATGTACTACCTTTCGACATATTGCACGACTATTTATTGGCCAACATTTATCTCTTACCAACAAAAGTAAAGTTGAAGCACCAAATGAAAGTATTTCTTATGATAATAATTTATAACAATTACAGTAAGACTATAGACTTCAGTAAAATTGCCGGGTGCAAAATTTTCGCAAAATTTAAATTACCGTTATCTAACCGGCCTCTGACCCTTAAAATTCAAAATTCATCTAAGAATGGGTTGAGGCTTTTTAGCTTACAGCTTGGACTTACCGAACCTTTGGTCTGCAGACTTCATATGTCTGCATTGAATTCTTCCTTTTGGACAGATTTAATTAAATCTCTGAATGCTTCAATTCTGATGTTAACAAGGGTCCACCACATCTATAAAGTGGGTTTCTTGCATTCATCACAAACCTGAAAATATAACTAAGAATGTGCAAAATAGTTATATAATTATTACTAAGATTAATTAAGTCATTTACAAAACAATTCTCTGTAACATTACAGTTAATTACACTAAATTCATTAAAAGGCTTTTAATTGCGTTTTAGCTCTTTATTGAACTCCTTATTAGCTTCTGGTATGATTACTGAACGTCGAGGATAGTCAGTGTTATCAAGAAAAATAGGACCTTTCCACCACAAGTCACAGTTAATCGTTTGTCTGGATCCATACCTCGGGAAAGTTTGTCAGCAGGATTTTGTTCAGAGCAGATATGATGCCACTGGAGTTTACACTCAGTTACCACTCAGCATTAGAGTTTTCTTGAAAATTTTAGCCACCCGGTTTTGAACAAATTGTTTAAGATCGATCGGTTTCTTTTGAATCCATGCTAACACAATCATGGAATCCGACCACAGGAACACATTAGTCCCTATTATTTTCATGGATGATAACACTCTTTTTATCAGTTTGGTTAGCAAAACTGCGGCATATAGTTCTAGTCTGGGAATGGTGAGACTTTATTGGTGTAACGCGTGACTTGCTAGCAATTAAATTTACCATTACATTTCCTAGAGAGTCACAAGATTTGCAATAAACTGCTGCTCCATAACAGCGTTCTGAGACATCTGCGAAGCCATGTACTTCTACAATTTCTGGGTTTTCAATTATAATGCATTTATTTACCTATTTGTATATTATTCACACTTTTAAGCGATATAGGAAATTGATGCCACTTGTGATATTCTGACTGAGGGAGCTCGTCATTCCAGTCAATATTAATTCTCCATAATCTCTGCATAAGTATTTTGGCTTTCGCTATAACTGGACCAAGAAGTCCTAGTGGATCAAAAATTCTGGCCATTGTCGACAATACTTGTCACTTGATATAGGAATCGCTCAATTCTACCTTAACTCAAAATATAAAACAATCATCCCTTGGGTTCCACGAAACCCCTAATGTTTTAGTCTCAATGTCGTTTTCAAAATTATACTTAGAATAGTAATTTCAGCAAATATCTTAAATTGTTGTTTAAGACCGTCACCTCTCAACTAATATATTTATGGATAGGTTTTTTAACAGAGTTTCGTGCAGATACAGTTTTGTTAAGAATACAGTGCGCTCCCTGCTGGTGGAATGTGGAACTAAAAGAACGCGATTTTATTTAAATTAGGAAATCTAACATGGAGATCTGTTTGAAACTTTAAGATAGTTTATAACACATAATAAAAAGTTTTAAAAAGAATGGCGCAAGAAATTTCAGGGGGCAATTTTTTTTTAACCTTAAAGTTTTTTGCCATTTTATGTGCGGTTTTTAAGGATTTAATAATTATAAATTATCACTTTGACTCTATTAATTAAAGAATAAAGTGTTTTGAAAGGAATATTAAATGAAACCCCCTGTGCAATCTGTGATCACATCACACTTACCCACTTGTTGTTTCTCGTCAAGTTGTGGAAAAGTCAAGGTCGAAGCACTCGTTCACTGTGGTGATTCGTTGCTTTTAAAAAGAGCTTCCCAGTTTGTAATGTCTACTATGCTACTGAATAAAATGCTTACTCATATTGTGTATTGATATTCTTTCTTCTGTATCGTTTGTTGTATTTTCATTAGAGCAAAGTTTTCTCGAAGGAATTTAACATATCCTGTATTGATATTTTAGCTTAAATGGAATATTTATCAAAAAACTAAATTTAAATTAGTATAAAACTATTCTGAAATGTGACTTGAATATTTATATTTCTTAAAAAAGATTTTGATGTTGTTTATTTGTAGTAAATAGGTAGGAAGATATAAATGTGGTGAATTTTTTTGATTAAGAATGCATTCATTCCTTAGAGAAAGATTGAAAAACAACATGTCTGCTGTATCTATCATCTGCTGAAACCTACTTAATTACAAGTATATTAGCATGACATGTGGCATTAAATTAATTTTAGTTTTTAACCTGCTTTTACTTATTTTAATTATATTAAAATCATCACTGTCCTAAAATTAAGAATATTTTATTTTAATTTGCTTTTTATAATATTCTCAGTTATATGAGAAGTAATTAAATAGTTAAAATGTTATTAATAAAAATAATCCATAAAGTAGGAAGAAAAAGAAAATATTATTTTTAAAGAAAAATACTGTGCAACAAATGGTATAAGTGCAAACATATATCAAACATTGTTTTCTTTTTCTAAAATATTTCTGTTTTGCATAGATATATATATATACATATTTTAATGATGCTGTGTGAACATATATAAGTATAAAACATTGATTTGTTGCTTCCGACACCTGTTAGTACTTAAATTGCTGCTACTGTACTTTTTTTTTTTTTTTTTTTTTCAAAATTAGCAATATTTTTATTATTGCACAATTTAAGGTAGTTATCGGGATATATCACCAATATCGATGTTACCTCGTTGATATATTGCGATATTAAATTTCTGATATCGTCCAGCCCTAATTGCTGCAGTAAAATAATTTAATATTAGGGAAAATGTCTGATTTTTTTCATGAAACTGATGCCATATAAATTTAGTCATCTATGAATCACAGATAATTTACAGAACTTTGCAGATGTAAGCAATTGCTCTTGACACCAAAATTTATATAAATTGATGAGCAGTCGGTAAAAGAATGTGGGGGGAATCCATGTTTTTTATATGTAAATCTTTTTCCTTTGGTTGCAGTGTTGTTTGGAATGAGAATACATATGATTTTATGGTGCCCAGCTAATAGAAAAGAACCTTTCAAAATATTCTATTATGTTCCAAAATGTCGTTTCAAACTATGCTTATTTCTGGTAATTTCTTTCTGTTTATGTGATTTTTGTGTTTCTTTTAAAAAATTTAGTTAACAAAAGATTAGATGAATGGGTCGGTAAAGACCGTCTTGATCTGACAAAAGTACAGTTACCAAAGAAAGAAGTGAAAACACCTCTTAAAGAAATAAAAAATGGTTCCCGTCCTTGTTCTCCTGACCGAGAAATAATTGTAAGTTCTTGTTCTAGTGATCTTTCAAATGACTTTTATGCTTAATTTTTAAAAGTATAATTTTTTAATAATGCATATTTATTTCAGGTAAAAGAAGAACCTATTCATTTACTGCAGGTGAGATATTTTCTTCTTTTTTAATAGTATATTGATTGTATGTAGTATATATTCATTTTTGTAATAATAATTACTCTTAGATTGTTTTTAAATTGGATAATTTTTTATTGTTTTAATGTATATTTTAAAGTTATAGTTTTTTATTCAGTTAGTCTTTTCAATGAATTTTGTTAAAT
Source organism: Maratus speciosus (assembly GCA_963932465.1). Taxonomy (NCBI): domain Eukaryota; kingdom Metazoa; phylum Arthropoda; class Arachnida; order Araneae; family Salticidae; genus Maratus; species Maratus speciosus. Next base: position 255,603,508 of record OZ010794.1, on the reverse strand, counting down.
AATTTAATTCTTCTGTATGAAATTGAATGCATTTCATTCAAATAGAAACATTTAAAAAAAATCTTTTTGAGTATTTTGATTTCTACCATTATATGTAAAATTACTTTAAATATATACCATTTTAACCCTTAACGGACGAAAGGCCCTGCTATGGGGACTATCACTTTAATCCTTTATGAATGAAAGGCCCTGCTGCCGGGACCTTACATTTTCATGACTAGAGCTAATTATGCTTCTTTTATTTTTTTGCACTACTTTTTCTGATAAACTTTTCTTTGCATTATTTCATTGCTAAAATTTGGAGATTAGATAAGGTGACAGTTTTTATTCAAAAAGAGTGAAGAAATTCAAGGATTTTGCACGTATAGAGTGTGAAAAATCCTTGAATTTGATCACCAGTAGTATTTTTGCACTGCAAATTTTGCCTTATCTAACCTTAAAATTTCAGCAATTAATTCAAAAAACGTGTGTCAGAAAAAGTGGTGCCAAAACAATAATAATTGAAACAACACATTTGGACAATAAAAATTGGGTGTCGCGAATATGGTGGCATTTGTTGCTAAGGGTTAATTTATGGAAAATTCAATTTAAACATATTTAAGTAAGGAAAATAAAGTTCTAAATTCAGTACTGAAAATAATAATTCCTGTTAAAAAGTATTCTTAAAAGAAATATATTTATTAGGATTTTAAAATGTAATCCTATTTCAATGGTACTTATTCATTGATTTTACTTTTATAACATTTTTGTTGTTATTTACTCTTTTGTTATTTTGCTTTTTATTTATTTGTGTACTATTTATTTATTTATTTATGTTGCTTCCTTTTGGAATCATTCGTAAATATACACACAGCCATATTTTATGTTTTTTGATTAAATTTAGAAACTAGATGTGTTGACCTTTTAATTTTGCTTTCTCTATGCCTCCATTTAGAAATCAGTTAGGATTTTTTTTTTTTTTTTTTCGTTTGCAGTTTTTAGCACTTTTAAATAGTCCTGCTTTGTTTTGCTAGTGTTTTCTTGTGGGTCATTCTCCTGTAGACATACAAAACAATGTCACAAAATACTTATTACAAAAATATTTGCAAATAAAAATGTGCAGTATAACTGTGTAAGTACATGTAGGTAATTAAATAGCAAAAAAATATTAATTTTTCATGCATATAAAATGCCCACAGAGTATCTCAATTCAGACACATGGATTGTCACAGCCACTGATTGGGTCTAAGTTGATTTAAAACTTTTTTTTTTTCATGATATATTATTCAATTTCAATTTAGTACTTGCTAAATCTTATCTCAGATTAAATTTTAGAGGATAATCTTGTTTATTTACAGTTTTATTTTATCAATGTGGACTGAAAATTAATAGCTGCTAAATATCTCGACAAAAGGCAACAAAACACTTCAGCATAGAAAACAAGTTGGAAATTGCTCGTCAAACGTGGCAGATGAGGTGCGTTCGTACTATAACTAGTTTTAAAATTATTTTTTGCACCCCATATTGTACTGAATGTATAATTTTTTGCACTTCATAACGTGCATAGTCTGATACATCATTAAAATGCACTTCCAATAATTTTTTCGGAACACTTTTGACTGTCCCTGTAATTAAACTATACATCCGATTTTCCTAAAATTTGAAATAGCTCAACAAAATTTTGCAACAATTATATATTTAAAATTTCAGACCATTCGGAAGGCTGTAATATAATTAAAATGCACTTGCAATAATTTTTCCCATTGGCCGTAATGTAAAGAAAAACTTTTGGCTGTCCCTGTAATTAAACTATACATCCGATTTTCCTAAAATTTGAAATGGCTCTACAAAATTTTTCAACAATTATATCTTTAAAATTTCAGATCATTCGGAAGGCTCTAATACCATTAAAATCCACTTGCAATAATTTTTCCCATTGGCCGTAATGTAAAGAAAAACTTTTGACTGTCCCTGTAATTAAACTATACGTCCGATTTTCCTAAAATTTGAAATGGCTCGACAAACTTTTGCAACAATTATATCTTTAAAATTTCAGATCATTCGGAAGGCTCTAATATCATTAAAATCCACTTGCAATAATTTTTCCCATTGGCCGTAATGTAAAGAAAAACTTTTGACTGTCCCTGTAATTAAACTATACATCCGATTTTCATAAAATTTGAAATGGCTCGACAAAATTTTGCAACAATCATATATTTGAAATTTAAGACTATTCGGTTGGGTAGTTTTTGCTCTGTTACATGCGGACAGACGGACGGACGGACGGACAGATGGACGGACTGAACGACGACTATAGGTGCTACGTATTTATATAATTACGAACGCACCTAAAAAGGCTGTTAGCTAGTTTGTATGTAGCAATAGGTTACAAGTCTAATTTGTCTAAAAAAATATATGCATAATATTTCTTAATTTAATTATGAAAAAGTCATCAATGTAATGATCACATTACAGTTCTGTAGACAAAATAAATATGGATAAAGGTTATAAAATAGTAAATTTAAATAGAATAACATATAATATTGATTGCACAAAACTTAATTCAGCAGCAGCATCCAGCTCTATCTAATATTTACAAATAATTTATGAAAAAAAATGTCAGGTCTCTGGATATATTATATTATTTATGAGCTTGACATGAATGAAGTAATAATGCAACATTAAAAAAATCTTTTTTTTTATGATCTGAGAAAATACTGGCATGATTTTAGATAAGTTGACAGCAATACAAATACTTTTTCTCTTTTTGGCACACTTCATTTTTTTCCCCCCAGAAAATTTAATTCTGGAAATGTATTTTTCTTGGAGAATGACCTTAATGCTGTTTTGAACCCACTTGTTATTTTTATTAAAAATATATAGATTTTTAGTTGTTTTATATTCATGGGACTTTTATATCATACATCTTTAGTTTGAAATAAATTTGCATAATCATTTTATTGTAATTGTTTTTTAAAACAATGTGTTGAGATAGATAGACTAGAATGTACAATTTTGTACTACATTCAGTATAATAATAATAATGATAACAATGAATGTAGCTGCATCTAAAGCATGAATAGAAAGGAATTAATTTTATCACACTGCTGGGATAAATCAAATTATGTATACATGACTAAGGAATCAAGCTAATAAATAATGACAGAACCCTTTTATATACATACTAGCTGAGCTGCCGAGCGTGCCCGGGCCCATGGTAATGTTCTAAAATAAACCTGAAATTTGTACTGCAAAATCTCATAAAAAACCCAATTTCAAACCGGGTCCCCGCTGCCTTCAGTATTGTTTAGCAGGCATGCTGTGCATGCACTGCAAAATCTTGCAAAAAGAAAAGCCCAATCTCAAATCATTTAGCTCCTCATTCCACCACCAGGAGACGAACTCTATTCTTAACAAAACTGTTTCTGAACGAAACTCCATTAAACAACCTACCTGTAGATACATTAGTCAAGGGGGTGGCGGACTTAAGCAAGAATTTATGATATTTATTGAAATTACTATTCAAAAATAGTGGTAAAAACAATTTTGAAATTTAATATTAAATAAGTAATGTTTATCGCAAGGCTCTGTCAAAAACCTGTATCTAAAACGGTAGAAAACAGTACAGTTTTAAATATTTGATTGCGCTCCCCTAAAAAAAATGTTATTCCCAAGAATGTAAGATGTTTGCTGAAATTACTATTCGAAAATAGAGGTAAGTATGCTTTTGAAATTTTGTATTAAAGCAGTATTATTTATCCCTGGGTACTGTCAAAAATCCGCATCTAACACTGTACAGTTTTAAATATTTTATTGCACCAAAATAAAAAAAAATTATTGCCCCCCCCCCCTCTTCCCCCCATAATTCGATGCCCCCTACTCTTTAAAATCTATATTATGTGTTATAAACTATCTGAAAGTTTTATATTAAATAAGTAATATTTATCCCAGGGTTTAGTTAAAAATCCACATCTAAAACGGCACAATTTTAAATATTTGATCGCCCAAAGTTCCAAATCTATCATTTTGTGAGTTTTCTTAATTTTAACAAATTCCTGTTTCAGCATTTCTTTTTCTTTTCAAAAATTGAATTTTTTATAAAGCATAAACTTGCTGATCAATTTTTATTAAATTTAGATATTATTAAACAGCATTTAAAGACAGGGATAAATGCATAACTTTAAAAATTTCTAAGTGGCGTATATTTAAAAATTTGACTGCTTTCCAAATAATACTAGTATAAAAAGCATTTGTAGTTTCGAAAAACTTGCTTTTAAATTGAGAGTATGAAAGGAATCATTTAATTAATTAAATAATAATTAATATTTAAGGTTGTAATTGATCAACTGTGAAGAAATTTACATATCTGAAATCAGCAAAAAATTCTGCATCTGGATGCATACAAATTAAATCTATAAATTCAATATTTGAAAATTTTTACAAGTTGTCTATAAAGGCCAGTACCCGCCAGTGGTAATTTTTTCTGCATCTGGCTGTGTAATTTTCGAGTTTTTAGGCCCAGTAGAATTTGAGATACAGCCCTTTATAAGAAAAGTCCAGTACATTTATCATGCTGGCAGCATTGTTTTCTGTTCATCCTTCGCCCTCTCTTCAACTTTTCGAAGAAATATTCTGCAGTTTGATAAAAATCTACGCTTTTGTTGAATTATGAATATTTTGCCATTCTTTTAATTTGGGGTTTTAAATTAATTTCTCAACTAATTATTAGAAATTTAAAATTTTGAAGCTCAGGTACACCAGGAGAGGCCTTTGACTTTCCTCACAAAAATTTTGAGCCTTGTACATGCCATAGATTTTTCTAGCCATCACAGACAGAGAAGTTTGTTCTTTTATTAGTATAGATAACAGAATTTATGTAACTCAGATATAACCTAGAAATCAGTTAAATATATATGTCTTAAATTCTCAGGGAAAAGTTCGTATTTACACCCCCCCTCCCCCTAACCTGGAAAAACTTTCAGTTGTCCAAAAAAAGCATCCAGTCTATTTCTAAGGTAACAATAAGTTATTAATCACTGATATGCACATCCTTGTTAATTATTGATCCTAGAAAATAACACAGGGAATTTTTTTTCTTTGCAAGTACACTAAAACTCTGTTAATACAAGAAGCAAGAGAATTGTAAAAGTCCTTGTATTAACCGTTACTCGTATCACCCATGAAGACAGTAAAAGTCTTAAAAATGAACCCATTAAACTAATTACTATTATTAATTGCTCTGATGCATTGCATCTTAATGTTAAAATTAACTTAATATCATAAAGTTAATAAAATATATTCAGTCTTATCTTTGTGAGTGTCATTTTCTTTAGTCTGTTTTTTTCTTTAGACAAAATCACAGTACTGAAGGGAAAGCCTCTAAAGAATTAGTAATTCCAAATGACAAGAATGGTGTATAGTAATGTAACTGATCACTTCCCCTTTTCTTGGAAAAACTCAGCTAACGTTGCAATACTTACTCCAATTTTCGAAATACTGCTTTCACTCTTTAACAGTGCAATTAGAGACATGAAAAGACTGATAAATATGACCAAGATTCCACATTAAAAAAAAAAAAAAAATTTCTTGTATTCTCCTTCCACTTCATAGTTCAGTTGTAAATCTTATAAAAGGGTGGTTTTTGAAATGTCTTTCTTTCAATCTTTCAAGACCTTAAGAAATTGCTTTATATTTTTTTTAGGTTGATCTCTAAACAAAAAACAAAAAAAAAATTATGAAATCTAAAATAATTGCAAGTTAATTTTATGAATTGAGCTGCAAATTCTGTATTTCATAAGCAAGTAAAGAAAATTTATTTGAAGGAATTACTCAGGTTCAAACTAAGCATTTTTTTAATTTGTTTGTTAAAAATATGAACAAAATATTCTTCTACAATCTTTGCTCTCTATGAAGATTTGTTATAAAACATCAGCGAACACACGCCTTGTAAATATCTGTAAAGATTCTTATATGTACCGGGACTTAGAATAGCAGGAAAGTTTTTCAAATACCCTTCCTTCCAATCGATTACTTTACCCCATTTGTCTTTTCCAGCACAGAATGTCTGAAAGGATTCAATTTGGTATTCCAAACAGTGCCTGTATAAGCGACATTCACAATGTGGGTTGAAGCATGTATATTTAGCATAAAATATTTAAAGGGTCTAGCCGGATAAGCATAGCGAAATGGCCCCCACAGCCGATGTTTGAAATAACATGTGTGGTAATAACCGTAAGAATGCAATATAGAGTGTTTTTAGCCTCTGACCTTGAACTGTCCTTGAGATAATCAGGGAAATATGTGCCGTCGCTACTATTTTTCAAATGCGTTTTTCTCAAAAAGTACAAAAGTTAAAAAAATGAAACCAACGCCAATTATTGAAGAATATATTACTTCAGATTATATATTTTTTTCACATTTTTACAAAAATTTTAGCATAGAAAAATAAACAAAAATATTTAAAAAAAATTATTAATGTAGTAATTTTTTATTTACACCAATCAAAAAATTACAGAATAAGCCTCAAAGTGTGTACTTTTAAGAAAAAAAAATTTCATTAAAATCGAAGATGCGCTTTTTGAGTTATAAAAAAAAATATTGTTAGCAACTTGCTAAAATATTCGTAACTTTCCCTGTTTGCATTTTCACTCGGGCAGGATGCGCAATGCTTCAAAATCAGAGAATGTTTCCATACATACCACTTCCCTATAGGTTTGTTTCGCATTTGTAAACATTCTGTTATTTGGAGTACTGCACATCCTTCTATCATAATAATATCAAGTCGATGGTGTAGTCCATTGTGCAGGTGAAGCTATAGGGGTTGTAAATATGTAAGGTTATCAACTTTTTGGTAATTTCGGACCCCCTCCCAAACTTTTGATATCATATGTTATCGTTCCTCGAATCCCCTCCCCCTAATAATATTGTTATCAGTGTTAAAAAATTCTTTTTATATTTACAATTGTTTTTCTTTTTTTTTCTTTTTATACATTTGCAGTGATATACAGTTATGGTTGTACATTTTTTATTTGCATATTTTACTTATTTAAATAAAGAGAAGAAATTTATAAGATATCACTGTTATATAAGAAATAACTTTATGCCAAATAACATTTTAAAGAAATATTATTTAAAAGTTTTTAATAATAATTCTTTGTTGCATAATGCATTGAACAGTCTTCTTGCACTTCGCCCTTGCTCAGGACTAAACAGAACTGCTTGTAAACAAAACAGGCGGACAACATTCTTCCCCATCTTTTACTAGCAAAAATAACAAGTATAATTCCGAATCTGGTTTCTCTAACAACGAATTATATACGCATATGGCAGGAGAATATTAATGGCGAATGTTGGGTTATTCCCTATTTTGGAATGAAATGTTTTATAATCATTCAATGGTTTTAATTATAACTTTGTATTTTCATAAAAAAGAAGAAAACAGACTTAAAAAATTTAAGATAACGGATGTAAAGAAAAATTACCAAAAAAGTAAATTTTGTTTTGATCAAAAATGATAACAATATCAAATGATAACCTCCTTCTCCTACAGATATCCTACAATGTCAAGTGCCAGACCCCCCCCCCCCCACACACACACTCTCCCCTAAAGTGATACGTTATATGTGTACACTGTTCAGCCCCATAGCTTTCTTCTATGTGAAATTCCTCGTAGGCAAATGTTACTATTTTGTTTGTCAATTCTTGATATTATTATGCGAGAAGAATGCACAGTACGCCAAAATAACAGAATGTTTACAAACACGAAACAAACCTATAGGGAAGTGGTATGTATGGAAACAGTCTCTTATTTTGGTGCACTGCGCATCCTGCCCGAGTGGAAATGTCACAAATCGACCAATGCATTGATAGTAGCATATTTCTGCAAATGCAAACAGGGAAAGTTATGAATATTTTAGCAAGTTGCTAACATTATTTTTTTTTTATAACTCAAAAAGTGCATCTTCGATTTTAACGAAATTTTTTTTCCTCATAAGTACATACTTTGAGGCTTATTTTGTAATTTTTTGGTTGGTATAAATATAAAATTACTACATTAATAATTTTTTTTGAAATTATTTTTGTTTATTTTTCTATGTTAAAATTTTTGTAAAAATGTGAAAAAAATGTATAATGTGAACTAATATATTCTTCTATAATTGGCATTGGTTTCATTTTTTTAACTTTTGTACTTCTTGAGAAAAACATATTAGAAAAATAGTAGCACTGGCGCATACTTCCCCGACTATCTCAAGGACAGTTCAAGGTCAGAGGCTAAAAACACTCTATATTGCATTCTCATGGCGAGCCTTATTACCACACATGTTATTTCAAACATCGGCTGTGGGGGCCATTTCGCCATGCTTATCCGGCTAGACCCTTTGTAATAATATTAGACCTTTTTTAAGACAATTAATAACATAACATGATGTTAAAGACTTTGGTCAAGCTGCAAAGGAAAAAAAAATGATTGGAGTTTGATCTTTAAAAAAAAAAATGCATAATATTAAGCTGAATTCAGAGACATTAAAATATCTGGTGTCAGTTGTAACATTTTAATAAGAGTTCTGCCTTCATTCTTATTTGCTGAATCTAATTGCCAAAAAGATGTTGACTTTGGATTACCGTTTAAAAAATATACATATACAATAGACTCCCTCAAATCTGAAAACCTAAAATCTACAAATTCCTAAAATCTGCACATCATTGCACATGTAAAGAGTGAAACTTTCAGTTAAAGTGTAGAGGAAAATTTCAAGATTTTATTATTTTTATATCATTCCATACAAATGCAAACAAAGCAGTGACCAGAAATCCACAAAATTCTAAAATCTGCACAACCTCAGATCCCAAGCTATGTGAATTTGAGGGAGTCTACTGTATTACAAAAGTATTTGAATATATAAGAAAATTCCTTAACAATCTCTTATACTGAGATTTGTATATAAATGTTCATCGTTATAAAGATACTATCTTAAAAATGAAATTGTTTATAACTAATATAAAGTAATATTTATGTCAAGAAAAAAATGCTAAAATGTTCAGTGAACTACTTTTTACTGCGAAAAGTTACAGCCAAGATAATGCAAAATCTTTTATTCATGTAGGTTTGTATAATAGAAATTGTGCAAAAGATTGGGTATCCAAAAAACTATAAAACGCTCTTCGCTTTCCAAAAATTTTCACAAATTCTGTCTTTTGAACCTGTGTACTTTCATCTTAAAATGTATAATTTAAGATATGTTTATATGGCACTGTTAGACTTCGATATCTTGAATCTCATAGGAAAGAGGAAATAAATTAAAATAGTTTTTTTGAAATATCAAAGTTTTATCAATGCTGATTAATTTAGTCACGCAAAAGGAATGAATGTTTAATCATAGCTTAGAGAAATGCCCATTATTTTTTATGGCTGTTTAAATCTTTAGGTGCATGACAACTTTTTGTAAAAAAGTTTTTAAATTTTTCTAATTTTTTGAAAATTTTTCAATTTTTTATTAAAAATTTCACTGTCTGAATAGAGGTTTAATTCACATTTTGAAATGGCCGCTTTTACGTACTGTTGCCAAATTTTTAAGACACCAAATAATAATATTTCCAAACACTGTATCTTCAATTGCAATATATATTTAAAATTGAAAACGGAAAACTTAATTAAATTATTACATGTAAAAAAGCATTTAATGGTAAAAATTACATCATATTTAAAATATTTTATTTAAAACGATTTTCTTATAGTGTCATAAATTTTTTTCTAGGCATAGTCTGAGAGGCAGCAACATTTTTCACTTAATCATTTTATACAAGCTGATTTTCAAATATGTAATTGATCTTATTTAATCAATCACGAAACAGCTGTCAGCTTTCGTGACACGGTGGATGTGGTCTTGGGGGGCCGGAAAAGTTCGCCAGTCAAAGGGAAATGAATGAAAGATCTCCACAGGTTGTGATGGTATCTTTCAATCTTCCATAATTAGGTGATCTGTATAAAACAAAACAAATTAGCATGTTTTTAGAGTTTGCAGGTTCTAGATGGAGGTTGGGGAGCATAGTTTATAGGGAGCAGCTGTTTAGAAAAAAGCCCTCTATAAGCAGTTTAAGAAAAGAGCATAAAAAAAACTAGTTAAAAAATTATGGGATTGAAATAAATGTTATTTTTTTTTCTTACCCTGGTCTGTGTGTGTGTATCTTCCCTGTTGCAGAGTTGCAGCGACTCGTCAACAGTGTCTCAGAATGGCACAGATTTCTTGCAGAAACAAAATTTCATTTGGGAGAAAAAATATTTTTTGGGGAGGGAAAGAAAATCCATGCAACAGCAGAAGGATCTTCTGTATGTTTTAATTCTGCAGAACGATATTGGTATGAGATGACAATCTTCTGCTTTTTGGCAGATTTTCATCCCTCCATCCCCCAAATTTTCATTTTCCTTGCTTTACTCCGCCATCTCAAGCGTTAATGTTGAAAACCTTTAAAATTGTTAAGCTCCAAGTTCTGCCCAGTTTTGTAATATTGCTTTGCTCTTGTTTTATTTGTTATATTGAAATACTAATACATAAATAATGAATCGCCTACATTTCCAACCTCACTGAAATTTACGATCCTCTCCCTCATATTTTTTGTAAGTCTTTAAAATTCTTAAAAAAAAAAAAAAAAAAAAAAAAAACTGCACTATTTTATTTTGAAGTAACAATAAATAAATCGTCAGTCATCTACCTCCACATGGAAATTTTATTTTCCCATTCTTTACCCCTCCTCTTTGTCCAACATTAACCCTTAACTCATGTTACTAAAACTGTTGCATAGATACTGTGAGCAGTTTCTGATACTGTTTCATCAAAAGATGAATAAAAGGCTCAATTAATCATAGGATACTGTTTCTATACTAAACTTTATGTACAGGACTATTATAATTATTATTGACCTACTTAAAATTCTCTAGCGGTAGTACTAGGGATTCGAACAAGACAAATTTTGTTAGTATCTATTGTTAAACTATGAAAATTGAAGAAAACAGTGACCTGTGAGACTGCCAACAACACTTTAGAGTTAAAGCTGTTAATTGCCCCCCTTTTCTTTTAATGTTGTTTTGCCTTAGTGCTTTTATTTGTTACTTTGAAATACCAATGCATAAATATTCATATAGATTTCCTACCCCCCTTTGAAAATTCCAATCACTTCCCCTTTACTCCATCATTGCATAGTTTAAAATAGTTCAAAATCCTTTCAACCCTTTGATTTAAAAAAACAAAACTTGCCTTTTTTATTACTTTGAAATAACAATAAATGAATGATCACCCCCCCCCCCCCAAAAAAAAAAAAAAAAAAAAAAATAGCTTCTCTTCTCCTTCTAATATACAAATTTTAAAGTATTTAAAATTATTATTATTATTTTTTTTTCATAAGCTATAAATAATCACTTTTTTTTAACTCTCTCCTAAATTGTCGACCTCTCCTCCTTCCACTCAACATACAAAGTTAAAAATATTTTTTAAATGTGTTTGCCTTGCTTGTTTGTTGTCTTGCCTTAGTGCCTTGGTTATCTTATTTGTTACTTCGAAGCAACGAAAAATAATCATTCTAAATTTCCCAGGGGGGATTGCTAAGTATGGGGACAGGGGGAGCAAAGTATTTTATTTTTTTTTTTTTTTTGTTGCTTGGCCTGTTATCACCCTTGTCTTGACTTCGGGGACTGCTTATACCGAAAGATTTTGCTGTTAATAGAGTTTGTCGCAGAAAGCATAGTAATTTTCTGCCACAGGGTGTCTATTATGACAACCTTTGATCCATGTGGATAACTGGTGTTAATTTCATTGCCCAACGTTTGATATTCTAAGAGAGAAGTAGTGGAGAAAACAAACAGACAGTTAGATTTTAATATAATAGATTCACTTTCTTCAATGATATTTTATTGAGAAGATAACTGAACCAATAGCTGATCAATTAAGAATACTTTCAGTGTCCTGAGCTTTACTTGTCTGCTCTGTTCACTGTAAAAATATATTCATACAATAACTTTCTTTGTTTTGTTTTATAAATTCCGAATAAAAGTATGCATCACACATTCGTCTGTGCTGTTTTGTAAACTCGTGATTCTGTTGTAAGTTTAAAAAGGCAAGTTTCTCTAGTAATTGATCACTCATTGCTATTAGTTAATTAACCATGATGCAGAAATTTATTATGTGTCTCAAGTAACAGTATAGCTACTAAACTATAAAGCAATCAGTAAAAACTGCACATACAGGACTTCATTGGATACTAAAATATTATTATTAATTAAATGACTACTGGGGTTTGATCAACAATTATTACAGTCACCCTTTGAACTTCAATGGCATTTTCCTTTGCTTCATATTTCAGTCTCCCGAGATGCTTCCTAATATACATGCCATAAAAAAAAAAATATGTATATTTCATTACATTGTTCAGAAATTAAAAAAAAAAAAAAAATGAATATTGTAGATATTCTAGATTAAACATACAGATTTTTTTTTCCCTCACATGATACTCTAGATTTGATGTGTCATAATCTTAAAACCCAGATAAAATTATATTTTTAACAAATTTAGTTAATCTCTATTTTTTAAAAAAGGCACCCCCCCCCCCCCACCCACCCACCCTTTCAAAAAAAAAAAAAAAAAAAAAAAAAGATGTACAACATTTAGTCTATTAGCTGAACTTGAATCCTTAGACATGACTGTAATCTTTGTAATACAACCTTGATTATTCTTTCCAAGTGATAATTAATTATATAAATTTTTAAAGCATTAAACTTATCAAATGAATCTTTTCCTTTTTTCTTCTTCTCTTGAAGTTTTATCTATTATCTGCGATTATCTAAAAAATAATTCTATCAAATAACAAATATTTTAAAACTTAGAATGTTTACTTTTATTATGTTTTGTTTATTATTCCTTATAATATGTATATTTTTATTTAAGATTGCTTATGATTTTATTTGAAATATAATATTTTTATTCATGATTTATCTAACGTTGAATAAGTAGTTCTGACATTTTTATTTATTTAGTTTTCAAGCATTATATTTTATTTGAGATCTTATGTATTTCTTTAGTTATCACAATCATTCCTGCATGTTTATTTATTTTTTATTTGCTAAAATTCACAATAAGTCTGCAAACAGTTGTTAAATTTATTCATTTATGTGTTTGTAATAGCATGATTTTTTAAAAGGAATGCCTTAACAGACATTCCATGCTTTTTCCAAAACATTTATTTCTCTGATTATTCTCAGGGAAAAACATTTCATTCTTTTCATTTATATTCATTAAATTATGTTGATGATATGCCTAAATATAAATACAAAATATTAAATAAAATCTACCCCCAGGATTACAATCAGACTATAAATCAAAGAAATGATTATCCAGAATCCAGTAGTAAAGTTGCCAAGTTTTCAAGCAAGCACAAAGTAAATTTGAATTATTTTATCAGATTTTAAAGCTCTTTAAAAAGTTCAGGTCCAAAGCTTTTGCGTTGTTCTTTATAAGATGATTGTGTTAAAAATGCTTTTTCTTCTTCCTTTATTCCTGCTGTAAATGTATGTTTTTTTTTTCTTTTTTCTTACATTACTCTTTTGCAAATATCTATATTTTATTGTTGTCATCTTCCCCCCAATTATTATTTATTTATAAGATACCTATAAATAACTATAGCAGTAAGTATTAAATTTATTTTAAAACAGTAAAGTTTTTTACTTTAATTTATTATTATTGAACTTTTTCCTTGAAATGTCTCTCAGTTTTGTTCTCATCATTTTCTTATAAAATTTACATTTTTTGTGTGTCTGGATCGTGTGTTTTGCATATTTGTTATATAGCTATGTTTTTATTTAGTGTCTAATTTATCTATTTGTTTCTGTGTAAGGTTTTCATTAATGAATCTTTAGTATGTTTCTTTTAATGAATCTTTAGTTTTTTCCTTTTTTTAATTTTCACAATACTTCATCTAACCTTGTTTCTGATTTTCTATAAGTTTTTTCTGCCTGTGTGAAATAATTTCTACACTAATCGGCCCATTATCCTTGTTCTAATTATTATTAATGTGTTTTCCTTTCATATGTTTTATTTGAAAATGATTTGTTTTTCAGTTGTTTATACAGTAGAAATTATGAAAAAGTGTGTTAATTTAATTCACTACATGCATACTAAAATCTGAAGCTTCTTTTTAGTTGCTATGTATTTCACAGAATATTTTTAAAATTATGAAACTGAATAATACTCTAAATGCTAATGAGTATATCTCCCTTGTGTCAGGACTCTCACTAGCTTTTGACTAACCTTATAAACTTTTCTAATCAGCAAAGAAAAACCATAGTTATATGAAAATAATATTAGCAATGGATTCCTCATGAAACACTGATTCTAATTTTTCTTCCTTATTTTATCTCCAAACATACCCCCTTTTCCTTTTTTAGTATGTGTTCTAATTTTTTCTAAAGTGCAATCAATAATTAGGGAAACGAACTTTGCAAGCATCCAAAATATCTGCTTTTAAGTTGAAGTATGTTCTTATTTTGAGTTTGAATACTTTCTTCAGAGTGAGCTGCACCCCGTCTGCCCTTAGGTTTGCAAAATAGCACCCTTCTTGCCCCCAGCTAAAAAAAAAAGTGTCTTTATGCCTTTGCGTTTTAAAAAATTTACTTGCATAGTAAAAATTGACTCATTGCTGACTCTAAAAGAGTTCTGTGACTATTAAATATTAAAAGTATTTTTAAAAATCAAAAGAATGCTTTTAAAAATAAAAAAAGTGTCCTTAAGAATCCGAAATGTACCCTTTGGAATCAAAAAGGGTGCTTTTCCCACAAGCAGCACCCTGCCCCCTTTTAAACTTGGGGGTAACTCTGCTTTCTTATTTGTATTTTTCTAAATATTTTCTTTATATATTAATTCTATTACTTAGTATTTTAGATTACAAATGAATTTAAAAATATAAAATGAAATGTGTTTTGCGAAATGTATTCCCACTTTTTTGTAAACAGTACTGATTACAATAAATCAATGACTTTCTACTATTAAAAAAAGAAAGATAGGCAAGATCGTTTGCAAAATTCTTAAAAGAAAAAAACTCTCAGAAACAGCAAAATAGAGGAATGTATCATGATATGATAAATGTAGGCTTCCATAATTCTATTGATTCCATGGAGTTTGTATGTGTTTGCAATTTTATAATTTCAGCCAACTTTCAAATCATTTGTTATTGCAGCAAGCTCTTTTTTTATTGTGCAAAATAAACTGAAACTTTTGCAAGTGTTCTTGGCGAAAGACTCATAAAATAATAAATCATGTTAATGCATGTTGGCTGTCATTAAAAAATCACTTAAAATAATTTTCTAAATAATTCATATATGTTATGCATTAATAATAAACTAATATTTATTAGTAAATGTATAAACCCTAATAGTATTTATCAGATTTTTGCCAATAAAAACGTAGTTTTTCCCATGTTCTGGTAAAAAATTCAGCCCTACCTAAGTGTGTTATCAGAGTCAAGACTGGGTCTAAGCACTACACCTTACATACTAGATGCCTCTCGCATTCACTGTTTTCCCCATATAAAAACTGGAAGTTAACTTAGCCCCAAAATGCTCTGCCATCTATCGGTGACAATTGACATGATTTTTAAAAACCTACAGATAAACATAAACAAAAGCTGTTTTGAGAATATTTAAATGGAAAATTTTAAAATTAATTAGCTTAAAAAATAAAATTTGTTATTTTTTTTTTTTTTTTTTTTTTTTTTTTTCTAGAGTTTCACTTTTTTTTCTCTTTTCATATTTACTTAAGTTGTTGTAGTAAATGATATTTTTTCCATAAAATATTTGGAAAGAGAAATGATTTCACAATTTCTCTTCAATTTCAAATGATGAATGATAAAATAATGCACATCATTTATTTTGTTATATGAATTTTAAATTATATGATCTTTTTTAAAATTAATTATAATATATAAATTAATAGCGCTTGCATTTACTTGTAAGTAGATTTCCATCAAAAATAAAATAAAGAATGTTTATGAAGTGAAAATATTTATTAACACTATAAAATGGCACGTGAAATTTAATCAATGGATCAAAAACTATGAGCAAGTTTAAAAAGGTTATTGCAAAACATAAAAGTAGTTGATTAAATTAAAATTTACTAAATAGTAAGACATGTATTTCTTTCAGGCAAAATAATAATAATAAACAAAGTTAATGTGGAGTGAATGTGTCAGTAAAGGACAGTCTTAAGGAATTGCTTTAAAAAATATTTTTAATTAATAATTATAATTATTATATTCCTGTTTTTTTAACATCATATTAATCTAACAACAATATTTAACTAACTTCATAATTATACTTCTCGTTGTGAATTAAAATTTAATTCTAATAACATAATTATTTGACACTCCAGTACTAGTACCACACAGTTGCCTCAATAAATTGATAGCAGTATTTTTCTGAAATTCCCTATTTAATATTTTATTAATTAAATCATTGATACTGTGATAATAATATTATAAATATTAATTACCTTTATCATAATAATGAAACTAGCAAGTCTTTTTTTTTTTTAAGTGTTTAAAAACATTTAACTCACAGTTTCATTTCCTTTATATTTGTATTACTAATTATTACAAGTAATAATCAAGTACTTTCAGGAAATTTAATTATTTGGAAATAATATTCTATTCATTGATGTTCCAAGACACTTTTTTCATCTCTTTTACTAGCCCCCCCCCCCCCCACACACACACACATATACACACGCGCACACACACATGTTGTCTGAATAAATTGATAACAGTGTTTTTCTGAAATTCCCTATTTAATATTTTCTATCTAAAATAATTAAATTATTGATATTGTGATAATAATACTATAAATATTAATTACATTTATTATAATAATGAAACTAGCAAGTCTTCGGGGTCAGGCCCTCAAACGTCATTTCTACATTATTATTTTTTTTTTTTTTTAACATTTAATTCACAGTTCCATTTCTTTTATATTTGTATTATTAATTATTACAAGTAATAATCAAGTACTTTCAGGAATGAAATTATTGATATATTTCAATTACACAATATTTATATTGCTTGAAAACACAATATAAAGCTATGAATATATATTAATTTTAATCACATTACTAGTTCTTCATATTCAATTTCATCTTGTATTATTTTGCAAGAAGAAATTTAAATAATTTTGAATGTTATTGTATTTTCACTTTCATCCAGAAAAGATTTTGGATAATTGTTTGATAAAAAGAAATATTTTGATCTATCATTTTTATTATTAATAGTAACAATATTATTTCAGATTTTTTTTTTTTTTTTTAGATCAAGGTACCCTATAAGACATTGTAAACTGATAAAAATACATCATATTAATAGCAACTTTACATTAATTTATTATTATTCAATGGAATGTTACTAGAAAGATACAAATAATAGTAAAAATATCTATTTGTAATTTTAAAAATACAAAGAAAAAAAGTAAAAAAAAAAAATAAATAAATATTTTTCTTTATTTTGCTGGATAAACAGCAGTAAGGCACACAGCAATATAGCATTTTATATGGAATATATTAACTTCATTAAAAGTAAACTTTCTGTTTATGAAAAATCACAAATTACTGCAAAAAAATAAAAATAATAATAGCTTTCAAAGTTACATCTATAAAGAATTAACATACCCCAAAGAGTAGCGCCATCTATCAACCTTGCTGACTTCGATTTTTTAGTCAAATGCGAGAGGCATCTAGTATGTAGGGGGTAGTGGTCTAAGAAAGGGGCACAGACCTTGGATTTTCAGAGGGTGCAAATATTTTAGCCAACATAATCCTATTTTATCTGCTTGTATGTTGACATTATAGGGTTTAACATTCATACAGTAGCAAAATAGCTTGATATTATGGCTCTGAGTCTGGATAGAAACTTCTCTATAGTTGCTGTCTAAATTTGAAATTCTATAAAATTCATTTGCTATGCAATTTTCTATAACAAGTCCTCTGGTATTCAAAAACTCCAGAAATGAATTGAACAGAGATTAAGTTGTAATAGATTGACAGATACTAATGTTAGGACTTTCTGTTTTGCTTCGTTTTTCAATGGCTATCTATATGTATTAAGATGTTGATCATAACCTTATACATCCTTGGTTGTGTACATTAATTTAAAAAAAAAATCCCTTTCTTTGCTTGATTAGCAACATGTATTAATAACTGACTCTATATTAATTAATAGAATTAATTAGAAATTTCAACGGATTTGTTGATTTCCTAGCAAAATTTTTAGAATTGCAGATGCTTCTATTATTATTCCTTTAAATTGCTTATAATTTGCTTTCTTTAATTAAAAAATATTTTATTTGTTTATATTTTTAAAAATATATTTTTGGAGCTACTACGTAAATAAATGTACTTTTTAGGGTTCAGTACTTAAAAAGTAACGGAGCCATTATAAGATCACTCCTGTGTCTGCCTGTCCATCTGTCATAGCCATTTTACTCGTAAACTATGAAACGTGGAAAGTTCAATTGGGGGACGTAATAAAGACTATTGACCCACACATTTACAGATTAGTAAACATTTATTAAGATTTTTAGAAAAAATGTAGAGGGGCTAATTAAGTTACTTAAAAAAAAAAAAAAATCTTTTCTTTGTATATCGTGTGGGATATCGTATGAAAGCTTTCGTAACGCTCAACTCAAAAATATGTTTCTTTTTATTTTAAGTATTATATTTTCAGAGATATCGTCGAAAATGTAGTGCAAAAATATGTTCCCCCTTCCATCTATTTTCAAATCTACTGAAACTAAAATTATGAAAAAATTAGAGATAGTACAGGTTAAGTCAAAGCTTGCAGGAAAATTATAGCGATTACCCTAGATCACGTAGTTTTTGAGAAAAGCAGATTTTTCTGTTACACACAAATTTCATTTTACGGGCATTCGGCAAAGGTGTTGAGGAGCGCTGGAGGTACCTATCGTAGCAGACGTATAAAAGCATTGTTGATAATGATTTTTGAAAAAAAAATTGTCACTAATTAGCCGAGATATTAACCCTTAAAGACACGGACGGTTTGGATATACATAATGACAGGAATGGTGTACTGTATGTACCATCAGCTTTATAAGGCCAAGATAACAATTTTTAAAGATATATTTGTGTAATACAATGCCCAGTAGCAGTATAAAAGCAGTAAATGTCAAATTCTTAAAAACAGACTAATTTAATTAGAATTAATCACATAAATACTATGATATTCACACCTAGTATGGATTCAGTGTGTTTCTCAATACGCCTCCCGTGTTTTTAAAAGTTAATTAAAAAACTATCTGGAAAAATGCGGCACGGACCAAGGCGGAGTTGCAAATTTGCGACCTTCTTTCAAAGCGCGCTTAACACATTGCCAAGTTTAAACTTTGAACAAGGGTTTTCTTTTAGCAACACTGTAAAAAGAAAAGATTATTACTATGCTGAATTTAGTTTTATGAAATGCCAAACAAAGTTAAAATATGCACTACTTTTATTGTCTGTACTGAATTAATTTCGTCAGAAACAGATTAGGATAAAATTTTAAAAAGTGTCATACAGAATAGCAATATTTGATATTATTTAGTCTTCATACCTCTTTGAACTTTTATGATATAACCATTCATACTTTTCTAGTATATATAGCTACACCCAATCCTACGTTGTATAGTTTTTTATAAAGTCTTTTTATTCTTTTAACAACTTTTTTTTTTTTTTTTTTATAATACAGTGAATAATTCATATATTTATTGTGCGGGACCCTCTGAGCGCTAATAATACTGGCACATGACCTTTTATTTTTTTTACTATTAAGATGCAAGAACATATAAATGCTGACAATTTCAACCTTTTTACATAAAAAATAAAAATATGTTTCTTTAAATTAATATGAATTAATTATAAACATGATAGAAGCAATTTTTATTAATATATAACTAGTAAATGCTGTTTATAAAATTCTTCTCTCTCTTTGATATTTTTAAAGCAAAATAGCATTTTTTAATGTGGTATATGTAAATTTCTTCCTCACTACACATCACAACATTCAATATTTCAAATTTACTCACGAAAATTTATGTCTATATATTTTCTGTCTAAAAATCGGAAATTGAAAAATAAAAAATCGTGCTTTTTTAGCTTTTCACAAAAGTACCACATTATATTATAAGGATAATTGAAAATTTGTGTGAAAATGCTTGAAATATTTGGATAAGGAGGGTAGGAAGGGGTTGGGGTGTGGGATATGTTGTCTCCTTAACCCATTTGCATCGTTACTGAATGTATGTATGCATTTTAGGAATTTCTTTTTTATTGTGAATTCATACCAGAAATTCTCAATCGTAATTTTGGCATTATTTAATGTCAGACATTTCGTGATTACATAAAATAAATTCTTTGAGAATTTACAATATGAATTGGGAATTTGTGAATTAAAAAAAATTTCCTGAAATGCATGCTTTTGCATATGTGCACTATTGATGCAAATGTATTATGAAAAATGACTTTATAGATTCTTAAAATGTTGTATTGATATTGTAATATGAGATTTCTACAGTAAAAGCACAACAAAAAATAGTAATTGAATAAATTTACTCTTCTCAGATTTGCAAAATTCTTATCATAAGTAAAAAGAAAGAAAAACGTTTAAGCTTCTATAATTGAGAGAAGGATCGTGAAGGTTGTAAACAGCTTTTACTTTTCCTTAAAAGCAAGATCCTGTTTTCTAATCAACAACAAAATCCACAGAAAACTTTTTTGCTTTTGATTATTTTTTCATCCTTTGTTTTTTCTCATTGTTTTTCAAAAGGCATGTTTTGAATTGTAAAAGTATGTTTGCTCCCTCAGTCACTTTCAAATGTGGAAAACTTTACAAGTGGTTTCCACAGTTGGTATCAATTCCTGCAAATTCTGTCAATATATCTTCAACAGTTTCTTTGTGATAATAAAAATTTCTCCCTTCTGTTATCTGTCTGTTAATTGGTGATGATCCATAAATGAATTCTTGAAATTTAATTCACGAATCTGATTATATCAGGCATGAAAGAGTCCCTCTTAAGGGGCTGCTGTGCTGACACTCCCTGATTGCGAAATTCTGTGTTAACCTATGGGAAAACTTTGAAGTGCAAGGACTCATTACCTAATATAATTATTAAAATACTGTTTTCACCAACAGAAAGACAGCATCAGATGCCAATGATGCGCATTTTTTAAAACTGTCTCTGTAAGTTTTAAGTATTTTTAGGAAGATGATAAAATTAAATCAAATGGAAATTTCAAAGTTTATAGGGATTTTTTATGTACTCAAAATTTACGGAGACAATTTTAAAAAAATGCATGCCATCAGCATCTGATGTCTACTTTCTGATGGTGAAGATGGTATTTTAATAAGTATATTAGGTAGAGAGTCATCAAGCTTCAAAGTTTTCCCATAGGCTAACATGGGATTTCACGATTGAGGAGTTTCAGTGCAGCGAAACCTTAACCCTTTGAGGGGCAAGTAATTGCGTTCCTGTAATGTTGAATTTACACCAGAAAAATAGAAATATTTTATTTCAAAACAAGGAAAAGCAGTTTTACAGCTTTTTTCCATCAAAGTTGTAAAAGAAAAATTTAATTAAAATTTTCTGGTGGAAATCTTCATTAAAATTAGGTGGGATATAATATATCCCAAGAGGTAAAGAAAGAATTCCACCTTTTTTAAAGCAATTTTGGACATTCCTCTGAATGGATGCAAAAATGCAAAGAAAATATTGGTGCATGTAAGAGAGGGGGGAGGTGGGTGTCTGGAAAATTTAATAATCAGACATTTTGTCTATTCAAATCCTTAGTTTTTTTTTTTTTCTTCTGAATGACTGTTCAAAAGAGCCGTCAAGTCAAAGGTGAGCTTATATTTTAAGCATCTGAAAGTTATGTAAATGAAGTTGTTTAAAGTAGACTTTTAATGGGAAAGGAAGTTCCCATAATGTTCTTTTTAAATGGAATATTTTATCCTATTTATACAGCACTTTTTGGTAAAAGATCAATTTGACATGCATATATTTAGCATGATTGTTTTCTCTTTTGAAGGAAAAGGGTAAATCTTAACCCTTTAAGTGTTTGGGGCGTAATTTTCTGCTCACTAAGCTCCAGGTTTCACAGCAATACAAGCAATATTGAAGATAATATAATTCTATAGATTTAATGAATTTTAAATACATACATTGAAGAATGATTAATACTCTCAAGGATTACATTCATATTTGTAATTGAGTTTTATGTATAACGTTGAAAGAATCATTTTTTCTTAGCATTTAAAACCAAATGCAAAGAAAACAACATTACACAATGTTTACACAATTTATTTAATATATACTTTTACACACAGAAGTTAATTATCTATTAGGTGCTTTCTTTTTATAAGGGCCTTCATGCTTCTAAAATAATATTAGTGCAACTCAGGCTTAGAAAGTGTAATTTGTTACAAAGTGATATAAAGAGCTGTAAAAATAATATTGATGATGCACTATGCTTGTTTTACATATATATTAAATTGTTTCTTATTTTATACTAGCTTTTTTTCATCTGTATTAGGAAAATTGCTTCTTTTTTGTATATATTAAATAAATTGTTTGTGTGTATGAAACATTAATAAATATATTGCCAGGAAGTACTGAAAAATTTCCTTTTTATATCTAGACTCAATGGCAGACTAGGTCTGAAAATATTGGTTGCCAGGAGACACAACCATCTACATCTACAACACTGTCCTCTTTTATAACAAATACACTGACAAAACAAACATTTTTATAACAAATAACTGAAATTTCCAAAAAATGCATGTATGGAAACTAATTTTAAAAATATTAATTACAGTATATATGTGTTTAGTCGCAAAACCAGCCAACTCCTCAAAATTGTTTTTTCAGTTTTTTAAGTTCTAAGTAAACGTTTCTACCATCTGGAAACAATAAATCATGCCAAAGCCTGTCAAATGTACTGTCCTAAAGACTATAAAACTAAAGAGTTTTGGTTCCAATCTTACTTCGGCTAAGTGTGGGAAAAAAAAAAAATCAGCTTTCCCCCCAAAATATTTTTTTAGATGGCCGGTTTTGCAACTAGACGACACATATGTACTATACCTGTCACTGGCAGTAAACAGAAATATCAAATGTAAATACAGAATTTTATAACAAGTTTATATATAGTATACTTTTACTGCAGAAGGATTCTGTTCTTTTGAGGACTTTTAACTATATTTAAAATAATGTCTAGTTTCAATATCTTAATACAAACTTCTTACTGTTAACAAAAAGCATAGAAATAAAAAAATATTATATGTAGTCCCTTATGTTAATGCATTGCATATTAACTTTATTGATTGGCTAGATCAAATAGATGTTTAGTACTTGAAAATTTATTTAATAAAAGAAATAATATGTGCTGCATAATTGGTAATCTGTATTATACTCAGGAATGCTAACAGAATATTGGTGTAAATGTAATAAGAGACAGGGCTGCATTTTATTTATTTTTTCCCTCTTCCACACATACAAGCAGCCTGGGGGCTCATGTTGTCTAATGTCTATGGGTCTTGCCATCAGCCAAGTCGATGACCTGGTCAGTCTGCCACTGCTTAGACCAATTTCTTTATCTTACCAAGGCCCTACAAAAAAGAAGTACCAATATTTTATTTCAAATCTATTGTAAATATCAATATTTGTAAAAAAAAATGAAAGGTCATTTAAAAAAAAATTTCATGGCAATTTTGATATGTTCTGGAAAGTTTAAGTATAACGTTCTTTTTGTTATTTTAGAACGGAAATGTACCTCAAAAGAAATCTACTGCTGGCAGAAAACGAAAGTTTCCTTCTTCTGCTGAAGAGCTTATTAATACTGGTGTATGTAATTTTTTCCTTTTTCAATTATTTTATTTTTCTTTTCTTTCATTTCTGTTCTTCTTTTTAGAAAAGATTTTCAGCAGCTGTGTCATAAATATAACTAGTTGGGTGTGCCAATCACAAAACTTTCTTCTATCTCATACATCTGAATATTTCAAAAAGTTGTAACAAATGTTAATACTTCACTATTATTAGTTCAATATTATATCAACTTTGATTTTCATCTTAAATTTCTACTTCAGCCAATTGATCAGGTAAAAAGAGTTAATCTGAATCATGATATTTAATAAAACTAATATTTTTCATTATTCTGTTGTGCGCCAGCTGTTTGTCAATAACCAGCTTAGCAGGATGCGAAGTTCTTGTCACTGCACAAGCCACCAATGTACAACAAAACTACAAAAAAATCGAGAAAATTACACAAAAATCGCTATTACAACACCCTCTTCTGGCAGAATATTTCCAAATTGAAGAAGGATCTGCTTTCCATAGCCAAAAACATATGTAAAATTTGGATCAGTTCTATGCATAACTTTAGATGCTTTTCGATGGTACAATAATGAAGATGGCACAAAAATTGCTATTACAGCATCCCCTTCTGGCAGAATAGTTCCAAATTCAAGAAAGACCTGCTTGCCATAGTCAAAAACATATATCTAAAATTTTGTTCAATTCTATTCATAACTTCATACACTTTTCAATGGTACAGTAATGAAAATGGTACAAAATCATTATTACAGTGCCCCCTCCCCCCCCCCCCTTCTGGCAGAATATTTCAAAATTCAAGGACGACCCGCTTGCCTGCTCATAGCCTAAAACATATACAAAAAATTTGGTTCAATTCTATGCATTACTTCATTCACTTTTCGCTGGTACAATGGCGACACACCGACAGAGAGTCATTTTATATAAACATGTTCTTCGGGGTCTCTGACCCCTAAAACATGTAAATTCGTCGAAAGCCGGAAGTAAAAAGAAATTTCTGTTACAATACTTTTTTCTATATTCTTCTATTATAGATAGAAGAAAGTAAAAAACAATAGAATGAATATTATAATTAACTTTTTATTACAAATTATAATAAATATTAATATTTGTCTGTGATTGTATATTTCGTCTCTATTAATAAATCAATAAAAAAAGAATGTTTCCTGTATTTTGAAAAAAATCCATTTATGCTGTGTATGTTAAATTATAGGTGCAAATGTGCCAACTGTAGGTTTGAGTACGCCATGAAATGAAAAAAAAAAATGGTTGAAAAAATCTGCATTAGGAGCTGGTTTTTTTAGTTGTAGCCATTTGTCTACATTTATTTGTTTAAGTTTAGTAAAAAAGCCACAACTAAATTTATTTAAAAGAAGTTATTTTAATTTGACCTAGTAAAGAAAGTAATTAATTCTATTTTTTACCTTGCTGCAGCTTTCAGTACTAGGATCCATTCATTGCATTAAATATGGTTTTATGATTTTATAGTTGTATAATTATATTAAATGAAAAATATAGCTGTAGCCCAGTGATTAAAGCATTGAATTCGGAAATAATTAGGAGAAAGCCGGAAATTGTTTTAATCCCTTCAGTTTAGGTCTAGAATGAATATGCTACATTTCCCTCCTCGTACTAGATGAGCGTTAAGAATTATGCATAGATTTATAGTCAAAAAACACGTTTTTTTTAAAATACTATAACACTATCTCGAAATCATTAACTCTTTCAAAAACATTGTCAATACAAATGTTGTAGAGCTTAAAATTCTGAATAAAATGAGTACCTACACTTAATACTTTTATTGAATATTAAGGTCACAATTTTACTTTAAAATTTTAGCCCCATGGTCAGGGGGTTGAACTCAGAATTAATTAGGGAAAAACTGGAAATTGTTTTAATCTCTTCAGATTAGGTCTAAAATGAATATTCTATGTTTTCCCTCTCATACTAAGTGAGCGTTAGGAAATATGTACATATTTACATTCGAAAAACATGTTTTTCCTTAATTTTTTTAACAATATCTCAAAATAGCTAATTCTATCAAAAACATTGTCAATGCAAATGTTGTAGAGCTTAAAATTCTGAATAAAATGAGCACCCACATTAGTATTTTCGTTCAAAATTAAGGTCACAATTCTAATTTCAAAATTTTGCTTTAACCACTTCACCGGCTGCCCCGAGATAACTCGTGGATAAAAGCACTGTTTCCCCATACCATTTACTGGTGAAGTGGTTAATCGCTAATCAAGAGCTTGAAATCCGGAGAGACCAAGTTACCTAAGAATATCTCAAAACAGCTAAGTTTATCAAAAACATTGTCAGTACAAATATTGTAGAGCATAAAATTCTGAATAAAATGAGCACCCACATTAATATTTTTGTTCAAAATTAAGGTCGCAGTTCTATTTCAAAATTTTG
This sequence comes from Maratus speciosus, assembly GCA_963932465.1. Lineage (NCBI taxonomy): Eukaryota > Metazoa > Arthropoda > Arachnida > Araneae > Salticidae > Maratus > Maratus speciosus. Next base: position 255,577,215 of record OZ010794.1, on the reverse strand, counting down.
CCTTAATCACTAATCAAGAGCTTCAAGCTAGGAGAGACCAGATTACCTTAACAATATCTCAAAACAGCTAACTATATCAAAAAATTGCCAATACAGATGTTGTAGAGCTTAAAATTCTGAATAAAATGAATACTCACATTAATATTTTTGTTCAAAATTAAAGTCGCAATATCAGATATTGTCAAAAATATTAAAGAAAAATGTGTTTTTTGAATGTAAATGTGTAAATAATTCCTAACATTCACTTAGTATGAAGGGAAAAACATAGAATATTCATTTTAGGCCTAATTTGAAGGGATTAAAACGATTTCCAGTTTTCCCCTAATTAATTCTGAGTTCAACCCTCTAACCACGGTGCTAAAACTTTAAAGTAGAATTGTGACCTTAATATTCAACAAATTAAGTGTAGGTACTCATTTTGTTCAGAATTTTAAGCTCTACAACATTTGTATTGACGATGTTTTTGAAAAAGTTAGTGATTTCGAGATAGTGTCATGGTATTTTTTTAAAAACGTGTTTTTTGACTATAAATCTATGTATAATTCCTAATACTCACCTAGTACAAGGGGGAAAACACAGCATATTCATTCTAGACATAAACTGAAGGGATTAAAACAATTTCCAGCTTTCCCCTAATTATTTCCGAATTGGGCCTTTTTTTGCTCCTCTACCACTGGGCTACTGTGTTATAGAAAATCTTTCATGGTAAGCAAAATTGTTTTTTCAAATAACTTGCATTATTTAAATAATTATCTATTGTATAAGAATTTTATTTATCATGTTGCTTGCTTTTTGTGACTGTTAATCATTTTTGTGACATAATTGCGCATGAGATAGCAGATTACTATATCTGTTTTTGTTCAAGGCTTTAAAAAAATTCTATGTTAAAAACATTTATACAACAGTGAACACTTGTTACTTTTTTTTTATATCTCATTTGGTTTATCTTCTTAATTCAAGATGTCTTTTCTGTTAAATAATTAGTCTTATAAATTACTTTTCTTAATGAATCTCAGAACAAAGAAATAAGAATCATCTAAATTAAGGTATACGAGTGGTTCATAAAGTAAGAAAAGAAGCCCTCTGTGCGAAAAACTTTATTCACAAATTCAAAGATACACAACATAGTAACGCACTGGTACAGATTACTTCTCCACATAGTCACCATGGTTATCAAAGCATTAGCTCCATCGGTAAACCAACGTATCAAAACCGACATAAGAAATCAGCGTCAAAGCTGTGGAGCCACATCAAGATGGTTTGCTGAACTTCATAACGGGTTCTGAAATGCCGACCTCCCTAGTGTTTCTTCAATTGTCCAAAGAGGCACACATTGTCATCTGTGGTGGATGGACTTGGGTGCACTAATGTTTGGTCGCTTTGCACATCTATTCTGCCTTTATCAAATTCTGTGTGCCAAAACCACTCCTGTTTTCATTACATTATACTTGCTCCATGTACTTCTACCAGTGGCCGATGAATTTCAGCTGGGGACTTTTTCTTTAGACGCAAAAACCTTGTCACACTTCTTACTTCAATGGCCAACAACGTTTTCATCAACACCCCCATTTTCTAACTGAGACTTTGGCACACTACTGTACAACTACCTTCATATACCAGTATCGTTTGAATGCTATGATTATCTCAGCTGTATAGACAGCAAATTTAATTCCCGCTCGAAATTTGTGCCCCCCTTCAAAGGACTTGTTGTTACCTTACTTTTTAAACCAGCCTTGTGCTTAATGTTCTAAATTTATGTATTTAGTTAGTTGTGCCTCTTTAAAAATAAATGTACAGTTTGGCACGTTACAGTCATCATATATCATATGTACCAGTACAAATTAACATATGAAAATATTTTGCATGGAAAAAAAAAGTTTTACCAATTTTGTAAATAAATTTTTCCACTGTCCCTCACTAATCAGGTAAGTGTGAGAGAAACTGTTGATTTTGCAGGTAGTAAGGCTAATTAAAAATTTCTGGATCCAGGCTTAAATCTAAAAAATATGACTTCAGCTTTGCACATAAGTTTTATTTATCATTCTGCATTTTAACATAAATGATTCATAACTAGTGTGCATTAAAATTTAGCCTATACATTATTAGTAAAATATTGAATTCAATAAGTAATTTTAGAAATTGTATGTGGCACACACATCATATCAATCAACCACAAAAACTTTTCTATTTTTTCATCTTCTTTCTCCAGATTTTGTAATATTTTTATTCTCAATAATGCTAAATTAAATCAGATTCATGGGAATATTTATTTTAAATAATTCATCAGAATAAATTTTAAATGTTCGTTTTAAAAGTTAGAACAAATCATGATTAAATTCAAACAGTTTTTCTTTTAAAATGTATATGAGGCATTCTCACAATCTTTTGACTTTTCTATATTTTTCTCTCCCTGAATAATACTTTTTATTTTAATACATATTCTTGGGAAGGTTTTATTTCTACTGGAAAACCTCCCATTGCATGACTGCATAACAAGATAAATAAGTTTTGGACGATGTTGGGGGTGCAAATATAACCACGAAATTCCAATACCGTCCCGTGTCCCTGATGCTGATTTTTAAGTTTGGAGCTGTCTGTATAAAATTGTTTCAATAAAAGTAATTCGATGTAATTTTTTTCCAAAACAGGGAATATTGTTTTATATAAATATGTAGCAAAAAATTAACCTGCACACATTTTTAGAGTTGTTATTATGTTTTTAACTCTGTCCCTGGGTTTTAGATTCCTTACCATCCGTCTTTCTAAACTTATACAGAAAATCACTTCAGATGCAGAAATAGAATTTTTTCATCTTTTTTCTTGTACGCTAGAGAAAGAATGACTAAAATTTTTTGAGAGGAAATTTACTGCAGAATTTAAATCAGCATTTAAATATCAATTTCAAGCATTGTGGCTTTATTGGTAATCTTACCATCCCCAAGGTTTATTCCTGCCCTTTTCGAGGTAAATTAATTTTTTTTTTTTTTAATTTAATCCAATGTAAATAACTGTTTCTGAAAATCAATGAACATTGTGGCTATCACTTAGTATTAACATGATTTGCCTAAAAATAGGTGGTAATTTTCTTTACCTTACCATCCCTTTTTTTTCCCTTACCATCTCTTTTTTTTTTCCTTACCATCCATTTTTTTTCCTATACCGTCTAATTTTTTTTCCTTACCGTCCCTTCTCCTTACCCTAACATCCCTTTTAGACAATGTTATACCAAAATTTTGTGCTAAAAATACTACATTGTTATTATTTCTTATTTTAATATCCTGTGGGTACCATGCAAATTCATTATAAGTAAAATTTTAGAAGAAAATAAAAAGTTATAGCGGTAAAATGGTAAGTAAAATTAAACTTGCAAGTTTAAATGAAACCTCAGTTAAATATAAAAGACCATTTTTTCTTTATTTTGAATCATTAAGGTATTCATCTATAAGTTTAAAATGTTATTTTAGTAAGTTTAATTTTACCAGATTTTAAAGTAACCATTATTGGTTTAATTATTTATTTATTGTGCAATTTATTTATTTATCTATTCTTTAACTCTATGATACTCTTATATATGTGTTAATGTATATTACAATGTTAATTTAAAAATTTAAAAGATCTTTGACTGACTTATTATTATATTCAATTTAAGGATTCTAAAGATGCAGCTCCTAGTCCAAGAACAACAGGTAGTTTAGTTGCACATCATGATGACCTTATAACACGTATGAAAAATATCGAAATGATTGAATTAGGGGGTCATAGGATTAGACCATGGTATTTTTCACCATATCCTCAAGTAGGTGATTTTTCTATCTGTTATTTCTATGTGGCAAAAATATTAATTTGTTTTCAGACTAAGTTACAAAAGCTTTAAACTAAGTTAAAATTTTATTCTTAAGATATATTATAATTCATTTAGGCATATAATTACCATGTACAGTAAACCCTCGATTTAACAGACTAATTGGGACTAAGATGTGTACGTTAAATCGCAAAGTACTATTTATAATATTATTTTGTTATAATTATAGTACATATATATATTATTACGTACTTGTAATTACATATATTATTACAGTTCAAATTACATATATATATATATATATATATTTATATATATATATATACAATATATACAGTGTATATACATGTATTGTATATATACAATATATTTATATACATAAATATATATTGTATATCATGGAAGGCGGTAGTATTCCGAGTGACGCAGCCTTAAGCCTAAAATCGTATCGTATCGTATCGTTAAAATCGTATCATATCGTATCATACAATTCGTAGATGGCGGAACTCATATATACAGCTAACTCGACATCAAAGAAAACGCGAAAAGCCGCATTTAATAACTCAGCAGATATAGGTCTTATTGTTCTGAATTTTCTAGAACAGTCTTATATCTGCAGTCTAATCGTATACTGAAATTTTTACATTTCTACGTGCAGTATATTTTGAGATCTAAATAGCCATTTTTAAAGTGAAAACGTTGGTATGATATCGAGGAAGTTCCTAATTTGAAAATCTCGAAAACGGTTCTAACGATTATTTTTAAATTGATACATAGTATAAATGTGATTAAGGCGAGGTGAATAACACTTTTCTTTTTTCTGGGAAAACTCTCGTTCATTAAATAATTCGATTTTTTTTTCTCTCGAAAATGACACGGGCGATTTTTTAAAAATCAAATAAATATGTTTCAGATGAACCAAATAACAATTTACTTGTTTCCAGCAAGACTCTTGTTCGTTTTATAATGCGCATGAAAAATCGGACTATATTTCTTCGCCGTTCTATGGAAATTTCACCGAAAATGCATGACACTGTATTCATACACATGCTTTCTTTTTAACCACTTTTGGGGAGAAAAATTTTGTCTTCCCACTGGCTGAGTGGTTAAGGGCCATCGTCTACTGATCTTAAGATAGGCAGTTCGATACACTCTGGTACGTGTTTTCACATGTGAATGTGGTTTTTTTTTTTAAGTCTGCTAGTTGACCATTATTCTCAGTTCCTTTGTAATTTTTTAATTGCTATTAAGTTAAATAAAATTACAATTATAATGACGCCAATTTGATGATGATTATTTCTTGGCAATTTTTGAACAATAAAAATATTACCATAAATTTTATAAATATATTTAATTTCAATCACTTTACAAAAAATATACATTAATAATTATTATTTGAATATAAATCACACGATCAGAAACGTAAAAAAATAATTCATTTCAGCTCTTCTTTTTATAATATCATTTTTTATTATTATGACGGTCATTCAATATATAATCACTGACATCCATAATATTATTATTATTATAATTATTATTTTCCTTGCATAAAAACTATTGTGATGTAATAATTCTTTTATAATAAATAATTTAGTTGAAATGTTTTATTTATAAATATCAATGAAGTTTGATAACTCCGAGACAATTGTTTTTATTTAACTTTGCAATATTTACAGTTTACATAATAAGCATATCAGAATTCTGGTGTCGCCATCTTTTGACGCAATTGCATACTACATTTTGTCTCTTATTCGGAAAAAAAAAAACTAACGCTCTTCGCCGCTTTGAAAGAATCTCTTGTGACTAGAGGTCTGTTTCGCAAATATTAAGAAAATTACTGCATACAAAAATATTAAAATGGGTAGTATTATAGAGAAATGTTTGATAAAAACATTGAAGTAGACAGTTTTTAAATCGAAGAATTATTTTAAGAGATATTTAATGTTAAATCTGGATAAAATTGTCTCATTAAAAAAGTCTCATAGGAAAAAAAATATACATGGGAATTTAATCATTTTCATTCAATTTAATCATTCAATAGAAACTCGAAGTTTGCAGAGTGCATTTATTATTTTTAACTTGCCTAATTTTTTGACGGTTTATTTCAATTTTAAATTGTTGCCAATTGTTAAAACAGCGCAAAGAATAATATATCCTTTAAATTAAAAATTTATTCACACGTGACTATTATAAACAGAAAAGAATCCTTTTAAATTAGAATTAAATGATAACGTGTTAAAAGCAGGAAAATATTAAACATTACGTCATAAAAATTGTTTTTACACATGCTTACTTAAAATGAAAGAAAATTATAAAATAATCAATTATTTTCAAATTAGAATTAAATGATTACGCATTAAAAGCAGGAAAACATTGAAAATTACGTCATAAAAATTATATTTACACGTGAATATTAAAAGAAAAAGAAAATTTTTAAATAATAAATTCATTGATATGTGTTAAAAGTCGTAAATGGAGGAAATTACATCATATTGGCCAAAGTGGCCAAATAATAATATTGCAAAACAGTTTAAATTAAAAAATATATTTATATGAGTGATTTATTTCAAATTTCGAGATGATATTCTTAACTATAGTTGCCAATTTTAAGGTAGCGCAAATAATAATATTATCTTTCTAATAATAAAAATATTTTCAGTTGAATGTTACAAAGAGAAAGGAAAGTTTGGTGAAAATTATGTCAGATTTAAAACGTTACATTTAAAATCTCTTATTTAAAATCATTTTCTTATAGCGTTGTTAAAAAATACCATAAAGCAAAGACTCTCTTGACTTAGTTCCTTTTATATTTGGTAATTTTCAAATGTTTAACTAATCTTATTTAATCAAGCACGGAAACAGCAACTAACATCAGCTGATTCGGTCTTGAAATCCCTCAGTATAAGGGAAACCCGTTTACAGTAAGATCGCCATTGATTTTTTAATTATACAGAGCAGCCTCGATTATCCGAGCTAATTGGGACTGTTAGTAAATTGGAATCGGAAATCTCGGTTAATAGAAACTGTGTGTAAAAACTCGCCGTGCTTGCGAATTTAACATCTCTTTAAAAAATATATATAGAACGTTTTTTAAATAATAATGTGTAAAGTTCTGTTTCACAGCTTAACAAATTTAAAAAGAAAATCAACTACCAGTAGCAAATTTTAAAATGCAAATTGAAAAATTTACGAAAGTTCACGCAGCCACTGGAAACAAAGCATTGTTCGCTATTGACTTCTCAGGGTCCAATGTTTCTTTGGAGTTGAGTGCTTTTGGGGGCAGAAGGGCCTGTATAGCACGGACAGTGAGCTAAAGAGTGTGGTTATTTTTAAGGCTCATTCAAAAGGGAAAAAAAAATCAGACTTTGTTATCGGCTCGGTTAACAGAAACCTCGATTAATCGAAGCTCGATTAATCCAGGTTCTACTATAATTCAATCTTCCGTAATCTTTTTAAAGCAGATCAAATTAATGGACTTTAGCACAAAGTCACATAGCTGATAACTGCCATGCTTGTTGGTCACCTTTTTTTCAAAAAGTTTGCTTCACCTTATTCAATTAATGAGATATCTCCGATAAAATAAGTCACATTTTCCCGTTCTAAAATACTGGTATCCAAAAATCGTAGCATGAAACTGACACTACAAGTACTCATGGAACTAGACTATTTTAAGTCTGATTTTTATTATAGACTATATAAAATTATTAAAAATATATATTATGATAGGAACTAGCGGGCTTCGTCCGCTATTTACGTTACGGATATAAAAATCATGTTTTTTTTTTAGGGAAAAAGAAATAAAAACCTATTTGACGATAGGTTTATAAAGACACATTTTGTATTTGTTATATTTCCGGGGATGAGGACGGGGGGGGGGGGGACTATTTTGATTAAATATCGCAATTAGTCCAAATGGCAGATATAATTATGATAGACACTAGCGGGCTTCGCCCCTCTATGGCGCCTTATGGGTCCAGCTTCCATAACTCAGAAACTACCTTTTGGACATCAATGCAACAGATTCCAAAAGTTATAATTAACTTAATAATCACCCTATATAGCATTAAAGTAAATTTATGAGTACTGCATACTAGTTTTTTATCGTAATTTCTGAAGAGAAAAAATTATTTCGGTTCCATTCTTAGGTACTGGTCTGAAAAATTTTGAAAAAGGGGGGAAGGAGGGGATATGAGACTGCTGTTTGTCAAACAACACAACGGGGTCTGGCTTATTCAACTTGGTTTTTGATGACTTCAATTGGAAGGTGGTTTGTTTAAAAGAGTGCGTTCCCTGCCCCATGAAAATTGGAACTATTGGTGCACCATCTATGTAAGGATTTAATAATTATAAATTAACATTTTGGATTTATTAATTTAAGGATAAAGTGTTTTTAAAGGAATATCAAATGAAACCCTCTGTGCGATCTGCGATTATACTTACCCACTTGTTTTTATATACAAACTGCTATAAGGAAAATTGTAATAAAATAGTAAAAATTAAAACTGCATTAAATTCCATAAGTATCTTTTTTTTAATCATTTTATCACTAACTTCAAAAAAGTAATGATATCAATGCAAAAACCCTTGACGGGTTAAAAGTTTCTGACGCAGCACTTTATCTTATTCTCTAAGAATTTTAAATATGGAACTTAAAAATACTGATATCAAATTTTGAATGACGTTATGCTATTTCTTAAAAAATATATTTGTATTTATTTCATCATTTTATTTTTGTTTTATTTATAATCGCATGTGCAAAAGTTATGTTCAACATGAAAAGCTGCATAAAATTTTATTCGCTGTTGCTTTATCATTTACATCTCTCATAAATTCAAAATATGAGTTTTAAAAGATATGATATAAAATTTAAGTGACGCCTTGATGTGACTTTAAAAGGTTTGTTTTAAAATTCAATTTAAATTATTTTTGACTTGGTTAAAATATTTTTTTACATCTACACAATACTTTTAATTTTCCAATTCACTGTTAAATATATCACTTTCATTGAATCTATACTATGCATTGAAATGTATTTATTTCAATAAATTGATTTATCTTTTGTGTCACGCTATTCAAAATTGTGAGTAAGATTTATGTAAATGGTTTCTTTGCGTCATTGTGTCCAAACTACATGAAATGTATGAAAAAGGATAGTTTGACGCAAATAAACCATTTACATAAATCTTACTCACAATTTTGAATAGCGTGACACAAAAGATAAATCAATTTATTGAAATAAATACTTTTCAATGCATAGTATAGATTCAATGAAAGTGATATATTTAACAGTGAATTGGAAAATTAAAAGTATTGTGTAGATGTAAAAAAATATTTTAACCAAGTCAAAAATAATTTAAATTGAATTTTAAAACAAACCTTTTAAAGTCACATCAAGGCGTCACTTAAATTTTATAACATATCTTTTAAAACTCATATTTTGAATTTATGAGAGATGTAAATGATAAAGCAACAGCGAATAAAATTTTATGCAGCTTTTCATGTTGAACACAACTTTTGCACACGCGATTATAAATAAATACAAATATATTTTTTAAGAAATAGCATAACGTCACTCAAAATTTGATATCAGTATTTTTAAGTTCCATATTTAAAATTCTTAGAGAATAAGATAAAGTGCTGCGTCAGAAACTTTTAACCCGTCAAGGGTTTTTGCATTGATACATACATACTACTGTATATATATATATATATAAACACAATACATTACTTTTAATAATACAATATTGGTAATGAAATACAAACGAATTAACACATATGCAGCTTTTATGGGAATGAAACACTTTTTACACAGAAATAATAATTAATAAACAAGCAATAAACAAATAGCTTGCGCATGCTTAGAACGAAAACCACGCTGCAGTGAGAATCAAAGCATGCGCTTTCGGCCTTTCGTGTTCTTTCCCCTTTTTTAAGGTTTCGTTCATTTGATCACGAGACATTGTGTCGCCACAGATATAATAAATATTTTTTTATTTTACCGAGAAATCGCTTTTTAAAAATAGTAAAAATAAATGCTTTGTCGTTGTTCATTGCTTGATTTTTTACATATAAAAGCTTAAAAGAGGGTTGCGTGTTGATTCTCAAGTAGGGGAGGGAGAGGGGGGCAGTAATACTTTTTATTTTTTTTCGAAGCGTGTTTCATCATTTTAGAAGCTGTTTTATCATGGAGGCTTCCAGTAAATAATAGTGATAAATAAATATTTGACATTTGTCAAATATAAAAATTTGAAATACGGGTGTTGAATTTCACGTTAGGGATAGGGGAATAATTTTAATTAACGATTTTGATTTGTTAATTTAAGGATAAAGTGTTTTAAAAGGGATATTAAACTAAACCCTCTGTGCGATCTGCGATCACAATTAGTCCGTTGAACCGAGGTCCGTTAAATCGAGGGTTTACTGTATTGTTATTCTGATAGCAAGCAATCAAGCAGTGTTTACTCTTTTTCTATAAAAGCCTCGAATCTTTCCGATGCCGGTGACAAAGATTGTTATGCAGAAGGAATCGATTATAGCTTAAGATATGCAGATTTTATAGGAAATTCAAAAACATTGTTCTTCATTATCAATACTATTAATGTCCGTAAACGTCTGTCTGTCTGTATGTATGTGTGTAACATTCGCCCTTGTGACCGGAACTCATTCACTCCCAGGCCACGCAGAGCGTCCTATGATATGTCGATTCGCACCGCCGTTTTCTCGGACACCTGGTGTTTGCGGTTTCGAGAAAATCCCGCCGTAATTACGGGCGCAATTAGCTAATTAACGACTCATTGTCGAAGGAAAAATGAATCTTTTTTTATCCAAAAGCAACTCTCTGACTACAATGGGACCCTCTTCCGAGGCTAGCTTTCAGAGCACTACCATTGGAGGATTCACAAAACCTGAACCCTGATATATCTCTCGAGGCTAGCTACTGGGAGATAAAGGGAATTCCCAATCGAATCTCCGGAACTAAGGGTCCTAGAAATTCGTAAAAGGTGTAGAAACACGCGGAAAAAGATCTACTTTATTTTGGTATAAATTTCACGTTTGTGCGATGTGTAGAACTTAAAAAATCCACTAAAAATCGATAAATCCTTTCAAAATTTAATCTTTTTATCACAGCCGGGTGTTCATGAATTTCATTATGGACTGCAGGGATTATTCTTTCTCGCCAGACAAATCGGCACCTGTTCTCAAGTCTTTCAGAGTACGAAATTTAAACTTTTTAACTATTGAATTTTTAGATTAAATTTTTTTACATCCCGACGTAAAAAAATTCGCCGATTTCATACATACCCAGTTCAAACTCGTAGCTTAATTACGAGCCGAGATATTAATTATTATTTCATTGATTGGATCATTGCTTTGAAACTTTCCTTTCCACGTGTTTTTTATCCCAGACATGACGTCGCGCTCGCGGTTTTTATTTTAATACCAAATTTAAACTTTTTAAATATTAAATTTTTCGATATAATTTTTTGGCATCCTGATTAGAAATTCTTCGCTGATTTCAAACATACCCAGTTCAAACTCCTAGCTTAATTACAAGCGGAGATATTAATTATTATTTAATTAATTAGGTTTCATTTTCATCAAATGCGGGCGGCACGTGCTTTTTTAACCACGAAATAATTTAAATTAGGAAATATAACAATTTGCATGAGGTTCAGCGCTATCAGATAAGTATATTCGAGGTGAGAAAAAGCGTGCTTCGCCCGCTGTCTATTCGGAAGGGGGGGGGGGGGGTAATACTTTTGATTAAATATCCCAATTAAATCGCATTACAGATATTATTATGACAAAGACCAGAGTGCTTCGCCCGTTATCGGATAATTTCTGTGCGTGATAGCTTATTTATAATTTGCGATATTAATTATTATTTAATGAATCTGTATGTGTAGTGGACAATGGGGTGCGTTTTTTATCCTTTTTAGGCAGACGGGGAGGAGCGCTGGATTTCTTTTTTAAAAAATTAGCTTTTATGACCTTTTTAGATACCGTTTCTTGAGGGAGTCCTCAGATACATGCTACTTATTAAATATAAAAATGTCCAATTTTTAGTTACCTCTATTTCTGAATAGTAATTTTAGCAATTTCTTAATTTCTAGCTTAAGACCGCCACCAACTCGAGTAACATATCCACTGATAGGTTTTTTAACACAGTTTCGTTCACATACACTTTTGTTATGAATAGTGTGCGCTCCCTGGTGGTGGAATGCGGAACTAACAGAATTCTTGGTTAATAACGCCACCATTACGACTCATGTATCTACTGAAAGGTTGCGTGAAGGAGTTTCCTTCAGATACGCTTTTGGTACGAATAGAGTGCGCTCCCTGGCGGGGGAATGCGGAACTAACGTAACGCAATTTTGTTAAAATTAGGAAAAATAACAAGTAGATGTGTCTTGAAACTTTACGATAGTTCATAACACATTGAGATATATGCTACTTATTAAATATAAAAATGTCAAAACTTTAGTTACCACTATTTCCGAATAGTAGTTTGTGCAAAATCTTAAATTCATGCTTAAGACTGCCACCACCTCGAGTAACATATCTACTGATAGGTTGTTTAATGGACTTTCCTTCCGCTCCAGTATTGTTATTAATAGAGTGCGCTCCCTGGTGGAAGAATGTGGAACTAACATAACGCGATTTTGTTAAATTTAGGAAATGTAACAAGGCGATCTGCTTGAAACTTTAAGATAGTTCATAACACATTGAGATATATGCTACTTATTAAATATAAAAATGTCAAAATTTAGTTACCACTATTTCCGAAAATATAACAAGGCGATCTGCTAGAAACTTTAAGATAGTTCATAACACATTGAGATATATGCTACTTATTAAATATAAAAACGTCAAAAGTTTAGTTACCGCTATTTCCGAATAGTAATTTGTGCAAACATCTTAAATTCTTGCTTAAGACCGCCACCACCTCGAGTAACATATCTACTGATAGGTTGTTTAACGGACATTCCTTCCGCTCCAGTTTTGTTATGAATAGTGTGCGCTCCCTGGTGGTAGAATGTGGAACTAACATAACACGATTTTGTTAAATTCAGGAATTATAACAAGGCGATCTGCTTGAAACTTTAAGATAGTACTTAACACATTGATATACATACTACTTATTAAATATAAAAATGTCAAAAGTTTAGTTACCACTATTTCCGAATAGTAATTTCTACAAATATCTTAAATTCTTGCTTAAGACCGCAACCACCTCGAGTAACATATCTACTGATAGGTTGTTTAACGGACTTTCCTTCCGACACAGTTTTGACCGCCACCATCCCGAGCCATGTATCTACGGAAAGGTTGCATGAAGGAGTTTCCATCAGATACGCTTTTGGTACGAATAGAGTGCGCTCCCTGGTGGTAGAATGTGGAACTATCATAACGCGATTTTGTTAAATTTAGGAATTATAACAAGGCGATCTGCTTGCGACTTTAAGATAGTTCATAACACATTGCGATATATGCTACTTATTAAATATAAAAATGTCAAAAGTTTAGTTACCACTATTTCCGAATAGTAATTTGTGCAAATATCTTAAATTCTTGCTTAAGACCGCAACCACCTCGAGTAACATATCTACTGATAGGTTGTTTAACGGACTTTCCTTCCGCTCCAGTTTTGTTATTAATAGAGTGCGCTCCCTGGTGGAAGAATGTGGAATTAACATAACGCGATTTTGTTAAATTTAGGAAATATAACAAGGCGCTCTGCTTGAAACTTTAAGATAGTTCATAACACATTGAGATATATGCTACTTTTCCTGGTGGTGGAATGTGGAACTAACGGAATTCTTGGTTAAGACCGCCACCATCCCGACCCATGTATCTACGGAAAGGTTGCGTGAAGGCGTTTCGTTCAGATATGTTTTTGTTAAGAATACAGTGCGCTCCCTGGTGGTAGAATGCGGAACTAACATAACGCGATTTTGTTAAAATTAGGAAATCTAACAAGGCGATCTGCTTTAAACTTTAAGATATAGTTCATAACACGTTGATATATATGCTACTTATTAAATATAAAAATGTCGAAAGTTTAGTTACCACTATTTCGGAATAGTAATTTGTGCAAATATCTTAAATTCTTGCTTAAGACCGCCACCACCTCGAGTAATATATCTACTGGTAGGTTGTTTAACGGACTTTTCTTTCGACACAGTTTTGTTATGAATAGAGTGCGCTCCCTGGTGGTGGAATGTGGAACCAACAGAATTCTTGGTTAAGACCGCCACAATCCCGACCCATGTATCTACGGAAAGGTTGCGTGAAGGCGTTTCGTTCAGACATGTTTTTTGTTAAGAATAGAGTGCGCTCCCTGGTGGTAGAATGTGGAACTAACATAACGCGAATTTGTTAAAATTAGGCAATCTAACAAGGCTATCTGTTTAACATATCTACTGATAGGTTGTTTAATGGACTTTCCTTCCGATACAGTTTTGTTATGAATAGAGTGCGCTCCCTGGTGGTGGAATGTGGAACTAACAGAATGCTTGGTTAAGACCGCCACCTTCCCGACCCATGTATCTACGGAAAGGTTGCGTGAAGGGGTTTCGTTCAGACATGTTTTTGTTAAGAATAGAGTGCGCTCCCTGGTGGTAGAATGTGGAACTAACATAATGCGATTTTGTTAAATTTAGGAAATATAACAAGGCGATCTGCTTGCGACTTTAAGATAGTTCATAACACATTGAGATATATGCTACTTATTAAATATAAAAATGTCAAAAGTTTAGTTACCACTATTTCCGAATAGTAATTTGTGCAATTATCTTAAATTCTTGCTTAAGACCGCCACCACCTCGAGTAACATATCTACTGGTAGGTTGTTTAACGGACTTTCCTTTCGACACAGTTTTGTTATGAATAGAGAGCGCTCCCTGGTGGTAGAATGTGGAACTAATAGAATTATTGTTTAAGACCGCAACCATCCCGACCCATGTATCTACGGAAAGGTTGCGTGAAGGCGTTTCGTTGAGATATGTTTTTGTTAAGAATACAGTACGCTCTCTGGTGGTGGAATACGGAACTAACATAACGCGATTTTTTTAAAATTAGGCAATCTAACAAGGCGATCTGTTTAACATATCTACTGATAGGTTGTTTAATGGACTTTCCTTCCGATAGAGTTTTGTTATGAATAGAGTGCGCTCCCTGGTAGTGGAATGTGGAATTAACAGAATTCTTGGTTAAGACCGCCACATTCCCGACCCATGTATCTACGGAAAGGTTGCGGGAAGGGGTTTCGTTGAGACATGTTTTTGTTAAGAATACAGTGCGCTCCCTGGTGGTGGAATACGGAACTAACATAACGCGATTTTGTTAAAATTAGGCAATCTAACAAGCCGATCTGTTTAACATATCTACTGATAGGTTGTTTAATGGACTTTCCTTCCAAAACAGTTTTGTTATGAATAGAGTGAGGTCCCTGGCGGTGGAATGTGGAACTAACATAACACGATTTTGTTAAATTTTGGAATTATAACAAGGCGATCTGCTAACACATTGATATATATGCTATTTATTAAATACAAAAATGTCAAAAGTTTAGTTACCACTATTTCCGAATAGTAATTTGTGCAAATATTTTAAATTCTTGCTTAAGACCGCCACCACCTCGAGTAAGATATCTACTGATCGGTTGTTTAAAGAGTTTGCAGTGCGTGCGCAGCACGCCTGCTATAAGGTGCCGTAGGCAGCGAGGAACAGTTTCAACTTTTGTTATAGCGAAAGCCTTTTTAAAAAGAGTTTGCAGTGCGTGCTCAGCACGACTGCTATACGGTGCCGAAGGCAGCGGAGACCCGGTTCGACTTTCGTTCGTGCGCAATAGGCTTTTTAAAAAGAGTTTGCAGCGCGCCTGCTATACGGTGCCGTAGGCAGCGAGGACCAGGTTCGACTTTTGTTATAGCGAAAGGCTTCTTCTTCAAAAGAGTTTGCAGTGCGTGCGCAGCACGCCTGCTATGCGATGCCGAAGGCAGCGGGGACCCGGTTCGAGGTTCGTTCGCAGGCGAGTTACGTTCTTTCGAGATTTTATACAAAAAGGAGGGGCCCGCTAGCGGGCGAAGCCAGCTAGTATAAATATTAATTTCTATAAATTTCATTCATTTTTTCATAAAAAATGTATAGCTGCGAACTATCCCTTTTTTGTTTTTTGTGTTAACTCTATTTCCGAATCATAATCCTTACCATATTTAATCACAGAATTCTGCAATTAATTAACAGTAAAATTAGGCAAATATTACTGTTTGGAAGGAGTAATAACTAAAAAGTGGAATAGTTGACAGCTAAGTATATTCTAATAGCTATATTTAAAATTTTTATTTTGCTAAAGAAAAAAAATTCTTTACACTTTGCAAATAATATATGAAATATAAATATGCAGATTGGAGTGACAGGGGGGGGGGGGTGGAGAACGGTACGGTCGTTAGTACCGGCAGTACCTCAGAAAATTAGGGCTCCAGTACTTTTTTTGTTAGAAATTAAGTCCTGCATCCCATTTCCACATCCTGGATCATATGTCACAACAGTACTGCATATTCGGGTGGAACCAAATTAGCTTCATTGAGGAGAATCCTTTTAATTTTGTAAATCAACCTCCAAGGAATACACAACTTAATTCGTTGGTTCCTTAAATGGCAATCGATAGTTTTTTGTTTTGATGAGGGGCTTTGGTAAAGCTTGAAACATTTACAATGTTCTTTTGTCATGTATTTTATGTGATGTTCTTAAATGTCTTATTTCAATGTCTTTTAATTGGTTTATGGCTCAGACATATTGTGTTTGTGTATTTGAAACATATTGTCTTATTTTCATGTTTATTTTAAGTTCAATATAAAAGCAATTATTAATTCTTATTCAGGGTTTTTTTCTCCCCCCTCCATTTAGTAGTGGGTAGTTAAAGAAATAAAGTTTGTGTTTTTATGGACACCATATCATAGGCGTAACCAGGGGGGGTGCCCTGGGTGCCCGGGCACCCCCCCGCTTGCGCAGACTCAAGCACAACTATTTAAAAATATCGAAATCTACAAAAGAAAAAAGAAGTTAAAGCAGAGTTCAATTAGTTTAGCAAATTAGTTTAGTTCAGAAAACTCACAGCCTAAGTTTTGAAATGTGATACAAAATGAAACCCGTGTTCTTTTTTTCTTTCTTTCATTAAAAAAAAAAAAAAAAATTATGTTGTTTATCTTTTTTTTAAACTAGAACATTTACAAGAATCTGTATTAGTCTTAGTAAGTCAAAAAGGTGGCTTTATAACTCCACTTTGACGTCTTTTGTTTCTTGGAAAAAAAATTTAATGCCGTTCCTTCTATTGCATGTTTTTGCAATTTCATGAGAAATTAACGCAAGTTCTTGACGAACTAGAAACTATTTGTCTCTTTGCTTTCGTAGCTTAAAGTCTAGAGAGAAGCAAAAAAATTTGAAAGGGAATGCAGATGTAAAACGATAATTCTAAAATGCGATTAGCAGGGTGGAAAGGGGGGGGAGGGTACACTGAACCTGCCTCCTTTGAAAATGAAAAACAATAGCACAGAAAATTCAAATTAATCTGGAGGTTGATTGATTGGTTGAATTTCGTGTTTCACGGCCAATTTTTGACATTCGTAAAAGGAATATGGTTCCAGTTCTTTCACGTCAATATAGTAATTTTTTTCTCTGAAAATTTTTATACGATTTTTAGAGTCTCTTCTCGTTTCGCAGCGTTCTTTCAAAAATAGGAAAAGGAACCCGGTTTCAAACTTTTAGCCCAGTGCAGTAAATTTTAACCAAATTCGCGATTTTATTCTGCGATCATTTCATGATATTTACAATTTTTTCCCAAAATCGTTTGACGAAATTCACGTCTTTCTACGCGATTTTTGTGGCGAAATTCGCACTTTTCACCACTAACCTTTGACAAAATTCATGTTTTTTACCACGATCCTTTGACGAAATTCGCATTTTTTACCGTGATATTTTGACGAAATTGGCGTTTTTTAGCACGATTCTTCGATGAAATTCACTCTTTCTTTTCGCAATCTTTTGACAAAATTCGCGCTTTCTTTCTACGATCCTTTGACGAAATTCTCATTTTTACCGCGATCCTTTGCCGAAATTTATTTTCTGTTGCGACTGATTGACGAAAGTGATTTTTTTACACGGAGATCATTTGTCGAAATTCGCGATAGTATTGCTCAGCCGATCGGGAAAATTCTCGATATCTTTCCGTATCAATTAACAAAATTCTTTACTCGTTTCCGCGACATTTTGAAGAAATTTACAACATTTTTTTCGTCAATCGTTTATCGAAATTCGTAATTTTTTTGCGCAATCTTTTGACGAAACTGGCGATTACTTTCTGCACTCTTTTATCGAAATTTCCGATATTTTTCCACGATCGTTTGAAGAAATTCTCAAATTTTTCGGGGACCGATTCACGAATTGATTTTAAGAAATTCCATAAAAGTAATAAAAATCACGGACTTTAGAAAATTTTTTTAAATACTCACTGAAGAATCACTGGTCTGTGAAGAATTTGGAGGGGGGAAATACTGCGCAGAATTTTTTAAATATGCGGGACTTTCCTTTTCTGTGCACAAATCGTGCGATCCCGCACGTTATTTCAAAGCCTGTACCTCAAAGAAAACTTCATTACTAGAGGAAATTCGTTGGTTGGTTTTTTAAACGAACATAGAATTAAACAAATCTAGTGTTTGGGGGGGGGGGGGGGGGACTGCCTTCGGCAACGTACTATCGAGCAAGCTATGACCTCTTCTATCTCGAAACAAGCAAATCTTGAATTATTGCGTTTTTTTTATTTCGAGTAAAATTAAATTTTCAGCTTTCTTATAAGAATTGATTTAATATTTTTCAAATTCGAATTTAATCACGGGAATTGCAAAAATTACCGGAGAGTTTTTTCTGTTTAAAAAAAAAGTCAAAAAATTGCCTCAAAGCACGAAACCTCCCTCTAAAAATCGCATCAAGAATTCGGAAAATATTAAAAAAACACAGGGAACGAAATTAACTATTTGGGTAAAAGATTTAAACCAGATTCCTTTTAGGAATGTTGAAAAAAAAATCACCACGAAATGCTCAAAAAACCCTCTAAAAATAACATTGAAAAATTGTTAAAAATGAAAAAAATCGCTGTAAGAATCTCGAAAACATTTTATTGAAAAGAAGACAAAGTTTACTGGATAAAATATTGAAATCGGATTCTTTTTTACTTATTTGAAAAAATTGCCGCAAAATGCGAAAAAAATCGCATAAAAATTTAAATGAAAAATTCCAGAAATTGTCTTCGATATGCATGAGTTCAGGCATATAAATCCTGTCAAATCTTACGGCTGTGCGGGCTGCATTGTTTTTTCAGAGTTCAGCGCGCGCGTGTACACACACACACAGAGACAGACAAGTACCTATCTTTATTATTACAGTCGCATCATGATAGTATAATTTTTATCATCTTGATAAAATTTATTGTATATTATCATGACCTGTTTTAGCTAATATATTCGACACATTCTGGGGTAAAAATATGAATTACCGTAATTTCCGGCCTCCGCGGATCAAACAATTATGTTCAGACCCAGAAATCTTGTTTCATGAAACGTAACTTGTTAAATTGTGATAAATATTTAACTTCAATAATGAAATAAAATTTCTGGGTCGAAGCATGATTGTTTGATCCGCGGATTATAGGCCGGAAATTATGGTATTAATGAATATTATAATTATTTATAATATTATAATAATTATTTATATTGACTTTCCTCCAAAATTCCTTGGGTCCCTCTGGTGATCCCTAAGAAGAATTGGAGTCACATTCTGAAAAACTTTCGTGCGTATGTACTGGTGTACCGCATGTATTATCTCAGATTTATCATCTGGCAAAATTTCATGCAGCGTTCCCTGTGCCTATAGAAGTTTCCAGCATGGTTAAAGGACTTTTTTAATCTTTATAACAAGTTAGGGTGCAAAAAGGTTTTACACTTGTGACCACACTTAGTCACTGCTGCAAGAACATTTACATATCTTTTTTTTTTACCATTAGATCTAATTTTAATGTTTTGAACCCCTTCTCATCTCTCCTCACGCAAACAAAAATCGCGTTTGAGATCTTTTTAAAAGAAATACCATACAATTATACCTTCTAAGATGAAAACCTGTCTAAAACGGAAATTCGACGTGTTTCATGGAGTTCCGTTTTAGAAGGTTTTACTATATAAGATATTGTTTGTATCCAACATGTTCAGGTTAAAAAGTCTGGGCACCCCCCCGTTCAAAAGGCTGGTTACGCCTATGCATATAAATACATTATTTACTTGTTAAACAAAAGTAAACTAGACAATAAAATCTCATATCTAAAAAATCTTTTTTTCACCTAAAAAAAAAAAATGAGGATAGGGAGACTGCTTGGCAGAATAGATACTAAAATTACCAACTACCCTTGATGATGTAAGTTCATGCTACTGCACCAGATAAATTGAGTCTAATTAATTACACACCAAAATATACTTTCTTTCTTTGATTTTTTTTTTTTAACTGAAATGGTTTATTTATTTATTTATTTATTTTTCATTGAGTTTTGTATATTTTGCTGACTGTTAGATATGATGTTAAAAGTTTAAATAAAACACTTTTTGTATATTTATTATTGATTGTTAGGTATCGTAACAAAATCTCATTTATAAGGATTTAACCTGAGGACCCAGATATTTTGAGTAAATTTTCATAAAACTTTCTGGATTGTGTTATTTATATGCGGTATATAAAACAGTTTATTTTTTAAAAATTGTTACTTTTTATTAAATAATTAGCTGTCCCACCCGGCATTGCTTGGGTCCATGTTAATAACCTTAAATGAACCTTAATACATTATTTACTTGTTAAACAAAAGTAAACTAGACAATAAAATCTCATATCTAAAAAATCTTTCTTAAAAAAAAAAAAAAAAAAAAAAAAAAATGAGGATAGGGAGACTGCTTGGCAGAATAGATACTAAAATTACCAATTACCCTTGATGATGTAAGTTCATGCTACTGCACCAGATAAATCGAGTCTAATTAATTACACACCAAAATATACTTTCTTTCTTTGATTTTTTTTTTTTAATAGAAATGGTTTATTTATTTATTTTCATTGAGTTTTGTATATTTTGCTGACTGTTAGATATGATGTTAAAAGTTTAAATAAAACACTTTTTGTATATTTATTATTGATTGTTAGGTATTGTAACAAAATCTCATTCATAAGGATTTAACCTCAGGACCTAGCTATTTTGAGTAAATTTTTATAAAACTTTCTGGATTGATTTATATACGGTATATAAAACAGTTTACTTTTTAAAAATTGTTACTTTTTATTAAATAACTAGCTGTCCCACCCGGCATTGCTCGGGTCCATGTTAATAACCTTAAATGAACCTTAAATTTGTATGATTTTGTCTGAATTTATATTTTTAAATGAAAAAATCGTGAAAAAAATATTTATTCTTATTCTTAGTGGTAAAAGCACTCGTAAGAGTACTTTTTCATTTGAGTAAAAGGATTTCACCTTTTGTTACAAAATATTAATTTTCACAAAAATATAATAAATTTCCCAACCTGTAATTGTCTGAATGCTTAAAGATTTAGATATGTTGTATAAAATGTATGTTCACTGACTGTGTGAAAAATCGGTAAAAAAAGACAACTGATATTCAGTGGCCAAAGGGTTCAAAATAACTGCAAGGGGAATTGGGGGATGATTCAACATTTTAAAAAATACATTTCTTGTCGTCTAAAGAATGTGTATAATTTTCTTGCTAAGATATTGATAATGAGTTGTAAAAAGCAGTGTTTTCTTCTGTTCTTTTTCTTTTTCATTCTTTGTTTTTTCTTCTACTGGATGGAATATATGGTAAAATTTTTAAAATCAAAACTCATTATTTCCCTCCTATATGTTATATTTTCTTAACCAAATTTTTGTGTTATAAATATGTTTCTGACAGCTATGTGCAATTTTTGTACTAAAATATTGCTATTTAGTTGTATGTTTTCTTCTCGCATTTTTCTTGTATTTGTGTTGGTTTTGTTAGCATAACAACAACAACAAAAAATAGTTCCTATTGTCTAATTTCTCTAAAATTTTAGTAGTTTATTTATGTAACTGTGTCCAAGCCTTCTTTAAAATTTCGGGAAAAAAATAGGCATATTTAGTAGGGAAAACTTGAACCAAAGTCAAGTAAAATGGCTCCAAAACAACTCGTTTTTAGAATTTTTGTTGAAAATTTCACACATTTTATTTTATAAAAAATACTTTTACTTGTTTGTGCATTTCAAAAGTTTTGTAGCTGATGTAAATCTGGTCTATCGAGATGCTCTGAAAAGATTGTGTTGAAATACGAATGTCTAGGCACTTTTACCATAATGGTTAAATTTGTATTTTTGAAAAATGATTGCACCTTTGAAGAGAAGAAAATCTCAGCTTTACATACATATTTTTTGTTAATTGGTACCTCCGAAATTGCACCCTGGGGAAGCGATGCCATATGGGAGAAAAAGGGAAAGGCTTAACAACGATGTTTTTTCAAACTAATTGCAGTATTTAAGATGTAAAAGTACAGTCTTTCAGAATATGTCTTCCCTTTTAAATTATGCTAAATGGTTTGGGCGATCGAGGTTAAAAAAGAATTGGTGATAAACTGCTCAAAATCCTTGTGTTTGATTCTTCATTTTCATTCTGCTGTGTATATCGGTTTCTGGGCATTTGTGAGTGCTTTTACCGGCTCGAAATGAAAGAGATGAGTTTTTGATGAGAGTTCTTTGTGATTTTTAATTAATAGTTTGACTAATTATCAAAATTTTTAAATTCTGAGTCTCAGATGCATTCGGACCTGCTTGGACTATCCTCATACAAATTTTCAGACTTGTATGTGCAGTAGATTTTTCTAGCCATTGCAGACACTCAGACAGAGCAAAACATTCTTTTATTGCTATAGATAAAATAAATAAATAACTTGAAAAATACATTGCATATCCAATAGGTGTGGGGAATTTTTGATTTTAGACATTTTTAAGAATATCTAGAGAAATTCTTGAAGATCTCTTCTTGCACTTTGGAGATGAAAAGATCATGTTTTATTTATAAGTTACCCCGTATATTGCCTTAAATTGCGAAAGAAGAAATGTGTTATCACTCGCACAATGTGTAGTTAAAATGTATTTCATAAAAAATACTTATATTTTAGCAAATATTAAATATATTTCTAAACTAACTAATTGCAGTATAATGTTTCTACGGTGTTTTGCCAAGTATTCTGAAAGTATCATTAACTTTGGTTGAAAAGTTTAGTTGTTAAACAAAAAACATGCCAATTTTTTTTTTTTTTTTTCCAAAAAAACTTTTAAATCTGCATAAATGTGCATGCTATTCGCACACAAATGCACATAAACGTTGTAAAAAACCGTTATAATAAGTCATTACAGCTACAGATCATTTCAAGCTTTTTATGATACTGGGTGGCTGCAAATATTGTCTTTTTATTACATTTGTTGCTGGTCCCCTAATTGCCCTCATTACTAAATCATCACTTTAAAATATTAAAGTATGTTCTTTCCATCCTTGAAGTACAAAGAATAATCTGTCTTTCTCTAAATATTTGTCAAAACTTCTAAAATAAAAAATTTACATTGCCTATTGGACATATAGTGTATTTTCAAATTTATTTATTTTATTATTTAATAAAAAGCAGTAATTTTTAAAAGATTACAACTTTTTGTTAATACTTTATAAGGTAAATAATACAGTCTGGAAGGTTTATAAAAATTAATTAAAAGTAGCTGTGTTCGAGTATTTAACATTTTTAGACTTAACAAAAATCTAATATTTGCAGCATTAAAAAATTTTGGAACACAATTACTAAAAAGTTGAAATGTCTCAAAAATTATATGCTTAGAGTTGTAGGGTTTAATCTAGGAAAAAGGGATTTTTAGCTTTTTGGCTAATTGCAACCAATAACTTCTAGCCAAATAAAAATAGTTTTAGCCAAGGAAAAAAAATGTTTTATTTATACAAAATTTCTATATACATGAGTATTATTTTTAGCTATGCAATATACAAACAAATACATCACTTTGTAAGATTGACCCTTCGAAATTTGGCTGTATAAATACCACACAGCAAAAGCTGTTTTTAATGAAAATTCTTTTCAAAATTCCCATTCCAAATTAATCATAATTAAGTTACTTAAATTCTTGATTATCAGTTTGTTTCTCCAGTCAGTTTTTGTTATATTCATGAGACTGAATCCCCTTTCACAGTCTGCTGTAGACAACAAAAGTGATGCTACAAATTTATATAAAGAAGTCACATTCAGAAACATGCCAGTAATGCCATTTTTATGAAAAACAAAAAGTACAATAAGCTAGTTTCATTTCTTTATACGTTGTAGCCAGAACCTGCATAAATTCA
This sequence comes from Maratus speciosus, assembly GCA_963932465.1. Lineage (NCBI taxonomy): Eukaryota > Metazoa > Arthropoda > Arachnida > Araneae > Salticidae > Maratus > Maratus speciosus. Next base: position 255,552,956 of record OZ010794.1, on the reverse strand, counting down.
AGTCTGAAAAGTTTATACGACATGCATCTGGCACATTGATGATTCAAAGCTAATACACATCATATCCCATGCTTATAAAATCTGTGATTTTCGTTTTCGCTGGAGTCATGTCTGATGCCAATGAAATCACACTGTTTGAAGCGAGGCTAACCAACCTGTCCTATAACAGTCTTGTAGGACGTGTTGGGCTAACGAGAAAGACGGGCTACCACGGTAGATTCCACGTATCCTTTTTTACAGACTGCTGGGGTCACGTGATGCTCAAATGCACCAATGGAAATGTGCGAAAAGAACATAACGTCACTTTAGTGGTCCGTAAAAAAAACCACGTGGGATGCACCGCGGTAGCCTATCTGTTTCGTTAGTCTCGGTTTGAAGACGCTTTCATAGAGAGCACAAGACAAATTTTGAAATGTTGCCGCAGCGCGGATGCAATATGATATTTTTTTTTTCGTTTTTCTGCAACGACAGCAGGTTTACGAAATGCGGAACAACAAAATGGGAATGATATAGCATATTTCTTTGGCTGTCACTATTTGGCTAATTCACTAAATGCTTTGGGGGCAAAAAGCACTTCCAGTTAGCTTTTTGGCTATTTGGCTAGCTCTAGATTAAACCCTAAGTTGACTATGGAGGAAAAAAACTTGTCGAAGTAGTTTACGTGTTATGTACACATTTCTAGAAAAACTAGCTGATCCTATGCAGAGCATCTGCGCTCTAGTGTCTACCCTTTGAAATATATACATATTAGAATACACAAATTTCAACATTATATGTATAAATACTATGCATAAAAACTTTTCTATGTAGTACTGGGTACTTTGAAAAAAAAAAAAAAATCTATATGTATATTATAAAATTTAAAATTTTTTGCCAAGATTAAAATTATTCTATATAAATTTCTCTTTTAATAATATTCCATATATTATACCAGCTTATTAAGTTAAAACCCTTTTATTATTTAAACCTTTATTAAAATTCGGTATTATTTCCCGGTATATCAAACCCCTGTAAATTCCGTATTTAATTGCTAAAATACCATAATTCATAATTTATCTCGTCTAAAAAACCTATTTATTTAAAATAATTCTTTTATTTAATAATATCAAGGTATCTACTAGAATATTTTGATGCTTTTAAAACGTATTCCGTGGTAATAAATTAATTTTTCTTTTTAAATTATCGTCTGATTCTGATTGGGAAAAAGGCTATTTTTAGATGCAATCTCGACAGCAGGAACTAAACTGTATTTACACCTTGTGCATCTGGTTTCAGATTAGAGAAAGTTCTGGAATAATGTTTTCATGCCAGGAAGCTTATTTACTTCGATATTAATCCGACCGGAAATATTAATAAACCATCTAAAAAGCGATTATGATTGGGAGAGAGGAATCAGCTGATCTTTATTGTAACTTTGCGGCAATGTAGTTTAAATGCTGATGTGGCAGTCAGATACGGTGTGCAGAACTAAGAGAAAAAGTGTGCAGAGATGTTTGCAGAAATGTGCGTAAAAAACAGCAGAATAAGTGTAGAAAGGTGAAATGTAGTGGTGTAGGAAACAGAATGAGTAGAGTGGGGTAGTAAGAGGAGAATGAAATTATTGTGTGGAAAGCGGCTTAGAGATGGAACGTTGTTTAAGATGTCAAAGTTTGATGCGAGTGAATTCTATTTTATCACTGACTAAATTGAGCATTCCCCATAAGAACTACTTCTGAGTGTGTAAATAAAGTTGGATAATATCTCATTCAACTGCATCGTTTGTGTTTTTTCATCTGTCTGCTTCTTCAAAAAACCAATTGGCCAAAAATGCCTGTGCATTTAATCAGGAAACCCAACTAAACCCGATAAACGCCAACTGCACTTCGTCATTTCATCACATGTATAGCCTAATATATGGACACCATTTAGAAAAATGAAAACAGAGGTATTTTTTTAGCATCATGTATATAAAAACATTTGCATGCACTCAATAATTACTGGATACTCTTTAAAATTAAACTAGTTGGATGTGCCAATCCCAAAACTTTCTTCTATCTCATATATTTGAATATTTCAAAATGTTGTTACAAATGTCAATATTTCGTATGTTAATTCAATGTTATATAAACTTTGACTTTCATCTTAAATTTCTGCTTCAGTCAATTAATCGGAGTAAAAACAAGTTAATCTCCATCATGATATTTATTTATTAAAATCAATAGCTTTCGGTTATTCTGTTGTATATCAGCTGTTTGCGAATAGCCGGCTTATCAGGATGGGAAGTTCCCATCACTTCACAAGCTGCCGTTGTATAATAGAACTACGAAAAATCATTACACTCAAATTGTTATTATGGTGCCCCCTTTCAGCAGAATATTTCCTAGTTCAGAAATGACCTAAAAATTTGGTTCAATTCTAAGCATAACTTCATACACTTTTCGATGGTACAATATTGAAAATGGCACCAAAATAGCTATTACAGAGCCCCTTTTCGGAGGAATTTTTTCCAAATGCAGGTAGGACCTTCTTGCCTTGGCGAAAAACATACACAGAAAATTTGGTTCAATTCTATGCATACCTTCATACGCTTTTCGATGGCACAATTTTCAAAATGGCACAAAAATCACTATTACAGCACCCCTTTTTGGCGGAATGTTACCAAATGCAGGGAGGACCTTCTTGCCTTGGGCAAAAAACGTACACAAAAAATTTGGTTCAATTCTATGCATAACTTCATACACTTTTTGATGGTACAATATTCAAAATGGCACAACAATCGCTATTACAGTGCCCCCTACCGGCGATTTTTTTTTCAAATTAAGGAAGGACTTGCTTGCCATAGCTAAAAACATAAAAAAAAAATTGGCTCTATTCAATGCATAACTTCATACACTATTGGCGACAGACACACGGACAGACAGACATTTTCTTTAAACATGTTTTTGGGGTCTCTGACCCCTAAAAAATTTGGTTCAATTCTATGCATAACTTCGTACACTTTTCGATGGTACAATATTCAAAATGGCACAAAAATCGCTATTACAGCGCCCCCTACTGGCGATATTTTTCCAAATTAAGGAAGGACCTGCTTGTCATAACCGAGAACAAAAAAAATTTTTGGTTCAATTCTATGCATAACTTCATACACTTTTCGATGGTACAATATTCAAAATCACACAAAAATCGCTATTACAGTGCCCCCTACCGGCAAATTTTTTCCAAATTCGGGGAGGACCTGCTTGCTATAGCCAAATACTCAAAAAAAAAAAAGATTTGGGTCAATTCTATGTATAACTTCATACACTTTCCGATGGTACAATTACAATATTCAAAATCGCTATTACAGTGCCCCCTGCCGGCGACTTTTTTCCAAATTCAGGGAGGACCTGCTTGCCATAGCCAAAAACTTAAAATAAAAATTTGGTTCAATTCTATGCATAACTTCATACACTTTTTGATGGTACAATGGCAACATAGACACACGGACAAACAGGCATTTTCTATAAACATGTTTTTGGGGATCTCTGACCCCTAAAACGTGTAAATACGTCGAAAACCGGAAGTAAAAAAAAAAATTCGATTACAATACTTTCTTCTACTGAAGATAGAAGAAAGTAAAAATTTGGTTCAATTCTCAAAGTCGCAATGTCTCTTAGTTACATTATTTTATTGTCATATTTATGAGCTCAGAACAAAAGCCTACTGTTTCATTATTTAGTTATTAAAGACGGAAAAAAATCATAAATGTATGATTTGAAAATTTTAAATAATTTTCTTTCTTAATACTAAAAAATAACATCGGGAAGTAACAGCGGGTTTAAGTTAAATAAGTTTAACTGTTTAATTCTGTTGTAATATTCAAAACAACTATATTTATTAGATTTCAGTACTCAACATCAGGGCCAAATTAAACTTTGAAGTTAGAGGAATTACAATGTCATTTCAGGATCTTTCTTTTGGAGAAGCTTTTCTAAATTCCATATATACATGGAAAATATTCAGTGTTAGAAATATTATTCCTAGGACTGACATAACACGAGAACGGCCTGCAATTTTACACAAGTTTTTGAAAGCTACTTTATATCAGAAATTTTACTAAAAACTGGTTACTTTTTTTGTTATAGTGGCCCACACTATTAGGATTATGACAAGTTACAGCCAATTTCGCCAACGTCTTAACCAAGATCGTGAAGCACGCACATATAATACCATATAATACCATTTCATGAAATCGTATACGATAATTTAATAGTTTTTAACCTTACTTCAAGTGTGTTATTTATTTATTTTTAAGGCTCAACAATCTAAATTGTCCAATATATGAATTTAAAAAAATGTAAACAAAGATTGAATAGACATGACCGCAAAAAGCCCCAAATCTGCATAACACTTGGAACCAAACTGTGCAGATTACTGTACACAGTTTTTCATAAATGTGTTTCGTTCTTAAAATGTGTTATTTTCATCTATCACTGCGGAACAAGCGAGAAAACTCATATTCTTGCAAATGCGTTGTATATATATATCTTTATATCTAAATTTCCGTCATTTTTGACGGGCTACCTTTCTAGTTTTATGATAATTAGCGATTCTAAAAGGGGAAAATTTTTTGGTTTACAGTAAACTCTGTTTAATTTTCTCCACAGGGTTAGTAAAAAAAATGTTTTTTTTTTCAAAAAACCCAGTTTTTTGGTTTAAACCAGATTTTTAGGGTTCCGTACTTAAAAAGTAAAAATGGAACCATTATAAGATCACTCCTGTGTCTGTCCGTCCGTCTGTCTGTCTGTCTGTCACAGCCATTTTACTCGTAAACTATGGAACGTGGAAAGTTTAAACTTGGGGAAGTAATAAAGATCATTGACCCACATATTTTCAGATTAATAAACATTCATAAATATATTTAGTAAAAAAGTAGAGGGGCTAATTATGCTACTTGAAAAAAAAAATTTCTTTGTATATCATGTGGGGTATCCTGTGAAAGCTTTTGTGACGCTGAACTCAAAAATACATTCCTTTTAATTTTAGGCATTATATTTTCAAAGATATTGTTGAAAATGTAGCGCAAAAATATGTGTCCCCCCCCCCCCCCCCCAATCTATTCTGAATCTACTGAAATTAAAATTATGAAAAAATTAGAGGTAGTAGACGTTAATATAAACCTTGCCGGAAAATTATAGCGATTACCCTAGGTCACATAGTTTTTGAGTAATTAGCATTTTTCTGTTATACACAAATTTCGATTTACGGCATTCAGAAAAATTGTTGAGCATCGCTGAATATACTTATATACTTATCGTTGCAGAAGAATAAAAGCAAAATTGATAATGATTTTCGAAAAAAATCATCGGTAATTAGCCGAGATATTTATCCTTAAAGGTACGGAGCCGAGATATTAACCCTTAAAGGCACGGTCAGTTTGGACATACACAAGGACAGTGGCGGCGTACTCTATGCCTAGTTAACAACTTTTAATAATATATATGTGTAATGTAATGTCCAGTAACAGTATAAAAACAATAAGCATCAAATTGTTAAAAACATACTAATTTAAGGGGTTTCGGGGCTCTAAAAAGGGGAAAAAATGAAAAAAAGACCATTGTCAACATTTAATGTCTTAAAATGTATATGATTTTAAAACACAATTTTAATTGGGATGAAAGATATAAGTATGTTCTTTCGTTTCATGTATTTAAAAAATTGCAAGATACAGAATTAGTATTTATAGAAGGCTCGAAACTGTTAGACATTTGTCGAACAGTTTGTACAGATGAACAGTTTGTTCTTCAGATTGTAATAATTTCCCTGAACTTAAATAAATTTGTATTTAAAGCATTTTTATATTTTTAATGCTATGTTGCATTTAGCTAATACAAAATTTTGAAAATTTCAACAGTAAAATCACCTAAAAAAATATTTTTTTGAACAATAAAAAGGAAATTTTAGGTTCAGTTTATACAGACTAACATGAAATATATGTTTTGAAAATTTCATGAAAAAATATTCAGAAGTTTTTGAGGTATCCTGCGTGTTATGCCCAAAAAACGCCATTTGGAAAATAATGACTTTAAAGTTTCGGAAACGCCGCTTCAGCTATTGAGCGGGTATAATTCTAAAAGCCAAAACTTCTGTTCTAATGGGAATTTCAAGGAAACAATTATATCAAAATATTCAGAAAAAATAGGAAATTAACATCTAAAAAAATTAAAATATCTTAAATTTTGGAGCTTTAAGAGTCCTGTGACCACTTAATCCTTTCCAGCCCGGAGTAATTCTATTTATAAACTTATGAAACAATGAACTGACACCAGAATTTATAAACGAGTTTATTAGAAAATGCAACCTTGCTTATTTTCACGTACATGATAAAAGGAAAATTTTAATTAAATATTCTTGGTGCCGTTTGTCTGTTTGGAATTAAAATTAGGTGTCCGTTTTTTAAAGGCATCGCCTCAAAAGATTTAATTAGAATGAATCGCATAAATACTGTGGGATCCATGATAGTTTGCATTGATTGTATCTCTCAATACGCCTTGAGTGACTTTAAAAGTTAATTAAACACCTATCTGGAAAAACGCGGCACTGACCAAGGCGGCGTTGCAACTTTGAGACCTTGATTCGAAGCGTGCTTAGCTTAATGCCAAATTTAAACTTCGAACAAAGGTTTTGTTTTATCTACACTGTAGAAATAAAGGTTATTACTACACTGAATGTAGTTTCATGAAATGCCAAATGAAGTTTAACTATGCACTGCTTTTATTGTCAGTACCGAATTAAGTTCATCATAAACAGATTAGGATAATATTAAAAAAAAGAGTTATATGAATAGCTATATTTGATATTATTTAGGTTCCATATCTCTTTGAACTTTCATGGTATACCCATTTACACTTTTCTAATATATACAGTTATACCCAACCCTACGTTGTATAGTTTTTTACAAAGTCTTAGTATTCTTTTAGCAACTTTTTTTCTTATAATACAATTACAAATTCATATATTTATTCTACAGAACCCTCTGTGCGCGAGTAATGCTCACACTTGACCATTTATTTTTTATTTAAACCAGGTTTTTTCTGTTACATTTACATTCATATTTATTAATAAAAATAAACATCGTTGGATATATAAGTAATATAACTTCATTTAAAAATAATTTAAATTAAATAATTACAATCGAAATCATATAATATTTAAACATTTTTTAGTAAAAGCTGTCTCATGTTCCATGAATAAAATGCTCTACATACATTGATACCTTGAAAATCTTAATAAACAATCTTTTAATTACTAGTAGTGCTATAAATAAATATATGATTCATAAATATAATATACTTTCCCATGGCTATTCAAAATAATGTCTTTGAAATATTTGCAATCTGAGATATCTGATTTTTCTGTTCGAACACTACAAGACAATCATTATCTTTTATTGAAAGTAAAGCTTTTTATAAAGAATTCCTGGAATGATTTGAATTTAGCAGTAGAGTTTTTACACGTTTCAAGAAGTTATTGTGTATTCTCATTTGACACTTCTCTGAAACTGCCAGGTAAAAAAAAAGAAAAGGCGATAGTAAAATAAACAGAAATACCTATTTACCAGCATTTTAGACTACTGAAAACATTTATCTTAAAATGGAAAGTAGATTTATAAAAGTTTTCATCCACTAAAACATTTAAACAGCCATCAGACTTAATACACAGGCTTTTTTCTGAGCTATGTTATAATACATATTACTTTTAAATGTCTAAACTAAAAATTAATAATATATCTTTCTAGGCATTTTTATGAGACTTTATGTCTCAACCAAACCTTAATCTCGATTTTCCCCCATTTTTTTGTCAGATCTAAATAGTGGATTTGATTATGCAATAGACGATTTAAATATATCTTATTGCATGTTTTAGTTTTAGCATGTTTAGTAACAGGTGCTTCGCTAAAACCCAAAGTTATAAGTTTTAAGATATAAGTTTTAATTTATTTTTGTTCGGAAATGCATGAAACTAGCAGATGCTGTTGTTCAGAAACTATGTAATCAAACGGTGTTTTCAGTTTTTTTGCAGACGCATTAGATCTTTCAGAAAATGTTGTCAAAGTGGGCGTTTTGAATCGAATTTCCACATGAAAGAAGAATAATTATTCAAGGAAGGTTAAAAACATCTTTGTCATGTGATCAAAATTGCTTACAACTCAATAGGTAATTAATTTATCAAAAATGGAAAACACAGATTCCAAATAGCTTCCATAGTCAGGCCTTCCAATTTTATATCTTTTTGTTAAAAGATGAATTTGTACATCTGTCAAAGCGTTTAGTGCTTGTTGAGAAGAACAGTTGAGAACAGCCCTAAAAGATAATCTCCCCAATCAAGAAAATTTTCTTTTACAGCTTGACTGAAATCTTAAAGGTAATTTTATGTTATTAATTATAAATAATTATGTTTTCTCAAAGAAAAATATTTTATTCAAAATATTGAATATTTTTAATCTATTTTATGTTTGCTAAATTCACCTGTTTTAAATTTTCTCTTTAGAGCTTCAAATATGTTCATCAACACATGCAATTTGCATTCTACATGCATACAAATATAACCTAGACTCACTATGTCTCACGATGACTGCTGGGATAAGACTGTTAAAAGTAGACATTATTTATATACAATAATTTCAAAAACTTAAATTACAAAAATGAGAAAATATTATATTAGATTAGATATTTTCTAAAAAAAACAGTTGGTTAACTAATTGATTTAAACCGTTCCAACCCTGATGGTAACAGAATAAAATCATAATGCAAAACCCCAGTCCCAATGTAGAAACAAAGAAAAACAAAGGCTTACTAAACCGAATAGCCATACAGCAAAGAAAACTCACATCCAATCCTTCATTAGCATACAAAACAAAGAGTAGAGAGAAATGGAGAGAATTACTTATGATTATGTCATCATTGAGGCATAATGCAATCCTTAGTAAATCTTAATTAATCAAGTAATCTAAGTAGTAAAAATGTATTTTTAGCTCAAACCTGCCATTTTGGGTACTTTTAAAAATAAAAGGCTTAAAAAAAAAAGAAGAAATAAAACTGACTACTTGTTTTTTTCTTCCCAGCTAATTTTAGAAAAATTAGTTTGTCTGCCATCTAGATTTAAAGCTTATAAGAAAAGTTTGATTAAAAATGTTTGTCACTTTACAAATTTATTAATTCATCATTTTTCTAAAGCTTTGCTTGTAGCTTCTGCATAACTTGGATTTTGCATTTTTCTATAATGTGTAAAATAAATGCAAACATTAGGGTAAAAGAGAGAAAAAAAAACAGCATGTTTTTTTTTTTTTTTTAAACCATTTGGTTTAAACCAAACAACCCTGTTCAATACTGATAGAGTTTACTGTACTTTCAAATTATTTATATATAGGAATTTTAACTATTTTTCAGATTTGTGTGTTTTGCTTTCTTGGGATTTTAGAGATTTTTTTTAACTATTTTTTATTTTATTTTAGGAACTTGTAAGCCTACCATGTATATTTCTGTGTGAGTTTTGTCTTAAATATATGAAGTCTAGACACTGTTTGAAGCGGCACACAGTAAGAATTGTTTTAACCTCTTTTATTCACTTATAAATATAGACATGTCAACAACATAAGTTATTATTTTGTTTTAATTTTTAAATCTTGGGCCTTTTAACCCTTTTAATTCTAACCAAGTTGAAAAGTTATAAATTCTGCTTGTCTGTCTGTCCAGCCATATGTCTGTGCTCCAACTCTCATAAATATACTCTGATTGTCATGTAAGTTTTATACGTTATTGATATTTAGTATAGACTATATGGTATTGAAAATAAAGTGTGTAGCATTTATAATTTGTTTAGAGGGACGCACAAAAACATTCCATTACATTATGGTCTATGGGGGGAAAATTACTTAATGGGCATTTTATTGGTGTTATGATATTTCAAACATAATGAGATTGGTATGTTTCACTGCGCTCGACTACAGCATACTACCTCAGAAGTATAGAATAAGTAGCTTATAGTTTACTGGGACGCAATTCCATTCCATTACTATCTATGGGAAAAAATTGGTTGTGGTTCATTTTAGTTATAATGTTAGACTTTAAACTTAAATTAAAAAAGAGCGCTGATGTGCAGTACAACATGTTATACAGTTTATGGACTGTGTAGCCTTTATCGTTCATAAAAAAATTCTCCAACTTGGTAATACTGCAGTCATGCTTAGTGTTAGTATATTGGTGCAGAGCGCATTTTCTGCATCAAACATGGACTGAATCAAACATATGGAAAATGCCAAATGTGGCCTGCGGGACATGTGTTCGGCATGCCTGCTTTACAGAGGCACATAAAAGAATTTTTTTACCAGGCTGATTATGGTCAATAATTGCTGGAAGTGTTTTTTCTGCTGTGGCATGCTCTTTGAAACTTATCTAGTTTTTAGTGTATTACATGGTATATATAAAATTCTATAGATCATATACAGGCTGCAAGATAGAATTTGCACACCTTGCCACATATGGAAAGCAATTGCTAAAAATGGATTTTTACTAATTATGTATTTTTTAAATTACTTATTTAGATATCTCATTTCAATGTATCAAAAACTGAAAATTCCTAATAATAAATATCCTGTTACTGTTAGAAAATGTTTAATAATCTATGCCTGATGCATGATTTTTGTTCTTGTTCTTTTTTTTTTTCCCCATAAGATTCCTGTATATTTATTTATAGTAATTTAAATACAAAATAGATGTCTTCTCGAGTTAAAATTCAGATTAGAGGATGGGATTGAAACTGTTTAGAGGCTTTTTTCATAAGCTCTCCTACTATGCATAACATGTCTAATTTTAGTTTATTTTTACGTCCTGGTCATGTCTTAACATTCTTAAATCCAGCTTTCAGAAGATTACTTCATGTTGTAGTCTCTTTTTACATCATACTCTCAAGCTTTCAATGTTCTTAAGATCAATCCTGAGATTATATAGATTATATTCTAAGATAATCTTATATATATTTCATGCTCCCTCAGTTGCAGCAGTAATTTTCCTAAGAATCTGCAAAAATGATTGTTTTGTATTATGCATGTAAATTTTGAATATTTGATCCTTTCATCCCACCCTCAAAATACATGGATAGACTTTTATAGATAGAAATAAATATATCAATTTATTTTATGCATGATTTACTAGTAAGTGGCCATAATAACCCACAATCCCTGCTGTTTGGTCCCAGGGACTCCTATGTCTATATTGACTATCTTAAAAAAGGGGATACAAGCATATTTTAGGTAGATTTCATAAGAAATACTACCTATTGCAGTCGTTACCATGGTGCGACTTTTGAAAAATTCCTTCATAACTTTTCATTATAGGACCCCAGGAACCCAAAACCACCCCCACCTAAAAAGTTTATATATATATATATATATATATATGTATGTATGTATGTATGTATGTATGTATGTACTAAATTTTGTCCGCACGATAAAAGTCGTAATTATGCACGGATCTTCTTCAAACTCGCCAACAACTTTGAGATGACTAATATCTCGGCGGGGATTGCAAATGGAAAAAATCGGCCCAAGGGAATGGAAATGGGGAGGGTTCAAAATTTTAAATACCCTCTTAACATGATTCTGATAAAACCAGCTCTTACACAACAATGGCAGGAAAAAATAAATATTTTTCGTTATAGCAGTTGCCAACAATTAAAAAAAAGAAATAAAATTCTCACCACAACAAATGCTTTTCTATTGCAAGGTTTCGCGTGAAAAATTAAATTAAATAAATAGCTTGAATAATTGAAACAAATTGAATATTACGTCATAAGATTCCTAGAGCAAGATTTCTGCATGAAAACACAAAATGAAATAAATAGTTTGACGAATAAAAAAATATATATATTGCATCATATTGGAAATAAAACGGACCTCAGCAGGTGAATATGTAACGTTATGTGAGTTTGAAGAAACGTATTAAAACATGACGAAAATCCGACAATGGAAATATTAACTTATTTTAACACTTTGAGGTTCTCTGAATTTGCTTTAGCTATTTTTTAAACCTATTCCATATACATTCGTGTGTGTATTCGTGTATATTAGAATTTTCCCAAAATGTTTAGCTCTCTGGAGCTCATTTTTATTGAAAGAACTGGGTCTATCTCTAATCTTGATCTAAGTTTTGTTGGTGAATTTAGTACTTCGAAATCTACCTCCGCCTGTAGGCCCGAGCCGTCAGGAATTTTCTTTAGAATTATCTGTACTTTTAGAGTAAAGCTTGTATTAGGAGCATTCTGAAAAAATCACGCTGACTTTTTTTTCTTATTTTCAAAGAAACGCAGTAATAATCTTTATAAGTTCATGAAGAAAGTGACAACAATTAATAATTTGTGTAAGAAATGAATTATAAATAAATTCATACAATATTATGAATATTTTTGTTGTATGTTAGAATAGAAATTTTACGATATTTTATTAAATTATAATTTAAATATTCCTCTTTAGCAAAAATGTAATCTTCGACATCCTCCTGGAAATGAAATATATCGAAAAAACTCTATTTCTTTTTTTGAAATTGATGGTAGGAAAAATAAAGTATGTATAATTCAATATAGTATTTTTTAGTTATTTTAAAATTGTATTCATTCATTCATATGCACATCTAAATCACTACTAATGATTTTTTTTTTTTTTTTCAGGTTTATGCTCAGAATCTCTGCCTACTTGCCAAATGTTTCCTTGACCATAAAACATTATATTATGATACAGATCCTTTCCTTTTTTATGTTATGACAGAATTAGACAATAGTGGTTTTCACATAGTTGGCTACTTTTCTAAGGTTAGTTTAAATAATGTTATCAAAGTTTATTTGTGATACATGTAACTGTATTTTGTTCAGATATTCAAAATCAAATTTTGGTGTTCAAATTTTGTCATTGTGATAATAATTCAGCAATTCATTATATAGTATGTGCCATAATTAACTCAGCATGATTTATTTCTTGATAACTTCTGAACTAATTATTTTTCTTCCTACAGGATTTTTCTCAATGATAAGATTTCCTCCAATAAAAATGTTCTTTTTTTTTCCTGCCAAAAATTTTGTGTTAAAATGTTTTGTTTTCCTTTATGTTGTTTTCACTCATGTTCTTTTTTACTGTTTCCTTTCATTTTTTCTTTAACCTCCCTTCCTTTTACCAAGTGATTCCCATTCCATAATAACTTTCGGTAATCCCACTCTTTATTCATTGATGTTACATCCTATTTTTGTAACTTTTTGCCCTTTTTTTTTTTTTTTTCTATTCAGAATATTCTAACAGTTCTCCTTCAGTACTCCATCATTGTCGCAAGAAGTTTTTTTCTTCTTTCAGTGCTTTTTTATGGTACATGTTAATTCATGATTTTGCTCCATAGACCACAACACTTCAAACTATTAAAGATGTTTGTTTTTGTTTTTCCAATTATAGTCCTACTCCAAAGCATAAGCTTTTAAAATTCTTACGTTTTCACATTTTTTTTTTTTATTTATTTCCATTGCAGATGCTCTATTGTTCTCTATTATTGAACCCAGATATTTAAATATGTCTGTACTACTATTATTTAATTTTCATTTATAATCAAATCTTTTGTTTCTACTGGCAACTTGCATACTATGTTTTCTTGTAGTTAATTTTTAATCCCTATTCTTCATGTATTTTCAGAATTTTATGATATTAAATAATTCATATTTTCAAAACTTTTAACAAAAATAACTTTGTCGGGGTTCATACTCCATGAGAAAAACTAAAAATAAAGGAAAACTTGGGGAATTTGTTTTGGCCTTAAGGTATCTGCCTATGTTTAGAATGCATTTTAAAGAAAAATGTACAATATTGAATATATACACATATTTTTAGTTCAAATGTAATACAGAAGGATGAAAAAATATAAAATCCTAGCAATATTTTCATAATTTGATTTTTTTTTTTTTTTTTTAAGAAAAAATTCCATGCCAGACAGCGGACAGACACTCAATTCAATTAAAGTTTTTTCAATTTCTTTTGTACTACATACTACTATTACACTTACTTGTGCACTGAACTAGGAGTTTTACAATATCTTCAAAATTAACTGAAATATTTCAAATTATCTCAAAAATACATATTTTTTATTAAAAATTACTATTTTTTTATATTCGAGTACCTATAAAACTAGTTGTTAGGGGGCGGCCGTAATACTTACCCATCATGAATATGCATAATATAAAATATGAAAATAAAACATCTGTAAACAATTTATAAAATGCTTTGCAATTCCAAAGTAAAATTTAAATACCTTTAATAAATAGTAATGCTCTATTACTGAATTGCGGGTACTACTTGATTATCCCGCTGACCAATTTCAACAAAAATATCAATTGCCAAACTACTCGCAAAATTATACAAATTGGCATTATTTTTATTTTAACCCTTAAATGTCGGGTGTTGCTTTTCGGCAACATACCCAATTTAGGCTCTAAAATGCTATTAGAATGATATTGAAGCTATAATGCCTAATGTTGCCAATAAAATACATTCTGAAAATATTATTAAATCAATTTTCAACATGTAGATGGCAATACTTGTGCTGTTTAAGAATAAAGATAGATTTATTTTTTCAATTGTTGCTACTTGTTCTTTTTGCTTTGTTTCGAAGCTTGCGAAATACCCTATTTTATTCTGCAGTGAGCAAGTATAATTTATTTCTTATTATAGTTCCTAAAATTCTTGTGTGTTTAATATTGTAGAATTTTATCAAGGAAAATTATTTTTTCAATTAAAGACCAGTATTGCCGATTAGTAACAAACTGTTTTTTAACCGTAAATGATACTTAAAACAAAATATGATTTTTAAAAGTATTTTTCCCATGATTTATTTAAAAAATGAATGCCGAAAAACAGTATTACAATGATTTTTGAAAAATCTGACATTTAAGGGTTAAAGAACAAATAAATTAGTAAAAGATTAATAAAAATATAAATAAAAAGTTGAATTAAAAATCACTTGATGACGTAACAAACAAGTGTAACATATTTAATTTCAAGTGAATGTGACATTTACTATAAGCCATTATTGGCATTTACCGTAATTTCGCACGTACACGCCGCACCTCTGAAAATACATTAAATTTTTAAAAAAATCGTCAGAAGCGCCGCACCTACCGTAAGCGCCGCACTGTAAAAAAATTGTTTTAAAAAACGAAATAGCTGCGTAAGTGGCAAGGCAAAAAAGTATTAGCAAAATCTGATTAAAATTAACAAAAAATATTGATAAAATCTTAGAAGAAATATGATTCATGTAATGTTTGCAATTCCTAAATATCGACGCATTTTAATTTATCTCCTAATTAGATTCCCATGCTACGATTTTTCAACCGCTTCCTTTTTTCAACATGCAAATCGCCGATTCTGCATTTGTTTTGATTTGCTAGTTGCTCGGTTGAGTTGTTTGATTGTAGCGCTATTTATCTTTGACATTCGGCAATAAATTCATTGCGATCGCACCTGTGATTAATGCGATTTACTTCATACCACAATTTATTTTAAGTCAATTAAACTTTAAAAACTCCTTTTTAAGACATACTTTGCATTTTTATAGGTCTTTTAAAGTTTTTGTAAGATTTTATAAAACTTAATTTTTTTTTAATTCAAAAGTAAGTTATCGTCTGGGTGATGCAAATCGCATAATGCTTCCTGTATTCATAAGTTTAGTTGGTTGAATTTGACAACAGCCAATGATTGTTTACTTCTGTGTAAATGCGCGACACTGTGTAGCAAGAAATAAGATATTCAAAATATTACATTCGTCTTTTAACGTTTATAAATCTTATATTGAATGTTTATAAATGCTTTTCCAAAAATAGTCAAAAGCTTGGCATAAGATAAAAAGAAGATTTTAAAATGTGAAATTGGCGTATACGCCGCATCAGCGTAAGCGCCGCTCCCAGCATTTTTAAAACTTTTTTTACGTATGCGCCGCGGCGCTTACGCGCGAAATTACAGTAATCTTATAGTTTGGCGATAGTTTTTTGGTCAACGAAATAATCAAGTAGTACCGAATTACGTAAAAGAAACGTCCTTATAGCTCCAAAAATGATATTCATATTAACTAACAGTTTACTGCACCCAATTAAGCACACATCAAATTTCAAGTGTCTATCCCAATTTGTTCGGGAGAGAGAGCATTTACAGACAGACAGACAGCAATTTTTTTAAAAAATATGTTTTTCGAAATCTCCAGTTCTGAAACGTGTAAATCCGTAAAAAAAAATTGCTTATCGAACATGTAAATAAGAAAAAAAATTATTTTCTAGGAATCATATTCAAAGGTTCCTTTTATATATCTTTCAGATACATACAAAATTAATCTAGAAGTGTCAATTAAGATTTATTATTGTTTTTATGTAAAATACATAAGAAAGGGATGCATAGAAACATTGTTTACATTTCTCTTGGCCTTCCTATGCTTGTTTCCGGCATTTGACTCATTACTTCCTGTTTATTATATTGGCTATAACTCCTCTTCTAGTAATCATAAGAATGAAATTGAAACAGATTTGAAATTGTAAAAGATAACTCTTTCAAAAAAATAAAAAAATCAAAATTTTTCACGAAAACTGCCATTTTAATGTAGGCAGATACATTAAAATCTCAGGGAAAAGTCAGTAATTTCTCCTAAAACCTGGAAAATTTTTCAATTAACACTGTAAAAAATGTCCAATCTATATTTAAAATCCACATTAACCAGCTATCACTGCTATTTGGCATGCTTCATCATTGTTTGTTGATAAGAAAAAATGGTTAATTCTAAAAAATACTCAAGAAGAAAGTTTGTTGGTGAAAACGCATATGAACTACATTGGTACTTTCCTAAAAGTAGTTGTAAAGATTTCTTTTAAGAAATTTTTAATCTTTTTTTTTTTTTTTCATTCTAATTATTTTTATATTTACAAATATTTTTCAATATGATTACCATTCATATTACATGATCATTTGAATCCTTGACTTAAACGACTATATTATAGTGATTTTTCTTCTAAAAAAAAAAACTTGTTTTGGCAATTCAAGTTCCTCACAAGGTGCAACTGTGGCAATGATGTTTTGATTCTATCTCTTTACTTTTTGAATAATTGCTTGAAACATAATCATTTTTTGGTCATCCTTAATTTTTGACATAAGCACAAGCACCTGCTACATTCCCATTGGTTAAACTTGCTCTCAGGATATTTATTTAATTCCCATTTGACATTGTGTGCCTTCCAAATTTTTTTTTTTTTTTTCAAATTTTACACAATTCACAATTTAGTTGTTAATTTAACTAAATAAATTATAATTCCTTTCAATTAAAGACCCATTTATTAGTTAATCATAGTGGAACCATTTTCACTAACTTCAGACAAATTTAAAAACTTTATCTAGCACTGCAAAAGAAATTGGAAAACGAAATGAAAGCTAGTTATTGTCTGTCAATAGACCTTTTTAATTAAAAGCTTCAAAAGAATGCAGATAAGTTTTCGATGTCATTGTCATTCTTTTTTAAATGGAAGAAAAATTAAAAATAATAAAATGTTTTTCTATTAATTTTTCTTTTTGCATAATTCACATATTTTGAATTTAATTTTTACCAAAATTTTCTAAATAACAAAGCATTGGTTAAATAATTACTAAAAAAAAAATGTTGTTGAGTTAATTTTGATCACCCTGAACACATATTAAGTAAAATATTAATTTTATGGTGAGCAGTAAATGCGTTAAATTTTATCAGCTCTTAACACTCATGATTTTATATATAACATATATTTTGCCAATAATTCATGTATATACATGATTTTTTTTTTTTAATCATCCACTCACTTAATATTTAGCTAAAAAATACTGTAGCATAATAAAAATGACTGAAAGCTATTCATATACAGTAAACTCCCGAGAATACGGCTCGCGACTATCCGGCCCAGTAAAAACGTGAAAGTACTACTAGCAGTTGCAAGCGGCCGAGACAGGCAGGTTCCTGTCCATGGGAAAGCGCTGACTCACGACAGGAAGGAGCAAGAAGGGATTGCAAAATGCAATAGCAGAGAATTCAAAACATAGTAATTGCAAGGTCTTGAAACATTCTTTTGGACCATAAAAGTGGGCATAAACCCGTGTGGGAAACTGAAATGGAAGGTGAGATCGGTAAGCTTCTTTCGTTGTTGAAAAATATATCGGGCTCTGACGATGTCAATGCAGAAGACATTACAGAATGGATGACAAATAACGAAGTTAATGAATTAACTGACAACAATATTGTAGAAATGGCGACAGAGAGAGAAGTAACAGAAGAGGATTGCGGGAAAAATCTTCTCCCACATTCGGAAGGGTTCAAGACGATTGAGGCAGCACTGCAGTACATTAGTCAGCTGATATCATCTGCTTGTGTTAATGGAGGGACATTGTTTCGCGGAAGAGGACTAACAGAGAGAAGCAAAAAAAACTAAATGCTTTTTCAAAAACTAAAAACTATAAATTTTACTCATTTCTTACAAATTAGGCTTATGTTTTATGTTAATGTTTTGCTTATTCTGAAACTGTATGTTCTGTATAATATGAAATTTATCTTAAAATGTGTAACATGTGTTTCTAATATCATGGTGCATGGAGGGAGGAAAGGAGTAAACATTTATCACATTTTTTTTATCATTTAATCTCTGGCTTTTTTGTTATCCGGCCAACTCTTCCGCCACATTAGGCCGGATAGTCAAGAGTTTACTGTAGTTATAATGAACTTGTGTTAAATTTTATTTTACTGCACTGTTAGTGAAACCATTTGTTCATATTAAAATTTTCGATATTTTCTGTTTTCTCAAATTATGTATGTTCTAAAGATTTTTGCAACCAGATTGATTCATTGTATACTTTCATAATTATTTTACTTCCTTTGTATACATATAATTTTAGTTTTTAAAGCCTTCTATATTATCTGTTCTTTAAAATAATAATTTTCTGTTCCATAACTCCAGGAAAAAGAATCCACTGAAGATTACAATGTTGCTTGCATATTAACACTACCACCATACCAACGAAAAGGCTATGGGAAAATGCTTATTGAATTTAGTAAGTGATTTTTTTTCCCTCACTTATATTTTTTATTAATTTATATCATCAATTTTGTAAAAAGACACTTTTAAAGGGACAGAGGAGGGGGGGGGGGGGGGGGCTCTACTAAAAGAGAAAATTTCAGCATTTTATGGATAGGATTTCTATGGCTAAACTTCTTGAATTTTTACTTTTTATATATTTTGTTTTTCTAGTCTTTAATGTTGAAGAATATTTTGCCACATATTATGTAGAATAAATAAAAATGATTAGAAGTTTTTTTTTAACTGCCTAATATAAAGACTATTTCCTGTAAAATATTAAACATAATATTAAAATTATATTCTCATTTAATTTTAGAAGAAATAATGTTTAATGCATTTTTTTTTATTATCATTGTTTTTCCTTTTATTGTTATTCAAAGATGAATATGCCTTTCCTGGTGTGGTTCTTTAGTCATTTGACACTCACTGTTTGTTAAATTTTCCTGCACTTTGCAAAGCTGGATGTTTAATGAGATTACAGGATATTAGCATTAGCATTTAACAGAAGGCTCATTTTATTGACATTTACATTATCAACTACTACACAGGAGTAGATCAGAGAATCTCTTTGCAAAGGGGAGGGTGATACATAGCTACAGTCGTGGGAATAAAAAACACCCCCTACTAACTCGGCAACAAATTATTGTAGAAGAAAGTTACTGGTATCAAACGATTTCAAATAAAGTCTACTTTTAAATAATGTACATAAAATTTGCTTAGGGGGCTGCTGGGCAACATATAACTATGATATGTTCCCGCACCATGTTGGTGAAATCAAAGTAAAATTGCGTAATTTGTTATTCCTGTTTGTATAAATATTTTTTTTATAAAATATAATTATGAGTGTAAAATTATAATGTTTATATATTTAAGTAAAATAAGAGTGTAAGTTCATACAAAAATTATTAAGTTGATTTTAAAGATTAAATATATATTTTTAAAAAATTGTTGTATTGTAAAATGAAGGTATAACGTTGAATGGAGTTCGGATCTCAGACAACAACAATACGCAGACGCCATGGTGTCGTTTTATGACAAGCCAATGGAAAGTGGTGTATAATTAGAAGTCGTAAAATCATAAAAACGTTGGAATCAATTTATGGCCTCAATAAAAGTGTTGGGATAAATTTATGACTCTTCAGACCACCCAAACTTTAAGGCAGATAATAATATTAAAGTATATGTTAGGGGCCATTTGCAGACTGCTAGCTAATAGGCCTATCGAAGTATAATAAAAAATCTTCTCACATCCAATAACAGTGGACTAGACAAAAATAGCTCCACCCACTGCAGGAACTGGTGTGCAAGAAGAATAAGTTTTAAAAAAAAGATAGTCTGAAAAAAGATGTAGAGGATGCAAGAGCTCTCCTGAAAGCCCGTGCAATGAGTCCCGCAAGCCCTAGTAAAGCCCAGGCGAGATGGACCTAGCGGAGCGAGCCTAATCCAGCCTAATCAAGCCTAATTGAGGATGTCTTCCTGAGGTACCTATCGGAGTGAGCCTACACAAGCCAAATTGAGGATGTCTTCCTGATGTACAGATCGGAGTGATCCTAAACAAGCCAAATTGAGGATGCGTTCCTGATGACACATTGCCATGATCCTAAGCAACGCAACTACTCGGAATTTGACAAATAAAGGCCACCATCCCGTATATTAAAAGAAGGTACTATTTTACACATTTTCTTTTACCACATAAGTTCATATGAAAAACCTTAAAAATACTTTTCTGATATTTTACGGTAAAGAGTTATCTGAGATCCGACCAAACCAATAATTAAATAAGATTAAGGTAATATTAAAAATGAAAGAGAGTATTTCTTTTAGCAAAAAGAAACAATTATAATAATTAGAGTACGTGAAAATATTGTCTTTTTTTTAAAAAAAAGATTAAACATACTTAAAATAATGAGAAGCAAACAAAGTGTTGCTTTCTATTTTTTGAATTAATATTATGTTTTTCTGTAAATAGATTTGTTCAATGTAAATAAATTATTTAATCAAGTTTTAAAAAGTTTCTGTAATTATTTAATTAATAATATTTAAAGTGTGTCAATTCATTTTTTTACAGCTTAAATTTTAGTTTAATTCATAAGTGGAAGAGTTCATCTAAATAAATCACAACGCAAACTCTTAATTCTATTCGTAATTATTCAAATTTAATAATTACTTTTTGACGCGAATTATAATTTAATTTTATTAATGCTTCGCGTTGCTCTTCTACTAGAATGTAGGTAAATACGATCACTTATATTATTTAAATTTATCTAAGGTATATAAAACTATATACCAATTTGCTATGAGGTTGCTTGGATGATTTGGACCAATTAACAATTTTGAATATATTTAATAAAAAATAAACAGGTGTAATTATCTGTCCAGCAGGGGCCATCTACATATCAAAACGAACCCAAACATTTTTTTTTTTTCAATAGCAATACTCAAGTTAACACCATAAATTAATTCTACACCTTTCAATTAGCCTAATAATAAAATTTCATGAAATTTGTACGATTAGTTTCCGAGAAATTAATTGTTTTAAAATGAGCATATTTTAGGGGCTGTTTCAAATTGAAGTTCGGTACTCGATTGTTGAAATGCTACAGAATGACTATGTCACTTCTTTTAATGTATTATTTCTTACCAATATGACCATTTCACTCTCAAAGTATGTTTTGACTATTGCCAGCCCAAATGTTTCAATAAAATGAGTAAAATATACTTTTTTAAAATTATGCTTTTTTCTGTATATCATTGAATTATCTCTTAAACTATCATCTTAACCCTTTGTCTACTGACGGTACTTATAAGTACCGCTTACTTTAAACTTTCATCTCATAGTGAATATTACTAATATACTAATGGTACTTTGAAAAAACACTCTTTTAACTCCACTGTTTCAAGATACATGGCTGTAGTAGTTCTAGGCTCGTTATTTTAGTGAGGAAGGAGGCTATCTTTGAAACAGTCGATGTGTTTTATGCCGAAATTTTGAACAGATTGTCGCACTTGTCTTTTTATTGCTGCAAACATAGTAAAGGACATAAGATAAGTGTTGGATTTTTTTTTATGAGTTCATTATGATCTTAGAATACGATTTGACTAGCTATTTTAAGTGAATGATGTATGTATTTAGTTTAACAGTTGAATTACTCGGCGGTATTTATAAGTACCACCAGTACACTGGGTGGTGGAGAAAAACTTCTTTACTTTTCGTCTGCATAATTATCCATCATTTTTATGTGCTTTATAATGTAATTACTAACGTTGTAATGTTTTTCCTAGTATTTCTTTTTTCTTTAATTATTACTTTTTATAGGAAATCAAGAAAGTATATACACTTTCTCTAAAGTATACACACCAACTCTCTTTTGCTATGTTAGAAATTATGTGCAGATGCGAGAGAACATGTCCCTGAAATATAAGTGCGTAACTAAAGGAGTGCTAACAAGATTGAAACCTAAAAAGTTTTTTTTTTAAATTAGTTTAAAAGTTTTTTTTAAGTTTAAATTAAAATTTAATTTTAATATTCAATGTTTTTTAATTTTCAAATTTGAATTTTTACTTATTTTTCATGTGTAAAATAAAACTATGTCAATTAAAAATTTTTTATTGTTAACTTGCAAGCATCCTCTTGTTATTTAGCATTTTTAAGAGTTTAATTTTTATTTGAAATATCATGTGGGTTTTCTGTTACAAGAATATTTTAGGCATAGTGTACTGACGGTACTTTAAAGTACCACTTTAATTAATTGCCTCTAACGAATTAAATTTCTCACAGGTGAGAATTTTTTTTATGTAAATCCTTTAATTTTCATTGTAGCAACTGAAAAAAAAAATTGCAGTAGATCATAATGCAGTAGATAAATGGTTAATATCATCTTAAACTGTCATTTTGACGTTTTTTAATCATAATTCGAAAACTACTTGGAAGAAAAATTTGAAATTGAGAATTCGCATAAAGACATAATAAATATAAATCTATCAAAAAAACTGTAGGTTGCAATTCATATTTTTTTCGAATATTAAATTCATAATTCATATTAGATAAATTTTAAAATTTCAAATTCAATGTATTTATGTTTGGGCTTTTTAGTATTATAACCTCACAAAAAATTATCACTGGATAGAAGATTTTACGAATTAATTTTGAATAACTCGAATTTAAGTCAGCGAAAAGAAATATGAATAATATGACAAAAGAATGGGATTTAACAGACTTAAATTCCCGACTCGGTTTTAAACAAAAAACTGCGATGTGTAATTATTAGAATTTAGAATTAAGTTTAAATATGCATTACTTACCTCATTTTCCCAGAAATTCAGGCAGACACTGACAAAAAAGGAGCAGCAGTATAAAACAGCACAATTTTATTACAATACATAGCTCTGAAATAGAAGAATATTGTAGAATCCTTTTGAATGCACTTAGTAATTTTCGAATCACATTGAGCTGGTCAAATTAGGAACACCTTCGATTGAATTCTTGACTGGTCATTTAAAAATGACGAATTATAAATAGTAAACAAATTCAGATAGATCATTCATTCTCTTACACCACACTGAATAATAAATATTAGACTCAAAAGAATAGACTGTGCGTACTTTCATTTCACTATTCAAATTCCGAATGTTTTTGGTTTTTAGAGATTGTACCTGTAGAAGCTGATGTCACGCTTTTACGTCAGTCGTTCCATTGCCAAGGTAATGAAAAGGTTCATTTGCCGTACTTTCGTTCAATCACATTAGGATTATAATTTCAGGAGAAATTAATAAAAATATTAAAGTATAATTTAACATTAGAAGCTCTTAAATTTTGTTTTTAAATATAGTTTGAGCCAAATATTTAAAATATATTGTCAAAAGCAAATTTTATATACATCACTTAAAAGTAGACTATTTCCAATTGTAGTAGACTATTTCCAATTGTTTGGTACAAGTAACTTTCTTCTATTATAATTAGTTGCAGAGTTAGTAGGGGTGTTACCTTTTCGCCCCATGACTGTACATATAATCAACATAGTATTGTATAGTAAAACCTCTGAAAACAGAACCCTGTCTTAAAGGAACATTTTCATGGTCCTGATGGAAGAACAATACAGTTATATATGCTAAGATGAAAACAGATTTTTTTTTTTGTTTTGTTTTCTAGCGATTTTATTTTCATTTATAATAAATTAGTGCTTTAAAATTATATGTAAATCCTTATTTATGTTGCTTTACTCATAGAGTGAAAACTGTGTAAGCAGAATTTGTCTATAATTGAATCCTGTATTCCCAGTAGCAGAAACAGTGCAGCATGGAAGCAGGTGCTGCAGATTATTTTAAACCTTGCAGATTAATCTGCCAGCTTAAAAAGAAATGCTGGACTTAAAAATAGCTGAAATTTACTTTAATAGACTAGCTAGATTTATGTTATTTGTTGTATTCTTTTATTATATTTTCTTAATAAATGGAATTTTCCTTATTTTATGTGTTTCTGTTATTTCTTATGATAGTAAGCTTAGTCTAGCATTGTTAGGTCACAGATAAATTTTAGTTTGCTGCAGATTGAGACAGAAAATTCTGCTTCTGGGCCTGTATTTAATGCAAAAATTTCATAGCACTGACAAAATGAGTATCCTTAAAATCTGTCTGCTGAAAAAGAAACGTGTTTAAAACATTTTTTTCTTTTTTTTTTTTTTTTTTTGTCTCTAGTGATTGTGTTTTCATAGGATTACCTTACTATTCCTTATTATTGTCAAATGAAAAGAAAACTAATACTGTCAATGAGAGTGATTTTGTCGCATTTTTTGCCTCATATTGTCTAAAAAGATTTAAAAGTTATTGAAATTTTTATTTAAACAATTTCTAATTCTTTAATTCTAGATCCAAGATATCAATTGTAAATTTTAAAATTCACATTTACTGTTTTTACAGAATAGATTTTATTTATTTATTTATTTATTTTTTTCTTTTTTAATTGGACGAAGTCATCTTAGCTTGGGGTGACTTTGTCTCATAACTAAAAAGCATAGCTGCCAACTTGTACGGATTTTTGCTATCACTAAAATTTAACAGAAATGTATGCCTTATTTAATTCTCAAAATTCACTGCAAATTGGCGATTGAATGAGGCAAAACTTTCTATTAAATTTTAGTGGTAGCAAAAATCCGTACAAGTTGGCAGCTATGAAAAAGTAATTGAATTAAGCCTTAAAATATCTTCTAAGACAATGGAAATGCACTATTATGATAGAGTTGATAAAACATAATAAAAAAATTAAATCATTTCATCAATTAAAAAAAAAAATTATTAAAAAATTACCATTTAGCAAGACATGTAAAAACAGTTAACAATTAAGACATAGTAAGATTAATCTTTTTCAATAAAACAAAATTTTAGTTATAAGCACTTATTTTAGGCAAGAAAAAATTTCCTTTAGATAAAATACATCTTGCAATGCTTTTTTTTTTTTTTTTTTAACTCATCAAAAATCCAAAAACTGGCTTTAAGGTGCATAACTTCAGACATACAGGTACAGCACTCTCCTCCACCTAAATAAAAAGGAGAGAGGAAACATTAAAATTGCCCCAAAAATTGGAAATAGCCATTTGAAAGGAAATTATATGTTTTTTTTTTAAATTTATGTAATAAAAGTAATCTTAGAAAGTCATCTTTATACTGAAATTATACCAAACTCTAAAATTTTTACATTACATTTTTACAAAATACAAACACTTTAATTTTGACATCATATTTGGTATATTTTACTTAAGAACACTAAATAGGAAGCCATTTGGTCAATGTTTAGGAAGTTTGTGAATTTTCAGTAAATTTTAGGAATTATGAAGGTTTAAAATTTGAAACTCTTAATGTTAAGTTCATTTGTAACCATTTCAAAATATATTTCAATTTGGATAGTTTTTAAGCATGCCTCAAGAACTACTTGGTGAAATGAACTGTAATTTTGGATTTGTATATTTTAAGCTTTTAGAAATCGAGTTCTGTTAAACAATTCATATGTTACCTTTCATATATGTATATATATATATATAATTTTTTTAAACATATATATTTATGTACTATTATTAATGTAGTTGTTCTTTATCTATAATTATTTTTTTTTCCATTTTTGCAAATGTTTGATTATAGTTTTGGGCGGTTTAATAATAATATTATTATTTACGTATTTTAATTAAGTCAATTTAAGTAAAAGCCTCTGTGTAGATTTAAGTTTTTAAAATCAATAGTTCCCCCCCCCCTTTTTTTTATCTAGAATATTTAAAAATAGTAATTAGTCAAATTTTTATGATTTTTATGATTTTTATAAAAAATTTTGATCAATTCTCACATTAATATTAGCCACATATATTGATTTTTATTTTTGTGATATATATTTAATTTGCATGTTGTTATTTTTACTATATGACCAGCTGTGTAACAACCTGCTTGTGTTGCACTTGTATTTTATAAAAATTTTCGAAGGTTTTGTGAAAAATACTTACTAATCCTGTTTTTAAATTAAAATGTTTAAGTCATAAGGTAAAATGTAATTATTATAATTTTAAAATCTTAATTAGGCCTTTCAATCACCATAAGATTCCTTAAAATTGATCAATCAGTTCTTATGTTTTTGATCATTGAAAGATTGTTGATTCTCCAGGTTTTCCCCTGTTTTCTCGAAATATTTTAGGTATTAGAATGGGCAAACTACAGATTATAACCAGAATTATCATTAATAATTCTTAATTAGATATTTTAATCATCATAAGATTCCTTAAAATGATCAGTTAGTTCCCAATTTTTGCCTATTTAAAGATTGGTTGATTGATTGATTTTCTCAGTTTTTCATTGTTATTTCAAAAATTGTTTTAGATATTAGAATGCGACCAACTGCAGATTATAGTTGGAAACATTCTCTATCTGTATTTTCATTCTCTATCCTTGATAGTTTAGTGTTTGTTATCCGACCGTTTCTGAGCCTATTTTAGACATATAGACAGACAGACAAAAAAAAAGTAATGTTATTTTTTACTATATGCCATCTAAATAGTCCAGTGAACTTAGAACTATGTGTTTTTCTGAAAATTACAAACAGACACCCCAATTTTATATATTAGTATAGATGATAAATTTTGGTTCTTTTAACATGTATTTGGCGATATCTGATGAGGACTATAATATGAATTTTATATAAATTTTAATAGATTAATAAATTCTAAGCTATTTAAGAATAAAATTCTTCCAATTATCTTTACTATAAAACTGAAATTTTACGTATATTTATTTTCATCCTAGAATCCTTTTTTGTTTCTTTCTTTATTTATTTTAAGACCTCTGGTCATTGTACAGTAAAAGAAAAGATTCTGTTTTCTGTTTTAAAATCAGTTTAATTTCTGTGTGTGTATGTATATATATATATATATGTGTGTGTGTGTGTGTGTGTGTGTGTGTGTGTGTGTGTTACTTAATGATTACAGTTTTGAAACAGATTTCTCTTTCTTCCCTTTTCACATTGACATTTATCATTATGTTCTTAATAACTGTACATTAGCATCTAATGTATGTAAGTAAGTGTTATTCATGTAAGTACATTGAATAACACAAAAATTTTACGATATTAAATAATTTAGTTAGTTAAACTGATATGCTTACTTGTAAAACTGCCTATTTCTTGAACTGAATTTAAATGTGTGTGTTAAAACATTAGAAATGCATTTGTTTAAAATCTTAATTTAACTATGCTAGCTTCTAGTTATGTAAGTAAATTCACTTTTGTTCTCTTGCCAATGACACATTTTAATGTTCATAATTCATCATCATTGTTATTAAATTATTCTTTATCTTATTAATTATTTCTTATAGGTTATGAACTTTCAAAATTTGAAGGAAAAACTGGTTCTCCAGAAAAACCTTTGTCAGATTTAGGCCTATTATCCTACAGGAGTTATTGGTCTGAAACAATATTAGAAATTTTAATTAATGTCAAACCTGGTGAGAATGGTGAAAGACCTCAAATAACTATTCAGTAAGTAGCGATATTTCCATAATTTTTGAAAAAAGTTCCATTAATCATATTTGTGCTGTAATTTATCTTAGTAGTTTTCAGGATACGATTTTGTATTGAAAAAAAAAATAAAATGCCTTTTTATTTATTTTCACTGTAGAATTTTTTATCAGTGTGGTGTTAAATTTATGATAGTGAAATCTGAATTTTTATTCTGTAGGGTTGGCCAATATGTATTTTAGTGCAATAGATTTTCTCCTTGTAACAAAAGGATTAGAAGTTTCTGTATTGTTTCTTTTTTTCTCCCCTTTTAGGGAAATTTCTGAGCAAACAAGTATTAAAAAAGAAGATGTGATATCAACTCTACAGTACCTAAATTTAATCCATTATTATAAAGGACAATACATTATAACATTGACCAAAGATGTACTTGAAGCTTACAATAGAGCTGCTGCCAAGAGAACTGTGAGAATTGATTCTCAAGCCTTACACTGGACTCCTAAAGATTGGTCCAAAAGGGGGAAATGGTGACAATCAATGTTACATTTAACTTCTAAAGAAAACTAAACTTTGTGTCATTAATTTAAGTTTTCATTTTTTAAATTTTGGACGAATTATTCTTATCATTAAGGGATAACTCTTAAAGATGTATATAGTAGGATTTTATTAATTTATTATTTTATGTGATTTTAAAATGTGTTTGTGCTCTAGATTTCTGTCACCATAGTAAAGAAATTTTAAATTATGACTACAAGATAAAGCTTTAAAAAATATAATTTTTTTTTTTTAAAGATTGTGGTTGTTTAATGATGATCCAAATTATTAACTGTATTTTTTTTTTTTTTTTTGCCATTTTACATAACTGCAGTTTATACCTTTTTCTGATATTATGCTATTAAACATTAAAGTTAAAACATTTTATATAATATTGTTTATGTGTTTAAATTATATAATTATTAGAAATTTAATATTAAAAATTCACATTGTTATTATTTTTTTTATTTTGCCCCCCCCCCCCCCCCCAAAAAAAAAAAAAAAAAATAAAATAAAATAAAACAACATAAATTTTATAGATTAAAAATTCTTCTTGTCAGCCTTAAAAGAAAATTTGTAGAAGATTTTTCTCTAAATTTTGTATGACATGCTTTAGATAGAGCTCAGGCAGATAGCTTAGAGATAGCTCATGCAGAGCATAATAATGATATTAAGAAAAAGAACCATTTAATTTTAAAGTGCAGTTTATTTATTGCTAATTTAGATTTGATATAATTTGCCTATTATCTTTACTAGTTTTATTTTTCATTTTTATTGATTTTCAGTTTGGATTATTATTGCTGTTTAATGAAAAATGATTTTTATTCTTAGCTGTTGTATTTTAAATACCGTTATTTTTATTGTGTTCTTAAATTTTAAAATTTGCTTGATCATACATGCATGTGATGCAGAAAATGATTAGTTAGTTTTTTTATTGACTTAGAAATTAATTTAAGATTTTAAAAATCTATAATTTTTAATTTCTATATGTATATTTTATATAGAGAAACTTTTCTAAAATTATTTTATGCATAATGAATTGAATAAAAAATTATTCATTCTGTGATTAAATATATATAAAGACGAAAAAATATTTTATAATTGTGATTTAGCCTTTAGTGTGTGACTATTTGCATTTATATAATATTCAAAATAAATTTTTTTACAACCAATCTAATCTTTGCGTAAATAATATATCCTATTATACTTCACTTTTAATTTTTACTTAATTGTGATAATTGAAATGAAATTTCAAATTAGGATCCTTGCCAGATCCTTAGCATTTCTAACACAATGTTTTGTATAATGTACTCCTTTTTTTCTGAAAATATTATAATAAAAACTTTAAAAGTATTTCATGTCAATTTAGATATAATTTTCATCATAAATAATCATATGTGATCAGTTAAAGTAAGATATGTATAATTCTGACTTTTTTATTTAATTTAATATTATTTTATAACATAGACACAGGCACGAAAGAGTTCCTCCTAAAGGAGGAATTCCACCTTTTTAAAAGCAAATTTGGACATTCTCTGAATTGATGCAAAAATGCAAAGAAAATATTAGAAGCATATTTGGGGTGGGGGGTGGGGGTCTAGAAAGCTAAAACACTTCTGAGTAATTTCAGTGATGCATTTTTGGAAATGTATTTCTGGAGTAAAGATCAATTTGGCATGTATATATTTAGCATAGAGATTTTTTTTACTTTTAAGTAAAGTCTTAAACATTCAAATCATTCAAAATAACACATTTATTTTGAAAAATTAATGTCTGTACTTCACATAAGTTTAGCAGATACATTTGGATGGATTTATACTTTTAGCAAACTGTTTCCAATTTTCTTTTTTGATTTAATGAATTTATATATTTATTGTTTTTTTTTTCTTTTAATACTTTCTAAGTTTAAAAAAAAAAAAAAAATCATATGTAATTTTATATAATTCATTTTATTGTATGAATAACTGTTGAAAAATGTATCTAAATTATACAAGTTTGGCCTTATTGTATAGATGGAAAAAATTTTTCCACCTTTTTTTCCATTTCCCACTTTCATGCCTTCAGACAAGTTATGACATATTTTTAAATTATAATATATTATTTAAATAGCAGTTTAAAATAAAATGCTTTTTTATATCTGATAAGACCTTTACCAAGCTTAAAGAATTAAGCTTATAAACAGTTTTTTGTTCCTAATTAAGCAAATTTACGATTTAAATCATTGATTTCAGTAATATAGTTAAAATTGTTGAAGCCCAGTAGCATAGTGATCAACGTGTCTGCCTACCGTGCTACAGGTTCCCAGTTCGATTTCAGACTACATTCTGGGCAATTTTCATTCGGGGTCGATAAAATCAGTACCAAGCTTGCGTAGGAACTAAACACTGAGGGTCCCACGTTAGGCTGATCACCTGGCCGGGTCACACATAACACCTCCAGGCCTATGGTTAAGAAAACAGGGCTGGGTACTGTGGGCCAGGGTTCTTAATGGATTGTAGATTGAGTTTTTTAGGTTAAAATTGTTGATATCCTGCCATAGAGTAGAGTAAAAAATAAATACGATTTGATTCAGAAATTTATCTGTTTTAAATCTATATAACTGAAATAGTTTTAAGGGTATTTCTCCTTGTTAAAATAGCAGCTAATACGAGATTTTGATATAAGAAAATAAATTTAGACTGAAATTAGCCTAAATATAAATTTTCAGAGAATTTCTACAAATGTCTCTAACATATTGATATTTAAAATTACACTATTTCTGATAGCGATCTCAAAAGTAAAATTCATTACTAATATTTAAATTTAATAAAAAAAATTATTATTATTCAGTAAGCTATACATTCTTATTAGAAAAAAAAATAAGTCATTTAAATATAGCATTAAATAAGCCAGGATCTTGTCGAATTTAACAAATAAAAATGTTTAAAAGAACTGTTTGGTGAAATTTATAAAAAACTTTCAAAAATAATTACAAGAAAAAATCAATCTTACATTGGCTGACCTAATTCTTAAAACATATTATTTTAAGCTAAAGTTACCAAGCTGCATTTCGATTAAATTCAACTTTTCAAATTATTGAAAAACTAAAACTTTATTCCTGTAAGTAATCAATAACATGTAATCAAGATAAGTAATTATGAAGATTATAGAATGAAAAAATTGTGCCACTTTTACACAATCATGTTATTTTTTCAATGCAATCTAAACATAATATCATTTTCACCGTCGCAAAATTTACATGCATATTTTACATATTCTGTTCATATTCACTATCAAGCCCCCCCTCCCCCCTTCCCCTTATGTTAATTTGATAAAGAGGTTTTGTTCATTGTGTTTAAAATATTTTCATATTCAATAGATCATTAATAAACATATACTTGATGTCAGGTTTGCCATCTACAACTTTGTACATGAACATTTGCAGGCTTGACTTGAGCTTTTAATCTCATTACTAGCAAAATCCAGAATTTTTTCTTTTAAATGCATTCACAGTAAAGTAAAATATTTAGTTTTTCAAAGACAATATTAGTTTCTTTTTTACTATGACGTCATTTTCACTCACTGAAGCATCTCGCCTCCTTTGGAGATTAATATTTCAAACCCAGTATCAGTGGAATGAAAAAACATTGAAATCTAATAGCTTTATGAGAGAAAGTGAGTGTTTTCTTTGACAATGTAACATCATGTTCTGTTTACACCAAAATAAATTTATGAATTTTCAATTTTAATGAGGAAATGGTACCAGTAAAGATATAGTAATTCCCATTTTTTTTCCTTTTTCTCTGTAACAATGGAAGTAACCCAATTGCCACTGTTGTGAAGAAAGGAAAAAAAACTAAAATAAATTAAACAAATGGGAATATTTAATAAAAATAGCTAGTGTGGGCACATGTACAAAATAAACTGCTTTAATTTAAAAAGGATAATTATCGAAATTGGTTTGGTAGAAAGCTCAGAGCAGATGATTAAAAAAAACAGCCTTGTATTTTAAATATATAGATAATTGAGACTGCATTTGACTACATTCTAGATACAATTGTTGATATTGTCTGTCGTTTTGACTACATTTTTTTAATAGTATCCATGAAATTAATCATTTTTGAATGACCATATGCTTTAATACATGCGCTCAAACTATTATGATGACAATATTTAGGAACCATTCAAAAACTGCTTGGAAAAACGAACTTCTTAAAAATATGTGAAATTCAGGCTCTAGCAACAAGTCTAAAATTTACATCTATCAAAGATGTAAACAGCCAAGATGCAATAAAAAATATGAAAAATTTTGCTTTCTCCAAAAGCTTTCCAAGTTCTCTACAAAAAAAAAGAAAGAAATCCGTAATATGCATTAAGCTTTCAGCGCTATTCTAATAATTACTAAGCTAAAAGAATAAAAAAATTAAAATTCCAATTTTTATTTGCATTAGATCTTTATTGCTGTGATTAAATGTGTATAATTGGCTGATATTTATGGCCATAAAATATACTGGCACTATTCATGATGGAGAACCCTCTGAGCTTATTTTATTCAAAAAGTGTTATATTAATAGCAGACAGAGTTTCCAGTCAATTGTGTTCCTTTTACCATTTCTCTGTAACAGTTTGAAAATGACATACTATTCATTTTATTTTATTTTTTCCCCTGCTTTTAACTAACTGTGCTTTTTCTCAACATTGATTTTATGTTACAGGGAATAAAAATTATCATAATAAAGCTAATTAGTGAATTTTACAAAAAAGTTTAGAAATAGGTAAATATTCATTATTTTTTAAGTAATATGTTTTGTCTTTATCTCTATATAAAAGAAGCATTAATGAAGAAACAGTGCAGCTATTTTTTTTTTAAATCCCTCCTCATTATATATATATAGAGAGAGTATCCTCTCGACATCTCGAAGTCGAAGGGATGCTAGAAAAAAACTCGAGATAGCGGGTTTTCGAGATAACAAGGTCATAGCTAAACATAAAGAATCATGTAAAAACACAAGATAAGCAATAATATTATAAAAATTAGAATAATGATAGATGAGAATAAGTAAAAATATGTAATGATAATCAACAATATGTCTAATCACAGGATGATAATTTTAATTTTTAAAGTACTAGTAGAAAATAATTACATTAAATTGAAAATAATTAATAAATACATAAATGAACTTACATTGCTAAAATTTCTTTAAAAAGTCCAGTATCGTGGCCTGCCGACATCTCTTTTGAATTTGTTTTTCAACCAATTTTTCTATTTGAAAAATAGTGGCAAAATCATTGTTTTCCACGTTTTCCGAGCATTCTTTGAAGTGTCATAATACGTGGACAGTATCTTTAGCTTGGGATGCAGTAACGCTAGGTGTTGGTTCTGGAACATTCACTTCTTCCTCATCATCAGGCAGCGGAGAAGAAATCGATTGAGAAATGATTTCATCATCAGTCCACAGCCCACAGACTTCAACGTCAGCATCCAATTCAGTGAAATCTTCGAAAGTTATGTTTTCGGAAAGAATGAGTGATTTTTAAATTTTCCCCATTCTTCGCACTGCATTTCATTTTCGGGTTCAGCACTGCGTCCCATTCAAATTCATTTTCTGCTTCTTTCACAAAGCCAATTTTTCTAAAACAGTTTACACTAGTCTTTTGAGTGATGTTCCTCCAAGCACAGTCAGCCATCCTCATGCAATCAAGAATCTTTAACGGCTTAATTTCCTCTTTTCTATCAATGGCATCTATGATCTTCTTCACTACCTCCTTCCTGTATCCAACTTTAAAACTTCTGATTATCCCTTGATCAAGAGGTTGCAGCTTTTTAGTGATGTTTGATGGGAGGAAAACTACTTTCACCGCTTTCAATTCTGGGATAATGCCGTGAGCTTTGCAGTTGTTAATGAAAAGTACGATTTTCTTCTTCTTTTTACACATGTTCTTATTTATTTGCTTCAGCCAGTCTGCAAAATATTCGCTTGTCATCTAAGCCTTCTTATTCGCTTTGTAAAGAAGAGGAAAGGACTTCATTCCTTTAAAGCATCTTGGGCTTCTGGATTTTCCAGTCATCAATGGTGTTAACTTCTCAGTCCCACTCATGTTGGCAGCTAACAGTAATGTTACTATGTAATGTTAATCGCTCTTTACTCTGCTTTAATCCGTGACACGCTTCTCTTTTGAAAACTGCAGTTTTGTCCGGTTCGAGATAAGAATTAAAATTAACATTAGATGAATATGTAATATCAAGGGGAAAAATAATTTTTCGACATTTCAAGGTTTTCGAGATATCAAGAGTATACTGTATTTTAAAATTTATTAGTTAGATTAAATAGAGATTAGTAACTTCATGGGGATTTTTCTTTTAATTTACCAGTGTTACTCATTTAATCATATTCGATATATTTTATATTTTCAATTAAAAGGAACAACAACAACAACAACAACAAAAAAAATACATTTGAATTTTCATTTGGTCTCATTTTGTTACCAAATGAGACCTTTTGTTGGTTTTCATAAAATTTTAACTGTGTATTCAAAGTTTGTTTTGTTGTTTGCTTACGGTAAATTTTAAATAACTATTCTTATGCAAAATATTAGATGTAGTTCTAAAATTAAATATTTTACTTATGCTATTTTAAAAAAATGTTTATTTATAATACTTGTTCTGAGCTAAAGCAGGCAATGTAAGTTTAAAATATGTCAGTTAGATACCATACCTAAATTGCTTCTGTTAGATTATTTAAGTAATAATTTAAATTTCCTTCTTAAATTAATGAGTGTTGCGCAAAAAAAAAGTTTTTTGGTAGGGAGGAGCGGAGCCTACTGAACAGGTAGGCTTAATTTAATTGTTTTTATGAAATGTTTAGCTTTTGTGAATGATTTTTTAGAAACATTGTCCCCCATCTCTCTTTGTGTTAATCTAGTCTCTTTGCCACGAGCATCCTTTGCAGAATTTGTAATCTTTTAACATCTTTTTCAAAATATAATTTTTTTTTCCTTATTTAATCTTAGAAATGCTTTACTTAAGGCAAAATTTTCAATTAAAAATTACTGGTAAAAATAATCAAGTGTTCTGGGCACTTTATGCATCACGAATATGTGATGCAAAAGATTTAACGGAACACCTATATTACTATTATTTCCTCTAATCTATTTAATACAGTCAGTATGTACATTAAAAATTAAAATTTAGCTGTGGCTTTTCATATCTATAAACTATATATACACTGATGTCTTTTTGTATTGTATAAGAAAATATTTTACATTATCAGGATTATCAAACCTTTCGTGATGAGGGGCATGTATATGTGCAATGTAAGACGCACAAAATCCTTGAATTTGGACATTAGTATTTTGCACAATTTTTTTTTGCCTAATTTAATCACATATCATCAGTCAAATAATACCAAAAAAAGTATAAATGACATTTGTGCTGAATGGACTAAGATTAAGATCTCGGAAATACTAGATCATATTATGAAACAGTTGTCAGTGAAAATGGAAGTACTTCAGTCATTTTTCATCGTTATTGATTGATTGATAAAAAAGAAAATAAGTAATGGAGATTGGTGATCCAAAAAATATTCTCAAAACAAATTTTGAACTTCCATACATGTAAAACAGATTTAAGATAATAAAAGTTAGATTAATAATAATGATGGAAAAAGTGCAAATGTCTATTGATTTTTCCTTATAATTTCTTTTTCAAAATTTCTTATGAAATAAATGCCCGGACTTTTTATTTTAATTGTTATTTATAATGCTGCAGAAATAATAGTTTTATGTTTCTGCGTTTTTCATCTGCTTAATAATCTTTGTAATGATTGTCATTATCTGCAAAACATAAATACAATATATGTCAGATAACTTGATTATTTAAAAAATAATAATAATGAAATAACTAATTAAATTAAATATATGTATATTGTACATCAGTGTTTTTTCTCAGCTAATACTTCCATGCCATACATAATATGGGATAAAGAAAATAATATGTGTATAGGAAATTTAATGTCTTATTTTGAATATTGATTATTCAAAATAATTGCTTGTATTGTTATATAAAAAAAAAAATCTCAAAAATTGAAAGCTTTGTTTATTTGACTTTTCATAGTATGCTCTATAATTTATCTGTGATTAACAAATTAATGTTTCTCTTCTTTTTTTTTAATTGCTCTTTTTTTTTTTTTTTTAAACTAAAGAGATGTTTTGGTGTACTTGGTATTGATTTGCTGTGGAATTAATAATTTTATTTTAATATACATTTGCTTGACGTAGACCCCCTTTTTTTTAAAGCCATGTAGTTTGTTTCATAATTTGGTGTCAAAAATTGGTAAATGAACTTCATAAATTTATAGTTTTTATCTTGTTGAAAGTTGTCTTTTAGCATAAACTTGTTAATTGTATAGGTTTTGTACAGACTTTTAAAAATAATTATTTAAATTAATTTCTGTTTTGGCTGGTTTAATGATCAGGCTAAGAATTTTGAAATTGTATTGTGACTAAATGAAGCCGCACATTTTTAGATCTATGTGATATTTGTAAATAAAAATGTCTCAGTTTGTTTTATATGTTTTCTTATTTCTAAATAAAATAAATTTTAAACAATATTTTTCCTTGCAAGTTTCTGTCATTTTACACTGTTTCTAGAGTTTTTAATGAACTATGATCATTGTCAAAAAGTATATCATAACTGAATAATTATGCATGTAAAATCTTTTAGGTAAAAAAAAATTTCTTGAAAGTGATAAGAAATTCTTAAAAATTGGCAGATATGTTAGGTACATTATTTGTTCTTGGCTGTTTTCTATGTGGTTAATTCAGCAGTTTTCAATCCTGTATATGCAAGCTCCCTTTTCCTCAAACTGAACCCCTTTCTGTTAAAAATTCTCTCCAGACTGCATTAAAAGTAACATGTCATTAAACAGGTACATAATTAGAATTTTAGTTGTAATAATGTAATAAACACATTAGATGTGTAATTTTAGGTTGCTATGTATACAAGGTGTCTCTGAATTCTTGTAGAAAAAAAAGGAGGGAGTACAGCAGTATGAACAATGTTTACAAAGAATCTAAGACAATATCCACCTATTCAGTCAAATATATCAGATATTTCAATCTGAGTTAAATCCAGGTTTTTGTTCATAACTTTAACAATGGGGAAGATACTTTAAAGAAATTATCTATATACTTACTTAAAAAGAAAAAAATGATTATGTTATAAGAAGAGCTGGAAGTGACCACCATCTGTGCCCAGTTAAATGCTCCATATTTTGGAATGTAGCTGACAGTACATATAGTGTCGCTGACCAAATTGTGCATTCCCTGTAGTTTTCACTTCACACAAAGAAAAGTAAGTATGTTGCATATATTTCAATATTTTAATTATTCGTAAGTTATGAATAAAAACCAGGCTTCTTGGAGTGAGACATTCTGTATATTTTATTGAATAGGAATGATATATTTCATTGAATAGGAATGATTAATACAAATTAGTAAAAAATGTCTATAGTTAATGTAATGCAAAAATTAAACAAAAAAAAGTATTTTTTTCTTCATTGTCTTGTTTGACCTCTTTCTGTATATATATTTTAAGATGATTTTATTTTGCGCATTGTTTTTTATTGTATCATTTGCTTCTCTCCCTTTAATTTTATGTACCTGAAAAAAAAAATGAATTTTTCATATTTAAAAGAGAGAAATTGGAAATTTTGGCATTTTTTTGCTTTATCTTCCATGCTGTTAATATTTATTTTTCTTTTTTTAATCATAGCTCCGCATAACATCTGCCAATTTTAGAAAATGGAATGGGGAAAGACAATCTCACTGTAATTGGGAAAAGGTTAGTTCACAGTATATTTAAAGATTCATACTTCCATGAGAAGAAATAATGCTATTCAAAATTCAAAAGAATTTTTTTTTTATCTAAGTATTTTTAATTTAAAAGTTTTTGATTGAATATATGAAACTGGTTTAGTTTAATATATGTTCATTTTTATAGTAAATATATAGTAAAATAATACAAAACTTTTGTTACTCAAATAATCGTGTTTGTGAAGCTTTAGTAGTATAACAACCTAAGTCTATATAAATTTCAATATAATAGAATTTGGACCAAATGCCAATCATCTCTTGAAGTTGGCAGACCTTTGCATAAATTATAATATGCTCATAAACTCTATCTGTAAAATTGGTAACTGAACCATCAATATGTATAGAGTGTCTTCAGTGCAAGATTATTAAATTGCCTATAAATCCTGCAACTTTTAAGAATCTTGTGGCTTCAGAAAATCAAATATCTGATTTCTCTTTTAGGTTATGTTTTATACAAAAAATATTCTATAGTTAAATATTATTACCTGTAAAATCTTTGAAGTATACAAAGGTTGTTCAATAAGTAAAAGCATAATCAATAGACACTGGTAGGAGTACCATGACAGCTGCATTTGCATCAACCAGGAAGTCTAGCATGGAGGAATGTGGAATTTTATTCAGATAGTCATTATTTAATTTTAAAAAGTCATTTTAATAGATAAATTGTTGTATTTTGTAAAAGAATGGATAAAAACAAATTTTGTGTTGTGATGAAACATTATCTTTTGAAAGGCAAAACAAAAATGGGTAAACATTACCCAGAGTCTGTTACATTTATTAGAACAATTTACAAGTGGCTCGGAAATTTTTGAAATGTCCATATGAATACAAATGATGGTGAGCATTCCATGTGATCGTTTGAGATCATAATTTCAGAAATCATTGAAAAAAATCCATGATATGGTGATGGAGGACAGAAGATTAAAAGTGTGTGAGATTGCTTATTAGGTATCTCAAATGATTGCGTGCACAATATTTTACAGGAACATTTAGAAATGAAAAAAATGCCTGTAAGATGGGTGCCGCATTTTGTTACAATTGATCTGAAATGTCAGCGAGTTGACCTTTCTAAGGATAGAATGAAAAATTTTCAACAAAATCCAATGAAATTTTTACATTGTTTCTGAAAGAAACTTGAACATCACTGGACTAAGTATATAGACTTAAAAAAAAAAGACTATGTTGAAAAATAAATAAGTTTTCATTGAAAAAAAATAGTTTTTTTCATTTGTGCACAAACTTATCGAACAGCCCTCATAATCTAATCTCAACGTTTTCAAATCCAAGAAATCTGTTCATCATTATTAAGTATAAATTTCACTATCTACTTGTGTGATTGAATATATCTTTAAATAGATAACATTGAGTAATTTTTGCAACATTTTATTTTGTAAGGATTTCATTCTTGTAAATTTTTTATATGTGTTACTAAAATACACCCCTGAAAATGACTTGCAATTAAATTAGTGCACTTTTCGTTTATTCTATTTTGTCATAATAATGAGATACTTAAAAATTTGTTATGTAAAAATCAAGTTCAAATCATTGCAAGTTAAAATCTGGTTTTCAAAGAAAAAATGGGAAATGATGGGAAAGAGAGCTTCGAAACTTAAATTACTTAATTGCCCCTAGACAGTTTAACTCCTTGAAGGACAATAGTTATTATTTATACCACTCAATTTTAATCAAAATTTGCACATGAATTTTTGAGTAAAAATTTGCTTTTATACCTTACATAGAAATGAAAAATTGTGTCTTTTTCAAATGAAATTGTCTGCTTTCAGTACAAAAGAGTCAGACTTATTTGTCCCTGAAAGGACTAATCTGAAATTGAGTGCTCTATTTAAAAAAAAAAACAAGTTTTTAGAAATTCTCAGTATTCAATAGCTTTCAATATTTGGGGCTAATTGTATTCCACTTATACACCGGAACTGGTATTTTGTTCTTATTTAAAAACGGAATTCAGTTATTTTGAGAGAACATTAATTGATAGGTAGCGTATTATTTGAGTTACCTAGCCTTCCTGAGGAGATATTTGGCATTTATTGTTGATATATTGTTTGTTTTTTGCCTGGCAGGAAATCTTGTGAGTGTTGATCAGCGCAGTTTATCAATTTTATACATGTTTCTCTGGAGGGGAAAAAAAAAAATTAATCTTTTGATTTTTTTTCTGAAGATAATTCTTATTTCATAAAACATTTCTAGCATTTTAAAAGTGTAAACCTGTTTCTTATCTACCATATACTTTAATTCTAAAAAATAAAAAAAAATAGAAGTGAAAAAAAAGCATCCAGAAATTTTGTAAGTATATTTAAATATTTTATACCATCTATCCAATGCATTTCATTTGCAGTTTTATTTCTTGAATTTTTAAAATGCAAATTATTTTTATTTGTAAATTATATATATTTTTTATATTAGAAATATTACATTTAGTTATTCTTTTAGCTGTCTATATTTTTATTGTAAATAATATAGCGCAACATCAGTTTATCCTTTCTTTTCTTCTTATGCAGTTATTAATTATAACTTAAGTTGGCCATAAAAGGGGTGCAATAAATCTGGACCTGTGATCCCTAATAAGACTAAAAGACTTTTACAGGGTGTCTACTGAAATTGGGAATCAGGGAATCATGGAAAAATCAGGGAGGTTTATCAATCTGGAAAAATCAGTGAAAAGTCAGGGAACTTTGTAAAAATATTCGAAAATCAGGGAAATTTGTCTATATGCAAAACTATTCGCATTTTCACCTTGCCAACAAGACTGATTCGTCTATTTTATGTACCATATTTTTTCACATGTTGTTTAAAATATTGTCTTTCCCAATATTTTAAAAAAGATGCACATAGTATGAGTTTTTGATATTTAACGCAAATTAAGGTGATCAGATTTCCCCATTTTCTGTTGATAGCGTTTATATTGAAGGCAATTTACCCATTTTAAAATGATACATTAGTATAACCTGACCAGGTGGCCAGCTGAATCCAATTAGCTATCCCGTCATATGTAGATAAGTCTTAGAATTTAATATTTTTCAGAAAATGGGGAGATTTACTGGTTACCATATATCCATTGGCCACTGTATGAAGTTGGACTAAATTTTCAGTCCAGATTTATAAAACTGCCGACCAATACTTAATGAATATTAGGCAATTTTTTTGTTTATCTCTTGTTTTTTCTCCCAAATGAGATATTAGCAAGTTGGATAAGTGTGTTATGCGATGAATTGATTTACCTGGAAAAATACCGTATGTGTATTGCTAATAATGGAAATCAGGGAAGTCTGATAATGATAGTCAGGGAAATTATTGAAAAATCAGGGAACTTTTTTTTACAATTTCTGTAGACACCCTGTTTTACCAGCCCTTTCT
This sequence comes from Maratus speciosus, assembly GCA_963932465.1. Taxonomy (NCBI): domain Eukaryota; kingdom Metazoa; phylum Arthropoda; class Arachnida; order Araneae; family Salticidae; genus Maratus; species Maratus speciosus. The sequence continues at coordinate 255,511,093 of OZ010794.1, read as the reverse complement.
TTTAATAAAAAGATAGGTCCCCAAAAGGTTTTGCATCTGAGTATGCTCTTGGTCCTTATGCTCGTAATGGCCTTGAATAAGTCTAAAAAATTTTTGTTTTATCTTAATTAATTTAATGCCCCAAAACATTACTTGCACCTGAGTCCATTTAACCTATTAGTTTTGAGAATTTTCCTTGAGGTTCTTAGCATTTCAAACTTGCAACTGTTTTTTTTTTTTTTTTTTTTTTGTGTGTGTGTGTGTGTGTGTGTGTGTGTGTGTGTGTGATCTATTATTAAATCTGAGGACATATTTAGCATTTCTTGTTGATATATTAGTTGTTTATTTCCTGGCTAGAAAACTTGTCAGTGGAAAAAGCACAATCAAACGCCATAAAAGTTCATGTGTCAAAAACCAAAATTTAGTAATTAGATTTTATGCAGAAAACAAAGACTAAGTGTAACAAATAAGTACTAAAATGATTTGCAGTTGGTTTTGCATTCTATCTACTATCTGCATTGGTGCAAAAAACAGGATTTGTATGGTTTTGTTTCAACTTTTCAAAACCCCTATTTTAAAATAGAAATCTTCTCTTGCACATTTCTGTCATTAAATAAAACAAATATTCCTTTTCGAAATAGTGGCACAACTCCTGAAAATATATTTTGGCAGGAAATCCATCCAAACAGAACAAATGGGTTAAAGAATAGCTAAATTGATCATTTTTCTTATGGAGACAAAAACCTCCACTTTTCCTATTTCAAATGATTCAGATATTTTTGCATGAATATGCAATCACCCCTGAATATTCCATGTGCATTGAAGAAAATTATTGTATGTCATTTTAAAAGAAAAGTATGGGAAGGTAATTTAACCACTGTATGCATCATAAATTTCTCAATATGGACAGATTAGGAGATGGGAAGTTTGCCTTTTTGACTCAATTATCATGAAGTGTTTTAATGTTATGTATGAAAATGCATAATTTCTTTCAAATATTTTGTCATTTCATTGATGGAAGCATTCCAATTTTGCAGATAAAAGTCCCAGATTCAGTACTGAACTTGGTCAGAAAGTGCTGTTTGGAAATCCTTTGCAAGACCAAAAAAAAAAAAATCTTATGTAGATATTTGTTGACTTTTTGTATTAAAAATGTTTAAGTTATTCATTCTGACTATGTTTCTTTTCTTTTTTTTTTTAATGACACACATTTCATGTAGGTACTACCACTGAAACTGAGTATTTTTGAATGGAACACCCTGTATATGTATATACTATGTACAATTGAGCTTCTGCCACATTTGACAGGTGAGACCTATGTATTAGAGATGAGACTTACTCAACCTGAGCCTAGGCCGAAATGGTCACGGACTTGATTTCGAGAGGCGTTTTCTTGATGGGGTTAGGAAAAATCGTGCTTTTTGATGAGCAAAATTTTGGCTGACTTTTGATACCAAGTGAATTTTTCTATAAGGAAAAATGAAGTCATGGGGGTTGGAAAAGGGGCGAGGCCATTCCCCCTCACTGAATATTTAAGAATAGTAAACTACAGAGGCTGTTCACACATTTTTTTGACAAGTTAGTTTTGGTATAAAAAGGTCGCCCACATAGAGAAATTATTTTTCACAGCTAATATGTTTTTGAAAATGTAAATTCTTGTGTGGTAACTGAAATGTTTGTTTACATGCAAAAAGACGCTTTTAAAGAACCGATGGATGGAAGGCTATATTTCTACACTTTCCAAAGAGAATTATTCATATTCAGTGGTTAAAAAATGCTGTGAAATGCATGTTTTTTCTATATTTAAAGCCACAGTAGGTAATATTGTCAATAAGACAGTCAAAAAAAAAAAAAAAAAAAACGCAAATGTCTGGCTTTAAGTGGAAAAATTGTTTCACATATGTACCCAAGAACAGAAAAGAATTCTTTTAATATTGCAAAGGTAAGGTCTTTTGTGGTAAAAAAAAATCCTCTGTGTCAGAGACTGTTGCTAAATCATTAAAATGCTCAGTGTTAACAGCTAACGAAATCATTAACCATGATTTGAATTTTAAAAAGTCCAAAAAACGCAATGTTCATTGTTTTTCTCCACGAGATATTGTTCAATGTAAAACACAATGCAGAATTCTTTATTCGGAGAAAAATGGAAATTTTTTTTACAGTAGGTGGAGCTTGGATCTATTTATATGATTGTAATAAAAAATGATCCATTTATTATCATCAAATAGGAGAAAAAAAATTGTAAAACATGGTTCTATGTAACTAAAGAAAGTTTTAGCAGACGGTTTATGGTTGTTGCTCCTGGCTTTGCATATAACGGCAAATTAGAAATAAAGAGAGTTGAGAAAAATGATAAGATCTCAACTCCACATACTATCAGAAACATATTTTACTCCCAGTCTTCAAGCATGAAATACCATCTCTTTACCCCCAGTGCCATCATTCTGTAGAATTGCATCAAGATGAAGCAAGTGGCCATGCATCATCATATTCATGAGTGTATGCAGGATTTTTATTACAGGGGGCGGGAGCAGTGGCACATTCTCTAAGCACAGGCGCCACTTAGAGGGATTAGGATTAGGCCACACTGGGCCACTTGGGATCCCCTGTTAATTTCTTAGAAAAAATGGAATGACAAACGGGTATCAGGGCTATATTCTTCACTTGTATATCTGCTAAATCTCCTGATGTATCTATCACCCATGGATTATTGCACTTTTGAACTTTTAAAAAGCACGTTATCCGAACATCGATTTACAACCCTTCATGAACTTTGGAAAGCTATTGAAAAGGAATGGGCTAAAATACCTCTTCCAAAACTACGAAAGGCATTATTTTTCATGGAAATTACAGTGTAGAAAAGTATTTCAGAACAAGGGTTACCAAATTGAAATTTAAAACACAAATATTTGATCTAAAAAATGTGCAAACACCCTTTATGTAACTTGAAATACTAAGTGACATGGGTGCCGGCAGAAAGGAATCCAGGAAGGGGTAATATTTTGGAACAGAAGTACCTGTGTCCACCAAAGACAACTTTTTTTTAAATGCAGAATTTAAACATGGGATAAGCTAAACTAAGGTTTTATTATTTTTTTTTTCTATGTCAGAACTTTGCCATACAAGGCGGCTTCAAAAGGTATCAAAAAGCAATACAAAAATGTATCAATTAAGAAATAATAAATATTATAAAATAATTTTCTACTAACTATTTTTAAAATGTAAAATTGAAATATTTCTTTTTTTTTTTTTTGCCCCACCCCACTTTAAAATAAATTTGAAGCACGTGAATGTAAAAATTAAAAATCGTCTTTCAGGGTTGGGGGGGGGGGCTTCAGGGGAACCCACCCTCTGTCAAAAAAAATGGTAATTTCTCTTTCTCTTAACATTTAATTATTCTAAAATCCCTCGAGAAGAATAAAGTTAGTTAATTAAATTTAAAAATATAGGAAGGAATAGTAACTCTTCCCTCCCTGCCCATGCCGGCGCCTGTACTTAGAGAATGTGCCACTGCTCCCGCCCCCTGTAATAAAAATCCTGCGTACACTCATGAATGATATTTTATACTATTTTAAAGATTTAATTAAATGTTACGATCTAATGGTAGTGTAAAGCTAATATTACACTGTAATCAATTGGGAAATTATAAATTAATGATCATATTTTAATTGTTCAGGGCGGCGAGTGGTCAGGGAAAAACACATTCAAAAAAGGTGTTAAATACCAGTATTTTGTTAAAGAGAAATTTGCCTTCTTTAATCCCTTTATATTATTCGAAGTATTTTCTAGAAGTAAATACTGGTAGTTTCCACTTTTTTTACTGTGTTTTTCCCTGACCACTCGCCACCCTGTTGTTTGACAAAAGGACACCTGGTATCTCTGTATTCTAAAAAAAGTAACTAATGCTGTCACCGCCACTGTCAATGAATTTTTTGTGACCTGAGGTCTTTCTTCGCTAATATTAACCCTTTATCTACTGATGGTACTTATAAGTGCCACTCTCTTTAAACTTTCATCCCATATTGAATATTACTAATACTCGAATGGTACTTTGCAAAAACACACTTTTAACTCCATTTTACCCGGATACATGGCAGCAGTATTTCTAGGTTTGTTATTTTAGCGAGGAAGGAGACTATCTTTGAAACAGTCAATGTGTTTTGTGCCGACATTTTGTACAGATTGTCATGCTCCTCTTGTTATTGCTGCAAACAGTAAAGGATATAAGATAAGTGTTGGATATCTTTTATGTGTTCATTATGATCTTAGAATACAATTTGACTAACTATTTTAGGTGAACGGTGTATGTGTTTGATTTAACAGTTGAATTACTCGGTGGTACTTATAAGTACCGTCAGTACACTGGATGTTGGAAAAGAACTTCTTGTTTACTTTTCGTCTGTGTGGTTATCCATCATTTTTCTCTGCTTTAGAATGTAATTACTGAAATGTAGTGTGGTATTTCATTATTATTGTTTATAGGAAATAGAAAAAGTTGTGTCGCCGGCTCTCTTTTGCTATGCTAGAAATTCATATTGCATATGTGGAGATGCGAGATGATATGTTGTCCCTGGAATATAGACATCGCATAACTAAAGGATTGCTAACAAGATCGAAAACTTAAAAAAATAAATAGATTTTTTAACCCTTTCAGGAGCAAAGAATTTTCAGTGCTATGTGTTGAAATAAAGGACTGGCACCGGAATTTGCCAAAAAATTTATTTGTAAATAAGGAAAAGGCTTTATATCACATACTTATTAAATCAAAAATATTTTACCACAATTCTCGTGCCATTTGAAATACCTTGTGAGTTTTCTGTTATAATATTTTAGTCTTAGTGTACTGACGGTACTTTAACATGGTGACTGATACTGAAGCTGTAAAATTTACAATGTTTTAAGTAATTTTTAAGAAAGTATAATCCTGTAATAAATAAAAGGTAAGTAAATTTTAAATAAATTTTCAGTAATTACTTAAAACAATATATATACGTTTAGTTTTACATCATATTTTAGACCGCCAGCCATCGGTGAATGACACGTTCTAAACGGAAAGTTCAATGTCAGTCACCGGTGACAGATATGGTGCTTAACGTGTTAAAGTACCACTTTTATTAATTACCTCTAAGGAATTAAATTTCTCACGGGTGGGTATTTTTTTAATGTTTATCCTTTAATTATTATCATTGTAGTAACTGCAAAAAAAATTGCAGTAGATAAAGGGTTAAGAAAACTACTGCATACAAAAATATGTAAATGGTTTATATTATAGAGAAATGTTTGATAAACATAGTTGAAGTAGATAGTTTTTAAATCGAAGCATTATTTTAAGAGATGTATGCCATAATGTAACAGAATTCTTTTGTGTGTCGCTGTAATAGAATGATAAATGATACGCACTTCATTTTCAATACCGAACATGCCATTGTAAACTGCAACAATGTATATCAATTACATGGTAACCCTAGTGTATTTACACGACTTAGGGCACAGCCAGAGAGGCAGACAAACTGATTTCATAAACACTTTTCAATTATATTGGAAAGTGTTAGCAAAAAAGAAAAATCATTGTGTCAAGCATAGACTAATGAAACACTTTACTACATATTCAGATTATTATAACAAAACTTCCACGTTTATTAAGGTAAAAAATGATATCTAAAAAAATAATTTTGAAAACCCGTAACACACTTAACAAGAACGAAAAATCATGCTTCAAGCATAGGCTATGAGCCACTTTCCAACATTTCTAGAATACTTTAACAAAACTTCACCGCTTAATAAGATCAAAGATTATGCCTCAGTAAACAATTTGAAAAAAAGCATAAGACATTTGAAAACCCAATTTCAGGAATTGCCATCCACAGTCAGAAAAATATCCACATTTTTTTGTACAGCCCTGTGTAGGATCTATAGATTTCTATATATACTACATGGTATGTTAAAATTTAGTTCGGTGAGGAAACGTATAAAACAGTTGAAAATTACCCTTAAACAATTTCTGCCATTAAACGAAAATTTACTCAAGATCTTTTGTGCTGCCCTGTATATGATCAAAAAATTTATATACAAGAAGTAAAAAATTATTTAAATTAAAAAAAAGGCGTATCACAACTAAAAACGCACTTACAGCAATTATTGTTATTCGACAATACTGTAACCAAATTATTTTGAGTGTCCCTGTAAATGAATGGTGAGTGCTATGCACGACATATTCTATAGTAAGCCTCTTGTAGTACATCTCATCAGGGGCGTAAACCACCCTGGTTGCGTAGGGGGGTGTAGACTCATAAATTTCCGACTCCAAGAAGAAAAATTTCCGAGTACTATTGCCAACAAAATGCCGACTAATTAATATATATATATATATATATATATATATACACACACACACACACTCATGTCCAAAAGTTTAGCATATATGATAAAAACGAAGAAAGGATATCGTAAATATCTTACGAAATTATTAAATTTTATAGATGATAGATGAAAGTCTCAAGATAATTATGACTGAGCGTATCGAGATAGTCAAATAGGTTTTAAAGTGCTAATATTGATTCCTTTTGAATTATTTAATGTATGTCTCTAAAAATTAGTGGTGAAGTACTATATGATTAATATGTGTAGAAAATTGCGGTTTGGAACTCCAAACTGCTTTGTTTGATAGCGATATATCTTGTTTTTAAATGTACAAAATTTGATGAAACTGGATGATTGAAGACCTGGGGATTCGATGCCCGTTTTTTTTTTTTTTTTTTACCAATAAAGGGCTGATTGCATTTTATCTTTTCTGCGTATAACATATTTATTCACATAGACTCCACTCCGGATAGAAATTCAAATTCTGAATTAAGCATAAGGAATCCTGTTACCAGTGTACGATGTATGTCTACAACATAAAAAAAAGTCAAAATTTAAAAGATTGAAAATTTTCGAATGAACAAAACTTATATCCATTTCTTAGTACTTCGATAAAAGTTAATCAAATTTTGTACGTTTAGTAACAAGATGTACGTTTAGTAACGCTATGTAACAAAGCAGTTTTTGATTCCAATCCGCATTTTCCTATTCATATTAATCATAGACTTTCTCCCCTAATTTTTAGATAAATTTATTAATAATTCGAAAAGAATCGACATCAACGCTTTAAAATTGTTTAACTAGTATCTCAATACGATACGCGAAGTCATAATTATCTTGTGAATTTGGGCTATAAACTTCAATAATTTCGTAAGATATTTAATACTCCCTTTCTACGTTTTTGTCATATACGCTAAAATTTTGGATATGAGTATATATGTCGTAGGCTAATTGAGAAATCCGGCTCTTTACAAAGAGCCGGGCTAATTGGAGAATCCGTCTCCCTTTTTCCAATTAGCCTGATATTTTTCAGGCTTGTTGCAAAGAGCCTAGAAAGCGTTAGGCTAATTGGAAAATGACCACTTATTATCTGATCAGGGTGATATTTTTAGCTCACAGGCTATCAAAGCCTGAGAGCTTATGTGCCCGCCGATTCTGTATGTACGTGTGTACGTACGTATTTACGTAACGCGATAACTCTTGATAGAAATATCCGATTTGCTTCAAATTTCTTTTTCTAGGTTCATTCTGATAAGGTGCTTCCCCGATTGGTTTTTGGGGTTCATTGGTTAAGGATAAAGGGGAAAAGGGGGGGGGCTAGTCCCCCCCCCCTTAATTTAGATAAATGGGTTTTTCATGCAGAGTTATTCGATCTGCTCCAAATTTCGTACACCGGTTTATTATGTTAAGGAGCTTCCCTGATTACATTTGGAGGTTCATTAGTTAAGTATAAAGGGAGAAAAGGGGGCTAGATCCCCCCTTAATTTAGATAAATGGGTTTTTCATGCAGAGTTATTCGATTTGCTTCAAATATCGTATACCGTTTTATTATGTTAAGGAGCTGCCTTGATTAGATTTAGAGATTTATTGGTTAAGTATAAAGGAGGGACAGGGGCTAGTGTCCCCTTAATTTAGATAAATGGGTTTTTCATACAGAATTATTCGACTTGCTTCAAATTTGATATACCAGTTTATTACGATATGGCTTCCTTCATTTGATTTGGAGGTTCATTGGTTAAGTATTAAAGTGGGGAAAGGGGGGCAATTGCCCCTCCCCTTAATTTAGATAAATGTGTTTTCATGCAAAATTATCTAATTTAGTTTTTTTTTTTTTTTTTTTTTTTTTTTTAGGTTCATTCTAATAAGGAGCTTTTCTGATTAGATGTGAAAGTTTAGCATAAAGGGAGAAATTGGGGAGCTAATACCTCCCTTAAATTAGTGTAATGATTTTTTCATGCAGAATTATCTGATTTGCTTCAAATTTGGTATACCAGTTTATTATGTTAAGTAGCTTCCCTGATTAGATTTCGAGGTTCTTTGGCTAAGTAGAAAGGGGGCCAACGGGGACTAATCCCTTCATTTATTTTTCGAGGGGCATTATTCTTTGAAATAAGAGTATAATATACAATTAGTGTGAATAGCTTGTGAGCTCAATGCCATCAGTTTAACTAGGCAATTTTCTTTTTATTAGGTTTATTAACGCATAACCCTACCCAAACCCGAAAAATAAATTACAACAGACCGTACCCCGATCCGAGAAAGACAAAATAATTTCAGTCTACATGCAAAACGACCCGAACCTGAGAGTTCCATTTGAGAAAACCCGAAATCCCGAATCAAATCTGATAACCGACAAACATATTCCAAAGATCCATAACCGGATCCGAACAAGACAAATTAGTTTCCGTGAACACGCAACGCTACCAGAACCTGAAAATTCCATTCGAAGTCAACCTGAAACCCGTCCCGAACCAAATCTTAACCGACAAAAATATTCCAAAGAACTATAACCCGATGCAAGCCAGACAAAATAATCTCCGTCCACCGGCAACCCGATCCGAACCTGAAAGTTCTAATTGAACTCAATCCGAAACCTGGTTGTGGTCGGTTTTCGGGTTGACTTCAAATAGAACTTTCAAGTTCGGATCCGGTTGGAAAAAAATTAACTAAATTAGATAATTCTGTATGAAAACCCATTTATCTAAATTAAGGGGAGGGGCAATTGCCCCCCTTTCCCCCCTTTTATACTTAACCAATGAACCTCCAAACCAAATGAAGGAAGCCATATCGTAATAAACTGGTATATCAAATTTGAAGCAAATCGAATAATTCTGTATGAAAAACCCATTTATTTAAGTTATGGGTACACTAGCCGCTGTACCTCCTTTATACTTAACCAATAAATCTCCAAATCTAATCAAGGAAGCTCCTTAACATAATAAACCGGTATACGAAATTTGGAGCAAATCGAATAATTTTGCATTAAAAACCCATTTACCTAAATTAAGGGGGGGGGTATCTTCCCCCCCTTTTCTCCCTTTATACTTAACTAATGAACCTCCAAATCTAATCAAGCCATCTCCTTAACATAATAAACCATATGCCAAATTTGAGCTAATCGAATAATTCTACATGGAAAACGCATTTATCTAAATTAAGGGGAGAGGCAATTGCCCCCCTTTCCACCCTTTATACATAATAATGATCTTCCAAATGTAATCAGGGAAGCTGCTTAACATAATTAACCGGTATACCAAATTTATTGCAAATCGCATATTTCTGCATGAAAAACCCATTTATCTAAACTATGGGGGTGGACTACCCCCCTTTCCTCCCTTTATATGTAACTAATGAACCTCCAAATCTGATCAAGGCAGCTTCTTAACTTAATAAACCGGTATACCAAATTTGGAGCAAATCGAATAATTCATCATGAAAAACCGATTTATCTAAATTAAGGGGGGTAGCCCCCCTTTCCCCCCTTTATACTGAAATAATGAGCTTCCAAATCTAATCAGGGAAGCTGCTTAACACAATAAACCGGTATACCAAATTTGGAGCAAATTGAATATTTCTGCATGAAAAACCCATTTATATAAATTAAGGGGGGGGGACTAGCCCCCCTTTTCCCCCCTTTATCCTTAACCAATGAACTCCAAAAACTAATCAGGGAAGCACCTCATCAGAATGAACCTAGAAAAAAAATTTGAAGCAAATCGGATATTTCTATGAAGAGTAATCGTGTTACGTACATACGTACGCACACACGTACATACAGAATCGGCGGGAAAATAAGCTCTCAGGCTTTGATAGCCTGTGAGCTAAAAATATCACCCTGATCGGATAATAAGTGGTCATTTTTCAATTTGCCTAACGCTTCCTAGGTTCTTTGCAATAAGCCTGAAAAATATCAGGCTAATTGGAAAAAGGGAGATGGATTCTCAAATTTTCCCGGCTCTTTGCAAAGAGCCTAGGCTGTTTGCAAAGTGCCGGATTTCTCAATTAGCCTACGACATATATACTAAATATTTGCAATTCAGTTTTGAATTTTCATCGGATATCATCTAAATTCCGTGATATACGTTTCTAACTAAATTTAAAGTTAGATAAGAAAAAAAAAATAGAAGTTTCTTCACTTCAATCAGTATGTCTTAAAATTTCCAGACTAAACTAAAAACTTCCCGACTATAAATAAATACAGCTGGATCTCGATATCTCGAAGTCAAAGGGAACAGAAAAAAGTTCGGAATATCAAAGTTTTTGATCAAAATATCAAGGTTACAAATAATATTAACATTGCTGGAATATGTATATAAATATTTTGTTTCTTCATATCGAGGTTTTCGAGTTCACAATATTTGACAAGTCAAAGTTTTTCAGAATAGTTTTAATCACAAAAATAAAATCCTTAATATTTCCGACTAAGTATAAATTTATATAGGTTTTCTTCGTTCTAAATTGTTTTTTCTAATTTTCTAATTAAAAATTACAAGGGGAAAAAATCCGACTAAGAATAAAATTTTATAGGTTTTCTTCGCTGTAACTTGTTTTTCTTATTTACTAATTAAAAACTACAAAAATATTTCTCCAATTCATAAGTTTTTATCCATTAATGCCATTTTTTTTCGACTAAATTTACTTTTTCCGATCGAACGGGAATTTTTCCGACTGGTTTTTTCATTTTTCCAATTTATAAGTTTTTATAGTTTAATACCATTTTTTCCGACTAAACGTACTTTTTCCGATCGAACGTGAAATTTTCCGACTGATTTTTTCGTAGGGGGGGGGGTGTTGTACCCCCCCAGGATTTACGCCCCTGCATCTCATTGATAACGGGTGTCCTACAATGGACTGATAGATTTTAAAATTCAATAACTTTCAGACGGTGACAGCTGTTACAGAAATTCTTACAAGAGAGTAATGTATAATGTCAGGAGTTTTTTACTATGTGGTTCTCGGTTTTAGTTTCAAATGTGAGCGATAGATAGCGTTGCAAGCAGTAGGCCCTGAATCGAGACAGAAATAGTAGGATGGCAGCAATGGTGGAAATAACGGAGGTAAAACGCATGGAGTGGGTCTCTTTTGCCTGTAAAATCTTGTTTTTAGGGCCCGATTTTGAACTTCGTCGGTATCATTTGGATATCGTTGGAGTCAGATTCGGATTCAAAAATAATATCGTACATAATCATAGATAATAAGTTCTGAATCGGGACCTTAAGAACAAAATTTTATCGTCGAATATAACCCACTCTTTCGTTTGACATTCTTTGTTGGCACCATGGCTGATTGGTTTCTGCTTCTTCCTCAATCGGGCATCTGCTGCTCGCAACGCCATCTATCGCTGGTAATTGGAACTAAAACCAAAAACCAATATGATCAATTCCTATACTTATAAGTATTGGAACTAAAGAATCACACTAAAAAAATCCTGACATCATACATTACTCTCGTACAAGAATTTCTTTAACAGTTGCCAGCTAGTGTTATTTATTATTTAGTTTGTTATTAAATTTTAAAATCAGTCAGTCCATTTTTAGGACACCCGGTATATATTGATTTCAACATATTTAAAATAGTGTAGCATTATTAAAATACACCGCAGGCGATTTTCCCTGTAGACCGAACGGAATTCTTTGAGCGTCCTTATAAACGAACTAAAAATGCTATATTGCATGGAAATACAAGTATATTTACGCGAGTTAGAGCATGGGCAGACAGGCGGGAGACGCACAAATAAACTGAATTCATAAATACGTTTCGACTAAATCGGAAAGTGTTAAAAACCCAATTTCAGCAATGACCGTTAATAGGTGGAAAATTTGCGCGAGCTCGGCTTGTGGAGGAGAGTGTGTTTGTCATTGCAGTATCGTACAACCCACTACAAAATGAAATAAACAGTATCCCGATTATGGATTATCTCAGTGTAGCCGTAGTACATCCCTAGTCATGGTTATTCATTTCACTTTGTAGTAGCTGTGCGATGTTACTCTGTAATGTTAGGACAATTTATGTCAGCAGGCGCCCCGTACTGTGATAGGGACAAGGGCGGCGCCAGAGGGGGTCCGGTGGGGCATATCCCCCCCCCCCCCCGTCGGGGTCAAATTTAATCCTCGGGGAAAATTTTTTGACTTGAGTGTAAAGTCCTGCATCGGGTCGGGTAACCCGATTTTCCCCAACCCGAGTCGTGTCGAGTCGGGTGCATGTTAGTTTTTTAAAAAAAGATCTCTGGTTAGTTTATAGAAAACCCGACCCACGGATAAGTTTGCCGCTGATTTTTTTTTCTTTGGAAGTCGGATTGGCTTGGCTATATTTTTTTCGGTTTCTGGATGAGTTTTGATTCTTACGCGTCGGTCTTTTTTAAGCTGATTTTTCAAAAAAAAAAAAAAAAGCGCCTAGAATTATATCTCAGTCCTGCATGGATTCAGGTTGCCCGATTTCACCTAACCCGATCCGACCCACGGATCGGATTGAGAATAACATTTTTTGTTGCGGTTAGGTTCGGTTTCGGGTTGAGTTTTGATTCTAAAGAGAAGTGTTACCAAAAGTCCCGATTTACGTGGGACGTCCATGGAATTTTTTCACCACACCCAAATTATGTCAAATTTTTACGAGTTTAATATAAATTAATATTTTATTCATTTAGTCTGCGACGAGAAAATTTAAGAATTTAACCACATGTCGGTTACAGTCTGTCGTTACACAACGACCGGATGTTACCGAAAACTTTATACATTTTCTCTAGAACTCATGTTCACTCCTGTCCAATGTTTATTCAATTGACCGCAAACTTAGTCGCCTATAAGAAATACAATTTCAAGAAGAGACAGGACATGGAAATTCATCTGCTCTCTCCGATCGTCTTATTAAAAAGCGTAGGGTAAGTATTTTTTTTATTAATGAATGAGTAAATAAAAAGATAGTTTTGTATAATTATTCAAGCTAACTTAGTATCAAACTAAAAATTACTACTTTGTTCATTAATTTTAATATAGAGTATTGTTTAATTTTATAATAATATGGATATTAATCTCTATTTATTATATAGAAGTGAAATGGAAGGTATAAATGAGAAAATAATTATATACGTACGTAATTTCATTCAGTGTTGATTTCAGACACTTTTCTCAAGGAGGGATTTCTGTAGCTCCGGGGGGGGGGGGGGATTGCACTTTTTGTCCATTGAAAACCCAAAACCTCAAATTTTTCGGGGGGGGATTTTATTGCTCCGTGGGGGGATGTCCCCCCGGTCCACCCCCTGAATTCAACACTGACTTCATGTAAACTGTGGGGAAAATTGTCGGGTTTTGCGTCAACGGAAATTTTTTGGGTTTGACTTTAAGTTGAATGTTTGGGTCGGGTATAATCCACCAAGCGCAGGAATCTATTTCAGATAAAAAACTACGTATTTGAATATGAATGACTCCTTACATGTTTATTTTTCTACATAAAAGACAACGTTAATATTAGAGATAGATTACAGACTATTTTTCTATAATTACATTATATGTATTTTGGATAATTTTCTTCGATACCGGGTTTCAGTTTGGGATTGGAATTAAGTATTTCGGGTTCGATCGGGTTACGGGTAGACGGAATATTTTTGGTTGAGTTCGGATCGGGTTGAAGCTTGGTTTTAAATAAAAGTTGCAGGGCTGCACATTTTATTTATTATCTTAGCAGGACCCTAATTAGGTGTAAAGTTCAACTGCTGGTTTTTACATTGACACTTTCACTAACAATTTTAAGTAATTTTACCCACCTTACCTGATGCGAGACTCTTGTTTTTAGGCCTTTGCATTTTCTTAAGGGGCGGTGTGGTCCGCCTCATAACCGGAGAACTGTTCCATACATTGTCGCTCACACACTGCTGTGTATGGGCCATATATGTGCACGTAAAATCTGTAAAATTGAATTGCCTCTTATTGGGAGGTTGCTGGGTGGAAAAAGAGTACGAAACAGAGTTTTTCCTTTCGGGTAATGCTTAAAAGTGTGGAAACTTTTTCTTTTGTGGATTGGTCCGCCTTTAGGACTTAATTTGCGTCGAAGCCCGGCGGAGCTCCGTTCCGCTACTTCTCTGTTTTTAGTAAATATTTAAGTATTGGTCGGAATTCACCGGAGCTCATAAATACAGGGCTCCGGAGCCCAGTACATTAGCGCTTTTTTTTGTATCATGAACGTTGCCCATTTTAAGGCACATTTACGAAGTCATTTTCATTTGTAAGTAGATATAATTACCATGTTTTGTAATTCTGATAGAAAGCAACCGAGAAGTGTTTCCTCTTTTTCTATAAAAGCATCAAATCTTTTTAATTTAATCTGTCAAATGCTTAATTTAATCTGATTTTCAGAGGCACACCACAAAAGATTGTAAAGCGGATGGAATCGATTATAGTTTAAGATATGCACGTTTTATAGGAAATTGAAAAACATTGTTCTATTCTTCAACATATAAATATTAATTTCTGTAAATTTCATTCTTTTTTTTTTTTTTTTCATAAAAAATGCATAGTTGGCGAACTATTCCTTTTTTGTGTTACCACTATTTCCGAATCATAATCCTTACCATATTTAATCCCAGAATTTTGCAATTAATTAACATTAAAATTAGGCAAAGATTTCTATTCGAAAGGAGTGATAACTAAAAAGTGGAATAGTTTACATCTAAGTATATGCTGATAGATATATTTAAATATTTTATTTATCTAAAGAAAAAAAAAAAAGGCTTTAAGTTTTATTATTAAGATATTTATTATTAAGATATTTGTTATTTATTATTAAGATATATTTAAATATTTTATTTATCTAAAGAAAAAAAAAAGGCTTTAAGTTTTGCAAGTAGCGTATGGAATATAAATATGGAGATTGAAGTGGCGGGTTGGGGGCGGAGGCACGCTACCAGTGGCGTAACCACATATTCAGCGCCCTGGAGCAAGTAAAGTTTGTGCGCCCTCTTGTCTCTCAAAAAAGTTCTGCGTAATTTTGTTTTGAAGTTACACACACACACACACATATATATATGTATACATATATATATATATATATATATATATATATATATATAAGTATACATATATATATGCGAGTGTGTGTGTAACTAACTGACCCGCCCGGCGTTGCCCGGGCCCGTTATAATAATGTAAACAAAACTCAAGTTTGCATGATTTTATATATTCATAATACAGTTCAAATGAACCTGGTTTTAGGAGTAGTCCACTGCCTTTGGCAGCGTCTAGTGTGTTCCCGACAAACCTCTTTCTGAACGAACCTGTGGCTTGGGTCCCCGCTACCAAAGGCAGTGTATGCTAGGAGTGTTTCGTACGCGCCGGAGACAATCGAAAACCAAGTTGAATGAGTAAACCCCGTAGTAATCGAGCCCATAGAACCCGAGATAAGAATACTAATCCTGGCGGTGGAACTATAATCTTTAAAACAATCGTAAGCTAAGTTTAATGTACCAATTTCCAGTGAAATAGAGCCCATCAAAACCGAGAAAAGAATGCACCTTTAATATTCGAAAATGGTGGTAACAGAAGTCTAAGATAAACTTTCACAATGTAGAAAGTAGCTGAATAGTAAGCTAAGTTTAATTATCCAATTACCGTTGAAATCGGGCACATTGAAACGGAGAAAAGAATGCACCATTAATGTTCGAAAATTGGTAACTGAAGTCTAAGACAAACTTTCTTAATACAGAAAGTAGCTGAATCATAATCTAGATTGAATGAACCAATTCCTGTTGAAGTCGGCCCCCTATAACCCGAGGAAAGAATGTACCCCGAAGCAGTGGAAGGTGCTTCTTACCCCCACCCCCCTGTAAATTTAACGAATTGCCTTTAACATTAACGTGATATTTAATTTACGAATGAAATCCCATCCCCTTTAAAGTTAACCACTTACCTTTAACAATAGCGGGAATTTTAATTCACGGCTGTAGTGAGTAAACGTAAGTTGATGCCGTAAAAAAAGATTAATATTCGAAAAAGGTAGTAGCTGGAGTAAAAGAAATTTGTTAGTGGTTTATAAAGTAGCTGGAGGACCCTATAACTATGCTAAAGGAAATTGCAAGACTATCGGATAATTTTTAAAAAAACTGCACCAAGCACCCTAAAAGGCGATTAATATTCAAAATTGGTGGTAGCTGAAGTCTGAGTAATTTTTTTGTAATTCATGTAGTAACTGGAGGACCTAAGAAATTGTTAGGAAAAAAATCCTAGTGAATCGGACTATTTTTATAGGGGGACCAAAAGGAGCCTACTGATAATTGAGAGCAAGGCCTAAGATGAAAACATGATAAAAGGTCCTAGTACTTAGCGCTTTAGATTTTCAATTAGTCAAAATTAAGTATAGGGTATAAGTATCAATCATTAGAAATTTTTTTCAAAGAAATGCTTAAAAAAAGAGCGCTAGAATCCCAATAAAAATATGAAGGTGTTGGCTCGGGGAGAGAAGTTCAAGACTCAATTTTGAAGTTATGCAATGAGAATATGACACAATTAGTGGGTGGAAAATGCATGGCGCACAAAAAGTTACCCTAGGGGACCAGTGTCTGAACTGAAATGTAGAAATGAAAAAAAGAAAAAAAACTCAATGGAAAAAGAGCCGCAAAATCGAGGATCGGATTAAAAGGGGGCAATTTATTAACAATTTAGGGCACAAAAACTCAAGTGGCCTTGTACCAAGCCCCAGGGTCTCAACTGGAATGTAGCTAGGCAAGGGCTCCAAGAAGGCGATTAATATTCAAATTTGGTGGTAGCTGAAATCTAAAAAATTTTTATGTTGTTCGTGTAGTAGCTGGATTTTCTAAGATATTGTTACAAAAAAAAGTTAGTGAATCAGACCATTTTTAATGGATATATAATAGGAGGTCCAAAAGGGGCCAAGTGATAGTTGAGAGCAGGACCCTAAGATGAAACCATGTTAAAAGGTTCTAGTACTTAGCGCTTTAGATCTCAATAAGTCGAAATTAAGCATAGGGTATGTATTAACAGTTTGCACTCCGTTGTCGCCGCTGCGGCGACATTATCTTTCTTTGTAAAACTTGTTTTATGGCACCAGTAACAAAGGAAAATAAAAATTGTCTTATTTAATCAGAGCATTTTTGAAATTGTGTACTTGAAGGAAACTTCTTTTAAAAAAGTGGTGCCGACCGAATAAAATTTGTGTAAGAAACTCCGGAGTCCAAAGGGTTAATCATTCGAATAGATCTTAAAGAAGCCCGAAAAAAAAAGGGGGGGGGGAATTCTTAAAAAGGACACTAGGTGTCCAATAAAAATATGAGGCTGCTGGACCAGGGAGAGGAGTCCAAGTCTCAATTTTAAAGTTATGCATTGAGAGGTTCACAATATTAGGGTGTGAAAAATGCATGGCGACCAAAAATTTCAAGGGATCCAGTGTTTTAGCTGGAATGTAGAAAGGGAGAATAATTAAATCGGAAAAGGGCCCCCAAAACGAAGGAGATCGGATAAAAAAGGGGCAAGTTCTGAGCAATTCAGGGAGTACAAACTGAAAGGTGCTATAGGGGCGCCGGTCATAAAAAATAAAAAATCTGAGCTCCAGTTGTATGAGCTAGTGATGGGCGATTCTTGAAAATTCGACAATCGAGAAAAATCGTCATCGTAAAAAATCACAATCGATATAGCCATCGATTAATTCCTAGAATCTACAATCGAGATGTTTTACAATCGATTATAACGAGAGAGCTAAAAACAATTGTTGGAAAACTTAGCTATTATTCTGGCCGAAATTTTCATAGTAGTGATAGGGTTTGCTCGATAATTCTGCTATCGTAATTATTTTCTCCTGATTTAGGCTTAAGGGGTTACTTCAGTCAATTGAAAAGACCTGCTCGCTAATGCTAATCTTATGGAAGAAATTTATAAAGATATCTCATTTGAATTTCAGTATTTTAAAATGATTTTCTTTGCATTGGAATAAATTCCCCTTTCTTCTTTATGAAACTGCAATGTCCAAATCGCGTAACTATGGTGCATTTGATGAATCAAATAGCCTTTCTACTGTTTAGATAACTCCAAAAAGTTTGATACAGCTTAAAGTTCCCCTAAATGTCAAATACTGTGGAATTTCTCCATCGATCGAAAACAAAAGTTCCTTTCGAAAAACGTAAGGATAGTAAGATAAAGATGCCTGCCAAGAGGGAACCTGCCTAACACGGAAACTGTTTTCCAGTACCTAGCGATTCCAACATGACTCTTT
Organism: Maratus speciosus; assembly: GCA_963932465.1. NCBI lineage: Eukaryota > Metazoa > Arthropoda > Arachnida > Araneae > Salticidae > Maratus > Maratus speciosus. The sequence continues at coordinate 255,492,541 of OZ010794.1, read as the reverse complement.
AAGTCTGTATCGAAATCCAAAGTAGCTACTTTATGACACATTTAAAAACTCATTTTTTATTTTAGACGCATTAGCTAGAATCAATTAGCATTTTCTTCTTTTCGATAAAGGCAGAAGGTTTGATACAAATTAAAGTTCCCTAAATGTCTAAAGTGTATCAAATGCTGTGGAATTTCTCCGTTTATCGAAAACAAGACAGCTTTATCGAAAAACGTAAGGATAACCAGACATATATAACTACTGAGAGGGAACCTGCCTAACACGGAAATTGTTTTTCAGTGCCTAGCGATTCCAACATGATTCTTCAAGTCTGTATCGAAATCCAAAGTAGCTAGTTTCTGATACATTTACTAGCTCATTTTTTATTTTAGTCGCATTAGCTAGAATCGATTAGCATTTTCTTCTTTTCGATAAAGGCAGAAAGTTTGATATAAGTTAAAGTTCCCTAAATGTCTAAAGTGTGTCTAATGCTGTGGAATTTCTCCGTTTATCGAGAAACATAAGGGCAACCAGACAAATATAACTGCTAAGAGGGAACCTGTCTAACACGGAAATTGTTTTCCAGTGTCTAGGGATTCCAACATGACTCTTCAAGTCTGTATCAAAATCCAAAGTAGCTAGTTTCTAACACATTTACTGCTCATTTTTTATTTTAGGCGCATTAGCTAGAATCGATTAGCATTTTCTTCTTTTCGATAAAGGCAGAAGGTTTGATACAAGTGAAAGTTCCCTAAATGTCTAAAGTGTGTCTAATGCTGTTGAATTTCTCCGTTTATCGAAAACAAAGGAGTGTTATCGAAAAATAGAAAAGTAAACAGACAAATATATCCGCTAATAGGGAATTCTATAACTAAAATAAAACATCAATGGACTTCATTTTTGGTATTTTGGATAATTTTCATTTTCCAATCCTTACCAACGTGGTATTAGATGATGGGTCTGGAAAAGGTAGAAGAAACGCCCCCCCCCCCCCAAAAAAAGGGGGCATTAGGCCCCAAACTGACAGGGCAGACCAAGGATGAAAGTTAACTTCATGTAAGAAAGGACTAGGGGAAGTTGAGAATGATAAAAAAAACTAAACCATTGAATAAAAAAAAAATTGAAGAAAAGAAAAATGGTAAAAGAACAAGTGAAGCGTGTGATTAGAGCCAGACAAATGAAGAGGGGCCCGATGGGCCACAGCTGGTCCAGAATGAGTGCCCAAGTAGTCAGAATGGGTCAATAACTTGGAGAATAGTATCTACAATGAAGAAAAACAATGAGACAAAACATTATGAAAAACAGATGAAAAATACCAATAGCCTGAGGCTAAAAGTAATGTTTCACTGGGCGGCGTCCCCTGGTGGTAGTAAAAATAAAATTGATACGAGAAGATAGGGGGGAGTGAAAAGACTTTATTTTGTGAATTTTATAATTTTTGGACAAACAGTATACTAAAGGTTTGAAGAAACAAAACTTTAAAGAGCCCTCTTGAGGCGAAGAAAGGAGTTAAAATTAAGAAACATATGTCCATATTTTTTATTCGATTTTAGACACAATTTGATGTTAGTCTTATAATTTTCCTATCAGTGCAAGATACCGTACCACAGTACGAAAAAAACCGCTGCTAAGTATATTCCTTTAGAGCATTTTAAGCCCAGGGGTCTAAAATTAACGGTGGATTGACAAAAGGAAGGTAGATTTAGAAAGGTTATGAGATTACCCTTATTTTAATATGTTACATGAGTGGGGTAAAATAATTTTGAAAAATCCTCTTTCCTGAGGCGACACTTAAAATCTTGAAAACACGTAATTGCAGTGCAGTTTTGTTTTAACAATAGCATTCTAATATTAAGAGATGTGGGATAGCTTAGGAGGGCTAAAATAAGAGAAACATTGAAAATCAAAGACAAACTGGCGCCGCCAAATTCACTAGAAAACTTCTATATCAAGAACTGAAACCCGAACTGATAACTTAAACCACTATGCCTCCTAACCAATATCGGTTAATAACAAAAGCGAATGGAAAAGAACATGTACTCCTTTGGGAAATCATGACTTACACCAGAAGCGCGGTAAGTTTGACTCTTCTGAAAGCTTCCTTTCTCTCGCCCTCTCTCTCGCACTTCGAGATATATTTTCTGCTGCCCTTCTCTCCTCGTTTACCTCGAGGAGAGAACTCTCTCGAGGGCAAACCTCTCGCTTGCTTCGAGATATCTCACCGATTGTAACTCATCACTTCCCATTGCCATTCTCGTTTCTCGCTCTCGGTCTCTGTTCAACATTTCACATGACATTGTCGAGAATGAGAAATCAGTTTTCGTCCTTCCTCGAAATGTTACTCTCGATGATTGTCATTTCACGCTCGGCCAAGAAGGGCCGAGATGAGATATCGAGGGGTGAGCTGGACAGAGAAATAAGCATGACAATGATCTCTGAAATGAAGCTTTAATTTTCAATGTTTTTTTTATTTTAGCCCTGCCAAGCTGTCACATACCCGGAGCCCTCTGATAAATATTATTTATTAAATATAAAGATTTCAAAGAGGAAGGTGGGTCGGGTGAATTTCGAGGACGTGAGAGTGGGCGGGGCGCAATTAAAAAAAAATTACCGAACTCTTCCTGTGACATATTATCGAAAAACCCTTTGACAACTCTTTCAAATTATGAACCTTTCTTCCCCCGAAGGTAAAATTCAGGGGGTGGGGAGGGGGCGAAAAAATTTTTAAAACCGTAGCCGATTTCTATAATAAATTTAAATATCATTTTAGATGTCTTCCGGTAAATATTATTTATTGAACATAAAAATTTTAAAGTGGGGGCTGCGTAAATTCCGGGCGAAAGAGTGGGCCCAAGGGGGCGGGAGGGGGAGCAATTTTCAAACTTTTGTTGGACCGGTCATGTGATATGTTATCGGAAAGCTCTCGAATGACTCTTTCATATTATGAGACTTTCTTCCTCCCCTCCCCAATTTGGCTCCCACTGCGGGGGGTAGGATCTTTTATCATTTTAGATCGGATTTTTTTATGGAGCCCTCCGATAAATATTATTTATAATATATGAAATTTCAGGACACTTTTCTAAATTTAGCCAAGACCCCTCATGTGACATATCGTTGGAAAGGTTTGTGACTACTTATTGATGTTATGCACTTCCGGTGGCCGTCCCCCCACTTTGCCCCCCGGGGGACACTTTTCCAAATATAGCCAAGGCCCCTCATGTGAGATATCGTTGGAAAGGTCAGTGACTACTTATTGATGTTATGCACCTCCGGTGAGAGTCCCCCCCCATTTCCCCCCCGGGGGACATTTTTCCAAATTTAGCAAAGACCCTTCATGTGAGATATCGTTGGAAAGGTCTGTGACTACTCATTGATGTTATGCACCTATGGTGTCCATCCCAACCACTTTGCCCCCCCGGGGGTTCGTCCCCCCCTTCCCCACCCGGAGGCACTTTTCAAAATTTAGCCAAGACTTCTCATGCGAGATATTGTTGGAAAGGTCTGTGACTACTTATTGATGTTAGGCACCTCCGGTGACAGTCCCCCCCACTTTGCCCCCCGGTGGACACTTTTTCAAATTTAGCCAAGACCCCTCGTGTGCGATATCGTTGGAAAGGTCTGTGACTACTTATTGATGTTATGCTCCTCCGGTGAAAGTCCCCCCCCCCACTTTGCCCCCCCGGCGGGCACTTTCTCAAATTTAGCAGAGACCCCTCATGTGAGATATCGTTGGAAAGGTCTGTGACTACTTATTGATGTTATGCTCCTCCGGTGTCCGTCCCCCCACTTTGCCCCCCCGGGAGACACTTTTCCAAAAATATAGCCAAGACCCCTCTTGTGACATATCGTTGGAAAGGTTTGTGACTACTTATTGATGTTATGCACTTCCGGTGGCCGTCCCCCCACTTTGCCCCCCGGGGGACACTTTTCCAAATATAGCCAAGGCCCCTCATGTGAGATATCGTTGGAAAGGTCTGTGACTACTTATTGATGTTATGCACCTCCAGTGACAGTCCCCCCCACTTTGCCCCCCGGGGGACACTTTTTCAAATTTAGCCAAGACCCCTCGTGTGCGATATCGTTGGAAAGGTCTGTGACTACTTATTGATGTTATGCTCCTCCGGTGAAAGTCCCCCCCGACTTTGCCCCCCCCGGCGGGCACTTTTTCAAATTTAGCAGAGACCCCTCATGTGAGATATCGTTGGAAAGGTCTGTGACTACTTATTGATGTTATGCTCCTCCGGTGTCCGTCCCCCCACTTTGTCCCCCGGAAGACACTTTTTCAAATTTAGCCAAGACCCCACATGTGAGATATTGTTGGAAAGGTCTGTGACTACTTATTGATGTTCTGCACTTCCGGTGACCGCCCCCCACTTTTCCCCCACGGGGGACACTTTCCTAAATTTAGCCGAGACCTCTCATGTAACATATTGTTGGAAAGGCCTATGACCACTTACTCATGTTATCCACCTCCCGCACCCCTACCCCCTCTTTGCCCCCACGGGAAGGACTACTCATGTGACATATGGTTCGAAAGGCCTAAAGACCTGTGACGACTTATTCATATTATGCAGCTACTGTGTCCCTCCGCTCACTTTGACCCCCTCCCCCAAGAGATCTAGTCCGAGGTTCGTTCGTTTCGAGATTATATTTTTTTACAAGATTTTGTACTGCGTGCACACCACGCCTGCTATACGGTGTCGTATATAGCGGGTAACCTGTTCGTGATTTCATATTACAAGATTACGTATAACTTAGGGGCCCCGATTAAAGGAGGGGCCCACTAGCGGGCGAAGTCAACTAGTCTTTATTAACGCCGACTCATTCCAGTTCACCCGCAGACGATTCTTGATAAATGTATGACGTATATAATATATAATATATGATGTGTAAAAGCAATTGGCAAACTGGAGTCATCGAGAAAAAATTTACACAATCGAAAAGTATCGAGATGTCCACACAATCGAGAAAATCGAGAAAAACATCTCGTTATCGCCCATCACTAGTATGAGCACCTGTCTTGGACTACCCTCACCAAATTTTCAGATTTCTACGTGCAATATATTTGACTAGCCACCACACATAGAGCGAAACTTTCTTTTATTAGTATAGACTAGCTGACCCACCCGGTGTTGCCCGGACCCGTGATAATATTCTTAAATGAACCTGAATTTTGTATGATTTTATTTCTTAAGGCTGTTCTTAAATCCATGGGGGCCATTTTATGACACACGTTTTAATTAATTTTTGCTCAAGAACTGGCATGTGTTGTTATTAAGAAACTTTGTAATCGAAAGGCGTTTTCCGGATTTTTTGTAAACACAATAGATCTTACAGAAAACATTGTCAAAGTTGACGTTTTAAACGGAATTTACCGACGAAAGCAGAAAAACCAGTCAACGAAGGGGAAAAAACGTCTTGTCACATATCTTTAACACGATTTTGTCTGAAATACGAGCTCGATGACTCCGTGAAAAATTGGTTTAAAAAATTTAAAAAAAAAACAGTCCTGTTCTAACGTATATACAAAATACCTGACCGCCGTTCTGAATATCACATTTACAGACAATATTGAAACAGTCCCGTTTTCATATTAAAATGTAATTTTTAACAAAAAAGAATCTATAAATTACATTTTCTTTGCCGAAAATATTCTATATAAATACTTTTGCACATCAAACGCAAAAATCAATATAATACACATTTATATAGGGGAAATTACAATCACAGCATTGTACGAATACACGAAGCCTACACATTTCAAACAAATACTTGATAAATGATTTTACAAAAAACTAAATAAAATACGTATATATATATTTAAAGAGATGCCGCGTTCTTTGGTACCAGACAGGCTGAAAATTCTTGGGGCAGACCATGTCGCTATTGGTCACAGAGAAAATTACAGAATATATACGTTAGGTTTTAAAAGATTTAAATTGTCCTCTGAAGCAAAGAAACTTTCAAGGAAAAAAATCAATTCCTCTGCCTTGCAAAGAGAAATAAAAATCATTAATAAAAAATGCTTCAAAAAGTGATTTAAAAAATATATATATATTAAATGATTTAAGACTTTTCAGATCTGATGCTTATAGCAAATTTTAAAACTATTAGCTTCACCTGAGGGAGGGAACAGCTTTACCTGGTTTAGAGCGCACCGACCCGCAGGTCGGTTACCCAGCGGGCCAGTCTGCCTTATTTAATCCTAAAATTCTGCGATTGAATAAGGTTTAATGCGGAAAAATACTGTTACAAAAAAGTGGTGTAATTTTGCATAGGCTATAATCAGGCTCTAAGGAACACTGAATTTGGTACTTAACTTTTTCTCTCTTTTTGAAGCTTATTGATTCTGCACTTGACATTTGCAATATTTTCTCAAATAAAATCTCAAAAACAATACTCACAAAATTTAAGTTGTTACTTCCCCTCACACCCCTCCCGTCAAAATTTTGTCGCCGTTGGCTTATGTGGAATATGTTTAAATTCAACTCTTATTATTGTTTTGTAATCTGTATTCATGCATATTTAGTTTCCACAAAACAAACAAACAAAAAAAAAAACCCTTCAAAATTTTCGTTTTCGTGGATTTCGTCTGTAAAATGGTCAATAATTTTCTTCAACTTGCCAGGCTATTTTTTTCCAAATCGTAAAATAATTATCGTAAATTACTATTGTTACATCGTACATATAGGTTTCTCAGCGGTGAATTCTTTGGCTACCATTATTTCCACATCATGATAAATTTCTAAAACATTTTTTGTAGAAATGTACCAGAAAGATTATTTTTTGGAAATAGTGGTAGCCAGTAAAGTGACCGATGAGAACCCTATTAAATAAGTTTTCATTACTTTAAGGTCTAAAAATCTTCAACAGGCGTCTCTAGAAAAGTTACAGAAAAAAATCAGGCATGCTGAAACGGTGCTGCAGAAGTTACTTGAGGCTGCAATATGAATTAAAACTTCCTGAATAGAAGTCATTTCTTTCAACTGTGTATGAAAACATGTTTTAAATCGAAATAGTTGAGGTTAATCACAAGGTAAAATATCATAGGAATACGCTGATTGTAACAAGGTTCATCTATAATGTCTGATGAATAATGAAAAAATATGCAAATATTTTAAGAAATCTTTATTTCTCTTTTTCTAATTTTGCGCCCTTAGGATTCGTGCGCCTGGAGCAGTCTGCTGCAACTGCTCCACGGTAGCTACGCCCCTGCACGCTACGGTTGTTAGTACTGCAGAATATTAGGGCTCCGGTACTTTTTTTTGTTAGAAATTGAGCCCTGCCGCCTATGAGGATTAGGTGACTAGTAGGTAGAGGTCTGCACAGGCCCGGGCTTGGCCCGAGGCCCGTGCCCGGCCCGGCGAAGTGAAGGATAGTTTTCAAATGGGCTGGGCCGGCAGAATTAGAACAGTTTTTTTTTAACAGGCCGAGCCAGCAAAAAAATTGAACGGGCCTACTGGGCCGGGCCAATAAAAAAAAATAAGCGGGCCTGCCGGGTCGCTATAAAAACTTAATCGAAGCCAATACAATACGAGACATTACAATGAAGGTCACTTTCGCGAGAATAAGTATAAATGTGCGTCACGAACCGATGTTAATTTGAAAACATTAATACAGAAATGTAACATGCCCAGCGTAGAGATCAGCATCGGACAGTTAAATGGTTTTTGAGGCCGGGCTTGATTTTTTCAGCAGACTCGTGCCGGGCCGAGGTCAGACTTGCATTTTTTTTTTTTTTTTTTTACTTAGTCGAGCAAGGCCGGAACTGCACTTTATTGTTCTCAAGATGTGTAGGGAAGGCAATATGTTTTGTAAAAATATTAATAGCGGTTAAGGGAATCTGTGGAAATATACTTTAAGGTGGTTCTCAAATTCACTGCTCAATAGGGAGAAATTTTCTTACACACTTTCTGACTCATTTTTAACTGTAAAGGCATAAAATTGACAGGCTTGACCATTGAAGAGATTTGGAACCGATCAGCGTTTTCCACTTTTTATAAATAACTTATCGAGATATAAGAGATTCTTGTCACGTGACTGCAGGTTTTTCTCCTTTCCCGTGTTATCGTTTCTGGAAATTCGATTAAAACCTAACTTTGAGAATATTTTCTGAAAAATATATTGCCTATATCAAAAAATGGCTAACGTTATTTGATTGCATAGTTTCTGAATAAGAACACCTATCAATCTTATGCGTTTCCGAAAAGAAATAAATTAAAAAATGTATCAGAAAGAAGCTCCTTTGGATTTGAGAAAAGCCTTATTAAATGGCAGAGAAATATTTTTACAAATTTGCTTTTTTATTATACAGCTTCAAAAGTAATGTTTTTTAAATCTACTTTTTCCCTTTTATTCTAAACTACATTAATTTTTAATGAATCCTTATTTGAATGTTGAAACGTCTAAGACTAAGTGATCATTAATGTTGCTATTGTGTATTTTCTGTCTTGCGAACACATAGTAATTTTAAAGTATACTGTAAAATTAACCCATAAATATGTATGCAGTATTATACTTTAAAAGACTCTCAATTGTATGTTTAGAAAAACCCGAATTTTTTCTGGAAAATGAGTCGGACCTCATTTAATTGATTTTCCATGGGCCGGGCCGGGCTGAACTTTTAATTTTTTCATCGGGCCGGGCCGGGGCAAGATTGCTTTTGTTCGGGTCGGTTCGGGCCCGGGCCTGGAAATTACGGCCCGTGCAGACCTCTACTAGTAGGGTGTTTCCAAATTAACCTTAAGAGCTATTTTCAATTTATTTATCAACTATATTCTTTACAAGCTCCGAAATTTATATTTGGAATAAAAATGTTTTGGCCCTGTGTAATTCATCTTTAATTTAAATAGCAGTGTGAGTGTTAAAGAGCTGCGCGTTTCGGGATATGCCAAATCCGGACGCGAAACATATTCCACCTGTTATTTAAAAAACGAAAAAAAAAAAAGAAATGTTTTATTGTTCATTTAAATCACTAATAAAGGAGAAAGTTATCACGACATGGGAAAAAAATTAAATACAGTCCCGCTCCGGCCCGAATCAACAAGACCCGGACGTGTCCCGAGAAGAATGAAGTTCGAGCCCGGGCCAACTTTTTTAAAGCTAAAATTTAGCTCGAACCCGTACTGAGTCTTCAGATAAAATTTAAGCCCGGCCCGAGTTTAATGAAAGAAACTTTTATCGAGCTCGGACTTCGGGACAAGCCCGAGCTCGTTTAGATCTCTTAGGCCAATGTCAGATGGGCGTCTTTTTGCCTGCTTTTTTGCTTACGTGTTATCCATTGACAATGCTATAGCATTCAAAAAAGCAGGCAAAAAGACGTCCGTCTGACATTGGCCTTATACAGTAGAGTGCCGCATTATCCGAACCGGTCGGGACCGAGGCCGATCCGGTCAATGAAAAATCGGGATAATTGGACAACTTTTAAAAACACCTAATGGCAATGTTTTTAGGTCACTTTTTCCAGGCTTAGGACTCGCAGTTGTGGTAGTGCACATTTTAGCGTATTTAGAAGTTTTTTTTTTATTTTTTTTAATTTTATTTTCTACTAAATTGGTCCAAACTTAGACGTATGCATAGAGATTATTACATGTATATATACATACATTTTACAGTACGTACATTAAAAAAAAATAATTGTGATAGGAAAAATAAATTATTGATAGACTTCTGCTTCCTAGAGGGCATTTTCTTTTTTTCTGCGTGGGACTCTCGCGCGTTAGAAGTGAAACTTCTTAGGTTCTAGAAATAGTTGATTTTATGCATTGTTCTCTTTGCATTTGTTGGCGATTTTATTATTTCCTGATTAGGAAATCGTTATTTAACGGTTAACTTTCGTGACATCCAGCCAAATTCACCCTGCCGCGCCCAAAGAAGATTTGATTCACTTAAAATTTTTTGGAGAAGGTTGGAAAAAACTTACACTGTAAAAAAACCCATTGTAGATTTGCCAGCACAAACTGCTGACGTCCGAATTGTCAGCACATTGTGCTGCTAATTTTACGCAACTACTGTATTTTTCATGTTTATATAGTCAAGAAACCAAAGAAAGCTACAGTACCTTCTACTGTGATCGAGTTTGAGCGCGAGATGAACAGTACCTTGTACTGTAAAAGTGTCGTTTTTTTTTTTCAGTGTATGACCCTTGACCGATCCGCTTTATTGGACAATCCGGTTAATCGGCGTCCGAATAATCGACACTCTACTGTATATATTATAAATTCGGCTCCCGTGTCGGGGATACTGTGCCCCCCCGTCGGGCAAGGTCTGGCGCCGCCCCTGGGCAGGGAGCTTACACTGTTAATAATAGGCAGCTTTAGCTGCATAATCACTCCACCGCTTTTATAGAATATCTATTTTGACCAATAAGACTGCTCCATAATATAGTCAAATAACCATTTTCTATGAAAGCAGCAGAGTGACTATGCACGCAAAGCTGCAGATTCTATAAAAGCAGAAACCCAACCATTAGCAGAAATCTTAAAACTTCAATATTGTTATTTTGCTTTAAAAGTACCATATATTGCACAACTGTGGAAAAAAAAAAGACATGAGCTCTGTTTTCAAAGTAATTCTGGAAAAGGACTTAGAAAGCGAGGATAAATAAGGGATATCCAGCGCCTGATTACCAACGGGGCACATTCCCACCAGCAAAAAGAAACAGAAAATTTTGGCTCGTTCATGGTATAAATTTCACTTGAATACGGCGTTTAGATAAGGCAAGCATTTCTTTTAAAATTTATTGGTGTAAGTTTTTCCCGTTGGTAATCAGGCTCTGGAGATCTCCCATGAGGGTTGACGGGTTGATTTTTGACGGCCAATTATCTACACTAGGGATATAGGCCCGGGGGGGGGGAAGTGCTCTCTGTGGGGACGGTCCGAAGAAAACATCGAACGATTAGGCCGACGGGCGCGATTGGGTTCGAACCCAGCACCTCCCGTCTACCAGCTTCGAGGGCAGAACCTATCGTCCACTGGATATCCCATGAATGTTACTAACCATGTAAATGAATGAATAGATAGAATAAAGGATTGTAAAAACTTTAAGAAACTTAGATTACATTCTTGTTTCTGAAATAGCAAGATTTTTTCTTTTTATATGTGAAGAAATAAGAAACTGAGCCTGAGACCTCGTGTTCAGCCGAACTTGAGCTCAGCCCATTTCATCGAATGTGGGTACTCTCTTACAAAAATACTTTAATCCATATAAAAGTACTCTAAACTTCATGCCGATGTTTGTAGATTCTCAAGAAAAGCCGCTTTTCCTCCATGTTTTCTTTTAGGTTATTTATGTTTAAAATTCGTCATTGAATTATGGCAACAGCCTTCTCAATTGCTGTATATAAATTTACGGTGAAGAGTGATCGGTTAAATATGATATTATTTAAAATTAGTGAACAAATGAATGGGTTTGGGTAGGGTTTTCACCAGCTTAGACTGGGAATGTTTTGTTCGATTCCAGAACTATGTTAATTTATTTTATCGATCATGTCGTCTAAGAGGTGAGAATCTAAGCCTAGTTCTTGACAGTTTCCTGTAAAATCTCAAGTAGAAATTCTGTCCTTATCTTAGATTTCATGAAACTCTGCATATTATAGTATATTTCCATATTGTCACTGAAGAAATGCGAATAAAAATATTTTTAAAATGTACTGTAATCCTGATTTTTATTTGTATAAGAGACTTCTTACAATAAATATATTTTTAAGAGTTAAAAAAAAAGGAGCTATATGTAAAGGGTAAAAAATATATAATAACTTGTACATTTTAATGAAAAAAATTATATTCTTTTGTGAACTATAATTTTTGTTATCTTTTAAATAGTATTTACGAGTTTAAAGCATACTTTTATTAAATCTCTATGTAAAAAGTTTCATGCATTTTCATTGACATTCTTATATTGATGAAAGTGCCTGAAAACCTTTCGGTGCGAAATGTATTCTGTAGATATATTCCTTTTTTTGCTACTAATTAATATTGATGGCTAATTCTAATCTAATATAATTTAGTTTAATCCTTAGTTTTTTGAGTATCCATTATCTTAGGCACAGCTGAGAGGCTGACAGTTTTGCACTCACATATGTTTTTAACACTTTCCAACAAAGTTGAAAAGTGTTTATGAATTCAGTTTGTCTGTCTGTCTGCTATCTGTCCAAGCTCTAGTAACTCTCATAAATATACTCAGATTGCCATGTAATTGATATATGTTAATAATGTTTACTATGGCATGTTCGCTATTGAAAATGAAGATTGTAGCTTGAGTAGTTCATTTCTGGACAGCCAAAAGAATTCTGGCTACATTACGGCCTATGAGGAAAAATTGTTTCTGGTGTGTATTAATGATGTTAGTCTATTACTAAACATAATGAAATTTATATATTAATGAGGTGCGCTAAAACTTCCTTTCTGATATAGAGTATGCAGTATTTATAGTTTGTTTGCAGGACCTTTTGAAAGAATTCCATTACATTATGATCTGCGGGAAAAAAACAAACAAAAAAAAAACATTTGGTGCATTTTCCTAGTTATGTTACTCTATTACAAACATAATGAAATTGATATGAATTTCTGAAGTGTACTTAAACAGTTCATGCCTTTTGTAAAACATGAAGTGTGAATCAATTATTACTCATTTACAGGGTCACACTAAAGAATTCTGTTACATAATGGTCTATGGGGAAAACTATTTGCAGCATATTTTAATTATGTTACACAACTTCAAGGATTATGAAGTTGATATACATTATTGAGACTCACTGTAAGAAGCTTAGAGTGTAGAATACAATGCAGTGACGGAAATTGAGTAATAAAAGGTAGACGTCAAATGACGACTACTGTAAATATCTTATCTTAGGCGTCAAATTAAAAATTTTAGTTGCAACTTCTAAAATTCATTAACATTACTGTAATTTTGTATGCTACTTTTTAGAAAAGCACAAGTACTTGTTTTTATTTAAAATTATTGAAGTTCTTAATCTCCAAGATCAAGATTATAATAATTGAAGAAACTGTACAACTGATATAAAGCATTTTTAATTATTACTATATTTGGAAATTAATATTAAAATGCACTCAATCATGTAAAACAAAATTAAAACTTGATAGAAAATCAAAAACAAAATTTTATCCAATGTTGATAATTACAGTTTACTTTTGTGTTTAAAACACTAGTGTATAATGCATCTACATTTGAATCTCATAACATAAAATCAAAAGGTGCACTAATTATTATTATTGTTTTTTTTTTCCTAACTGTTAAATAAAAGTTTTTAAAAAATAGGTATACCAAATTTGACGACCAAGAATAATTTTGTTGTCGATGATCACTAATTTCGAACACTGAGACAATGTGTATAGCATTACAGTGACATGCAAAAGATACTCGATACAATAGTTTAATGTGTATATTATTGTTAATTGCTGTAAGTGTGTTTTATTATAGTGTGTGTTTTTAAGTTTCTTTCTGGCTGTGGAAGGTTGATGCTGAAATCTAGTTTTCAAGTGTGCTATGCTTTTTCTAAATTGTTTGCTTAAGGCATCCTTATTACCTTATCAAACAGTTAAAGGTTTGCAAAGTATTATGGAATTGTTGGAAAGTGTTTCATAATCTATGCTTGATGCATGATTTATTATTATTATTTTTTTTTTTTGGTTTAAATTAGCCAAAGTATTCATTCACGATAAATGTCTTACTTTGAGAATATTGTTATAGCATGGTTTTGTTAGCAAATATTAATAATTATTAATTTATATGCTTAAGGGAGCAGTTTACCTCAAAATTGGTCAAAACATCTATTTTTATTTTACAATATTAAATGAAAGTCTGTTTAATTATGAATATTTTGACACCTCATTTTTACCCTACGGCAATTATATCACAAGATATTATAAATTTTATTAATACACCCAGTGCAATTTCCCTCACAAATTAAAACTTTAAATGACTTTTTCTCTGTGTTCATATTTTCTTCACTTTCATGTTTTAAAAATACTAAGGCTTTTTTTCTTGTATTTGAGATAGGGATTTAAAATTTTTTGTACATGTTCTTTATTATGCAGTAGACTCCTTCAAATCCACCCAGCTTGGGACCAGAGGTTGTGCGGATTTTAGAATTTGGTGGATTTCTGGTCATTGCTTTGTTTACATTTTTTAAATAGTAATTTGATTGTAATAATTTAATCAAAATTATAATGGATGCTTGCAGTATAGTAAAATATTAAAATTATTAAGTAAAGTAATAAATTAAAATGATAAAAGGTAAGATAATTTAAAAAATGATTAAATTATTAAAAGTAAAGGTCAAGTAAATAATTAATGTATAATTAAATATGCATAATAAAGATGAGATACATTTTCCCTGAATTGTTCAATGAAACTTTCGTCATAAAAGTACCCTATTAATATAATATCAAAATCATAAAGTAAGAAAGCTTTATTTCAGGTTTAGCTAGTCAAAATTATACCTTATTGCAAATCTTAAAAAATAAAAAAGCTTAATTAATACATGAATATATGGTACTTCTTAGTTATCCCATCGGCCAAATTATGCAAATTGACATAATTTTTATTTTAAATAATGAAAGAACAAATAAATTAGTGAAACATTAATAAAAATACAAATAAAACGTTGAATTAATGGTTTTATTGGCCATTATTGGCATTTAATCTTACAATTAATTAATGGCAACCGTTATTGGCAATTAATCTTACAATTTGGCGACAGTAATTTGGTCGACGGGATAACTAAGAATTACCAAATATATTTGGTAAAAAGATTGATTACCAGCCATATCAGCATATCTTGATTTTTTTTTTTTCAGAAATAAATTTATGTACTTTCTTCATGAAAAATCACAAGTTCACTCACATTATCAAGAATTACATATTAATATACTCGCGGAGTGATATACAATAGACTACCTAAAATCCGCAAATGCCTAAAATTCATACATCACAGATGTAAACAATGAAACTTTCATTTCAGATGTAGGGACAAAATTTCAGAATTTTTTATTTTAATATCATTCCGTATGTATTTTGAAATGTAATTCTGGATAATAGAACTGAATTTGTGGTTATTTATGAAGGAAGTATAAATTTATTTATTTTTTTTAAATCAAGATATTGCTGGTATCACTGGTGATCACAATCTTTTTACCCAATATATTTATGTATTAATCAAGCTTTTTTGGTTATTAAGAAACCTAAAATAAAACTTCCTTACTTTAAGATTTTGATGCTAATTAATAGGGTACCTTTATGAGAAAATTTAATTGAATAATTCAAGGAAAATGTATCTCATCTTTATTATGCATATTTCATTATACATTAATTACTGTAAAAGCACTGATTTTTGCGAGACCGCCGTAATCGCGAAAATTTAAGCCTCACGAAATATTTTTCTTCACCTCAAATAATAATAAAAAGTCAGAATTTTCACTTATCCACAATTTAATGATTACAGTTATTTAAATAACAAATCAGTACAAAAATTTCTTGAATACTTACAACTATTTCTTGAATGAAAACAATAATACAACTAATAGAATGCAGCTCATTCACTTACAATATTTATACCAGCTTCTTTGAAGCCATTCAAAGTTATCTCATATTTGGCTTTAACACCGTTAAAAGTTTGCACAAGCCAAGAAGCGTGAATCGGTTTTAGTCGTGATATTTGCAAATCCACAGATACTTTTTACTCTAGAAATTTAAACAAAAGGGATTCTATTAGGTAGTTTCGAGATTTTTCAATTTTCGGTTCTGCTCATATAAAATTTGCAAAATCACCAATATCTTCATTTTCGCGAAAATTACGACTCACGAAAATAAGTGTTTTTACAGTATTTACTTGACCTTTACTTATAATAACTTAATCATTTTTAAAACTATCTTAATTTTCATCATTTTAGTTTATTACTTTACTTAATTATTTTAATATTTAACTATTTTGCAAGCATTCATTATAATTTTGATTGCATTATTACATTCAAATTACTGTTTAAAAAATGTAAACAAAGCAATGACCAGAAATCCGCAAAATTCTAAAATCCTCACAACCGCCGGTTCCAAGCTGTGTGGATTTAAGGAAGTTTACTGTAAAACTAAAAAATTCTGTAATTTTGCCCTTATGCATCTGAACTGAAAGTTTCAATGTTTACATCTGGGATGATATGCGAATTTGAGGGAGACTATTGTATATGTGATAAACCTGTGTCTTCAGGTTTTTTGTCATTTTTTTAAAAATAAAAGTATATGAAGATGTTAGATTTCCCCATTTTATATTATATACAACAGTAAAAAAAATATATTAAATGTAATATTTAGGGATGCACTGAATAGTGATTTTGGCCGAATACCGAATATTCGGCCTACAGGCAAACCGAATACCGAATATTCGGCTAGCCGAATAGTAACTGCTAGGCCAAATACTGAATATTCGGCCTGCCGAATAGTAACTATTCGGCTTGTCAAATACTTTATATTTCAAAGTTTAAAGGCATTAAAATGTTAAATTTTAAAACAATTTTACATAATATTTAAAACAAACTTTTATTCTAATAAACAAGAGATTTTTTCAAATAAACTTTATGCTGAAAAAAATCTGTTTTGAGTTATTAAGAAGATAGTTATAAAATTTTTTTAATTAATAACATTTTAAATTTCATGGCTTCTTTTAAGAATTAAAACAAATGAATAAAATTTTTTTAAATTCTAAAACAAACTTTTTAAAATCAAAGACAAATTGTAAAAAAATTGGAAGAAAAATTGTACAGGATTATATATTATTTGTTTGTCAGGAAGAGACTAAAGTAAAAGTAAATAAATATTGCGATCTATTCAAATTTTATATGGTGGCAACTTAGCAAGAATAGCTGTTCTGCTCCCTTTGATTAAACAAGGAAGTTTTCAAATGCATTCTAGATCGGTGTCTGGAGTGGACAATCATTTTCAGATATTCTAAACGTTGTTCTTAAAATCTTAGCAAGAAACAGATTTTTTACTGGACAATGGTTAGGAACTTGCATTTGTACATAATTCCTATGAAAATCCTCATGGTTGGTTGATTTTCTTAAATAATACTTCGCAAACAGCAAATAAATATTATAAAAACATTCTCTTTTATTTAAATATGATTCTGTTTCTAATTATTCTGAATACTGTTATAAGTTGGCTGGATACTTCTTAGTTATCCCGTCGACCAATTTCACCAAATTATATAAATCGCCAAAACCACTCACCAAATTATATACATCAATATAATTTTTATTTTAAATACCGAAAGAACAAATAAATTAGTAAAACATTAATAAAAATACCAATAAAACGTCGAATTAATGGTTTTATTGGCCATTATTGGCATTTAATCTTACAATTAATTAATGGCAACCATTATTGGCATTTAATCTTACAATTTGGTCGACGGGATAACTAAGAAGTACCGTTGGCTGTTAAACATAGAAGTTGTATAAGGTTTTTGAAAATATATTTTAAAAGTTTTTTTTAAATATTCAGTTTGCCGAATATTTCTATATTCGGCATACCGAATAGTTTGATATTCGGCCAAACCGAATAATCAGTAACATGGCCGAATTACGAATAGATACCGAATACTCAATGCATCCCTAGTAATATTAGATGTATCTAAAAATTCATGCATAGTCTTGTGTAATACACATTTGCATACTTTAAAAAATTGAGCTAAAATATCGATATTTAAAAAAGTAGTAAGGATTTTAAAAATTTCAAATTTTTTAAACTTTTTAAAAATTTGAATTAAATATGCAGTTAATTTTTTTTTCTCTTTCAAAATGTACTTTTAGTTGAAAATTGAAATGCAGTGAGGTCACCATTTGAATCATACTTTAAAAAATAAACAAAATTGTTGAAAAAGTAAACTGTCCCCTCAAAGTTTTATTTAATGCCAATGTTTCTGTTTTAATCAAATCTGGCATTATTTTAGCTTATGTGCAGTTTCTGATTTTTTTCTTTCTTTTTTTTACTGTTTGACCTATGATAACTGCTATACTCAGAAATTATCAACACCCTTGAAAAGATAACTGTTCCTCCTAGACCTCTCTAAATGGTGCACCTAAAAGTGGTGTCTCTTTTTAGTAATAAGACAATTTTAACATAATAATATACTTATAATAAAATCTGAGTGCAGGAAACTGTCGGAACCATGCCGGTGCGAACCACTCTGGTCTGCGAATCAACCATAGCTAAACGCCACGTTAGGCTTAATGAAAAACATATCCTAACATATGACAGCTAAATGATAATTTTTTCTACTTAAATTTATGTCTGTTCAGCATATTTTCACATAAAACATGTGTATCATATCCATTTATAATGTACTAAGTTCTAAATTAAAATTAAGCTATTATAAACATAGAAATCAGATCTAAACAAACAATACTGTTGCCATTCAGATTCAAATTCCAGCAAATCTACAAACAAATGAATGACTCTTTGAATGCTTCATAAAAAAAAAAAAAAAAATACAGGTTAACGCTGATGCTGGTCTTAAAATATTTGTTAAAGTATTTGTATATTAAAACCTTTAAGGGTGTTCTCAAATCCAAAAGGGCAACTTTCTGACATGAGTTTTAATTTATTTTTGTTCGAAAATGCATGAAACTTGCTGGTGTTGTTCAGAGTCAGATAATATAGACGAACACGCGAACGCCGTTCGCAGAAAATTTTCAAAGTTTGCAGACAGTTCTGATGGGTTTTTTTTTTTTTACAAATTTTTCAAAAAAAAAAAAAAAAAATATTAAGACCCCAGGCGGAAAGTTTGTGCGAGGCCCGTCGCAGACTTGTGAGAAGGTCTGCAGATAAAAAAAGCTATCTAGAAATTATTTGCCATGTACCATGGAAGAAGCGCCGTGGCATATATATTTTTAAAACTTGAAAATATTGGAAGTGCGGGGCTTATGCCGCAACGGCAGGTACAATGCCTTTTTTTTTTTTTGCCAGGGCCGGTAGTAGAAACAGTCCAGCACCGAAGCTGGTGCTGCAGATTATTTTAGGCTTTGCAGATTAATTTAACAGATTAAAAATAAATTTTGTGTTGAAAAGTAAGTGTTAAATGTTGATATCTTTTAAATAAAGTTTATTTGGTTGGAAATTTTAGCGAATGTTTAGCATTTCTCTGCGATTTGCAGTGACTTTTTTACATTCGAAAGGGGAATTTGGTTTTAATATCTTAGTAAACATTATCTTCTTTTCAATAAAGTCTAATTCAGAAAACTGGAGGGGAGGGGGGGGGGGGGGGTGTTGAGAGCATGTAACGTAATGTGAGGGATTGGAAAGAGGACTTTTTCACTTTTGCTGTTAGGGGCGATATAGGACTTAGGAGGGGCGTGACATTTTCTGCAGAAAATTTTTAAGAAATTATTTGAGTTTGCAGACAGTTTTACATTTTATCTAAGTCTGGTGTTGTTGTTCAGAAACTAGGTCACCAAGCGTTTTTTTTTATTTTTTTGTAAATGCACTAGATGTTTCAGAAAAGAGTGTCAAAGTAGGCGTTTTGAACCGAATTTCCGCGTGAAGGAAGAAAAAGCACTCAAGAGTGGGAGAAAACGGGTTTGTCACGTGATCCAAAATGCTTCTAACTCAATAGGTAATGGACTGATCAAAAAGTGGAAAAAACAGTTCAATTCCAAATTGCTTCCATGGCCTGGCCTTCCAATTTTATATCTTTCCGTTAAAAAATGAATTTGTAAATGTGTCAAAACATTTTGCGCTTATTGAGCAGAGCAGTTAAGAACAGCCTTAAATATTTTAACTTTGTTTAAAACCTTCAAAAACTCTCCAATTAAGTTCTAAATTTAAGGGCCAACAACAACAAGTTCTAACTTAAAAATAACGGATAACTATCTATCACCATCTGGTGGAGAAAAGATATAACTTTTGTTCTAGGAAGGTTCATGGAAGCACATTGCATTGCATGTATTTTTAATTTATTCAGAATGATTGTTCTTTTGTACAATTTCAAATTTCCTGTGACATTTGTTTTCTGTCTTATATGACAAAGTAAAAATTATCCAAATTTGAATATTTAAAACTTTCAAATGCATTTACAATAAAGAATTATTTCAATGACACTTTAGCATTATTTAAAGGGACGATTTTTTCTGTACCGAAGGCTGTGACCTTTTTTTTTAAAATTCCCAATAAATTAGGAGCTTATGTTTCTTGCTAATTCTTTTGGCGTCAACTTTCTGTTATAATCGTACTTTTTTTTACAATGCATTTTATCAGATTTGAAGACATTGCAAATAAAATGAATATTTCTTATCGGTACAACATATTTCAATTATCTTGCAGATAAAATTATGAATTTTAACATAGTTTGTAGCGAAAAAAAAAAGTCACTCTAAACAACAAATTTTTAATGTAGAGAGAACCTAAACAAATATTTTCATCATAGAATGTGTAGCTGGAAATGTCGCGTTTAAGCGCTGGTGATTAAATTGTAGTTTACATAATTTCTTTGTCCTAATCATAAAAAATCAAAGGATAATACTTTTTGATTAACAAAATGCATGAGGCATCTTTTTTTTTTTTTTTTTTTTTTTTTTTTTTTTTTTTTTTAAACTTAGAAAAATATTTTTTTAACTATCATTTTGAAGATTTAACATTCACTTTCTGTCATTTTTGATGGGGATTATATACTAGTTCAGTATAAATATGATTAGTTACCACAATTTTTATTCCTTCAAGTACAAAATTTATGCATCCTACAGGACCCAGGACAGTTTTTTTTTTTTATTATCTTCTCCAATTTTTAAGTAAAGTATGCACTGTTGTGCATCTGCAGCATATCACTGTTATTTTTTATTTTACATTAATACAATATTTAATATCAATACAACCTTAACACAGTTATATATGACGGTGTACTTAGTAGTATTATATATGTGTTGTACTTAAAAAAGGGTCTTAGATAATGAATTATGCAAGAGTTTCCCTTGCATTCAATAAAGGTCAGGGTGCTGGTTGTGAGAAAGTGACATTTCTTTTTAAAGGCACTTAATATTTAAAGACAGAATGCCCTTTTCTAATTATGACAATGAGTCGGTTTTTACAATGCAAGCAATTTTTTAAAACAAAATCAGTAAGAGCAGCATTTTCTTTATTGTAGGGCAAAAAGGGCACCATTTTCTTCACTGTAGGTCCAAAAGAGCACTATTTTTTGGAAGAAGGATGCTATATTTTCTAACCAAAGGACAGACCTTCCTGAAACTATTTGAGGGTTAACTCTGAAATTATATGAGGTGTTACAGCAACAAAATAAAAGGGGTGGTACAGATGCACCGGGCTGTAAGTTGAAAAGGGCCCTGTGAGGTGACAATTTCATATTAAGTAACAGTAGTTGTGAATGACATTGTGGAGGTCAAGTCTCAAGCCAACAAGAAAAGGTAGAGGTTCTCATATGATGGACCCTGGAGTAATGAACAATGATTATCTATTGTTCATTATTCCAGGATCCGTCATGAGACCCGCTATTCACTACTCATCATATGAAATCTCTTTATATGACCTCCATATATATATATATATATATATATTAAACAAAAACATAATTTGAAGAACAAATTAAAAAAACAAAATTTATTTCCTACATTGTTTAAGCCCGGGAAGGGACAGATATTAAGTTATTTTATTCAATTAGTTCTACATTTAATGTTAAATTTTTGTAACAAATTAGTTAAGCCAATTGAAGATTAGAAAATAAAAATAAAATTCATACAATATGATACTTAAAACACCCTAAAAAATTAGATTCCGTTCAAATGAAATCGAAATAAATCTTAGACTTTTTTAAAGTGTTATATTTTGCATGCGTCATATCATTTTATGCACAATTGTCATAAACATAATACAAAATCTGCAATACAAATATTTTCAATTAAAAATGGAAGAAGTCTAAGATTTATTTCGATTTCATTTGAACCTAATCTATTTTTTTTTTGATGTTTTAAGTATCATATTGTATGAATTTTATTTTTATTTTTTAATCTTCAATTGGCTTAACTAATTTGTTACAAAAATTTAACATTAAGTGTAGAACTAATTGAATGAAATAACTTAATATCTGTCCCTTCCCGGGCTTAAACAATGTAGGAAATAAATTTTGTTTTTTTAATTTGTTCTTCAAATTATGTTTTTGTTTAATATGGTCAAGTTTTTCAATAACTACTGCACTCAGACGAGCACATTTCAAAATTAATAGAGAGTATCATCATCAGGCTTTGATGTATGCGGTATTGGATCACAATGTGGGATGCAGTTTACCAATGTGTAATTCAAAATGTTTCACCACTCTAGTAAAGCAGGTTGCGGTAGTTTGGACAAAAACTTCCAATCTGAACATAAAAAATCTATAATCAAATCATAAAAAATTAACTTCACTTAAATTTACATACCATATTTCCCACTCAGGAATGCTATGAATGTAAATGTAAATTGTGTTGAATCCTTACTGCTAATATTTAACAATATTATAGCTGTGATACAGTAAAAAATAAAAGATTTACTTAAATTTTTAAACCATTTTAAAATTTAAGTTATGTAATTCCCCACTAAGTTCGCTACCTGCGTAAAAATAGCTATCCATTAGAAACTTTTTACTAAAATATAAACTTGACCAAAGCAAAAACTTATTCTGAAAATATCCTTTTTATTTCCACTATGACGCCATATTCACCTTTTTAATTTTTGAAGAAAAAAAAATAGCTCAATTTAATATTTTACGCGAAAATCTTTCACCAAAAAGAAATAAATTATTATTACGGCTTTTGAAATTTTTGCAACAATGAAGTAAAAATGTTACATTTTCTATGAAAAAATGTCCTTTGATTTTCAATGAAAAAAGCGAAAATTGGAATTATTAAGAAAACTAATTGAATAATGTAAACAAAAATTGGCCCATGTTTCTCTCTGTGTTATAATTCACCCATATACAAAGGCATTTTACCAGAGATTCCCCCAGACAGTTTCAGGAGGGTGTTGCACCCTGCCCGCCCTTAGGTTTACAAAATAGCACCCCTCTTGCCCTTCATTCTTGTTGGCCCCACTTGAAAAAAGTGCCTTTACTCCTTTGTTTATTAAAAAAATTACTTGCATAGTAAAAATTGACTCATTGCTGTCTTTAAAATAGTGTTCTGTCTATTAAATATTAAAAAATAGTTTTAAAAATCAAAAGAATGCCTTTAAAATTTTAAAGAAATGCCCTTAAGAATCCAAAACATGCCCTTCGGAATCAAAAATTGCCCTTTACCCGCAAGCACCACCCTGCCCTTTTTTAAACCTGGGGGAAACTCTGATTTTACCATTCGTTTTGACCCTGACGTCAGGAAAACGTTTTTACGCTTTAAATTTATAATATCATTAGAATTAGTAAAGAATAAAAAATGAGTGGCCTCAGGGGCAAAAAGGTGGGAAGAAAAAATGAAAAAGTTATGATCTCCATAGGCTTTTCCATGTTAAATTAACATTGGGAAGTGACACTGGAAATAAATAAGTATTGCACTGCCGTGCAATACTTAAATATATATATGTATGGAGGTCATGCTGGGCCCTATGCCATACCTCACAATTTCTGTACATGCTCTTGTGTCAAATAACTAAATGAATTAATAAGTATTTTATGAGTAGTATTAAGAAACTGTCAATAAAACCTTGTATACTTCGAAGATTAAACATAACATACTTTTACCTATAATGTCTATAGATTATTTTTGAAATACAAAGGTTATGACCCTTTTTTTGTTTTTATTTTCTATTGTGTCATTTATGCCTTATTTTATTGTTTTAGTGAATTAAAGAAGCTGAGTGAAGAAAGTTTAACTAGACAACCAGAAGAAGTGTTTGATATCATCTGTAAACTTGGGGAAGGGTAAGAATCTTCACAATTGTTGATCTATGAATATGTATACCATGTATTATAATTTATTTATTTCTCTGTATAATATATTTTATAATTTTTCTAAAGAATAACAAGACCAATTAGCAATGAGCATGCTATTTAATATTTTAGTACTTGGGGTGTATATGATTAATACGGAAAAATATTCTTCATATATTTATAAAGTGTTATTTTCTTTATATATATTGTATATTTATAACAGGATTGCAAAAAAGCCGGCTAAAATTTAAAAAAAAAAAACCACGCTGGTGGCTTTTATTGGTTTTAACTGGCTTTTTTTGGCCAAAATTGGCTTTTATAAAGTGAAGCATTGTAATTATAAACTATACATTTTAAAGTGTTTTCAATTAGTTTTAATGACATTTAATGGATCTAGAGTTTAAAAAGTAACCCAATTTCTGAATAATGAAGACATTACTAATCAGGGTTGGGTTTTTGACGTCAAAAACTGGTTTTTGACATGACAAGCGTCAAAAACTGGTTTAAACTGTCATAAACTGGTTTAAACTGTCGAAAACTGTCATAAACTGGTTTAAACCGTCGAAAACTGCCAAATACATGTAACACGCTAAAACATTTTAACAATAGATAAACATTAAATAAGTCAATGATTTATGTGATCTTTTATTGAAATTTAATAATTTAAAAAATATATTTGCAATAAAATATTTTTTTTTTTTGATTTTTCAACCAGAAGAAAATAATTTTGTATAATTAAATAATCTGGATCAATTTTACCCCGCAGCATGCTGCAGCACACCATGTGTTTAGCACATTTATTTACACACAAAAGATTTTTTAGTTTAGAGTGTATGAAGCGTTAGAAAATAGTCTGTCTCTTAATTGATGCTGAGCTAGTAGGACTTGATAGCAAAAGCATTGCTAGATGAGCAAGTTTTGAAGTAGGCTCAAAAAGCTGTTGCATTTAGTGATACCTTTCCACCAAACAATGGAGTCCTTCCTATAGCACTGAAATAAGAAGACTGGAAAGGGGATTCTTTAGCTTCATACACAATCAGTATGGGTAAGCATCCATAAACTCTCTCCGTAGCTCAAGCGCGAGCTGAATCAACTGATACAGCAGTCAACCCTTGCCCCTGATGGTTGGGATGCAAAGTATAAGCCAAACAATGGTATGGTTTCATGATTTGATCCCTTCTATTATGCACTTTTTCAATATGGGCTTACAGGAATTTTCTTTTAGATGACCGAGCCAATTTTGTTCAGTTTTAAAATCGAAAACATTTTTATATATTGAAAGAAAGCATGTTTTAAAAAGATTTTGACTTTAAGCTTTTTTTTAATTACTTCTCTTATTTTGTAAATGTTTAAAATTAATAATCCAATTTCAATTTTGAATGGAATGGTTATTGCCTAGACTAGAATAACATTGATGCACATTACCTTGTTATATATACAAAAAAAAATCTAAACTTTTCTAAGTTTTTTTTCCCCATAAAAAAAGCTAGCTAATGCTTTAAGCTCTCAAAAGTAAGCGAAATTAAAACGATTTTAAGTAAGGGAAAAAATGTACAGCTCAGGTGAGCTTAATGTCTACTTTTTAGAAAAACACAATTTTACAAAAATAAAAAAAAAATAAAAAATAAATTTTACCCTGTTAAAAAGTTGTACTTAACAATAATACTTTACTATGTACTAATTACTGATATACAGTAAGAGTGAATTTAAAATATTACATGTAATGTTGTCATGTGTGACATTTAATTTGAATTTTTACAGATCAATTTAGTATTTGAGGTTTTTGACATGACGGTTTAAACTACGGTTTAAACCCGACATAAACTGACACATGTCAAAAACCTGCCAACCTTGTAATTATTACTAATACTATATACTAATTATACAATTACAGTAATAGTGAATTTTAAATATTACATTTAATGTGTGACATTTAATGTGAAATTTTACAGATCACTGTAAGTATTTGAGGTTTTTGACGAGGTTTTTGACAAGGGGTTTTAACATGACGGTTTAAACTGTCAAAAACTGACATGTGTCAAAAACCTGCCAACCTTGTTACTGGAATAAAATACCCCTAATACTGGAATAAAACTTAGATGGTTTTGCTAGTGATTTGTAGTCAGAATTGTAAATAAGTCAGCTAAATTTTAAAAGGGCCATACCAACTGCTTTATCTGATTTACAGTGACCTTTAACTGCCCCCTTCCCTCTCCCCCACACACACATACACACAAGTTTTTCATTTTTACTGCTTTATAAAATTGAAGAGTACGATGGTTACTTAGTTACATGTTTTATTACTTAATTAATTTTAAGAGCTATTAATATGCAAGTCTTATTTTATTTCTAGTAAACATTTAAAATTATACATAGACATGTAATAAAACCCCATTTCTCACTATAAAAAACATGCATATGCATGAATATGCTTAGCAACAAGATTTTCAAAATTTTATTTAGAGATTTTTTTTTTTTCCTGTTTAAATACTCTATTTTTTATACACTTACGTACCAAACTCTCCTCAAATATTATATCCTTTCTAATTTCTTTTTTAACATTTATAACTTAATCTCTCCATATGGACACATAGAATGTTTCCATTTTGATGCACTACATTTTGTCATTGTTTAATTAAATATAATCTTTAAAATGTGTAGTATATGTGAAACTATGTAATATAGAATTTCAAAACACCAGTTTGGAGTCTAACTTATATCCTTTTCAATATTTATAATTGTTTTTTTTTTTGTTTTTTTTTTTAGATATAACGCCTTCACAGTTGCCTTTTAGCAGTTATAAAGACTTATTCATTTGTCAAATTTAATAGAAATTTATAATTTTTTTAGTAGAAAATATTTATAAGTGTATTAAAAATTAATTGATCCAAATTTAAAACGAATTAGCTGTAAATCAACTTTTAAAAATAAAAACCGGCTTTTTTTATGCGGTTAAAACCAAAAAAAAGCCAGCCAGCTTTTTTTGGCCTGGCTAAAAGCCGGCAACCCTGATTTATAAGTATGTAAAAAAATGTACTTTTACTTTTCAAAAAGTTAATGTAGAAAAAACAAAGCCTTATGTTTATTTTATAATTATGCTAACCCAGAAAATACCACTAACAGAAGTTTTCATATATTTTGTCTTCAAAGTTATTGAGATGAATACATTTATTATAGACAGTATAATTCTTTAGGCCAAAAACATGCCTAAAATGGAATTTTTATTCAGTCTCTTCCAGAATGTTTCTGCCTCAGCAACTTTCTCTTTTGCATTTTAATGACTGATTCTCTGCCCTCTGAACTATTTTAGTTTATATTTTACAAAACTTGGTTTTCTTGAGTTGTACAGATGTCTTTTTCATTGAAACCACCGCATCAGTAATATAGATAAGCTATGTGAATGTGAAACCAAAAGTGTAAAATTTTAGTTGTAACATGTAGGATCACTTTCCCCCCCTAAAAATTTCAGAATGGCTGATGGCCCTGCCCCCTCCCCCCAAAAACAAACAAACAAGTGTGAGGATTAAAGAATATATAATAATAATAAAAAAAAAACATACATTTCCAGACCTGTCTACTGCTACGAAAAAATCGTAGTTGCTACGATTTGGACCTATAAACTACGATGCTACGAAAATCGGTGTTAAACTACGATTTTTTGCAAAAAACATGAACACATTTTTTGTTTCTAGTTGCGATTTTTATCCCGCACAGCATATTTTTCTAAAGCGATTCTGTTCCTCATTTTCAAAAATTTCAAAGTATTCATTTCCGCAAATTTTAAAAAATTGGTCATTAGTCTGAAAATTCAGACATTAAAAAATAATCATGGGAAAAAAATCTGGGCTGCAAAACAAACTTCTTAACATAAAACCCTCTTTATGTGTATTAACCACGACACTACGAGTGAATCGTGTTTATGTAAATATTTATACAGGAATTTCCTTCCTTAGAAACAGGGGTGCCACTTTAAGAATTTCTGGAGGGGTGGGGGTGGGGGAGGGGTTCTCTCAAGGGCAGGGTTTGAAATAGTGAGCAAAATTACACGATTTGCACTCAGAAAATGAAAGTCCTGCATAAAGAAAACTGCTGTGCGGTACTTGCCCTGCAAATTCTCCCACAGACCTATGATTCTTCTGCGAATATATTTTGAAATTTATTAAAAGCCTACGAATTTCTTTTTTTTATGGAATTTCCTCAAATTAATTCATGAATCAATTGCGGAAAAAATTGAGAATTCCTTCAAACGATCGTGTAAAAGTATCGGGTATTTCGTCAAAAAATTCAGAAACAAATAGTGATTATTTTCAATAGATCGCTTAATAAAATCGCTAATTTCTAGAGTTCCGAAAGAAATGGCAAATTGTGCCAAAAATTACGAATTTCGATAAACTATCAAGGGAAATATATTGCAAATTTCGTCAAATGGTCGTGGAAACGAGCAGTTAATTTTGTTAATTGGTCGCGAAAAGATATCGAAAATTTTGCCGATCGGTTGTAATAAACTATCGTGAATTTCGACAAATGACCGTGTAAAAAAAAATCAATTTCGTCAATTGGTCGCAAAAGAAAGTAACTTTCGTCAAAGGATCATGGTAAAAATGTGAATTTTGTCAAAATATCGCAGAAAGAAAACGTGAATTTCGCGAAAAGATCAGTAAGAAAACTCAAATTTCATCGAAAGATCAGTAAGAAAACTCAAATTTCATCGAAAGATCAGTAAGAAAACTCAAATTTCATCGAAAGATCAGTAAGAAAACTCAAATTTCATCGAAAGATCAGTAAGAAAACTCAAATTTCATCGAAAGATCAGTAAGAAAACTCAAATTTCATCGAAAGATCAGTAAGAAAACACAAATTTCACCGAAAGATCGCAGAAAGAAAACACTAATTTCGTCAAAGGATCATGGCAAAAAACACAAAATTCGTCAAAGGATTGCGGTAAAAAATGCGAATTTCGTCAAAAGTTCGTGGTAAAAAGTATGGATTTCAACAAAGAATCGTGATAGAAAAATGTGAATAAAGATTGTGGGAAAAAATAGTGAATATTTTGAAATGATCGCGGGAGAAAAATCGCGAATTACATCAAAATTTACTGCACTGGGCTAAAAAATTGGAACCAGGGGTTTTTACAAATGTAAAAAAAAAAAAAAAAAAATGCTGCGAAACGAGGAAACTCTAAAAATCATATAAAAACTTTCAGAGGAAAAAATTTACTATATTGAGTTGAAAGACTGAAACCTTATTCCTTCTACGAATATCGAAAGATGGCTGCGAAACACGAAAAACCAACCAACCAACATCCGGATAAATTTTAATTTTGTGTGCTACAATTTCTCATTTTCAAAGGTTGGCAGGTCTGCATTTCAAGAGTAATTTAGATTGTTAATTTATTGCTGCTAAAAAGTAACAAATAAGCACAAAAACTTACAAAACTAACATGTATTAACAACATTACATTTTGTTTGTGGAAAAAAGGAAAGTGGAAATTTTAAGAGAGGGAATTTGGATGAAATTATAAAAAAATGTAGAATTCTCCTGAAATGCGTAAGATTCTCATTCCTGAAACTAATTCCTTTAAGCCACAAGTAATACTTGTGCAATATAAATAAAGAAGTCCGTTCATCAGAAAGCAACCCCTTCATTGTAGTTTTAAAGAAGTCTGCAATCTTTGTGATTGGCTTTGCCCCATAGTTGCAAAGTCTCCTGATTTCTTAATATCACTATTTTTCCTTTTACATATTTCCACATATCCACTATACTTCTTTTTTACATTTGCAGAATTCTGTGATTAAATAAAGTGGATATTTCTCTTCAGGAATTGTGCTATTAAAAAATTTGGAGACTTTGGCATGTATGATATAATAGTGTTCTTACAAAATCATTCTAGCAAAAGTTGGAGAATAATACCATTAATATTAAAAAAGTAGATATTCTACATCTTTCTTATTGGCCAAACTCTTTGAAATTTTTATGAGTTATAAATATAATGTTTCTGAAGCTGTATATAATTTTGGGGCTGAAATATTTATGTTTAGATGTAAAATTCAGTGTTTTTCTCACTTTGTTTTTTCACACCAAAATCCTATGGGAGGAAAAAAACCGCCAAAAACAACGTTTGGAAATTAATTTTTTTCTAAAGGTGTGCATCCATATTTTTTTTTTAATGGATTGCACCATTGGAAAGAAAAATTAATGAGCATGTGGTTTGCCTTTTTTTGTATTTTGATTTCCCTAACTGCTGAGTATTTTTAAAGTATATCAGAAAAAGGGACGGAAGGGACAAGCAAATTAAATGTTTAAAAAAAATAGCTGTTATTGTCCAAACTCTTCGAAATTTTTATGAGCAAAAATATAATGTTTCTGTAGCCTGTGTAGAAAATTCATGGAAAATATAAATATATTTAACAGTAAAGTCACTTCTAAGAACATTTTTTTCTCTTCCACGTTGGGTCATTTAATTTTCTGTGTCGTGTCCTTTAACATAAAAAAAATGAATTCTTATCGTCTGAACTATTTGAAAATTTTATCAGTTATTACATATTGTGGTTTTGAAGCATGCATAAACATTTTGTGCAAAAATAAGGATATTTAATTGTACGCTTATCATATACATGAGCTGAAGCCGCCTGCGTATGAAAATTTTCCTGATATAGATTGTTAAAATACTGACATCTAATTACTTTTAGCATAGGGAAAAAAAGTGTTTCTGGAAGGTTCAAAGGGATCTATAGCAGCAAATTTTTTTTGAAAGGGTTAACATTCATATTTTTGAAAATGGCACCATTGTATAGAAGGTGTCTGCGTTAAGTTGGTATTTTTTGTTAATCATATCTCTGAAATTGAGCTTGATGTGCGTTTCAATAAAAAAAAGAAAGGGATAAAATTGCGATATTTAACTTTTTCGAAGTTTTTGTTTGAAAGTATTAATATATTTTTTAACAGTTTGTAGCACTTTAAATGTAAAACAGCAAAATCTAAGAATGTCTTTCATTTTTCCATATTTCAAACTGTCTTGACAATGCACATTTTAAAAAAAGGCTGAAGTGAAGAGTCATTCTTGTACTTTGACTCTTCTCTGCTTTGGTTTCTGTAATTGAGGTTTCAAATACATGCTGCTACATTTTTAATTGCATGCAACTGCTTTTTAATTGCAGTTTTTAATTTATATCTCGACTAATTGTCAAAAAAGGAAAAATTTGAGCACCAGGTGCATTAGGACCTGCTTTCAACTTTCTCAAAAATTTTCAAACCTCTACATAGATTTTGGGTCAATCCTTTCCAAATTACCCAGATGGTTACATTTGACATTTTTAACTTTCCTAATCTTTTAAATAAGTTTTCTTCACACCTTTCTGAGTTTAAAAACATGATTAAAATTTTTTTTGATCATATAGCTTTTTGGGGGTGACCATTTTTAATAAGCTTCACAGCCATTTTTGGGTAGAAAACGTGTTTTACAAAAAATGTTGTAACTGCTTCATTTTTCTACCTACCACGATGAATCAAATACCTAAATGTTCACAATAAAATTGTCGACATTTTATTTACTTATAAAATTTTCATTAGACTTAAGGATCTAGGCCAAAAACAAGCTTAAAAACCAGAGAAATAAAAGGCCAAACACCACATTTTGTTGCCATTATTTTTTATGAAGGAGATCAGACTCACCTTAAATATTTTTTTTCTTAAACATATCTCTTATAGGAGTACTTATTTTTACAAATTTCAATCCTGAAAATCTTTTCCCTTTTTTTTTGCACAGCTCATCAAAAACTGTGTTAATTCTGTTTTTGGCAATTTTCACTAATTAATACCTCAAAAGGGGGTGACTAAAAAATTCTGAAAATGTAGGATAACATCATCTTTGTAATATAAAGTTAAATTGTAAATTTTATGATTGAGACTTAACTAGTTTTTGCATAGCAGCTCACTAAAAATGCACCCCCCTTCCTTTTCCTTTTGTTTTGTTCGAGATACATAGCATTACAGGGACTTTTTGCTTAGGTACGTTAAATTGACAATAAAAACAAATTTTACGCATTATTGCTTAGTTAAATATGGTAGTGACAACTTTTCAAAAGTTTCTTGAAGGGGGTGGGAAGGGGGTGTCTTGTACAAAGCTGAGTAGCATCTGATACAGTTTTTTCTGACATGTTTTTTGAAATTAGCCCAAGTACTCACTAAGAGGTTACTTCACTTACCCGAAAGCGAAAACACCTGCTCGCTAATGAAATTTCATAAAATATCTCATTAAAGGCAAGGGGCAGTGGCGAATGCAAACGAGACATTTCATTAGCAAGAAGTGTTTTCACTTATGTAATCTCTTCGCGAGTACTTAGGCTAATTTCAAAAGCATGTCAGAATAAAACTGTATCAGTTGCTCCTCAGCTGTGCACAATAAAATCAAAAGCACCCCCCCCCCCCCTCCTTTAAGAAAGTTTTGAAAAGGTGCCATTGCCCTATTTAACTAAGCAATAATGCATAAAATTTGTTTTTATCGTCAATTTGAATGTACCTAAGCAAAAAGTACCTGTAATACTATACTATGTATCTGGAACAAAAGAAAAAGAAAGGAGGTGGTGACTTGATGCATTTTTAATGAACTGTTATTCAAAACCAGTTAAGTCTCAGTCATGAAATTTACAGTTTAACTTTATATTGCAAAGATGTTTATTATTCTACGTTTTCAGAATTTTTTAGTCGGTCCCTTTTGAGATATTAAATAGTGAAAATTGCCAAAAACAGACTTAACACAGTTTTTGATCAGCTGTGAAAAAAAGGAAAAGGTTTTTAGGGTTGAAATTTGTAAAAATAAGTAGTCCTATAAGAGATCTGTGTCAGAAAAAAATATTTAAGGTGCATCTGATATACTTCATAAAACATAATGGCAGCAAAATGTGGTGCTTGACCTTTTATTTCTCCGTTTTTTAAGCATGTTTTTGGCCTAAATCCTTATGTCTAATGAAAATTTTATAATTACACAAGATGTTGACAATTTTATTCTGAACATTTGGGTATTTCATTCATCTTGATCGGTAGAAAAATAAAGCAGTTACAGCATTTTCTGTAAAACATGTTTTCCTCTCAAAAATGGCTGTGTAGCTCGTTAAAAATGGCCACCCCCAAAAAACTATACAACCCCAAAAAAATATTTAATCATGTTTTTTAAACCCAGAAAATTATGAAGAAACTTGTTTAAAAGATTAGGAAAATTTAAAAATGTCGAGCGCAACCACCTGGATGATTTGGAATGGATTGACCTTTTTCCTAGCCATTGCACTCAAACATCTTTTTTTTATTAGTGTAAACATGAATTTCTTATAGCTGAATGTTATGTTGACAAAACCGCTCAAAGTCTCCTCTCACAAAGTATTGTTTACTCTAGTGTTGCATTCTAAACATATTTTTTCTTAAAAAAAATTTTTTTTTGCATCTATAATATGTTTTTTAGGAGTTATGGAAGTGTTTATAAAGCCTTACACAAAGAATCGGGCCAAGTTCTGGCTATCAAGCAAGTTCCAGTTGACACTGATCTGCAAGAAATAATAAAGGAGATATCTATAATGCAACAGTGTGACAGTCCATATGTTGTGAAATACTATGGAAGCTACTTTAAAGGAACTGACCTTTGGGTAAGTTTATTTATTAAATATTCAACTAAAAAACAACTTAAAGAATTTCTTAATTTATGGCAGAAAGTTTATGGCACTTTGTTTTATTTAGTTACTGACCCACCAGGCATTGCCCGGCTTGTGATATTCTTAAATGAACCTTAAACTTGTATGATTTTAAATTTTATATCTTTAGCTCGATTTTGTCTGAAATACGTGTCCGCTCACTGTGTGAAAAATCTGTTAAAAAAATAAACAAACACTGACCGGCAAAAAAGCTTGAGTTAACTGTCACATGAAACAAAAGAAGTGGGGGGGGGGGGGGGGCTGGATATATTTTCGTTAACTGCATAATTTTTGTGCTAAAATTTTGATAATTAACTGTATCTCTGACTTATGCATAACCATTTTTTTTTTTTTTTCCCACATCAAAATCCTAAGTTAAATCTTTCGATTTACAAACGGTGAATATAAACATGGGTATGAGAATCTTCCATGTATCAGCTTATAACTTCATCGAAATCCCCTTCTTACTATCTTACAACCTCTCCTGAGTACAAAGCTTCAGCATTTTTTCACAAGGTTAATTTTCGTATTTTTTTTAAATGTTTAGCAGTGGTTCAAACAGAATTGAAAGTATGTGCTATTTGATATTTTCTTTTCTGCGTAATTTGATTTTTGAGTCTATTCCTAATTTTGAAATATGTCTGAAAAGGGAAGGAGGGGCACGGTTTTTCCAGTATTTTAAATGCTTAAAAAATTCTCATTATCATCCAAACTGTTTGAAATTTTTAGGAGTTAAAAACATAATGTTTTCTTAGCCTGGGGGGGAAAATATTGATATTTAGTGGAAAAGGGCTCATAAGAAGACTTTTTTACCTCAACGGAACACTCAGGTTTCTACTGATTTTGTCGATTGCACATTTTGTAAAAAATGTTTGTTTATTCAAACATTTCAAAATTTTTGTAGATGATGTAAAGATTATTATTAGATGATGTAAAGACTATTAAGATGCTCTAAAAAGATTGTGTTAAAATGCAGACATTTAGTTACTTTTAGCACAGAAAGTATATAGTTTCTGTGAGCTGTGAAGTCACCTGCATTTACCAGTGTATTTGAAAGGATTAAAATTCATATTTTTTAAAAATCAGTTGCATTATCGATTAGAAGAAGGTTTCAGCTTTAAGAGCATATATTTGGTGTGTCAGTACCTCTAAAATTGCATCTTGGAGGGGCGTTGCCATAAGGGAGAAAAACTTCTTCGGAAAAATTATCCTTTAAAAAATTTATTTTCAAAGGGTTAATTGCAACATGCTTTTGAATTGATTTGTGGCATTTGAGATGTAAGAGTACGATATTTCATAATGTCTTTTAATTTTAACTCGATTTGGATTAAAACAAAACTATCAAAAAACACAAAATTGAAAAACAATTCTTCACTAACGTCCAATGCATAAATGGGTTTGTGTGCGTGCACCAGCACTTTCCTTGACTGTGAATGAAATCGATGTCTTTTTGATGTGAGTTACGATTTTTAATTAATAATTTAACTAATTGTTATTAAAAATTTAAAATTCTGAGCATCAGGTGCTTCAGAAGGCACTCTGGAATAACGCCACACAAATTTTCAGCCTTATATGTGTCGTAGATTTTGCTAGCCATCACAAACAGACAAACACACATGCACACACATAGAGTAAAACTTTCTTTTATTAGTATAGATCAGGCATGGCGAACTTATGGCATGTATGCCAAAAGTGGCACGCAAAAGAATACTTTTGGCACGTTGTTACTTGTGACTCTAAATCAATATACATTGATATTACACACAAAATACACAAACTCTGGATGATCTAATCTTGACTAAATTTGATTTATTGGAAATTGAAGTATTTTAATTGTGGCTTTTTAAAATACCGTAAATTTTACCGCATTAATAAACGTACCAATGATAAATTTATTTCAACTTAGAAATTAATTTTAGAGCTATTTAAAGAAACTGGCGTTTCATCTTTTTATATTTTTTCCATCTATCTATTTCCGCAAGGTCATTAGTTTCGAAACTGAATAATACAAAAAATCAAATAAAAAGCAGTTGTCATATAAATCCAATTAAGTTTGCATTCTGTTGAAATTAACTGAGTATGAATCTGATATTAATTATTTTCCTTCCAAGATGCAAACGACACAATTAATTGTATATATTTTCTTAATAATGTCTAGAATTTAATTTTTTTATGATTATTATAGTGCAATACCTCACCTGTATGTTACCCATTTGTATTTATCTCAATGTTATTAATAAAGTTTTTTAGGTAGATTTTGTAAGAAATACTACCTATTGCAGTCGTTACCATGGTGTGACTTTTGAAAAATTCCTTCATAACTTTTCATTATATGACCCCAAGAACTCAAAACCACCACCACCTAAAAAGTTTATATATATATAATATATTATATATGTATGTATGTACTAAATTTTGTCTGCACGATAAAAGTCGCAATTATGCACGAATCGTCTTCAAACTTGCCAACAACTTTGAGATGGCTAATATCTCGGCGGGGATTGAAAATGGGCAAAATCGGCCCAAGGGAATGGAAATGGGGAGAGTTAAAAATTTTTGAATACCGTCTTAACAAGATTCTGATAAAACCAGCTCTTACATAACAATGACAGGAAAAAATAAATATTTTTTGTTATAGCAGTTGCCAACAATAAAAAAAAAACTATAAAATTTTCACCACAACAATTGCTTTTCTATTGCAAGATTTTCATATAAAAAATAAAAATAAATAAATAGTTTGACGAATTGAAAACAAATTGAATATTATGCCATAAGTTTTCTAGAGCAAGATTTCAGCATGAAAACTCAAAATGAAATAAATAGTTTGTCGAATTAAAAAAATATATATATTGCGTCATATTAAAAATATAATGGACCTCAGCAGGTGAATATGTAACGTCATGTGAGTTTGAAGAAACTTATTAAAACATGATAAAAACCCGACTATGGAAATATTAACATATTTTAACACTTTGAGGTTCTCTGAATTTGTTTTAGCCATTTTAAAACCTATTCTATATACATGCGTGTGTGTATTCGTGTATATTAGAATTTTCACAAAATGTTTAGTTCCCTAGAGCTCATTCTTAGTGAAGGAACTGGGTTTATCTCTAATCTTGATTTAAGTTTTGTTGGTGAATTTAGTACTGAACTTCGAAATGTACCTCCGCCTGTAGGCCCGAGCCGAAAGGGATTTTTTTTAATGATTTTTCAATCCACTAAATTTGGCACGTCAAGTTCGTGTAAAATATTTTTGGAAACAAATTGGCACGTGGTTATGAAAAGGTTCGCCAACCCTGGTATAGATTCTTTACATAAATGTTAGGTACGATTTGTTTATTCTAAGATATTCAGTGATATTTTCTTTTATCTTCATTATTCAAAAATGTTATTTTCAGAGTAAAATATATATAAGAAGTTTTATAATTTTTTACATTTTAAATCCAATTTACTGTAAAAGCACTTATTTTCGCGAGATTTAATTTTCGCGATTTTCGTGAGACTGTCGTAATCTTGAAAATTTAAGCCTCACAAAATATTTTTCTTCGCCTCAAATAATAATAAAAAGTCAGAAAGTTTTCACTTACCCACAATTTAATGATTACAGTTACTTAAATAACAAATAAGTACAAAAATTTCTTGAATACTTACAACCATTTCTTGAATAAAAACAATAATACAACTAATAGAATGCAGCTCATTCACTTACAATATTTATTTTATACCAGCTTCTTTGAAGTCATTCAAAGTTATCTCATATTTGGCTTTAACACCATTAAATGTTTACACAAGCCAAGAAGCGTGAATCAGTTTTAGTCGTGATATTTGCAGGTTCTCAGATACTTTTTACTCTAGAAATTTAAACAAAAGGGGTTCTATTAGGTAGTTTCGAGATTTTTCAATTTTCTGTTCTGCTCATATAAAATTCGCGAAATTTTCAGCTCGCGAAATCACCAATATCTTGATTTTCGCGAAAATTACGACTCGCGAAAATAACTGCTTTTACAGTAGTTATTGGTTTTGTTTTAAAAATTCTGTTGTCTGATTTAGAATCCTGTTTAGGATCAGATCCAAGGTAATTTTTCTGTTATGTGTCAGGTTCAGGTAGGGTTGACTCTTATTATTTTTTTAATTGCAGGTTATGTTGATTCTAATTGTTTTGGGTTGAATTTTGACAGTTGGGAGTCTGGTTCAGATGAATCTAATTTTTGAAAAATAGGCTGAAATATTGTTTTAGATCAAAAACATTTGATCATTTGAATATCAGTATGCATACATGTCATTTTTCTACGAAAGAAAAAATTGAGATAATTGTAGGCTATTTTTCCGTAAATGCATTAAAATATGGATTGATTTTTTTGATACTTTTCCAGTTCCTCTTAGCAAAATAGAGAAAATGACCTTGGCTAGAATGAGAATTTTTCATGCATATTTTCTGGCAACCTATTCAATGTTTCAATTGAATGCATGTAAATACACAAACAATGTTTTCAATATTTGCACAATTTATTTAAAATAAAGAAGCCATTCATCTCTTTCTGTATACATACAGAAGTAAACTGTATACAAAAAACAATAATACATGTATAGATAAAATATGTATGATAAATATATATATATAAACAAGCTTTAAAAGTTCACCAGGTTTGTTTTCATAGCTGTTTACATCATTTGGCAACAAATCTCACTTTCTGAAGCTCTAATTGCACTAAGCAATTGCCAAGGTCCCTATAAAGAAAAAGTAATACAGTTTTTTGTCTTTTCGTGGTTGATCTCAGTTGATGAAAATAACTTCATTTGGTTTAGTTATTTTGGATTGAAGCAATTTTTCGTTTTCATATTCAGGTTAATTTTCAAGTTGACTTCGAATAGAATTTTTGGGGTTGGGTCGATTATAACCTGACCGTATATGTCTCTAGTCTGATCTTACAAAAAATGGCTTGGACTTTGAGTCGCACTTATTTGTACAAAAATTATTGTGAATAAATAAAGTATTTTTCAAAAATGAAGAAAAAAATTTCTTTCTAGAATTAAACAGCAGCCTCCATATTTAGTTTCTGTAATATCAAAGTTCACATTAATGGGAAATGCAATTTCATCAATATTTTAAAGGATTTTCGTGAAAATTTTGGCTATGATGAAAAATTCCATTTTGTTAGACAACAAAAGAAGCAAGTACATGTTTACTGGTATTTTATTGATAAACCGCAGATAATTCCCAAAATGTGGGTCACTAGTCCTCCCTCCTTCCCCCACAAAAAGGAACCCCTCCTAATAATCCTCGTGGTATTGTGTGTAGGACTGGCCAAATGGGTATGCAAAGGTAATGTTTGTTTTAAGTAACTGGATTTCTAAAGCTTACGTTGTTACCGAAACATAGGGTAGGGAGGGTATAATTCAATGCAATCATCCTCAAATGGCTCATGCTTGTTAACACAGTGCCTACATACCTCAATTCTTGCTGATTTTCATGCTAAAGAAAAACCTATTATGTTTATATAACTGAAATTTTTAGTTAGTTGCTTAGTGCT
The DNA here is from genome assembly GCA_963932465.1 of Maratus speciosus. Taxonomy (NCBI): domain Eukaryota; kingdom Metazoa; phylum Arthropoda; class Arachnida; order Araneae; family Salticidae; genus Maratus; species Maratus speciosus. The sequence continues at coordinate 255,453,436 of OZ010794.1, read as the reverse complement.
TTAAATGAAGAAAATCCATTTTATTCATTTCTGAAGTTTAAAATTTTATGTTTTGTACTATTTTTCTTTCCCGAAATACCAGTAGTAGAAACAGTGCAGCATGGCAGTGTGCACAGCAGACTTTTTTATACCTTGCAGATCAATACACCAGCTTAAAAAAAAAAAAAAAAAAAAAAAAAAAAATCTGAGATAAGAAAAATTGCTAAAATTTAATTTTTGTTCTAGGTTTATTGTATTTTCTTTTTTGTAAATGCAGTTTTTGCTTATTTTATGGAAATTACTTATGATAGTCAGCTTAGCCCAGCCTTCTTGGGAGGCAGATAAATTTTGTTTTGCTGCAGAATAATACAAAAAATTCTGCTACTGCGCCGAAATATATTAAAATATCAAAGTTTGTTCTGCAATTTATTTTATCTAATTTGAATTTTGTATAACTTAAAACATTATTCTTTGACTTAATTTAATGCTTTGTGGTATTGAAGTTTGATTGTACTGATTAAAGTGTGCAATTGCCAAATGCACCAAATCAAAATAAATCATAAAATTTGGAAAATATTTGCAATCACATTTTTGGTGCATGATTCTTTCATGGCAAGATATTTTATGATTTTCAAATTGCTATGGCCTTATAAAAATAAGTATTTTGTGTGTTTTTTAAATCTCAATGTGAGCTGAAGTGTAAGATTTTTACTCAGAAACAGTATAACAGTAAAAAGTCAGCTATTTAATTCTTCTCTATAGTTAAGCTGCAAGAATGTGAGATTTCAATTTTAATGTACTTATTAAATAAAATGGTATAGCAAGAAACTTCTGAGGTTTACCAGATTAGATGTAACAGAATAGTTTCTTTTCCTTTTTTTCTGTTAAAGATGTATAAAGTTGTTAACGAGTAAATATTTAATTTACATTGTAGATCTGTTTTAAAATGTATTATGGTCTAATTTTGATTAAAGTGCAATTTGATTTATAGAAATCAATTTAGTGTAAAAATTTAAGAATGGTTCTATTACAATAATGCTACTTTTGGCTGATATTTATAAAATTAAACTAATTATATTCCAGTTTGACCAGTAATAATCTAAGGCTTCTGTTATTAGTTAACATTTGCTATGGAGATATACAGTCAAAACCCGATTTAGTGCCATCTTGAAATAGCGCCAATTCCATTTAACTGCCAATTGTGTCTATGAACAAATCTGCCAAATAGGAATTTCAATGTAATGCATCCGTTAAAGCGCCAATTCAATATAATGCCCCCAAAAAATTCTAGAAATTACTGTATTTTCTTTGCATATCTTTCTTTTTAAATTTTTTTATTAGAATTTCAAAGGGCACCTCCTTTTCATGCGTCTAGATGTTGTCAAGCTCAATTCAAACTTTGTTAAATAGCAAAGAATTCGTATTGTTCCCAACACCTGCCACCCATTCTGCCTGACATTGGGAGAAGAAAACTGCCGTGCGCTTAGCTGCCGAGCAAGTGAAAGTTCTGATGCAGACAGGCGAGTCACGTGACCCGATGCACTTCTGGAATGGCGGGGAAAGTGTGGTATGTCATTGGCCGAAAGGGTCTCTCCTCTCTCATGTGAGAACAATGCAGTAATAACTTCTCCGTCCAGTGTTCGGTAGTCCTAACAAAAAGAACAGATGAAAGACTGACTGCAGTTTATCTCGATTTCTAGAAAAAAAAAACTGCGTGCAATGCAAAATCTCTCATTCAAAGTTTCGGTCGGACGTTGATTGCAACATCGAAGAATTCACCAGCTAAATCTGTAAAATATCCTGTCTCTTTATTTTAACTCATTATGGTGAAAAGAGCAGTTTTATCAATTTCGGAAAAGCGGGAAATTTGTGAATATAGAGAAAGAAATGGGAATGCATCACAGCAACACATCTCCAATCACTTTTCTACACTCTGTAAAAAGTTTGTTAGCAGGTGCTGCATCAGAGGCATTTTGATGAATACAGAAAAATGGATTAACACCAAGATCTGTGGTCAAATGTAAAAAGACTGAAAGCAGCAAAACATGAAGACTTAGAGGGATGCCCTTTGCACATGGATACAACAAATGAGTGGTAAAAATGCTACCATAAACGGAGACATCATCAGAGAGCAGGCAAAAGTCCTTGGCCAGCAAAGTATTATCACAGATTTCGAATACAGTAGTGGCTGGTTGAACAGATTTAAAAAGCGACAAGGATTCTCTCAGTACATCCGAAATGATGAGATTGCTGGTGTTGATGAAGATATTGTGTTAAATGGTTGTGAAAAACTGAGTGTGTTGATTTTAGAGTATAAACCAGAGGATGTTTAAAATATGGATGAAAGTGGCTTTTTTTACGGCTTGCAGCCAGATAAAACAATTTCGAGTGGGTCTGCTAAAGAATGCTAAAAGAAAAAAAAGATTGTGTGTCTCTTGTATTCTGTACGAATAGCGATGGATCTGATAAAAGACCTATGGCAGTGATTGGAAAATCAGCTAAGCCAAAATGTTTTTAAATTTTTAATCCTGCTCTTTATGTAGATTATGAGAATAACAAGAAAACTTGAATGAATGCAGCATTATTTTCAAAAATGGTTAGTGAATTTCAACTTAGAAATGAAAAGAAGCAAACGCCATATTTTAATGATTTTGAATAATGCCCCTTGTTACATAGCATATTCAATGAGCAATATCTGCATTGAATTTTTACCTCCTGACTATGCTGGATTTTTATAACCTTTGGATGCGGGTATAATAAACTCATTCAAAGCTAGTTATCGAAAGTTTCTTTGGCGCCATATCATTGAAAAAATCAGCAAAGATGATTTTTCTCCAATCCTTTTACCTAATTCTATTCACATGATAAAAAAAGAATGGGATGAAATTTTATCAGAAACTGTTGTTAACTGCTGGAAACATACTGGATTGATTAAATCTGAAGGATTTACTAAAAAAGAAAACAGTACAGCATTTCAAAAACTACAAGACGAAATACACAAATTAACAGATATTGAGCATCCTCTATCGGCAATTGAGTACATTAATATAGACAAAAGTGTTTCAACATTTGAAGATTTGACAATCGAAGAAATTGTTACCAATGAAAATCAAAATCCAAATTAATCTGACAGTGAATCTGAAGAAGCTGAAACGCCACATATTACATCTGATGAAGTTGAAAATTGCACATAGAAAAAAAGTATTTTTTAGAAAAACATGCAACTGATAAAAAAATTATGAACAATCTTTTAGTTATAGAAAAAGATATTGAAAAGAAAACTCAAACTAGCATTTTAAGATATTTCCCTGTAAAAGATAATTAACATAAAATAAATTCAGTGTGAGATTTAATGTATGTGTGTGTCTTTTATGTGCATAATTATCTACTTTATCTAGAATTGATTATATAAAAAGGTAAGTGCATGTTAATTTCATACATTAATTGGATAATTTTGAATCCTGCAGTATTATGTATATTAATTATATATACTATTAGATAATTTAATAAAAAGGCATTATGATATTTATTTTTATTATAATAATATTAGTATAATAATATCAAATTAATTTTTATTGTATTCTAATTCGATATACAGTGTGACTTCAAAAATCCGGTAACTTCAAAAATCTGGCATCAAAACCATCTTTTCCCTTCTTTTTCCTTTTGCACTTTCAAGTTATGGAAGAAGAAAAATAGCAATTCTCTATGAATTAAAAACTTCAAGATCGAAAGTAAAAATGCAAAAACAGAATATTTGACTTTTTTTTTTGTCGGAGGCGATTATTTTCTGGGAGCTGCACCGTTACTTAGCAACAAGAAAAAATTTGGTGAATGCATGGTACATTATATGTTCAAAATGAATTTTTGGCGACAGTGACATCAATGATGAGGAAGAATTTTGAGGCTTTCACATTTCCCATGAAAAGGCCGCAATTTATGATCTGATTGAACACGCAAAATATGAAAATGCATTACATGTCGAAAGAAGCAATATAAGCATTGACGAAAATGCATCAACAACGAATAATTTAACAGGCAGCGAAAACACTGACGCTGTGCTAAATAGAACCACCGATAATGCTAGTAGCAGCTCAAAAGACAAGGATGAACAACCGGCAGAAGAAAAGGTGTCACTAACAAAATGCATAAATTTGACTGGAGAATTAATATATGCTTAGACTGTATATTTCCGAAATATACATTCTTCATTTATACAAAATAAAAAAAAACTTCTTAAAGAGCGGCTAACAAAATTGAAGCAAAGTTTACACCAATGTTTCCGAAATTGCAAAAGAAGAAATAGTTTCACTCTTTGTTAGATTTTTTTTCTGTAACGTAGAAAATATCAATTAAAGTAAGTTTTCTCTTTTTCTTACATAATTATCACTTAATAATGAATTAAATTATGGCTAAGGGCACCATTAAGAATTTAGTGTACTACTTTTGATATTCCTAGTTACTACTTTTAATATTCCTTCAAAAATCCGGCATGGTCTCCGTCCTGTCCTGATGATGCCGGATTTTTGAAGTTATACTGTACCACCAGACTCGTTATAGCGCCGAAAATTTCTTGAACTGGTAATGGCAGTATAACGGTGTTTGACTGTATGTTTAAAAAAATATTCATGTATGTGTATCATGCTTTGAAAATCTCAAGAATGTTAATATCGTTATTTGCAACTTAGTAAAAATGTTATTTTTTCTCCCAACAGATTGTGATGGAGTACTGTGGTGGAGGATCCGTATCTGATATTATGAGACTCAGGAAAAAAACAGTAATTTTGTTTCTTTTTAATTGATTTTTTTCATGTGGTTAATTATGCAAGAGTTATATTTTCTTAATATGTCAGAGTAGTGGTTTTCAGCCTTTCATACTCAACAGCTACAACAATAAATACAGTAGAGCACCGATTATCCAAACACCTCTTCTTTTCTTTTTTTTTTTTTTTTTTCTCTGGACGGCTCTTGAAATCGAAAAAGTTTTCTACATGTGTCGATTGGTAGGAACACAATCAGTTATGAAATGATTGGAATGACAGGAGAATGCTGATCTTATTCAATTTATGTATTTAAGAAGAATTCATGATAGAGCAGCATTGAAAAGAAAATCTTCTTTAAAGCAAAAACTAATATAGACTGTATGTATGCAAATTCTATATATATATTCTCAATATAATATATGTAGTTAATTTGCATATATAGACTGTATATATGCAAATATATACAGTCTGAGAGAGAGAGATAGCTATATAGACTGTATATATGTTATTTTGTTTGAAAATTTGCAGTGATAAAAAGACAAAGTTTAAAAAGATTTAAAAAAAAAAACACAAAAAAATTAAAAGATAAAAAATAAACTCAATTTTTAAATCTGCCAGTCCTAAAACTTTTTAAAATGTGCAGGAAAATTGTGTACCCAGAAAAGAATTTATTTAATTTACATATCCACTGCTATATTTTTAAAAACATGTCAGGAACATCCCTAAAATTGCCTGTTCAATTTTCTGAACTTTTACTTACCCGAACTAACACCAGTCCCGACAGGTTCGTATAATCGGCACTCTGTTGTACTTAAAATTCTATGGGCCAAAAAACAGTAATAGAAACAGTAATTATGTTTCTTTTTAATTGATTTTTTCATGTGCTTAATTATGCAGGAGTTATATTTTCTTAATATGTCAGAGTAGTAGTATTCAGCCTTTCATACTCAATGACTACAACAATAAATACTTAAAATTCTGTGAGCCATCCATAAGTCAGCATATAGGCAGTGAGATATTGCAGAATTCTTATTTTCTTCTTGATATATATAAAAAAAATATTTGAAAGTAATAATAATTTTATTGTTAACAATTTTATGCAATTACTCCTTTATCAGTAGCAGATTATCTTTTCAGATTAGTATAATACAGTAGAACCTCTTTTATCCGAAACTCTTTTAGCCAAAACTCTCGATTAAATCCTGTTTTAAAGTTTTTTATTTTTTACTATTGCATTCATTGTGTGCAAAATCCATTTTGAAAGCTCTTTTTTTTTTTTTTTTTTTTTTTAACTACCATATTCCTTGTGTGCAAGCGGTCCCTTTCCGAACTACGAGTACATATAAATATTTTCTATCCCCTTTCATAGAGTTCTTTTCAATTTAACTTGAGCTCCCGTAAGCTGCGGAGTGGAATGAAGAAAATGAACAAATTAGCAATTCTGAAGCTTTTGAGTGTTTTACAAAAGGTGTGGCAAGGCTGGAGCAGCAGAAAGACTATGGTACTGGTGAACTAATAATATTAGAAAACTCTGTGATAGAGCTTCAAAGCAAAGGCAATCGAAACTGCGATAAACAAAACATTTTTTCAAACCCTTGTGAAAGGTACCTATCAAAAGGTACTTTATTTCTAAATTAAAATTTAGGTAATTTATTCTTGTTTCTATTTTGCTGTTGCTTTATTTTTATTAAGCACTTTACCATAATACGAAATATTGGATATATTTCTCCTTAATCTTAAAATTGAAGCATTCTCGATTATCTAAAATTTCGATTTTCCGAAAGATAGTCGGCCTCAATTACTTCTGAAAATCGAGGTTCTACTGTATACGATAATATTAATCCATCAAATGGCAGTTATGATAAGGGAAAACAATAGAAACGTTGTGTTTAGTATCATATTTAGTACTTTATTAATACAAACAAAATCATTCATAGATTATTGGGAGCTATTTGCAGAAACTGGTGCAGTCTGTTGCACATACTTCCAGTGTTCTTTGGCACCAGAAAAGAAAAATAATTTTGCTGGTGAATGAAAGGACCATGCTTCAATTGATACAGAGGAAAATTTTTCTTTAATAAAACATTCAGTTTGGATTAAATTATTTCACTGTGATAAATTTGTCGGTTTTAAGGAAGAAATAAATTATGAAATCAGATGAAATAAATTATGTATGTCCCATGATTTTTGAGGGAAATTTTTAAATGAAATATAGAGATAATGCATGCATTATTGATGAATATTAAGTTAATTAAAATTATAATAGAAAATGAATTGGTATGTGTTCTTTATGTATAATACAGGGTTATTCATAATTCCCTCTGTTGTTCTGAAGCACTGTAGTAAAAAAACTAAGACAAATACAGCAAAAAAGAACATTTGAAAGAATACAGAAACAAATCAAGTTTTATTGTCAGCGGTTGCCGGTAGATGGCAGTACACGAACCACCGAAGGCAGTTAGTAAATAATAATGACATTTACAGGCGAACAGAAAGTGTTTTGTGTCTTAGAATTTGCAAAATCTGAGTCAGTGGTGTTGATTCAGCAGACATTTCGTATGAAATATCGAACACAGGAACCAACTGATGAAACAATTCATGTGTGGTGCAATAAGTTCAAAGAAACAGGATGCTTTTGTGATAAGAAACAAAGTGGACAGGAACTGGGCTATCGCATTGATGTATGCCGTGTGTCCAAGAGTTCACACATAGAACAGCTGTAAGTTATGTAAGTAAAACTTGATTTGTTTCTGTATTCTTTCAAATGTTCTTATTTGCTGTATTCGTCTTAGTCTTTTTACTATGGCATTTCAAAACTCTGAAGGGAATTATGAATAACCCTGTATAAATACATTAAAATTCCTCATTACCTGTATCAAAAAACTCTTTAAATAGAATAAAAACACTTGTAATGAACACTTGAAAATGATGTGCACCAATCAATTTTTCCTGCTTTCTTAGCCAATAATGTTTGTCTCAAGAAGCATCAGTCAATACCATATTAAGATGTTTCAAAAGACTGAGTTTTTGAAATTCCTTCGCAGGTCACTAAAATACTCTGGGGAAGTCAACTTTAGTTTATAAGCCACAGATTAAAAACTCTTAGAGTATCCTTAATTATTGTACAGTTGTGAGAAAAAAAAAAAAAAAAACAACTCTTACTAAGTCTGCAAAAAATTATCATAGGAGAAAGTTACTGGTATCACGCAGGGCTTAATTTCTAACAAAAAAAGTACTGGAGCCCTAATTTTCTGCAGTACCAACAATCGTAGCTTGCCCCCCCCCTCCGTCACTTCAATCCGCATATTTATAGTTCATACATTATTTGCAAAATTTTAAGCATTTTTCTTTTACCAAAATAAAAATTTCAAATACATCTATCTGCATACACTTAGCTGTCAACTATTCCACTTTTATCCCTCTTTCCGAAAAGAAATCTTTTTCTAATTTTAATGTTAATTAATCACAGAAATCTGCGATTAAATATGGTAAGGATTATGATTCAGAAATTGCGTTAACTCAAAAAATAAATAGTTCGCAGCTATGCATATTTATGAAAAAATGAATGAAATTTACAGAAATTAATATTTATATGCTGTAGAATCAGACATTTTTTAAAAATTCGTATAAAAGGTGCATATCTTAAACTTTAATCAATTCCTTCCCGCACACGCTCCAAAGACTGATGTAAAAATTGAGCCCCTTTCATCTCCATCTCCTACGCTAAGGCTCCTGTTATAGTAGCCTTGTCCTACGTGTGCGATACATTACCTTCATATAAGGGTCTTGATGGAAAAGAATGCAAAAGCTTGGAGATGGAAGGGAAAGGAAATGGTAATTTACGCTTCGGTTTTTTGGAAGCTTTATTACACAGGGCTCCGGAGCCCTATATTTATGAGCTCCGCTGAATTCCGACGAATATTTAAATATTTGCCAAAAACAGAGAAGTACCGGAGCTGAGCTACGGTGGGCTCCGGCGCAAATTAAGCCCTGGTATCACGCGATTGGTAAAAAAGTCTACTTTTAAATGGTGTATATAAAATTTGCTTAGGGGGCCATCTGCATATTAAAATGAACCATAACTTTGTTTTTTTCAATAGCAGTACACAATTCTGACAGCATAAATGAACTCTACACCCTTCAATAGCCTAAAAACAAATTTTTATGCAATTCGTACTATAAGTTTCCGAAAAATTAATTATTTTAAAAAGAGCGTATTTTAGTGGCTGTATCCAAATTGAAGTTTGGTACTCAATTGTTGACCGAGAGAGCTCCTTTCTTGATCAAGGCATCTTAAGTAGGGATTGAGCGAAGCAGCAATTTTGCCGAATACTGAAGCTTCGGTCGAAGTGTATACCGAAGCTTCAGTATTCGGCAACCGAATACTTGAAACTTTTTAATATGAATTTTTGCATATATTAGCTTTTTTTAATAAGCTTTAATTGAAATTAAATTCTCAATAATTTAATTCAGTTACATTTTTATTCTTAAATCTAATTACACAAAAAATTTAATGACTTCTTTCCACTAACAAACCCATCATTTATTTTTTATTATTTTATCACTAGTCAATACCCCAAAATAACCTATGAAAGTATTAAACTATACAGGGTATTATTAAGGATAAGGATTGTCAGAAAAACAAAAGTTCATTCGAATATAAAGAAACAATGTTGTCATTAAGCTGATTTACTGATTGTCTAATTATAAACATATTGAATAGGAATGTTCTCAAAATACAAAAGGTATCATATCAATTTGTACATTTAACTATTTTCTGTCAAATTATTGATAGAATATTTATATTTTGATTAAAATATTTCAATATTGTGGTGATGACGAAAAGAAATTTGAGCGATTTTGATATATAATGGTTATAAAAGCTATATGATAGTCATAGGGTATACTTATTTGATGTGTGTGTTTTCTTTAATATGCACCTTAGATATAGAGGTGAACTCTGATATACTTATTTGATGTGTATATTAAAGAAAATACACATTAAATAAATTTAAATTAAAAAAAACTAATGTAGAAGTAAATAAAATTAAATGATAAGGGAAAGATGCACATCTTCCTTATTTTTTTTTTTCTCTGTTGTAGACAGTTGTTTTGATTTCACGCCTATGTAGACTATTTTAGGAAGGAAAAAGTTTTTTTAAAATTTGGCCTTTGACTTGTTTTTTGAAGTGCAGCTGAACTCTGAACCCATGCACATAATATTGAAACTCATTGTTTAGCCTATTCTTCTGCTAAGTAAAAGAGAATTCTTCTACTTCTAAGAAAATAATTATCTGCAATTATTCGGCCGAAGCCGAATATCTAGACACACGGCAGTGTGTCAGCCAAGTTCGTCTGACATACTAGTATGTTATATTACACGAACCAGTTCGAGCTGTTTTCGCCAAATTTCGACACTCTACTACTGAAAATCTATTTGACCTACGTACTTGTAATACGGAGTACGTAGTAAGGGCCCCCTAAATACCCAGAATCCGAAATTTTATAAATAAAGCACAATTAGTTTCCGAGATAATGACATATGAAAATGTCTGAAAATCGATAATTTTATCACTAACTGACTCACTCATCAAAAAGATCGTATATATCTACAGCACCTACAAACTTCAAATTTGGTGCGAAGTTCGTTTACACTATAAAACTAAGGAATAGAAAAAAAAAATTGTGAAAATCGATTAATTACCCACTTCAGGGTGTCCATTTTTACTTTAACATTATGTCTATTAGGTGAAATTTTAATTTACCAAAAAAGCCCCAAATGTTGAATCTGGCCTGACCATGCAGCAAAATCACCTGAATATCAGCCATTTTCCTTTAATTTCAGAGAATTAATTTTTTGAATAATACTGTATGAAATTTACCTTTTTATACACATTGTGGAAAACAAAAACATCTTGAGAGATTACATATGTCGAAATACGCATATATTTCGAGACATCCGTAGTTGAAATTAGTCTAATCCCAGAATTAAAAATGTAAACAAAAGGTACTTCTTAGTTATCCCGTCGATCAAATTGCTGTCGTCAAATTGTAAGATTAATTGCCAATAATGGTTGCCATTAATTAATTAATTGTAAGATTAAATGTCAATAATGGCCAATAAAACCATTAATTCGACGTTTTATTTGTATTTTTATGACTGTTTTACTAATTGATTTGTTCTTTCATTATTTAAAATAAAAAATTATGTCAATGTGTATAATTTGGCGAGTGGTTTGGCTATTTATATAATTTGGCAAAATTGGTCAACGGGATAACTAAGAAGTACCGGAGAATCATTCTAATGATTCAAATAAATATTGGCCATGGATGTGTGGCTACCATGGGTCTGGGCAGTCTAGCTGTGGACAACCTTGGAGTGTCTCGGACTCTCAATGTCAGTGTTACAGGTACCCTATAGATTGGAGTATAAACGTAATCTACCGATTAGTATAAAGCTAGTGGAACGGGAGCCGACAGCACAGACAATCACCTCATCGAGTTCACGGCTGAAATTCCAGAATTACCGTAATTTCGCACGTACACGCCGCACCCACCGTAAGCGCCGCACCGCTGAAAATACATTAATTTTTTAAAAAATTCAGCAGAAGCGCCGCACCTACCGTAAGCGCCGCACTGTTGAAAAATGGGTTAAAAAACGAAATTGCTGCGTAAGCGGCAAGGCAAAACACTATTAGCAAAACCCGATTAAAATTAACAAAAAATATTGATAAAATCTTACAAGAAATGTGATTCATGTAATGTTTGCAATTCCTAAATATCAACAGATTTTAATTTATCTCGTAATTTTTGTCCTAGATTCCCATGCTACGTTTTTTTTCACCCGCTTCCTTTTTTCAACATGCAAACGGCCGATCATCATGCCGCCGATTCTGCGTTTGTTTTGATTTGCTAGTTGCTCGGTTGAGTTGTTTGATTGTAGCGCTATTTATCTGCGACATTTGGCAATAAATTTATTGCGATCGCACCTGCGATTAATGCGATTTACTTCATACCAAAATTTATTTTAAGTCAATTAAACTTTAAAATCTTTTTCTTTAACTTTTATTTCATAATTACTATTAATTCATTAAAAGTGTTCACTGTTAACTGTATATTTCTCACACTGCATATGTTTCCTGTATTCATAAGTTTAGTTGGTTGAATTAGGCAACAGTCAATGATTGTTTACTTTTGCGTTCATGCGCGACGCTGTGTAGCGAGAAAAAAGATAGTCAAAATATGATTAAATTCGTCTTTTAACGTTTATAAATCTTTTATTGAATGTTTATAAATGCTTTTCCAAAAATAGTCAAAAACTTGGCGTAAGATAAAAAGAAGATTTTAAAATGTGAAATCGGCGTATACGCCGCATCAGCGTAAGCGCCGCTCCCAGCGTAAGCGCCGCTCCCAGCATTTTTAAAACTTTCTTTTACGTATGCGCCGCGGCGCTTACGTGCGAAATTACGGTAGTTAAAACTCGATTCACATATTAAAACGCAATCGGTCTTCCAAGTCATATCTTGGTGCAAAACACCTAAAAACCTGATTTTAGCGGTTGACTCATAGGTTTACCATTGTGTTTTACTGCTTCTAGTCCTCCATGTTTTTTTATACTTTTGGGTGCAGGAAAGCACAATGGTAAACCTACGAGTCAACCACTAAAATCGGGTTTTCATGTGTTTTCTACCAAGATATGACTTGGCAGACTGATTGCGTTTTAATATGCAAATCGAATTTTCACTAATTCTGGAATTTCACCCGTGAACTCGATGAGGTGATTGTCTGTGCTGCCAGCTCCCGGTCTATAATGCTTGCAGGACTATCAAGTATGATTTCGATATCGTTCGATACCGACACGAATTTTCAAACTGTTGGATACAGAGGCTTTTAAGATGTAAATTCTTGCTATGCTGTAGTTTCAGTGGGCGAATTCAAATTTGAATAAATACTGCCTGTTTACTTTGAAGTTTATAAGCTGTGTGTCAAAAAAATGTCGATTCTTAGTATAAAAAAATACTGGCAGACGAATGCTACATTTCACGAACCATTTTGAGTTGTTTTCGCCAGTTTTCTAATGAAAATCTATTTGACCTACGAGATTGTACACATCTGTACTGTTTTATTGACAGTCCAAAAGTTTAAAAAATAAAGAAAGAAATGTTTTGAAATCTTGACTTGTGTAAACATTATTAATATGATTGTTGTTGTTTCAGAAAAGAAACAATAAAAATTTGTAATCAATGTATTTCGTTGCAAAACATACATTTAATGTAGCAGTATCTAGTTATACAAGTAATATAAAAATTTTGTTTTTAAAGTCGATCCTTACTTAGGTCATCAAAGAAAAATTTAATCCCTTAAGCTAATATTAGTTTTTGTTGCATTAAAATATCTCAATTTGTTGATTTTCTATAAGCAAGTAGGTTGACAATGGAAGTCTATGGGAATTTGGCGAAATATTAGAGATATCGCCAAGTTGGTGTCACTTTTGGTGACTCATTTTGGCTGCCAAATTTGGCGATATATCGCCAAGTTGCCGACAAACTTGGCGGTATTTGGCGACAGAACAGGGTCCCCCCCTATGGTAACCCCTTATTGAAAATACTTTAATTGATCTTCAACAACCAATGGTTGCCATTTTGTTGTCCATGCAAAACTAAAATTAATTAATTAAAATTTAATTAATTAATATTTGAAAAAACTGTATTAACATCAATTGTCATCCAGTACAAGTTTAAAAAAATTTATTTCAACTTGATAGGATGAATAATGAGTATTTTATTAACGATTGAAAATTTGAACAAGATAAATATATAAATAAATAAATAAATATAGGGAGAGTGTGAGATAATAGTAGGAATTGAATAAAATCCAAGTCTGTGTGTCCCTCACAATTCTGGTTGGACCGCCTCATTGTAATGAATAATTGTTGAAAAATACTAATAGCAGGGTTACCACAATAACGCCAAATTATGACCAACTTGTCCCAATATCGCTAAATCTGTCGAAAAAAATAAATTGTCATATATGAAGCCAACTTGGCGATAGATGACTAATTTGGCGAAATTCCCATTGAAAATCATTTTTCCATAGTCAAGCTCACTGAAATTTAATTTAAACTCCGCGCATTTAAGGGATTTTATTTTTCAAAATCTATGGACCAGAATTTAATGTGTAATATATGAAAATGTATGCCGAATATTTTGTTTTAGGAAATTTAAATTGAATGTTAAATGTATATACAGTAGACTCCCTTAAATCCGCGACCCTAAAATCCACGAACGCTTAAAATTCGCGTATTTTTTCAGATGTAAACAATGAAATCTACAGTTAAGTTGCAGGAACAAAATTCAAGATGGCGTCAAAATCAGCGACTACCGCAATGTTTTTTTTACTAAATTTTTTGTTAATCATTCTCTTTTGGCTATTACAGCTGATATATTACTAAATAAATTTACATTACTTTTGATTTTGATATAAATTAGCATATCTATATCAAAAATTCCAGGATTCAAAATGGAAAAATCCACGAACCGGAACGCTATTTTAAAATTATTGTTCGCGGAATTTTTTTTTTAAATTATAGACAAATTTATTTCTGAACATACAAAGCATTATAAGAAAAGCATTCAAGACTCTAAATAACAATGAAAAAAGTTACTAAAGTTAAAAGTGCTAAGAACGAATATCAACGTATCAATCTTACGATCGCTTTACCAATGGATTGCAGCATAGCACTTTTAGAATCGAATTGAATTGATTTCATCGGTAATAATTTAATATTTTTCTAAATTTTTATTTTACATAATTATTTTAATAATTACTTACTTTTAAACTAATAAATTATTTTAATATTTTACTTATTTTATTGTTTCACTTTATTGTAAGCATTCATTATATTTTCCCTTGCTTAACTACCAATCAAATTAATGTTTCAAAAATGTAAACAAATCAATGACCAGAAATCCACAAAATTCTAAAATCTGCACAACCTCTGGTCCCAAGCTGTGCGGATTTGAGGGAGTCTACTGTATAAATATTATGCAGACATGCATACAATAAATACAATAATCCGAACTAGAGTGAAAATTAGCCAGAGACAGGAATTGAACCCGGGACCACAACGTACCAGGCTGTTGCTCTAGCCACTGAGCTACTCCGGCCGATACCTGGGTCTGCAATTTTTCACTAATAAACTATGCTGGGAAAGTCACCAGCCATCTATACGACAGCCTTGGATGACCGGACAACGATGAATAGATTTTACTATTACGTCGATCTACAATATGTAATAAAACACACAATTATCAAATTAAATGTTGCCTGGTAAATAAACCGCTTTGAAAATCGCTTGTAAACATATTAAAAAAGATTAACTAAAGTGTCTAAGAATATTGTAACTGTACAAAAAATAATGATATCTAACAAAAACATGGCTGTGAAAAAAAAAGAGCCAAGTTCTGTAAAAAAAAAAAAAAAAAAAAAAAAAAAACCCAAGAAAAGAAGTGATATCTAAGTGGGTGCCAAGTTCAAATAGAATTCACTCAAACTTACCTACTGAAGTATTATAGCATAGTTTAAATTGTTTAAAAATTGATAGCATATTAATAATAAATCTAGAACTTGGCAAGTTTTTGATAAATGTTATGCCTATCATTTTCATGTCTTAATGAAATGATGATGTTAATATTAATAATAATGTTATTATAAAAATTTTTAATATAGTTATTATTATAAACAACTGACTCATGTTAAAGATTTAATAAACCAATAAACACATAGATACACTCCCTCTCGTCTTTGGTTATCACTCTAGCGACCCTCTCCGGAAACCTCAATGCAATCAGACAAAGAGACAGATACACTTACGCTTATTCATCATTCTAGAGGCTGCACTCCTTTAAGGAACCTTAAAACACTCAAATTAAGGCTTCCAAACATGAAATAACAAGTTTTGATATAATAATGTCATTAATAAAAATAAATGACTCGTAGGTAAAAGCTTGCCAAGTTCTAGATTTATTATTAATATGCTATCAATAATTTTAATTTTTAAACAATTTAAACTATGCTATAATACTTCAGTAGGTAAGTTTGAGTGAATTTTATTTAGACTTGGCACCCACTTAGATATCACTTCTTTTCTTGGTAGATTCTTTTTTTTTTTTTTTTTTTTTTTTTTTTTAAACGGAACTTGGTTCTTTTTTCACAGTCATGTTTTTGTTAGATTCGGTTTACATGCCGAATCAACTATTCGGTATTTGGTCAATCCCTAATCTTAAGCGCCACTCAAGCAGTCATTAAAAATTGCTAGATTACAGGATAGCATAAGAAATTTCAAAATAACTAGTCACGTCTATCATAAATGGCCCCTTAAACCATCATTTTGCCATTTTTTAAGCATAATTTGAAAACTACTTGGAAGAAAAATGTGAACTTTTGGATTTTCATAAAGCAAGACTTAATAAATCTAAATCCATCAAAAAAATTGTATGTTGCAATTCATAATTTTGTCGAATATTTGTTTCATAATTCATATCGTAAAATTATAAATATTGCAAATTCAACGTATTTATGTTTCGGTATTTTAGTGTTATTGCTACACAAAAAAGTAGCACATTAGGAGTGTAATTTCAGGAGATATTAATAAAAATATGAAAATGTAATTTAACATTAGAGGCACTAAATTTTGAATGTTTATAATTCAAAAACTTATTCAAATGACTTGAAATATGGTGTCTAGGCATATTTGAACTGAAGATTTGAAATATCTTGTTAAAATTGGCTATTGTCATTGGAAAAAAAAAGAAGTTTGGGTTTGTTTTAATATGTAGATGGCCCCCTAAGCAAATTTTATATACATCATTTAAAAGTAGACTTCATTCCTAATTGTTCAGTACCAGTAACTTTCTTCTACAATAATTTGTTGAGGAATTAGTAGGGGGTGTTTACTTTTTTTTTCCACGACTGTACTTTAAAAATACTTATCTCCTAATCTATATTGTAAACTATCAGCTAACTACAAATCTTCCTCTAATTGTTTTGATAGAATAATAAATGTAATTATTGACATTTATGTAATTTATTATAATGTATAATTTTAATTTTGTACTAAATTGCAAAATTTTTCATTTTTAGTTGATGGAAGAAGAAATAGCCACAATACTCTGTGATACTCTGAAAGGTTTGGAGTATTTACATTATAGGAGAAAGATCCACAGAGATATAAAGGCAGGGAATATTCTACTTAATACTGAAGGCCATGCTAAGCTAGCTGATTTTGGTGTTGCTGGACAATTAACTGTTAGTAATTTTTTTTTACATACTTTATTTTTTGAAAATAGTATTCATTTGATCGTTCCATTAATCAAAAGTGTTGTGATGAATTATGGAAGTGTGAATCTAAAGTATGTGTTGTAAAATGTCCCTGTTATCTGTAGAGAAATGTTAACTACATACCAGTTTCTGTCGGACATGAGACAAAGTATTTGTTTAATAAAATCTGTTTCAGAATAGTGTATGTGTTGCTCTTAAAAATGTTTGTTATTTGCTGTCAATGTTACATCTGATGCATATTACTTTTGATCATTATGTTCAAAATTTTATTTTAGTATTTGCTGACCCACCCAGCATTGCCCAGGTTATTAATCATAAATGTATCAGTGTTGAAGGTTTTTATATTTTTAACTGAAAATCTGTTCAACTGAACTTAGAGTCAGTATCCCACTGCCTGAACGTTTTCATGTTTTTAATCAGAAATACGTCCAACTGAACCGAGAGTTGGGAAAAGTACTGTCTTCGGCAGCTTATACCAGGCATGCTATGCATAATATATAATGTCCCTGTTTTCTTAAGAGAGATGTTAACCACGTACCAGTTTCTGTCGGACATGAGATAAAGTATTTGTTTAATAAAATCTGTTTCAGAATAGCGCATGTGTTGCTCTTAAAAATGTTTATTGTGTACTTGTATTGTGTTTCTATTTTTGAGTGAAAATCTTTCCAAACTAATCTAATGGTGGGGCTTCACTGCCTCCAGCAACGTATATCAGGCTTGGTATGCTCTCTGATTTTACATTTGTAAATGAAAGACCTGTGTAGATCGATACAAGATATTAATTTTAAATGTACCTAAAATCAGTGTTGAATATGTGTCTGATCATTATGTAACAAATCAGACTTAAAATATTGATATTTAGTGGTAAAAGGGAATATAAGAATTGTTTTTTCTTCTCACATATTTTTAAATCTTCACCATCAGTTACATTTAATATTCAAAATATATATTTTTTATTATCTGAACGTTTTGGAATTTTTATATGTTATAGATATCGGATTTCGTACAGTCCTTGAAAGTCCTTAAAAGTGCTTATATTTTTCAAATAGAATTTTTTATGCTTAAAAGTACTTATTTTCATGCAAAATCGGAAAAAAGTCCTTAAAAGTGTTTAATTTTATTCTTGTATTATTTCTTAATCAGGGGTGATATTCTTCTGCATTTCTTTGAATTTCTGATGTAAAAATAAATCTTAACCCCTCCCCCCTTCATCCCTTGCCTCTACTTCTTCCCAAATTTCACTTTCTATTTTTGCTCATTCCTCCACAATACCAAAGTTTAAAATCTTTAAAACTTAATTTTTGTAAACTTTTTCTGCTCTATGTGTTACTTTATAGTGAATAAATTATCAGCCATAAATTTCATTGACGATTCATTTCTTTAAAATTTCATCTGAATTTCACCCTCTCAAAATTTTGCTTACCTGTTTTTGTCTCCCCCTGACACCACAGTACTCCAGGGTTCGTACGGTCCTTGAAAGTCCTTAAAAGTGCTTACATTTTTCAAAGGAAATTTTTGGTGCTTAAAAGTACTTATTTTCATGCAAAATCGGAAAAAAGTCCTTAAAAGTGCTTAATTTTACTCTCATATTAGTTCTTAATCAAAGGTGAAGCTCTTCTGCATTTCTTTTAATTTCTGATTAAAAAAAAATCTTAATCCCGCCTTGCCTCCCCTTCTGAAATTTTACTTTCCCCTTTGTAATATCAAAGTTAAAAACTTCATTTTTTTTAACCTTTTTCTACTCTCAGGGATGTAAGACCTGTGCCAGACGAAGCCAAAATTTGCGCAAAGCTGCTACAAAAGACCTATTTTTTTCCATTTTGCGCCAAACCTACACCAAACCGTACTTAGTGCCAAGATGAAATTTAGCACGATTTCGTCGATCCGAGAAACAAAAAAAAAAAAAATCAATTTTTTCTATGCCGCTGATTGTGTCAAAAAAAGCAAAAAACCGCGGTCAAAAGATCTCGAAAAACACGCGATGTTTGTCAAATGATCACAAAAAAACCGTGAATTTTGTCAAAGGATCGCTAATTTCATCAAAAACGAACAAAACGTGGTCAAAAGATCGTAAAAACGATAATTTTGTTAAAAGATGGCGAAAAAAACGCGCAAATTTCATCAAAAGGTCGCAAAAACCCATAAATTTCGTCAAATGATCACGAAAAACACAAGAATTTCGTCAAAATATCGCGAAAAACACAAGAATTTCGTCAAAATATCGCGAATAACACGCGAATTTCGTCAAAGGATCGCGAAAAAAACGTGCATTTTGTCAAAGGATAGCTGACTTCGTCAAAAAACGAACAAAACGGGGTCAAAAGATTGTGAAAAAACGCGAATTTCATTAAAAGATCGCGAAAAATACGTGAATTTTCTCAAAAGATCGCGAAAAATACGCAAATTTCGTCAAAAGATTGCCAAAAATACGCAAATTTCGTCAAAAAATTGCCAAAATACGCAAATTTCGTCAAAAGATCGCGAGAAACACGCGAATTTCGTCAAACGATCGCGAAAAACATGCGAATTTTGTCATAGAAAAAAAAAAAGTTAATTTTGTCAAAGGATTACCAATTACTTCTAAAAATGAACAAAACGGGGTCAAAAGATTGTGAAAAAAAGCAAATTTCGTTAAAAGATCTCGAAAAACACGCGATGTTTGTCAAATGATCACAAAAAAAACGTGAATTTTGTCAAAGGATCGCTAATTTCATCAAAAACGAACAAAACGTGGTCAAAAGATCGTAAAAACGATAATTTTGTTAAAAGATGGCGAAAAAAACGCGCAAATTTCATCAAAAGGTCGCAAAAACCCATAAATTTCGTCAAATGATCACGAAAAACACAAGAATTTCGTCAAAATATCGCGAAAAACACAAGAATTTCGTCAAAATATCGCGAATAACACGCGAATTTCGTCAAAGGATCGCGAAAAAAACGTGCATTTTGTCAAAGGATAGCTGACTTCGTCAAAAAACGAACAAAACGGGGTCAAAAGATTGTGAAAAAACGCGAATTTCATTAAAAGATCGCGAAAAATACGTGAATTTTCTCAAAAGATCGCGAAAAATACGCAAATTTCGTCAAAAGATTGCCAAAAATACGCAAATTTCGTCAAAAAATTGCCAAAATACGCAAATTTCGTCAAAAGATCGCGAGAAACACGCGAATTTCGTCAAACGATCGCGAAAAACATGCGAATTTTGTCATAGAAAAAAAAAAAGTTAATTTTGTCAAAGGATTACCAATTACTTCTAAAAATGAACAAAACGGGGTCAAAAGATTGTGAAAAAAAGCAAATTTCGTTAAAAGATCTTGAAAAAACCCACAAATTTCATCAAAAGGTCACAAGAAACCGCAAATTTTGTCAAAAGATTAAAAAAAACCACACTAATTTCGTCAAAAGATCGCGAAAAATACACGAATTTCGCTATAAGATCGCGAAAAATACGCGAATTTCGCCAAAAGATCGCGAAAAATATGCAAATTCGTCAAAAGATCGCGAGAAACGCGCGAATTTCGTCAAACGATCGCGAAAAACATGCGAATTTTGTTATAGCGAAAAAAAACCCCATTAATTTGTCAAAGGATTACCAGTTACTTCTAAAAACGAATTAAACGGGGTCAAAAGATTGTGAAAAAACGCAAATTTCGTTAAAAGATTCGAAAAACCCCACAAATTTCATCAAAAGGTCACATAAAATCGTAAATTTTATCAAAAGATTAAAAACAACCACGCTAATTTCGTCAAAAAATAGCGAACAGCACGCTGATTTCAACAAAGGATCGCAAAAAATACGCGAATTTTGTCAAAACACGAAAAATACGCGAATTTTGTTAAAACGTGAAAAATACGCGAATTTCGTCAAAAAATCACGAAAAATATGCAAATTTTGTCAAAAATCGCGAAATATACGCTAATTTCGCCAAAAGATCGCGAAAAATACGCTAATTTCGCCAAAAGATCGCGAGAAATACGCTAATTTCGATAAAAGATCGCAAGAAATATGCAAATTTCATCAAAAGATCGCGAAAATACGCAATTTTCTTTTTATTAGCATTAGAATTTCAATTTGCGCCAAAAACAGTTTTCATTGCTACAAAATTAATTTTTGCTGCTACAAAAAATGGATTTTGCTGCTACAAAAATAGATTTTACTGCTCCAAATTTCGATTTTTGCTGCTACAAAACGGCTTTAGTGTACTTTCATCCCTGTGTTTGTCAAATGATCACGGAAAAACGTGAATTTTGTCAAAGGATAGCTAATTTCGTCAAAAACGAACAAAACTCGGCCAAAAGATCGTAAAAACGATAATTTTGTTAAAAAATGGCGAAAAAACCCCGCAAATTTCATCAAAAGGTCGCAAAAAACACACAAATTTCGTTAAAATATCGCGAAAAACACAAGAATTTCGACAAAATAGCGCGAATAACACGTCAATTTCGTTAAAGGATCGCGAAAAAATGTGCATTTTGTCAAAGGATAGCTGACTTCGTCAATAAACGAACAAAACGGGGTCAAAAGATTGTGAAAAAACGCGAATTTCGTTAAACGATCGCGAAAAATACGCGAATTTTGTCAAAAGATCGCGAAAAATATGCATATTTCGTGAAAAGATTGCCAAAAATACGGAAATTTCTTCAAAAGATCGCCAAAAATATGCAAATTTCGTCAAAAGATCTCCAAAAATACGCAAATTTCGTCAAAAGATCGCGAGAAACACGTGAATTTTGTCATAGCGAAAAAAAAACTTTTCTTGTAAATTTTTCGTAAGGTAAATAAATAAGTCATCTAATAAACTCCCTCCCTAAAAAATTAAAAAAAATGTGCTTGTCCCTTTGCCACTTATAAAGTTTAAAATCTTAAAAATCATTGCTTTTTTTAAAACTTTTTCTGCTCCATTAGTTAATTTATTGTAACAATAAATAATCGATCATACAGTTTTATTCCCCCCCCTCCAAGTCTTTAAGTTAATTATAAGTCTGTTAAACTATCCCCCCCCCCCCTCAATAATTAAAGAAAATTATGTTTCCCCTCTTTGTTTATCTTTACAATAAGAAAGTATTTGATTCGGGAAAATTTTCGACCGATTTACACGTTTTAGGGGCTAGATATCCTGAAAAACATGTTTTTACAAAATGAGTCTGTGACTCTGTTTGTCTGTATGTGACACAAATTTTGTGGGTGGTGTATCTCAAGAACTAATGCACAAAACTTAATAAAAATTTATATTCAGTTAACCCTCGATATAAATTAGTGTTGATTAGTTTTTGATGTAAATCGCCCAACAGGTGGTGCTGCTATGCTGCATTTTTCATGATTTACGCCATAGCTATATCTCAAGAGCTAAAGCACGAATTTTCATCAAACTTCAGATTCAGGTATACCTTGATAATTATAGGTGCTGATTATGGTTTGGTGTTAATCCCCCAACAGATGGCGCTGCTATGCTGCATTTTTCACGATTTCTGTAATAGCTATATCGCAAGAACTAATGCACGGATTTTCATCAAACTTCAGATTCAGTTAGATGTTTACATAAGTTGTTGCTGATTAGGTTTTGGTGTAAATCACCCTACAGGTGGCGCTGCTATGCTATATTTTGCAGGATTTGCACGGTTTTAACAATAGTTGTATCTCAAGAACTAATGCACGTAATTTCATATCTTTAGAATCCTTATGAGGGGCATAGTAGAGGTCTGCACGGGCCGGAATTTCCGGGCCCGGCCCGAAAGAAAGCTATCTTGGCCCGACCCAGCCCGGTGTAAAAATTGAAAGTTTGGCCCGAGCCCGTACAAAAATTAGTGAAAACAGTCCCGGCCCGATTCAATTTCTACAAAAAAAATCCGTTTTTTCTCGACATACGATTAAGATTCTTTTAATGAATACTACGTACATATTTATGGGAAAATTTTACAGTATATTTTAGATTACTATGTGTTCGCAAAGCAGAAAACACACAATAGTAAACATTAACGATTACACAGTGTTTTAGTCATCATCTCTACAGACATTTCGAAATTCCAATAAGGATTCATTAAAAAGTTAATGTAGTTCAGAATAAAGGATTAAAAACATGATACCTTTTGAAGCTGTATGATAAAAAGTAGATTTGCGAAAATATTTCTCTCATTTTTAAGGCTTTTCTCAAATCGAAAGAAGTTACATTTCGACGCATTTGAGAATTCATTTCTTTTCGGAAACGCGTAAGATTGGCAGGTATTCTTATTCAGAAACTAAGTAAATGCCATCTTTTTCATAGATAAAAGCAATATATCTTTCTCTGAAAATACTGCCAAAGTTAGCGTTATGAATCGAATTTCCGGAAGCGATAGCACAGGAAAGGAGAAAAACGTACAGTCACATGACAAGAATCTCTGTTATCTCTGTAAGTAATTATCAAATATGGAGAAAGCTATTCGTTTCCAAATGCCTTCAATAGTCAGGCCTGTGAATTTTATGCCTTTATTGTTAAAAATGAGTCAAAAAAGTTGTTTGAAAGTTTCGCATTGTTGAGCAGTGAATATGAGAACCCCTTAAGGTATATTTCCAAAGATACTGTTAACAGAAGTTCATTATCACTATTAATACTTTTACAAAACATAATGCCTGTCCTACACATCCTGAGATCGATTAAGACCTGAGATCGATTTAGTTCCGTCTTGGCACGAGGCTGCTGAAAAAAAATTAAACCCTTAATCAGACATCTTGTAACTGTACGATGCCGATCTCTATGATGTACATGTTACATATCTGTATTGATGTTGTTAAACTCGCATTTGCTCATGACGCACATTTATACTTCTCGAGAAAATCATATTCATTGAAAATGGCTCGTATTTTACCTGCTTCGCTTGAATTCTTATATCGGGCCGATAGGCCCGATTAATTTTTTTTATCGGCGCGGCCCGGCCTGCAGGCCCGTTCAATTTTTTTGCCGGCCCGGCCAGTTGAAAAAAATTGTCCTAATTCTGCTGGCCTGTTGGAAAATTCGCCTTCATTCTGCCGGGTACGGGCATCGGGCCAAACCCGGGCCCGTGCAGACCTCTAGGGCATAGACCATTTAATTTTGGCACTCTGATAATGAATTTGTAGTATTAACATGTATGAGATAGAAGAAAGTTTTGGGATTGGCACATCTGACTAGTTTTTTCTTCTGCTGTACGTTATTTTAATTTTCTCCCCCACCCCGCCACCCTCCCCCCCCCCCCCCCCCCCCCTTCCCATCCATTTGAATATTTAAAACTTTTACAAAAATGAAAGAAACCCTTTATTAAAAAATGCATGTTATAATTTATTAGTTTATTTAATTTGAAGGTCCTTAAATTTTTTTGGTTTTGGTCCTTGAAAGTCCTTAAAAGTACTTGATTTTTATTTGAAGAAATGTGTACGAACCCTGTACTCAAAGGTTAAAAACGCTTTACAACTGTTTAATTAAAAAAATAAATAAATCTTCTCTATTTGTCATTTTATTGTTACAATAAATAATCGACCATGAAGATGTAAGTGACGCCTTGATGTGGCTTTAAAAGGTTTATTTTAAAATTCAATTTAAATTATTTTTGATTTGGTTAAAATATATTTACACATATAAATAATACTTTTAATTTTCCAATTCACTGTTAAATATATCACTTTCATTGAATCTGTACTATGCATTGAAATGTATTTATTTCATTAAATTGATTTATCTTGTATCACGCTATTCAAAATTGTAAGTAAGATTTATGTAAATGGTTTCATTTTCATCAAACTACCCATTTGCATACATTTCACTTAGTTTGGATACACACACTTACTTAGTTTAAAACAAACCTTTTGAAGCCACATCAAGGCATCACATAAATTTTATGTCATATCTTTTAAAACTCATATTTTGAATTTATGAGAGATGTTTTTGAAAAAGCAACAGCAAATAAAGTTTTATACATCTTTTCATGTTGAACACAACTTTTTCACATGCGATTGTAAATAGAACAAAAATAAAATGATGAAATAAATAATGCAAATATATATTTTTTAAGAAATAGCATAGCGTCACTCAAAATTTGATATCATTATTTTTAAAATCTATATTTAAAATTCTTAGAGCCATAAGACAAAGCGCTGCGTCACAAACTTTTAACCTGTTAAGGGTTTTTGTATTGATTAATATTCCTATATTTTATAAATAGATTGAACTGTTATAAAGATAAATGTACAATAATTTAGTCGGTATTTTATTTTTCTATATTTTGAACAGCATAATCTATTGAGGGCTTCGAAAGGCATTAAAAAAAAGAGTTGTTTTTCACACTTCGGTTATTCAATGTGCCATTTTGATGATAAAAGCATATTTTTCATAAGAGTTTGTTGTGGTTTTAATTAATATCTCGGCTTTTATCAAAAAAAGAAGAATATGAGCCTCAGGTGCATCAGGACCTGCTTTGGACTATTCATACCAAATTTCCAAGTTTCTGTTCAGTAGATTTGGCTAGCCATCACCCAGAAACACACACAGAGCTAAACTTTCTTTTACTAGTATAGATTTAGCCTAATTGCCATGTACTGTATGTACTCATGTATTCTGTGCAATTTTTTTTTTCTTCTAAAAGTAAGAGTGTAAAATATATGCAAGTTTTATAATAATTTTTATTGAAGGACTACTTAGAGTAAAAAGGGAAATGACATTCTATATGATTAATATAAGATTTTAATAAATGAATAATTAAGAGGCTACTTCACTTGTGCTTTCTAATGTTAAATCTTATGGGGCAATTCTTTTAAAATATCTCATTTGCATTTCAATATTTTTAAATGATTTTTTTTTTTTTCATTGGGTAGCTGAGTTCTCTACAATTACCATTTTTTCCTTCTTAAACTTTTTTTTTAATGAGGATGTTTTCCCCTTAAAAACCGGTTCAGAAAATGAAAGTATCCTCAGGGGGGGAAAAAAAAAACCCACAAATTATATTTCTGTTTGTTGGTGGAAATTTCCGAAAGTAAATTTTTAACTCTGTTAGTTTTTTAACTGAACTAATTTTTAACATACTGTGTAGTAGGGCTGGATTATTTATCAATTTATCGACAGATATTGATATTTCTTAACTATCGCAATAACAATATCTAAACTTTGACTGTGTTGACAAATCACAATAAAATACAGTGTTAACAAACATAGCAATTACAAACATGAGCACCGAAAAAAATATCGTCAAATATCTCAAAACTTAATAAAAATAATATTTTGCGCTTACCCCCAGAACCTCGTGAGGAAGAAAAAAACATTCTAATGTCTTCAACCTCCTGCCTCATCCAAAACAGAAAATCTATATTGATAATCTTCTTTTCCGCTGATTATCCCAATTATTGCAATACATCCATCCAGGGTTCTCGCTGGCTTTTGACGAACATTAGCGATTTGGCGAATAAGAAATATAAAACAGTAGCCAAATGAATAAATTTTAGCAAAATAGATTTGACTTGAAACACTGAAAAATTCGTCTTTAACACCTGATTGTAATGCCTTTTTTTTTCAATATGTTCTAAAATAACCTAATTTTTTGTAATTTCTTATAAAATAGAAATTCGACTATCTACTACAGAAAATATTAAAAATAAGTACATTATAACTGTCTCCAAATGTGTAAACGTTTCAGACATTCTTTTAGCAGTCTAAATAAAAATTCAAAACAGCAATCTTTGATTTACCATTGTGAAAATATACACTAAAAATTGCTATGAGATTTCGACTCTAACACATAGAAAAGATTGACCGGCCAATGATACTTAGCATACAGTTAATAAATAGTATGGTAAATGGCTAATTGCAATGCTGCATTCCAGCAAAACTTTACTCTATTTGGCACTTGATGGCAGTAAATTTTGTTTATCTTTTTAACGGTGCGATGCCGGCGCATAGGTAGGGATCAATTGACGATAGAGAAATTTCTATTGCCTAATCCTTTCTATGTCTTTGGCTGTTGCTAAATTTAATTGGTGTTGACTCAGTATCGCTATAAATAGAGTAATGTAAATGGCACTGTGCGATTGGACATGAAACGCGACATCAATCATTCAGTAACGTAGATCAGAATCTGGACTGTATATATATATGAATCTGGACTGTCACATAAAAAGAGCAGAACTTGAGCACTCACAATTTGGCAAATCTTATTGTTCATTTACTTGCCAAATTAATCATTTTGTTGCGATTTGGCGTAATGGTGAGCAGCAGTGAGAACCCTGCATCCATCCTTTCACTGTAAACATAGAGTTCGCTCGACTCTCTGCATAATACTGAATAACACTTATCATCCATTCTTATTTGTAACTGTGATTGGCCTACGCATATTCCAATAACTCCAGATAATTGATAGATCATGAATAATCACGCATGAGCATTGGTTATTCATTGTCATGTTTGATACGAAAGATAGCTGGTTATCATCGAGTCTATACCTAAGAAGATGGAATGCTTGGCTTGCAAGCAATCAATCAGAGTCTGCTAATGGGAAAGTTTCCCCTTTTGTTTATAGCCAAGTGATGAAAAGCCCAAGGTCGAAGCACTCTTCACTGTGATGTTTGGTTGCTTTTAAAAAGAGTTTCCCAGTCAGTAATGCTTATTCATATTGACTTTCCTCTTTGTCATTTGTCGTATTTTCAGTAGAGCGAAGTTTTGTCGAGTGAATATAATATATTCTGTCTTGATATTTTTCAGCTATGAATATTTATCAAAAAACAAAGTTTAAATTAGTGTAAAACTATTCTCAAGTGGGATTTGAGTATTTATATTTAAAAAAAGGTTTCAATGTTGTTTTCTTATAGTAAATAGCTAGGAAGATATTAATACAGTGTTTTTTTTCCTATTAAGAATGAATTGATTCGTTAGAGAAAGATTGAAAAGCAACATTTCTGCTGCATCTATCATCCACTGAAACCTATTTAATAACAAGCACAACATGTGACATTAAATTAATTGTAGTTTTTCCTGAGCTTCCCCTTTTCCTGTGTTAATTACAATAAAATTGTCAATGTCCTAAATTTAAGAATGTTCTATTTTAGTTTGTATTTTATAATCCTGTCATTTATTCGCAAAGTACTTTGATAGTTAAAATGTCACTGATAAATAATGCATAGAGTAAGAAGAATAGGAAACATACTATTTTTGAAGGAAAATACTTTGCAACAAATGGTATAAGTGCAAACAGATATTAAACATTGGTTTCTTTTCTAAAATATTTTTTGTATAAATATATATATTTATTTTAATGATGCTGTGTGAACATATAGATATAAGACATTGATTTGTTGGCCTCTACATGTATTTTTACTTAAATTGCTGCTACTATACCATTTATGTTTTGAAATTAGCAAAGTTTCTATTCTTGCACAGCTTAAGGTAGTTATCGTGATGTATCACAAATATCAATATTAACTCATTGATATATTGCAGTATTAAATTTCTGATATCGTCCAGCCCTACTGTGTAGTATAGGCGCCGATTCCCAAAATCAGGAAGGAACCAGTGGCTCCTAAACCCAAAAAATCCAGTGGCCACATTGCGAAACACACAAAAAATAGTTACTGAATAAAAACAGTCAGGAATTCAAAGTGAAAAATAATTTAATATATACACATCTACAATAAAGCACAGAATAATTACTTCAAATGTGTATATTTAATTTAATCATGAAATTCTTGAAATTTGAATATTAATTTAGAATAATATAAATCTGAAAATATGTACAGTCAGAAAATGAAGTTGGGCAAGATATAGTTCAAAAAATTATGTATAAGCTTAGCAATCATGATAGAGAGGAATATTAGTAAAGCAATATTTCTTATTTTAATTTTATCATATAAAAGTAAATATTTAAAAATTTGTGAATGTGTGAGATTATTTTACATTATAAAAGTCAAAATACACTTCAAACATTTGTTTTTCTGTAAGAAAAATTATCTTAAAAAAACACATGGCGACTTAGACACCAAAAGTTAGTGGCCACAGCAAAAGGCGACTAGTGGCCGTAAGTCTGTACCTATACTGTGTAGTATATATACAAATCTACAGATCATATATAGTGCTTCACAGAAGAATTGGATTATTTTTCTTACTGTGAATGGTAATTGCTGAAATTGGGTTTTTAAATGTGTTTTGCATTTTTAAAACTGTTTACATATCTTCTGTCATCGTATTTAATGGTGAAGTTTTATTGCAGTACCCTGGGTGCATTTGAAAAACTTTAACAATCTATGCTTTATGGCTACTTTCTGTTGTTAAATACTGCTGTTGTAAGATTTCTAAACTGAAGAAAATAGTATTTATTTTGCTTGTTAATAAATTGCTTTTTCCTCTTTTTATCAAACTTTTACAAAATTGGGGGGAAAAAATATAATAGCAATGTCAGGAAAGTGAAAAAATTTAAATGGTTGTAGTGTTCTATTTTTGTCCAATAGTCTTTTTGTGTATTAAAAGTAAATTATGCATGTGAATTCAAAATGTTCAATAAAAAGTTTGCCAAAATAACTTTTACTTTTCTTTCTAAATAGGATACCATGGCAAAAAGAAATACAGTAATAGGTACTCCATTTTGGATGGCACCAGAGGTGATCCAAGAAATAGGATATGACTGTGTTGCTGATATCTGGAGCCTTGGGATAACAGCCTTAGAAATGGCCGAGGGCAAGCCTCCTTATGGTGATATACATCCTATGCGCGTAAGTATATGTTTGTTTATAATGGTTTTTAAATTAATCTCCACAATAGGTATAATCTGTTTAACTTCAATATGCTGGTGGTTAGTGTTAGGGGTTACAGACCTGCCAACTGCTACGAAAAAATCGTAGTTTCTACGACTTGGAGCTAAAAACTACGATGCTACGAAAATCGGTCTAAAACTACGATTTTCTGCAAAAAACACACGCCGAAAAAAATTTCGTCAATCGTTCGCAGATAATTATTATGATACATATAGTTTTTAATCTGAAAGAATATGTAGAACTAACTTTTGAAAAATCGGTTTTGCCCGACCCAACCTGCAGGAATCTAAACTATGTCCGAACCGAAAT
Organism: Maratus speciosus; assembly: GCA_963932465.1. Classification (NCBI taxonomy): domain Eukaryota; kingdom Metazoa; phylum Arthropoda; class Arachnida; order Araneae; family Salticidae; genus Maratus; species Maratus speciosus. The sequence goes on along the minus strand of OZ010794.1, from coordinate 255,423,303 downwards.
CAGAGTTAACCCGATTTGCATTGTAAAACACAGCAACCAACCTCTAGATTCATTTGAATTTTGGATGCTACGATTTCTCATTTTCAAAGGTTGGCAGGTCTGGGGTTAGTACAAGTACCAACTCCCCAACATCTAACACATGTAAAACTGATTAAAACTTAAGCAAAGATTGAAGTGGTTGATCTGAGGATGGAATTATATATATGCAAATGAAGAAAAATGTAGCATGTAAAAATATTTTTCTTAAGCATCTGTAACTGATAAATGAAGAAAGAAAATGTTAAAAACATTGTGAAGTCATTAAAAACTAATAAAGCTCCATAGCTCAAGTTTCTTTATTCTTTCGATATTTCACATTAAAAAGGTCCATAGTTAAAAACAGTTTTTAGAATAAATCATAAACAAACTAATAAAGATGGATGATAAACTATTTAAAAACATAACAGATGTTTAAGCATTTAACTAGAAGCCATGAAGAGTAAAGACTAAATATCGGAACTTAAAATTACGATGTTTGAAAACGAAACATAAATAAAATAAGCTGCATGTTCAATAGTTACCACGAAATCAAAATAGCGTCCCAAGAACGCACACGAAGTGGTTCTCATATCGAGATCCTTAGGTTAAAAACAAGTTGTGATTTCCTTCTGAAAGAAAGAGCTTTAAATACGGTAGCTAGATCGGCACATGTAGATACGTCCACCTTCTGGAACGATCTTTAACACCGTGATTCGCTGATGGCAGATTACGTCAACTAATTCATTCATAACTTTTTCTCCTGCCATCTACCGAAGGAAAAACAAACTGCATAACTTGATCTCATGAATTAAACTATGATGCGTGGCTATTGTAAATATCTGAGATTTGTAAACAAAGTATGAAGTTTAAAAACAAACTGCAACTTAAAGAAACTGATAAAGCTGGGTAATTAACTAAAGGATAAATGGATTAACGCAAGATAAAGGTAAGTTTATTTCCAGAATGTTTTATATTTAAATAAAGTTACTTTGATAAATAAAGATGATAACTAAAGGACTGCAAATTATACTGGTAAGATAAACTGCTAATGAATATAAGTAGAAGCATTGAGAATTGGGAAATGGGCTTGTTATAATTTCCTAACAGTTAGAGTCCTGCATTGGATGGGGTTACCTGCTTTTACCCAAACCTGCGGTTCATGTCGGGTTGGCGCTACATTTTCTGGTTGCAGGTCGGGTTGACTTCAACTTTTTTTTATTGCAGGTCAGGTGGTATTTCATTGTTTCATGTTCAGATTGACCCGATTTTTTAAAAGAATGTGCAAAATATTTTTTCACATTAAAAGTCTATTAAATCGCAGATCAAAGTTTCACAAAAGCAAAATGCATACCTGTCCGTTTTGTCTAGTCGTAGAATTCGTTTCTTGAAGCAAATATAAACATACTTTTTTAACTACTGGCACAATAAGGATTATAACGAAAGCTTCGGCATTGCTAAAGCATTTTTGATGAATAGTTACTATTCTAACGTTCTAGTCTTGATGCTTCTAATGTTGTTATGACAAAAAACTACTGTGTGATAGACAGGAAGGATCATTTAGCGTTTTGCTGCATATTGTATTTTTAAAGTACGATAAGGCAGAATGCCAATTGTGTAATACAAGGTGTACCGTTATAAGTGTAATTTTTGAAACCGCAGCTAATTTTAAAGCATATTTATGGATTAGATTTTTAATTTTATACCATTACATATCAGTTGAAACATTATTTTTCTGCTTTCTTTGTTTTCATTGTATCAAAGTTCGGGTATTATTTATCATACCTGTGATATTCATTTAATTGAATCGTATACAGGACTTCAATTCAAATACATATTTCTTTTCATCTGAAATATAGTTGTGCTCTAACTTTTTGTGAAAATCCCAACAAGCTGAATGGCAAAATATATATGACCCACAAGAATTTTTTAGTGTGAACCCAACCTGCAGAAAAAAAATTAGATTCATTCTGAGCCGGGGGAAAAACAAAACAAAAGAAAACGGGATAACCTGACCCGATGTTTGACTCTATTCAACGACTGCTAGGTGTCCACTATTCAGAGGTTTTACTATATTTGAATTTTAAAGAATATAGATTTGTCCATTCTTCTATGAAAAATATAAAAATGGTATTAGAGATGCAATTGTAGATTTTTTTTTCATAATGGCATTAAAACATGATTTACTTTTCTTTCATTACAGGTTCAGGTCAGGTTGTGGGCTGCTAAAAAATATTTTTGCAGGTTTGGTTTGGGCAGCGGGTCAAGGAATTTTTTTTTGTTGTTGGGTTCGGGTCGTGTAGCAAATTGATTTAACCTTTTACACGCCAATGTTCCATAAAGGGAACATCAACTTTGAAATTCCGCGAAAAATACAATTTTATTCATTTTCTATAAAAATTATTATTTAAAAAGAAAGTATGGATTGATTTTTTAGTGCTAATATTATGTTAATAAAATAAATAGTGTCTAGTGTAAAAAATCGCAATTTCTTTCTTTTGTTAGACTTTTCGTCGGACAAAATTAAAAAATACGTGTAAAATTCAAAATTTGACAAATGTTTTTATAACTAAGTGAGAGCAATTAAAAACGATCATTTTATTCATAAAACATAAGTTATAACACAAAAGATTAATTTTTATTGTTTCTTTTAGATAACAAATTTGCATGTTTCAGAAATAGAACATTGGCGTGTAAAGGTTTTTTTTTAGCAAGTCGATGAAAGATGTGTTTACAGTACGACTTTTTCTGCTTTTTATTCCCTTGCCCCAACTCCCCTGTCTCTCCCTTTCACATACGTTCTCAGATCTGAAGTGGATTGCTCATAGCTGCCACTGAAAAACACATTTGTTTGTTGATAGTTAGACGTTGTTTATGACTCAAATTGAGAGTCAAGATAGGATTGGAGAGGTGATATTGGGAAATAAGGAATTCTTATTCTTTTACTTCCCTTCTCTTTTCTTTTTCTTGGGGGGGGGGGGGGTACTGTTGTTAGTATCGGTACCACAGAATATTAGGGCTCCGCTACTTTTTTTGTTCAAAATTAAGCCCTGCACACAGATGAGATGTCTCATTCAAAACTAGTTTGTACAGTAGAAGAGGCACTTGAATGCTTTTATGAATTATCAGATGATTCTGAAGAATAATGCATTGATATTTGCCAACTACCTCCAGAAAAAAAGTGGATGTTTAATAAATGAGGAAAATATAAATGAAGACATTTTGGAACCTGTTCTGCCAGCTGATGTTTGTGGTGAAGTTGAAATAGCTACAAAAATAGATGACAATGAAATTTCTAATGAAGACGGATTTGATCCCGAAGTACCTTCAATGTCTAAAGGAAGACGGAATTTGATCCCGAAGTACCTTCAATGTCAAAGGGGAGATGAAATTTTAAGCGAAAACTAATGTTGAAAAAGAATAATATCCAACATCGCTGAGAATGAGAAAAAAAAAATGCAAATCTTAAAAGTAATTCTAAAAACTAATAGCATTGCAAATATTTCTGAAATGTTTTCTGAGTTGGTTACTTTATCTCCAGTTGAAATATTTCACAAGTTCTTTCTAATAGAATATCTACTTACTGCATTTTGCAAATATAACAACACATTACGCATTTCAAAAAGGAGAAGTTCTAGCTGTAGATGAAAATGATATAGGTCAATATTGTGGATTATTGTTGTTTAATGGATGTCACCAAGTACCTGGAGAAGATTTATATTGGTGCGCTCAAGAATGTCTATTGCTCCAAATTGTTTCTACAGTAATGCCTTGAAATAAATTTAGAATACTGAAAAAAACTAGTTGGATGTGCCAATCCCAAAACTTTCATCTATCTCATATATTTTAATATTTCAAAATGTTGTTACCGATGTCAATATTTCATTTTTATTAGTTCAATACTATATCAACTTTGACTTTCATCTTAAATTTCTGCTTCAGTCAATTAATCAGGGTAAAAATGCGTTAATCTCGATCATGATATTTATTAAAATCACGAATAATCGGCTTATCAGAATGGGAAGTTCCTGGCGATTCACGAGCCACTGGTGTACAATAGAACTACGAAAAATTAAGAAGATTACACAAAAATTGCTATTACAGACCCCCTTCCGGCAGAATGTTTTCCCATTCAGGGAGGACCTTCTTGCCATGGTCAAAAACATACACAAACTAGTTAGATGTGCCAATCCCAAAACTTTCTTCTATCTTATACATCTTATTATTTCAAAAAGTAATTACACATGTTAATACTTCAATATTATTAGTTCAATACTAGGGTGTAAAAAAATCGTGATTTTTTTTTTTAAATAAAAAAAATCTGATTTTTTTTATCTAAATCAGATTTTTTTGATTTAAATCTGATTTTTATGATTTTCAGACCTGCCAACTGCTACGAAAAAATCGTAGTTGCTACGATTTGGACCTATCAACTACGATGCTACGAAAATCGGTCTTAAACTACGATTTTTTGCAAAAAACACAAACTCATTTTTTGTTTCTAGTTGCGATTTTTATCCCGCACATCATATTTTTCAGGAGTGATTCTGTTGCGAAATTTCCAAAATTTCAAAGTATTCATTTCCGAAAGTTTTAAAAAATTGGCCATTAGTCCGAAAATTCGGACATTAAAAAATGCTCATGGAAAAAAAAAAAAAATCTGGGCTGCAAAACAAACTTCTTAACATAAAACACTCTCTTTATGTATATTAACCATGAGTGAATCGTGTTTTTGTAAATATTTATACAGGAATTCGCTTCCTTAGAAACAAGGTGCCATTTTAAGAATTTCTGGAAAGGAGGAGGAGTGGCAGGGTTCTTTGAGGGGCAATAAGGTTTGAAATAGTGTGCAAAATCGCACGATTTGCGATAAACTACCGCGAATATCGACAAATGACCGTATAAAAAAAAATCAATTTCGTCAACTGGTCGCAGAAGAAAATAAATTTCGTCAAAGGATTGTGGTAAAAAGTAGTATTGATTTCAGGTGGCGGCCCGGGGGAGGGAATGTCCCCTCGATTTGAGATTTTGTGTTTCAATGATGTGAATTTTGTCAAAATACCGCAGAAAGAAAATCGAATTTCGTCAAAAGATCAGTAAAAAAATCCAAATTTCATCGAAAGATGAGTAAGAAAACGCAAATTTTCACCGAAAGATCGCAGAAAGAAAACACTTATTTCGTCAAAAGGATCGCGGAAAAAACGCAAAATTCGATAAAGGATCGTGGTAAAAAATACGAATTTCGTCAAAAGTTCATGGTAAAAAGTGCGGATTTCAACAAAGAATCGTGATAGAAAAATGTGACTTACGATTGCAGAAAAATTGTGAATATCCTGAAATGATCGCAGGAAAAAATTCCGATTTTCGTCAAAATTTACTGCACTGGGCTAAAAAATTGGAACCAGGTTCCTTTTACAAGTGTAAAAAAAAAAAAAAAAAAAAACGCTGAGAAACGAAAAGAAACTCTAAAAATCGTATGAAAATTTTCAAAGGAAAAAATTTACTATATTGAGTTGAAAGACTGAAACCTTATTCCTTTTACAAATGTCAAAAGATGTCTGTGTAACACGAAAAACCAACCAACCAACCTCCAGATTAATTTAAATTTTGTGTGCTACGATTTCTCATTTTCAAAGGTTGGCAGGTCTGGATTTTTTTCCCCCAGCGTTCAAATACGGAATAGCTACCAAGAGTTTTAGGTTTCCAAAACAATTAAATCACTAATTGCTAACATAATCTATGTTTTTACACTTTAATTAATAAAATTATAATTATTAGTTAGTAATTACAGAAATTATAAAAACTGCAAATTAGTAGTTTCATTAGGTAGTATCATACAATAATGTTATGTACATTAATATTGTAATAATTATGTAAAACTTTATAAATACTAGTGATATTTAACATTTATTAAAATTATTAACTGCATTTTATATTAAACAGGTAACACTACTTCAAATTAATAATTATTAAACAATTAACTCTCTAATTGGGAACATATTATACATTTTAAGACTTAAGGGGACGAGGGACCTTAAAAATAAATTTTTTATTTTTTGTAAATTTCACCTTAAATATTACTCAATGGTACATTATATGCATTATGGCATGCATTTATTACAAAAAAAATTTTTTTTTAAGTCATTTTTGAGAAAAAAGTGGAATTTTACGCGTTGTTTTAGAAATCTCCGAAATGCCTCATGCGCGTTCCATATCAATGAAAATCCCCAATATTTTTTATAAAAGTTTGGTTTACATATATAAAAAAATCTGTGCATCGAATTTTATATATTTGAATATAAAGGTTAAAAAAAATTTTTTTTGAAAAATTTTGAAATTTTTCGAAAAAATTTCATTTTTTTTTCATTTTTTTTTGCAAATTTAACTTTAAATATTACTAAAGGGTACATTATATGCATTACGGCATGCATAGGTTAAAAAAAAATTTTCAAAAAAATTTCAGAATTTTTCATTTTTTCATTTTTTTTTTGCAAATTTAACTTTAAATATTACTAAAGGGTACATTATATGCATTACGGCATGCATTTATCACAAAAAAAAATTTTTTTTAAATTTATTTTTGAGAAAAAAATGGCATTTTACGTGTCGTTGTAGAAATCTTCGAAATGCCCCCTGCGCACTCCATATCAATAAAAATCACCAATATTTTTTATAAACGTTTCGTTTATATATATAATTAAAACTGTGCATCGAATTTTAGATATTTGAATATAAAGGTAAAAAAAAAAAAAAAAAAAAATTGAAAAATTTCGAAAAAATTTCAAAATTTCAAAATTTTTTAATTTTTTTCTTTTTTTTTTTTTGTAAATTTTAATTTAAATATTACTCAAGGGTACATTATATGCATTGTGGCATGCATTTATCACAAAAAAAATTAAAAAAAAATTTATTTTTGAGAAAAAAATGGCATTTTACGCGTTGTCGTAGAAATCTTTGTATGCCCCCTGCACATTCCATATCAATGAAAATCCCCAATATTTTTTATAAAAGTTTGGATTATATATATAAATAATTCTGTGCATTGAATTTTATATATTTGAATATGAAGGTGTAAAAAAAAAAAAAAAATAAAAATAAAAATTTTTGAAATTTTTTCGAAAAAATTTTGAAGTTTTTAATTTTTTTTTCCTTTATATTCAAATATATAAAATTCGATGCACAGTTTTATTTATATATATAAACCAAACTTTTGTAAAAAATATTGGGGATTTTCATTGATTTGGAATGTGCATGGGGCATTTTGAAGATTTCTAAGACGACGCGTAAAACTCCATTTTTTTTCTCAAAAATAATTAAAAAAAATTTTTTTTTTTTTTTTGATAAATGCTTGTCATAATGCATATAATGTACCCCTGAATAATATTTAAAGTCAAAATTTCAAAAAATAAAGAATTGATTTTTAAGGTTTTTTAAGGTCCCTCGTCCCCTTAATTATTAAAATAATAATGTAGTGTTCATTTTAGAAAGGAAAAGGGACAGGATGCTAGTTCCAAAAAACTAATATATCATGAGGAAATATATTAGTAATGTGTTTAGTAATGATATAAGGGGAAAAAAAGAATAATTTTTAGTATGATGAATAAAGTGTCCTTAATTTTTAATAATTTTATGAATAACAAATTGAAAAATACAATTAAATACCATATTTTAATAATATCCCGTATTTTCTAAAGAAATAAATTCTATGTTTTTGTGAGATCTTGGCCTCATGAATTTAGAAATACTGTTGAATGGGGAAGTTTTTTACAAGAAATCTCTGGCTACAACTACAGGCGAATTTCAACTATTTTTTTTAAGACACGGGGCATTTTGCCAATTTCAAAAGGGGCATGGTGCGGCACCATTTAAAAAAGTCCTAGATGAAATAGTATAAGTAATTACAGGATTAATAAAAACTGCAAATAAGTAATTCATTAGTTAGTAACACAAATAACAAAACTAACAAATATTATTTGCAGCCCATTTTGCATTTGTATTTAGGAAAATTTCTGTAAACTACCAAAATCTAAACTTACACACATGTATGTGTATGATAACCAAAAGAATTATGAAAATGAGTTAAACCCATTCATATAGGATAAATCTAAGTTAGCCAGTTATATCTGAAATCCTCAAAATATTTAAGTAACAGCATTATTACCTCTCAGTGTGGATTATTAGCTTTCAATGGTTCCATTTTTTTGTGAGTGAATTTCGAGTACAAATTTTGAACTGGAAAGACATACATACGATTATTTCAAGTTAACCCATTACCCGCTGGTGTCGCGTTCATGCAACGGTCAAAATAATTGCTCATACTTAAATTAATTACTTTGTCACCACTATTTTACAATTAAAAAAATTGCCTTATTTATTGGCAGAAATTTTGATATTTTAATAAAGCGAAAATTACCTTTCTGAATTTGTGGTGACAAGCGACTTTCAACAAGAAATTTGAAAATTCCTACTTTATAGTTTTGGCGGTTAATAGGTTAAATAAAAGCTTATAAAAATAGCATAATTTTTGTTTAAAAAAATCATGAAAAGAAACAGCTTCAAATCCTTACAAAAATCTGTCGTAATGCGATTTCTTTCAAAGTGCAGCTACACATGAAATAAATCCTTCAAATACTTTAAGCACTTTCTTTACGACCCCTAGAAGCATGGCTAAAATCATGTGTATTCGGATGCAGAAAAGTGGCATAAGCCTTGCATTTCAAAGTTTCGTATAACTTCATGAATTTTAGTGTTAGATGAATGGGACTTTTTTTGTCTTTCTTTTAAGAGAACAGGAAATTTTTACTAAATATCACTTATAAGGCCGGGGGACAGTATAAAAAATTAAATTTCGTAACTTTTTTAGAAATATTTTTATTAATCCAAACGACTTTCAGAATAATTTTTTACCTTATTTAAAAGATTTTTGTAACTGGAACTATAGGTCTATGACTAACGGTTTAGGAATTAGCCATTGAACATCGTTGAGAGTAAAGACACAGTGTATAAAATAATAATATAAATGGACGGTCATTTGACGACATATTTTCAAGAGAAACCAATGATTACACTGGAAATCGAATAGACCTTGCGCCGCCCTTAAATTTCCAAGAGGAATTATGCTTTATACCATAAATCATAAAGTTAGAAATAACTGCAAATTAATTGCACACACTGATAAATGAAATGAACTTTTAAAAACAAAATCATCTGTCCAAAACATTACAAAATTAAGGCAACTGGGATGCGTAAGAAAATGGATGGGTACATAAGAAAATAAATTAGTAAAAAATATTATGGATTGCATGTGGTTCTCTTTATCTCGGAAGTGTTTTTTCCCCTTGGAATCCTTTATTTTTCAAAATCGTTCTTTTTTTCTCGGAATCCTTTATTTTTCAAAATCGTTCTTTTTTTCTCGGAATCGTTCCTTTTTTCTCGGAATCGTTCCTTTTTCTCGGAATCGTTCCGAAAAAAAGGAACGATTCCGAAAGGAACGACTCCAAAGAACTCGTTCCTTTCAGTGAACGATTCCTTAAAAGGAACGATGTTGCCCATCTCTATTTAGCATACAACATGAATCAAATGATAAAAAAAAGCAGTCGAAGTGTTGTACACATGAACCAAATGAAAACCCAATATAAAAATGTATAAATTTATATAAAATATGCAAAAGAATACAGCTATAAATGAACTTATTTCAATTTATCATTGGAGCAGTAATGTTAAAATACGCCAATATTTCCATAATTGGGTTTTTATCATGCTTCAATATGTTTTTTCACACTCATATACATATGACATTATACTGTATTCACAACGTCCTTTATATTTCCAATATGACGCAATATTCCCTTTTTTTAAAATTCGTCAAACTATTTATTTTATTTTTCACGTGGAAATCTTGAAATAGAAAAATTATGCGGTAATATTAACTGTTATTTAAATTTGCCGAAATTATTTCATTTTTCATGTTGAAATCTTGCAGTAGAAAAGTTATGACGTAATATTCCCTTTTTTAAAAAAATTTGCCAAACTATTTATTTCATTTTTCATGTGGAAATCTTGCAATAGAAAAATAATTGTTGTGGTAAGGATTTTATTGTGGATTTTTAATTTTTGGCAATGTCTATAACGAAAAATGTTTAAATTTGATAGGAAATTGCTGTTAAGTTGGTGGTTTTTTAATTAATTAAAAACTATCTATAAATTATTTTGATTCTGGATTACTTTAGTTGCCTTGGCCATATACACATGTACGTAATATTTCAGAATTCTGGTTTCCAAACGGTTGGATTTGTATAGAATTACAGACAGACAAATTTTCCTTTTTATAATATTAGATATCGGGCTTAGAAATATAGATTTTAATTTAAAATATTGTTAATCATATTTTATAAAACCATATGGAAAAACTATTTTCCGCCAATATTCCATTTCTGGAACATATTATAAATCATATGCAAAACAATTTTTTTTTTTTTTTTTGAAAAAACAAAATACTCATAGTGCTTATGTTTCAGTTTTAATGCAATTTTTACCAATAAATAGCAGGCATGAAAGAGTTCCTCCTAAAATAGGAAAGATTTCCACCTTTTTAATAGCAATTTTGGACATTCTGGATTGATGCAAAATGCAAAGAAAACTTTGGATGGATAATAAAAGGAGGGGAGGAGCTGGAAAATTTAATAATCGGACATTTTATCTACTCAAATCCTTGGAATGTTTTTGAATTGCTGTGCAAAAGAAACATTAAATCAAAGGTGAGCTTAAATCATAAGCATCTGAAAGTTCCGTAAATGAAGTTGTTCAAAGTATCTTTCCAGAATGAAAAAAATTTTTTTTTTGGCTTTTAAAAATTAAAAGTGAAAGTTTGTTTATTTTTGGAATCAAATATTTTGTCGTATTTATACAACATTTTTGGATAATTTCAGTGATACCTTTTTTAAGATGTATTTCTGAAACAAAGAATAATTTAGCATGATGATTGTTTTATTTTGAAAAAAAGGGGGGAAATTTTAACAGCCAAACATTCAGAGTAATATTTGTTTTGAAAAATTAATCACTGTACTAGTTATCAAACAAATAATTTAATATCATAATGGATAAAAGTGACAGCACATTCACCATTGTCAACTGCAAGGCTGCATATTAGACATGATGTACATATATTGTTTTTATTTATTTTATTGATAAGCAAGATTAATTTTGTAATGTTGCTATTTACATGTTTTCTCTCACATTCTGGGAAACATTAAAAGAAAAAAAAAATTTAGCACATTGTGAAGTACTTTAAAAATTACAGGATCTACCATTAAAAAAAGTGCGTATTATTAGTAGCATGTGTGTGTTATTATGGGCATGATGTGAGACTTTATCTAAACCTTGCTAAATAATGGTGCTGCAATTTGAAAGAATGGATGTTAATGTGACAAAAAGAACAGTTGGATTTGAACAACAATACAAATAAAGACATTTTTGTATATATAAACTTCTAAAAAAGTGTTTGAGAAAAATCAGAGGCATTATTAGCTATCTTCCATTTAAAAAAAAATAAGAAGCTACCTATTCTTATTTTTTTAATGGATAAGAAAATCCATTAAAAAAAAAAGAAAAAAAAAAAAAGAGAAATTGAGAAAAATCTGAACAGATATTCAGAGAGAAGCAATTCTAGAAAGTTTTGGTATATTTTTACTGATCTTGAACCCAAAACCACCCCCAGCCCAAATGTTGCTTTAGTTCTTTCTGTTAAGTGTTCGGATACAAGGCTTCCAGAGCTTTTTTTTTTGTTTTTTTTTGTTTCGTCTCTAAGTTATGAGTTTTAGTGAATATGGTTTCTGGCAAATTTTCTTTCACTTTTGTAAATTGTTCCAACTCTTATATGCTTTTAAACTATATCTTCCTATCTGTTAGTATCAAATTTACAGCAAGATTGGTGGCACTTTGCAAAATATTGTCAAATTTGGAGACCAAAAAAAAGGTTTCTATAAATGAAGACAATTTGGCTGTTGATGGCAAATATGACAAAATTCTCACTTAAATTCAGTACTGAAAAGATTTGAGAATGAATCTTCTAGTAGGGTTACATGCATTAGTCATTAAAATAAATATTACATGTGTTAATTTTAGTTAATAATTTAAATTTATTTTGAGCATAAAATTTATTTTAAATTTAACTTTCAAAAGCTTTCTAACCTGAAACTTTTAAACAGAGCTTCAAGCCAGAACTTAACTGAAAAATAGAAAAAAAAAATTAGTATTTCCGATTGAATTAATATCATAGCTGAACTTAAATTGTTTTTTAAGCTCTAGATCAGAACTAAAGCATAAAAAAATCTTTATTTAAAAAAAATTCTATTTCTAAAATTTAATTAAAAAAATAAATTAAATCATTGACATTGGTTACTTCTGGTCTTTAACTTTTGATATAAGGCTTGTCGAAAATTAAATCACAAATTAACTGTACTGAAACTATTATTTAAACTGCTCAAAATGAAAATATTTATTAATTGAGTTTGAGGTATAGCAATGAACATTTTAATCCACATGTGCCAAAATAATCAACCCAAACAATAAACCCAGTAATAAGTTCTCTTTATTTCTAATTTCAAGACTAAGGATGGTTAAAGGATAGGAGCTAGGATTGTCATAAGAATTTAAAAGGAAGTTAATTAGAGATGAATGTTTAACCTTTCATGTTAAAAGAAAGCCTAAGTTTAAAACAATTGTGTAATTGCCAATATACTGGAGTTAAACGGAACATTGAGTCAGTTTAATTCATGTCAGATAAACATGTTTTTAATCAATTTTTTTTTCTTAATAAATGGAATCGAATAAGCATCACATAGAATCGAGGCATATTTTATTAAATACATTTTCTGGTTCAAAGCATGTTTAAGTCAAAATGATATACTGCTCCTCTTAATTCAGGAATGTTGACAACTATGCATTTAACATTTTAAAGTTTTTGTTGTTTCAGTATAATTATTTTCTTCTTTTTCGCTTAATGCACTTATTTATCTGAATACTTTTTTTTAGGCCATCTTTATGATCCCTACAAAGCCCCCGCCTTCCTTTCGTGATCCAGATAGATATTCACCTGAGTTTATTGATTTTGTGTCTAGGTGCTTAGTTAAAAATCCTGATGAAAGGGCTACAGCTTCAGAATTACTTCAAGTGAGTATTTCATTCATATTTCAATCATACTTATACTGGTTATTAATTGTAATTTATTAAGTTTATAAATTAATACGCTAAAACTCCAATTATTCGAAACTCTAGTTATCTGGATTGCCATATCTAGATAGATATCAGAAAAAAAAAGAAAAAAAAATTGTTAATTCAAACTATGTATATTTATTTGAAAAATATAATTTCTGTGGAATTCAATGTTAAAATTTTAGTTAAAATTCTTGAAGTTTAATAATTTGGATAATTTTAAGTTGATGTTTTAATAGTTTCAGAGATTTTGTATTTCTCTGTTCTCTCAATCAAAACTTTGACGAATAGTATTGAATGGTGTTAAGTAAGAGAAATAACGAAAAATCAAATATGCATCCAATTTCTCACTGTGGCAAAACATTTAACTTAGATGGAAATTTTAAACTTAACATATCTAAATGTATGTATGCCTACAAATCTGTACTTTACAGTACTGTATTTGTGTATTTTTTATTTGTAGTAAAAGTGATCTTATTTTCAACTTACAGTAGGCTAGTTTAAACAACAGCAGTTTTTGAGAAATTTTTATTTGATAGCATAACATAACCTTTATTTGACAACTGCCCGAATTATCCAGATTTCTGCATGTTATAAAATATCACACATTTCTTAAATTCTACAGGTCCAAATTTTATTATAAACTTATTAATTAAAATCTTAATAAATTTAACAATAATCTTAATTCTAATAATCTCAATTAAATACTTAAACCACAATTTATTAAACTTTACAATATACTTATAACTACTTAAAAGGTGACATTATCATAATGTTTATAACAATGTCCTTTCTTATAATATTCACGCGATTTGGTATAATATCCTTAATATTTCAAGACCTCCTGATAATATGAATTGATCTTTTCACCTCTCTGCAGAAAATTAGACTGAACTCTGCTTGCGCATGTGTGCTATTTTGTTTTTGTTTTTAAAATGTATTTCTATTCAGTCAGCCATCTTTTTCCCTTTGAAAATGAATGCATTTGTTCGAAAGATCTCAGGGTTGCATTAAATAATATTTTTATATTTTTTATATGTTTGTGTTACCTTTTAAGTAGTTATAAGTATATTGTAAAGTTTATTAATAACAAGGTGAAAATTTTCTTCATGACACTAGTGATCAATACAGCGTTTTGACTCTATTGACCAAAATTTATTATTTTCAACGATTTGTTAAACATTATTCTTATTTTAAATAAATATTTTTCTCCATTAAATAAATAATTTAAAATCAAAATCATTGATAATTATTTTAATTGCGTTTATTTTAGTTTCAACAATCTTGCTAGAATTATTTTTATTTTTCTCATGAATTTATTTGCCATTTTTTTCATTCAAAATTTAATTTATAATTCCTCCCAAAAATGATAATGATGATCTGTTTATTACTTTTTAAATTTTCCACAGCCATTTTGAATTTTGATACCTTCTACATATTTTAGAGGTAATATTCATCTTTGATTTGTAGCCAAAAAGTACAACTTTTGCTGCCGTCTTTTGAAAATTCAGTATTATTCACTTATTTCTGCTAAATTCTTAAGCAAGATTCCTTGCATTTCTGAATGTTCAGCCATCATTCCCAGTCTGGGTTTAAATGCTGCAAAAATATCATTTTGATTTCTGCAGAAATTATTTGGCTAAATAATGACTGATATTCAGCAAAATTAGGTAGTTATTTCACATATGTTACTGTAAAGATATGGATCTGACACCTTTCACACAGTTATTGCAGCTGTCAGGAAAAGGACTTCATTGAGTAAGAATCAATTACAAATCACAGGCATGAAAGAGTTCCTCCTAAAGGAGGAATTTCACCTTTTTAAAAGCAAATTTGGGCATTCTCTGGATTAATGCAAAAATGCAAAGAAAATATTAGACGCATTTGGGGGGGGAGTCTAGAAAGCTTAATAGACATTTTGTCTACTCAAATCCTTGGAGTTTGTTTCTGAATTGCTGTACTATCCAATAAAAGGTGAGCTTTTATTATAAGCATCTGAAAGTCATGTCAATTAAGTTCTTTAACAAGGGAAAGGAAGTTTCCACAAGGTTCTTCGGGAATAGAATATTTTATTCTATTTATAAAACACTTTCGGGTCATTTCAGTGATGCATTTTTGGAAACGTATTTCTGGAGTAAAGATCCATTTGGCGTACATATATTTAGCATAGATTTTTTTTTTTTTAAGTAAAGTCTTAAACAGTCAAATCATTCAAAATAATACATTTATTTTGAAAAATTAGTCTCTGTACGTCACATAAATTCATCAGATACATTTGGAAGGATTTATACTTTTAGCAAACTATTTCCAATTTTCTTTTTTTATTTAATGAATTTATACATTTATTGTTATTTTTTTATTACTTTATTTTTTTAATACTTTCTAAGTTACTAAAGGAAAATAACAATCATATGTACAGTTATAATTTATTTTATTGTATGAATAACTGTTAAAATGAGTCTAAATTATACGAGTTTTGCCTTATTGTGTCGATGGAAAAAATTTTCCACCTTTTTTCCCATTTCCCACTTTCATGCATGAAATCAAGATGTAATGCATTTTATAGAAAAATTTAAAAACGCTATTTGATTTCAAAGCTGGAAGTTTTCAGAATTCTTTCTTTTTAATTATTAGTGGCTCTATATGTTATGTTTGAGTTTTGTTTATACTTGTTTTCGTAAATGAATGAATAAATTTATTTACATTACCTTTTTTAAAATTTAATTTTATATAGCATGAATACATTAGAAATGCCAAACCTGTGACAATCTTGCAACAGATTATTGCTGAAGCTAGAGAGATACAGGAAAATGAAACCTATCGTAGAGATAGAATCAACAATGTAGATTTTGTGAGTATTTAAAAAATTAATCTGTATTAATAGGTTGAAAATATTGTTAACTATTTGTTATAAGAAATATTTGAAAATGTTCTCCTGGAAGTTGTTTAAACAACTAATGTCACTTCAAAAGATTTTATTTCAATTTTTTCTAATTTTCTCAATAAATAGCTTAAAATTATATACATAATAATGCTAAGTGTATAACAGTTCCGGAGTGAACTCCTCCGGACCTCGATAATCGCACACATCCTGAGGAAAAAAAATATTGCGGCCATATTAGGTTTAAGCATTCTGATCCCGTGAATAAGGTAACTGTTCGACTTATAATAATCCACATTGTATCACCTCTATTCTTCTTCATTTTCTCTAAAAGCTTCAAAAACTATATAATTATAATGATTTAAGTTCTAATTTAAAAATACCTGGCTACCAACAATAGATTATCGATATAAACAAACATATGAACAACTCTTTGATTGTTTCATTAAAAAAATACCGTTTAACATCCAGTTTAGCTCTTAAAATATTTGTAAAGCATATTAAAGCCTTTAAATAATTTGAAATGCGTTTTCCACTTTTACATACTGACATATGTTTTGTGAAAAAACAGAGTTGATTATTGAACAAGACATTATAAAACAAGACAGTGGTTCCATGTATGAACTATTCTTTATTTCAACACTGTTTTGGCGCCATGTCTCGGCAATGAATATAAATGATGGAACTTTTGACTGAAGTTATAGTTTTTTATTTAAAAAAAAATACAGGACATTACGATGTAATTCGAGATCATTTTTTAAATGTTTTCGTTATGTAATTTTAAAATTTCGTTCAATATAAATAAAATGAAATTCTCTTTTGTTATGATACCTTTTATAGAATTTAAATTTTGTTTTATTAATTTTTTAAGAGGTTAACATTTATCTGCTTTTTAAAGAAATTTTTTGCATTATAAATATAATGATTTTTTTTACCCAGGTGTTATGAAATATAAAATGTTATCATGTTTGCTTTAGTATGAGAAAATTATTTTTTCACATTCTCATCTTAAATTACAATTTTGTTTTCATTCCAAGGTTATGTTCAAATTTTGTAATGTTAAAAAACAAAATTGTATTTGCAAATGATGTAATTAATATATGTAGTACCATGGCATTGTATATTCCTTGCATATTAATTACATTCGATAAGAAATATAAATTTTATTTTCAATGCAAGCAAATTTCAAATGGATATAAGCTAAGCTCTTAAACATTGATAAAATTAAATTAAAATTTTACGAAAGAAATAATAATAATTTTGATTTTGTCACTTTCTACAGTACAAACCCTTTAATAATAAAACCTTCATTCAGTTTGTTTGTATGAAATCTTATAAAAATGAAACGCAGATCAACATTCCATCATTTTTGACAGGTTATATACTAGTTATGAGATAAGAAAAAAAAAAACAAACAAACATTGATTCAGTTAGACTTTTGGAATTTCGAATCACTTAAACCTAGAAGGGAAGGAGGGGTGTGGGGAGAGTGATCACTTATTTTAAGTACAAAAAGTAAGGGCATAGGGTTTTGCTTTCTAGTTTTAAAATATGTTAAATTTATCTTCCTTGATATTATCTGAATTTTTTTTGTTCTTTCATAAAAAAAAAAAAAAAAAAAAAAAAAAAAATTATGTATTCTTAAAGATAGTTAAAATTTTTTGCTTATCCCTGAATTTTTTTCCATAATTAATATGCTTTTTGCAGCATATCAGCAGTTAAAAGTAAATTAATTATATTAATTAAACTGTTTAAGATAAATGATGCATGTGTTGCTCTATAAATAATGTTTCTGTTTATTGCCTTACATTTCCCTTGTTAAGTACCATATTTTCTAGTATGTGTTGAGAGAATTTTCTCCTCAAAATTTATTTTAGAAATCAAGGTGAAGAAATCAATTGATTTTTGCCTATGTGTATGATCATTGTCAATGCAGGAAATCATTTGGTGGCAATATTTTATTTAAGTTTAAGAAACCATGAAGCAGTACTTTCTGAATGCTGCATAATTTTAGTAATGACAGTTAGATTTTGGTTGGATAAAATTTGTTTCTTATCTAATCTTCTCCACCCCCCCCCCCCTCTCAAATTAGATATTAAAGATCAGGGTGTGTGTTGCATACACAAAAAGTACAGTATTTTATTCCTTGAATACCACAAATTTTACTTTGAATATTTCAGTAAATGATTTCCAAATAAGTTTTCTTCTGAAGCAAAAATTGTTATCTGTAATAGTATACTTGTATCTGAGGTAGTATTTTAACTAATAAAGGTTTATGTACAATAATATTTGTAAATTTATTAAACTTTTCTTTGTTTTTGTCATTTATATCACATGATACTGTTATGGCTAGGATTTTTCTTTTCTTTATTAAATCTCATATATACAGTTGCTTGTTGATAATATTCCCCAAAGTACAAGTAAGAGAAGATAATTTTTTTTTTATAAACATTCAATGTTTATCTTAACTACTTGGTTACGTCCACGTACGGTATAGGTGGTGTTACATGGTGGAACTAACCATTGAAACAAAAGATTATTTCTTTGACGTGCTTAAGAGTTTAAATTACGCCTAATTTCATGCAGTTCTTAAAACACTACAAGACGTTAATTTAGCATGAGCCCTGATTATTGAAAATGCATCACTTTGATTTAAGCTTGATAGAAAGCATAGCATGAACTAGTGAAATTATTTTTTAAAAAGTGAAATTTTTGCTCTGTTTCTTTTTTTAAGATATGACAGTAAGAAAGGAAAAAAAAAAATCATTTGAAAGCTCTTCGGGATTTACAAATTGTTTTCTCAATGTTTAATCATAATTTAATTAATATTTAAACTATTAGATGATAAAAGAGCACATTTTTTCTGTGTTTTAAATATTTTATTGTTTCCTTTTCTTAACCATTTGGCATATTTTGATGAGAGTGGTTTGGCACATAATTAACTCCATTTTTGTAGCTCGTAAACAGTTGCAACCATAAAGATTATTTGGTGATTTATCAACTGCATACGGCTAATAGAAAAATGCTTTAAAATTAATTTATAATTCTAAAATATTAAAATATTGTATTGTCATTGGAAACGCACCTTTGTACATAATTTTTATAATTCTAGCATATAAGGAAGTAAGTGAAAAATAAATTACGAAGCTCTGTCTTTACATACAAAAAACAAATTTAAGTTAAAGAATGTAAAAAAGAAGTTCAGAATATTAATTTTATGAAAATTTACTAATTGATCCTTAGTTTTTTTTTCACTGTGTTTGTTTTAAAAAAAGCCTTATTGTCAAATTTCTTTTAGAATGTGCAAGGCATGCTTTTTTATTTTTGTTTTAAAAGATATGTCTTATGCAACTTGTGTGTAAATAAAATATCTATGCAGATGAGGCAAATATTTAAAGTTTCCATTTGATATTCTCATTTTTTTTCGCCCTTTTTTCATAATTGGGGCACCTGCTTTTCTTCCTATATTGAGAAGCTCCTTCCTGTCCTATGTAGTGACTTGCAAAATATGCCTTTAAAACATAATCATGATGTAATTAAAAGAAAAATATGATTTACCTAAAATGAAATCTTATATTTTATTAAAAATTTTCATTAACTTCTCATGGATTTGTTTGTATAAAAATAATTCCAGATTTATCTAAAATTTTAAATATGCATTCAAAAAGAATTTTTGCACAAATAAAAAAAGAAACAGTTAAAAGAAAGTAAATATAAAAAGCCAGGAAAATGGCAGTCAAAATAACAAGTAATCATTGTCTACTTCTGACATAAGAACATTTGAACTTGGATGATTTTACTATTACACTATGAGGAAAGAAGTAGCTAACATGATATGTGCAGTGTTGAATTCAGGGAGTGGCCAAGGGAAGACATGGAGCAACAGGAATCCCTCCCGGAAAAAAGTCTCTGAATTCAACACTGGATATGTGTAGTTGAGGAAATGCATTAATGAAGGAATTCTATTATCTATATAGGTTCTATTATCTATTTACTGTCTTATTCAACAGGCATGAAAATCTTCCATGAGTCTGAATTGTTTTTCTTTTAGGTTATTCTCAAAATATATTTCCACATTCAAAATATATGAAACTTTCTGACATATTCATGGACTTATTGTTAAACATAAAAACATGAAATTGGCAGTCATAATTATTGGAGTTATTTGGAATAGCGATTTCCATTTTTTCATAAATGTAGTCATTTTGAATCATAAGTTATTGTTATCTCATGATCACCTTTCTTGGGCTGCATCCTGAAATTCACTTTAAAATGCCAACTTTGATAGCATTTTCTGAAAGATCCTTTGTTTTTATTGAAAAATGGAAAATGCTATTTGATTTCATAGTTTTGAATAAAACATCTGCCAATTTCATGCATTTAAGGAATAAATTTATTCAAGAATGTGCCAGAAAGTAGCAGTGTGAATTTGAGAACAGCGTTAATGTTTTTGACAGATCCTCTGTTTTCTACATTTTATGACTTTTTTTGTATTATAAAATAAAAAATTAAGGTAACTTAATTTTAAGTTGATATTAATTTAATAAATCATCTAAGGTGAATAATATTAAAATGTATAAAGATATTTTCCTCTATTTTGGCAATTTTCTAATTTTCATCCTTGTTTATTAAATGTACTTGTCTAATATTATGTGACACTCATACTAACAAATTGGAGTCTTGTATGATTAATATAAACTCCAATACACTCAATAATACTGATAAGTGAAGTTATCTTACAAATTCAATTTTTGCAACTGAGCGAAAAATTATAAGTGGTGCTAAATAATACTTAGTGCCAGTAAGGTTATCTAAGAGAAATATGTCCACCAGTTGTCAGCCCAGGTAGCTCAAACAGTAGAAGATTGACAATGTAAGTCAATGAAGAAAGGTTCTGGGTTTGAGTCCCAGCCAGTGTTGAATACAGACACTTTTCTCTGGGAGGGATTTCTGTGGCTCCGGGGAAGACACTACAGAATCCCATGGGGGGAATTGCACTTTTTGACCATTGAAAACACAAAATCTCAAATGTTCTGGGCAGGGAGATATCTTCCCGGGCCACCCCCTGAAATCAACACTGGTCCCAGCTTAGACCTTTTTTAGCTCAGTTGAAAAAATTGAATTCTTATAATTGAAGTCTAATAATAGTGTAGTGATACCTCGTCTAATAAATAAAAATTTGTTACGTAATTTACATTCTTTAACTGAAACACGACTTCTCGTCTAATCAGAATACAACTTCATTATGTTAGTGCACACATCCAATAAAATATTTGCTAGCAAAGTTTGAAATACAGCAAAACAAATCTTCATTAACTGAAACTTGTTAGCAGAGGTTTTCATGACTTGAGGTATCAGTGTACTCAATATTCCCTCTTTACATTACAATGCATGTTATTATAATGGTTTGATTATTCTGCTTTTAATGTAACCTACCATAATATTAATTTAGGATGATGATGAAGTTGATTCACGGACAATGGTGGAGTTTATGCGAGATTCTGGTACATTAGTGCCAAGCAATAATGAATTGGGTGAAAACAACACAATGATTGCCCACAGTGATAGTAATACGCTTGTTGCCAATAGTGACATTGAGTCTGATTTAGGAACACTTGTAATAAATAGTGATGGCGAAGATGATGATGATTCTACTATGAAGAGTAAGTTCTAGTTATCATTATTTTTACCATTGATCTTGCCATACTATTATTGTTATTAATAAAATAAACTGGTAACTTTCCTGCCAATCTGTTTAAGGTGACTCTGCATCCAGTTTTTTTAATTATGGTCAGGCGGGGCAAAATGGGTATAAAATTTACCATTTTTAGATTTTCAGTTAAAATTTTCTGGCAAATATTAAGTAATTTGAACTTTTTTTGGTATTTTCTTTACATTGCACATTCTTGGAATGAAAATGCATAATTTTTATCTATTAGGCTGCAAAAGTATGTCTACAACAAAACATTTAATAGGTATATGTTTGCTATACCCATTTTACCCCATGCAGGTGAAAATGGGTATAGTGTGGGGTAAAATGGGTATATAAAAGTTTAATAATAAATACTTTATAAATATATTTGCCAGAGATTATATAATGAAGTAATATGGAAAACAATGTTATATAAGTCTTAAAAAATGTCAACATTTTTTTAAATATGAAATTTAAGTTAATTGATAAATGAGAAACTTTACTGTGAATCAAGCTTGGGTGAAAATGAAAACATTTTCTGGCTACATTTTTTTTCAACTCTTATTCTCATCCTGTTACATTAGTGTTTTAAGTCTATCAAAAGCATAATAACTCAGATTATTAAATGTTGGTTCATTTAATGTTTCTATTATCTGCTTTTCTTTTCAATATGATCTGTGAGAATACCCATTGTTACTCTTGTGAACGTTAGAGGAAAGTTTTGGAAAAACTTCCAGTTATTATGAAACATAATTAGGATAAAATTGATATAACCAGTTAAATACCATCGTGTTCCACTCACATAAAATATATCCAATTTTAAACCAAAAGCATTTTACTTGTCTATATAATAAATCAAAATTTTGTCACAAATTAGATATATTTTATGTGAGTAAAGCACAATAATATTTAACTAGTCATATCAATTTTTATCCTAATAATAAAATAATTGGAAGTAGTTCTAAAAATTTGCTCTAATGGTCACAAGAGTAATGAATGGATGTATACTCCTGTACCTTTAGCACCAGGGAAAACCTAAAATGCAACCATCTTAGACTTTTCCAAGAATTTTACTGCATATTCATATTTCCTCTTCTTCAATATTACTAATTTTGCCAATGAATTCTCTGTTTGTCTTTTTTCCCAAATATTGGACCTTCAATCATGCACCTACAAATACATTTATTTTTACTTCGGGGATATCTTTCCCACATTATAGTCTAATTTTAGCCTCATTTAACAGTTTTTCTTCTTCTTGTCCATTTTAACTATTTTTGTGTTCCGGTTATCAGAATCATTTTTGAACTGTTTCATAATGTCTTCATTTGTTAGAACTTCATCTCCCTTTGCTTGGACATGCTTATGTTTCAGCTTTGAAGTTTTTAGTAAGATTATTTGGACATGTGGCAGATTGATATTTGTCGAGAAAGCGAGAATGTGTCAAAGCCACACTGCTCTTACTTTTGTCAACAATTCTGGTTTTTAGTTTTCTAACTCTTTCGATTACCTCTTCTTAAAATTTCAAATTCAATCAACACCTGCTATGCCATCTAGAAATGGGCAGTTATTTGACTAGATTATGTACAGAGAATTTCAAGTCTTTATGTTGATCTTGCGCAGATGATAAACCGTCAAGTATTGATAATAATTTTCTTTATATCATAAGAATTGATACTATAACTCAAGACTATTTTATTTCAACATCATCAAAATATATCCATTTTATTTTCCATACATGACGTCATATTCGCATGCTTTCCATACTTACTCAATTTAATGCACCTTATATTATTAAGAAATACTTGAAAATTTCCCTTTTATTTTCAATATGACGTCATATTCATATATTTTTTTAATTTTTTACTTCATTTTCCTTTTTGATGTGAAAATCTTTCAATTGAAAATTAGTTATTGAGTAGATATTATTCTGGATTTTCATTTTTTTTGGGCAATGAGATAAAAAGATGGTTACATTTTATTGGAAAAATGTCCATTGATTGTTTATAAAAAATAACAAAATTTTTGAATTGTTAAAAAAAAAAAAAAAAAAAAAAAATTAATAAAATAAATAAATCCCAGCCTATGTTCATTTCTGGTTTATAATCCCTCTATATGCAAAGATATAATGTTATCAATTAATCCGTTTGACATTGACGTCATTCAAACTTTCACATTTATAATATTACTAGCAGGCTATGCCCAACGAACCTCGAATCAAACAAAATGGCGAATCTGACCTTGCATTTTAAACCAATATGGACCATCACCTGGAATGCCCTTTTGCTTTGCTTCAGCAATGCAAACACTATTGCTATATTATATTATCTTATGCGTTGGACAAAATTTGGGCTATTGAGAAGCAACGATTTTAGTTACTCATTTGTAGTGGAATTTGTTGAGGGAATGAGACTGTTATGGCAACAGAAATTAAAATGTTCTCTAGTCACCACATTACTAAATTAAGGAGCATTACAATGATTGCAAAAATTGACCATTGAACTTTAATAATGTTCGGGTGGTTCATTTTTGTTTGTTGGTTCTTGAACTCCCGTCTTCTCCGCTTGTGCAATATGTGGTTCTGGTAGCTTAAATACAGTCTCACTGAATGTTACATTATATTTCGTAATAAATTTAATCTTCTGGCAGGTCTATTACTAGACTACTGCTCTTTTTCATTTTTGGATTACAGCAGAGTAAAATCAGTTAAAAATGTAATAAATTATTTGCAGACAAGGAAGAGCATTTAACTTTCATATTTAAAAGAAAAGTGAAGCATAAAAAAGTGGGTTTTTAAAGCTGAACTGTTTGAATAAAATTAAAATGACGTCATTTTCACTGCCTTCCCATATTATAGACCAATTGCAATCATGTAACCATTAATCCGAGGGTAAACTTGATGACTTTTAGAAAAATAAACCTATAGCTAACATCCAATAAAATCATTCTAATCTTCTGTAATCGACTCGTTTATGAGGGTTGACATCAAACAGAAGTGCTTGCAACAACATTGTTACAAATGTACCAGACTTAGTTACAACACAAAGTTAATTACCTGTCAAGTTACGTTATATTAAATAATGTCAAATTGTTGTTTACTGAGTTATAGATCTTTGACCAACAAAACTCCATACCTTTAAATAGAACTGGCAATAATAAATAAAGTTAGGTATGCAAATTTTTTACTAATATGCATTTTGGTGAATACTTGAACAAAAGGTTTTCTTTGCATTTTATTAATGAAGATAATAAAACAGGTAAACAAACAGGCTTGCTATTTCCTTTATATCTAAGATTAAATTATTCTTCAGTCTGTTGTCGAAATAAAATAACCTGATTATGAAAATAATTGTTTATTTCTTACTAAGTTTAGCTGCTAGGGTGTGCGACAGTAATTATTTTATTTGCCACTATTGGAATCACAAAGATTTTTTTCCTACATTAAAGTTATTTCTTTTTTGGTGATAGTAAAGTAACTTGAAATAAACAATAGAGTAAATCTTCTTTTATTAATTTGCTTCGTAATGAAAAATCTTATTTTAGAAATTGCTAATTAAAAAATCTGTTTAATCTTCCTTAATCGGATTCACTGCTCTGAGTCCCACTCAAATATAAGCAAAATTTCCAACAATACAGTGAATATGCTAATTGGTGATGACCCAATTATGGAAGATTAGTCCAGTATGTTTAACAAAAACTAAAAAAAAAAAAAAAAAAAAAAAAAAGTAAGTTGTGCAGAAAAACTAAAAAGATGACGAATTAAAAATAATATTTCAAATTTAATTTAGCAAGCTATTTTTATTGCAGAATGTTGGATTTTTCTTTTTTTAATCTTTAGATCTTAAATTTTGAAGCAGTGAATATTTCTATTAGTTGGCAATACGTTCAATATGTAAAAAAAAAAAAAAAAAAAAAAATAATGCTGATCTGAATTTGAGGCTATGTTTTCCGTAGTAAAATATGATGAAAAATATTTTAAGTATCTGAAACTAAATTATTTTACCATATGTGTTTGTTTGGCAGGCATTTACACTAAAATTTAAATATTTGACATCATAAATAAAATTTTAACTGTTTTTTTATATAATTTACATTTGAATATAAAAATTTGGCAAAACTGTCTCATACATGTAAAAAAAAAAAAAAAAACCTATCTTTTGCGAACTTTGTTCGGGCTGATATCACGCTTCTGCTTTTTTGGCTTAAAATCACATTGTTTGACGACAAAGGTAATAAACAAATAGCAAGTAACTCAATAGTACAGCCATTTTTACATTTTTCTCTGCATCCCCTGTAAGACACAATGGGAAAATTAGAAAAAAAAAATTTATTTTTTTTTAAAAAGAAAGAAAAGGAAAATTATTACACAGATTTTGTATCTAATCAAAATTTGCAATGCATTTTTCTTAACCAGACACAAACTATAAATCATCAAATATTGTTTAAACTGCAAAGCTTTGACATTGAAATATTTTTTAAGCATTAGGAACATTCTTTTCCTGTTTAAATTAAATATTTTTTCCTTTTATAATAATATCTCTCATTAACCCCCCCCCCCCCTCCTTTTTTTTTTCCTTGGATTTTAAACAAAATCAATAAGTTTTTTATTTTATTTGTATTTTTTTCCTAACTGATATAATCTTTTCTATTCTTTAACTAACGATAATGCTTGCCAAAAAATGAACAATGGCAACCTTTTCACCTAAAATAAAAACAAAATACCAAATTCTATTATATAAAATCATGGTAATATTGATATATTATACATGTAAACCACCACAAGAATATTCTCTTTGAGATGGTATAATCCAAAAGAAAAATCACTGGGTAGTTTTTGAAATTACTTGGTGAATTTGTTTTTGGATTATATCATCTGAAAGAGAATATTCTTGTGGTGGTTTATGTGTATAATATATCAATATTACCATGATTTTGTATATAGAATTTGGTATTTTGTTCTTATTTTGGGTGAATAGAATACCAAATTATATTATACAAAATCATGGTAATATTGATATATTATACATATAAACCACCAAATATTCT
Organism: Maratus speciosus; assembly: GCA_963932465.1. Lineage (NCBI taxonomy): Eukaryota > Metazoa > Arthropoda > Arachnida > Araneae > Salticidae > Maratus > Maratus speciosus. The sequence continues at coordinate 255,396,460 of OZ010794.1, read as the reverse complement.
CTTAATAGTTTTTAAAATTACCTAGGCCTAACTTTTAGGGCCTCTTGATTTATAATATATGTGATAAGGATTATTGAAACTGGAGACTGGCAATTATGTATTCACTAATGTCACTTAGGAATGGAGATTATCAGATGTTATTTTCTGTAATTTTTTGTTGTTTTTTTTTTTTCACATTCTTCTACAACATGGATAATTTTCAATGCTAGCTCATATCCTATCTTTGCTTTTATGCTCAGCCTTTTTACTTCCTCTTTACTCTATGCACTTTCCTCTATCCTTTATGCACTTTCTGCTTTTTCTTTCCTGCTTATAGAAATAAATGAAGTGGTTCTAAAAATTTGCACTTTATTGAAAATTTCATTTTTAAAGGTAGGGTTTATGCATCAAGAAAGGATAAAATTTTATTATTTTATTTTTAAGGAAAATAATTTTTTGTGCATGTTATCATGAAGAATTTTATAGAAATCATTTCATTTCTATTTTATCCAAATCAGAACACATGGAATATGTAAAACTGAAGAAATAAGTAGCAATTTTGTTTAAAAGATTTTTCTTTTTAACCCTTGCTATCTACCTGTATTTCGATCTATTTATCTATATCTATCTGCCTGTCTTTGCATGCATGAAATTGTAAGGATATTTAAGTTTGATATTGACAAAAGCCAAAAAAAAAAAAAAAAAAAAAAAAAAACTTATTATATTATATGCTGTTTCTCAAAAAAAATAGACCATCTCTTACTTTTAAATGACCAAATTGCCACAAAGCAATGCAAATGATACTATTGGACTGGGAATTGAATATTTTATAACTAAACTAAACTTGTGGCTCTTTACAATTCAATAAGGATCAGGGCCTACAGTTCCCAACCCTGTTTTCATGACCTTGTGCCCTCAAGGTACTATACAGCATATGTCCTTGTCAGCTGGTCAGCCTAATGTGGGACTCTCAATTTTTAGTTCCCAAGCTATTTTGGTGCTCATTTTATCGACCTAGAAGCAAGGGCGGATCTGGAGAGTCCTCAAAGGGGGGGGGGGGGCGATTTTAGAAATTTGGAAACTTCAATCTGATGCGGTGGTCAAGGCTAATTTTTTCACTGCGGGTCGTGTTAGTTCTACTTTTTGCTTTGGGTCTGGTTAACTTCTACTTTTTTGCTGCGGGTCATGTTACTTCTACTTTTTGCTGCGGGTCGGGTTTGGGTCCGGTTGACTTCTATTTTTTGCTGCTGGTCGGGTTAACTTTTACTTTTTTGCTGTGGGTCGGGTTTGTATCCAGTTAGCTTCTAATTTTCTGCTGCGGTTCGGGTTGACTTCTACTTTTTAGCTGCTTCTACCTCGTTGGGTTTGGAGCAGATTGACATACATTATTTCGGGTTTGGGTCAGTTTTGGATTGGGTTTTCACTCTTGCGAGAAGGGTTCGATTGACCCAATTTTTGAAAAGAAAGTTTAACTATTTTTTAAGATAAAAACTACATACTGTAAAAGCTCCATAACAGACACGCCTAAATAATTATTTAGGAATACTAATCTTCAAGATTGTCAAAAATACTAATTTGGTATAAGACTGCTTGTCTCTTTATATCTAAGATCAGTTGTAATTCAGTAAAGAATGCTTTGAAATTTGTTAAAAAACATACCGGGTGTCCTACAATGGACTGATGGATTTTAAATTCAATAACTTGCAAATGGTGAAAGCAATTTAAGAAAATCTTGCAGGGGGGTTATGTAAGACGTCAGAAGATATTTTACTGCGATTCTTGATTTTACTTTACAATAGCAGCGATAGATGGCGCTGCAAACAATAGTCACTAAATCGGGGTTCGATTTCCGGCCTACCTCCTACGGGAACCGATTTTACGCGTATTGCTTCCAGTGCCATATATTGTTGCAATTTTAAACTAAAATAAAGAATCTCAGTAAAATAAAAAACTCCTGATCAGGGGTAATTCTGAGTAAAAAAAAAAAAAAAAAAAATCTGAAATTCAAAGCAAATTTTATGAAAGGTTACAGCAGATAGGGGGGATTCTCTCCTGGCACTAATTATTTTGTGTTGCAGGTCGGGTTAGCTGTTTTCAATTCAGATTGATTTCAGGCTGAGTGTAGATTCCTGAAACTGGGTTTGGTTTAACCTGTTGTTTTTTTTTTTCAAAGTTAATTCAGTATATTAATTCAGGTTAAAAACTATACCTATAATAATAAACATAGATGTGTGGTGTTTTCTAAAGAGACTACTGTATTTTTTCCATGGCTTTTTGATGAAATTTGCACTTCTTCGACCCTTTGACGAAATTTGCGTTTCTTCCGCAACCTTTTGATGAAATTACTGTAATTTTGCAGCCCCTTGATAAAATTCATGTATTTTTCTGTTCCCCTTCGACAAAATTCGCATTTTATCAGCGACCCTTTGACGAAATTCGCGTTTTTAAAGTGATCATTTGAATAAATTCGCGTTTTTAAAGCGATCATTTGAATAAATTCGCTTTTTTCCGCGATTCCTTAACCCTCTCGCTGTGTATTTTTTTTTTTTTTTTTTTTTTTTTTTTAAATCAAAGAGGTACAAAAATTGCGCATTTATTTTATTACACATTTAAAATCTGCATATATTTTAGAGTTAAAATGTGTCTGAAATCTTTGTGAAAGAGTTTTTTTTTGTAATAGAATTAGATCATAAAAAAAAGATTTGCTGCGGAAATTGTGGGTTGCGCAAATTTTGCTACTGTTATGTTGGCCGTGGAAATCACGGGATACGCTGCGAGAGGGTTATATCTTCGGAAAATTCGGAAACCAAATCTCGGAACACCCCTGTTCCTGACATCTTACATAATCCTCCTGCAAGTATTTTTTTAATAGCTGTCACCATTTGCAATTTATTGAATTTTAAAATCAGTCAGTCCATTTTAGGACACCCGGTATATTCAGTAGCTATGGGATGATGGCTGAAAGAAGCATTTAAAAAAATTAAATCTGGCTTTGATATGTCAGTTAGAGGTTTATCCGGGTTGAAGTTTCCAGGCCCAAGACCAGGTCCAACCCACCCAAAAAAGTTATTGGCCTGACCCAGTATATAAGCTAAAAAATCGACTCCAGCCCTGTCTGCATTTTGCAATTAAAATTATTCATAAAGCACACTTACTTATGCTCATATTTTATTTTCAGATTGTGTTCGAAATTCATGAATACAGAAAACAATAATAGTAATGACTATTTAGGCAATTATGTACGTAAACACTACGTAGACAATTGCATTCAAATGAAAATCCAGTAAGACAATAAGTTTAGAATGAAAAATACGGATGATAAAAGAAAATCGTAATTTTAAATCTGCAAAGAAAAAAAGTTGATTTAAAAAATGCATCTCTGTAACTTATGAAATAAAATTAAATCTCTTATGATTTCCCTAAACAAATGTACAACATAAATATAATTTTTATGAATAACAAATAAGTAAAATGCTAGATCAACTTGCACTCGGGGAGGGGGGGGGGGGGTGAAGAATTTAGAGGAGTGCACGGGTCGCGGCCGGGCCAATAATGCTTATATGGGCTGACACATACCGAATATTTGATTTTTATTCTGGGCCGAGCTCCGACCAGGAAATTTTGGCCAGTGCAGACCTTTAGGGAAAATTAAGTCCAGGCCAGGCTCGACCTGGAAGAAATAGAAGTCTGGCCCGACCAGAATCGTCAGAAACATTTAGGATCAGGGCACGGCCAGACTCTAAAAGAAAGAAGACCTGACCCAACCCGAGTCTCGTGGATTTAAACTGGCACGACCCAACGCGGGTCGTGCCAGGCTCGAGCTTCGCCCCAGGTCATTTCCCGTGAGGATACATAATGTCGTTTTGCAAACCCTTTATTAGCCCAAGGTGGGGGGGGGGTGATCTCCCCTTTGCTCCCCCCACTTAGATCCGCCATTGCCTAGAAGGAATGAAAGGTTGAGTGAATCTTGCCCAGACAGAAGTTGAACTCTTGACCTGTAGCATGGTAGACAGGTGCACTGACCACTATGCTTTTGGGCTTGATTTTATATTTATGAATAAAATAAGCTTAAGAGTACATTTCTATATTGAAGTAGCAACAAACTTTTAAAATTTTCAGTTTCAAGACTGAAACTCAAATATAACATATTTTGATTCTATGGTGTATTTTAGCTTGAACCCATTTGGTAAAGATGTTTAGGAATTATGTAGATGTCAAATTTTGAGCTCTGAAATGTTAAATTAATTTTTAATATTTTCATTCACCTTTCCTTAAATATATTTATATATTAAGTATATAAAATACCTTTTGAAATTAAAAGACATCAAACAAGTTTATATAATAGAATCTGATCAAATCTCTAATTTAAAGATGTCATGTAATGTTTTACATTAATTTTCATAGTAAAAAATAAGTACAGTCGGACCCCGATTTAACGAACCCCTATTTAACGAATTTCGCGATTTAATGAATTTTCCTTTATCCCCGACAAAAATGAAGGCAAAAACCCCTATTTAACGAATAATAAGCCCCGAATTAATGAATTTTTTCAAACAGCCGACAATATATATATATATATATATATTAGTTTGGGTTAGAAAAATATTGGATTGCTTTTCAAATGATATATCCATCTTGTTTGGAAAAGAAAAAGACTTTGTTGTACCTAGTAACTTTCGATGGGGCAGGATGAAGCCACGGACTTCTTATATAAGTAGACTCGGAACCAGTTTTTCTCTCGCCAAAATCTACTCGTAATTTCCCTTCGGATTCCCGCCGAAACTTTGTCGGTGTTTCTCTAAAATTGACTGCACCTTTGCTTTAAGAGAATGTCATTGGAAAGTTGCCAAGGAAGCGATTACCATAAAAGAGACAACCTTTAAAGCACCAAAAAGGACCTGATGTTTGCGTCATCTTTCTCTTCAAATAAAAATGGGGATTTTAGTGTTCTTGGTTTATGATAATATGATGAGGTGACTATAAATCAAAAGGCTATAATGAAAAATAAACTTTATTTAATAAAACATAGCCATTCGCATGCGTCACTGCAAGAATAAATCAAAATGCACCTGGGCCTCTCCGATGAGACTTCGCAGAAGCGAGGGGTGAAGGGGGTCGCAGAACATTATTGGGCTAAATTAAAAACTTCTCCTCATTTAGGCCAATAGCGTGTCGCGCCTTGCTACACCTTCGCTTTTGCGCAAAAAGAGAGAGTGCAGGTGCAGATCCGCTTTTTAGTTCTTTGAGGGTGAGCTCATTATTATTCGCAGGTGCAGATGAGTCATGAGTGTAACCTGTCAGGTGGGTTTCAAGTAGGAACAAGAATATAGTTTAAGAATTTTTAGCAATTGTTTTGTTTCTTGAGAGACGTAAAATGTATTGAATGCTCGATTTTGCATAACATTTAATTTTTGAAACTTTGTGAAGCATGGCAGATTGTCAGAAACGAAAACGTTTTTCGTTGACTGAAAAGCTTAACATTTTACGTGAATTTGACAAGAACGTTGGACCGCAAAACGCGTTAGCAAAATGCCTTGAAATCTCTACGTCGACATTAGCAACAATTGTTAAACAACGAGCAGAAATTAAAGCATCAGCAGAATGTGGTAAAAATTCGTCGAAAATAAGAAAGTCATTGAAAGCCACTCCTCTTTCTGCTCTTGAATCTGACCTAGTAGAATGCTTCAACATCGTTCGTGCCAAGAAAATAGCCATTAGTGGGTCTCTGATCAAAGAAAAAGTACTTAAACTTGCCGAAAAGCATAATGTGAAAAAATTTTCTCCATCCAATGGTTGGATTGACTGCTTTAAGAAAAGATACAACGTAGTCCAAAAGAAAATCTGCGGAGGAAAGGCGGATGTAAACGAAAATGTAGTAAAAGATTGGGAAGAAAAGTTGCTCAGCCTGATTGAAGGGTATTCACCATCGGACATTTACAACGCAGATGAAACAGGATTGTTTTATGAATTACAACCCGACAAAACGCTTTGTTATAGAAATGAAAAATGCTTTGGCGGCAAAAAAAGCAAAATGAGAATTACGGTTTTGCTTGCGGTTAATGCTGATGGAACTGACAAATTGAAGCCATTTGTTATAGGAAGAGCAGCAACGCCACGATGTTTTAAAAACGTAAAGACCTTACTGACAAAATATGCAGCAAACCTAAAATCATGGATGACATCTCCCCTATTTACAGACTTTCTGACGTCTTTAGATAAGTCTATGCAGATACAAAAGAGAAAAATTCTTTTGTTTATTGATCAATGTCCCGCTCATCCTCCAATTTGCAATTTCAACAATGTTAAAGTTTTGTTTTTCCCTGCAAATTGTACAAGTGTGCTTCAGCCACTAGACCTTGGTGTCATCCGTTCTGTAAAAGTTAATTACAGAAAGTTGCTTATGAGAAAAATTATAGCATCGTTGGACGAAAATGCAGAGGAAGTATACAAAGTCAGTGTTTTGGATGCTCTATATCTTGTGCGAGAATCATGGGATCAAGTTTCTAAAAATACAATTGAAAAATGCTTTCAGAAAGCAGGATTTCCAGGCACACAAGTGGAAAGTGATGAAAATGATGAAGATATCGCCCCTTCAGATGAATTTATGTGGAAAGAAATCGCTCCTGAGATAGAATTTAACGATTATGTTACATGTGATGACAGACTGTCTACCTGTGCAACTGATGTTGATGAAACAGTTAATGTGTTGGAACCAATGAATAGCGATTCTGATGCTGAAATCGATAAGGAAATTCCCATTAAAACTGTTAAATTTTCTCGTGCTTTAGATGGTTTGGAAACTGTGAAAACATACCTCATGCAGCAGGACATAAATGACTCGATATTTTCTTCGCTCCATAAAGTCGAAAAAGAACTTTTTAGAGTAAGGAATCAAAGAAATTCTCAAACATCTATTACACAGTACTTTAAAATTAATTAGTGCGAAGTATTCGCTGTATTTTTAGCTGTAATAAAAAGTCTACAATCTCTAATTATGGATATTTTTGTGTAGTGGCTTATTAGAGCTTTTCCATAAAGTAAGTGCAGAATTTTTTATTTTGGACCCCGATATTACGAATAACCCCGATTTAACAAATAAAGTTTACGGTCCCGATGGATTCATTAAATCGGGGTCCGACTGTATATCAAAAACATAATAAAAATAATCTACCTTGAAATTTCAGTGTTATGAATCAAAATCATTTTAAAAATATGTATGCCAAACAAAAATTTAAATAAAAAGGATTTAGTCTTAAAAAATAACAAAATTTAATGAGGAAAATAAAGATGGAAAATCAAAGTCAAAAGACATGCCAATTTTTGATGATAAGTTGACAAGAACACTCACATGTCCTGTAAATGCATCATTTTATATAGCGAATCAGTAGTAAGCTTAAAAGGTCCATTACGCGTAAAAATAAAGTATTGAAAAAGTAAATAATTAGGAATCCAAGGATAATAGCCGAAAATGAATTGTATTCACTTTCCAAATAACAAATTCCAACATTCAAATTGTAGAAAATTCAAGATGCTTGATTACTACAGTTACATTTAAAATTTAACACATACGGTTAAAATATTAATTCATCTAAAATTATGAAACAATAATTACTATCAGTTAGAACTTAAAACTTAACAGATTACAATGAGAAAACTATACATAATTTTAAGACCTTTAATGTATAGGAAAAAAGGTGTAATTCAAAATTTTTGTACATGAGAATTGTATTATATGTTTGGTGCTGCCCTATACAGGGTGTCCCAAAAACATTCACCTCGGCTTTTATTCCTTAAATATTTATCATAAATATATATTATAAATTGCAAAGTTAGATAAATCAGTTATAGAATTTTATGAAATCTATTAAAATTTTCAGGGAGTAAAATTTGAAGAAATGCAAAATTAAAATTTTTATACAGCCCCCATACCCCCCCCCCCCCCCAAAAAAAAAAAAACTTATTGCAAAACGTTTTTTCTTACCAGGCATTGTTAATATTACTACAATGTATTTGTTGTTCAAGACAAATTTTTTCTCTTGAAGTGTGATTTAAAACAATCCCCCCCCTGCAAATGAGGCTTGATGATGTAAAGAATTTAGACACCCCTGATCTCGGTTATATTCTGATGTGAAAATGAGGGTTTATAATTAAAAAATTGTAAATTTTATTTGTCTGTCAGTCAGGAGGTAATTCCCTAAACTTATTTGTTTTAAATAAATAATAATGAAAATAAAAAGTACCATTCCCAGTTGAATGGTATCATTTGCATATTTGTGGTACAATTTTCAGATTAAATAAATATCGGCTGTTCTCTCTCTTTTTTTAAAAAAAAAAAAAATTTTTTTTTTTTTTAATGTAATGACTATATGTTTTTCAGTGTATTCCTATTGGTTCTGAAATATCTACATTGATTATTATTTTACAGAAAGTTGACTGTATCTGTTTACTCTAAAATGGTCAGAACTACATCCAGATTTGTTTTAGCATGTTTTTATTTATAATGTTTTGTCAGTTTAGAAGGTCTTATTTTTTGAAAGGTAAAGATTGATTTCTTTTATGAAATTATATATATATCATATAAACTCTAGAATTCCTTTTTTTTTTTTTTAGAATTGAAAACTGTTCTTCTTTTGAATAATTTATTTCATTAAAATGCTTCATGAAATCGCTATTATATTATTAAGTTTGTTAATTTTGATTAACAATTTTGTGAGAAACACCATAAAATTAATTTGGCTTGTTTAAAAACTTTCTTTTTGTTTTTTGCTTTTGTATTAAAGGCTCATGCTCAGTCACCATTTTGGAAAAAATAATTGTATTGGTAGTGTACTATCTTCAGATTATCCCCTGAAAATTTCAAAGAGATTGAATGAAAATCAGTGGAGTTTTAATGTTTTAAGAAGTAGAACATTATAATAATGAAAAACTTCACATGTCTCATAGCAGTGACACACTCTCTTGAAGTCTTAATTTATATATATATTTTTAAAAAAGTGCATTTTTTGCATAAGAATTTTTTGTGTTCATTTTATTTTCTCAATATGTATATTTTAATAAATTGAATGATATTTTGTTAAAATTTCAAATTTTACTTTGAATTTTCACCTGTTTTATTGATTTTTTTTTGTATGGTTGCTGTATTCAGGGTTCGCACAGACTCCTTAGACACTCCTTAGAAATAAAAACATTCCCAAGTAGTACTTAGAACTACTTAGATAAGCAAACCACTACTTAGAAACTCCTTATATTCTATTGCGGCTTAGGACGCAAGCGATATTACTGCCGAGGAAAAAAAAAATCGGGATTGAAAAACGCACGGTAAATCCTTTATGCACGTCATTCATCTAAAGCACAACATTAATTGGGTAGGGTAATCTTAATAGCAGGGCTCTCACTAGGTCCGTTTTTCAATTATTAGTTCCGTAAAGTCCGTTTTTCGACACTGTTAGCCGATCTTTATTTAAAATTTTATCGATGTTTGGCATTTAGCCAAGAATCTCGGAAAATTCGTGTTTTTCACAAATATGTTCCAAAAAAATATGGTCAAATTTCGTCAATCGATCGCGGAAAAAATTCGTAAATTTTGTCAAAGGATCGTGAAAAATGCGAATTTCTCTAACATATCGTGGGAAAACTCGGATTTCTTAAAAAGGCGCGAATTTCTTAAAAGACAGCGAAAAAACTCGAATTTACTCAATGGATCACGAAAAAACGCGAATTTCGTTAAAGATGGACAAAAAAAGCAGATTTCCTGAAAAGATCGCATAAAACACGAATTTCCTCAAAAAATCGTAAAAAAAATGCGAATTTCCTCACAAGATCTCGAAAAACACGCGAATTTCCTCAAAGGATCGCGAAAAACACACGGTTTCCATCAAAAGACCGCGAAAAAAACGTTAGTTTCGTAAAACGATCGAAATAAAACGCGAATTCCATTAGAAGATCACGAAAAAACACGAATATCCCCAGAAGATCGCGAAAAAACGCGAATTTCCCAGCAGATCGCGAAAAACGCGATTTTTCGCAGAAGATCATGAAAAACTTGCGAATTTCGTCAAAGGATCGCGAAAAACATGCGGTTTCCATCAAAAGATCGCGAAAAAAAAAAAAAGCGAATTTCATCATAAGATCGCGAAAAAAATACGAATTCGTCAAAATTTCACCTTCAAAGAAAGCGATTAACGCTGTTCTGAAAGAATAAATTCAAAACTTGTTATATTTTTTCTTGTATGTTGCATTTAGCATTTTTTTTTTTTTTTTTTTGCCTTTTAAAATTTTCTTTAAGATGTATCATGTATGTGATATACATAATAAATGTTTGGGGTTTGACTAATCTCTATTTATATGACCTAGGGGTGATTCTAGTCTGAATTTTCCGAAAATGTAAGACATTCATTTCCGAAAATTAAAAAAAAAATCGGTCATCAATTCGAAAATTCGAACATATGGTCGCCGAAAAAAAAAAAAATTGTCAATCGATTGCAGAAAAATCGCCAATTTTGTCAAAGGATCGCGGGGAAAACGCAAATTTCGTCAAAGAATCTCGAAAAAACGCAAATTTCGTCAAAGAATCCCGAAAAAACCCGCAAAGTTCGTCAAAAAATTGCGAAAAACCCACAAATTTCGTCAAAGAATCGCGAGAAACCCTCAAATTTCGTCAAAATATTGCGAAAAACTCCAAAAATTTCGTCGAAAGATCGCGAAAACCCAAAAATTTCGTTGAAAGATCGCGAAAACCCTAAAACTTCGTCAAAAGATCGCGAAAAATAGCCAAATTTCGTCAAAAGATCGCGAAAAATCGTCAAATTTCGTCAAAAGAGCACGAAAATTTGGCAAATATCGTCAAAAGATCGCGAAAAAAACACATTTCATCAAAAGATCGCGAAAAAAACAAATTTCGTCAAAAGAGCCCATAAAAGCCCACAAATTTCGTCAAAAAATCGCGATAAAACTACGAATTTCGTCAAAAGATCGCGATAAAACTACAAATTTCGTCAAAAGATCGCGAAAAACGCGAATTTCGTCAAAGAGCCACGGAGAAAACGCATAGCTAGTGTCGGGAGTGGAATCCCCTCCCCCTCTTTGGTGTAATTTTTCAGAAGATTTTCTGTGATTTTCAGAAATTTGTTTTTACTCAGAATCACCCCTGTGACATGACCATTGGTCACTGTATAGAAAAGTAGGTAGTCAATTTTGTATTTAAACTTATGAAATCAATAAGCACTGTGCAATTTTTTAGCACTCACAATTAGATTCTAATAGAGTAAAATTTGTTTTTGAAATGTTTATCTTTCCAAATTGGGCATTAAAAATTGGAGTGTGCATACCACATAACAATGCAGCACATAAAAACATTGACCCCCCCCCCCCAAAAAAAGGCAAATCCTTAAAATTTTTTGGACTCCTTGGATTTTTTCTTCCCAACTCTGTATGAACCCTGTGTATTACAAAGCTGTAAAATGGCAGTTAAAAAAAAATAATAATGTAAGTTTTGCATCCAGATTGCCAAAAAGAGTCATATAAGAATTTATTTTTTTTTTTAAATTTTATTGGAGGACGAAGTCATTTTAAACAACTGAATATGAATCTTTTCTTTCTTTTGTCCTCAGGTAGTTGAAATTAGAGAAAAACGCCAAATGGTATAACAAAAAGTACTCTTTAAAAAAAAAATTATGACTGAGCATGACCCCTATTAATTTTATTATCCATGTATTTATTTTCTAGGGCATGATACGGCACCTGGTGAAAAGAAAGAAAATTACCGTCCATACTTTCTAGATCACTTTGACAAAAAAGAGAAAGAACAGCAACGTGAGCAACAGCAGCATAGAAATGATCATTGTATAAATAATATAGCTAATCCTGTGCCTCATACGGGAACACCTCATCCTAATCATTTTCAACAAAATTCACAAAATAAACTTCCCCAAACTCCTGAAAGACGGTTTTCAAATCATCTCCAAAGACAACTCAATCAAATTAGTAATGTTGGTTCACCATCAGCTGTACATGAGCCGGCCAAATTTCAGCGTTCTTTTACTGAGGGTGATTTTAGTTTTGTAAGTATAAGTATTTTTGTAATTTAATTATGTTAATGTCAATTTTTAGAATTTGCCTTAAAATGTGGTAACACAAATATTTGGTCACATTTAAATTATTAAAAATTCAGTGTGTTTCCCTCTTTTTCTTTTTCAGATTAATTAATTAAATTTTGTAAATACTAATCCGTACATTTAAATAGTTTGAAACATTGTAAAATGTGCTTTTATTTTTCCCATTGAACATTATTTATGGTTATACATGGACAGTAACTAATGTGTGAAAACTGACCAAAAATGTGATAAAAGCATAAAATAGCCATAGTAAAAATAGCATACTATATAGATATTCGTCATTTCTGTCTCCTCTTTCATCCAAAAATGATAATAAATAAATAAACAATGAAGATGAAAGCAAATTTAGAGAATTAGAGATAGAAAAATAAGAAGTTATTTAGTTGATAGGAAATTCTCTACTTTTCAAGCTTACTGCAGCAGTCAAAAAGAGTAATCCTTTTGTGAAGTTTGGCTGCTGCAGTAAGCATGTTTGCTACTTCTGTTTTTTCTTCCCTTTTCAAGTCAATTCAGGAGCTTTGAAACAGCTTTGTTATTTTTGTTGTAATTATGTGTGCTTTATTTCAATTTTTATATTGGATATTATTTATTGCAGAGGTATTTTTTACGATAAAAGTATTATGTTTGTAATAGAATTGATGGGAGCAAAATATTGCTACTGATGCATTATTCATATAACATTGAATAAAGTTTTTTTGATTCATTGATATCTGTTAAGGATGTTTGAATTTTAATTTTTTCCATGATTATCATTGAAAACTGGCATAATATTCAAATTTAGAAAATGATTTAGTAATTTAAATAAATAAATAAATATTTTTTTCATATGCATTCAGATGTTTTCGGCACCTTAAATTTATTTTTTGGTTAATATAGCTTTCATTGTCAGAATGTGAAAATCTGCAAAGTTTATATACAAACAAAATTTTGTTGTTTTTATTTTTAAACTAAATTAAATATTTTAAGTTCATGCTTTTAAGCCACTGTAGTAAGTATATTAGTGTAGTGTGCCTGCCACAACATAGCCTTCTGCATATGAGCTTTAGCTGTCCACAACTAAATTATAAGAGAAATCATATTACATGTAACTTATATATTTTTGCTATTTATGTTATCAAACTTTCTTATAATATTTTTGCATAATCTTAATTATAAACTGATTTGTTTGTCAATGAAATGTAAATAAATTTAATGTTTTGCAATGAAAGCTCCTTAGTTAATGTATTTTCAGATGAAATTTTTAATTTTTAAATTTTAATTTCAGTTGAAATTTCTCAGTTATGAAGAACTTAGTCAACGAATGGCTAGTTTAGATTCAGAAATGGAAAGAGAAATAGAAGAACTTAGGCGACGTTATCAAGCGAAACGTCAACCAATTTTAGATGCAATGGATGCCAAGAAAAAGAGGCAACAGAATTTTTGATTGTTTTTTGCACCTTAGAAGTAAAAAAAAAAAAAGAATAGGATTTTTTTGTTGAATCTGGTGGCAATATATAAAGCCTTTATCTTGTGATGGGATTGTGATATATTAAAACTTTGCCTGCCTATGAAGTTTTAAGCATTAAAAGAGCTGTTGGCAGTATAATGTGTTCTACTTCAATTGAAAAAAAACCAAAAACAAACGAGTTGTATGTTCAGTTGTTCAAACACATTATTACATGCCTATTTTATGCTTTCATAGGTTTTAATATAAACAAAACAGGTAAGGCTGTTTTATGTTTTATAAAATAAAGGCTAATGCAGTTAACTAAATTTATGTACATTCAGAAAAAAAGAAGAAAAATGAAACTCACTAAGCATATAAATTTGTGTATAGTTTGTAATATGTACAAAAAGTATAAAAGGTGCTTGTCACTAGTCATGTGTCAGATATTTTATTGCAGTAGTTCCTACTGGAACCAAGTGCCAGGCAAGAAAGCAGTGGACTTACATATTGTTCCTCAACATGTCATTAAAATTTGTTTTGTTTCATCAGAATTTTCAATTTATAGTTTTCACCAAGTGACCCTATTTTTAGTTTATCTCAAATAAGCTGAAAATAGTTTTTGTATTTATTTATAAGTAAACTTATAAATTTGGATTTCTGTAGAAAAAAAAAATTGCTAGTCTTTAAAAAGTTTAGTTGAAAGAGAAATTCTATTTTTTAGATATTTTTTAATCATCTATTGAAATACAATCTACCAATAGACTGAACTTTCACTTGATGTAAAAGTGTATGTATGTATGTATGTGCATGCATGTGTAGCACAAATGCTGGTCATAATGATCTTTCAGAATTTGAACATAGTTAATTGAGTCTGTTTTCATATAAACTTTTTCATTAAGTAGTATTCAATTTCTGTAGATATGATATTTGTATTAATATATATACATTTATATATATAAAAACTTGATAATTATTTGTAATTAGTTTCTATTTAATGCAAAACATCTCATCATATAGAATTCTAATTTGGTGAATATGTGCCATGTTGTTTGTTAGTTTCTTTGAACTAATGAATGTTCAATTAAATGATTTTTGCCATTGAATATTACCTTATACAGACACCTTGTACAATACAGTTGTTGAAAGTTTTGTGATACTTCCTTTTTTTTTTTTCTCCTTTTAATGCTTTGTGTTATTTTAGTGATGCATTTAAAATATTTCTTAATCCAATTTTTGCTTGAGTTGAGCTGAAGCAATTTATCTCCATTTTACAATCTCATTTTTTTTTTCTTTCTATGAGTGTGTGTGTATGTTTGCATTTATCATAGATGGAGAAAAATTCCATATTTTTGATTCTTTAAGATTTTGTCAAAGTCTTTTATAATACTAAAATCCTTCTGAAAATATTATTGATAAGTTTTGTTTGCAAATGGTTTAGTATGGTTGAATGCATATTTATTTAAAATTTATTACATTTTCTTTTGCCCTTTTTTTTTCTTGAGTTATTTTCAATTTTATTTTTTTCCTCTGTAATGTTAGTAATTGCAATTAGAAGACTTTTAATGTGTTCTTTTAAGTGTATATTGTAAAATTCTTATAAAGCTGAAGAATATAGTGAGATCCATTTATTTTAATGTTATCTGAATTTGTAGCAAAAAATGTGTGAATATTAAATTTATTAATCTTTTTCAGTTAAATCTTTTACACTTTTCTTACATATCTTATGTAAGTTTGCGTATATTGTCTTATGAAGAGATCTTGGGTCGATCAACTTTTGATTGTACTTCAACTATGTTAACTTGGCTTGTGAGCTTGAAGAGTTTGCTACACTCACAGGAAAAAAGTAGCAAAAACGACACAGATGGTGAATAGAAAGAAAAACTAAGTTTTTTTATGTTGCTAGCTATCTCTGTTTGATACTATAATCAATGAATAATTAATTTAAAGTTACATAAATTGCAAGTTATGCAACTTTAGATCAATTAATAGCAAACTTTTTTGTGGATAAAGTATAGCTGTCATTTATTGAAAAATCAATACTTGATATTATTGTGTTCCAAGTTGACCAGTCAGTATGAAAGTGTGTAAAATAGCATGTGCTGAATGAACTGGTACCTGATTATGTCATAATCTTGAAAAAGTCTTGCCAAACTATTACCTCTGTACAGAAGTTTGCAAACATCGAGCTAAAAATTCAGTATCTCATTTGCAAATTAACCAAAGTGTCAAAACAGTATCAAAATAAATGGCTATACTGTATTTGTCCATGGACTCGAATGGTTAAGATGCCCATAAGCACTTAATGTGATTTTTCTTTTATTTGCATAGTTTCAATCATGTGTTATGTCTTATAATGGTTACTTTATATGTTCATACATTTTAATACTACTTTTGTTATGTTTTCCTGCTGCTTTAAAATAGTTGAATATTAAATTAAAAAAAATATATATTATTTATCTTAGCATTGAAAATGTTATTAATTTTGATTTATACTGCTTTAAGACTCTACACCTATGTCATATTACATTCACACGCTAATGCTAAACCAATGGAAAATCTAGAAATTTCTCATTTGCATTTTAAAATTTGGAAATTTATTCTTTTTGTTTACAATATCAGACTTCAAAAGCTTTTGTAATTCATGAATAATTTCTGAATTTTGCTGGTATGGATTGATCAAGGCTATAAACTATAAAGAAAACAGCATCACAATCTGAATCTATTGACTCTGATTTTGAAATTGAAAGTGTCATAAGAATGAAACTGCAACATAAATAGAAAAATACAAAACTCTCATATTAGCCTTTGTTTTAAGGTACTCTGTGCAAAAAGAACAATTTAAAAATATTAAAAGGCAAAGAAGAAATTTTCAGAAAATGCTTTTATTGTTTTAACATTAGCTTGTGAATGTCATATATTGCTAATGTAGGCTTTTAATACTATTTGAAATTAATGTTGTGTGCATAAATACTGATACAGTACTTTTATCCCAAATGTGAATGTATCAGTTTCAGATTGATAAATATATTTTTAATGTTTTTGAGATTTGACATGTTGATAGTTATGTGAAATTCAAGCATGATTCATCACACTAAAATGTCTTTTTCTTAACAACTTCATTTTTTAATAAAAGAATATTTAGGGTTGCTCATTCCAAAAATGAAAAATTTAAGATTTTATTCTATAAAATTATTTGCAAATTTTTGTACACATTGTTGTAATAGAAGGGTTGCTGCAATACATGGTTGTTATAATTGTTGATTATGATGCTTTTATTAGTATTAAGAAGTGACTGAACATTAAAATATTTTAAAGTACAATATCATATATATGTATAATTTTACTTATCTTTCCCTTTTTTACATTTTATTTGAATCATGATTCACCGCTTCCTAATTGGAAATTTTCTGTAATATGCATCCCCCCCCCCTCCTAGAGGGGTAACTTCAACACTTCCTGCTTTCCCCCTATATTTTAAGACTTATTTTCATAGCTGTAATATATTTAATAAACTTTCTTTTCTCACTAATTAAATATATAAAAATATTATCTTGCCAGTTTTGAATGTGATATATTTGTCCATCCTTTAAAATGTTTTTATAAATTTATTGTAAACTGAGCCAAAAGAAAGATTTAATGAATTTCCTTTTACTAGTGACGGCCATTCTAATGTACATTCACAATTGTCTTTGATGATAAATAATAATGAACAATTCTGAATTTTTTTGGGGTATAGTTTTTGCTTTTTCTTGTATTTACTTGATAGATATCTGAGATAAGAGGGAAAAGAAAAATTAATAATCTTATTTTATTCATTCTTGGCAATATAAATAAAATTCAAATAACTTTAATTTATTAACAAATAGCTAATAATTTTAATTTATTCTAAAAAAAAAAAAAAAAAAGAATCCTCTTATTAATAAATGAGAATATGGAACCTAGTGAATCCCTAACTCCATCCGTAAATATTTTAATATATTATTGTGCTAATGCATTTTTTCTTAGGATTTTTATTATGATCTGATAAAGGTGTGTTATACATAATATAAGTAGTATCATCTGTAAAATTTGTTTGATGTTGTTCGCATTCTTGTTCAAATTACAAAAAGTTTGCTTTTAGTGTTCAGAGGTACATAATATGCATAACATCTAAATAAATCATTTAAGAAGGTAAGATACATACATTCTAGGACATTTAATGTGCACTATTGTTTGCAAAAACATTTTTTTAAAGCTTGATTATTTTTAGATTTATTAAAATCTGTCAGCTTGTAAAATAACTGTCTTTCAAGGTAAAATATTTATTGCCAGATATGTTATCTTGTTTGTATTTTCTGGATTATCTTTTGTCTTTAAAGCCATTTTCTTTTCTTTTTTTTCTTGTGTCTGTTTAAAAGAATTTCAAAGTGCTGCTTGTAATAGCTTGACAGGCATCAGTTTTTATTAAATAATTTGTTTGGTATGAATTTTTATATGTTAGAGGCTGTGGTGCCTTTTAAATGAATTTAATTAATTTGAAAATGTATGAAATATAATGCTTCAAATGAAAAACTATATCAATATCCGCGTAACTCTCAAAATCATGTGTAGAATTCTTTGAATTTGAATTGCTAGTATTGTTTATTTGTATAAGTAATGGATTAAAAAAAATGTTTTACCAGTACATGCTAGAAAGGATAACCTACTAATATATACTAAACCTACTAAAAAAAAAAATGAATTTATTAAATTGCAAATTTCAAATCAATCTGAAAATTTTGATTCTATAAAAGTTTTTTTCTGGTGGATTGGCGATATGGTTATTATACATGATATACATAAAATGCTATATTATGTGTTTGGCAAGTTGTTATCTGAAAATTTTTAATTATGTTTTTCTATATATTTTTATTAAGATAAAATAAAATACCTTTAACTGCCTTTTTTATGTATTAAATCATAAATTTTTTGAACTTTTGTCAAAGTCAGTTTTATAAACTTTCTTACTTGTAGAATTTAGGATAAAGTAATCTAATATATTAGTTTTTTATAGCACCTTTTTTGAGGGAAAAAAGTGTGTTCTTTATAATTACATGGTTTCCCATTTTTGAAACTGTGCGAAATTTAGATTATTTTTCGTGACTTGACTTGAAAATGAGAAATGAAATTTCATGAATATGTTTCTATTTTATTTGGCTGACTTATACAGTTGACTTTCTTTAATTCAAATTCCAAGAGGATGCAAAAAAAATTCAAAATGACTTTTAACTCACAAATAAAAAAAATATTGAGAAGTGAAATAATTTGTATTAATACAATTAATATACAATGGCCTTATCTTTTTAAATTGTCACCTTTTAAGAAGGCTTCTCATGTTACAAACAAAAATACTTCCTTAAGAGGGGAGAAGGGGGGGGGGGGGTTGCCTGTAGAAAAGGAAACTGGAATAGGAATGAAGATTTACTTCCGTGTTTTTTGCTTGTTATTTGTCATTTGAAAAACATTTCAAAAACATTTTAATAAATTGATGATGTGGCTAGAGTTGCATGGATTGATGCCCTAGCATGTGTGCTACGCACTTCCAATTGCGTGGGATCCGATAGATCGCCAGAGTTGTTTGCAATCAATTTCTGTTAAGGATTATGAAAGTAATATTATCTGGAGCTTTAACCACTTTGAGATTGAAAAGTTGAAAATAAACAAAGTGGCAGCGATTTGGGAAAAGAGGTCTATTTCTGACGCCTTTTTTCACACTTTGGTGTGGTTCTAAAAATATTTATTTTTTTATTAAAATAGCTGAAAGTGGTCCAAGCTCCAGTAAATTATATCACCTTTAATTAAAAAAAAAATTAGCAAGATTGGTTTAATAGTTTTTGCATTCTAATCCCGTCCAGTTCGAAAAAAGTCATTTTCCTAAAATGCACTTATTGTGCTCCAGAACTGTGTAAGCCTATGGACGCATTGTGCTAAAGCACTCAATAACTATGAAAGGACTTCAGATTTAGCCAAATTGTTGCACACAGATAATCTACAAACTATAGGGAATAGAAAAATGTAAAAAAAAGAAATATTGATTTTTTTCAACCGAAAAAAGTAAATCCCCCCTTAAACGTAATTTTAGCCATTGAGAGACACAACTAAGCATCACATATTCTATTGACTCATGCAAAATTGCATACTTAAGAATAGTAATTTAATTATGGTCTCACTTGTTTAAATAAGTTTGTAATTGTTATTTGCATTTGTTAATTTTTATACTTTCAACAAAATTAATTTCACTTCATTTTAATAAAGATTTTCACAATGCTGACTTTTAAAAACCTTTTGTGAGTGGGGAATGGGTTTTAAAGACATTTACAAAATCTGCGTACAAAAGAGTGGGCAATTTCATTTTATTAAAAAGAGAGAGAGAGAGAGAGAGAAAGCTATCAAACAAGATTTTTCTCCCTAATAACTTATGGTAATTAGAGGGGGGGGGGGGGATTAGATTTATCAGTTGTTTAAATTTAGAAATTTCAAATTATCTAAAATACTGGATCAGAATTTCAAAATAGTTAGTATTTTCAAAATTGCTTTCAATCGTGCTTTCAAGAAAAATGAATTACTATTCAAATTAAACAGTCTATTGTATTTTAAAGTATTATAGATCAATTTGATTACCTATGTAAATTTTATTAATCTTTCAGCTGAATTGGTAAGTATACATAGTGTATTATTTGGGATAGGTTGTTTTAAAACCCTAATTATGTTTTATCGATGTTTTATAATATAATTTTTTTTCTAGTCAATGTTTTTTGTAAATGCAATTAGTTTGAAAAAAGTATTTAGATTAAGATCAAATTATAATATTGGTTAAAACAGCTTTTTATTGAATCATTGCTTTTTTCTTTTTTTAATATAAATTTACTTACTCAAACGTCCATTGTACATGTAAAATTTACTCATCTAGAAATGAGTAAATATTGCAATTGAGAATCATGTATATAGTAGAGACAAATATTTTTTCTGACTTTGAAAACGAAACTGTAAAATGTGAACATTTAAAAAAGTGCATCTCTATTGTAATTTTAGTAGTCATAGCTTGGCTTGGTGACCTTGTAAGAGTTTACAGTGCTGTGGGGAAAGAAAGTTGCTAATGGGCCTAATGGTGCAGAAAATAATTATGTGAAAAACTAGATTCTTCCAATTTAATAATTTGTATTACTCATTTACCAAGTTATGAAAGCAGGGCAAGCCAGTTTACCCACCTCCCCATTTCAGACTAATGTAATTTTATTGCTATTTAGTTGAAATGAATTGAATGAATGAGGAAATTTGACAATACTTTTACTTTCAAGGTAATTATAAACCTGTTTTTAATTTACTGTGTTTGTCTACTCCCTGCAGAGGCGTCGCGGTGGGAGGTTATTGGGGGGGTTTTTTTGTACGGGCTGGGCCAGGCCGATTTTTTTTCCCTGTGATTCGGCCCGGGCCTGGAAATGTTGGCCCGTGCAGACCTCTATTGCACATACCATTTGAGTTGGAAAATAGAGCAGTTTCTTTCAAGTTGGGAAATTTTCACCCCCCCCCCTCCAAAAAAAAAAATAAAAAATAAAAAAATTAGCTACACTTCGTGACTCCCTGAATTCTTAAAATGCAGTCCAACTCTGATAACAATATTTAGTTTTTTTTTTTTTTTTTTTTTAAAGCTGATGAGTAGTTAGCTGGTGAGGAAGTATTATTAATTTAAAAGCATAATCATAATTATGCTGTAATAATGGGTATCTGGATGTTATTTTAAATGTCGGCAATTTATGACTGTATACATTCAGCATTGTACTACTTGAATGAATTAGTTATTGTAATGATTCATTTAAACGAATTATTTGAATTTCTATATTACTGTACCATAACATTAATGGAACAAAACCAAATTTGTGTTTTGTTTTAGATATGTATGTTACACAAAGCAAACAATTTTTGAGCTTTTTATAACTCTGTTATATGTTGTTATGCATAACTTAGGACATAAAAAATTTATGAAATATGTAATAATTTTTTTTTAAACATATATTATTTCTGAGTTGTTAATTTGTTTTATTGTAGAAAAAAGATAATAAATTCTTGAAAATTTTTTTTAACTTATACTTGCTGGTTACTTAAATTTAACAGTATTCACAGTTTCGATAATATATTTAGAAATATTGTAAATTATTTTACTGTTTGCCTAGAGTTACTTTCCGCTTTGGTATTTAATAACTGTGAAAGCATACAGAAAGCTTTGGATTTTTTTTTTTTTTTCGCATTAAGAGTGAGGGAAATCAAATTAAGCTTTAGGATAAGAACACTGTTACTTTATAAAGTCCCATTTCTCTCATTAGTCAGAATATTTTATTTTTCTTGTATTAATCCCTTTACAACCATGGGGCATATATGCCCTTGCTTAAAGTTTTCATCACATAAATAACAAAAAGGATGTAAATATTTTTTCAGCAAATGTGTAATTCAGAACATATTTTTAATCATTTTATTAGTGGGAACCTTATGTCAACTTTGTGTCAGAAGAAAATTTCCTGACGACAAATTATTTGCTATAAGCATGTTTCTGCTGAGAATACTGTTTGTAATATGTTTTATATGTTTTATTTGAGTGTAAGTTGTTAACAATACTATGTCTTTGAATATAATTTGCATGTACTATTATAACAAGTAAACATAAATATATGTGGACCTAAAAGGACTTATGATTCCAGTGTCATCCCCCCCCCCCTTTTTACACACACACACTTATTGTTTTATATTTAATAAATAACATGCTAATTCATAAAAAAATGTGTTATTTATAATATGTTGTGTTTTTGAACAATTAATAACATTATAAAAAATAGCCACATGAAGGCTTTTCGGCATAACTTCTCTTTTATATTAATTATTTGAATGGTGAAAGATGCAATTTCTCTTTTTTCTTTTGTCTTGTACTTGCAGAGGAATATGATTACATCATTTGATCTGTTGACATCATTGTTTTTTAATTGTGGCTATTCAATGAAATGATTTTAATAGCATATGAAATAGGATTTTTATTATAATTTGAAAATATTCCTATGAATGAAAAGTACTTTTGTTCTTAAAAAATATTTTTTCTTGCAAAATATACTTGAATTTTAATTAATTATTTATTACGTTCTTCAAATGTATTATTAGAAAATGCTTTTGCTCTTGTATGTTAATTTGTATTTTAAATGTTAGATCTGGCTTTTTTTTATTCCTTCCTTCCCATTTAAAAACATCTATATTCATAGATATATATGTACCAGGGTTGTCAATATTTATGATTAAAAAAAAAAAAAAAATCTAGTTGAAATCATTTGATTCAGAAGCATTGAATATATATATATATATATATATATATATATATATATATACACTTCAGAGCAGTGATACTCACCATGCAGCCCCAGAGTTCATTTTGTGCAGTCCTCTAGTTGGGACACATAATTAAAATATGTACATACGTATAAATAGATATTTTAGAGGAATGTGTATTTAAAGAGAATTGTATGCAGAATGAGAATATTTAATGAGAATTGTATGCAGAATGAGAATATTTAATGAGAAGTGTAACATGTAACTTGTTTGATTCCAAAATGTCAAATACTTTATTTTTGAAAATGCAGCAAGCAGTACTTTTAAATGCAGCACTATTAAAGAAAGTACAGCCTTTTTTATTAAAATAATTATATTTTTTAATTTGTAGATTTATTCTAATTTATTTAGTGAATGATGTCAATAAAAATGTTTGAACAGTCATAGTTGAATATTATAAATTATTGGTTGTAAACTAGATCAAATCCTTACTTTTGATAAAAATTTAAAGAACAACGACAACAACAAATAATCTCTTAGCATTTAATTTAGAAATAACTCTTCAGTTTCTTTCAGAACTTTCTTTGATTAAATGTAAAATCTTATTATCACATGGGAATAGATTATCATTCATTCTTTCTATTCAGAAATTTGTTCGTTGAACTATAATCTGGCAATGATAAGTTGATTGATGACCTTGAAAGAAATCATGATTCTATGGTAAATGAAAGTCGCTGACAGACACAAATATCAAAGCAAATACATTATTCAATGAGAAACTATATTCTACTAATTGCTGCTAGTAATTACATAGCTGACAACCTTCTTTTTCAATTCCTACTATTAGCTCACACTCTCCCTATATTTATTTATTTATATATTTATCTTGTTCAAATTTTCAATTGTTAATAAAATACTCATTATTCATCCTATCAAGTTGAAATAAATTTTTTTAAACTTGTACTGGATGACAATTGATGTTAATACAGTTTTTTCAAATATTAATTAATTAATTAAATTTTAATTAATTTTAGTTTTGCATGGGAAACAAAATGACGGCCATTGGTTATTGAAGATCAATGAAAGTATTTTCAATAAGGGGTTACCATAGGGGGGACCCTGTTCTGTCGCCAAATACAGCCAAATTTGTCACCAACTTGGTGATATATAGCCAAATTTGGTGGCCAAAATGAGTCGCCAAAAGTGACGCCAACTTGGCGATATCTCTTAATTTCCCATAGAGTTCCATTGTAAACCTACTTGCTTATAGAAAATCATCAAATTGAGATATTTTAATGCAACAAAAACTAATATTAGCTTAAGGGATTATATTAAATTTTTCTTTGATGGCCTAAGTAGGAATTGGTTTTAAAAACAAAATTTTTATATTACTTGTTTTTATTCAAATGTATTTCAAACAAGAAATTCTATCAATAAATATATAAATAAATAAAATCAAATAAGTACTTCATAATCAAGTCATATTTTATTAAATACATTTTCTGATTTGTAATATGTTTATTTTTACTTGGGGGGAAAAAAAACCTGGAAGGTTGAGAACTTTGTTGTTATTTAATATAGTAATTTTTAACAATATAAATTCATCTATATTTGCATTACACATGGACCAACTTATTGTGGATCGATAATAGTTTCAGTATAAAATGACTGTTTTTCACAGTTAAAGTAGAATGTTGGTTTAAGCTTTTTAACTTTAAGTGTTCATCATGTCGGAAACCAGTTTTTGACTTAAAGTTATATAGCCCTGATATGTATATATCTACAATATTTACTAAATTTAGGTAAAGCTATAATTATATTCTGTCTATCTTTGTTACACATGTATGGAAATGGTCATTATGGTGTGTATTGCTAGCTGTGCAGAGACTGATGGTTATTTGTGCCTTTCTGTTTAAAGTCAGGTAGATTGAATGCCTTTCTTGTCTAAAAGATTGCACTCTTTTTAATGGATGTGCATCAGATATTTTTGTATTCTACTGTGCATATACAAGTAATCTGATTTACTTATAGATCTGTAATTTAAATTCTGAAGAATAGGGATGTAATAAGAACATATCAAAGCACTAGTCTAGAAAGCAGTAAATTTTGCCGTCAGTAAGCTTTCAATTTAGATAGTTTACTTGAATCCTAAAGTATTGAATATAACTTTGTAATTGCTAATACCGTATATTTCCATATATAAGCCTATCTGTGTATAAGCTGAGTGAGTATACATTTTTTCAGTGAAAAATCGTCCAAATTCAGAAACCGTATATAAGCCGATGTTAAACAAACGTGATAAAAAGTTCAGAGAATGAAAGCTTAGCACTTTTTTTTTTTTTTTTTTGCATAGCTAATCGAAAAAAAATGTGCTCTCTGAAATTATTGATATATCCTAGAGATCATTGGTAGATCCCCAGTGGCTTTACTTCTGTTCTTCAACACTCGGGCATTTTCCTAAATGAGTCATTTAAAGACAGGCTCCGTTTGAAATGGACTGAATGGTTGTCATCTGGAGATGCAGCTGTAACAAATGGCAGTAATTTAAAAAACAGTTGACATCGTTGCTATCTCTGAATGGGTAAAGGAAGCTTGGCTTGAATTATCACAAGAAATGATCGTCCGATCTTTCAAAATTTTTTGCATCAGTAATGCAATGGATTGAACCATAGACTTCTAATATAACTGGATGCAGAAAGGGTAACCTTTTCTTGAAGCACATATCATGCTTCCCACTATCACATGATGGTGGGAGGATTGCGTGCCAAGCCGGTTTTTCCCTCCAAAAACTGTCTTTGGAATTGCTGCTCCCACCGAGACCGGTATGTCATCTGCGTGCATCTGGAGCTTGGCAGCAGAAACAAAAATTTGTCAACAACACCAAAAAACATTCTTTTGGCAATAAAATCTCAGACACGTGTGCTTCAAAGTTCGGCGGATAGAACAAAGGGATTCGTTCTTGTTCTCTACTTAATTTCTCCTCTAAGGATTGAACTGAGGATGATGCCATTTTTGAAGAAGATAGCGATGATGATGAACTAGATACTGATGATATTCATCCTGATGTACGAATGAGAGAAAACAATTTTAAGGAGTTGCTTGAAAATTCTGATAGTGAATTGGATAGTAAAAGATGATTGGTGACTTGTTACAGTATAAAAGAATGGAGAATTAAAGTACTTTTAGAAATTTGTAGGTATTTTTTATGTATATATTTTACCATCCTTTTTATTTTAGAATATCAAATTTGGAAATTGTTTTAGACTCATGTGTAAGCTGACATCCCCACTTTCAAGACAAAAAAATGTCCAAAAATTCTCGGCTTATACATGGAAATATACAGTGTGTTAAACAGTATCTGAATTTTTCTTCTAATTACAGGAAAATGTTTTTAATATTTTATTAAAGTAATTTGTTTGATATTATAAAATAGGACACATACTTTAAATTTGTTTTAATTTTTTATTAAAAATTTTACGATGGTATGTATTTATATCATACTAGCTATGTTCAGATTGCTGCAATTGTTGTTTTTATGCTATCAGTAATATTGCATGCTTGTTTAAATGCCAAGTTCTCATAAGCCTTATTATATTTTTAGATTATTAATGATTTTTCATCCCATTTTCAGATATATTTTTAATAGATTAAAGTCTTATATTAGTAGATTTAACAGTAATGTCTTTTAAATCTACTAATATATATATTTAAACCTTTTATATCAGTGGTGATGATTGGGCATAATAATTTTAGCAGCCGTCCAAAAGAGGCCTACACATTTCTGACATTTGCAGAAAAGTCCATAGTTTGTTGCTAAAAATTCCGACCTTAATGTATGATTAATTTCAATGTTGATCTTACATATTTTTTTTCATTAATATTTGTTATGTATTTCAACAGTTTATTTTATACCTTTTTTTTCTATAATGTAAAATGTGGTTTCACCTGTACTTTTTTTTTTCTTGCAAAATTTAAGTTTTGCATATTATTTTCAGACTTTTTGTCCAATTTCCACTCTCATGCCTGGTAATAATTGAATAATTGAGTGTTGAATTTATAGTTGTATTAATATTTTTTTTGTATTAGTGCAGCTATCTGGATATTGGCTGATAAAGGTCTGTATTCAAGTTAAGAGATTGAGATTTGTCCTACCTCTGTATAAATATAAAAATTAACCAAAGATAAGTTTTCTAGATAGTGCTATATTTAATATTTACCCAAAAAAGAAGTAGAATTGGGTGAATATTTAAATAGATAGTATAATTCATAAAGGTATCTACTCAAATTGAGCAGACAGCTCAGTTGTTACTATATTCATGAACTCTCAGTATTTGTATAGTGTATTGAAGATAAAAGTCTTAAGGTCAACAATTATCTGACTTTGAATATATAGTTAGAAATAATTTGTTTTGATTTTTTTAAAATCTGTACCATGTGTATTGTTTTATTAATGCAATTAAAAATAAGAGTAAAGGAAATATTATTTTTTGTAATATTATAAATTATGACTTAACAACAGAAAAGCTGTTTTGGCTTAATGTATGTGTAAAATCAGAAGCATGGCAATCATGTTAGAAAGAAATAAATTTTCTTTCTAGCACAATTATATAAAAATATTTGTTTTTATTCTTGTGGTATTTACTTTTTGTTCTTTACTACAAAACACATACATTTATCAACTCTCAAATCAATAAAAGTTATTGTAAGGTTAATCAAATTTATACTTCCAAATGTTGACATACTAATGATTCTCAAACTTTCATCTCACATAATCCTTAAGGTTGTTCTCAATCCAAAGGGGCAACTTTATGACATAAGTTTTAATTTGTTTTTGTTCGGAAACACGTGAAACTGGCAAGGTGCTATTCAGGAATTATGTAATCGAAAGACATTTTCTGTTTTTTTTTTGTAAATGCAATAGATTTTTCAGAAAATACTGTCAAAGTTAACTTTTCAGAACTGAATTTCCATACAAATGGTTGAAAAACCAGCCAGAGAAGAGAGAAAAAGGTCTTGTCACGTGATCAAAATAGCTTGTAACTCAATAGGTAATTTATCAAAAAATGGAAAAATCATTTCTATTCCAAATCCCTTCCAGAGTCAATTTTGGACTTTTACATTTAAAAATGAATCATCCATTGTGTCAGAAAGTTTTGTATGTGTTGAGCAGTGAAATTGAGAACAGCTTTAAAGAATTAAATGTTACTGACAATTCCTCTTAGTTCTTAATTTATTTTTGCGGGTAAAAATCATGAATAAAAAAATGGAAGACAAAGAAATCAATATATAAAATGAAAATAAACATCTTTTATTTTACACTAGCTGACCTGCCTTGCATTGTCGGGGCCCATGATATCCTTTAAGTAAACCTCAAATTTGTATGATTTTATATGTTTAAGTCGATTTTGTATGAATTTATATTTTTAAAAGAAAAATTCCTGAGAAAATATTGATAGTTAAGGCTAAAAGCATTCATAAAAATACATTTTCTGATTTTTTACATAAGGTACTTTCATTAAAAAAAAAAAAAAATATAAAAAAAGTTTTTGTTGCCCAAGCTCTTTAAAATTTTTACCTGTTATAGGGCCATTCCATGAAAATAGGACCTGCACATGATACTTACATAAATACCTATATCTACATAAAGATGTTAGAATATAAACTATACATTAAAACGAAAAAAAAATCCCTAGATTTTCATATTAGCATAGTTGTTTTAATTTGAGGATGCAATAGCATTGTTAAAACAGCAGTAGTATGTAGAAAAGCCACACCTGATATGAAATGATCCTTTAATAGGTTTAAAAATCTCCACATTTTAAACCCGACACCTATGTTATCTGTCCATTTCAGGACCATTCCATGCAAAATGAACAAAATGACCTGTGTGTGATACTTTACATAAATACCTATACAGTATAACCTCTTTTAACCGAAATCCATTTTTAAAACTTTTTTTTTTTTTATTATCACATCCCTTGTCTGCAAGCGGTCCTTTCCGAACCACGGCAAGAGATAAATATTTCGGATCCCGTTTCTTAGAATTCTTTTGAATTTAACTTGAGCCCCAGTAAAGAGCGGAGTGAACTGGAACATAGTAAGAGGAGGGACAACCGGAATGTGTGAATGTGGCCTAGCAGGCGAAGAAAACAAACAAATAAGCAATTCTGAAGCTTTTGAATATTTTGCTAACAGTTTGGCTTGGGTGGAGCAGCAGAAAGACTATTATATGGTGAATTAATAGTATTAAAAAAAAAAAGAAAAACTTTGTGATAGAGCTGCAAAGCAAAACGAAAAAAAAAAACTTTGTTTCAAACCCTTGTGAAATATGTTAAAATGTACTTAATAATTTCAAAATTAAAATTCAAGTAATTTATTCTTGTTTCTATTGCTTTATTTTTATTAAGCACTTGTTATCATAATAAGAAAAACCACATATATTTTTTATATTGTTAAAACTGAAGCATTCTCGATTATCCGAAAATTTCGATTTTCTGAAAGATTGTCGGTCCCAATTACTTCAGATAATCGAGGTTCTACTGTATCTATTATCTTATAAGTTAAAATATAAACTGTTCATTAAAAACAACAAAACCCATAGATTTTCATATTAGCAGATTTTTTAACTTCAGGATATAATAACGTTGTTAAAACAGTAGTTATGTAGAAAAGCTGTCACACACTTGACATGGTATGACCCTATAAATAGAACAGTTTTGCAAAGTGTGTAAAAATTTCATGAAAAATCTAGTTGTAAAAGAAATGTTTTCTTCTCCCTGTTGTTGTTTTCCTATCAGGTCCTTTAACATAGCAACAAAAATATTGTCCAAACTTTCTGAAATTTTAATTTATTGTAAATTTCACTGTATCCAAGCCCACTTTAAAATTTCGTTCAAAAGTATGCAGATTTATTAACGAAAACAGGAGTCTAAGTCGAGCAAATCCGTGATGAAACAACTCTCTTTTTAGCATTAAAAAAAATTTCTATATCAGAATCTTTTGAAATTTTTGTAGGGACTGTACATTAGGGTGGAACTAAAAAACGAAGTTTCGAATTTTATATTCTAATAGGGATTATTTTTTTCCTTTTTAACTCCATAAAAAGAAAATATTTTTCTTTTAATTTTAAAATGATATTTTCCAGTTCCTCAAAGTGTCTGATTTTCCATAAAAAAAGAATAAATGCCAATAATTGCATGAAAAGTGTTTTAAGCTTATTGTTAAAATTTATATTTTGCAAAATTAAATTAATCAAATGTTAATGTCCTGTAATAAAGAGAATAATTTAGTTTGAGTGTCATGGAAGCGATGGTCTCACTTTATTTGACTTTTGTAGAAATCAGCATAGTGGGCGTCGGCTTTCATTGCGTCTGATTCATTTGCCTGCGAATCATAACAAGTTAGTCCAATTTAGCGTGCGTTAACAGCTTTTTAGATTATTTTTCAACACTAGGGGGCTCTGCCCCCTACGAGCTATGCTCGTCAACCCCCATTCAGTCACTGCAGACTCTAAAAGTACGCTAATTTGATCGGCTTTAAAAAGATTTCGGAAGATTGAATTAAAATTTAAAAAACAGTGGCGATCTCCCTATAAACGGATTTCTATTCATTTCTCTTTGATTGGGGAATTTTAAGGCCAAATCTGCTGTGGTACTACTTGATTATCTCGTCGACCAATTTCGCCAAAATATATAAATTGCCAAACCACTCGCCAAATTATACAAATTGACATAATTTTTATTTTAAACAGCGAAAGAACAAATAAATTAGTGCAACATTGATAGTTTGGAGAATGATAGATTTTTGGTCGATTTTATAAATACCAAAGATACAATCGCTGTTTATCTTCTTTGATTAAGTAAAATAAGTTAAACATTTCAAAATAAGCTAATATAAAAGGAATTAAGTGAACAGAGTCTTTGTCTCCCAGGATTTTTTAACGAAGCGAAAAGAAAGTTCTTTTAAATAAGACATTTTAAATTAATCGTGTTTAATCTGATGTAATTTTGACCAAACTATTCTTTCTCTTTTTAATATTCACGTGAAAATACTTTTGTTAGAAATGAAATATTATTTGCGCTTTCCTAACAAAAATAGTTGAAAAGTATCCTCTCAAAATATCAAATAAATGTCTAGCGCAGTTTCTAAATTTAAACTGTTTTGCAATATTATTTTGTGTTCATTTTATGTAATAACTGTAATGTAACATAAATATGACGTAATTTCTCCTATTTAAGACTTCTAACGCATGTTAATGAATTTATTATTTTACAATTTCCTTTCTCTCTTAAAATTCACGTGTAAATATAGATTTTATGACGTAATTTTTAATAAGTTCCTGCTTTTTGTACATAATTATTTAATTCTAATTCCAAATGTTTTTTTCTGTTTATAATAGTCACGTGTAAATAAATTTTCAATTTATTTAATATATATATATTTTTTTTATGCAAACATTATTGTTTGTGCTGTTTATACAGTTGGCAACAGTTTAAATTAATATCACTTTCTAAAATATGTAAAAAATATCTGTAAAAATGCTGAAAACTTAAATTTAAAATAGAAATAAAACCTCAAAAAATGTGTCAAATTAAAAAAATAAATACAGCTTGCCCACCGGGAATTTCAAACGTATAAAATGATCTAATAATGATTAAATTCCCATGAATAGTTTTTGCTCCTATAAAACTTTTTTAGTGCAACGATTTTGTCCAACTTTAGCATTAAATATCTCTTAAAATAATTCTTTGATTTGAAAACTGTCCACATCAGCGTGTTTATCAAACATTTCTGTATAATACTACCAATTCATATTTTTGTATGTATTATTTTTCTTAATATTAACGAAGAAAGACCTCCGGTGACAAAAAATTCAAAACCGGCAGCGGTGACAGTGGTAGTTACTTTTTTTTTTAGAATAGAGAGAAACAATTGGTGTCAAATGTGACAATGTCTGCTAACGAGCCTAAATCTAGAAAATTGTTGAATTGTCTTGTATTTCGCAAACCAAAATAATTAACATTAGACTGTCATCTTTGGCGAACATATGAAGATGTTATGAAATGTTATTTATGGGTTCAATTTAAGGGTGTATTCCGATCCAAACTGCTTATTTTCTGATTCATTTTAAAATTCATTTTTGCTCTCAAACGCATCAAACTTGGAAATTCTCTTATTTAGAAACTATATAATGTGTGGTGCTCCTTAATTTTTTGATAAATGCAGAAAATACTGTAAAAAACGCTGTCAAAGTTGGCGTTTTGAACCGAATTTTTCGAAGCGGGCGATCTGGGAATGAAAAAAATGGTCATAGTGAGAAAATAATTGTTTAAAAATCAAGTTCTAATTAATTGAGCTGAAAATGAAATCACACGGCATGTTAAACATGTCTTCAGAAATCACCCCAGCAAGTTTCATGTTTTTACTTTTAAAAATGAGTCTGAAAATGTCTCAGAAAATTTCGAGCTGTTGAGGGTGGAAAAATATTTTTTCGAATACACCCTTAACTTAAAATTTGCCAGCTGGAATCTAGAACATACTGTTTCTGAAATATCTAAGGCTGTTGCTGATACAATTAAAAGTGTATTGCTGAGACCTTCAATCCAACGGTTTCTGATACACAAATCATAAAAAATGATTAGACTATCATAAGAAATGACAAAACTTGCAAAAAAATATTAAGATTAGAAAGAATAATCCCACATCCAATATAAAATTGTAAAATGTTAGGTAATCATGCAAAAAACTTTTCTTTGTGTAAATGCACTAAATATTATCGTGTATCAGAACAAGAACGTCATTTTCTCAAAGACCAAAGAGAGATGGGGTGATTGCAATAGCATCAATAGATATAAAAGCTACAAAAAATGTGTAACAAGACTGGAAAAGGAAATATCAGGGAAAGAAAAAGTTATTTTAAAACAAAAAAGTGATGTTTTGATTGAATGACTGACCAAATGAAGAAAATAGTTCGGAAGGAAATAGTTCAATCGGTAGCTCTTCTAAACCTGAATTTGACAACCAAGAAGGTGAAAGAACCAGAGTATTAGACAGAACACAGAACTGCAAATATTATTATAAATGGCACCCTAGAATGTATGGGTATTTCTGATGATAATAAAGAAAAGGTAACTGAAAGGACTTGCAGAAGACAAAGAAAAAGAAAAGGAAGTATTTGAAAGAACAAGGTAAACGAAATGATTTAATTTTAGAAGGTTTGTATTTTGATGACAGAAAGGATAACACAATGGGGCAAATGGAAAAAAAAGTATAACAAAAAATCATTAAAGAAAAACACATTGTCTTAGTTCAAAAACCAGGATAAAAATATATTAGTCATATTTCATTGACATCGTCGTCTTATATTAATATAGTCACTGCAGTTTTGGTGTATTTTCCAAAATAATAATACGACACATTTCAAGTTTGGAATTTTTTGGGTGAAACAGAAATGCCGTCAATGCAGGACGCAAATCTGGAGTTGTCAAAACATTGGAAGTAAGACTGTAAAAACTTTACAATGGATAATTTGCTTATTACATGCCAATGAACTTTTTTATGTACTTATTTCAACATCTTGCTGAAAAAACTACGGGATTTTCTGGACCAATAGGAAAGTAACTTGAAAAATGTGAACATATTGAAATTATAGACTATAAAAAAAATGGATCCTCTCTTGACGGACTGATCGGATGAAGAACTTAAAAAAAAAAGTACAAACACCTGAATTTTAGATTTTCCTTGTCATTTTCAAACAGCATGTCAAAATTGTCTCGCGAGCTGCGTCAACCGTCTTTAGATATTAAGCAAGAGATGGCTTTATCTTGAGAAAGTTGAATTCCCGCAATGTAATGACAAAGTTTGCCTAAGAAGACTCCAGTTGGTTGAATATCCAATTGAATTAATCCAGAACAAAGGGAGGTAAGGAGGATGGAAGTCGATATTTAGCCATCTCCTCGTGACGACTTCTGGGTAATATTTGAGTTAGTTAGGCAGATAAGAGCTAACAGCTACGCTGTTTAAGTTACTTTATACTGAAATTTTAAAACTTTGACGTCCTTGAGGAATTACATATTAAAACAAAAAAGTTTTTTTTTCACCATATACTTAAGTTCCACCTTACTGTACATGTTACAGGGTGTCCACGTATAACCTGACCGAGCTTTATTTTCGCAACCGTTGGTCCTAGATGCATATTTCCAATTACAAAAATGATTTAAATAAGGTAAAGAATTATTTTTAAAGCGATTTGGATCAAGAAAAACATTTATTTAAAAATTACGAAATTAAAATTTTTATACGGTCCTTCGGTCCTATAAGTTATATTTAGTAAAATTTTCCTGTTATATTGACAAGTAAGACAAAAGAAGTCCCGTTATTCTACGATTAAAATTGACCGAGCAATAACTGTTTAAAATTGGAGCATATTTTTTGCTGCAAATTTAGGGGTCATTCACAAATTTAGTAGAAATATAATTTCGTCAGATATATTCAAAAAATGGTTGAGAGTAAAATTAACACTGCAATATAAATTTGAAATCTTTAATCATTCTGACATATTAATGCAAAATATACAATTTGTAATAAACATATAAGAAGAAAAAAAAAAAACAGAATTTTTGTTAAATAAAATGATGAAAATTAACAGTTTTAGCTTTTGATAATTGATTCTTATGTATTCTGTACTGCTGAATCCGAAATTTACCTTCATTTTTTACTATCACGTAACGATTTTTTGCAAATCGTAAATTTTAAAGTCAAAAAAAGAAAAAATAGCGAAAATTTGATACTATAAAACAGATGTCATTGTTGTGATTTTAACTTTTAATAATTTATTTGTATGTATTTTTTACCGCTGAATCCGTAAATGATCTTCATTTTTAACCATCATGTCAGAATTTTCCGCAAATTGTAAATTTCAAAGTTAAAATTGAACCTCCTCCCCCCTTTCATCGGACCCTCCAGCTGTTTAGCTGTAAGAATTCCAGTATAAACCAAAGAACTGAATAAATTATTGCATTAAATAAAATTAAATAAAAAAAGTTTTATATATTTGCTTTATAGTATTACATTTTCGCTATATTTTAACTTTGACATTTACGATTTGCAAAAAATTTTCTAACGTGATGGAAAAATGAAGGTCATTTTCAGATTCAGTGCTAAAAAGTGCATAAAAAATCAATTATTAAAAGTTAAAAAATCTTCTCTATTTTATAGAATCCGATTTTTGTTATTTTTTAACTTTGACAATTTATGATTTGTGAAAAATCCTAACATGATGGTTAAAAATTAAGAAAATTTTCGGATTCAGTGCTAAAAAATACATAAAAGTTAAAAAACGCAATCATCGCAGTCTTGTGTTATCTAATCTAAAACTTTTTTCTTAACCCCTTAACGCTCGAATTAAATTACGGTTTAAAAATTCAAATTGCTTATTGGCACCACTTTTATGAGAAAGAAATATTCACTTTATTTAATGACAG
Source organism: Maratus speciosus (assembly GCA_963932465.1). Taxonomy (NCBI): domain Eukaryota; kingdom Metazoa; phylum Arthropoda; class Arachnida; order Araneae; family Salticidae; genus Maratus; species Maratus speciosus. The sequence goes on along the minus strand of OZ010794.1, from coordinate 255,361,136 downwards.
GTAAAACTATACTAAAATATAGCCAATTTCACTATTATATAAAACTGGTGGGAATCAAACAATCTGAGTAAAAGACACAGCCCGTGAATATGACGGGAGCGAGAATTAAGGGGTTAAACTTCTTGGCGGTAATCTATCCGAAATTTTTTGTGTTATCCTGTAAAATAAGTATAAATGATAACCACCGAAAATCATAACATTAGATTGTCATCGGATTTATGTCAGTATGTAAAATTTAATCTCGATCGGATATTTGAAAGTGAGTTGAAGTTCGAGTACAAATTTTGAACTTGAAAAACATACGATCATTGAAGTTAAATAAACACTTATAATTTTTGTTAAAAGAAATTATGAAAAGAAACAGTCTCACATCCTTACAAAATAAAACATGTTAAAATACAAATCTGAACATGTTAAAAAACAATCTGAAACTTAATAAAAGTTAACTCAATCGTAATGCTTGTACGATTTTTTTCAAAGCCCAGATACACGTAAAATAAGTTCTTCAAATACTTTAAGCACTTGGTATATGGTTGGTTGATTTTTGACGGCCGATTATCTACTCTTGGGATATAGGCCCTACACTTGGTATATGACCCCTCAATGCATGGCGGAACTCATCTGTGTTCAGATACAGTAAAGTGGTATAAGTCATGCATTTTTAAAGTTTCATAACTCGGTCGATTTTAGTGTTATATGAACAGAACTTTCTTTTGTCTTACTTGTCAGTGTAATAGGAAAATGTTACTAAATATAACTTATAGAACCGGGGGACCGTATACAAATTTAAATTTCGTAATTTTTTAATAAATGTCTTCCGTGACCCAAATCGCTTTAAAAATAATTCTTTACCTTATTTAAAACATTTATGTAATCGGAAGTATGCATCTAGGACCAACGATTGCGAAAAAAAGGTAAGTCAGGTTATACGTGGACACACTGTATAATGTTGTCAACTTTTGGCAATTTTGGACCCCCTTACGATATCATACGGTATCAATCCTCGAACATGCCTTTTCTCCAAATGATATCGTTTTCAGTGTCTAAAAATTATTTTTGCAATTCTTCACAATGGTTAAACATTATATTATTCGCATACTTTATTGATTTAAATGAAGAGAAGTTAATAAAATATCACTATTATATGTGAAAACTGTATCAAATAACACTTTAAAGAAATACTTACTATTTAAAAGTATTTAATAATAGCTTTTAGTTACATAAAGCATTCAGCAGTAATATTTATTGCCTTCTTGCACTTGCCTCTTGCACGGCGGTAAATAGAATTTCTTCCCAGAAAACAGATGGGCAACATTCTTCCCCATTTTTTACAAGTAAACATGACAAGTACCATTTCGAAGCTGGTTTGTCTAATAGCGAGTTATATGCACAGATGGGAGAAGAACAGGAATGGAGAATGTTTTGATATTAAATACTTTGGCATGAAATGATTTTATAATCATTTAGTGGTTGCAAGAAGAATGGAACCTGGATACATTGAATTGACTTGCCAAAGCTCTAATTATTGAGCTTTCCGGACTTTTACCTAGCTTACATAAGATAAAGGTAAAAGTTACTTTATGAGTATGAAGTCAGCACACTGCGTAAATGAGTAGAATACTATAGAAAAGTTCCGAAATACATGTACCAGTAAAAGACATTTTCCCAACATCTATTCCGTACATTGAAAACTTGTTTAACATTCTGATTACAAAATTCTATCTTCGACATCAATAAAGCAATATGAAATAAAGTATATTTAACAAACAAAGACTTATCTTAACACGATTACAAATCTAGTGTTGACCTGTTATAATGTATTGTCATTCTTGATATAATCAGTAAAATAATTAAAAAACTGGAAAATTTGTTGTATTTTGTTTTGCGGAATTTTCATAAAATTAACATTTTTTTTTTTAATTTAAAGGTTCTACTATCAAGGATCACAGCTAAGGGGATTTGAAAGCTAGATTTTTTTTCAATGAAGTAACTGTTAATAAAATTAATGTTTTTTACCATTAAATAATAGAAATATTAATGTACCAAAAATTTGGTATTCAATTCATCTGAGGTATAATAGCCCTGATTACGAATTACAAAGGACGCACGAGTCCCTTGCATTTCTTGAGAATATCAATAGAAAGATTTGTTTTATTAAAAAAATAACATTACATCCTAATTTAAATAAATTCTACAAAAAAAAAAAAAAAAAAAAAAAAAAAGAGAAATGTGAGGGTGTTGGACATATTTCAAATGATAAAGGGATTAAGGGATTCTAATCTCGTGAATGAACTCCGTTATCAAGGAATAAATCTGTGGCATCTTCAAATCAGAGATATGTTATAAATTTCAAAAGTATTATATTTAAATGTTAGTTATTTATCATTGGTGAGTTTAAAAGAAAGATATAATAGATAGAAGGCTTACTTTTAACATACTTTGATAAAATTAGAGACTTCCGCATGAAACAGACATGTAAAAAGCAAATTTTGTCTTCAGATGCTGATACTTACAAGTTATAATTTTGTAAAAGTCGTTTATTTAAAGGATATACAGGGTGATTTTTTTTAAAGTCGTGAAAGTAAAATCCTATAACAAAAGAACCATTGATCCAAATGACCTGAAATTTCACCAGTAGGCTGCCAAAGCAATGGGAATTTTTTAGCCGTGGTTAAAAAAAAAACCTTAAAATCGCACCGACAGATGGCGCTGTATATGCAGTAAAGTCGGGAGACGAGCTTGCATACGACACACGCACAGTGGCAATAAAAACCTGAAGCACGCACACCTCGTGTTCATTATTCTGATCTCAATCTCTGCGATTTCTGGCTCTGGGGGTACTCAACAATGCTGTGTATTGTAATGGTGCTACGAACTTAGCTGACCTGAAAGCACGCATTGTGCACCAGATCCACAGCATCCAGCCGGATATTCTTTGCTGTGTTGTGGAACATGCGGTTTCACGTTTCCAATTCGTAGCTGAAAACGGGGGACAGCACATTGAAAATCTCTTGTGTTAGTCGTGCAGTTCCATATGAATGCTTTGCTCCATATTTTTATTTAGTTCTGTTTCTGCGAAGGCGTCCGTAGTGTCTTTACCCAATTACTGCATTTTGTATGTTTTTGATATGCATAATAAAGTTTTCTTTTTCTTGAAGTACCGTCCATTGTTTTTCCCCCACGGGCGATATTCTTTGTTTCTGTTAACTTACAGCGCCATCTGTCGGTGCGATTTTAATTTTTTTTTTTTAACCACGGCTAAAAAATTCCCATTGCTTTGGGAGCCTACTGGTGAAATTTCAGGTCATTTGGATCAGTGGTTCTTTTGTTATAGGTTTTTACTTTCACGACTTTAAAAAAAATCACCCTGTACTTACTTTGATTATAGAAGCAAAATGTTGGCAGTCCGCCCTCCTATATTTCACGTTAAACATTTTTATAACTGCGTGAGATACTAAGATTATTATGTTAATGTAACAAATTGCTCCATGTAACATGCATAAGATATTTATACTTGTAGTATTTCACATGATTTAGTATATCATACATGTGTATAAATTATCTAACATAATTTTTGTCAGATAATACTAAAATAGCGCAAATGTAACCTATGCATATTTTAGTATTAAATAGGCATGTAAAGTTTCCCAATGTAAAAAACCTTTGGTTCATACCCACAACTTTACAGATAAATGCTAATTGTATAGAAATACTAATTTTAACAAAATCACATTTTAAAATTATAGCTAATAAAATATAATAGATAAGGGTTTTATTAACTGTCTTAACAATTATTCGGTGTTTGAATTTTATTTAAGAGTTTATATACATGGATCGTGGTCAGAGCCAGGTTAGTCTCTGAAGCTATGAGAAGCACATTGTCATTTCGGAGTCATCTTTTATCCGAGAAGAGTTTTCTAAATTTGACATACCCGAACACTCACCAATGCTACAAATACTGTTCAAATTACTGCATACGATTTTGACTGGTTGGACGATAATATTGTCTGACCCGCTGATGACTCTGGTTCGTTGGACAAACTGAGAAATTGTGATCATGTGGTTCAAATTGATCTATTGTTAAAAAATAATTTGCGATGAAATATATTTTTATGTAACACTTTTTAATATATATATATATATATATATATTAATTAATGGGTTAATAATTTTAAAAGAAATTAGAATTTTGGAATGAAAAAATTCAATGTAAAATTTGGGGCCCGTTGTTTTCTCAATTCGGGCCCTTTTAAAATTTTCTTATGGAAGTACGTGTTTCTTATCTATTCGGTAATCAGAATGTTATAGAGATATTACCACTAAATATACGAACAACCGGTCTTTTGACGAAAGGCCTGATTACTCTTGGGAGAAACTTCCACCAACAAAAATGAATAGAAAATGGTGCCTTATTTCTGTCAGAAATACTGCTTGAATAAAGCGTTTAAATAAGACAAAAATGAACAGATAGAAATTTTCCCACTTGGTAATCAGGCCCTTATTTGACCGGTGCCCTTATTTGTACTGATATGTTTGTATTTTCACATTTTATCATTATTTTTTAGATTATTTTTTTTTAATTATTAAAATATAAATTATCAAACTTTTTATAAATAATCTTAATTATTTTTTAACAAAATATTTAAACTTATTCATTCGCAGAGGGATATAGCTGCCACTGAAATGTTTAAGCATTGGCTAACGATATAAGTTCTGCTAGAAAAAAAAATATTAACAAGATTAAAAACTTGTGGAGATCAGCGGCTCCCGTCTAACATAAAAATATGAAATAAATAAATATGTATAATAGACACACACACATATATATATATATCCCAAAAGTGGAAGATTTTGGTGCTTTCGATGATTTTTTTTTTTTGTTATTATAACTTCACGTTCCACCAAATTTTTTCTTTCAATTAACGAAAAAATAACGCATACATTATAGTTTCGCACTATTCGTAAATATATACAGCTAACTCTCTGTAAGGCGGACTCTGTGTAAGACGGAAATCTGTCTAACTCGGAAAGATTTTCAAGTCCCTGTGAATCCATAGACATAGAATAAAATTTGTCTAAGGCGGAATATTGGCTACTACGGAAAATTTTCTCGGTCCCGATCGATTCCGCCTTAACAGAGTTTACTGTATATTCACTGTACCAATTTTAAATTATTATATATATTTAAAACCACGCTTTGAAAAAAATGTGTTTTAATTGAAATCGATTACAAATAAAAAAGATGCAATAAGAACCTCTGGTATTTTTTATTCTGGTTTGTAAGAAAGATTTTCACAGTCCACCTGACCGAAAAAGTATCAAATTGGTTTTTCTACACATATAAACATTATTACTTCTCTCTGAAAGATTTTTCAGTTTAACTTCATTACATCGAATCATAACTGTTTTTATTGGTGTAAAAATAGCGTGAATTTCTTTAATCTTGTGACGTTGCTTCATGTAAATTGTATTTTACTTGATTTTTCCAGGTTGAATTTGTTTAACCAACAAGATATTTTTTTTTATAAGAGAGCATCGTCGGACTATTACATTCATTCATTCTTTTTTTTTTTTTTTTTTTTTTTTTTTTTTGCATTTTCAAGAAATGCTGAAATATACATATATTAGGTCAGAGGTTTGAATAATAATAAGATGGGCAACTTTTCCCATTGCAGATTTTTGTTTATTTCTTTAAACATTCAGCTTCATTCCAAATGATAATAAATTTTTATCGATGAGCGAAGCCTCTTTCTCCGTCTCAAGCTCTCTACTTCCCCACCCCCTCTCGCTTCCCTTCACCTTTTCCGCCGTTGTCCTTTCCCCACTTCTCCAAACATGTCATGTCTCCTTTGCTCCCCTTTCTCCTTTTCTCCACCTTCCTCTCTCTTCTCCCTCTCGTTTCCCCACCCCCACTCTTTCCCCTCAAATCTTGTCATTCCAACTGTCCCTCTACCATCCATCATCCCACCTTCTCTTTCTTAATTACGATAATTAACTATTAAAACTTAGCTACTTATTTGTTATATACTTAACTACTTAAGAAAAAAAAAAGAAAACGAAAGAAAAAGGCGGCCTGACAGACAGCAGAAGGGTGGAGCAGAGGGAGTGAAGGATCTAAGGGGAAGGAGGGAGCTGAGAGAACGGGAGCGGAAGAGGAGGGGGCACATCTGAGAGAGGGAAGAAGGGGAGAGAGTAGCGAAGGGGGCATTATAGATAGAAAATGTGAAGAAAGGACGATAGGTGACAAAAGTGAGAGTTAGAAAGAGAGAGGCGAAAATAAAACTGGAGAAAGAGAGAAACTCTTCAACCACCACTCTAAACCCAATCATTATTTGTCATCTGCTGATTGACTGAAGAGAAAAAAACAATTGAACATTTTTATCCATATCTTTTACTATAACAGCCCGACGAATGCTCTCTAGAAACTAAATTTTAACTTTCCTTGATCCTTTTTTGAATGCCTGAATCTTGAACACTCTTTGCATGAACTGCATGGCTGAGGAGAATCTGTTGCTTTTAACTTTATGGACTTCTTTCGAAACGCATCCTGTCTTGAGACTTTTAAGAACTGTATTGTTTGTTGTGCTAATTTCTTCACCCATTGCCACTTCAGCCTTGAACTTGTCTGGAATTTTTTCTTTATCTTTTTGTTCTTCTTTTTGATAGATATTTTCGATTAATGTATACTTGGTGTCTGGGCTTTGGAAAATTTGTTGAAATTGTGGATGAGTATAAATAACTGTACATCTGGGATCTCTTTCATCCAGAACTGTAAACTCTTCGTCTGAAGAATGATTTGTATCCTCCTTTGAATATTGAGAAAGCATTTTTTTTAAAATTATAATCTAAAACCCCTTTGTTTTCAAGCTATATGTAAGATTATTTTTTGGTGAATGATGAAAAGGAGTTATTGATATTTCTATTATTGATTTAAATACATTGTTGTAATCTGTTTTTAAAATATTTTTTAATTTTTCTTCAATAATGAGATATTTTTGCAACAACAATGATGGCCTGTAATTTGAAACGCTTTTGTAATAACAATTAAATATTCTTATGTAATGAAAAAGTATTTTGACATTTTATAAGTTTGCAAGATATGAGACTAAAAAAATTGTATTTTAAAAAGCACCGAGTATGGTATTTGTTGACAGATATTGTGAAATATAATCTCCAAACAAGGACATTAAAATAATTAAGCGAAGTAAATTGTTTTTCATGTGTCAAATATAATTTATAAAATTAATTATCGAAAGTGTTTATGATCTGAAAGAAGGAAGTGAAATTGAAAAGTGATTGCACAATCGTAAACAGATATTTTATTATAAACATTTTGCAATACTCAAGAACTATAAGACATTTATTAACTCTAATTTTAAAATACCATAAATATAAATATTGATACAAATTATTTGTTATGCTGATTTATGGCATTAATTTCCTGTTCTTTATTGTTAATAATATTTTATACATGTATTTTTTTCTTTACTTTTACTTGTAACTAAAACTCTCAAACTGAGAGATGTGTATCTTAAAGCTCTTATTAAAATTTAATTTTACTTTTCTATTTATAAGTTTCGGCACAAACGTAAGTTCACAAGTCACACAAAAATATACGTCTTTTTAAACAACACGAAGTTCAGACCATCAGTCACATATATGGATTAAATCAGAAATACAGGAAGAACATGTAGATCCATTTACCCTTTCCGGAGGAAAATTACCAGATGATAAACGGATATACATAAATATAAGGTAAGCCCAATTTATCTTATCTATGTTTTTTATATTGAGAAATAGATAATTAATTTTTGAGGATAAAAACGAACATCACGCAAATTTTATGATAGCAAAGATTAAATATTGCTAACAAATTGATTATGAGACTGAAAAAAAAATTCTCAATAAAAACATCATCACTGAAAAAATAAGAATACAAATCTGGTAATCCGATAGGGTAATTTATTAGAAAAATAAAACGAATCTTAGCAACATTATGGCTTCTTCTACAAAAGATAGCACGACCATTGAAAAATTGAACGCCAACAATTATACAAATTGGCGGTTCAAGGTCGAAATGCTATTAATTCGAGATGAACTTATTGAAGTTATTACGCAAGAGGCCCCCACTCCATTGAACGATGCTTGGACCAAGAAAGACAGAAAAGCAAGGGCTTTAATAAATTTGTCCATTGACGACAGTCAAATAGTGCATGTCAAAAATTTAAATACAGCTAGGCAAACATGGGACGCACTCAAACAAATACATGAGAGATCTAATCTCTCTAGTAAGCTGTACTTGCTACGAAAACTATACAGTACAAAATTAACTGAAGGTGGCAATATGACAGCCCACACATTACTAAAATTTTAGAGATAGTCGATAAACTGTCAGCCATAGGTGAAAACATAACTGACTCGCACATTTCAGCACTGCTGCTGTGCTCGTTGCCACCGTCCTACGATACACTAGTTACTGCCCTGGAGGCCAGAGATGAAGCTGAGTTAACCGTACAATTTATAAAAAGCAAGCTTACGGACGAATATACTCGGAGAGTAGATAATAGTGAAAATTCCGAAAACAGCAATAAAGCCTATAAAACTCAAGGTAAATTTAATCATTCAGAACAGAAAAGAGATAGCAATAAGTACTGCTCACACTGTAAAATAAAAAACCACTCAAATAAAGGCTGCTGGTTTCTAAAAACGAAAGACAACAACAGTTACACTAATAACAGATACTATAAAAATAAAAACAATTCAACATCACTAGTTTATGAAGAAAATAATTTATATAAAAATGCGGAACCTGAAGAAAGAAAAGACACAGTAAATGAAAACAACAGTGTCGCTTTACTAACCGAAGAGTCCGAAAATAAAGGCACTTTTATAGTGGACAGTGGCAGTTCCACTCACAATGCAGTGTTGCCAGATTGGGGATTTTGTCCCCATTTTGGGGAATTTTAAACCTCTAGGGGAATTTTTTGGGGACAAGAAGTTCGTGGGGAAATCTTTGGGGACTAAAAAATTTTGGGGGGAAAACCTGGGGATTTCGTTTTTTTTTTTTACTATTTTCCGTAAAGATATCTTTTTGGTCTTGTAGAAAAACTGGATCTGTCTCGAACTCAATTTCGATTTGAAAAATGAAAATACAATCCAGAAATCGGAAATATCAATCATTCTCTTGGATGTGGTCGTGTTCGTTGTTTACAATGTTACACTACAGTTTACAGATATTACAAATGCATGAGACTCTAAAGTCTTACGCAGCTTAAACCTGCACGTGACTAACTCTGCAGGATTTTAACGAAGAATTTCTTCGCCGTACTTTAAAAAAAAAATAACTTAAATATGTGGAAAGTAGATATTTTTCTCTTATGATATACAAAAGTACATCGATTGATACAGCGAAAATACTTTGCATTATGATTATGTACTTCAGTATAGGGAGGACAAAAAGAATTAAAACAGCGTACCATCTCGGATTCATTCAAATCCCAACTGATAAGATATTATCTAAAGCTATGGAGCTAATGTAAGAATAGTCCAACATTGTTAGACAATACTTTTAAAAACAAACGTAAAATAACTTGTCACTGCAAAATATATCTCTCATTCTCTTAATGTAGCTACAGAATATGCAATCAGCCCAGTTTAAAAGTTTGTTTTTTGTAAATGGGGAATTTTTTCAAAAAAAGGCTTGATTTGGGGAAAATTTTTGAGCTCAAATTACTTAAATATTTTTTATAGTGATAAATTGAAAATTTAAAAATTCCCTTTTTGAGTAAAAACTGAGTTGGGGACTTTTGCAGAAAAAAAAACCCTGATTTGGGGAAAATTTCAAAAATTTTGGGGAAATTGACTTTTGACTATCTGGCAACACTGAGTCACATAGTAAATTCAAAGGAATTTTTTACCAAAATTACAAATAATAATGAAACAAACGTCACAGTCGCTAATGGTAATAAACTGATTTCATATGGATCTGGAGAGGTAATAATTCATACCGAAAATAAAAACAAACAAGTTATATTGCGTGACGTACTATACGTTCCTGACGTAGAAACTAACCTGCTGTCAGTGAGTAGGTCAACTAAAAACGGTTGCAAAGTCAAATTTGAAAAAGATAAATGTGATATAATTCACGAAGGCGACGTTATACTTCAAGGTAAACTTAAAAACAATCTGTACGAAATACATATTAGTCAAGATGAAAATCACAAGCACTATGCAAATGTCACCTACAACTGCTCAAATGCAAATTGCATAGATTTGTGCCATAGGCGAATGGGGCATAGGAGCTACGACACAATAAAGTCCATGTTATCAAAGGACTTAGTTGAGGGAATTAAAATCAACAACTGCAAACATAATGCTAAATGTGGGGTATGCATCAAGTCCAAAATCAGCGAGACCCCATTTCCCAAATCAGGTGCATATAGAACTACAAAAAGGTTCGAGTTAGTCCATACTGATGTATGCGGCCCTACAAATACACCCACAATTGGGGGAAAAATACTTCGTCACTTTTATCGATGATTATACGCGATTTTCTGTAATTTATTTAATGGCAAATAAAAGTGAGGCTTCAGAAAAATTGAAAGAATACGTCTCAATGGTGAAAAACAAATTCGGAAAAATGCCTACTGAGATCAGATCGGACAACGGTGGTGAATATACGGCTAACGAAATAGAAAAATATCTAAAAGAAAATGGGATTCATCATCAGCTTACCGTACCATTTAACCCAAGCCCAAACGGTGTCGCAGAGCGTAAGAATAGGTCCCTACTTGATATGGTATGCTAAATGAAGCAAACCTCCCGCACAAATTATGGGGGGAAACCATATGTACCGCGAATCACTTACAGAACCGGCTACCTTCAAAATCGGTAAGCACCACACCCTATGAATTATGGATGAATAGGAGACCAAATTTGAAATATCTCAAAGTTTTTGGCTGTACTGCATACGCTTACATACACAAATCAAAGAGAGGAAAATTAGATAATAGAGCGGAAAAAGGAACTTTTGTCGGATACGACAGTCGCTCTAAGGCGTACAGAATCTATAAAAGTGACGGAAGAGTAATATTGGCCAGAAGTATAGATATTAACTAAGAACAATAAATTATAAAGATTAATTTAAAGGAATGGAAATATAAATAATTTTATTATTCTGCCTAGTTCGTGTGTGGTATGTGCTTAGAACAATTGTATCTATCGTTTTTAGTCATGCCTGTGAGCATATGCTTGCTTCTTAACCCTAGAACTACCGGAAGTTTTACTCAAGTTTTATAAAAACATTCTACACCAGAATTTTTACTTAAAACTATTTAATTTGTTTATTTAACTTATTATTGTCTGATTTATACATTTAGTTTGTTTTGAAGAAATTTTCTGGTTTGAATAGATATTTTGAATATACATGTCGGGTCCATTGGACCCTTCTGGTAGACGGAGGGTTAAAAATTAATAAACATTCTGTCCTAAGCGTTGACAAAGGCTGAATCCCTACTTTTCACGCAAGCGCAAATGCTGAAATCGTAGGATTCCTCAAAAGTAATTGACTTCATGAAATTATGAATAAAGTAAGTTCTGATAATTTTCGAACAGTGAGATATGAAAACTAGAAGTGTATGTGGTTTCGCTAGATAGCAGTTAAGAGGTTACTTCAGTCAAGTGAAAAGACCATTCGCTAATGCTATTCGTATGGAAGAAATTTATAAAAATTTCTCGATTGCATTTCAATATTTTTAAATGATTTTTTTTTTGTATTGGATAGCTGAGATCGATCTGTACAAAGACCGTCTTTTACTTTTTCGATTTTGACTGCAGAATTTTTTTTCTTTTTGTGAGGACGCTTTCACTTTCCAAATCGGTTCCGAAAATGAAAGTGTCCTCATTAAATATATTTGTAAGCAAGGAAAAAGTAAAAAACGTCCTTCGTACAGATCGGTCTCAGCTATCCAATACAACAAAAAATCATTTAAAAATATTGAAAAGCAACCGAGATATCTTTATAAATTTCTTCCATAGGATAGCATTAGCGAACTGGTCATTTTGCTTGACTGAAGTAGCCTCTTAAAAGGAGAAAGAAAACTTTGGTGAAAATTCCGACTCATTAAAAACAATACATTTAAAATGTCTTCTTTAAAACAATTTTCTTATACCGTTGTTATAAATACGGAAGGCAAAGACGATGTTAACTTATTTAATTTTATATTAACATATTTTCAAATGTTTAACTGATCTTCTTTATCAAACATGAAAACAGCCACCAGATGTCTTAACAGCAGCTGATTCGGCCTTAAATCTCCCAATAAAAGAGACATGAACGGAAACCCGTTTACAGGGAGGTCTCACTTTTTTTTAAAAATTATAATTCAATCTTTCGTAATATTTTTAAAGCCGTGTGTTTTTAGAGTCTGTGGTGTGTGAACAGTGGTTGGCGAACGTAGAGAATTAAACGTATATTAAACACATATTAACGTATTAAACGTGCATTAAACTAGGGGGTAGACCCCTCTAGTTTAATATATTATTCTATGCATAAGAAGAAAGCACAGGAATCTGGGAACTGTTTTACTTTTGTTTTGTAATTGTTTTATACTTTTTGGGATGCTTTGAAAGTGATTTGACTAACTTTTCAAAATGTGCGTCTGTCTTTTTGTGACAAATTTTGTAGCCGCTCTATTTCAAGAATTAATGCAGGGAATTTAATAAAACTTCGTATTCTGATAGACCTTGACATTCATTGCAGCTGATTAAGATTCGGTGTATATGCCCAAAAGGTGGCGCTGCTGTGCTGTGTTCTTCACGTTTTCTTCAGATCTCTATTAGGGGAATTAATCAAACTTCATACTTAGTTATATTTTGGCATAAGTTGGTACTGATTAGATTTGGTGTATATTACTCAACTGGTTGTGCAGTCTTTGGCGATTTCTGTGATAGCTATATCTGGAAATCTCCGATATTGAATTAATCATACTTCGCATTTAGTTATATTTTCAAAAAAGTTGGTATTGATTAAGTTTGGGCGTATAATGAAGAGGTGGCCCTGGTGTGCAGTTATGACGATCACGATTTCCCTGATAGCTATATCTCGGCATCTATGAGAATCTCATCGAATTTAATATGCAAGATATTTGTTAAATTTATATGGATTCAATGTTTTCTTTGCTCACTCAACAGAAGGTCTGTTACGCTTTTTTTTACACATTTCAGTTTCTTGATGTTAGAGATGATCTAAATTTGATATTTGAAGTTGAACTGATAAAAAATATGTATGTTGGTCCATTTTTGTATATGAATGTCCTGTTGTGCTGTGCTTTTTTTATAGATCAGTTTCAACTGACGTCACATCCTAGCAACCAACTGACAACCTTGTGGACATTTTGTTTGCTCAGTGATTTTTTTTTTACTTTGATTGGTTGAACGATAACATCGGTGATTTTGGTTGGTTAAGTGAAAATTGGAGGCTTGTGGTCACGTGGTTGAAACCGATCTATTGACTGATAACTGCAATTCCGAATTAAATGCAAAGCAATATACTGTACTTCGTAATTATTGGTGTGTAACTGAGCTACCTAAATTACGTATAATATTCTAATTCTATTATATAATAATATATATATATTAATATATTAGAATATATTAGAATATTTGAACAATTATTATACGTTATACTCAGGGGTCGCAGCATATAGGAATAATTTTATTGTTCCTACCAGTATCCTTAATAAAGTATCTTCAGGATATGTTTATTTTTACCGCCAAAATGCCTGTTCTCAGTTGTTGTGACCCCGGTATGGTGTTGCGAAGAGTCTTTTTCAAGACTTGCGCTCACCCAGTCTTGTTCTGTTTAGGGGTAAGGTTACGGGGGCAATTGTGGAACTATTGATAAAAAGGAACTGACATATCCTTAAAATAGCGAAGCTTCAACTATAACCGTTTTCACAGGGGTTGATTACCACAAGATCAAACTGACACCAGTAAATTTTAATAGCCAAATTCTCCATATTAAAATGCCTTATTAATGAAAACTTTTAGTGATAAATAATGGCAAAAACAGCTATTCATTTTTACTGGTGGAAGTTAGGCGGTCGCCAGAACCTGCGTTTCACCCATATTGTGTCAACCTAAACAACCTCCTGTCGATATCAGTGAGAAAGACTATAATACCTGGCCAAACTTCCACCAGTAAAAAACAATAGAAAAATTTTACCATGCTTATGAGAGAACTTTTCTAAGAATAAGGAGCTTAAATAAGAAGAAATTTTCAATTAAAATTTACTGGTGGAAGTTTGCCACGGCGGTATTCAGAACGTGTGCTTCCGATTAAAAAAAAACAGCCGTCACCTTGTGACAACCTTCTCAGTTACTTCACTTGCAACTGGTAGACAATACACTATATGCCTCCTCCACTTTATTCATAACTCCAATGGGGCAAGTGGGACATAATTTTACAATATAAAATACATTAACTTATTCATTCGCAGAGAGATATAGTTGTCATTGAAATGTTTAAACATTGGATAATGTTATAAGTTCGGCGAGAAAAAAAAAAGAGATTAAGGAGTTAAAAAAAAAATTGGAGATCACAGGCGCCCGTCTAATATAAAAGTACGAAATAATTAAATATGTATCCACACACACACGCATATATATATATATATGTCTCAAAAATGGGAGATTTTGGTGCTTCCGATGAATTTCTGTAATTATACCTAAACTTCACATTCTCTAAAATGTTTTCTTTCAGTTAACGAAAGACATAAAGCATTCATTATAGTTTCGTACTATTCGTAAAGTTATATATTCACTGTACCCATTTTAAAATTATTATATATATATATATATATCCAAACCATTGTTTGAAAAAAAATGTGCTTTAATTGAAATCGATTAGATATAAAAAAGATACAATAAGAACTTTTGGAATTTTTTATTCTGATTTTTTAGAAAGATATCTATAGTCTACATGACCGAAAATGTATAAGCATGTCCACTGTACACATATAAACCATGTTACTTCTTTCTGAAAGATTTTCCAATTTATATTCGTTACTTTAAATCATAAATCTTTATATTGGTGTAAAAATAGCATGAATTTTTCTCTTTAAATTTGTTTATCCAACAAATTTTTTATTTTTTATTTTTTTTTTTAGAGAGCAACGTCGGACTATTATATTCACTCTTTCATTTATTTTTTTCATATATTCAAGAAATTCTGAAACATGTTTTAGGTCAGAAATAACAGTAATGAACAAGATGGGCAATTTTCCCCATTGCAGATTTCTGTTTCCTACTTCAACCATTCAGCTTCATTCCCAATGATGCTGATATTTGATCGATGAGCGAAGGCTCTTTCTTAATCTCCAGCTCTCTACTTTTTCCTACCTCTTTTTCTTCCCCTCAGCTTTTCCGCCGTATTCCTTTCCCCACTTTTCCAAAAATTTCATGCTTCCTTTGCTCCCCTTTCTCCCTTTTCCTTTTCTCCACCTTCCTCTCGTCTCCCACTCTCGTTTCCTCGCCCCCACTTTCCCCCCTCAAATATTCTCATTCCATCTGTCCCTCTACCATCCACCATCCCACCTTCTCTTTCTTAATTACGATAATTAACTATTAAAACTTAACTACTTATTTGTTATATACTTAACTACTTAAATAAAATTGAAAACGAAAGAAAAAGGCGGTCTGACAGAGAGCAGAAGGAGGGAGCAGTGGGAATGAAGGATCTAAGTGCAAGGAGGGAGGTGAGAGAACGGGAGGGGAAGAGGAGTGGACTGGTTGAGAGAGGGAAGAAGGAGAGAGAGTGGCGAAGGGAGCATTATAGATAGAAAATGTGAGGAAAGGGCGATCGGTGAAAAAGTGAAAGAGTTAGAAAGAGATAGACGAAAATGGTGCTGGAGAAAGAGAGAAACACTTCAACCACCACTCTAATCCCTATCATTATTTACCATCTGCTGATTGACTGAAGAGAAAAAACAATTGAATATTTTTATCCATATCTTTTACTATAACAGCCCGACGAATACTCCCTAAAAACTAAATTTTAAATTTTTTTGAAAATGTGAAATAGAAATAGAAAATGTGAGGAAAGGGCGATCGGTGAAAAGCTGAAAGAGTTAGAAAGAGAGAGGCGAAAAGAGAATTGGAGAAAGAAAAAAAAAAAACACTTCAATCACCACTCTAAACCCAGTCATTATCTATCGTGTTCTGATTAACTGAAGAGAATAAAACAATTGAATATTTTTATCCATATTTTTTTACTATAGCAGCCCGACGAATGCTCTCTAGAAACTAAATTTTAAATTTTCTTGATCCTTTTTTGAATGCTTGAATCTTGAATACTCTTTGCATGAACTGCACGGCTGTGGAGAATCTATTTTTTAGGTAGATTTCGTATGAAATACTACCTATTGGGATCGTTCCTATGTTGGAATTTCTAAAAAATTTTGCAGATCTACACCGATCATGACCCCTAGAACCCAAAACCACCCTCAGTAAAAAACTTTATCTATCTATCTATCTATCTATCTATCTATCTATCTATATATATATATCACTTTCTTCTGGACACGATAACTTTCGTAATTCTGCACCAATCTCTTCCAAACTGATACATAAAATCAATGGGCATAAAATCTCGGTCAAGTTCGTTAATGGGTAAAATCGGACCAAGGGGAGGGAAATAGTGAGGGGTTTTGTGAAAACAGAAAACCCCCCATAACTTCTTAATTTTTGTGCATATCAAATCAGTTTAAAGTTTTTATTACTTCTAAAAATAGGGCCAAAAATTTATGTATCACAAATTTTTTATAAATTTAAAAATGGGCTCAAGGGGCGCAAAAATAGGGTTTTTGGGAGAACAAAATCCATAACTTCGTCAATTCTCAAGATATCAAATTCAATTAATTTTATTATAAATCTCCTTAACATTATCTAAAACTTTTATATTCACAAGTTTTTGATAGGAGCAATTCGTACCGCAAAAAAAAATTAAAAACGAAAACAAAAAGGGCGTTTGAAGAAGAAAAAAAATCCATAACTTCGTCAATTCTCAAGATATAAAGTCCAATTAATTTTATCACGAATCTCCTTAACATTATCTACAACTTTTATATTCACAAGTTTTTGATAGGACCAATTCGTACTGCAAAAGAAATTAAAAACGAAAACAAAAAGGGGGTTTGAAGAAGAAAAAAATCCATAACTCCGTCAATTCAAAAGATATAAAATCCCCATGAATTTATCATATATCTTCTTAATATTGTCTACAACATCTATATAGACAAGTTTTGGATAGGACCAATTCTTAGAGCAAAAACAAATTAAAAATACATACCGGTTGAAGAAAAAAAATGATCTTAGTAAGGGTGTATTCAAATCCAAACTGCTTATTTTCTGACTCATTTTACAATTCATTTTTGCTCTCAAAGGCTTCCAGTTGGTACGTTTTCTTACTCAGAAACTGTATAATGTACCGTAATGGTCGATTTTCTGATAGGGGCAGAATATATTTTTTAAAATGCTGTTAAAAAGGGCATTTTGAACCGAATTTACCGAAGCCGATTGTGTTGGAAAGATCATTGTATTAAGGATGCGCTTAAATCCAAACTGCTTATTTTCGGACTAGTTTTAAATTCATTTTTGCTCTCAAACGCATTTAATTGGTAGATTCGCTTATTCATAAACTATATAATGTACCGTAATAATCGATTTTTAGATAGAGGCAGAATATATTTCAAAAAATGATGTCAAAGTGGGCATTTTGAACGGAATTTCCCGAAGCGATTGTGTTAGAAACGAAAAATATTGTCCTTCTGAGAAAATAATTGTTTATGTATCAAGTTTTAATTAATTGAACAAAAAATAAAAACACCGACCTCTTATAAATCTCTTCAAAAATCACGTCAGCATGTTTCATATTTTTTTTTATTAAAAATGAATCTGGAATTATGGCAGAAAATTTCGAGTTGTTGAGCATGGAAAAGTATTTTTTTTTATGCCGCCCTAACATGATTATGATAAAACCAGCTATTATATGAAAATGAAATAAAAACTCGCCAAGAGCGGCCAGATAAAATTGTTAAAGTGGATTTATCTCGAATCATGATTTAGTTTTTGTTTGTGAAATTAGTATATTTGACTTCGAAATCTACCTCTGCCTGTAGGCCGGGCCGGCAGGGATTTTTTATTTTAACTTCACAGACTCGTTTCGAAAAGCATCCTGTCTTGGGACTTTTTTGGAACTGAATTACGTGTTGTTCTAAATTCTTCATGCATTGCTAGTTCAGCCTTTAATTTGTCTGGAATTTTTTCTTCGTCTTTTTGTTCATCTGTTTTATAGATATTGTCATTTAATGTGTGCTTGGTATCTGTGCTTTGGAAAATTTCTTGAAATTGTGGATGAGTATATATGACTGTGCATCCTGGATATCTTTCGTCGAGAATCTTAAATTCTTCATTTGATGATCATTTTCAGTATTTTCGTTGATAAATTCTCTAACTGCCTTTAACTTTTTTGGATATTTTCCTTTAGCTTTTTCATCACTTGTTTCATTGATATATTCAAACGAGTTAATACAGGTAGTATTTGAAGTTTGAAAAATGGCTTGAAAGTCTGGATGAGTATAAATCACTGTGCATCTAGGATCTCTTTCATCCAGAATTGCAAATTCGTCATTTGAAGAATCATTTGTATCCATTGAATATTGAGTAAGCATTTTTTTAAAAATTATAAACTGAAACCTTTTTTTTCTAAACTATATGTAAGGCTATTTTTGGCGAATGATGAAAAAAAAGTTACTGAAATTTCTATTGTTTATTTAAATACATTGTTGTAATCTGTTTTAAAAATATTTTATAATTTTTCTTCAATAATGACTTATTTTTGTAACAACAATGGTGACCTGTAATTTGAAATGTTTTTGTAATAACAATTAAATATTCTTACCTAATGTAAAAGTATTTTGGATTTTTTCAAAGTGTGCTAGTTATGAGACTAAAAAAAAAATTGTATTTTAAAAGGCACCGAGCATGGTATTCACATTGAGTGTGCCATTGTATTTTGGTTTTACGTTAATTTATTACGCTAAGATGCTGTATATTCCCTCGGCCGCCAACTTGAATTTCTTGGCGATTTTTTGTTGGCGTTGTTTATCGATAAGACAAGCCCGTTAAGCCTAAAATGCCATAAATCGCTGCTTGGCGACATTTACTACTTAGCAAAAAGGGGTTTTCACGGCAAGAAAAAAAATCCAAGATGGTGGCCGAGGGAATATACAGCTACAGCATCTGTTCCATTTATTATTTCATTTGAAAAATTTCCTTTCTATTAAGTATGATATAAAAAGTTTTAAACCATTTGGTCTAGAACTGAATTTTGGATTTAACCTTTGGTATTAAAATCTCATTAAAAGAAATTTATATATACAATTTACATAATTATCCCTTATCCATCTATCTTTTATATGTATTGATTGGCAGTAGATGTTTTATCCTTCTATTTTAAAAAAAGACGAAAAGAAACAGCTGCCATAGATGAATTTATTGTGACGGTTTGAATTTCTCTGCATATCCTACAAAAATTGTTGCATTTAAAAACATGGAAACCGATTGTTTCATAGAAAAATGTGTGTTCAACATGTTGAAGCAGACAGTCTTTAAATCTAAGAATTATTTTAAGCACTATTTGATGTTGAAATCGGAAAGATAGTTCTGTTAGATAAGTTGTATATGATCAAAAATTGTACATAACAACTTAACCATCTTTTGCAGCTATATACTTGACTAGATTGTTCTGTATGGTTTCCAACCATTTTAAAAGTTGTGTAAAATTTTAAGTTTTTCCAATTTTATTGTCTTAAACCTTATCTACTGACGGCACTTATAAGTACCACTCATTTTAAACTTTCATCCCATGGTGAATATTACTAATATTCTAATGGTACTTCAGCAAAAACACTCTTTTAACTCCACTTTATCCGGATACATGGCATCAGTCTAGGTTTGTTATTTTAGGGAGGAAGATAGCTATCTTTGAAACAATCGATGTTTTTTGTGCCGGCATTTTGTACAGATTGTCACGCTCGTCTTTTTATTGCTGCAAACACAGTAAAGGATGTAAGATAAGCGTTGGGTATTTTTTATGTGTTCATTATGATCTTAGAATACAATTTGACTAGCTATTTTAGGTGAACGGTGTATGTAACGGTGATTTAACAGTTGAATTACTCGGTGGTAGTTATAGGTACCGTCAGTACACTGGGTGTTGGAGAAAAACTTCTTGTTTACTTTTCGTCTGTGTAGTTATCCATCGATTTCATCTGTTTTAAAATGTAATTGCTAAAATGTAGTATAGTAATATATTTCCTTGTATTTCTTTTATGTTTCATTATAGTTTTTTATAGGAAATCGAAAAAGTTGTGGCTCCGGCTCTTTTTTGCTATGCTGGAAATGGCATATGTAAATTCATATATTACATATGTAGAGATGAGAGAGAACATGTTGTCCCTGTAATATAGACGTGTCATAACTAAAGGACTGCTAACAAGATCGAAAACTTAAAAAAAAAATATTTTTTTAACCCTTTCATGGTAAAAGCATTTCCAATGCTAAAATGTTGAAATAAATGATTTGCACCGGAATGGCCAAAAAAATTCATTTGTAAATAAGAGGAAAAAAAGGCTATATTTCACATAGTTATTAAATCGAAAATATTTTATCACAATTCTGGTGCCATTTGAAGGGGGAGACTAGGGACGGTTGACCCACTTTTTTACAAAATGATTTTTTTTTTTTTTTTAAATATTGAACGTAGAATAAAGTTTTATATACCATTTTATTCGTGATACAACCAGTTATCAAAATAAAATTGCTGCATAAGTGCAATATATAAGAAATTTGAAAAATGATTGATTTTAATCATGAGAAATAATAGGTCAAGGCTCCCTACATATGGGAGTGTTGACCCACTATATGGGAGGCTTGACTCACTTTGTTTCATATTGAACTATTTGTGAAGAGAAATAAAATTAGTCTAAAAAGCAAAATAACTTTTTGTTACATATTTTAATTATTATAAAAAAAATATTTTTAAAAATATGATTTTTAAACAAACCTGTTTAGGAGCAATCGCAAGTCAGAGGATAAAAATTTCGTTTTAAACAAGATTTTGTCTGAGCAGGTATAATTGTACAGCGGGGAAATTAAATTTTAACATTTAAGACAGTATTCCGTTAGAGATAGGTTCCGTTTTCATAGGGTTTCATGTATTAGGAGCCACTGTCCCGTTATTTTTTTTTTTTTATTTGTCCTACTTTTTTGCGACACTCGACCTGACAACCCCAGTTGTTTCATCTCATTGTATTAATCCTGGTGAAATTTGTTTGAATACCTTCCTAAAGTTTTTCGATCAATGCTATGTTCTTTTGCAGCCGCATGACCATTATTAACGTTTTACTTGAAATAAATGACTGGCACCGGAATTTACGAACAAATTTATTTGGAAATAAGAAAGAGGCTATATTTTACATACATATTAAATGGAAAAGATTTTAGCAAACTTCTGTTTACATTTTGGTGGTTGGGAATTAAAATTAAGTGATTTCATAAACATACCACTGCCCCTGAAAGGGTTAAGACTGTTGCTTTCATACTTTTTAGTCCTTTCTATTTTTTCCCACTGTTTCTATTTACCTATTGTAAGTAATATTTAAATGGAAAAAAGTTTCTATCAACTTTCTTATTTATTTTTCATTAGTTTTTTTCTTGCAGTGTATACTATAGCAATTTTTCACACCTTTCTTTAATCAGTTTTAAACATTTTCTTTTCCATCACGCAAATTTACTGTAGCTTTACAGAATAAATGTGTCCATTCTTTTGTATATATAATCATTAACTTTTCATTATGCGCAGTGAAAGCTTTAAAAAGATTTACAAAACCATTTAATTAAGGGAGCCTTGAGCATTTGGTCAACCCTACTTCACATTGATTGGGTCAAGCCTCCCCACATAACCCTTTTCTAAAGAATAGCACATTATTATGTTAAACCAGGGCCGAAACTAAGGGGGGGGGCAGAGGGGGCATGTGCCCCGGGCGCCAGAACAAAGGGGCGCCAAATGAAGGATTGAAATGGATCATTTTCTTCTGATGGACTGATGGCAAAAAAAAAAAAAAAAAAAAAAATATGGCCATTTTTTTTTCTCATTCTGACCAGAAAATCAGAGTTCTAACTTTTTACGGCTGCTCTTTCATCTTCACCTAACACTTCATTTATAATGGCTGTTTCATAATAATAGAAGCCATCAGTCCATCAGAATACAATAACTCCGTTAAAACGGAAACTGCGATAGTCGGGACTCGGTTAAGCAGGACTCGTATAATCGGGACTCTACTGTATATTTCATTTTTAAAATGATCTTTAGAATATTTTCGTTGGTGTTCAGAGGGGAGTTATGACCCTCGTGACCTCTCCCTTGTATCCGCCATTGTAGATTACGTAGTTCAGTATTACATATTTTAAATTTTAAAATAAGTCGGCTATTAGAAAATTAGTAAACTTCTCTTTGTAAAATACTTTGCGGAAGAGGAAGGGGGGGGGGGGCGAAATCCATGCTTGCCCCGGGTGCAAAAAAGGCTAGTTTCGGCCCTGTGTTAAACCTAACTTAGTGTATAATCTTTATGCTTGGAATGAAATCTCGATATTTCTGCATTACTTAAAGCCTACTTATTTAAATTTCTATGATATATTTTGTCTCAAAAAAGCTTAAAAAAAAAAAAAAACTTTTAGGTTGAAAATTCCGCACAATTGATTTTTTTCCATACCTATTTCGATTATCTGTATGAAACAAAGACTGTTGTTTGAGCATTCCAGTAGCTTTGGTTGACACCTATTGATAAAACTCTGAAATTCTTTTAAATATGAAAACTGATGGGTGGGTTAAGCCTCCCCTATGGTCAACCCTCCCTAGTATCCCCTATATTAAATTCAGTAATACGGAAATAATAGATCTCCGTCTTAAATAGGACGTAATCACTTAGCACCTTACCTATCATGGAATATCATTAAGGGTACATTACCGTACTATTTTAAATACTTTAAAAATTTTTATACTGTACTATTTTAAACTAATTTGGCGAGAAGTTTGGCCTCCCTTAAATGTATGCTAAGAAATGTATCATGTTACTTTTATTCATAATTCAATTTGTATTTCATTATCATTTTATTTAATACAAACTGAAACATTTAAAGTAAATGGCTTTAACTTCTTTATTTTTTTTTAAACGACTAGGGGGCTCTGCCCCCTACGAGCTACGCTCGCCAACCTCCGTTCAGGCACACCAAAATCCAAAAAGCACACTAACTGCACGTATTTGATCGGCTTTAAAAATATTGAATTAAAATTAAAAAAAAAAACAGTAGCGATCTCTCTGTAAACGGGTTTCCATTCGTTTTTCTTGGATTGGGGATTTTTAAGACCAAATCTGTTGCTGTTAAGAGATACAATGGCTGTTTACGTATTTAATTAAACACATTAGTTATTTGAAAATAAGCTAATGTAAAATGAATTAAGTAAACAGTGTCATTGTCTCCCGGTATTTTTTAGCAGCGCTATAAGATAGTTCTTTTAAATAATTCATTTTAAATGTATCGTTTCAAATCTGACGTAATTTACACCTAACTTTTATTTCTCTTATTAATATTCACGTAAAAATACTTTTGTTGTTAGAAGGAAATATTATTTGCGCTGTCTTCGAATTCACGATAATAGTTGAAAAGATTATCTCAAAATATCTCGCGCAAATAAAATTTTCAATTTAAATTGTTTTACCATATTTTTGGGGCATTTTAAATATGACGCAAAATTCAAGTGTAAATATGGTTCTTATGACGTAATTTTCCTGCTTTTAACATGTAATCATTTAATTCTAATTTTAAAGTTTTTTTTTCTGTTTGTAATAGTCACGTGTAAATAAATTTTTAATTTGAAGAAATATTTGATATGATAATTTGTTTCGCTGTTTATACAATTGGCAACAGTTTAAATTAATGACATTTTCTAAAATTTGTGAAAAACATCTCTCGAAATGCTGAAAATTTGAATTAAAAATAGAAATAAAACTTCAAAAAATGCGTCAAATAAGAAAAATAAATACAATCTGCGCATTGGGAACTTATAACGTATAAAATGATCTAAAAATGATTAAATTCTCATGCATAGTTTTTCCTCAAATAAAACTTTTTTAATGGAACGACTTTGTCCAACTTTAGCATTAAATATCTCTTAAAATAATTCTTCGATCTGAAAACTGTCTGCATCAGCGTGTTTATCAAACATTTTTCTATAATACCACCGATTTTCATATTTTTGTATGCACAGTTTTCTTAATATTAACTATGAAAGGCCATGCTTAAGCATTCAAATTGGATGCGGATCAACCCGGAATATCTACGCAGATGTTCATTGGTCCATTTCCAAATCAAAACTTTTTTTTATATATAGAAGGAAATGAAAAGAAAAATATTAGGCACAGATGTCATATACGCACCGGGGTACCTAATTGGCGCCAAAATGGCATTATTTTGGTTGGCGTGGTAAGCCGGCTATTGTTGTTTATTTAATAATAAATGTTTTTTTTACTTTATTTTCTTTTTTTAAATTACATAAATTGTTTTGTTCTATAGTTAATTATTTTTTTGGTTATTTTCCTTTAAAAATTAAAAATAATAGAAAATAATTAAAAAATACGGTACTACATAGTTATTCCATCGACCCATTTCACCAAATTATATAAATCGCCAAATTATACAAATTGACATAATTTTTATTTTAAATAACGAAAGAACAAAGAAAATAGTATAGCATTAATAAATATACAAATAAAACGTCGAAATAACAATCATTTGATGACGTAAAGACATGTAACTTGCTTAAAGTCAAGTGAATGTGACATTTACGATCAACCATTATTGGCATTTAATCTTACAGTTTGGTGATAGATTTTTGGTCGACAGGATAACTAAGTAGTACCAAAAATACATATGTAACTGGTATTCGAAAACGAGGTTTTCGCCAAATTTTCGTGAAAAAAAAAAAAAAATCACGCCAAACCCGGTGGGTATATGGCATCTGGCCAAATATTAAATGATGTAACAAACGATGACATTTAATTTCAACTTCAAAGCAATGTTTTAATTTACCACTCGAAAAAAAAAAAATGCTAACTGGCGAGTTGAAAAATAGCTATTGGCGAGATTTGCACCCGGCTAGCGTAACAGTACCAAGAATTCTTTGCGACCATGGAAACTTATGTAGTTTTATTTGAAAAAGAAATTTGATTTTTTAATCAAAAGGGAAAACTTTCGGCACAGATGTCATATACGGAACCATATTGGCGCGATTTTTTTCTGACGCCAATGTCATATACGCAACGGGTACTTAACTTGTGCCATAGTATCGTTATTTTGCTTGATTTGATAAGCCGGATGTTGTTTATGCTGTTGAGGTTTTCCCAAATTAGCGTCGGAAAAAAATCGCGCCAATATGGGGCCGTATATGATATCTGGGCCAAACTTTCATATGAAAAGCGAAGGGATCAGAGCATATTTATTTATGGCAATTACATGACTTGGACTATAATAATATAGATGAAATGATGGCGGTAGAATAATATTTGGCGACTTATCACCTGTTCCTGGCTAACATTAAAGTACCAAAATGGCACCAGGACTATAAAAAGCGAAATGGTTCGCCCGGAACTGTTGATGATAGTTACATGACTTAGGCTATTGTTATAGAAATTGTTTTAAAATACCGGGAGACAAAGACTCTGTACACTTAATTCATTTTATATTAGCTTCTTTTCAAACGTTTAACTGATCCTCTTTAATCAAACACGAAAACAACCATTGGATGTCTGAACAGCAACTGATTCGGCCTTAATTTTTGATATCAATGGAAATTGAATGGAAACCCATTTACAGGGAGATCTGCACAGCTTTTTTCAGTATAATTCAATCTTCTATAATATTTTTTAAACCGATCAGATTAGCGTGTTTTTAGATTCTGCGGTGTCTGAACGGGGGTTGGCGAGCGTAGCTTGCAGGGGACAGAGCCCCCTAGTATATATATAAAATCCTAATGAAACGAATTTATGACACGTCTGATTGTATTTCACAGTTATTATTCCTAAAATATGGAACCTTTGGCGGTGAAATTAGCACGAATTGTCCGTATTGATCAGCGTATGTCAAAAATGGTATTAGAAATTTTAAATTTGATTTAGTTTTCGAGGTATTATTATTATTATTTTTTTTAATTGTAACAATATTTTTGTAATGATGGACATTAAATGATTCCATGTTTGTGGAAAAAGGTTGTAAAGGGGAAATATAAAATTTATTAGATTTATTTTCTTTTTCGTCATTTTCAAATTGAAGTTGAAGTTGTCTTTTATTTCAGTCGAAAGTGAAGACAATATTGTGATTAAATTATATTTGCCAGGAAAATTTGAAAATATAATTCATTAAATAATAATAATAATACGATTAAATAAATAATATATTTTTATTTTTTTAAATCAAATTTTCCTCATTTCAAGATATTTTTTCATATTTTAGAAAAGGTTACTATTTTATATTGTTGCCAATTTTAAAAACAGCGCAAAGAATAATATTTCATTTCAATTAAAAATTTATTCACACTTGACTATTATACGTTTGCAGGGGGGGGGGGGGAGCCCTCTAGTATTTATATAAAAATGCAGTGCAGTGGGTTATAAAACAACTCGTGGAGATTCGAATTCTTTTTATATCCATAAAGTATTTGCCATTCTTTGAGCCCAGCTATGTAACGAAAAGGAGAAAAACATAATTTAATTTGGTTATAATTGATGAATTTGATTTCTGGAATTGTTTTATTAAAACAAGAAATTAAAGCTGAAAGCAAGATAATGGCATGCAGTGCAGGCCGCTGCAGCCCCATGCATTAAAACCCCATACATTTATATCTTATTTCATGAAATAAATGATCCAAAAACGAAAAGCAGCGAAGAGTTATAGCTCAGCAGATGCTAAAATATTATCTACTTAGTTTCTGATTAATTTTGGTTTGAATTATCATTTTATGTTCTTAAAAAAATTGGAACGAAAAAAATGTACATAATTTTAGCTCATTTATCCGTCACAGTATCTAAGTTCGTGTAAAATAATCTGATGTAATTTAAATATGAAATGAATTTCGTGTAATTAATCCTTAACGATTTGAATACATTTTAAGCTATTTGTTAGTAATTATTGTAATTAAGTTTTGAATAGTTATTATTTTTAAACTAGCTGACCAGCCGAGCATTGATCGGGCCCGTGATGAATGACTCTTAAATGAACCTCAAATTTGTATGATTTTATATCTTTAACTCCATTTTATCTGAATTTATATTTTTAAATGAAAAAATACTAAATTAAAAGTACATACTACTTGGTATTTAATTTTCTGCGTAATTTGATTTTTGGGGTCTAATGCTTAACAAAAGCGAGCGAAACCGCGACGAAACACTCAGGTTTTTACTGATTTCGTCGAACTTTTCACACATTTCATTTTCACCGATTACATTAACCGATTAGAAGAAGGTTTCAGCTTAAGAACATATGTTTGCTTCATCGGTACGTCTAAAATTGTGTCTTGGAAGGACGAAACACTAAAGTTTCTACAGATTTCGCCGAAAATTTCACACCATTTTATTTTGTAAAAAATATTTCTACCCGTCCGAACGTTTCAAAAATTTTTTAGGTGATCTAAATCTAGTCTATTGGGATTCTCAAAAGACTTAAAATACATCCGGATACATAGTTACTTTTAGCGTATAAAAAATATCGTCTCAATGAGGCACGAAGTGACCCGAGTTCGCCAGTTATTTGAAAGGGTTAAAATTCATATTAAAAAAAACGATTGCACCATCGATTAGAAGATTTTACCTTTAAGAACATATTTTTGATTTGTCAGTACCTCTAAAATTGCACCCTGCAGGTGCGTTGCCATAAGGGAGAAAAACGTTTTTTTTGGAAAAACGACCCTTTTTTAATTTACTTTTTCAAAGGGTTAACTGCGATATTTTTTTAAAATTGATTACGGGATTTGAGACGTAAGGGTACGATCTTTTTGAATATATTTTCCGTTTTTAACTTTAGTAAGCGGTTTTTCGTTGTAAGTTAATACGACAAAATCCCCCCCCCCCCCTCCTCTCCCCCCGTGAATTCCTTCATTTCGATGTTTATTTTCTCATGATGCGTAAATAAGGCTTGCTTTTTCCCTCACGTTAACCGAGATGAGTTTTTAATGAGAGTGATTGTTAATGAATAACTCAGCTTATAAATAGATATTTTAGAATTCTGAGTCTCAGATGTATCAGGAGAGGCCTTGAACTACCTTCACAAAATTTTTCCGTTTGTACGTGCGGTAGATTACGCTATCCATCGCGAATACAGACACACACAGAGCGAAATTTTCTTTTATTAGTATAGATTATAAATATACCCAATTTTTCAAGATGGAAGGGCCCCAAAAAGTTCCAGTGAGAGGGGCCCCTCACTTCATGAATACGCCCCTGAAATCACACTCTATATATGAAACTAACTACTTTATTCATTTTAACATTTTAAAATAGCATATGTGAGGGCTGTGCATTAAATTGTAAAAAATTTAGAAAAAAAATGATTTCACAAGATTTGAATAATAAATTTATTTCAAAATTCGATATTTTATTTATATTGTAACCATTTGCTTGCAATACAGAAGACAGCAGTGGCGTATTCAGGGGATGGGCTAATGGGGCTCCAGCCCCTTCCGAAATTTGTAAAAAATATCAAACGAAAGTTTTATAAAATGTAATGAAATCTGCTAAGATAAAATTCAAAAGGAAGCAGAAAAACATTCCGTTTTAGACAATTTTTTTTTTTATCTTAGAAAGTGTGGTATTTAGAAGAAACTACAAAATAGCTGTTTCAGCCAAGCTTCCATTATACACAGGCTCACTTTACACACGTTTTATTATGCAAAACATGACATGTGGTTATTAAAAGTGCATTATTAATTTTAATTAACTTAAAAACAAAGGCTTACTCTAGCTATTAATCAGTTGAAAATGTGTGATTTAAGTTAATGCAAAGATTGAAATTCGCAGTATGAACTGCAAAGCTTTGAACTTTTTTTTAAAAAAAAATTATTTATGTAAATGCTTGTTACGGTATAGTCTTGTTATTCAGCTCGTTGCAGCGCTGTGATGTGTTATTTCCATAGGATTACAAAATATTGACAAAAAAGTTTTTTTTTTTTTTGGTTGAGTAACTTTTTGACTGGAAATAAGCTTTATTTTCATTTAAAGTGCATTATAAATACAATTGAGCGATTCTGAATCTTAAGTCTGGAGTACACAAAAAGCTTTCTATCAACCACAATTTATGATTAAAAAGAATTCAGAAAATACTGTCAAATTTATCAGTTTAAGCCGAATTTCAAGCCGTGGCAGTTTAGGAAAAGTTTTCATCAGGGAGTTGCTATTCCAAAAGTATCCCATTTATGAGAAAATGAAAAACGCTTTTCAATACTCAAGTACTACATATGTCATGCATGTATGCTTCAAAATGAGTCTTAGAATGTGTTAACGGAGGTAGGGGCGGATAGAGTGAGAACGCTGTTAAATAATTTGAAATTTGATGTTTACTTCGATTTTATTTACTATTTATTGAGATACCTTTTAGTAGATCATTTTCAATATTCCGTTTTAAAAATTGAGGTATAACCATGGAAGTATACTTCTAAAGACGAAAACCTGCCTGAAACGAACATTTTCACACACTTATGCGATTTCATCTTAGCAGGTTTAATTGTACAATAGATGTGTTACATGCTATGATAAAAACCTGTTTAAAGCGAAATGTTCTCCGTTTCTTGTGATTTCCTCCAGAAACTTTTATTATATCTCAGCCCCCTCTCTAGAGTCTAGATACGCCACTGGAAAACAGACATACACACATTTTATAAACATGTTTTTATAAATATATGTAACTATACTCCTTTTAAAATTCCGTCCTCCTCTGGTGATTTTCTATTTTTAGGCGCATTCGTAAATAGTACATAAATACGTAGCACCTACAGTCGTAGTCTACTCCTTCCTCCAGTCTGTCCGTCTGCCCGCATATATCAGCGCAAAAACTACCCAGCCGAATGATTTGAACTTTAATATATATAATCGTTGCAGAATTTTGTCGAGGCATTTCAAATTTTATGAAAATCGAATCAAAACTTAAAAAGATATTAATAAAAGTTTTCTTCATTCTATTTAATCCTATCATACGGTATTAATTGATTACGGTATTAAATGATATTACGGTATTAAAATTTGAGTTGCCATCATTAGAGAAAAGTATATAAAATTAGAAAAAAATTTAATATTTCGAAAACTAATTCGAATTTAAAAATTCTAATACCAGTTTTGAGATCTGCAGATCAATACGGATTTTTGGTGTTAATTTCATCGCAAAGTACTCCGTATTTTAGGGGAAATCGCCGTGAAACATAATTAGTTGTTTAATCAGTCGTTTCACAGAATCGTTACCAGGGTTCGCACAGACTCCTTAGACATGAAAACATTCCCAAGTAGTACTTAGAACTACTTAGATAAGCAAACCACTACTTAGAAACTCCTTATATTGTATTGCGGCTTCGGACGCAAACGATAGTGCTGCCGAGGAAAAAAAAAAATCGTGATTGAAAAATGCATGGTAAATCCTTTATACACATCATTCATCTGAAGCACAACATTGATTGGGTAGAGTAATCTTAATAGCAGGGCTCCCACTAGGTCCGTAAAGTCTTTTTTTTTACACTGTTAGCCGACCTTTATTTTAAATTTTATCGATGTTTGGCATTTAGCGGAAAAAATCGCGTTTTTGGCAAATATGTTCCAAAAAATACCGTCAAATTTCGTCAATCGATCGCGGAAAAAATTCATAAATTTTGTCAAAGGATCGAGAAAAAACGCGAATTTCTCCAACAGATCGCGGGAAAACTCGGATTTCTTAAAAAGACGCGAATTTCTTAAAAGAAGCGAAAAAACGCGAATTTACTCAAAGGATCATGAAAAAACGCGAATTTCGTTAAAGATCGAGAAAAAAGCAGATTTCCTCAAAAGATCGCATAAAATGCGAATTTCCTCAAAAGATCGCAAAAAATGCGAATTTCCTCAAAAGATCGCATAAAATGCGAATTTCCTCAAAAGTTCGCGAATTACCTCGAAGGATCGCGAAAAACACACGGTTTCCATCAAAAGATCGCGAAAAAAACGTTAGTTTCGTCAAACGATCGAAATAAAACGCGAATTCCATTAGAAGATAGCGAATTTCGCCAGAGGATCGCGAAAAATACGCAAATTTCGTCAAAGGATCGCGAAAAACACGCGGTTTCCGTCAGAAGATTGCGAAAAAAAAGGTCAGATTCGTTAAACAATCGAAATAAAACGCGAATTCCACTAAAAGATCGCGAAAAAGGCGAATTTTCCGAGAAGGTTGCGAAAAAACGCGAATTTCTCCTAGAAGATAGCGAAAGAAACGCGATTTTCCCCCTAAAGATCGCGAAAAAACGCGAATTTCATAAGATCGCGAAAAAAATGCGAATTCATCAAAATTTCACCTTCAAAGAAAGCGATTACCGCTGTTCTAAAAGTATGAATTCAAAACTTGTTATATTTTTTCTTGTATGTTGCATTTAGCATTTTTTTTTTTTTTTTTTGCCTTTTAAAATTTTCTTTAAGATGTATCATGTATGTGATATACATAAGTGTTTGGGGTTTGACTAATTTCTATTTATATGACATAGGGTGATTCTAGTCCGAATTTTCCGAAAATGTAAGGCATTCATTTCCGGATATTTTAAAAAATCGGTCACCAATCCGAAAATTCGGACATACGGTCGCCGAAAAATTTAATTTTGTTAATCGTTTGCAGAAAAATCACCAATTTCGTCAAAGGATCGCGGAGAAAACGTAAATTTCGTCGGAAGATCGCGAAAAAACCCACAAATTTCATCAAAAGATCGCGAAAACTACAAATTTCGTCGAAAGATCACAAAAACCCAAAAATTTCGTCAGAAGATCGCGAAAATACGGCAAATTTCGTCAAAAGATCGCGAAAAACGGCAAATTTTGTCAAAAGATCGCGAAAAACGGCAATTTTTGTCAAAAGATCGCGAAAAACGACAAATTTTGTCAAAAGATCGCGAAAAACGGCAAATTTTGTCAAGATCGTGAATAAACCACAAATTTCCGCAAAAGATCGCGAAAAATCGACCAATTTCGTTAAAAGATCGCAAAAAAATCCCACAAATTTCGTCAAAAGAGCGCGTAAAAACTCACAAATTTCGTCAAAAGATCGCGAAAACCCAAAAATTTTGTCAAAAGATCGCGAATAAAACGGCAAATTTCGTCAAAAGATCGCGAAAAATCGACAAATTTCGTCAAAAGATCGCGAAAAAAACCCCACAAATTTCGTCAGAAGTGTGCGTAAAAACTCACAAATTTCGTCAAAATAGCGCGAAAACCCAAAAATTTCGTCGAAAGATCGCGAAAAAACGCATAGCTAGTGTCGGGAGTGGATTTCCCCCTCCCTCCCCCGTGTCTGGTGTAAATTTTCTGATTTGCTGTGAATTTCAGATTTTTTTTTTTTTTTTTTTTTTTTTTTTACTCAGAATCACCGCTGCGATGTGACCATTGGTCACTGCATAAAAAAATTGTCAATTTTGTATTTAAACTTGCGAAATCAATAAGCAATATATTGTGAATACTGTGCAATTTCAGCACTAACAATTAGATTCTAATGGAGTAAAATTTGTTTTTGAAATGTTTTTCTCTCCAAATTGGACATTAAAAATTGGAGTGTGAATACCACATAACGATGCAGCACATAAAAACATCGACAAAAAAAAAAAAAAAAAAAAAAAAAAAAAGAAAAGAAAAAAAGGCAAATCCTTAAAATTTTTTTGACTCCTTGGATTTTTTGGGTACTCCTTGGATTTTTTCTTCCCAACTCTGTATGAAACCTGGTTACATAAATTCGTTTCGTAATATCCGTTTCATTAGGATTTTATATATACTAGTTGCATAGCAACCCGTTGTGTTGCTTTCGAATTGCATGAGACAATCGATCTTTTTGCGAAAAATGAAATCTTAACTTTATTGTAAATTTAGAAAGCCATTACAATATTAATTTTATTAAATACAATATTTCAAATAATAAGTTATATTTACAATTTAATTCAAAAGTTTTCCCAATAAAAATGCACATATTCTATAACTTTATTTGCCTAGAGCTTTTCGTTCTTCCAAGATTTTGCTTCGAATTTCGGAGCTGGCAGAAATTATGTCATTTGGGTCAACTTATATAAAAATGAATTTGTTTGGACGAATTTATTCAGAAGAATTTTATATTTATGAATTAAAATAAATATTTAGAGAATTATTATTTTTCTCGCTATAACATTTCATTTTTAATGCCCGCTTCTGAAATGTTTTATTAGCCATCTTAAGGCAATAGTTGAAAATCTACTTTTCGACTTTTTTTTTTTTTTTTTTTTTTTTTTTGCGTCAACAGAATTTATCTCAATGTTCCAGTCGAGAGTCGAATTTGTGTTTCTAAAATAAACGGATTTCTGAAGCTTGAATATGTGTGAGTTTGTATTTCGTGAAATTTTCTTGAAAACAACAATAATTTTTTCACTATTTATTCAAATAAACGTTAATTTCAATTTAAAAAGGATTTCAAACAATGATATATAATAATCTTTGTAATTTTCCCTTTGCTCTCTTTTATCCAGGAAAATGGAGCAATTTTAGTTTCCATCATTACAGAAATGTCATTAAAAATAACGTAAAAATTTATATCTCGAAAACTAATCAAATTTTATAATTCTACGACCACTTTTAGGATCCTCGTACCCATGCGGATAACTGGCGTTAATTTGATCACCCAACATTCCATATTCGAGGAGGAACAGCTGTGAAATACAAACGGACAGTCACTTTTTAATATAATAGATTGATGAAGTTTTAATTTCGCTATAAAAAATTAGTCAGGGACAAATACTGAATTATTTATATTATTTTAAGTGCAAATGGCTTATTTCGTAAATGAGCCTGTACGCAATGGATATAGATTAAAAAACATTATGCTTGAAAATTATTTAAAAGGACATAATAAATAAATCAATCAAGATAAAGTTTTCAAGCAAATTGCATTCGAAAGTAGCCTATATAACCGGTGTAAAAATTGAAGATGCGCGATGTTTAGAAATTCGAAAAATTACTGCAGCAAAGATTGCAAAACCGATATTTAATCGTCAAGCGTTGCCATTCTCAAAATGACGTCAGCCTTACGCATGGACATATTTTTCCTTTATCCAGATAGATTTTCAAAGGTGAAGTTCCGTTTGTCAGCTAAAACTTTGAATGTGAAAATGTATTCTTTTGGCTTGAGGCTCTAATTTCAGTACCGCGAAGTACAAATTCCAGAAACTGATGTCTTTTAGATGTATTCGTGGTAAAATATATAGTTTTATCCAAGAAAAGGATTGTTTTTTTTTAAATATGGCACTTACTGAAGCATTATGCCAAGTGTTTTAAATTCGGTATCTGCCGAATGAAAATATATTGTAACATTAGCTTTATGAGCGAAAATGTTTTTTAAATAGTGACGTCATTTTCTGTTTAAACTTAAAATAAAGTTATTTTTAATTGTAATGAGTAAATGGTATCTATAAGGATAAATAAACCCCAATATTTCTTTTTTTTCTGCAACAGTGGAAATAATACAATTGCTACCATTTTGATGAAATTAAAAAAAAAAAAACTTTTCAAATTAAATTAAAAATATAAAAGTGGAAATATTTAGAAAAATAGCTAGTGCGAGGACATCTACAAATGAACAGCTTTCATTTTAAAAAAGAATTATTAGCAAAATTGGTACATTAGAAAGTTCAGGAAAGATGTCTAAAAAAGCTATCTTGTGTTTTCAATATATAGATTATTTTTTCTCTTTTGCTTTAACAGTTGCCTAGCAACTCTATTTCATACAAATTACATTTAAAAGCACATATTTTTCCCAATTCGGCTCTAAAAATTTAAATTGTTCGATTACATATATGTTAAATTCGTGCTTTTTAATATATTATTCTTTTATTCATTTATTGATGAAGCTTTAATTTCGTTGTAGAAAATTAGCGGGAGTGAAATTCTGAACTTTTCTTTATGTGCAAATTGCTTATTAATATTTCGCAATGGAGCCGGCACGGCAAAATCATTTAATTGATAAATAAAAACGAAATAAAGCCAAAACTCACTGGGTTTTATAACAGACGATATTCTTGACATAGCACGTATTTTAATTTAAATTTTTTTCGTGTTTTATGAGAAAATGGCAAAAAAAAGAAGATACAGAAATCTACTATTTTCATTTTCCCCCCTTTACTTTCAACAGAAATGGAGCTGCCACGATTACAAAAAAAGTAATAAAAACTACAAAAAAATTAATATCTTAAAATTAAATTGAGATACAGCTTTCAAACAAATTGCATTTAAAAGAGCATTTTTTTCCTTATATGGCGGTGTAAAAATTTAAAATGTGCGATGTTTAGAAGTATAAAAATGTGCAGTAGAGAAATAACAAAACCAAAATTTTATTTCAAATTTCAAAGTGTTGCCATTCGCAAAATGACGTATGCGTTACGCACAGATATGTTTGTCCTTTATAATATAGATAGATAGGATATATATATATACGGTAGGTACTTTTTAAACACCAATTTGATTAACTAATCTGCATATAGGTTTGTAATTGCGTGTATCTTAATAGCGGATGCCATAAAAAATGGTCTCAAACATGTAAAAGTGGCGATTAGCAAAACATCTGCTAAAATGGAAAAAATTCTTATTGGGGAAAACTATGGGGGACGTTGTCTTTGACAGTCATGATATAGTTGATTGTCGTGTGTCATTTTTGATCTGGATGTGGAGAATTTTATGAGAGGGAAAAAGTATGAACACTTACGATGCAATAATAAAACTTGCCCGGGCCCATTATAATAGCCTTAAACAAAATTCAAGTTTGTATGATTTTATATCTTCGGAAAATCAGTGTCCTAATGTCTTCGACATCATAGAATGTTTCAAATGAACTTAGTTTTTCCGGTGCCCCAATCGGGGCCGTCGCGAAACAACTTCCTTCTCTTAGAGAAGAGTTGCTTCGCGACTGCCCCGCCCCAATGCCTTCGGCAGCGTTGAGTGTGTTCCCAACAAAACTCTATCCAGTAGCGTAGCCAGGGTGGGGGTCCAAACGCTGTGGATACCAGAGATTTTGTAACGTTCAGTTCGCCTTATCTAATCGGATAATTTTCTGCTATTAATCAAGACGAAGAAAACTTTTAAATATTCCTGGTATCCAGAGCATTTGGACCCCCCTGCCTGGCTACGCCACAGCTTCTTTCTGAACGAACCTATAACCTGGGTTGCCGCTATTTGATGCAGCTATACCCGAAGTGCTCCGCACGCGCCGAAGACAATCGAAAACCAAGTTGAATGACACAAACCCCGTAGTTATCGGGCCCATAGAGCCCGAGATTAGAATGCTCACCCTAGAAGTAGAAGATGGAACTAAAATCTGTATAACAATCCTAAGCTAAATTGAATGAACCAGTTTTCGAGGAAATCGAGCCATAGAAACAGAGAAAAAAATGCACCGTTAACTTTCGAAAAGGGTGGTAACAAAAGTCCAAGATAAACTTTCATAATGCAGAAAGTAGCTTAATTATAATTTCAGTTGAATGAACCAATTTCCATTGAAATCGGGCCGATGACACCAGAGGAAAGAATGTACTCCCAAGCGGTGGAGGTGCCCCCTCCATCTATAAATTTATCAAATTCCCTTTAACATTAACCCAATATTTAATTTACAGGTGAAATACCTCTTTAAAGTTAACCACTTACCATTAACAATAGCGTTATTTTTAATTTATGACTGTAGTGAGTAAATGTAAGTTGATGCCGAAAAGAAGATTAATGTTCTAAAAAGTTGGTGGCAAGGGTGTAAGGAAATTTTTAGTAGTTTATAAAGTGGCAGGAGGACCCTAGAACTTTTTAAAAGAAAATCGCAAGAGAATCGGATCATTTTTAAAGAAGCTGCACCAAGGGCCTCAAGAAGGCGATTAACATTCAAAATTGGTGGTAGCTGAAGTCTGATAAATTTTTTTGTCGTTCATGTAGTAGCTGAAGGATCTAACAAAAAGTTAGTGAATCTGACTATTTTTAAGGGAGTTATAATGGGAGGATCAAAAGGTGTCAGGTGATAGTTGAGAGCAGTGTCCTAAGATGAAAACATGTTGAAAGGCCCTAGTATTTAGCTCTTTAGATCTCCAATTAGTCGAAATTAAACATAACGTATAAATTAATCATTCGAATAAAATTTTAAGTAAATGCGCAAAAAATAAGGGGAAATACTTAAAAAGGGCTCCAAGGCCCCAATAAATATGCGAGAGGTAGCTGGAAATCCTAAAAAATTGTTAGAAAAAAAGCTAGTGAATCGGACCATTTTTAAGGGCGCGATAATAGGTGTCCAAAAGGGAACAACTCATAGTTGAGAGCAGGACCCTGAGATAAAAACATGTTAAAAGGTTCTAGTACCAAGAACTTTAGAACTTTAATTAGTCGAAATTATGCATAGGGTATAAATTAATCATTTGAATAAAATTTTAAAGAAATGCGCAAAAATGGGGGGGGGGGGGGGATGCTTAAAAAAGGGCCATAATGCTCCAAGAAAAATATGAGGGTGTTGACCCGGGGACAGGAGTCCAAGACTCATTTTTAAATTTAGGCATTGAGGGAGTGACAGAATTAGGGGGTGAAAAATGCGTGGTGCACAAAAATTCAAGGGACGCCGGACCGGGCCCTAGGGAGCCAGGGCCTTAACTGGAATGTAGAAATGGGGGAACAACTAAATGGAAAGTTCCCTCAAAACAAAGATTTAAAAGGTAGCAATTTATTAACAAATAAGGGCACAAAAACTTCAAGGGGGCCTGTACCACGCACCAGGGAACTACTATCTTAATTCGAATGTAGTTGGGTATAAGGAATTTTTTTTAGTAGTTTATAAAGCAGCCGGAGGGCCCAAGAACTATGTAAAAGAAAATTGCAAGAGAATTGGATTATTTTTTAAAGAAGGTGCAGCAAGGGCCCCAAGAAAGGCATTAATATTCGAAATTGGTGGTAGCTGAAGTCTGCGAATTTTTTTTTTTCTAGTTCATGTAGTAGCTGAAGGACCTAAGAAGTTGTTAGAAAATACAAAGCTAATGAATCAGAC
Source organism: Maratus speciosus (assembly GCA_963932465.1). NCBI lineage: Eukaryota > Metazoa > Arthropoda > Arachnida > Araneae > Salticidae > Maratus > Maratus speciosus. The sequence continues at coordinate 255,322,733 of OZ010794.1, read as the reverse complement.
TCTTTTTAAGAGAGCTAAAATTGGGAGATCAAAAGGTGTCAACTGATAGTTGAGGGCAGGGCCCTAAGATGAAAACATGTTTAAATGTCTTAGTACTTGTCGCTTTAGATCTACAATTAGACGAAATTTAGCATAGGGTATGAATTATTAGAATAAATTTTTAAAGAAATACGCAAAAATGGGGGGAAATGCATTAAAAAGTCCCTTAGGGCCCCAATAAAAATATGAGAGTGTTGGCCCGGGAACAGGAATCCAAGAATCAACTTTAAAGTTATGCATTGAGAGGGCGACACAATTAACGAGTGAAAAATGCATGGCAAACAAAAATTCAAGGACCTCTGGACCGGATCCTAGGGGGCTAGGGTCTTAAAAGGAATGTAGAATCTGGGGAATAACTAAATTAAAAAAAAAAAGCACCAAAAACGAATATTAGATTAAGAGCCAGGATCTCACCTGAAATGTAGAAAGGGTGATAACTAAATGGCGAAAGGCCCCCAAAAACGAAGAAAATCGAATAAAAAAGAGGCAATTTATTAAAAATTTAGGGCTTACAAACTTGAAGGGCTCAGGGGTTCCGAATCTTAAAATATTAAAAATCTGACCCTCAGATGCATCAGGAACTGGCTTAGACTATCCTTACCCAAATGTTCAGACTTCTACGTGCGGTAGATTTTGCTAGCCATCGCACACAGACACACACACAGAGCGAAACTTTCTTTTATTAGTATAGATAATCAGTAACAAAGTAAAAATTCACTTAAATATCAGCTTTATGAAAACTGCATATTAAGAGTGGAGCCCCCAAAATCAGGGGCCCCAGGTTGACGGCCCATGATTTAATTAGTTTCTCTGTACAATTAAATCGTCATTGATTGTCTATAACAGTATTCCTTTCGGCTCAGACCAAAGTTTCCTTTGAATCTCACCCTAATCCGCCCACAAACGATCATAATCCTGATAATTGATAAAAGGGGAAAAAAGGGATGACTAAAACATTTCTGGTAGTAGCAAATGATAGAAAAAATTATATTTATTACATGAAAATGATATTGTAATATTAACTGAAAAAAAAGCACTAAGAAAATCGTTTTATCAAAACGACACATTTCTCCTTGAACTCAAAAGATTTGGGGGCCCTTGGAATGCGGGGCCCCTCGCGATTGCGACCATAGCGACCCCTTAAATCCGCCCCTGTGTGATTTAATAAACACATTTAAACAAAAAATAATATCAAGCGTTTAATTTCTACGAGGGCCGTACACTTTTACTGAAAATCTTAATCCATGTTGTAGTGCTGCCATCTATTGATAATATTAGTAAATAAAGTTTGATAACTTACGTTTTGTTATTATTGTTAAAATATAGCTCTATAAGCAAAATACAGTAAAACTACGATATTTTTTCAAATATCCCTTTTTGTCTTTAAGAACTCGCCTGTTTAAAATTTACAACCTTATTTTCTTTATATTAGACTTTTAATGGAAAAAAAAAATCGATCAGTTAGATTGATTAGAAAATGTCGTAAAATAACTTATAGATAATATTAGATATTAGCTAATATTTTACTACACAATTAGTAACGACGGGAATTTCTGAAAGAGCTTTTTCAACTGCGCTACAAGTTTTCGTCCATTTAAATTTTACTATAGGGACAGGATAATATTTTAAATGAATTAATTTACAGAGCTGCACAAAAGGTATGGATACATTGTCGCCTGTGGATAATATTTGTCGAAAAGTATTTTCAGTTGTGTATGCGTCTTACCGGTGAGTTAAATTTGTAAAATAGATTTTAGGTAATATTAGAAACTAGCTATTATTTTACTGGAGAATTAGTAACGACGGGAATTTCTGAAAGAGTTTTTTCATCTGCGCTAAAAGTTTTTGTTCATTTAAATTTTACTATACCTAAGAAATGGGAATATTTTTAATGAATCCTTTACAGAGCTGCACAAAAGATATGGATACATTGTCGCCCATCAATAATATTCGTCGAAAAAGTATTTTCAGTTGTGAATGCGTCTTACCGGTGAGTTAAATTTGTAAAATACATTTTAGGTAATATTAGAAACTAGATATTATTTTACTGGAGAATTAGTAATGACGGGAATTTCTGAAAGAGTTTTTTCATCTGCGCTAAAAGTTTTTGTTCATTTAAATTTTACTATACCTTGAGAAATGGGAATATTTTTAATGAATCCTTTACAGAGTTGCACAAAAGATATGGATACATTGTTGCCCATCAATAGTATTCGTCGAAAAAGTATTTTCAGTTGTGAATGCGTCTTACCGGTGAGTTAAATTTGTAAAATAGATTTTAGGTAATATTAGAAACTAGCTATTATTTTACTGGAGAATTAGTAACGACGGAAATTTCTGAAAGAGTTTTTTCATCTGTGCTAAAAGTTTTTGTTCATTTAAATTTTACTATACCTTGAGAAATGGGAATATTTTTAATGAATCCTTTACAGAGCTGCACAAAAGATATGGATACATTGTCGCCCATCAATAATATTCGTCGAAAAAGTATTTTCAGTTGTGAATGCGTTTTACCGTTGAGTTAAATTTGTAAAATAAATTTTAGATAATATTAGAAACTAGCTGTTATTTTACTAGGAAATTAGTTAAGACAGAAATTTCGGAAAGAGCTTTTTAAACTGCGCTACAAGTTTTTGTTCATTTAAATTTCAGTATATCTTGAGACCTGAGAATATTTTAAAAGAACTCATTTACGGAGCTGCACAAAGCATATGCAGGGCCGGCCCAAGATCATTTTGGCGCCCGTGCGAGCATTCGCTTGTGCGCCCCCCCCCCCATCTCTATTAAAAATATTTGGCTTTTTGGTTTTTCTTCGCATTTTTTTTTTTTTTTTTTTTTTTACTATTCTTAAAATATTCGTGCATAATTCATGCATGTTGTTCTAAATTATTTGAAATATTATTTTAAAAGGGTAAAAAATTGATAAGTATCTATATTCAATCCTGTCTTTGAGATCTTAATTTTATATTAAATATCAACCAAATATGTAACATTATTACTCAAAAAGGAAACAATGTCATGGTACAGGAAAAAATAACAATGAATTTATTGAAAGAAGAAACTTTATTAGAATAGTTATGTTTATTATTTGAAATGCTTCTACAGTTAACCGAATAGTACTAAATTACCAATTATGTAAGATGAAAATTATCACCCTGTCCTGTTATTTAGTTTACAGGAAATATAAATGAAATTTATATTTGGCGAGTTATGAATTTTAAAATCTTTAAAAAAATCGATTTGTTTTTCATACTTAAAACAAAACAAAAAAATATATATAATTCTAGATCAGGCAAAACAAGCCGCACAAGAATATTCAAATCGCAAACGAATCAATCTAAAATTAAAAAAAAGAAAGAAATAATCATGCGTTAAGCATAGATTATGAAACTTTCCAACACTTCCTGAATGCTTTATCAAAACTTCGTTATTTAGGGAAATAAGGTAAATAAGATAACTAAGTAAACATTTAAGAAAACGCGTAAAGCATTTAAAAACTGATTTCAGCAGTTTCCATCCATAGCCAAATATGTATTCCGATTCTTTTAAACAGCCCTGTATTGGATCTGTAGGTTGATATATATACTATGTAATAGGAAGACCTAGTTTGGCAAGAAAACGCATAACAAGTTGAAATTTCTCTTTCAGCAAGTTATACTAATAAATGGAAACATACTTGAATTGTACAGCTCTGTATTTTACCTAGTACCTTTATTACAAGCCACTATTTAGCTAAAATTTAATTCAAACTAAAACACTCTTGAAATCACATTTCCAGAAATTATCATCCACAGACGGCTATGTATCCAATTCTTTGTGTGGCTTTGTATATCATTTTATCTATATTCTACAAACATTTCTTTGTAAACTAAATGCAATTCAGCGTAAAAATGCATAACCCATTTAAAAAACCACATATAAGCAATTTGCGCTCATACCCAGTATCCCTTACGAATTCCTTTGTGTAGCCCTGTATATGAATTATAGCATTTATTTCACATAATATAGTATGCATAAATAGAGTGAAGCATAAAAGCGCATATCGCAATTAAAAGTGCATTTCATTTCCAGCAATCCTCGGTAATGTACAGGACTTCGGATACAATACAGTATCTGAAATCTTTGTGTGTTCCTGTAAATGCTATGCACTTCGTATTATACATGAAATAACTTATAGTAAAACTCAGCGATATATATCAATTTCATTATATATGAAACAGTTTTAAATAATTAAAACACGCAACAAACAACCTCCCTTCCCCATATCATTATGTAACGGAATTCTTTTGTGTGGCCCTGTAAATGAATAATAACTATTCTTAGCATGTATATTCTACAGAATGCATAGTTTAGAGCACTTCATAAATGCATATCAATTTTATGTTTGAAAGCGTATAACATCATTAAAAGTCATTTGAAACAATTTTTTCCCGTTGGCCGTAATATAAGGGAATACTTTTGACTGTCCCTGTAAATGAACTAAACATGCTGAAATAGGAATTGTGTTATGGTAAACGTCAATAACATCCAAAAATTTCCGGGCAACCCGAGTATATTTACGAGAGTTAGAGCGCGGACAGACGACCAGACAAACCGAAGTCATAAACACTTTTCAACTTTGTTGGAAAGTGTTAATGAGTACTTTAAGACAGACTCCAATTAATAACTGAGGGTGCACTTTCCACAAAACTATGTTTTTTTTCTACTTGTGTACATTGTAAATAACAAAAATGATAGCTTCGTTGGCAAATAGATCATTTCTGTTGCATAGTTGCGTATAAAGTGATTATACCTACATTCTCAACTACGTTTTTGTCAATTAAATGGCGGAAATTTAATTTTTGGGGGGCTAGAATGTGTTTTTTTATAGTTTATCACATGAAGAAAACTTGTTCTAATTGCGGCAAAGAAATGTTACGTCTTTTAAGCAGTAGAAAAAATAAGTAATAAATTTACTATAATCATCCTATAGTCCAGGCAATAGGGAATTTTACCTAGCAAAATTAATGGTAGTTCTGGAAATCGACTTGCCTTATGTTTTTGGGGGTCGCTGAATCTGAATTTGTAACTTTCCACCAAAATTTCTCAAGGCACCCCCCCCCCCCAAATTTTGGTAAAAAACCTCCCAAAAAAGGTTTTTATTAAAAAAAACAATTTTTTTTTATTGTTTTAGAGGAAAAGTATCTAGAAATTCAGAAAGTAGACAAAATTTGCAATAAATTAGGTATATGACATTATGACTTAGGATGAAGGGGAAGGGGGGATCTGCCTCGGAACATGCGCGCGGTGCTGCGTGGACTAAGTTGTGCAATTCCACTTAACCACTCACACGTTTACATTCACCCTCCCATCTCCCCTCCGAACTTTCCTTATAAGGTTTACTTTAAGTTTTTTGGGTGCTGAATCCGAATTTTTAACTTACCCCCAAAATTTTCCTCCCCGAAAACCCCCCCAAATAGTTGTTATTAACTTAAATTTCTTATTGTTTTAGGGGAAAAGCATTACGAAATTCAGAAACTAGACAAAATTTGCAACAAATAGGATATATGACATTATGACGTAGGATAAATGGGGGAGAGGGGGCTGCCTCGGAACATTCCCCGCGCGCTTTTCTCAAAAACCAAATTTTTTCAAAAAATCAATTTTTTTGGGGGGTTGCCGGCTGAAATTTTGTTGAGAAGTTACAAATTCGGATTCAGCGGCCCAAAAAACATAAACTGAGTCGAAATCTAGAACTAGTATTAATTTTTCCACGTAAAATCCCCTATTGCCTGGACTTCATAACTTAGTGCACGTAGCGCCGCAGTGCATGTTCAGAGGCAGCCCTCCCCTCCCCGTTCATTCTACTTTATAATGTCATGTATCCTATTTGTTGCAAATTTTGTCTAGTTTCTGAATTTCGTAATGCTTTTCCCCTAAAACTATAAGAAATTTAAGTTAAAAACAACTATATGGGGAGAAGTTAAAAATTCGGATTCAGCGACTCAAAAAACTTAAAGTAAACCTTATAGAGAAAATTCGGAGGGGAGATGGGAGGGCGAATGTAAATGTGTGAGTGGTTAAGTGGAATTGCGCAACTTAGTTCACGCAGCACCGCACGCATGTTCCGAGGCAGATCCCCCTTCCCCTTCATCCTAAGTCATAATGTCATATATCTAATTTGTTGCAAATTTTGTCTACTTTCTGAATTTCTAGATACTTTTTCCCTAAAACAATAGAAAAATTGGTTTTTTTAATAAAAACCTTTTTTGGGGGGCTTTTTACCAAAATTTGGGGGGGGAGGGGGGTTGCCGGGAGAAATTTTGGTGGAAAGTTACAAATTCAGATTCAGCGACCCCAAAAACATATAGTAAGCCTTTTTCCAGAACTACCATGAATTTTGCTAGGTAGAGCCCCTATACGGTCTCTATTGCCTGGACTATTATACATATCTGTGAAAAACACATTATCTATGTTTAAAAAATTTTTTTTACAGTGTGCAAGAGTAGTAAAAACCCATGCAAAGTTGAAATTCAATTTGAGTCTGTGTTAATACATTATTAATTTCAAATTGATCCAGATCTAATCTGAATATTTTTTTCAGTCTCTTTTTATTGATTCAAAATTTTTATCAAAAATAAAAAAATCAATTTTTTTAGATTTGAAACAGATCGTGATCTGGTCACTACTCTTAAATGGCTACTTCTGAAAAGGACTCACTTATCATAATAAAAACTTTCGATAAAATTAGTAAACTCACTTAACTCTTGGAAAAATTGTATTAAAAATAAAATCTTGCCTTTAAAATAAATAAGAAATGAACACGGACTCTGAAATGCTGTTTGTAGCATATGTTCATGGTTAAGTGGCTTCGAAACACTTAGTGTTTCGTTCTCAAACATGATTTGTATTGTAACCATTGTAATCGACTTCGGAGTTATAAAAAGTTAAAAGATTTTCACCCAGGAACAGAGGCAAACCTTAAACCCGGGGTTTGGGTGTGCAATGAGCTAACCACTAAGCTACGGGCTATCAATAAAGTATGCGCTTACCGCAGGGAGGTAGACAGTGGATACTGAATATTTTTTTATATCTCAGCAATAATTTCGTTTTCTTTCAAACTGATTTTTAGAGGATTGTAAAATACTTTAAAGAAACTTATACTACATTCTCGTTTTATTCAAGTTTCTACCATTTTTTTAAAATTTGTTAATAAATAAATTTTTCACTTTGAGCCTAAGCCCTCCCGACCCCGAATTTCGAGATAAAAAGCCCGAGACCGTCTCATCTCAATCTCTAATATATATATTTATGTATGTGTGTGTGTCTTTTGTTTTAATTCTCCTGTTCACTGCCGCATTTACTCATTGTTAAAATTTTTACTTAATACTAATATCTTATGATAAACAGTTTATATTAAGAGCATGATCATAAAGCACATTAATTTTTCTTTTAAATGAAAGATGATCTTGGTAAATTTTTCAACTTTTTTACAAATGCACCCTTTTGCCCTCTTCCGCCTTCCCTCCCATATTGTCTCCGTGTCCGTGGTTAATTAGCCAAACGCTACCCCACTATTTAAAATTTAAGCAAACTATTAAACATTTACTTCTGAAAATTCAAAAAATTTCGAAAGCTACTGCTGATGCATGTGACGTATTTTTTCGCTCATCTTTTTAGAATGATTTGTTTGGAATATGAAATGTCAGAAAGGTTTAAAAGATTTAACTTTTAAAATTAATACATACCAAACGCACCAATTAAAGTAATTTCTTCGTTTTAACTATTTAATTTCGGTACCAACAAAATATACAAGTAATATAAAAATTTCGTTTTTAAAGTCAATTTCTACTTAGGTCATCAAAGAAAAATTTAATATAATCCCTTAAGCTAATATTAGTTTTTGTTGCATTAAAATATCTCAATTTGTTGATTTTTTATAAGCAAGTAGGTTTACAATGGAAGTCTATGGGAATTGGGCGAAATATTAGAGATATCGCCAATTTGGCGTCACTTTTGGCGACTTATTTTGGTCGCCAAATTTTCCGATATATCGCCAAGTTGGCGGAAAACTTGACGGTATTGGGCGACAGAACAGGGTCCTCCCTATGGTAACCCCTCTTATAGATATGAATATGCATTAAATGCTTCAATAACCAATGGCCGCCATTTTGTCTCCCCTGTAAAACTAAAATTAATTAATTTAATTAATGAATTAAAATTTGAAAAAACTGTATTAACATCAATTGTCATCCAGTATAAGTTTAAACAAATTTATTTCAACTTGATAGGGTGAATAATAAGTATTTTATTAACGATTGAAAATTTGAACAAGATATATAAATAAATAAATAAATAAATATAGGGTGAGTGTGAACTAATAGTAGGAATTCACTGTCGCGTATATGTATTTGCTCCCCCACCATTTAATCAGTTTGCGCCTTCTTTCAGGTACATAACCATGTAAAGTACAAAGTGGGTTTGAGCCATCTCTAGAAACATTTAAAGAAACTTTTTCTTTCTTCATTATTTGGATGTAAAAAATACTTTACTAAAGAATGCATTCACACTCACACACACACAGAAATAAAAAGGTCTACAGCTCTTATTAACCGTCAAAATATATGAGATAATTTCAAATTGAAGCCTCTCTAAATATGGCATCCTCCACCTCCCCTCCCATTTAATCCTGTTGATCCTCCTTTCAGGTAACTATCCTTCTACATATAAAAATAGTTTTGATTTGGAAATGGACAATGAAAATCTACGTAGATATTCCCGGTAGATCGGTATCCAATTTGAATGCTTAAGCATGGCCTTTCTTCGTTAATATTAAAAAAAAACTGTTGCATACAAAAATATGAAAATCGGTGGTATTATAGAGAAATGTTTGATAAACACGCTAATGCAGACAGTTTTCAAATCGAAGAATTATTTTAAGAGATATTTAATGCTAAAGTTGGACAAAATCGTTCCATTAAAAAAGTTTTATTGGAACAAAAACTATACACGAGAATTTAATCCTTTTTAGATCATTTTATACATTATAAGTTCCCGGTGTCCAGATTGCATTTATTTTTTTTATTTGACTCATTCTTTTTAGGTTTTATTTCTATTTTAAATTCAAATTTTCAGCATTTCGAGAGATATATTTAATATATTTTAGAAAATGTAATTAATTTAAACTGTTGCCAATTGTATAAACAGCGCAAGCAATAACGTTTACTTCAAATTAAAAATTTATTTACACGTGACTATTATAAACAGAAAAAAAACTTTAAAATTAGAATTAAATGATTACATGTTAAAAGCAGGAAAATTACGTCACAAGAACCATATCTACGCTTGAATTTTAAAAAGCGAAACAATATATTAAAATAAAAAAAATTGTTATGCGTTAAAACTTGTAAATGGAGGAAATTACGTCATATTTAAAATGGCCAAATATATGACAAAACAAGTTAAATTAAAAAATATATTTGCGCAAGATATTTTGAGATAATCTTTTTAATTATTATCGTGAATTCGAAGATAGCGCAAATAATATTTCCTTCTAACAACAAATGTATTTTCACCTGAATATTAATAAGAGAAATAAAACTTTGGTGTAAATTACGTCACATTTAAAACGACATATTTAAAATGAATTATTTAAAAGAACTATCTTATAGCGCTGTTAAAAAACACCGGGGGACAATGACACTATTTACTTAATTCATTTTACATTAGCTTATTTTCAAATGTTTAATTTTCTAATTAAATACGAAAACAGCCATTGTATCTCTTAACAGCAGCAGATTTGATCTTAAAAATCCCCAATCCAAGGAAAACGAATGGAAAACCGTTTACAGAGAAATCGCTACTGTTTTTTTTTTAAATTTTAATTTAATATTTTTAAAGCCGATCAAATTAGCGCGCTTTTCGGATTTTGATGTGCCTGAACGGGGGTTGGAGAGCGTAGCTCGTAGGGGGCAGAGCCCCCTAGTGTAAAGTACAAAATAGGTTTGAGCCATCTCTAGAAACATTTCGAGAAACTTTTTCTTTTTTCATTATTTGGATATAATAAAATATTTTACAAATTAAATTATTCACACACACAAGTAAAAAAAGGTCTACAATTCTTATTAGTCGTCAAAATATGTGAGATAATTTCGAGTTAAATCCTCCCTAAATATGGCGCCCCCCCCCCCTCCCCATTTAACCTTTTTAAGCCTCTTTTCACGTACGTAACCATGTAAAGTACAAAATGGGTTTGAGCCTTCTCTAGAAACATTTAAAAAACCTTTTTTTTTTTCATCATTATTTGGATAGAATAAAAATATTTTACAAAAGAATGTATTCACACACACACACACAGACACACACACACACAAAAAGTCTACAATTCTTAGTAATCGTCAAAATATGCGAGATAATTTCGAGTTAAAGCCTCCCTAAAATAGGCGCTCCTCCCCCCCCCCCCCCATTTAATCCTGTTGAGCCTCATTTCTGGTACGTAACCATGTAAAGTACAAAATGGGTTTGAGCCATCTCTAGAAACATTTAGAGAAACTTTTTCTTTCGTTTCGAAAAATACGTTTCGAAATTCGTTTACGGTAATTCGTTTCGAAAAATGCAAAAATTAACCCTTTCAAAAAAAAAAAAAATTAAAAATCTCGAATTCGTGAGCATTTTCCCCGTTTTTCTTTCTTCATTATTTGGATATAATAAAATATTTTACAAAATAATGTATTCAGACATACGCACACAAGAAAAAAAAGGTCTACAATTCCTTTTTATCATCAAAATATGTGAGATAAATCGATTTAGAGACTCCCTAAATTTGGCGCCCCTCAGCTGGGGCAAAATTAATCAGTCCAAAGAAATTGGTACTCATTCGCAAGGAAGCGGCAGAGTCATTGCGACAGAGTTGAATAGGGGGTGGTCCTTTCTCATTTTCAAGAAAAGTAATTTGACTTTAGATTTCTACGCGTTTTAAGTTCCTCTGAAGTTCTTTGTTTGCATTTTGCTCAAATAAAGAATACAGAAGTCGCTGTGTGTGAAAATTTAGTGCCTTTAAACGCAAAGACCCTCTGCTCAACAGATCCCACCAGATGATTCCAGTCTGGTTATAGAGAATTTAAAAAAGAAAAAAAAAACGTAGTATCAAAAAATATCTATCGGTGCTCCTCTTCCCTTTCCGCCGGTTGGCGCCCCCTGAGACTAGGCGCCCCGTGCGGTCACACACTTCGCACACCCCTTAGGCCAGCCCTGAGCATATGGACACATTGTCGCCCGTGGATAATATTCGTCGAAAAAGTATTTTCAGTTGTGTATGCGTTTTACCGGTGAGTTAAATGTCATAGGCGCAGGGCTTAATTTCTAACAAAAAAAGTACCGGAGCCCTAATATTCTGCACTACCGGTACAACAAGCGTACCGTTCTCCCCCTCCCCCCCCCGTCACTCCAATCTGCATATTTATATTTCGTACATTATTTGAAAAATTTTAAAGCCCTTTTCTTCTTTAGCAAAATAAAAATTTTACATTTATCTATCAACATATACTTAGCTGTCAACTATTCCACTTTTTAGTTATCACTCCTTCTGAATAGTAAATCTTTGCCTAATTTTAAAGTTAATTAATTGCAGAACTCTGCGATTAAATATGGTAAGATGATTATGATTTGGAAATAGTGTTAACACAAAAAAGGATAGTTCGCAGCTATGTCATTTTTTTTTTTTTTTTTTTTTTTTTTAAATGAAGGAAATTTACAGAAATTAATATTTGTATGCTGAAGAATGGAATAATGATTTACAATTTCTTATAAAAGGTGCATATCTTAAATTATAATCGATTCCTTCCGCATAACAATCTTTTGTGGTGAGTCTCTGAAAATGAGATTAAATTAAAAATTTAACACCGTTATCGGAAAGAATCGATGCCTTTATAGAAAAACGGGAAACACTGCCCGATTGCTTTCTATCAGGATAACAATACATGGCAATTATATCTACTTACAAATGAAAGTGACTTCATAAATGTGTAGAGCAGAGCCTTAGCATGGGTATAGTTTATAAAAATACAAAATAAATAGAATATAGAGACAAAATAAATAGAAAAATTACTAATGTGGTTTTTATACTCGTACGCAATAGAAGACAAAAAAACCTCAAACAAACAAAACCTCAGGCTGATGCTCGTTGGCTAAAACAGAAAATATTCTTTTCAGGTTAGATATCTAAATAAATAAATAAAACAGCCAATACAAAATTATCCTACTATCACAAAAGAAAATCGAACTGAAATCAAATTCATTGTTCAGTCTCTTGAGTGGTGTCGTATCAACACGTCGTCACCGACATAAATTTGAAATAGAAAAACACGATTTCTGTTTCCCCTTCATTTTGATCAAAGTAGCATTAAAATGATTTGAAATAGAATATAATACGTAATTTTAAAGGAGGAAAAGTTTTTTTTCTTCTTCTATACATGAATAAATAAAATTTTAATTGTAATACAGATTGAGCTCGAGTCAGTCCAAACCCAAAATCTGATATAAAAATTGAGTCCTTTCATCTCCATCTCCTACGTGTGCGACACATTACGTCACATATAAGTGTTTTGGTAAAAAAAGAATGCAGGATCTTGGAGAATGGAAGGAAAGGAAAAAGCAATTTAGACTTCGGTTTTTCGGAAAAATTATTGCACTGGGCTCCGGAGCCCTGTATTTATGAGCTCCGGTGAATTCCGATCAACGTTTAAATATTTACTAAAAACAGAGAAGTACTGGAGCCGGACTCCGGTGGGCTCCGGCGCAAATTAAGCCCTGCATAGGCGTAACCAGGGGGGTGCCCTGGGTGGCCGCCCCCCCCCCCCACACACACACACACTCCGCTCGCGCAGACTCAAGCACAATTATTTAAAAAAAAATCAAAATCGACAAAAGAAAAAAGAAGTGAAAGCAGAGTTCAATTAGTTTAGTTCAGAAAACTAACAGCCAAAGTTTTGAATTAGGATAAAAAAAGAATTCCACGTTCTTTTTTTTTTTTTAATTATGTTCTTTATCTTTTTTACAACTAGAATATTTACAAGAATCTGTATTAGTCACAGTAAGTCAAAAAGGAAGTTTTATAATCCCACTTTGACGTCTTTTGTTTGTGGGAGATTTTTTTAAAAATCGTTCTTTCTATTGCACATGTTTCTGCAATTTCATGAGAAATTAACGCAAGTTCTTGACGAGGATAGAAACAGAAATTATTTGTCTCTTTGATTTCGTAGTCTAAACGTCTAAAGTCTCGAAAGAAGCAAAAAAATTTGAAAGGGAATGCAGATGTGAAACAATAATTCTGGGGGGTGCACAGACCCTGCCTCTGAAAATCAGAAATAATAGCACAGAAAATTAAAATTAATCTGGAGTTGGTTGAATTTCGTGTTTCGCGACCATATTTTGACATTCGTAAAAGGAATATGGTTGCAGTCTTTCAAGTCAATATAGCATTTTTTCCCCTCATAAAATTTTTATGCGATTTTTGGAGTTTCTTCTCGTTTCGCGGAGTTCTTTTGAAACTAGGAAAAGGACCCGGTTTCAAACTTTTCGCCTAGTGCAGTACATTTTGACGAAATTCGCAATTTTATTTTGCGATCATTTCATGATATTTACAATTTTTCCCAAAATCGTTTGACGAAATTCATGTCTTTCTACGCGATTTTTTGTCGAAATCCGCACTTTTCACCACTAACTTTTGACAAAATTCGTGCTTTTTTTCCGACGTCCTTTGACGAAATTCGCATTTTTTACCGCGATATTTTGACGAAATTGGCATTTCTTTAGCACGATCCTTCGATGAAATTCCCGTTTTCTTTACACGATCTTTTGACGAAATTAGCTTTTTATTTCCGCGATCTTTTGACGAAATTCGCATTTTCTTTCTGCGATCCTTTGACGAAATTCTCGTTTTTAACGGGATCCTTTGACGAAATTTGTTTTTTTATTTTTTGCAACCGATTCACGAAACTGATTTTTTTTTTACAGGGGTCATTTGTCGAAATTCGCGATAGTTTAACGCGACCGATCGGGAAAATTCTCGATATCTTTCCGTACCAAGTATCAAAATTCCCTATTCTTTTCCGCGACTTTTTGAAGAAATTTGTAACATTTTCTTGTCAATCGTTTATCGAAATTCGTGATTTTTTTGTGCAATCTTTGACGAAATTCGCGATTTCTTTCTGCACTCTTTTATCGAAATTGACGATATTTTTCACTTATCGTTTGAAGAAATTCTCAGATTTTTCCGGGACCGAGTCACGAATTGATTTTGAAAAGTTCCATAAAAGAAATAAAAATCGCGGACTTCAAAAAAGTTTTAAAATACTCACTGAAGAATCACAGATCTGTGAAAGAATTTTGAGGGCGGAAATACTGTACAGTATTTTTTATTATGCGGGACTTTCCTTTTTTGTGCACAAATCGCGCGATCCCGCACGTTATTTCAAACCCTGTCCCTCAAAGAAAACTTCATTTCTAGTGGAGTTTCGCTGGTTAATTTTTTTAAACGAACATAGATTAGAATTAAAGAAATCTAGGATTTGGTTGGGTTGGGGGAGGGGGGGGGGGGACTGCCTTCGGCAACGTACCCCCGAGCAAGCTACGACCACTTCTGTCTCGAAATAAACGAATCATGAATTATCGCGATTTTTTTATTTCGAGCCAAATTAAAATTTCAGCTTTCTTATAAGAAATGATTCGACATTCTTCCAATTCGAATTTAATCACGGCAATTGCAAAAATTAGCGGAGAGTTTTTTCTGTTTCAAATCAGTCAAAAAATCGCCTCAAAATACGAAAAAAAATCGCATTAAAAATTCGGAAAAGAGTAAAAAACAGCAGGGAACGAACTTAACTAATTGGGCAAAATATTTAAACTGGATTCCTTTTAGGAATGCGAAAAAGAAAACCTTTAAAAATAACATTAAAAAAATGTTACAAATTGAAAAATCGCTGTAAGAATCTTGAAAAAACTTTATTGAAAAGAAGACAAAGTTTACTGGATAAAATATTGAAATCGGATTTTTTTTTTACTAATTTAAAAAAATTCGCATAAAAAATTAATTGAAAAATTCCAGAAATTGTCTTTGATATGCATGACTTAAGACATACAGGTACTTTCCTATCAAATCTTGCGGCTGTGAGGACTGCATTGTTTTTTCAGAATTCAGCGCGCGTACACACACACACACACATAGAGAGAGAGACAGACAAGCAGCTATCTTTATTATTACAGTCGCATCATGGTAATATAATTTTTATCATCTTGACAAAATTTAGTGTATACAATAGACACTCGATTTTGCAAACCTCTTTTTTACGAATTCTTCGTTTTTACGAACTGATGTACTGGTCCCGACCAGCATCTCATTGATCTAATGTTATTCCCATTTATGAATTTTCGATTTTACGAACACATTATATGATTCCACCCGAGTTCGTAAAATCGAGCGTCTACTGTATTATCATGAGCTGCTTTACCTAATATATTCGATACATTCTGAGGTAAAAACATGAATTATTACTAAATATTATAATTATTTATAATATTATAATAATATGTATATAGACTTCTAAAATTTCTTGCCCCCCCCCCCCCCCCTCGGTGATTCCTAAGAAGTCATGGAGTCACATTCTGAAAAACTTTCGTGGGTGTGCAGCATTATCTGAGATTTATCATCCGGCAAAATTTCATCTACAAGACTTTGACAGAGATAATGTTAGGTAGGTCTCATGCAATAGAAGGTTCCAGCACGATTAAAGGTCTTTTAAAATCTTTATAAGAAGTTAGGGTGCCAAAAGGTTTTACACTTGTGACCACACTTAGTTACTGCCTTATGTCACTGCTGCACGGAGATTTACACACACACATATATATATATATAATTTTTTTTTTACCATTAGATTTAGTTTTGTTTTTTTGAACCCGTTCTCTCATCCACACCCCTTTTTAAAAGAAATACCACACAATTATACCTTCTAAGATGGAAACCTGTCTAAAAAGGAAATTCGACCGGTTTCATGGGGCTCCGTTTTAGCAGGTTTTACTATATAAGATATTGTTTGTATCCAACATGTTCAGGTTAAAAAGTCTGGGCACCCCCCCCCCCCCCCCGTTCAAAAGGCTGGTTACGCCTATGAATGTGTAAAACAGATTTTAGATAATATTAGAAACTAGCTGTTATTTTACTGGAGAATTAGTAAAGACAAAAATTTCTGACAGAGTTTTTTCAACTGCGCAACTAAGTTTTTGTTCATTTAAATTTCACTATGCCCTACTAGTGGCCGAGAGGTTCTGCTCTCGAAGCTGGTAGTGGGAGGTGCTGGGTTCGAATCCAATCGCGCCCGTCGTCCTAAT